>OZ022266.1:43022253-44464753 GCA_963978885.1 Nemotelus pantherinus | reverse complement strand
GCAGGCACTGAGCATTTTTTTCATTGATGTTATATGAGATGCTGCTTTCAAAATTATGTGAAATAAGCAACTGATAACGAATATAATTAACCCGTGTTTTGCTCCCATAAACGTTGAAATTCATGCCAGTGGTAATATCTGAAACCTTCCACCATATGAGTTATAATGCATTCTTGAGACCAAAGTAAAACGTGGCATTTGAAATAGTTTGGCCGTAATAAGCAGCACATGTGGTGGAATATGCACTCAAAACCTGCACGATTCTTCTACTGTTCTTCGAACATTAGTGTTTCTAGCGGTTCAGGTGCGCTAGAGTTTTTTAGTTTTTGCTTTGGATGAGAGATTTGATGTTTTTATTGCATCTCATTTTCTATATCAAATGTGATTTTCCAATTCCCTTAAAAAATTAGGAGAACCACTTATTACGAACTAACGGCAACTTTTCGATAATGGGATATATTTCAATTCTTCCACGATAATTTATGATATTTAGCTCACTCCCGTCCACATTGTCTGCATAACTCATAACCGAAGTAATATTTTTCCATCTGTGAAATCCATTTCGGTTGTCAACCGATGGGAGGGTGCACATAATTTCGAGATTAAATATTACTATCCACAACATAATTTATTGTCACGGCTGCATCTATGATATTTAATGTGTTGGTTTATTTTTTCTATCAAAATCCTCATTTTCCATCCAAGTTCATACATATACAAGCCAATTATTTCCGGGCAAAATTTTTCAAAACCGCCCATAGCTCTGCAGTCGATATCATAGCTCCAGGCTAATGCCATCAGCTATACACCCTTCAGGGTGCCTTTTGCCAATAGCGGTAACTACGAGGTGTGACTTCAAGCCCATTTTGAAAAATGACTTGCATGGCAATTTATTTTCAACAAATGTCATTTTTACTCCGGTTCTATGCATGCAGCAGTGGTGGTCGGTTCGCATTAAAAACGACCAGGCCAACGTATTGCCGTGAAGGATTTTGTTGTTTATTGCAACCGTATTGAGATGGCAAATGCAGCAACAAAGCTCCTTTCGATCTCAGCAAGTCGCATTCAGCCAGTGTATTGATATTGTTAAGGCCAGTCTAGTGGAGTGTGTGTGTGTGTGTGTATGGTGGAAATGTAACATGAAACAGATATGGCACGCATGCAGGCTGCCAGCAAGGATTCCAAGGATTTGATGACGCTGGGCTATAAGGAGGGTGTTGTTGCAAGTCATAAATTAACACCCTGTCACATTGAAAAATGAACAGACAATTTGTTATTCTTTTCAAGTTTCTGTGGTGAGATTGTTAGGAACTATGACGGGTCATTATTATTTTTTATTATTTGTGGCGGGCTTTGTAAGGAGAGTGTGTTTGTTGGTTTTTCGTTCAATTTGGTAAAGAATGCATGAATAAGGATAAATTTTTCGTGCAGATTATTTCTTCGTATTTGTAATTTATTGCTGTAATTTTTCATATATTGTTTGAGTGAAAACAGATTTTACAAATGATGTGCGAAGGGGGATTAGATTGATTATTCGAAGGAAATTTAATTTTGTATTGTTGATTTAAATTACATACATCGGTTTTTTAAGATGGTAGGTATGATTTTACATTTATTTGAAACTATTGGACATAGAGTAAGACGATTTCACGAACTATGTTCCAACTAGAGCACATCAATGTTTAACCAAACAATTACAAACAATAGAACTCAACCTTCTACTTTTCATGTTCAATGACTTTTGATTAAAAATTATAGTAAAATCACTTATTAATATGTATATTTTTTTCAAAAAATTTTCAATCGTCTATTAGGCATTGTATTATGTGGTCTTTACAAGTCATCATCACCTTCAACAGTACAATAACCAGTAGTCTGGTTTAAACCTGGCACAGTAGATAATTCTAGATATCATTTTGTCGGTATCATAGCATAAGCCAGTGCTTCACCAAAAACAGAACCTGCCTTGACATATTTTTTTCCAATAACCATGTCTTTTCTTACGGCCGCAATATCGCTAATGCATTTCGTTGTTAATTGGGCATTGGAACCATTTACCTTCATATCAAAGGCCAAACATTGTTTAGCAGGAGCATCAACTTTTTAGACTAATGATACACTGCTGGTATTGATACCTGGGTATGGATACCACGGTAACGATACCTTGGGAGGGCAATACACTGCGTCTACGTGGTATTGTGTGACATCACCTCTCAAAAGTGAAAACTGTCAAATTGAGTGCACAATCAAAGGTGTAATGAAATTAAAATATACCTGTATTTTTTTGAAATTTGCTTGATAAAACTATCCTTTTTTTCAAATTAACATCAAAACAAGTGATACTTTCAAAATAAAACCATTTAGTGACATTTGTCAATGATCTGTATTGGAAAGTTTAATTGCTACACTCACTACTGGCTGGAAATTGTCTCTGCTGGCAGTAATATTAGCCATGGTATTAGCCGAGTAATGGGTGATACTCCGGTGGTATGGACGATTCAATGGTATCAGTGTCAGCAGTGTATCAGTAGCTTTAGAGAGACTTGAACGGAATAGCTTTCATGCATTAATGAAGGTTTTTTCAAACATTTAGCTGAGACTGTTTCCTTTTCGCGTGCATCGTTGTTGATTTTAAATGGCCTTGGTAAGGATCCAAGCTGGCTTTGAACTTTTTTTATGATCAGCCATGGCAGTCTCATCAATTTAGTTGGAATATTGAACTCTCTAATAATCGTGTAACGTTTTTCTCCAATTGTGGTATCATAGGCGACTTTGTAGTCGACAAATAGATGGTTGTACTCCCAAGTCTTTTCTATCGTCTGTCGTAGAGAAAAGTTCTGATTTGTTGCTAATTTACCAAGAGTGAAACCTTGCTGGCATAGTTTGATTACAACTTATAGACGGTACCCAGCAACGTGACACTCTTATATTTGCTGCACTCTGGGACGTATTCCTTCTTGTTAATTGGACAGCTCAGTTTAAGGGGACATAGCACCTTCAAATTAAAAAAAAAATTTTCAAAGCTCAATTTTTAATTGAATAAGGACACAAGTCTTAATGAAACTTTGTTCATACAATTTATTTGATTCATACTATAAAAAAAATTTTTTGAAAATGTTTTTGTGGCCCACTGTCGTCTGCTACAATTATTTTGAAAAACACAAAAAATTACGGCGTGCATGATAACTGCCCTCAGAAAAGTCAGGAAAATAAATAACAAACAGGGTTTTAATCAGCATCAAAGCGGCCTTGGGATGAACTAAAAGAAAAAAATATGGTTGAAATATAGCCTAATGGAGGCGTTTTTTCGAAAATCGAGGTTTAAAAAATCGATTATAACTAAAAAACTTTAATGCCGATTTTTCATCCGTAGTTCATTCTGAGCATTAACATGTGTAGACTAACATGCTGAAATTTCAGAACGATTGTACGAATACTTTTTTAAATCATGTACGCCAACTTGAATAAGTTTATTTCGAGAAAATCGCGGCTAAAGCTCAAATTCAATATTTTTTTTGCGTGGCATATATAACATATATATAGGTTATACCAGTATCCCAAAATGTCCCCTTCTACCTTTACAGCTGCTATATGAGAGAGCTGAGAACTGTTATATTTTTGGAGCTAGTGCCGGTTGCACTTTGACTCCCTTCCTCTCAGTGAGCGTTCATACGCTCTCCTTTTCCTCTCTTTTAGTCTATTTGTCGGTCCCTCGTAGGTCTGCTACTTTAGTATCCTAATGCTCTAAGGTTTGAGTAGACATCGTTTTCTCTTTGTTCTTCGAATCTTAAGCTAGCAAGGGTGCTGTTGGAATGTCTGTCGATTGTGTCGAATAGTTTTAGTGCCTTGTCTCGTATGAACTTGTCTATTGTTTCTATTCGTAGGTCTTTGTGTATGTCAGTGTTTCTGATGTACCAGGGTGCTCTTGTTAGCTTCCTCAGGGCCAGGTTTTGGCAAGTTTGTAACTGTTTCTTGTTTGTCCTGTGTGTTTGGTAGAAGATGCTGCTGCCATAAGTTAAGGTTGGTCTAATGATTTGCTTATATATAAGGACTCTGTTCTTAATATTAAGCTTATTTGTTATAAGTAGTGGGTACAGTTGGTTCAGTATTCTGTTAGCCGTTAGGCGTTTGTTTTGGATGTGCGTATTCCATGAAAGTCTTTTGTCAAAAGTGAGTCCTAGATATTTGGCTGTCGTTTTCCATTCTATGGGTTCATTGTCTACTGTAAGTTGGCTTGGGTTTTGTCTTCGTCGTCTTGTCACGAAGATTGCTTGGGTTTTTTCCGCGTTGATACGAATCTTCCACTTCTGGAAGTAATCCATCAGCGTGTCTATGTAAAGTTGGAGATTGCTGGTTATAAATTCAGCCTGTCTAGATGTGTAGTATATGCAGGTGTCGTCTGCAAAAAGGGAGATTTTTGTTGTGGGCATCCTTGGGATGTCTGCAGTGTATATGGTATACAACAGTGGTGAGAGTGGGGAACCTTGCGGAACTCCGGCTTCTATTGGTCGTGTGCTAGAGTAGTGGTCGTTTATTCGAACGGAAAAGATTCTGCCCTCAAGGAATGATCCAATCAACTGTATAAGGGGCTTTGGGATATTAAAATCGTACATTTTAACGATTAGCCCCGCGTGCCAGACCTTATCGAATGCCTTGGCTACGTCAAACATAACAAGACCTGTTGACTTCTTTTGATTGAACCCAGTTATAATCTGCTGGATCACTCTAGCTAGTTGTAGCTCGGTAGAGTGGTGGGCTCTGAATCCGAACTGCTCTTCTGGGACGATGGATTTGTCGGTGACTACTTTCTCAAGTCGTGAAAGTATCAGCCGTTCCACTAACTTCCCGATCGAGGATAAGAGGCTGATTGGTCTCCAGTTTTGCGGAAAAGTGAGATCTTTGTGTGGTTTTGGGACAACCGTTATTGTTGCTTTTTTCCAGAGGCTCGGAAAATAATTTGTTTGGAAGATTGCATTGGCAATGTCTGTTATCTCTTGTATTTTGTTATCTGGTAGGTGTCTGAGGCAGATATTTGTCACCGTGTCTAGTCCTGGTGACTTACGTTTATTTAGCCGAGCTATCAGCTGCTTAATCTCTTCTATGTCCGTGGGAAGGATCTCTTCTTCTCTTTGGGTTGCTGTCTCTAAAATGTTGGCGGCTCTTTCTTCAATCTCTTCTTCCTGATCATATTCCTGTGGTTTTGTTGTGTTCTCTTTGAATTGCAGTTCAAGTGTATCTGCAAAGGCCTCTGCTTTTCCCTCGTTGTCGTATTTGAGGCCATTAGGGCCATGAATTGCTGGTATTGCAACTTTGTTTTTTTGTCTAAAATATTTGGTCATTCTCCAGAAATTGTTGTCTCCTGGTTCCATACTTAGAAGAAAACTTTCCCATTGTTCGTTCTTGAATAGTGAGATCTGCTGGCTAATATGGTTTGTGAGACGGTTCACTTCCCGTCTTGAGCTGGGATCTCCAGTGCGTCTAGCTCTTCTCCTTACTCGATTTCTTTTTTTGATCAGCTCTTTAATGTCCCTTGGGAGCTCGTATGGGTTGTAGCCTTCTATCGGGGTTTTTGTGGTGAACTCTTCTTTCACTTGGACTATTTTGGTTGATAGGTTTTCAATGGCTCTATCTATGTCTCTTGCTGTTTCGAGAGCTGGCTGCTGGATATCGGTCGCCATTGTATCCTGAAAAGCCTGCCAGTTCGTTTTGGATCTGTATTTTAGGGGATCGTCAATGTAGACGTTTTCTATTAAAAAGAGTACGGGTTTATGGTCGGATGAGAGCTCATCTAGTACTCTGGTCCGCACATTGTGCTGGAAGTTCAAGGAGAGACCTATGTCCAGAGCGTGGTTGTTGGTTATCCCGAAGTGAGTAGGTTCGTTTGGAATATGTGGGCTAACTTGTTTGTCCATGACGAACTTTTTTAGCAGTGTTCCCGCTCTGTTAGTGCTCCTATCTCCCCAGAGTCGGTGGTAGGCATTAAGGTCTCCAGCTATAAAGACGGGTCCTTCTTGATCGAGCAGTTTTGAGAGATCTGGGGTAAAATTGAGTGAGCTTGGGGGCTTGTAGACAGAAATCACTATGAACTCAAAAGACTGAGTGTGGACTTTGATTGCTGTTGCCTCCAGTTGGTCGAGGTTGGGGATGGTGATATGATGGTGGCTGATATTTCGTTTTACGAGGATGGCGGTACCACCTCCTCTGCCAGTGAGTCTATCATTTCTATAGAAGTGATAGTTCGGAAAACGGAGATGATCTCCGGGTTTAAGGAATGTTTCTTGTATGAGGACTATGTCGACTTTACAGTCAAAGAGGAGTTGTAGCAGTTCCCCTGCTTTGCTTTTTATGGAATTCGCATTCCATGTGAGGATTGAAACGTGGTGTAGGACACTCATTGTGAAAGTTTTTTAGAGGGATTTGTGGAAGCTGGAAATGCAGAAAACATTCCTTGTACCATTTTCGCCATCATGTTTTTCATCATGAACTGGAATTGCTCCTGCATGTTGGAGAAAATATGGTTCATGTATTCTGCGTTTGGAAGCTGAGTATTATGCTGTAGAGGCGGGGTTGATTTTTGGTTTATAGGGGATTTGGTTGGTTTAGCCTCAGGGATGGTGGCAGGTTTTCGCTCTTTTGCAACCTGTGCAAATGATTTTTTAAGATTTTTTGGATGTTTTGGACATCCTCCATAGCTAGCGGGGTGTTCTCCGCTGCAGTTAACGCACTTGGCCTTTTCTTCTTTTTGCTTAGTGCATTCTGAGTGATGATGGAGTCCATCGCACTTGACGCATCTGGCTTGTGCGTGGCAGTTGTTTGCTGCATGGCCAAATTGTTGGCAATTGTGACATTGCGAGTGTCCGCCACGTGGTTTTTGGGCTTCTACTTTGCATATCAGATGGCATACTGCCTTAATATTGTATATGTCCGTTTCTTGCCTAGGAAGAAGGACTTTAACAAGTCTGGAAGGACCGTTTCTTAGTTTGAGGAAAAACACCTCAATTGGGTGGAAGCCTTGCTCTTCAAGGTCTTCTTTTATTTCGGCTGGGGTGAGCCCGTGCAGACCCCTAATGATAATATTAAGGTTTTTTTCTTCAGGTAGAAGATATGTGTGAAATTCAATTTTCTCTGCTGTCAGGAACCTGGTTAGTTTCCTGTGGTCCTGAGGGGATTTTGGGATTACCTGAATACCCAGGTATACTCTTTTGGCCGTCTCGTATTCGATTTTAAGCTCTTTTATTGCTCTGCTTAACTGGGTCCATTTTTCTGGTTGCCGAATGATTATTGGCACTGTTGATTTCGCCGTTGCTGTGTCCTTCTTTTCCTGGACCTGAGCATTAGGTTTGCTCACTTGTTTGCTGCTTTGGGGGGGTATTGTCTTTGTCAAGACCACAGGTGTTGTCTTTTTTGGTGTTGGCAGGACGGGGAACTCTCTCTCAAACTGTTCTCCCGCAGTATTCTCTGCCTCCATGGGTGAACATTCACTTTCTCTTTGTTTTATTGCGGCGCTGGTTGGTTCCTCTTTACGCTTTCGTTTTGATGGAACTATCGATGGTGGTGAGCTATTTACTCCTAATAGCTGGTGCATTAGCTCTTGGTTTTGACGAAAGAGCTCGGCATTCTGTTTCCTCTGCTCTGTCAATTCTTTCTGGCTCTCCCTGAGCTGTTGCAGGATCTCCTCCATCCGTAAATTGATCTGACTTATCTGAGCTGTAAGCTCAGATATTGTCTTATCTTTTTCTCTCAGCGATTCTTCCTCTTCATCCTCACTTGAATCGCTGTCGGAGTCTACAACCGATTCGCAAGCCTCATTATCCGAGACTTGCTCCAAGTGATCACTTCCTTTCATCTCTTTTTTTTTTTTCCCACTCTAGGAAATATACTCTCTCCAATCTATTTGGACTTATCACTTAACACAGTAAATTAATAATACTCACTCTCACGTTCGTCCCTGATACGATAAATGATTTCGCCGTCGGCTTCCCGGATTTTTAATTGCTTTCGGATGAAGACTCTCGTCCACGTGTGTCCTCTCTCGTCGCTCGCTTACGGGTTTTCCCTCCAGCTCATTAAGCCAATCGCTGACTTTCTTCGCTCTCTCAAAAATCGGCCGTGATGATAAATCCGTCGGCTAATTGTCGGCTGCGTGGTAGCAATTAAAATTGCTGTTTTGAAATCCTCTCTAATTGCTTTGTGCGATGTGATCGTCACGGCGGCTCTAGGCGGACTGTGTCGTGTATATATGAGAGAATAACGTATTATACTATATATATGTATATATTAAGCAGATGTTAGTAAGAGAAAGTCGATGTAGTCGTATAACGAAGTGAACGAGGCTCATAGAAAAAATAACCTTGGCGCGCTTCGCTACATATGTATGTACACAACCTTTTTTTTAGAATTTCAATTTTCAATTATTAAAATCATGTTTTCAAAGTTCCATTCTAATGAAAAAAATAGATTTTTTGGAAATTTGAAGGTGCTTTGTCCCCTCAAAGTGCCATTCATCAAGAAAAGTTTTGCTGTTCCATTTCTTCAAGACTAGTTGACAAACTGTATGGTGTAATTGTTCGCCCCCATGTTTATCTAGTTCTCCGTCTCCAGCGATTGTTTATTTTTGAACTGGCAGCTCATACGGGCGGTCTCATCGGTGGTTGCTGGTAGCTTTCTTCCGTTTTCAGTTAAAAATGGCCTCATCAAAGTATTAAACACATCTCATCCTGTTTACTTAATGGTAAAACCTCCACGTCAGCACTTTTTGAGTTTATGAACAATAAGCCCGTTTCTTTACTCTTCGGAGAATACGATAAATCACTACGCATACTCAAGTTCTGTAAAGTAGCTCCATAACTTAGTACGGTTTTTATAATTAGAGCCCTAAAAAATTGATGAGCTGATACTCAATACATCTTCATGAAATATATCACAAATATATCACCCACACTGGGCGCTAGAAATATATTATATTTTTCACGCTTTGTTGCTAGAAGTATTCAGTATTCTACATTCTAACTTTTTCATTTACCCTAAAGTTTTAAAGTAATTTTTGAGGCATTAATACAAAATTACGTTTTTTGCAAGCCAGAACCATTCAATTGCGTTTCGCCAACTGAAATTATTTCGTCACAGTTTTTTCAGCATCATAATCAATATCATACTTTGACTTCATCAATTAGTGAATGACAAAAAAACTCTTTGACGGTTCCAGGAACCTGGTAAACAAATAGCTTTGACAGACTTGAAAAATAAATTACTCATCACCACAATAGCCTGCAGCGACAGTACCATTACATACTTTTACATTGAATTCCTGGCGATACTTTTTTTATTAATTACGCATGTAAACAACATTCTTTCGAAAATTATTTTGATGAATCGTTAACAGCCAGTATTTAATGTGCAACCAAATATACATACAATGGAGCTGGTAAAGAAACACCTGACCGGACGAACTGGTCGGTTGGTGGTAATGACGGACAGATGATCGAAATCGACAATTTGTAATTGAGTTTTTCTTCGAGGCAACATTAACTACACATTAAAGATATCGTGCTCGATGCTCATTAGTCGTTGACAACGTCCATCTAGGAAATATACTTAACTTTCATGGAATATTACGGACACATAATGAGAGGTGATTGTTGTTTTTACAGGAGCTCGCGTTGCTTGAAGGGTCTTATTTGAACGTTGTTGCTGTCGTTTTGAACAGTGATGGCGACAAGTTTGATGACGAGTGAGTTAGACTGAGAATTTTTGCGTTGCCAAATACGGACTACCTTCTGACAAATCTTTAGTATTGAAGATGAAAGCTTACTTTGCAATGGACTTTAAGTTATTTTGGTTGAGCGAGATCAAAAAACATAGTAAGGAAAGAAATTGTTTTAAACATTGGCTGAAATATTAAAATAGCTATCCACCATTTATGTGGTAATACAATCATCATATTCAATGTTAATTGCACTCTAAATGCTATGTAAAGACGTTGTCAACAGAAAAATGATTGACTTCTTCATGGCTATTGGGTGCTTGTTTGTGTTTTAATACTGAACCGACAACAACTACTGGTTTCTGCCGTGCGGCTGCCAACGTCGCATGACGATATCTTCCTTCTTCCCATCTATAAATAACCGAATGATTGACAGTGTTGACGGTTTTGATGGATGGTCATCAGTGCAAGTAGACAAGTAAACGAACCATTCATCCATCCATCCATCCATCGTACGAGCTATTCATCCATCTTGAAACAGTCGCCTCAAACCACAAACTAAGAAAACGAAATACACTCGGCACTTTGACTTCACCACTCTGAGTGCATGTTTGCTGTTAGCTAAGTTTATCATACATACATACCTAGTTGCGAAGAATCGGAAAAAAATCGCTCCAACAATATTTTTGCTCTTTCAAACTACTTAGCTTCCGACGACAGTTCAGCTAACTAGTTGCCGACATTGCATCGCAAACTGACGAAGACGACGACAATGACAGCGAAACACGATAAGCAAAAAAGCAGCAAAAGACCGTTTTCGGCATTTCTGTCATCGACTAAGTGGACATTCAATCAAGACAGCCCTTAAATGTGCATCGAGCTCAGGATCACCAACAGCATTTACATACAATGGATTCATTTCGTTTACAATTGCAAAAGTTCCCGACGAAATACACACGACGACTAGGAATACTTGATACCGAGCAATTGACAAACGACGTCCCGGAGATGGATGTCTTAGCTGAAAAGAATTGAATTCCATTCGATTTGATTGATTTCAATCACTGATGATGCTCGTCAGATCGAAAATGTCCTCGGAATTCATCACGATTCGATGCGACATTTGAATGTCGGCAGGTTCATAAAATGCAAGTTTTTTGCCTGAAAATTTCGAAGGTTTGCGTATTTTATGATAATTTATGTTTGGTTTTTAAAATCGAAACTCTGATGCCAACATTACACTCTCCCCGAACGTTGTTTTGAGCAACTTGGGAAATTACTTCCCAGCACAAAACTGTTTATTTAAGCGATACACCCCTATTTTTTTATATCAGTACGCCATAAAACTCGTCCTGTCCGTATATACTGGAACAAATATATGGAACAGGTTTTTTTTTGGGAACAGCCAGTACCTATTTCGTACTAGGGACTAACTAGTATTTTTATGAAATATACATGTAGTCAAGAATTTACACAGTAAATTTCCTCCATTTGATTCATTTCAATCAAACTGTGACGTAATAGTATCCTAATATTAATATGTAATCGCATTGCATACTTGCACATGCTTTCATACTCGTATTTCATACTTTCATACTCTCGAGTATTTCGTACTTGCAAGTATTTTCGTATCGAGTTTTTTCATGCTTGCAAGTATTTTCGTATCGAGCATTTTCGTACTTGCGAGTATTTTCGTACTTGCAAGTATTTTCGTACTTGGAAGTATTTTTGTATCGAGTATTTTCGTACTTGCAAGTATTTTCGTATCTAGTATTTTCGTACTTCTGAGTATTTTCGTATTTGCAAGTATTTTATTCAAATATTCAAAAAGTTTTTAGGGCAAAAGTAGCTGAAATCGGGTCAAATCGGCCAATTTGGGATTAGAGTGGTTTGGGACATAACGGGCCAAGATCAATTGCTGCGATACAAAAGTTTCGATTTTGTAGGGGAGTAACTGGTTTTTTGACCATAGTTTGGCAAAAACTGCCTTTACGGCGCTTTCGATGATTGAAAGTGGTCGGGGAGTACAATAGAGATATTTTAAGGGCGAACGAATTTTTTGATAGGGGAAATTGGGTGAAAACGTCAATTTTTTTCCAAAATTATTTGTTTTGGTCTAGCATGAATTTGGGGATCTATCTGAGTTGTTTCGGGCGATATATCCATACAAGTCTGGGGAAAAGCGGCCTAGTGTCGAAGATACGGCAAAATGAAATCCGCCGGAAAACCGTCCGAAAAAACTGAAAGTAGCACTAAAAGTGCTAAGGACGAAAAGGTTGATATCCTTTTTGGTTCGCCAGTTGGCTTCTCTGGCTGTGCTGAGGCCTTCCTCGTGAGTGCAGGTCGCCACAATGGTGTCTCCAACCCTACCGGGGCTGTAAAATTTACGAGACTGCGGGAGGTAAGATGCCCCTGGACTCATGTCCAGCCTTACCGAAGAGGTTGGGCCCCTATAGGGTGCATTTTTAAGAGGCAAAGAATGTTGTCATTTCTTAATAAAATTTTCGACAAACTTCATGCTTCAGTGAGGCGAAGTGGAAAACCGACTGTTTTAGATTAGTCAGGAAATGTTTGGTATCAGAGATCGATCGATGAAAAGTCATATAGATGGCAACTGGGTTAATTGGTCCTATCTTAGTAAATTTTTTGACTTTGGTCATTTGAACGAATACAGGAACTGTTTTTTGTATATAATAAAATGAAAATCAAATTAAATTGATTGAATTTGATTGTTTTCCTTTACATGGTCTCTAGATTGGAGAAAGACTTGCCAAATAAGTGATCGAACATTGGAAAGTTACCGACTAGTGATTCGGTATCCTTTCATGATCATCTGCACCATCATCATTCTAGCTTGGAACTTTGTGTCTAGTGGGTGGGGGAGGGCATATTATACCGTTCCATTACATCACTGCAAATCGTATGTATTGTATGTATATATGTGCATACTTCAAAAAAAAACTTGCGAGTATTTTTGCAACAGGTATTTGGAACAGGTATTTTTTTGTACTCGTACTAGTTATGCCTAGTACACAAAAATCCTAGTACGACCCAACTCTAGTGTGAAGGTATAGTGCGCTAATATGCATAAAGTGAAAATAGGTAGCATTTTCTATGTTCAGAAATTTGTTTACAAATATTCGAACATTGTACCTGGTACCCATCCGTACTCATGCTTCTTGTCTGGTGTGATGCATCTTGACCAATGTGGTGCATCTTGCCCATGATTTCATGGAATAACCAAATAGGTTTGTAAATATCATCGGAGCCAATACCAGACCTGTTTTCAAAACCTTTTGACTCGATACGTAAAGCCGATTTCATTTCGAGCGAACTCGAGATAGGACCAAACCTTCATAAACTTTCGGACACTTTCATAAAACCTTCATTAAACCCCCATAAAACAAGCAAAAGCTGATGAAAAAGCCATTTACACTCTTGTGTTTGCCATGAAAAAAACAGGCGAAAATAGACGAGGAGACCATTTATACTCTCGCCTCGTCAACATTTGCCATATTTCTAACACTGGCTCACAAACTTCAGATTTTTTTTACCTCTATTTTGACAATACTATGTGTAAAATATATGAGAAATGTTTAATGAATAGTATATTAGCGTAATACGAACCTCATATTAAACGATCCATCGCATTTTGAGGAACACTGAATCCATAATAACATTGATATTTCAAAAAACATATTGATGAAAAA
This sequence comes from Nemotelus pantherinus, assembly GCA_963978885.1. Taxonomy (NCBI): domain Eukaryota; kingdom Metazoa; phylum Arthropoda; class Insecta; order Diptera; family Stratiomyidae; genus Nemotelus; species Nemotelus pantherinus. The sequence continues at coordinate 44,451,340 of OZ022266.1, read as the reverse complement.
TTAATTTAAGCGAGTGTTCCGCTTCCACTTTCCTAAACTTAAAATCATTTTACCTTCCCCATTGGATAAACCATACATCAATACCAAACTTTTGTCAACCATTAACCAAGTAAAGTGCTGAAGGGGTGCGTCAATGCCTAATGAAGTCAATAAACAGTTTATGTTCTCTTAAAAAATACAAAGATTCGATGAAGCATTGAATTTCTTCTCTATTTTTAAACTTTTAAGCTTATTCATTGACATAAATACGTAGCAAATACTTTCATTATATTTTCATTGCATTGTTGTAGAGATTGTGGTAACGAATTTAAATGACAGAATTATTTCGAATCAAGCGATTGAATTATTTCATTTTGCAATGTGATGTCTACAAAAAAAAAATAAAAGTATGTTTTATGATCTGTCTGAAGGCTGTGATCGAATGCAATGATTTATTTCAATATACTGACAGCTTTTTTCCTGATGTCGAATGATATCGAGAACAATCGCAGTGAATGCAATGAGATTGATTTATGTGATGATTTGTGACATCGTCATCGTTGGTATCATGATCATGAATATTATCATTGGCTGGATCTTGACAATGATGTATGACAGGGATGTAATGCAAAGGAATTTCGAAAGCATAATCAAAGATCGAATATTGTGGAATACTAAGTGATTATTTATTATAAGATTTTTTGATATAAATATATTCGAAACAATGAGTTGCGTGAATATACATATGTGGTTAATAAAAACGATTTTATACGAAGTAATAGTCAAAAAGTGTGATTGGTGTAAAGCTTTTAAATCTAAGCAAATATTGTTTGATTTTCAAGAGCATGTTCAGAAAAATCTAAAATATAACAGCCTCTTAATTTACCACATTATTGGAGCCCATTTTTTTTAAGATTAAGAGATTTATTCCAGAATTCATACATAGGTTGCTCAACAAGTAAAACATTTAGAGATTAGACAATATCTTTGCTCTAAGGTGTAAAATTTAGCTTATGCAGTTTAATGTTTACAGGGTCTGGTTACTTTACAGGGTCTGGTTACTACAAGGAAAATCTGATAAAAACCTTGATTGTATATTTTTGTTTTTATATATATATATATATATATATATATATATATATATATATATATATAACAAAGGCCACTTACGGCTACTTATAACTATTTGAACATAAAACTAGGGAGTACTTACAGTCGAAGGGTTAATTAATGGGTTTTAAATATTTCGGGTGTTGGTTTTAAAGCTGGAAGACTGTAAACTTGCTAGGTAGTCAATATTGCATACATAGGATTCTTGGTGGATTCTCCTTGTAGAGTAATCAAATGGTTTATTTCTTATTAATTTTAGGGCTTTATTTTGCGCGACTTGCAGCTTATTTTTGTGAGTTTTGGCACATTATGTCCAAGTAGGAGCTCCATATAGTATTATTGGCTGAAGAGCCACTTTATAAATCATCGTCTTATTTTCTGTGGACATTTTTGACTGGCGATTTATCAGTGGATACAGAGCGCAAATGGCTTTAGATAATTTAGTGCACGTCTCTTCGATATGGTCTCTAAAGGTAAGTTTCTTGTCGAAGACGATTCCTAAGTATCGAACATTGTCCGCCCAAGGGATTTCTTTGCCGAGGAAATCTATATTTTGGCTAGGTAAATGGAGTCTCTTCCTTTTACGAGAGAAGAAAATAGCCGTTGTTTTTGACAGATTAATTTTAATTTTCCATCTATAATAGTACTGGTAAAGTGTTGCCAGTTGTTCTTCCAAATTATCGATGATTAAGCTAGCTTCGGTTGCACTTTTGTAAATACACATCTCATCAGCGAATGTTGCCATATTACAGTTGGGGTTTTGAGGTACATCTGCGGTGAATATATTGAACAAGGTAGGACTTAGGCAGGAGCCCTGGGGGACTCCAGCAGGTATGGAGAGGGCATGGGAGTATTTTTCTCCTACTTTTACGACAGGAACGATGATATTATTTTCACCAGATAAATTGGGAACTGAAAGTTTAAGAGCTTGTTTATGAGACCTTGATGCCATATGATATCGAAGGCTTCCTCGATGTCCAGGGCTATAAGTCCCGTAGATTCTTTGCGATTGATCGAGTCCCTGACATTCTTATAGACCCGGAAAACCTGGTGGTTGGTAGAGTGTTTTCGACGGAATCCAAATTGGCAGTCAGGTATAATGCACAAGCTCTCTAACTTCTTATTGCTCCGCCCCAGAAATACTCTTTCAAATACCTTGTTTAGAGCAGAGAGAAGGCTAATAGGACGGTAACTATCTGGTAGTTGAGGGTTCTTACCAGGTTTTACTATTGGCACAACTACTGCGTTTTTCCAGATGGTTGGGAAGTAGCTAAGACTAAGACACGCATTAAAAATGAAATTTAGAAAAACCACCGTTTTTCGGCCAAAGTTTTGAACAATAATGTTTGAAATTTTATCGTTTCTTGGAGTGTTTTTATTTTTGAGCTTAGCAACTATGTTAACGATTTTTCTTGGGCTACAAAGATCATTTGGCGTGAAATTTGAGGGAAGATTTGTTAGGTCCTTGATGGGATTTTTGACAATAGTGTTGTTTTTGTGGGTTCCAAGATGCTGCGACGTGGAGTGGGATGTTTGGCACTTCCAAGCTATTATATTGGACTTATCTTGGTCATCGAAATATAGTTGGTGGCTAGAGTCCGAGATTGGGGATAGTCGAGTTTTTCGCTTCATCATTTTGGTTTATGCTCAAACCTTGTTGCTTTTGTTGCTAAGTTGCATTAGCTTAGAGTTCCAGCTTTCATTGCGCAGCACAAGAATGCAGTAGCGGACTAGATTTGTGAGTCTATTGACCAATGTTTTGAGTTCGGAATTCCTCGATCTTTGTCAGAGACGTCTGAAGCTGTTTCTAATAGCTATTAGTCTTAGTGTTTCATCATCGATAATTCGGGAGTGTATCGAAGACCTGGTTACATTCATAGTGCTATTAGTAATGGCAGCATGGACACTACTATAGAATGAGTCAAGTAATCTGTCTATCTGTTCATTAGATTGGATTAGTGAAAGGTCACGAGAATCGAGGGTGATTAAACTATCTAATTCTTCTGAACTTAACCCAGTTGGTTTTCTTTTGATGATATCCGCATACACTGGTTGTATGAGGTAACCGCTAAAGTTGTTTCAGACTAATAACTAAAATCTAGTCAAGCTTTTATAGAATCAAATTTGTTGCTTGCGTTTTCATTTATAACCAAAAGCTTTTACAAAAATTCTCTTTGAAAGCATATGAATTATACGCAATAATGGGCGTGTTTTTTTGCTCCGATACAGAACAGAATATAATAAAATATATACTTTTGCAAATACTCTATGCCGATGAACTATGCCGCAAAAACAAGGATCTAGTATAAAACAGCAGTGCATTCGCTAAGACTGACATAGGTTGCTATATTCGCTGTGGTAGCACAAAACAGCTGAAAATAAAGGGAGAAAATAACGAGCATAAGCTACCACAGTCGATAGAAAATAGAAAAAGAACTAACAGAAAATTACCTCTTTTAACTTTCTACACGTTATGAGGGCTTTTTTTAATTTCCTAACTACCAAAACATTCAACATAACCATGAAAAACCCAAAGCTACCGCACAACAAAAAAGACAACTTCTCATGAGCTTTTCTTTTTTCTATCAGCACATTCTATGGTTCAGCACTTGAACTACAAATGAGGAATAGAATTTCTGTACTAGTGAATTCACTGGTACAGGAGTGTTGTTGTTTCCAATGCATATACTCTATTCTCTGCTGGATAGAGGAGCGAAAAAACACGCCTTATATAGCCATCAGCTTTCCTTAGACAATGTTATGACTGATATTGGCTGGCCCAAACGAATATGATATTTCATAGTCGGAAATAATATGACGTTTTACTGTCGACTGTATATTCGAATATGACTTATCAAGATATACTTGATACATAATAAAATTAGTAATAGCTTATGTAAGTAAAAATTAATATTATATCTAATATTAGTAATACTTTAAAAAATATGAATATTTTACTCTCTCCGAGCAATACTCATAAATTCATGGCATAAAGGAGGAAAATTTAAAATACTGCGCTGGTTTTCATTTATATTATGCGTATTTCATTAGTTCACAGCATCAAATAAGTTTTGTGAATTTTTATAGGACGCGAGATGAATTTCATTTACGCTCACTGAATTTGTCACTTTTTCGAAAACTATAATTTCAGCTCTATCTTCAACAATAATTTTATCATGTTAAAAGTTTTAACTGTTATATCAACCTCTCGTCAACAATAGGAAAATAAGTTTTCCTACCATTAAAATCTCACAACAACATTCACCCAAAGTGAAACATAGCACACACTCTATAATGCGGTATGTGCCTGGCCGAATGGCATGCAAATTTTGTGGTTCGCTTTTGTGGTTAGCCCATTTACCACATAATGTTTACGTACATGTCGTCACTGTGCTTAAATTGAGCCTCGCACATATTTCCCAGGACACAATACTATTATACATATGACTGAACGCAAACAGTACATGCCACTTGTATACATATGTGCTCTCTTGTATATTCGTACAAACATATTTAAATGATTCCTGACCAGCATCCCTTTAATAAACACGTTGATTTCGATTCTTTCATTTGTCCCTGCAAGTTCGGGTCCGGAACTATGTATGTGCCACTGCTCGCATGGCTAAGTGGATATTTAAGTATATACTTATGCATCCGAGTTTTCGGTCCTGGCAATTTTTATACCTTTCAGGCATTTTGCTGTTAATAGCTCGATTGTGTTTGTTTCGTGCAAATAAATGTTTTTGGAAATGTAATTCACACAACAAACGGATTTTCCGACATTTCAATAAAACCTCTTGACGCCACACACAATAGTCCTACAAACGAGATATGAGAGCGAATTTGTATTTTGGTTACTGGCAGTTCTATTGTCTGTTAATTTGATACTTCAGTTAGATCACTTGATTTGATTGTGTTTTCCGATGTTCGTTTCGAGGTCGTATGACTGGTGACCGCACAAAAGGTTGACATAAAAGGACAGTGAAAAGTCAATGGTTACTGAATATGTTTTGTATTTAAATGGCTAAATTTTAGGGATGTGTAGGATGAGGGAAATTGAGTGAAGTAAAATTAACTGAAAATTAAATCAAAGATTTAGGTGAATAAATGAGGTAAGTGGTAACGCTAGTGTCGGGTAAAGTTTTTGTAATATTAGGTTTGGCTTCATATGAGTTTGTTATCAGAGTTCTAGACCGTAAAAGTAGATACGTGGTTTTTCAATTGCTAGCCTCAATCGCCCTTTGCAGTGAGATCAGAGTTTTTCAGTTTTTATTCAAGTAGAGTTTTTAGTGGACATAACCGCTTCTTATTTTATCTTGACATAATCCCTTCTTATTATATTTTATATAGCTTAAATCTATCCTTGTAAACATTTAGTAAATATGTAAGTTAACAGGGACATCCTATAAGTGTGCTCCGCAGCTGACTTCCTTTTTCTTGGTCATTTTTTCAATTGCTACTGGTAAATAAAATAAATAAAACAAGTACGTTCAGGGCGAAAAAGCTATTTAGAGTGAATTACAGAATCACGTGATAAAATTTTTTCGTTAAGCTAGATTTCACTTTACTTTTTCCTAAGCAATCTTTTGAAATAGTTAATAACTAATAACTTAAAATAGAGTTTAAAAGAAATATTGAAATCCAAGTTATTCTGAAAACTCATCAATCATTCCCTCAAAAGCCTCATGACCAAAAAAAATCGGACAGCTAATCTCCTTCTGTCAGAATGCAATTAACAGAGCAGTTGGCACCTAATTGTGTTAATGATACATAATTTACCACAGCGCACTGTAAGCAAGCCTTAAAATAGAATTTTGCCATTCGTACGAACCAAAGTCAATCTGTCAGTTGATTTGACAAATCAAAGAAACAACAAAAAGACAACCTTCTTAAACAACAATCATACTTGTACAGCACAGTACAAAACGGACATTATAAATGAATTTATTCAGCGATGTTGGCCAAAGCATACCACACACATCAAACCAAACACATTTCGCTAAGATTCAAATTGAAATGGTACAGGCGCGAAAAACCGACAAAAGAAATCAGAACACACTAAAATCCACAGAAGACAGACGGATAATAATCGTTCAAGAACGAGCAAAAGCACATGTATCTGTTGCATATTCAGAGCAACATCAGCACTTAGACACTATAGAACCATGGCAGCAATAATGAAAAGACATCAAAACGACATTATTTAGGTACAGCACATGACAGTCATGTGGAAAATGTAATTTACAATTTTCTGTCCCGTAGTGAACATGTTGATGCTGTCAAAATACAAACGCATAAGAAAAAATGAGATATCGCTGTGAGCTGTGATAGTTGTGGTGGTGGGATCCCAGTAGGAAATGTGAGTTTTTCTTCTGGATTCTTGTCGATCAATAAATAAAGATCATTTGAACCGAGGTCCTGTTGAGCCATACAAGGTCCTACTCCAGGACCACTGTGAAATGAGTTCATATTTTATCGACTTTTTATCAAATTCACAACGATTCTGGTATAAGATGATACATTTTGTTTCTGTTGTTGCTGTAGATGGCTTACATGATGCAGAACGGTCGATAGCTTACATGATCGATTCACTTTTGGTCTTTAAACTTTTTCAATTCAGCAAAGATTTCAAAGAGGTATGTTGTATTTACAAGTAGAAAAATCATCTTCAATGAAATGTAACTATAATGTCGTACACTATAATTCTTGCTTTAAAACTCTGCTAGGAGTTTCAATTCCGATGTCCCTACTATTGATAACATTGCTCAAAATCTGGGTGCTGTTTGACTGTTGCAAAATCTGACTCGACCAAGCCGCCATCAGTGGACCAGCTTCATTAAATTCGGATTTTGGTGTGTCTTGTATGCCAAATCCACCAAGAAGCACAGCTAGGAGAGAGTTTTGATACTAGAAACAGATGAAAATTCAACTTTAACTTCAATGTTAAAATGACAGCGGCTCAGCCGAGTAAGATCTTACAGCAGATAGCACTTAGGGTATTAAATTGAATAAAATTTGCTAGTTGGCATTAAATGTTGTTTGGAGGGTTTGCACTGAGTTTTTCGTAAATGAAGAAAATATCCGTTGAAATGAGGCTAGCCTAACCAGTGTCCTTGTCCAACTAAGAACTTTTATGCATTTAATCAACTGTCTGAGGACGATTCTAGGTTAATAGTCAGTTGGTCAATTTGGAGCAACCAAAATGTTTTGTAGCTCTCATATATTTTCCAGTCCTTTTTATAATTTTATTTTTAATTTTCAAACAATTATCTGTCAAACTTCTCTGCCATCAAATAAATGATCAGAACCTCGTTGAAACTGAAAGGAGGGTCAGAGATTCGGCCTTTTACCATACCCATGGGTCCTTGTGTTCCGGGGATTAGCTTATAATTCTTAATGGGGAGTTACGACGGGCTCTGAAGGGGCATTGTCATGCAGCAGTTCCTGATCCGCGTGTTCAGTATTATTGCTAACTTTTGAGTCACAAGGCAAGCGTTAGTAAGGGGCCAGTACTTGTTCTTAAAAAACATGGCTGCCAATTTGTATTGGCAGCTGCGAAACATCTATGGGATCCTCGTGTGAAGTTGACTAAGAGCTGAGTTCCTTGAGTGCTTCGCTCATTACCACATGGACATTAACATTTGACGCGTTATAAATTCTCGCAAGCAACGTCCACGCGTAAGATTCTGCGAGTTTTACAACGCCATCGAAACACTGGTAGACCATCTACAGGTTCTTTTATTGAATGCGCACTTCCAATAGCAGTTTTCGATGTGCTGACCAATCGTGATTTCATCAAAGAGTGTATTTGCGGAAAATAGCATGACCAATGAGTCGTCCAATGAGGATTAGCAAAGTAAGCCTGGTTTATAGCCAAGGCGACGCACAAAGAGCGTATTTTTGGTGGGATGAATGCAAAAATGTGTATGCATTCTTAATTTGCTAACAGCTAATAGATTCGAAGAATGATGACTGTAATGAACATCGAAATATGCAGACTATAATACGAGTGTTTATCTAGATTCGTTCCCATGTCTCTTTTTGAATTAGGATGTCCATGTTGCAGGTGTTTGTTTACAGTCTGGAAAAAGACATATTTGTTTTCGTTGTTGAATCGTTCTGCATAAGCGACCAGCTAATAGCGATCCTCTTGGATCCCAATCTTGAATCCAAAAAACCATTAAGCTGCTGAAAAATATTACTATCGGCCTCGTTTGAGCCTTAGATCACGCGGCATATAAAGAATAGCCTGATTTGCAAGAAACTCAGCACTCGGAATGGTTCTAATCGATAAGCATTAGAATTTAAAAAGCATATACAATGAAGCATATACAGCAATGATTCTTAATATACTACATAAAAGGTTTCAGCGTTATAGAACAAACACTGATGGATGAGCAGCTATTTAATTTTGACTGAACCAGCAAAGTTTGCAATATTTGGATAAATTATTTGATCGCAGAAAATGTTCTTGTCGGGAAAAATGAGTAGTTAGGCTTCAGGTTAAAGCTAAAAATCAGCAATTGAAGCTCATATTCATCTACTTCATATAAATGCTCCACAAAAATTCAGTACTCTTACTCGACTGCAAGGCATTTATTTTCAAAACTTTTTTGAAATCCAATTAAACTCATTGGCTTAAATTTTGGGGGAAACTCGTAGGTCGAAAACAATCATCATTTAGGAAATCTATTCAAAAATCTTTAGAGACATTACCGGAACCCCGAGGTACTTTTACGACACCATGGTCTGCGAAAATAACATGTGATTCAAAATAAACGCAGAGGAAATAAAGATAGATTGTAGAAAATACATTTTAGCTCCTGCTCATCATCACAACGATTTGGTCAAAAGGATCTTAAGTCCTCGTTAGTTTTAGGGGTTTAGCTGCTGAAATTAGTTTATTTAGTCATTTATTTTAACTGTCATACCTCAATCGGTATTTCGTGTGGTTTTTAAATTGTCAAAATCAGACTTTCATATGATTTTTTTCGCACTTACATCATTATTATAAATTGTTCTTAATATAATAAAATATAGACTCTATCTCATAATCTGGGAATAAATTGCTTGCGTTCAAAATGCGAACGCTTTCAATTGTGAGGAGTGTATCGCAGGGGTGGCTCGTCATTGCACGCATTCAACCTACATTTTCTACATTGCCCGCTTAAGCAATTTGCTCGCTCAAGCAGGTTGCTCGCTTAAGCAGGTTGCTCGCTTAAACAGGTTGCTCGCTTGAGCAGGTTGCTCGATTAAGCAGGGTGTTTATTATATATTTATATTGAAAAATGGCGTCGATCTTTGTTCAGCTGAAATATTCAATCTAAAAATGCTATGACGATACTCTTTTTGGTAAACAAAAAAGTGATACCACGACAACCCCCGTACGAGTCCAGAGGTTGAAACTGGTTGAGAGCTTCGTTACAATTTTTTTCCAATCAATGTGAATACGAGTGCGGAGTGATTACTTTACCCCTGATATAAATCAGGTACCCAATCAGAGCTAGGTGAGCTCAAAAAATGGTCCGAACTTGGATTCAAACCAGGGACCCCATACGCAAGAAGCCAAAGCTGTAACCACTATGCTACTCAAGCTTTTTCTTTTGGTAAACAATTTAATTTTGAAACTATGCAATCTTTCATTTACTTTTATTTTTTGCGATCCCATTCAAAAGTTTCCATTTTCATCATCTGTACTATTAGTCCACGAGTCCATTAGTTAATATTTTACTTCAGCAACACATTTTCACCAATATCACTTAATCCTATACTACTCCTTTCCAGCTGGGGCCGCCCATCTATTAAAACCTACACCAACGTCACCATCTCTGTGGAAAAATCTCATTAGGATCTCAAACATTCACATCAAACTTGGAAGATATGACAGCGGGAAAATGACACCCATGATGAAGGTAGCTCTGAAAGAGTGAAAAAAAAACTGAAATAATACAGTAGCTTAAGCTATCGCTTTTAGTTTTTTTCCACTTCGCTTTTCATTCACCCATCAAAGAATCACATGAAGAGTGACGGTTAAGTAAGTAGTCCATGAAAGGTGTAAAAAAGATGACAAGCGCATTCAGAATTTTAATGCTTTTGCGGCTTAAAATAACACCAAATAGCTGAAGGCATAACGACAAGACTAGAAAAGAAAAATTGACTGGTCCCATGTCAATCATCATATAGTGAACGTTGCATTAGGGTATAAAGATGACATGGTAATCTAATGATGACTGTCAACGAAATGGAATATGAGAATGATGTGACATGTGAAGGGTGATGAAAATTGAATTTCTGATGTTAGGCACTTTTCAATTAGATTTCGTGTAAGTGAATAGCTTTGTTTTTCTACAGAGCTGATAGAAAATATGATTTATTTATAGCTGAAATTTGACTTAACCTTTTCAAAATATATACGTGCTTTTTGAAAAATCTTGTGAATTTCTTCAAAAATAGCTCTCAGGCTTGAGTATTTGAATTTAAAATGACAAGCCACTTTTCAATGTTCTTTAATATTTCTAATTTTTTTTTAACAAACGCAAATAACTGGTTTGTAAGATTTTTTTCAAATTAGTTTTGATTTGAAATAATCTGTTAATACTTAGACTTTAATCAAGAACAAGCGATATCAGACACCCACCTCATCTAATGAATAAAACCCTCATCTTATCAACATCATCGTAATGACAAGGCTGACAGAAAAAAAGGTGTCAGCGAATCACCACATTAACACACCGCATCAACCACGCCATGCAACATAAGTCAGAAAAAACATTGAGACCCCAAGCCAGAATCAACTCTCCGCAATCCTAAGGCAAGATCTAGTTTTTATTGGTATCATTCATCGTCGTGACTACATATGATAATTGCATGCTACCTTTGACAGGTTCAAGTTGTCCATGTCGCTGTGTTCTGGTCTAGCGCCGATTCTTTTTCGGCACCATCATCATTCCACCAAACAATTACCGCCGCGCCGGACCATTTTTTTATCAAACTGCGGCGCTCAAAGTCCATTAACTGCAACCAGACAGACGCCAAACTTTTTGTCTGTCTCACCTCAGTCCGAAAATCTACAAAATTCTATTTTTAACACGTCTGACCTACTCACAAAATATGGAAAGAAAGCCATCAAAACACGTCAATGTTCGACTCGATCCCCTCGAAAATCAGGATTCAATCAAAAGACCCGACAAAACGATGTCTGCGTTTCGAGAGAGTGAAAAAATTCAAATTACCAAATTCTAATTTTCCAAACACATCATCATCATCCTCCCCGCCATGATGTTCAATTACAAGGCATTAGACGATGACTTCAACGCCGCATTGAATCAAACCACCAAAGAATGTTGACCGAACACTATCTTCTGACAGAGCGTTTTATGTAATGACGTCTAATTTGATTCCAATTAATTGATTCAATGACTAGTCAAGTCTGTTAGGGGAATAATAATGATTAGTGACGATGACGCTTTCTCTAGAAGCGTACCATAGAAAACATAACCACAAAATCAACGAACGACCCTGGTTCCTTCGAATAGACCAAGCTAAATGGGAAAATTATTTTTCCATCCAAAGGACATGCACGAAACCATCAGGACTATCAAGAGCCTGTTGTGTTATTCCATTTTTTTTCATTTTTTTTTATCTCTTAAAGTATATAATGGAACGACTTGATGGAAAAAGAAGAAACACAACGAAGCGTGACGCGGAAAACGATGAGAATCTTGTGTTAACTCGATGATGGTGATGATGATACTTCTTGTAAGAAAGCTGACATTTAAATAGCGATGAACATAAAAGGATATCAGCCAACGGTATGATGTGAACGTGAAAGTCGTTGGTTGGCTGCAGGAATGACTTCTAGTTCGATGATGATTTTATGAATGAATATAAATGGTGGAAAGTAGAAATGGTAATGTGGGTGATAGTTAAGAGCGTTGCAATGACGTCAGTGAAAGCAACGGACAGGCAAAAGAAGTGGAGGAAAATAAAGTTATGGAAAATATCGGTGTTCGTGACATAGGATCACTTGAAATTAATTGCCTTGTCACTTGTGCTTTGTGATGGCAGATTGAAATAAAATCGTATGTGGGTGTTTTATTTCTAAGGAAGAATCGGTTTCAATAGAATCCCTACATTTCGTTGAATGAATATTCATGGAGCTATCTGCAGATTAATTGGTAGTTTGATTTGATTTTCATTTTCCTCTCATTTATTAATTAATGCAAAATGAAATTATCGTTTGATGTTTGAAAATGTACAAATTTCCTTTAAGCGCCCAATGTTGGTGCTTTAGAGATTTACACGAAGAAATTTGAAAAGAGTGAAATATTTTCTTTTAACGCACAAACACATCTGCACTGATTTATTTTGGGAACATAAAAAAACCTCCTAAAATAACCCAACCTTCGGAAAAATCCGAAAGCTTTGAAACTTTGGACGTTAATCAATACGTACCTAGTGATGATTATAGTAAAAGTTCTCATGAATATGAAGCAAACTCTAGCGGTAATTAACGAAAACAGGTCACGTTTTTTGGTTTTTCGTTAATATCTTGAGAACTGTTGGTCAGAACTACAAGTTGACTACATAATTAAAGCTTACTAAAATTCCAGCAAAGCTGATTCTATACATTTCCCTTATATTCACAATGGTTTCCAAGCTATAGGGCGCTAAAAGATAACGTTTTTTTTTCTTAAACTGTCTAGGAGCGCGTCATTCTTGCTTTGTCGAGGAGTACATCATTCCTGCAACTACCTTTCCTTGCTTCTACAGCTAAGCCGGTGGTTAGTTCCAATCAGGTGTCGCTGCTATCCGCGTCGTTGCTTGAGTCTGATGTGCGGTTGCTCGTTTCTTTATTATTTTTTGTGCATTCTTACCATTTTCGTCTGGTCAGTACCTAGTGATTTGCATAGTAGACATATGACGTGTTTAGATAATTGACTTATAAATTGGAAGAAAACTGTTTGTTATGCGATAGATATCTTGGTTTACCTTCTGGTGTAACAACTGTTGGTTTGAAAGAAATCAGATCGTAACTGCTAGCTAGTGAGTGAAGAAAAGATAATTTGATAAAATTAGATTACACACTGAGTGCCAAAAAAAGTACACGCGGGATGAGTCTACAAAGGTTTTCTTGAAACAGCAGTCTACTGCAGACCCCTCTTGATTAGCACAATGTAGCTCTTTGCTCCAAACAAGGTCGTCTGTGAAAACATTATTTGAATTCAAAACAAGCTGTCTCTTCTGCTGTAATGTTATTAATGAAGAGTATTTTAAAAAAACAATTAAGAAAACTTATTAAAACCCACAGAGATGCATTCTATTATCAAAATATGGAGATAATTACGACTGTATTGATTACCGCAGACAGAAAAAATTATGAAAAGGCACAAGAAGTTAAACTACGTCTGTCTGATGGAGTGTAACACCTGGACTGCTAGCAATAATTTGTGTCCCACAAGCCTCCAGAAAAGGGAAGAAAACGTGGATGCCTTGAGGCAGATTACATTATAAAGGCTATGGAAGAGATTCACTCCCTGATTTAGAGTTGTGCATTCATTCTGCAATATCTGGGGATGTTCCTTCAAATGATACAATTAAAAGCAAACTTAAAGAAAAATATGGAGAGAGAGTTAAAATTGCTGTGCGAATTGGATGGAGGGCTGCAACCATTTGTTTCAATGATGTTGGATTAAAAATTTTCAAACCATGGCATGACGTCATAAACCTTGAAGAAACAGACCATTCATTGCAAATAACAAACACTGAACATTTGGTACATGAAGATCAGAGCATTATGCTTGATGGACGCTTAACCAGAAGTCAGGTGAGATTGCACATTTGTATATTTTTGTTATTCATTTGCCTTGCAATAGTATACATAAATAGTATAAACGAATCTTATTTGAATTAAATAAGCCTCCACATTCAATAAAAATGATTCCACTTTATTATACAAATGTTATTTTCATATCATAATTTTCATCATTGAATGAAAAACAAAACATTTTGTGCTAAACAAGACCACTTTGATACAGCGTGATTGAAATGAAGGCAGATTATTTGAATTAAAAAGAAACGTATAGGACGCCAAATCAGATTTGAAAATATTTGATTCATATCTATTTTTTTTACTTATCAACGATTTTTCTCTGAGTGTATAATGGATCTCTCACACCATCACCTTATGCATAGTTACCTCTTTTTACTGTGCTTCAGGCAGGAAGTCCAGAAGCTGACCAAGATGAGCAGAGTGCAGGGCCTTCTATGAAGAAACAAACGAGTTTTGATTGATTTTTCTGTGTAATTCATTGTTCAATATACACCATGTCTTTGATTTTATACAAAGCTTTGAAGTTAATATCCTCAATCATCCTTGGTATCCAAAAATGTAGATAAATCATTGCCAAATATTATTAGAAATGCCATAATTTAAACAAAGACACTGTCTCTTAGTGCCCTATAACTCGGAAACCGTTGCAAATGCAAGAAAAATGTTTAGAATCATTTTGGTTGCGAATTTAATAAGCTTTAATTATGTTGTCAATAGTCCACTTGTACCTCCGACCAACGATTTTCGAAATATTAATGAATACCTAAAAAACTGCCCTGTTTTCGCTAATTGCCGCTAGAGCTCGCCTCATATTCATGAGGACTTTTGGTATATTTATCCCTAGGTATGTATAAATGCAAAGTTTTAAAACTTGTTTTGGCTGGACTATAAGTGTTTTCTTTGTTTTTATAAATGAGTTTTTTCGAAGCCCTTTTCAACTGTCGAACTTTCATCAAATAAGAACTAGGATAGTTTATGGCAGTAAAATTCTTTAAAAAAAACCTTGAAATTTTTGAAAAAAAATCGTTCAGATACTCACAAACGTTCAAGTATGGTGTTTTTAGAAAAAGAGAATGCAGAAAAATTGACATAATAATTTTGTGAAAGGTTGTACAAGGGCAGTTTTTAAACGAAAGTCATTCCCCCAGAGAAATTCTACCATTAGGAAAATTACAAGGAACAATCATGTTTTGAGCAAAAATAGAACTTCTACCCTTGTCGCTTGGCTGTGCTACCTTCAATTAAACTCCGCTCATCAAAATTTCATTGGTACTGTTTTTTATTGCTTGCAACATCTACAATTATGCTTCTAGTAAGTAAAATGTTGACAAATTAATGATTACTGAGGACAAATTTACACAATACTTTTAATCATTCCTTTTCAATTGGCACCTCTTTAAAGTGTGGCAATTGACTCATTTCATATAAATACACTGTAGTTTATCTTATCCTCTACACTTAGGTCAGGCAGATATGATGATGAATCTGTGCTGATGTGGTTTTCGAGATTTGGTAGCTACTAAGGGTAGGTAGCATTGAAAGCAACCAACAGCTAGGGTATAATTTTGTTTTAAAAATCGTCTGATCAAGTCTCAAATCGATTGGTCAAGTGTGTCCATCAGAGAAAACTGAAATTAAACTTAAAGTAGCTTGGATTGAATGCATCAGTACTTTATTGAAAAAATATCAGCAAATAGATAGTTTTGATTAAAAATATAATCGTTGAACAGGATTCAACAGAAAACGGGAATGTTATAAAACTAATCACATTGGTAAGATATCTAGAAAAAAATGTAAATTGGTTGCAAAAAAATGATATGGGAATAAATATATTTATTAATCTTATTTTATAATAAAATCAAATTTTTATTGCATTTCCCAAAAGTAAAAAGGCATTTTCTCAAGCAGCGCCGCAGTGATTAGGAAACTACCCTAACATATATTTTTTTAACTTAAACGTAAAATATGAGCACGTTTACTTCATATTTATATAATAAATAAATACATTTAACTTTTAACTGCCCTAATTTTTTATTTCGTTGCCAATTTTTGCTTGCAATAAAGAATTTCTCATTTGAGAAAAGGATTTTTTTTGCTTGGGAGGATATTTTTTTAATTGGGAAATGCTTTGTTCTCCAGGACTAACCACTTTTGATAAAATTTAAGTAGACAATTTCTTTGAAGACGTTTGATAAAAAGAAGCATCTAGCGCACGAAAACCCCCAGAGAGGTAAATTTTCGAAGGAAAACAGTGAAAATGTGTCAATTTTGATTCTGGTTTTATATGGTTGAAATGTTTTAGATTCGCACTCAACGAGCGAATCACCAAACTGCCCTATTTGAAATTTTTATAATTATTTCATTTTATTATTATAATTTTTACAATTTTGAGTTAGCACTGGATTTGAAAATATCATATTCTATTACAAAGCTTCCTTTATTGCTTGTATTTCTTGTTATCTATCGCGAATTTTAAGTAACCCGTGACTAATGCTTAGTAAAAATGCGCACTTTTTATTGGAAAAAATATTATAGGTATTTTATTGTTAAAAAAATTGTTTTTTTATTTTGCTCAATCTGACTCTTACTTTTAAATAGAGAATACACATTTCTTTTATAAAAAGAATAAATAAATAAGCCTTTTTTTAATTTGGTAGACAATAAACAACAATAGTAAAATTCTTTTCTAAGCAATACTTCAAATTTGTTTAATTTTATTAAGCAATTAAGTAAGTACTTTATTTGCAGACTTACATTTAGTTAATATTATGTTTTGCCACCAATACGTGCAATGGAGGAGCTGTAATTGATAATTTGAAATGCATTTTGCTCAGTAAGGCTATTATCATTTCCTTACATTTCCTTACATTTCATTTAAAAAAAGACCTAGCAGCTTGCGACCTCTCTTCTGCAAATTATATCAATGTGAGAGCTTTTACTTCAGATGAACGTCCAATGTGTTTCTAGGCTTAAATTTTTATTGCATTTGAAGATATCAGCAGCATTTAGAAAAACAAAAATCTTTAAATAGCTCCACAATTACTAAAACGCAGCTAGAGCGTATATGATACGTAGGACAACATATAAGGCATTAAACATTTGCCAATTTAATTCCATCATATCTCAGTACTCAGTACAGTAATTTAATTTTAATAAATAATAATACTGCATCAAAAGTCAAAATTGTAGACAGACTTTGAAAGTTGATATTTGCAAAAGTTTCAAAATTAATCACAAATAAACATACAATGCTTATCAGTTTGGTTGTAGCATATCTATCACTATCACTATCAAAATTGAAAATACAAAATCCACAACCAAAAATTTTCTGCTCTTGCTTCACCTGAAGATCAACCAATCTTGTGTTTGTGGTTTAGATCCGATGGTTGAATCGGAAGATTTGATAGCAAAAATATTTGGGGGTTCCTACCTCAAAAAGTTTTAAAGTTAAGAAAACTTAAGTACAAATTATTTATTTTGATTAGAATTGGTTTTTTATAAGAAACTTTGCTAGGAGTATGTGTTTGTATAAAAATTACGAATGCTCACAACCCTTTGCTAGCACCGTAACGAAGAGGCCACCAAATCTGCTTTACGTTGAAGATGTTTTTCAAAAAACGGTCTAAAGTGGACATGAGACTGAATTGGTTCATTAAGGTGCTTTTGTGTGCCAACTGTACATCCAACACATATAATAAATCAGCCCACACTGGGCGCAGATTTTTTCGCCTATTTAGATTGGCCCGATATCTTGGTGTTCGTTAAAAGTATTACTTATTTTTCATGATTTTTCAACTTAAAGTTAGCGAATAATTTTAAATCACTAAATTGAAAAATGGTGAAACTGATTATTTATATAAAATATTCGTCTGGCCTGCACACACTTCTTTATTCAACATCAATTTCGATCTTAATTTTCATAAAATGACCACAAACTATGCATTTAACTTGATTTTCTAAGTTTAATCTCGGGATATCATTAATTCTTTCAAGTGCCCCGCATTAAGTACGTTCGTTTGCCATTTGATGGACAGGTCCGACAGACACTGTTGACTGATATATGGCAATGAATCACTTCGGTTACTTGTACTGATTTGATCGTAAATTTTCCTTTTCGTAACGCAAAATTACGATGGCAACGACAAGAACGCGATGCAAAGAATAACCGTGGTAACGGCCATTATCGGCGCGTACACGAATCTTCACTTTAAAGTGCATGCACCACGCACCGATACCAATCTACAATAGGCTGCAGTAGCAAATCTGCGCAAAACTACATAGTTACATTATTTAAATGCATGTTTGAATCTAGTATGCTGGTACAGATTGGTTACAAGTACTCGTTGATGGGCATTTTGGTTTAAGCGTAGAGATTTATGAGCGCTCGAGGGTAAGAATTCAGTGGATGAAATCAAGGAATTGTGGAGGACAGTCTGAAAACTATTGTCATCTCTTCGGAAACTTTAACTAGCATGAATAAATCAGCTTGCGCAATAGACTTGGTAAGTGGTAGTCGTGAGCTATTTTGTTTTTACTAAAATTCAGGAGTCGTTAGATGATAGGGGAGTGTGAGGAAAATGAAAGATTCTGTCGGGTAAAATAATATATATCCGGCAAACTATATTAAAAAAACTTATGATTGTTCAAAAAGGGAGCTATTTGACTGTCGTCTGTTTTCAAACACCGTTTTTGGCGAAGTTTTTGAGCACAGAAATTGAAAGAACAACCAAATTCGATTCCTTCAAATTATTGAAAAATATGCACTTTTGATGCTTAAAGTCGACGTTGAGACCTTGTGACTTTCCACCTATATATTTTTTAAATGCTTCTGACAGCTATAAAGCCGCAGAATTCAAATGTTAGACACAAAGCTTTAACTTCAATTATGCAACTTAAGTGCTCAAAAACAGTAGTTTTAGTGTACACATTTGATTCCCTTCTAGTACGCTATTTTTCTAAATTTCTATGACCCATTTCAACTAGTAAGCCCACAAACTTCTCCTTCTGTAACACTACCTCATTGTACCTTCTTCAACCCAAGCTCCATTATTTCGTTACGCGTAATAAAGTTTCCGTGATTTTACTACTGCCTTCCGTCACTCAAACTGGTAGTACTCATTGTGCGTAGACATCTACACAACTGTCCAACTGTCTGCTTCCCATACCTTGTATCCTTGCTTCACAGCCAGCTAGTCATCCATCCACTTTGGCTCCATGTTCAACTGACAGTCCAGTCGCACATAGGAAGCATAGGAAGCTATCCGCATAGTAGTCGTTGACCGTCATCGCTGTCGTTGTTGCCGTTGTCGTTGTCGACGTCGTTGGGCATTTTGGACTTTGGCGGTAATAAACAACCTAGTCAAGTTGATGGTTGACAGGGCAATGTAAATAATTCTGATAGACATTGAATGTATACAATGAATACGGGATGTCGTCTGTCCATCACGCATAAGATAAATGTCACGACATCAAATGCGTATTGTATCCGAGTGTCAGTGATGAAATGATGAGTAATTTTCGTAAAAGGGATAAGGTTTTAATCCTATTCGGATGGCAGTTTTCAAGAGTTAGCTAGAAACGGATTTGGAATGATACTTGGAAGTTAGATGGATGACAAGTGATTAATATTGCAAAGCGGAAACTCTGGTAACAAGTTAATTATTTCAGTGAGATATTTGTGTGGCCAGGAGCTGTATTGTGATGTTCAATGGTCTTTTAGAGGTATATGATAAGATCTTTGCATGTTTAATCATGAAAACTAATTGCTGAAATTTGATTGTTTCGAAAAGGCCAAGATTGATTAGTTATTATACTACTTAACTTTAAATTTTTCTCTTGATTATAAATTTTACAAACTTTTGATTCTCCAATATTTTATTTCTAATTTAGCCTTAAATGTAAAATAGCAAAAGAAGCTTCCAATTACCCCTTAAGATAACGAAATTCAATGAAAATAAACCATAAACAAACCTCATGTACGAAAACAATAGATCCAAGTTAACATATGTCAATCAACCAATCAGCCTCATGTTCCCAACAAG
Organism: Nemotelus pantherinus; assembly: GCA_963978885.1. Taxonomy (NCBI): domain Eukaryota; kingdom Metazoa; phylum Arthropoda; class Insecta; order Diptera; family Stratiomyidae; genus Nemotelus; species Nemotelus pantherinus. The sequence goes on along the minus strand of OZ022266.1, from coordinate 44,431,378 downwards.
GCTTTTCAGATTGCATACACACTGACCTTCTTGACTCTTTGATCCTCGTTATAAACTACCTCACTAAAGTCAGGCAGTCCATGTTTATCAGGTCTGTCCAAGTCAGCTGCAAGATATGTCAGTGCTCGTCAGCACTGAAGAATTCCTCAAAAGGTTTTGTGAGAGGTTCCTTCAGACAGAATGCACAGTAGTATAACCTGATACCAATCTGCATCTGAGATGTCACAGAATTCATCCTGTCTTATTCTAACTTATCCACATTGATTTTGCGATTTCATTTACGAAACGTTCAGTTTCCATCCAGTTGATAAGCCATCAACTTGAAGCTGATAGACAAAATCCCATCAGCGAAATGATGTTTGTGGTCATTGTGGATAAACGGCTCGACATATAATGTAATATAGTTTCTGAGCCTGTGGTCGTTCCATTTGAGGACTGAAATTAATTTTTAGCTGAAATTCACTGGCTTTGTCACGATTTAACTTACAGGTAGTTCAAGCTAAAAATGCAAAGAATAGTTAATAACATGAAGAAATTAAAATAGATTGTTTTTAAATGTAAGCAAAGCTAGTAACGTCGTAGCCGCTGTATGGTCTGAGTAATTTTATAGGTGCGTGTCAGCGAATATATTTCTTAACCAACTACAAGAGCCTATAAAACTGAATCATTGTCAATCGAATTGTTATTCAGTACTCTTGAGCACATGAGATCGAAGAATTTCTTAAATTGAACATGTTTAATATAACCACCTGATAACAAGTTGAAGCAGCATAGAAAAATCAAATGGTGCAGGATTCTGGTCGAAACGAAAAAAAAGCAGAAGAAATGAGTAGGTTTTGAATGCATCCTCTATCGAATGTGCTCATTAGTACGACCAACCTGTATTGCAAGAGTTTCAAAAATTTAGGAAAGTAAAACACTTGTTGCTTATTTTCATTATAGAAAATTTATAGCAGGAAGATTTTGATGGCACCATCTACCAGTAAAAATATGATGAAAATGATCAGTCCTGGCAGTACTTTATTAACATAAAACCAATAACTGCTTTACGTCAAGGCAGCTCCAGGGATAGAGAGATGAGTCGGGTCACCATGCGAAAATTTTTCAAAACTTTATTGCTTATTTTCATTGGAAATGTGTATCACGTGAAAATTAAATGACAATGTGCATAAATAACAAAAGCGCATATATGACAAAAAGGCCTGGTGCGGAAAATTTTTCGCCAGCCAGAAAAAAAACTACAATTATGTCAATCTGCTTCACGATGAGATCTACTAATTTTGTCAATTTCGTTTCGGTTCGATGACTGAGTTGAAGTCAAAGGAGTTTAAGGCGACATAACACCTTCAAATTGAAAAAAAATGTTATTTTCAAAGGCTTGTTTTTAATTGAATAAAAAGACATATCTTAATGAAACTTTTTACACATACTTTATATATCTTAGACTACATAAACAAATTTTTAAAAATGTTTTGTGGCCCCCTGTCGCCTGTTACAATTTTTTGGAAAATACACCAAAAAAACCTGGCGTGCATGATAACTGCCCTCAGGAAAGTCTGAAAAAAAAAACAAAAACGGGGTTTTGACCAACATCAAAGCGGCCTTGAAATGAACTAAAAAAAAAAAATTTGGTTGAAAAATAACAAAATGGCGGCGTTTTTTCGAAATTCGAGCTTTTTTTTCCCCAAAAATCGGCTATAACTAAAAAAGTTCTGAGCTTTAGTTCTGAGCATTCTGGGCATTAACATGTGCAAGTTAACGTGTTAAAATTTCAAAACGATTGGATAATATTGTTTTTCTTAATCATTCACGCCAACTTGAAAAACGTTGTTTCGAGAAAATCGCGTTTAAAGTTAAATTTCAATATTTTTTGCAATAAATCTTATCGAAAATTAATCTGCGATGCTTGGACCATACAATACACCTTCTTCTTGCTCATATTCCTCCTCTTCTAAAGATTTTTGCTCCCTTCGAGCAGTTCTGGCCTCTTTAGATGCCTCAGTTGACTGTTTTTCCGCCTGGTTAATTCTTGCAGCATCTCTATGCTCTGCATGTTCCAGCGCACATTGGCCAATTGTAATTCCCATGACTTGCATTATTTTCAAGATAGCCATAAATCCTTCATCAAATGTACATACAGAAATATTTGCAGCCATATTTAGTATGTTATTCCCACAAAAAGTATGTTTGGGGGCCAAATTCCAAACACAAGAATTATAGCTTTCGTTATTATTCTGCGCAAAATTGCCCAAGCAGTGCTTTAATAAATCGTCTGATGATAAGTGATCATAAATAGGCTTTAAAATTTCTTGTACCTCATCATCCAAAGGTGGAGGATGCTTGAAATTGTTTAATGCATTATCACCCGCTGCCTCCGCCTTGCGCCAGTTACACCAAGCCGTTTCTCCAACAGGACAATAACAGTGTTGAGGGTTCTCATCAGTTGAAATTTTGTGGTAATATGCTGCCCAAATTTCCTTGCGCATATTTTCAACTGAATCAGGATTTCGTCGTATAGTTAGGCCATAATACGTGGCTAAATTTTTCATTAATTTTAGTGTCAGGTGAACTTTTTTCGGACCTTTTTTTTGGAGATTCTACACTTTTTTTAGAAACATCTTTTACAGCTATTTTTTTATTTTTTTGCCAAGGCTAGCTTATTTTTTGCTTCTTTTAAAGGAGATGACTCATTTATCTTTGTCTACACTTTGGCTTAATTCAATGTAGCGATATAGCGAAGTGAACGAAAATCATAGAATCAATGATCTTGGGGCGCTTCGCTATATATACTCATAAAAATTTTTTGTTTTTGAATTTGAATTTTATATTATTAAAATCATGTTTTAAAACCTTCATTCTAACATATTCAATCAAAAAACAAATATCGTTGCTTTAAAAGATATTAAAAGTACCGTCTGCGAAAATTTAAAATTTTAGAAGTTGAAACAGTTGTTTCTTATATAATCAATTTTCATCACATAGACCTCAAATCAAAAACATGATTAATTTTCAGTTCGTATACTTCGTTTTTTTCGAATGTTATTTTGTTATACAATTAAAAGGGCATATAAAATAAAAATATTTGAAGTATCTCCGGCGCCAAAGATGTATATATATTTAAATTTTGGTGAAACTTCAAACTATTTTTTACATCAAGTCAATAAATTTGAGCCAAAATTTACGTAAAAAATTTATTTAATTGAAATGTACGATTGAAATGTTTCAAAGTCTAGATTCCGCCGACGACTGACAGATCCTCAAACATTTATGGCCTTTTCTGCTTAGATATGCAAAACGTGATCATTGGTGTCGGCAGAACTTTAATGTGGCAAATACATATTGGCCGAGACCAGGCGAGCCGAAGTCAGACGAGACCGCCAACATGGGGACGGCATTTGAAGGCTCGTCCGAAATCGCTTTGACTCGTTCTCAAAACCCATTCCGATCGAAAGTCGCACGAGCGCCGGCGAGCCCTGTCAAAGTCGCTTGTTTGGACTGTCCACACACTCGGGCTCCCCAGCTTTTGCCTGCGCTCGGCCAATATGTATTTCGTACTTAATAGCTCTGGGAGAAGAACTTTTTAATGTGTCCATATTATGCCTTTTTCTATTGAGTTCTAGTGCAAATAAGTCTGTATTATACAACATTGCAATAATAAGTGAACAATATCGAAGGAGATATCTAGAATATTGGTATACAGACAATTCAGGCTATGCAGCTCTATGAACTGCAGACGCTCGAAAGCTCCGAGTGTATCAGCAAAGTTCGGTTCAGGGATGTGTTTGGATCCAAAACCAAGGTAAACCAAATTACCCAATTAGGAAATTTCGCAGGAAAATGGAAGCAATGGAAGATAATTTACGAGATACGCCGAATGCATTAGCTGTGGCTGGCGACTGCAACGCGAGAACTTAGGAGTGGGGAATGCCAACTCAAAGCACATGGGGAAAATTAATTAAAGCGATGATGGCTAGATTAACCATGGCTGCACTAAAAAGCCACTCAGCACTTACATATCGCAGATCGGGGCTCAAAGAGTCTGTATTTAACATAACTCTCGTTTCGAAAACATTGTCAGCGCTGACGAGGGACTCGAGGGTGATGGAAGACTACTTGCGAAGCGATCAAAACTACATCAGCTGCTGACTACTAGAGAAAAACTAAAAATCACAAAGCTTCAATCAAAAAACACTTAGCTAGAATATTTCCAAGTTAGAAAAAAGCAAGCTCTTGGTGTCGTTCGGCAATAGTTTTTATTGGCGAGGGTAGCACATATTGAGTAAGGCTTGTGACAAATCAGGCATACACTATTGAATTTTACAATGGATGAAATCAACCGAGCGTGCGACGTCTCAATGCCACATCAAAGACAACCTCCTGTGAAGCAGCAGGCTTATTAGTGGAGCAAAGAGATAGCAGAACTGAGTTGGAGAGCTCTAGCGTACAGGCGTAGGACTCAGCAATCTATCGATAGAGCAGAAGCACCCCAAGCTATCACAGATCACAAAAGGGTAACAAAAAGCTGGCGAAGGCTATCAAGGTGAGGAAAAAACAAATGTGGCAACCGCTTTGTGATGAAGTGAACTTGGACGCATTGGCGTTTGGCTACAGATTATTTTCTGATAGGCTTGATCAAATGGGTCCTGGCCCCCGGTTAGAGGAAGATACGCTGAAGTACATGACAGAACAGACTTGCTGTTTCCAGCGCATCACACGAGAGCAGACAACGCCCTCATATTCCGCCAGGGAGATAATCCTTTATTCACTCCAGAGAAACTTCTTAGTACAGCTCTCAAATGAAGAATCGAAAGGTCCCTAGCCCCAACAGCATTCCAGAGGAAATGTTGAAAGCTGTGGTGGAGGACCAAACAGAAGCGTTACTGCGAATGTATAATGCATGTTTGTTGGCGTGTTTCTTTTCATCACGCTGGAAAGAGGTACGGGCTGCTTTGATTCTAACGGGAACGAGAGACCCCAGCAAACCATGTACGTACAACCTCCCTGTATGCTTGATATGGCGGGGAAACTGCTGGAAGGCATATTGAAGCCACGACTACTAGCAGAAATGCAAAGATTTTGTGGATTTTAGAAAAATCAGTATGAGTACCGTAGTGGCCACTCAACAATAAGTGCCATCTACGAAGCAAACGGCGCAATAGAGTGCGCCAAATCTGCATGCCATCAGGCCAGACCAGTCATGTTTCAGGAGACGCTGGATGTCCGGAACGCCTTTAATTAAGTGAGATGGGCGGGTATTTTAGATGCCCTTAAGCGGAACTTTCAAGCAGAGGACACCTATTAACCATGATTCGAGACTATCTAAAGAACCAGTACCTTAGATAAGATACGAAGCTGGGAAATATCCGGAAAAATATTACTACCGGAGAAGCACAAGGGTCCATTTTTGGCCCAGATCTGTGGAATGCTGACGGGTTCCTGCACCTCGAAATATCACAAGATGTGCTCTTGGTAGGTTATGTCGATGATGTAGCAGCTGGCATTACCTCCAGAAACCCACACCTTGCTTACCTCAAATTAAATCGAGTTGAAAGCTGGATGGAAAACCATAGTCTCCAGCTGACGATCATGAAAATTGAAATTGTCACCCTGATGAAAAGAAGGATACCGTCATACCTATGTGTAAGCTCCAAAGTAGTCAAGGCCGAGAAATCTGTGAAGTATCTCAGAATGACTCTTGGCTTCAAGCTGACTTATGGGTAGCACATCCGGAAAGCATGCGATAGGGCATTGGGGATTGTTATTTCACTGAACACTTATTTCACTCATGGTAAACGTTCACCGTCCCAGTGCGAATAAATGCAAACTGCTTATGATGGCGGCTCATTCAACGCTGCTGTATGGTACGGAGATATGGGCCACCGCATCAAAATTTGCAACGTTTTAAGCTAGGATGGCATGCGTTCAAAGCAGAGGGGCGCTACAAATTGCAAGCAACTACCGTAAAGTATCAGGTATTGCAGTGTTGGTCATAGCAGGGGTAACCCCAGAGAGACCTTTCTGACTAACTCAGAAGTGGGACGAGATGTAGCAGGTGTTGGACTACGAGCACAACGACAGCTTCGGTGACTAGGCTGATTTGCGCCATAAAACCTTGGCTTAGTCTTGACCACGGTGAAATAAATTTCTACTTTGGCCAATTTTTATAAGAAATACCTTCATGAAATGGGGAAAAAAGGACGGAATACCGCAAATATTGTATTAAAGAAACTGATGATGCATTGCATACTTCTTCAAGTGCCTGCACTTAAGAAAACAAAATGAAGTGCTCTGGTCTGCAATCGGCCCTGCGACGTCAGAGACGATTGTGGAGGCGATGCTGCGTTCAGAAGGCGTTTGGGTACGTGTCTCAGTATATGAAGAGGCGGCATTGTGGCTGAAAAGAGAAGAGGCTGACAGAACGAAAGTAGTAATGGGGGCATCTGATGGGCACTAGTGACACAGCCAAGTCGAAGTAAAGCGAAAGTGGTTTTGGCTCGTATTCCTGTGATCAGCGGGCTATGATTTTTAGTGATTACGAATATCACATAATTCTGCATCTTTCGTAGGGTACCTAGGAAGATTTTTCGACACTTGTTCAAAAAAACCCAACTCAAGCAGCATCGTTTTTTTTACTATCGACACCAAGCTTATTCTAAGTTAAGTAAATACAAAAAGTCACATCGTAAATGATCAACTGGTTCCATATGTGGTGGAATACAACAGCTCGGAAGCTTGTATATTTTTGCGGCTACGACCATCAGTTGACCATTTCTACTAACCCGCAAAACAGCAAACTTGTTAATTCTCTGATTAGATCATTGCAGAGCTACATCCGGGATCCGATACAGTCATGGCCTCCTCCAAGAAGGTTTTTATCACCAGACGCTGTCACCGAATTAGGCATCCCTAAGTTGCAAGCGTCCTAGTCAACGCCATATCTCCAGTCTAAGTAAATATTTTTCGAATTCATTTAGCACTCGCTAAATAATCGTTCCAACACTTTTTTACTGAAACTTCAATAGATTTCAACATTTGTTTGTGAACCAGAGCTAAAAACGTATTTTTATGTCAATTTTATAGATGCTTTCAACAATTTATCAAATTAATAGGTGGCTTGATTTTGTTAGCAATTGTTTGCTATAATTTTATTATTGCTACCTATTTTGAATGTTTAAAGGTGGCAAAATCACATAAGCAAATAAAATAATAAATAAAAAATACTAGTATGTCAACAAAAAATATTTCTTTGCTATCCAACATAAATGTTCACTTTTCAAATACTTTTTCACACAAATATTATGTCATTGTGACAAACACAACAAACAATATAAATGCATAAACCCAAATTCCTTTCAAAATCCATAATAGCCCGAAATCACCATCAATAACACCAGCAACAATAGTGTTAGTAATAAAAAGCATCCAAAAACAGTGAACAGCAATAATCATAATAGCATGTCAGAAAATGAAAAACACATTCTATTTCCTTTTTGACAGATTTACAATCGACTTAAATTGACTAATATAAATGCCAGCAACGAAATAAATTCAAATTTTAATTTAAATTTTACATGAACACAATGATGATAGAAATCAACGAATCTTAAAGCGAATAACTAAAAAATATCAACCATAAACTAAATTGTCCATGGACGACCACACTGTCACCGCATAAATCACTTAGTCACGTACAGGGTTAATTTTCTAAAGCAGCTTAGATGGTGATTTGTAATTATACGTGATTCTGAAAGAAATGCTATAAATTCGGATAAAAATAAATATTTAAGTAGTCTGTCGTATTTCAAAGAGTGTTTTTTTATAGACAAGTAGGCATATGGAATGATGATGCAAAACCCAAGAGAGTATTTAAATCCATTCAGTACAGTATATATCTAGTTTCAAAGCCAAGATACTACTTTCCTGTCTCTAGTTTATTTATTATTTAATTTATTTATTTTTCTTTATCGCCTATAGTTGAAATTCTGTTTTTATTTCGCACCTAATAAATGTTTCTATTTTAAATGACAAAAGCAACGGGCAGATTTTCATAATGGGGCAATGACTATTGAGTCAGAGCGATTCAATGCGAATTCGTTGGGTGGCTAATGCGCCATGATAAATGTGACAATATGTTTGTCATGACAAAAAAATATAATTTCCTTGAAAATATTTAAGAGGTATGGACCGAGATGGAGGCAAAGTGACAAAATATATGAAATGTTTAGGCGTATGATGTGCAAGTTATTAATGTTTGAGGTCGTTATTTAGTAGAGTTGGCTTTGAGTTGCGAAACCCAGTAAGGATGATGGATCGAGAGTGATTTGTTTACGGGTTATAAGTTGGTTAGATTGAAAACACAGTAGCGTAGGTAGATAAATGTGTTTTTTTCTTCGAAAATATTTTAGCGAATTCAGGAAATATTATCGAGGTTGACTATTAACGCCACATAACAGTGAACGTTTTTATAATATTTTGACATAAATTTGAAAGGCTAATCTTCTCATACACTATCTAGCATAACGAAAATAAACCAAATTCCGTTATTCGGTAGCGAAATATATTCAAGATTGTTTTTTTTTCTATGAAAACAATAATCTTTCTAAACAATCAGCACCAAAAGCTATAAGCAACAATGAAAGCGAGGGCCTGAACATAAGTAAATTAATGACAAAACAAAATCAGTTAATTAATTACAATTAAAATTTATGACATTCGAAAAGCAACAACTGGCTTGATCAAAAGACAGAGCCTGAACAATGATGGACGTGCTGGCAAATTTGCCGCCAAATTATAATATGAATGCATGACGAGGCGAAATGAAGAATGGGTCATGAAAGTAGCCAAGCAACCCCCAGTGCAATTGCTAATGACTTTCAGGCCACCATTACTGTCGCCACCGCCGCCGTTGCTGCTTCTACTGTCGTCCGGTCAAAGAGAAATGATTAATAACAGCTGTCAACGTTTATATATTTTGATTAACTGACGTCGAAAATGGAACGACTGAAAACTGAAAATTAATGAGTTGCTTAAATACAATGCCATCGACAAACACGCACTGAGATGACGTGTACGCCAACGGACGGCTTTAGTGTTTTTGATGGTGGTGTGTATGCACCCTGGGTTGGATTCAAGGTGAATTGTGGAGTAAATCGAATAGGAAATTTGAGACCTCTTTTGGTGCTTTCATTTCATTCTGATGTGGTAATCAAATTTTTATTTTTATAGTAATTAAGTTTATATTGTCAATAATTTGAAGTTCGAAAATCATTATTGATCATAGTGTTAGCATAAAAAGTATCTAAACAACTATAAATTAACTGAATTAATAATATTAAAGTAAATTTAAAGTTTAAAAAATGCATTTATTACCATTTTTTATGAAAAAATATTTAGCCCCCAATGTGGGCTCATCTATTGAAAAAATTTAACATTAAATATTTTAGCGTTATGTTGACGTTACCCAACTACATTTTTTGCACTATCTAACTGAAAAGGATTTACTAAATATGCATAACAGTAATTGAAATAATTCTTATCAGTTCCAAATGCTTAGTTTGTCTAGAACACTCGAATAAATGATCAATTTAAGCATCATAGACAATTTGGATAGTTCTTATTTAATGTATCTACATCATTTGACAGATTTAACAAATAAATAAACTGCATGTTGAAGTTGATAATAGTTTCATTGAAGTCAGGCTTGATAACTTTTCTAGAAGAAGTTGAATCAAAATGGGAAGCATGAGAAATATAGAGGACATATTTTATTACAAAAGATTGCATCGAAAAAAAATTTCACCGATTTAAATTACAAAAGCGCTTATCCACCAAAGACACAACTTCCTCGAATAAAACCATTAAACCTTTTACTTTCTGGTAAACAACTGAGTGGTTTATGGCATTTTTTTTACAATTTTTACGATGACAATCCACCACCTGGCTGCTTTTAAGCCACTATAACATAAACCATAAAATTTAACCGTGTAATCTTCTCCACACGAGCAAATCTAACAACAATACAAATACTGACACTACTGGTCGACCAATAAATGTCAACCCTCTTCCTACTTTCAACTTCATAGATTTACAGCATCGGTTTTCATCTACGACACCATCGCGCCTGCATGCCGTCGATATATGAGGCCTGCCGATTGTCATTTGTGCATCCGTAAGCTATTTTTATGGACTTTCTTTTCATTCTTCAATCTGTAATCTTATTTTCAGAAAATTTATGACACAAGGTTTGTATTCAGGTGATTCATGTTTGTTCGGACCAAGGACCAAGGGAAAGAGAAAGTTAACTGAGATGAGCACGAACACAGTAGGGACTATTCAATTACAATTCAATCTAGTTTTAAATTACGGTTTATCCCGGGGAGATTTTTCTCTAATGGCTGGTCAATTTTTTATTGATGGCTTTTATGTTTTTTTGGTTGTTGGATCCTACAGAGGTTTTTAACGGCAGTTGCCTGCTGGTAGCTCTGGGCAATACCGGCGAAATATAAGTGCATCTTTCACATTAAACGTGGCTTGACTGCCTGCAGATTAAGTGTTCCTGCAGTTATTTTTTGCGAACATTTTAGGGTAGGTAAGAAAAAATCTTTGCACAATAGTTAGTTCAGTACAGCCAGTTGATTTATCGAGTGCTCAAGCATTTTGTTTTGAACATAATGGACAGGAGATAATAAATTCAGCAAAATGTGTCCGGACCAGGACAGCAGGGGCTATCGACAGTTTAGGACTTGTTTCTCATTGTTTGGTTAATGTGTCTATAACTGAAAATTTACAGACTTAGAAGTTGTAAATCTAGTTGAAATAATGGAAGGATTTAGTGGTTCATAATAAAATGGTTTGGAAAGCTAGTAAATCATTTCATTAGCTGTTCCTGGCTTACATTCGGCACTGAGAGAGTTAATTAACGGATAAGATACTAAATACTTGATATGACCCATCATGCTTAAGAGATTACTATTATTTTATAATTTTACAAACTTAGTGATGATTTCGAATCGATTTTGAAAAAAGTTTGGAAACGTTCCGCTCAAAATTATAATCAGGCCAGCTCATTTATTAGCAAGATATAGATGTCGCCATTGCCTCGTATGATAAATTTCCGTTTAAATATCAGTATCATTGTCTGCAGAACGATGGTACCTAACTATGATACGAATGACCACTTCTTACGTAACCAACTAAAATGAATGATATCTCTGAGCTTTTGCGAATATAATTTACACTAACATAACTGTCAGCTTTAATTAATCGTAAAAACTTACAACTAATTGCAAAAAAATATTATTATTGCTAAAATAAAGGATGAAACGTATTCTCTCTACGAAAATGCTTTAAAAAACTAAGAGAATTTTTTCTGAAAATTACGGTAATTATTTTATTTTTTTCATTTACCAAGCAAGGTAAAAATTACATCTAAAAATACTAAACAAAATTGAAAATCAAAGCGGAAAAAAATCAAAAACACAATAAAAAAAATTAATAAACAAATAAATGATAAAAATTTTTATGAATAATTAATATATAGGAAATAAGTAACAAACAAATAAAACACCTTTCTAAACAAAATAACCGTTTTAAATAATTCTATTTAATCCTGTGATTTCTTGAAATGCTCAATTTTGGGTAAAAATCTTTTTGGTATTTACGATCCAGCATTTGGAGGAATTGAAAACTCTATCGAAAACCTGAAAGCTATTTAGTACTGTAGAAATGTTATATAACAAAACAATGAAAAAATTGACGAGTTAGAATTTTCTTGAGGGAAGATTGTTTTGATGAAATATAATATTTTTACTAATGTTCGAATGTTGTATTAAAATCGATTTGTACTGATGTTGTATTAAAATCGATTTGGCCAAAAATTCATATTTCCATATCATCAAAAAAATTCAGTGACTATTTATCGGAAACGCGCCATCTGATTCAGTTGAAATTCTCAGGATACATTTGTGCATATGCAGAAATGCTAATTATATTAAAAACCTTTTAGACTTGCCTATTATTCTATCAAAAACTAGTTTTTAAAAAAAACTAAGCTTATAAAATAATTTGTGAACGTGCTTTTAGAAAAGATTTAATAAGGTTTTGGTATTGTTTAATCCTATGTGTGCTCTATGTGCGTAAAATGAGATTAAGAAAATTTGAAATATTTTAAATTGCTATAACTTTTGAAAAAGCTATTAAATTATTACGAATCTTACAGAACATATTGATGTTACTAAGTTATATACCTACATGGTTTTGCATAGATGTGATGGCAACGCTGAACCTACGGCAAACGCTGAAAGTGCAAACCTTCAAACCATCTACTCTCCTGACATATTTTCGTTTTTAAGAAACAAAAAGCAACTCATATACAAATCTTATGATTTGTCTACACAGTCAAAATAAAACTCTGGAAATTCCAAGTCGGACAAGAACGGTAGGCCTTCCCCAATTTACCTATATTTTTAGCATCAAATACTTCTGTTCACAGGAACTCACGACCCAATAATCAGATACAGTTGATATTTACAAAATTTATTGGCCCTAAAAAGGATCAGTTCTAATAGAAGCGATTTTGAAATTTGTTTCATTCTCTGCCAGTGGTGCCATCTTGGAAAGTCAGTTAGAAAAATAACTGCTTTTGGCCCTATAAATTCTGATTCAGTCATCAGATTTTAACGAAATTCACACAGTAGCTGAATTCTAATTTCAGCCACGTTTGATAGAAATTTGGTTGAAAAATTAGGTTGGAGCTGCCAACTATAGTAATATTGTTGTCTTAAATTTTGAAAATTTGCTCAGAAAAATAAAGTTCAGTGCGGTCATGGAACCATAACGAAATTCATATGGCAAATTAAACTTATTATAAACAATACTCAGCAAAAATCTAGTTGGAAAAAGTGATAGAATTGCCAGCTCTGGTTGGTTTTGTGTTGTTTTTCGCACATCTATAGTAAGCGATTTGATCATAAAATTTTCAAATCATAGTGACCTTGTTGTGGAAATAAATGACAAATATTACGATCTAGGAAATTTGAAAACTTTTTCGGATGGTAACCCTAAATTCCTGTAACTTCCAATGCAGTCATCAGATCAATACGAAGTTCGCAGAGTAGGTTCATTTCAACGTGAGACAGATGGCTAGCAAAAGGCTGCCAGCACGAAGCAATTTCGATCGCTGTAACTTTCAATAAGTTCATCGAAATTAAATTGGATTAGGGTCTATTATTACTTAGTTTGGCCTTAAGTAGCTATTAATAGCATACACAATCAAAATCTTCACAAATCTTCCACTGTTTTTCGAACATTCGTGTTTCTAGCGGTCCTGATGCGCTAGGGGATTTTTTAATTGATGTTGCTCTACAGACCTTTTAAATAATTCTGCGAAAAAATATTCATACGTTTGTAAGATTTCATATTGAATGCAAATTAAATAAAATATTTGCCAGAACAAGTGCTAACGCTACTACAAAAGTGATAATAAAAAATACTGGGTTACCGATGTATGCAGGTCATCCATTTTATCGCATACCAATTTTTTTCATCATAACGCTTACATTTTATTCGAAATTTTTTAACTAACCTTACAATCTAATTTGTTCAAACAAAAACGATGTCATTTTTTTGACAGCCAACGCAGAGTAGAATAAAAAAATATGTTTTTAAATTATAGGTACTTATGAATAAAATGCAGCTTTAAAATAACATCTCTAATATGATGCGGTCAATTATGCAAATGGCTAATCTATCCTTAATTGACAAATTTAATTATTCTGATTCGAATCGTTTTATGAGACCCCAATTCAACTTGACTCAAATCAACAAAATCATACAGCCACACACTCAAAAACTCACGTTCAACTTAAAATGCATCAACTGTGTTTGAAAACACATGAGCAACGATACAAGATGTAAGAGCTAGCTAGTGAAACAAAAACTATTACACTTTAAAAACAAAACAAAAATAAAAACATAGAACATCAAGAATATTCAAGAATTTTTTCACCTAAGTACACAAGCCCGTGCCAAATATTTTCGTAGGATTCTTCTTTTGAAAAGCTCCACTCTGTCATTACAGCCTTGAAACATGTTATCCAAAAAAGAGATTCATAAGTCAGGGTAGGACGCCTGAAAAACTGATAGCAAATGTAATTAGCGTTGGTGGTCATGCCCATCTATTTGGTGAAAACACGTGTGATACGTTAAAATGTTGGTTTGCAAACTTTATTTTATTACCATACATACGGTTTTAACCTCAAAAATTCATGTAAATCAACATGGAAGCATTTGAGCGTTGAGCTATGTTAGAAGTTCTGGACGAAACAATTCGGAATCTGAGAAACTTAGATAGTTTACGAAATCCGCGAAGCTGTGTTCGTGTAGTTTGATTTGATGCTCGACTTGTGAAAATAAATGTTTAGTTGTGCTAAATAGAATTTTAGACACTTTTCTTCGGGTCTTAGCTTGACACGAATAAGAGTGCTGCATCGAAAATTCTAGGGCTTCCCAGTGATGAGAAAGGTATAAAGAATTGGTCCAGTGCCAGAAACATAATGGACTACGAACGCCTATTGATAAGAAACTTCTACCAGTTTTATCATTTTGTCTAAGAATCCAATCTTAATTATTTTAAACAAAAAAGCTTCCTGCCATATAGAATTGAAAGCTTTCTTGATATTTACAGCACACGCTACTTTTGGGATATTTTCGTGATCACCGTCAGATGTTTTATTAAGCATACTGTATCTACAAAAAGTTGCAAACAGTAAGTAAAAAAAGAGCAAAACTATTTTGGTGGTATCAAGTATTTGTTTTTTCCGGGAAAACGATTGTCGCTCAAAGAAAAGTGTGCAACGAGGTCAATTCAAAGCGAGTAACAGCTCTTAAGGGACAAAATCGATAAGTACACTGAAGTGAAAAAGTGAGCCATTGAATTTCAGCCAATTTTTCATATGATTTTGACCCGAAATTCGAGCATGAAAAAAATCGGTCTCAGAAAACAATGCCAAAAATCTTATCAAATAGACAAGAAGTCTATTTAATCCTTAACTTTTTATCGAAATGAAAATAAACCTAAATCGGCTCAGTTTTGTGATCACTGATTTCTGATTTTGAATAAAATGTTATCTTCAAACAAAACATCATAATAAAAGTGGAAAATGAGCACATCTCGACGGTATTAAGTATACTTGATGACACAAATGAAAAGTAAATACCTGCTTGTTTGCTTCTTTGACAATCAAGATTTTAATCTGCTAAGCCCAACTTTTAATCAATTTTTCAAACAAAACAGTCATTAGTATATTCAAAAATGTACTTTGCAGCATGTTTCTACTACAATTACTTACAGAAGCCAAATAACCATTTCAATATTTGGCGTCTTCCGTCGAGGCAATGAAAGCTGATGGTGACTCATTCAGCATCTTCATTCATAAATGCTTTTGGAATAAACTTTCATGCAGATGTATTCGGTACCTAATAATGTCCTGAAAAGTCCCCTTCCTGGCCTGGTAACGGAAATTACTGGCGCCTTTGAGACGGAGACACAATTTCAAAAAAACCATATAAAATCGGTTATTTCATGAAAATTCCCTTCTGCTGATATGAATATCAAAAAGAATTAACATACCTCATATAGTACATACCGTCTCTCAAGTAATATTCCAGAATCCCGTTTCTTTGAAATAATAAAACACCTGAGCTACAAACGTGACAAAATACGACGTTACCGCAACATTAAATTACAACATCCTTCCATGTTCCTTGGAATCATTTAGCATAAACTGCTTCGCCAGCTAGCCCTGAGGTTCGAATTTTCCCAGAACTTTAATCATTGATCACGAAGAAATCGGAAACTCTCATCAATACCACACTCCAATTCTTACCGTCAACGAGGCACGCTACTGAGGCACCTCTACCTTGTCGATCTTAAAATTGTCGTCATGTGCGCTTCATCTGTAATTCGTTACAAGATACGTACTGTTAATTGCCGTTGACACAATGGGACACCATCTCATCCCAAAACCCGAACTGGAAGAATTATTATAAGAGCCAAAAAAATACAGTCATTTCATTGTGTAAAATGATACACCATCATCACACAAGATACGAGCCATAATACGACGAACGTGTAACATCGAAGCCCATAATTTTCTATATCTTTAACAACAATATCAACTGACCGTATGTCTACATGGCAGTCAGTTTGTCCGTTACTGGTCCGATGGTTTGTCATGCTATTTAATTTATTTCCGAAATTTGGACAGTTTCATGACTGGAGTTCTGTTGAAAGTAAGATACTTTCTGGAAACGTGAACAAATCGTATTTCATGTCGTTGAGACGAGGGTTTTTTGAATGCAAAACAATCGGGACTAGTTTCTTGTGAACAAGACACTCGAGTAGATGATTTTTGGAGATATGGAGGTTTTAGGGATGATTTATTATTGGCTTGGGAGCATCTGAATTTGATAAGTGTTTTGTAATGCATGTCAGAGTAATGAAGAGAAGAATATGGTTTGACGTAGTGCTAATATGAAATGTTAGCTGGGGTTTTTTCCTGTGAAGTATGGAAGTTTAGAAGGGTTTCACTTCTTCGTTGCAAAAACAAAATGAATTTTTATTTGAAACCTGTAATACAGGAAGGATAATTTTTTTCCAAATCCTTCAAGTTCCATAACACAATACTTCATCTCGATTTTAAATACGGAAATGGAATAAATAATTCTTTTTTTTTTTTCACACAATCGTTTTTAACCTGCCTATTAACATCTTTCTTTCATCGAGCCAGCCATCTGATAGCTGATAAACAATCATTAAAGAATTTGAAATTTATTGAGGCTATATGCTGCAGTCATGTATCCGACAGGTAGCAATGTAACAATCGAGCAAACTTCCTTCTCCGTTATCGGTCCATCTCCCACAGTCGACAAACCTAAAAAGCACTCGTCCCAGAAACAAGACACTACATTAAAGTCCGTAATCAGAATTAATCGTTGACATCAGTGCACATTTGTTATACATTTGAAATTTATATTTAACGTCGATCTGTGCATCGATATGAAACTTACTTCAGTCGATAGATAGCAGATACATTGGCGCGACTGTCATTCCGAACTCCACACCCAACGATATCGCCATAAGCCAAACTGAAGGCATTGGGAAGAATTAATCGTTTCGTCTTGTGGCTCAGGAAGTTTATGACTCAATTAAGAATTCATCTCATGTTGTGGATTAGATGAATTGATATGAAAACGTTTCGATTCGAAAAGCACTGTTGAGAGCTGTGATGGCATTTGGTGAGCTGATTATCATGAATACTAGATGGAATTGGTTTGAAGAAGGTTCCTGGGAAAGTTGGTTTTCAGTTCGGTGACAATAAATGTGCTACTTGTTGAATCGTATGTCTGGGCTTGATGCTGAATGAATTAATTTGACTCTGAAGTGAGAAATTTATAAGTCTTTTTGTGAAAGAAATGCTTAAGTAAGTCACGTTTTATGATGCCTTGTAGGTGTTGAATGATGGTATTTGAAGAATTTGCAGTTTTGGCATGCTGAATTCAAGCTTACCGAAAGCTTCCTTTATTTACAAACTGAAAAAAAAAACAAATTAAGAGAACATTGAAATTTTCATGACGCATTTTGTGTTGAGTTTTTAGATATTTGATTATCAAAAATTAGAAATGCCTTTTTTGAATATCTTTTAAAGAACAATTTAACATTTTTATTCAGATAGACATATGCTGATTACAGTTTAAGAAATTAAACAAAATTAGCATAAGTTGTATTAAATCATTAACTGTTCTCAAAACCCAATCAACTCAATTGAAAATTCATTTTTTTTTTACTTTTTCAAATACATTTTTTACTAAAGTTACTTGTGTAAATAATTTTTATGTGTGTCCAGTGTTTGTGGAGTGTTGTGGAATCTATGTGAACAGAAGTGTATTTATGATAGTAAATCCACAAGTTCAAATGCATGATAAAACAAGAAAAATTACAACGTGACCTCAAAAAATAAAACTTGGCCTCAAACAATCTATGATTGGCTTGTTCAACAGGCGTTCAGCTCTAAGATTCTCTTATATTTTGGATACCTGCACTCACAGGATAGTAATCCAGAAATTCGGACCATAAAATCTAAAATAAATAAAACAAAGTAAATAAATCAATAAGATCAATGTTGTACTATAGTCTAATAAAAATTGCAAAGCCAATATATAAATGATTCCTGAATAAACAATCAGCTGAGTAAAATATGAAGTGTGCTTCGACACCAACAGCAGTGAAGTCGTATGGGATGTGACCACACCAGGAATAGCGTCAAAAGACCGAACCGAAGTGGCAGCTGCTAGAAATCTGGCCAGCTGCTCTGCAGAACACAAGTGCATACTTGACCTCTTTGGCGGTGATGGCGTGAAACATTACATGAGCTCTTTTGCTTACAAAGCAGTCAAAATCTCACGTGACTCCGAAAAGAAGCACTAGCGTAGAAAACGAGGGCTTTCAAATGAATTTTCCAGCATTTCAGACCAATTCACGATCTTTTCTCTTACCTCGTTTTCGAAAATTAGGCTCAGATCGTCCTGATCAGTTAGCCTCATAAAAACAAACTCATTTAATTGGCTGTCGCATTGCACAATGACGCTCTTATTACAAAAATTGGCGGCCACTGCTTCGACTTCATTTAAGTAATATACCGAAAGATAAATTTAATGATCTATTATTATTCCGCGAATGACTCCATGTAGGGATTCGGTGGTAAGCTTCATTCAATGGAGGACACGCTGGGCAGCATTGATGGAAATACGATAACAAAGGGAGACTTCAATAGTAAGGCTTTGGAGTACCCAACGAAAATGGCCTGCTGGTGCTTAAAATGGATTCTAAACCAATAAACCGAATGCCCAGCACTGGGAAATCCAATCCTAATGTTGCCTTGGTATCAAAAAGACTGACGGCTTTCGTAAGCGATTGAAAGAAAGAGGACCACATATGAGGTGATCACAACTACATCATCTTCCAAACTGCTGAGGCTAGGCACAAGGAATACCGCTTATTCTGAAAAACACCAATCTATAATGCAACCAAGCTAAACAGAGTGGAGACGGCGGTGAGATTAGGAGCTCCATTTGCTTTGGTCCAAGTGATCTATGAAGGACCAAAGTGGTCCATCAATGGACCAAAGCTGCCGATCATGCTGGCGGAGAAAGAAGTCGTCCAAATCATAAAAAGCAACAAATGTTGCAAATGACAAGATTTTCGCGAGGTCCACAACTCAAGGTACAAGTTAATTATACGAAAACAAGCACGCTTTCACTCACATAAATACAGAAACCGTGAGATGCGGTCTAGGCATGCTGTTGGTGGCATATTCGTCAAGGGAAGTGTCATTGTCAACCATGCGGGTGTTCCTCTATTTTCGGAAAACGAGCTGAACCGCTCAGTAGTCAAAATATGAAAATATATGGAACCAATCTCTGCTGGAGTGCCAGTTGAGGAGTTCAACGTTGTGTTTGAAATCCAACCGCAACTTTAACTAGATCTATAGAATTCCTGTTTTGTGGCGATGGAAATTCCATTGTGTTGTCAGCTTTAAACGCAGAGGTGCTCTGTGTATCACATTTAGCACCACACATTAGACGAAGGAGGCTATATCAGAACAAGAGCTCTAACTTGAAATTTCCAGATTCAACAAAAGCATTAGAAGGCGAGTAACAAATGTTATTGGATGGCAAGATTTATATGTCGTCTGGGCTGATGGTTCAGGCGTGGCCTGGATGATTCTTGGGTTATATCAGAAGGTACCTTTAAAGATTGGGTAAACTGGATACACCATATTGTCGGCACTGTTGTAGATGAGCACGATGATGCTCATCATAAATTCTTTATTTGGTGTACAGTCGGCTCGTAAGTCTAGGGAGCAGCCTCGAGTCCACGATTAAACCAGAATTGGCAGTAGAAGCACATGTTGAGAATGAACACCTTTTTTTTTATTTCATTAAATTTCATTTTCATCTAGCTACTTTTCTGTTTTTCCTTCTATTTACCTCTTGTTATCGGTTTTGGTTTATGTTCGTGATCCTTTTTTACTCCATTTTGTCGTTTTTTCGGTTTTTTCTTCTTAATCTCCTTCTACTTTCCATGCTTTTTCAATCTTTCTTTTCATCTCTCTTTACTTCTCTGAACTTTCTTTTAAATCTGCAGCCGTTAATACCTAAAATATCTTTAGGGTAAGTCCGGGGGATATGGCCGGAGTTTTTCAACCTAGTGATAATTTGTCCAAAGTATTTATCCTTAATCATTTAGCTATAAAAGTACAAGGTAATGAACAAATTCTAATTAAACAAAATTATAAAAAAGAACATTTATATAACTCTCGATTGGTCATCTCTCCTGAGATATCCGGGAGCGATGACCATGTTAGTGGCAGGGATGATGGCCAGTATTTTACTTTAATTTTATTGCATTTCGCTTCTTCTCTCCTCTTTTTTCCTTTGGCCACACTTTGAGCACGTGTTATCAAACGTAGTACAGTTTTCATGTACCCAAAAGGAACAAATGATACATTGCAACCAGTCCTCTTAACCTCTCTTCTTTAACAATTTGTTGCTGTTCTTTGACTTTTCTTGCATCTATGTGAGTTTGGGAATTCCCACTTGCTTCCCACTTTCAACGAGTTTTCGTGGAATCGGAGCAATTACTTTCAAGATATGAAATGGTGTAAGCTCGTCGTCAGAGTTTTCTACGTCGTCCTCGTTAGAATACCTAAAGCTATTTCTTTTGATTTGCCGGACGTAGAAAGTCCTTGAGGACTAAGAGTCTTTTCTTTGAAAGTCTTTAAGTCTTCGTCAGTTTCGTTTGATTGATTAGTGTATTTTATTGTTCGTGCAGCGGTATTGCTTCAAATGTTGATGTTTCTTTGGCTGTACAGATAACTGGATCTATAACATGCGTTGTTTTCGATGAACTTGAAACTGTTATTCAGCTTTGATATACAGTTCGATTAGGTGTTATGTCCACCGAGCTGCTAAGAAAGCCATACCTTGGTATGGCAGTTGGGTTTAAAGGGACTATTTTAGTTACTTTAGACCCTGTTATAGCATTTTCAGTAATAGTAGCATACACCGAAGCGTAATCTAGCAACATCCCGATAAAAAGTCCTGTAATACGCAGACTAGAATTTTATTTCATCCAACGTCCGCATTGTTCATAAAAATGACTTTTCAGAGATGTAAACACAGATGTATCTAAAGGTTGCAAGTAATGCGACGTTTGACTTTGACAGAAATGAACTAAGCGCAAAGTACCGTCATCTAGCTATCTTCTTCTCTATGCCTCTCTCCTGTTCCTATTTTTTTATCTTCCTCTCCTGTTTCTCGTTATTTTTCTGGTAATTGATTTTGATCTCCCTGCGTAGCTCTTACTCTCCTTTAGCCGCTGAGGGAATTCAGTAGAATTCAGCTACAATAAACGAGAAGAGCACTTTTAAAGGTAGCACTAATATTCTTGCAATAGTCTGCTGCTAGCGAAATTACCATACTTAACGAACTGGAATGGATTTGAATTCGAATTTTCTCCATACGTTAAATGTAGTTAATTCAATATTTGGTCTTACGTTGTCTTAAAACCATGTGTTGATTGTTTAACGTTCCAATCCTGCAACAGTAAGAAATTAGTAAAAGTTTCGACTGCACTAACAAGACTATGAAAAACAGCACTCATTACGCATTGTTAACGTTCAAAAGCATGTCGTGATAGTCTATTCAAACATCTTAATCGAAATACTTTGTCTACCATGACATATGTTCCTCCAACACTCCATCATCCTCATTATTCAATAAAAACCAACTACAACCTTCACTATCGCCTCCGAACAATCAGACGTAATTCGAGACATTTCTTCACTGTTATACCACGCAACTCCTATGCGGACAGCAGCATTTATTGCCCACCCGCCTTCCAATCGGCCTCAGTTGTTTCTATTCATAAATCTTGGCGTTGATAAAATTAATGATCATTTTTCTGTCCTCTCCTACTATTAAAGATACACCATAAATATGCCTGGACGATATCAACAGCAACCAAAATTGCTCCTCACATCACACGCTTGGACCCATGCGTTAGTTGCATCCATTCCAAAGTCATAAATCCTGCGCTTACCTCCTCAGCCTATCTGTATAATCAGCTTCACTGTGGCTCGTCGTTTTCGTTTTATTAGGTTTCAAAACCTCCATAATTTCAGATTAACGGCAGCTAGCATGTTATTTTTATTTGATTTTTTTTTCGTCAGATGAAAAACAGAAAGCAAAAAAAAACATGAAGCAGTTGACATTGTGAAATGTTTCTGTATGTATAATGTTTAAAACTAATTAATTAACAGATGGGTTGTTGTTTTGTCGTTGCGACGTGTGTAATATCGAAGTGCGGTTGACATATGCACGCTTTGATGTCTCCCGGGGGACAATAAAGTTTGATTTGGTATTAAGTTTAGATTGTTTTAAGATATGTATTTTATTTTAGAACTTTGGTTGGTGAAATTCGTTACTCTTCAAAGAATCTAAGGACTTTACAACATGCCTTAAGTTGGGGATATATATCCATTTTCGCTGAATCGTCTGAACTAAAAATATTTCCGTTTCTTACCAACTGCATGCTAGGGTTAAGTCAAACAATCATCATCCACCTACTGCCCAACAAACTACTCTGCACACTGTCTATCATCTATCCGTTTGTCATCAGGCACCCCATTATGTGTCAAGATACTTTCAAAATTTATATTTACCATACCATCGTCGCCTCATCACTCTGAGTGACAATTTTACAGAGTCCGGATCATTTTCCTTACCACCTCACCGGCTGCTCTTCGTGCCGTTCCATCCAACTTGACACATAGAGATCGCGCCATACACACATTAATGTTTGAGCGCATTAAAAAAAGTCATTTTACATTTTTACGATGGCAAACATAAACTTCATAAGTTTATAGCCTTGTCTTGTGCGTCCCGAGTGGAAAATTTATGACTTTATAGAGATTTTTCGATGGCTAGATGGATTATAATATCTTTTTCGCTCAAGTCTCTTAATATCTTGTGCAAACACACATATCTGATTACCGTTCGTCCTTCCCTTGCAGTATGAACGCATGGTTGCGTGAAGAATGAAGCGACTGTTTAGTATCTGATTATTTGTATCTTTTCGCAAACTGGTAGCTGTTTAGTGGCTATAATGCAGAATTAAGGAAAATTTTCAGTTTCATCATTCACTCACCTCGGTATTTACAAGTCAATTAGCAAGAGCGTCGAGTTGCTTCTTGCGTTATTGCTTTTGTCAGTTGATAATACATAGTCTGAATAATGTGAATTTTAAAGCATGCTACGAATCTATCGACGAATCTTTTATGTTTGTTTGTTTGATTTCATAAGAGGAAGCAGAAAACTTCACTTTTCAGTTAAAACTAGATACTCGCTGATGTATTAAATTAAATTATGCAACCCAAGCGCCTAAGGTTTTCCACTGACCGAAGGCGACAAATAACATCACTGGAAACTATTTAGAGCGCGTCCGCTAACGATAATGTGAATTGGTGCGATAATACGGTCTCAGTAAAGAATCCATAAAATGTCGAGTTTTTTCCAAATCCAACAATAGCAAGTCGATTAAATTTTGGCTATTTCAGGCAGATCATAATAAATTTTCATGGTACGGTTCGACTAACAAAAACTCACCTGAAACATGATAATTTCCATAATTTCGATAAATGCGCTAATTTCGCGTTATAATGTTGTTAATGCGATGGATATTTAGAATGTCACGCTGAAAAAATATTCAAACTAGTTAGCATTTGTAATAGACCGTGTTAGGCAATTAGCAAACTGGCTATACGAGGCGATGGTGCGTTGATAAATGACTGCAATGAATAAAATCTGAATGTGATTTAGTTCGGTTTCGAGTTTCTGTCATTCAGTTTAATGATTTCATAGGAACTTGTGGGCGATAAAAGCGTGTGAATGCGATGATGATTTTCATATGAAATATTTAAATTTATCACTGATTGCTTTATAATTAATAGGCAAGCTTTGATCTATTATTTGAACTAGTTTATGTAAAGATAAATGGAACTGTCAAATGTATACATTTAACGAAATAAATATGTACTTTAGCACGCATAGATTTATGCATATTATATGTGATTTTTTGCAGAGGCGACCCTCGGGCTTGTTGCGATTGAAGATCTGTTCAGATACTTGTCTTTGTCTCGTCTTCGTTCGAACAGTAGTCATAATACTGTTTCGTTCCGAAAAACATAACCTTTTGATATCTATTTTATGAAACAAATTAATTTTTAAAGCCTATAGCCAATTTTCAAGAACAATGTTAATTTGTGAAATTAAAAACTGAAATATATGGATTGCTATCATCTACTATTAAAAAGGCCAAAACCAGTATGACAGTACTCGTTTGTAAGCAATAAGAATCAAGAAATTAAGAGCAATAAAAAATATTAAAATTTGAACATATTTGAGCGGAATATTTAGCCATGTCTGCAAGCGCCCAACGTGGGTAATCAATTCCAAAATCTTACTATATTACGTTTTGAATATGAGAAGAATTCAATTACATATGTAACTAGGAAGCTTAAGAAAATTTTCACTGGACTCAAAATAATATTTATTTGAATATTTGGCGCATTTTTTCCTTATTACTTTCAAGTGCCCATACAAAGCAACCTATTTCAATAGTTTTGTTCATACATGTGGGGAATACAGTATTCTATATAAGCTTAAATATCCAGCTACAAAACTAAATTAAGCTGTCATCTGAGCAAGAGGTACAAGTGAAAATATTCTAAATGACAAGCAAAACTCACATCGTCTGGATGGATAAGTTTCAGCACCAAACCTACAGTTACGAATTGAGTGTCCTTTTTTCTGAAAATCAAGCGTATGATTTTTATTACTAATGTTCGAAGAACATTTTCGCAAATATATATATTTATATATATATATATATATATATATATTATATATATATATATATATATATATATATATATATATATATATATATATATATACATATATATATATATATTATACATATATATATATATATATATATATATATATATATATATATATATATATTTATATATATATATATATATATATATATTATATATATATATATATATATATATATATATATATATATATATATATATATATATATATAGACAAATATCACCAAAAAGATTAAGGGAGATAATCTCTCCAATCTGCAATCCGATTGAACTGAAATTTCTGGAGAACATAGATGTATATAAGGAGTATTTAAAATTAAGAAATCTTTAAGTCTTTGGCGACGGCGGGCATTTGAGTGACTTTTCACGTACCCCTTTATTTCTATGCAGAGCACATTTTTGTTTAAAGTAAGCATTGAAAATGAAACCTTTTTATGTTTTATGCTTGCTCATGATAAAAAATTGTAAACTTTGAGTCCTGTGTGGGCGCTGTGTGCCTAAAAGTAGGCAATTTTTTTTTTCAAATTTAAATTTATCATAACTTCTGACAGAAAAACTGGATCATCGCGAAATTCGCAGAGCGTTTTAATGTTGACTAAAACTACACACATGTAGCTACGACACGCATGTGCAACAATATCCTTCAAATAATCGACCGTCCTGGAAATGTTTTTGCTTTTTGACAAAATATTCTTATTATTCATAGTATTTAAAATTTGTTCACCATGCAAATTTGAAATTTTGAAGATTTCGAGTAGCACAAAAACGGCAAACCATCACCAAATTACCACTGTTTTAAGGAATCGGAAGTTCTGTTCACAAGAACTGGCGACCGTATAATTCGATCATTATGAAATTTGCAGGACATGGTGTTAATAGCTAGGATGTAATTTTAAAATGCTAACAACCCTGTGGCAGTAGTGCCATCTTGAAAATTCACTGTGAAAAGAATTGCTTTTTAGCCTATAGCTTCCGATTCAGTGCACAACACAAAAGCTGCACATTACTCTAAGCCAGATTTGATAGCAATTTAGTTGTAAAATAGGATTAGAGCCGCCAGCTATGGTAATTTTTGTCACCTTAATCCTGTAAATTTGTTCAGGAAAATAAAGCATTTTTCTCTATAACTTCCGATTCAGTCATGAAATCAAAACAAAATTCATCTAGTAATTGGACCTTATTATAAATTAAATTGTTGTAGGAATTTCGTAAAAAAAGTCATGAGCCCTTTCATGAATATAGCAATTTTCGTAATTTTTTGGCATTTCTTTAATAAGCAATGTTTTCGTTAAATTTCCAAATGAGAATGATCCTCCAATGAAAATTACCGACAAATATTGAGGTTTTGAAAGTTTGAAAAATTTTGAAAGTGGTTACTCTAAAATTCTAGTTACACCTATAACTTCCAGCGCAGTCATTCAATCGAAACGAAATTTACAGGGTGGGTTTAACTTAACCTGAAGCATTTTTATCACTATTGTGGTCAGTTAAAAGCTCAAAGTTAGGATCACCAACTTCGTCGTCACTTGAAAAGTCCAACAATTCATTTTCACCATTTTCGCCAAACAAATTTTTTTCAATGATCTTAAAATCTCGAGGATCTGATATATTAAAGCGATCCTAATTTAATCCGGCCACATTTTAAAAAAATTACACAAGCAGGTACGTTAGGTAAAATTGACTCAGAAAAAGCTAAGCTTTCAGATTCAAAGAACAAAAAGAATTTATCAATAGAAAGTACCTGTAAATAGTAATAAAACAAATGCTGTTAGTGCCAATTATTTGAAAATGGGGGTTGAAGAAACATAAATGGGACATATGGAAAATAAAAATAGTTAGATAAAATTGGTCGATGGGAAGTTAATAGTAATCAAAAACACGCCAAGAAGAAAAATAAGCTCTTTCCTTTTATTAATCATCAATACATGATTCTTCAGCAGCCTTTATGAAACGGGATTAGGACTAGTATCCTTCAAAGTGTTTGGTAAATTGTAAGAGATTTCCAGAACTTACCTAATAGGGTTTTTATATTTTCTGTTCATTCACAATCAATATACTTTCATAGCCTTTCCATAAATATTATATATCTGATATTAAACTTTTTTGCTTGAATGTATAGTATGTCACTTGAAGCGATTCTCCTGGGTCCACACAATGCCCTAACTATAATATTGACAATTTTATGAACTGAGCCAGCATTCATCTTTGAAGTTTGATTCCAATCCAATATAGGTACCATAATTAATTTTAAGTAATCTTATGACAACTGAGTAAATATTAAATGAAACCTGCTTTCGGGAATATTAATTTATTTTATATAATTGAGCATCAATTACAGCTTTTTTCGTTTCAAAGACAATTTTTTTTATAAGCTTCACCCGGTCAGTTGAATTAATTTAAACATAAGATACAAACCAAAGCCACCCTAGTCGCATAACAATCACCCTAAAATCAAGAACCGTTATATTATCCATGAACATTCAAATAATAAATTGATTTATCTCCAAATTTTCAAAGGATTCATCAAATCTGCTGGCACCACCCATCCATCACTCATCCCGTTTGCGAATCAACCGAGATTCAAGCCTGCTAACCCCGTAAACATTCAGCATTACATTTCCACTGTATTACATATCAGTTAGGCAGGCGAACCTATTTGCCTACACGTATGCCTTTGCCTTATTGTGCCTAATGAAAAATTACTTTTTCGGCACATACTCATTCATCTTGAAACCTGCCATGCCTATCCGTGCCAGTCATCTAGTTATGTATCCATCTACTATCCATCTATCTTTGGCCTGTCGGTCTGAACAAATTCCTAAACGCGAAATACTCGTAGACACGAAAAACGAAACAAAAGGCCACACACCGAACGAAAAAAAATATAATGTGGATTCATTAATCATTCGACATTGGCCCATTCTCGAAACCGTGGCAGTGTTCCTCTATCAACCAGTACAAATAATAGACGTTTGAAATTGTGATGGAAACCGAGAGGAATTGGAGTCATTCATTTTTCATTTTAAAAGGAGAGTCGTCGGAGGCAAATTCGACTAGCTTTTTTCGCGTTCGGCACGAGTAAGTGAGGAAGCAGAAAAAATTGATGAACACGCACTGAGATTCTGGATAAGGTGGGTATTAGTATGGACATGTAAAAAAAATCACATTTGATTCGACATGATGGTCATTATTCATTTTGGCATTTCGGGTGATCGTTGATATTCAAATAGCTTCTGGGTTTTGAGCATGAATGATGGTCAATTAGATTGGATTATCTAATGTGGTTATTGAGGTCTTTTGGCTGCTTAACGCAGAATGGTTTTTCTATGCCTTTGACTTTGCTAGTAGAGGTAACTATGTTGACTTGCCAAAATCACTAAATGTGCTCTGTATTAAAACCAAGCTGTATCGAAGGTCGTGTAACACTCTGGTCCTATTACTGTATCCAAGTCTATAGTGAAAAAAGCCTTCCATGGCTAACACTCACATGAGTTTCAAAGTTTAAGGAAATAAAATACTTGTTACTTATTTTTACTGCATCTCATGCGAACAGAATGATTGTCCGGCCCTAAATAATAAACACCTCAAGATTTTTGATTCTGACCACTTTCAAGGGTTAGCAGAGGTGGCCAGTACCATCAACGCTGAGTCAGCTGATCCAGTTTGGTGAAGCGGTCACTTCGGAGCTCTAAAAAGCCAGTGGGGGGTGTGGCAAATGGGCCCAAACTGGTGACCTAATGCAGGCCGCGTTCCCGGCAGCCCTCTTTACTAACCTAACCTTACCTAACCTATTTTCATTATAGAAAGATTACTATCATATAAATATCTCTTAGTAAAATGCTGACAACACTTTACCAGCACTGCAGCCACCTTATTCGCATTGATTTGCAATCAAAACTGACTCACGCCAAGATCAACAAGCTGTGCGAATTTAGTTTGGATTTCAAAAACATGGCAAGTTACACGAGTAAAAAGATCTTTGTTTCCACAGTAATATAAACGCACTTACATTAGAGCGCCCGCATTTTGAATAGAGACAGCCACATCAGAAATTATTTTCCCTAATTTATTTTGTTTATTTATTTGTTCTTCGAAGCATAAAGCTTAATATCTCAAATGAAAGAGTTAACAATTACAATTGATGTGAAATATGTAAGTCCTAGATGCACCGTTATCTTTCGTCAGCTTTATTTGGATGCACTGAAAATTTCTGCCAGTAAAATTCACTCAAAAGTAGAAGGGTACTTATGAAGCTGATGATTAAAACCTCGAAACTAATCAAAAACAGTAATATTGTATTTCCGAATAATACATTGTTCCTCCTTTGTTCAAAATATATTCGAACATCCTATCCATCTACAGATTTAAGATAATTTAAAGGAATTATATCTCAGACAATCTATCAATTGCTATCAGAAAAATTCCCAAAACAAAAAAAAAATAAAAATTTGCTACTTATTTTTATTGTAAACTAGATGACTCGGTGAGCTTTGTACCACCTAAAATTGATTTGATTGTAACTCTTCTTAAGCGATTATAAAGCCTAATCAACATTCTAACTCCAATTTATTGAGACTGCAATATACAGTGTTTTTTAGAGGTATAGAACTTTGAAATGAAATAGGTATAATACGAATAAATTGTTTTGATTGCCATGAAATTGGTTTCATTGGCAAGATAATTCTTTGCCATTTTTATTTGAACATAATTTTGGGCATGTGAGCGCCACGACTGGCGCGGAGAAAGTTCAAACGAGAGGTCCAATTTTCGACTACTCTAACCATTAATGTGGGCTGCATCCCGCCAATAACGCAGCGAGTGTTGTCTTCCATATGGTCAAGTGTCTCGGTTTTGTCGGCGAAGACGTAGGTATTCCCACGTAGATATTCCCACAAGAAATAGTCCAACGGTGTTAAACCACAAAATCTTGAAGTTCAGTTTACAGGTCCAAAATGAGAAATTATGCGCTCATCAAATGCTTCTTTTAATAAGTCGATGGCTGCAAGAGCTGCATGGCATGCCGCGCCATCTTGTTTAAACCAGAGGTCCCTTACATTACGGTGAGTCAACTCCGGAACGAGAAAGTCATTGATCGTGGCTCTACGGCGGTCATGTTATTCCTAGCAGCGTTTTTGAAGACATATGGGCCAATTATTCCACCGACCCATAAAGCACACCAAACAGCGACTTTCTTTGGATGTAACGGTGTGTGAACAACTGCTTGTGCGTGCTTATCACTCTAAATGCGGTAGTTTTGTTTATTGACATAGATATTCAACCAGAAATGAGCCTCATCGCTAAACAAAATTTTCTTATGAAATTCGGGATCTGCAGCAATTTGTTATTGGGCCCATACATCGAATCTACGCCGTCCCCAGTGGTCGTTCGGCTTCAATTCCTGCGCGAGTTGAAATTTTTAAGCCCGCAAACCAAAATCCTTCCGAAAAATCTTCCATAATGTGGATGGGCACAGGTTTAATTGTTTAGCATGATGTCGAATGGACTCACTTGGGTCTTCATCGATACTACGCTCTAAAGCTGCTATGGTTTCTTCATTACACATTGTATGACATCTGAATGGATGCGTATTATCAGTGAGAGAAAACTTAGTGCGGAAACGATCCATGGTTAATCGAATTAATTGTTCTAATGGACGATTATGTCGGCCATAAAATTGAGGAAGTGCGCCATGAATTTCTCGAACTGAACCGTTTTTTTTTCAAAATAAATCTGCACAATTTTCAGATGTTGTTCAGGCGTCAACTTATTCATGATAAAATAGCAAACCAAACTAACCATAAAACGCATGCCAGCTGTCAGACCATACGTAGCATTAAAAAGTATTGCCAACTTAAAGTTCTATACATCTTTAAAAAAAAAACACCCTGTATAATATAATATAGGCCTCATCGTTTATGGTTGGAATTTTGTTTGGTTATTAAATGAAAGTTTTTTCGCGATTCAAAGGATTTCAATGTCTTTTATTTACATGATGAAATATAAATGTAGTTAATATCCAATACAAAACTTTTTTGGATAGCTATTTTTTGGTTGTGGCAAGTCCGTTGGAATCGTCGGAATGCGCGAAATCAAAAGATGCTTTTCTCTGTAATTTCCATTGGTAATCGTCGCCTCGATGACGTTGTTCATAAGCTTTTTCGCAGCCGGACTCGTTCTATTGCATAGTCAAGGTTGATTGATGTAACGTAACATGGTGATCACTGAGCCTACTTTCAATTGCAAGTTGTGAGGTGGCAATCCAGGCAATTTCAGCGAATTCAAAAACTCTGTAGAATAATTGACTACCTTATTTTGGTTGATAACTGTGTCTACCGAATTGATTGGAAACTGTCCTAGAATGAAATTTATTAATAGTCGCATTGAGCTAATTGACAGTTTTGTCTTTCGCCACCAATATGGCTCTTTCGCACAACCAATTATGATTTTTGAAGTTCTGCGATACGTTCGGAAAAACACGCCGAATGAGCTTCTCCTTCGATTCGGTCAACTGATAGAAATCAGTGGGTAATGTGGTGAATCCGGTCGATATGTCGACTGCGAATTTCCCATTACCAATGTCGAACAATTGCTTCGAAAACACAGCTGCAGTCCGATCTTTTTTGCAAAAACACTCGCATGTTAGTCATTCACATGACGCCACAAATTTTATGATTTTAAGCCCGCGTTTAATTTATCAGCTTTAGTTGATCGAGAAATGATTTGATGAGTCTGACGAAAGTCACCGGACAACAAAGTCATAGCTCCACCAAAAATGAAGATCTTTCAACATTCTGTCCAGCACTTCCAGGGACTTCATGTGGGCCATCGTGCATTCGTTCCAAACGATGAAATTGCATATCTGTAGAACCTTTGCCATTCCGCTGTTTTTGGCGATGTTGCAGGCTGGTGTCTCGTTGTTTTGCATGTTCAGTGGCAATTTAAAGGCAAAATGTGCAGTTCGTCTGCCTTCCAACAAAGTCGCTGCTATTTCAAATGAAGCCAATGCTAAGGCAATATCACTCTGCGATCGAACCTTCGCCAAAAGAAATGAAGCCAAGAACGTTTTTCCACTTCTTCCGGGAGCAGCCAGGAGGTAAATTCTACCAGATCCATTGTTCACAGCTTCTATCCAAAAGTCGTACGCAGTCTTTTGTAGTTGATTCAATTGCGAAGCATTTGTACGAGCTGCTTCGGCTAGCGCTTCGGTGTCGTATTTTTATTCTCTTTATAACTCGTGGTTAAATGAATCGTACATTGGACGATTGGGTGATTTACACTTTATTCGCCATCAATAAACACATGTCTTCTATCATGATCAATTTCTGCAGTCATTTGCAACGTCAGATCAAAAGATTGGCGACGCACACAATGCAAAACATCCTCAGACATGTCGTTCTTATTTTACAAAATATGGTATCGAAAATAATCTAATTATGATATCTGATGAGAAACAATGCATACTTTCGAAATCACTTAGTTAAATTTCAATGTATTATCGTCTTGCAATCGAAAAACAACTTTATTTAATTATTGAATCTTAGAAAATTTGACAACCTTTTGAAAAAACCTGTAGCCACCCAAAAACTCAAAAAATTCGCAATAATGGCTTTTTTACCGATTTACATTTCTCACGAGCAATCTTATACGTACCTTATAATTCATCTTGAACGAAATTTTCAACCAATTGATATTAAAATTCTCATATCCACTAACGACAACAAGAGAAAACACCAATAAAAAAAATTCAAAAGACACGAAACGCGCAATTAGTACATCTTCAGATGAAACAACAACACAAATCTATGATAAATAGCTATTGAATATTTATTTTGTTGTTTACGATTTAATTACACATATTGTGAAGACACGACGATTGCATATACAACTACACCGCTACATTGATTTGTGGCCACAAAAACGCACCGCCGCCACCGACGATCATGATGATGAATGCACATTAATTCATTGCTAATGCTGTTGAAAAAAGCCACACCGTCCATACCAAAACCGAAATGAAAATTAATTGAATATTCAATAGCACGATGCGATTTTCGTTGATTATTAATGAGAGTTCATTACTTATGATTATACCTGTTCAACATGAAATCACACTCAAGCCCCGAAAATAAATAAATACAAAACGAGTAGGTGAGTGAGCGAATAAATGAATACCTCTGCAAAATACCATCGCGCAAAATGCCGTGGTCAACCATACGAAATTATGTACATAATCCAAGTGAAAATTTGAATTTCAGTTGATTTTATTGCCGCCACGGTCAGTTTTTCTGGTGGCTGCGGTTGAACTTGTGGTGAGTAGTGAGTCATGCGATTGCAAAGCCAAGCTAGCCGAAATGATTTAGTATGGTACTAATGATAGCGTATGGATGGATACAAAGTATAGTTTCACATTTGAAATTGATATTGTTGTTTGAAAATTATAATTTGTCAAGGTTCATGTTCATAATTATTGTGTTATGTGAATTTTATTATAGATGTTGAATCAAATTAGCATTTTGAGGTGATATGATGCAATAATTATTTAAACACACAAACAAAATAAACAATTTTAATTTGTTTTTGTTGAAATAATTTAGACGAATCAAATAGTTGAATAAAAGTGGAAATCTTTAAAAGAAAATCTAATAAAAAATAAAAGCTTTCACTCACTAAATGAATTATCTTATCACCATCAGATTCATCAACAACCCTCCAAAAATAAAGGAACAATCAACAATGGCAGCATCAGTGCAAACATCGTATCCTACCCATACATTATTTTTACATTAATAATTTATAACAACAAATGAAACAGCGGTATCGCAAAATCAATTACTTTTTACAATTCAAGCACAATCTGTTAGCCTGTTCCTGTTTCGTAAGCTTGATCTACTGCGCTCCTGTTCTGCAACAAAAATATCAATCTGTTCTGTTTTTACGTATTAATGAATTCACTTTTATCATTTTTCACCCCTGCTGCAAGTGACATGCTGATGCTGATGTTTCTCTGCGCCTCTGTCGTAGTAAAAAGTGATTTATTATCGTATTTTCAGTTTAATTAATAATGTGGCATGTCAAAAGTTTTTTTTCGGAATACGCCTAGTGAGCAAATGAACGTAAATCTATTAAAAATTTCATGATAATCGAGGGTATAATTTATATGGTGCGTTGTGTTGGGTGCAATCGGATTCTTTGCTCCAGATCTATGGTGGATGCATTAGCAAGAAACATCAAAGTTTTTCAGTTTTAAAAAGTATACGAAGAATATTTCATATTTTTTTATGGGCTCAATATGTTTCATATTTCTCTCCTATCAATCATTGATATTTTGTGGATATTTTCTTTTGCATAATATATATATATATATATATATATATATATATATATATATATATATATATATATATATATATATATATATATATAAATATATAAAAACAATGCGCCCTCGATAAAAGCAACCGATGAAAATTCGAGCAGTTGCGTTATTTGGGATTGTTGCAATAGCCGAGTCACAAAAAAGTTTTAGCTTGAATTAGAATTTAACGTGAAAGCTAAAGTGTGAAAAATAAAAGAATATTGTTCGTCGTAAAAGAAAAGTAATACATATAATTAAATTCATTAAAAAAAATATTTACATATGTAATGCAGTATTTGGTTAAATTGGTTTAAAAAATTGGGAAATGTTCGTTTAGTTTTTCTTGGAGGATACATTAATGTCAACGACCAGCTCTCGCAGTTTTTGAAGAGTCAAGGCATCTTCCAATGAGACCGAGTTTTCTTCAGCCCATTGAAGACAAATGCTAAATGCTTGGATAGCATGTTCGGTTTGGATTTTTGGCCGTGGAGGACTTACACTTGCACCTGTGCTTTCTTCACTCTCAATTTCTTCGGCTTCTAGATTGTTGCAAACAGGCACCTGCTCGATATAGTTTTCCGCAAATCAATTGCTTTATCTCTTTGTTACAAAAGTTTCGGTGGCAAATAAATCTTGAAGCAAGTCATTAATGGATGTCATCATTTCGCGGTCACTAATGATTTTATCGCTAATGACCCTCAACGGCAGCTCATCCTCCTCATCCCACTCACTATCAGGAGACATCAAAGGCTTCCAGCACTTTTGTATAGCCGAAGACTTAACCTTGTCCCATGCAGTAGCCAGGAGGCAAATGGCATGCCTCAAATTAAAAGCCTTAATTTTACTCTCCAACTCTGAACCTCGGCTTCCGGCTAAATGTGCCAAAAGTCCTTTTTTGTAGTACAGTTTTGTCAAGTTGATGACATTTTGGTCCATTGGTTGGAGAATAGCGGTGCAGTTTGCTGGTAAACACATGGTAACAATCTTTCTATCATCACTTATCACCTCCCCGTCTTTTGGATGACACGTCGCATTGTCCAATAGCAGTAGACCCTTTTTTGGCAAATTTTTTGATCCCAGAAACTGTCTTACCTAAAACCAACAATTTTAAAATTCGACGAAATCAATTCGAAAATAATTTTACCTCTGGCACGAAAGTTGAATGAAACCAATTTTTAAAAATTTCGTGTGTCATCCACTTATTTTTTTTGGCCTTGTAAACGACAGGCTTATTTTCGAAAAGCTTAAATGATCGAGGATTTACAGCTTTTCCTATAACGGACAATTTCACTTTGTGCGTACCAGACCAATTAGTGGAAGCAAGAAAAGTGATTCTCTCCTTGCTTACTTTCCTACCAGGAGCAGTAGCTACTTTGGAACCCCCAAACGTTCTGTTTGGCAAAAGCTTAAAAAATAGGCCAGACTCGTTCGCATTGTAAATTTGATCTGGTAACAAGTCAAGCTCTTTAATATTATTTTCGAATTTAATCAAATATGGTTCCACCAGTTTTGGCTTATTTGACAGCTTTTCTCCGCAAATTTTAAGCATTCGGATTCCATGCCGTTTTTTGAAATTTGAAAACCAGCTATTGCTGGCATTAAAAGCACCTAGTTTTTCTTTAAGTTTTTTTGTGAAGCGTGCATGCACTTAAGGATTTGTGCGGAAATGGGTACATTTTGCCTGCGTTGCCCCTGGAACCAATTGTACAAAGCTTTTTCCATCCTTGGATACTCGCAGGCTTTTAAAGTTACTCGCTTTCCCGGTCCACACTCACACTGAATTTGATACGAATTTGTTAAGCAAATGTTTTCTCTTTTTTATTCTGCTAATGCTTGACTTGTTGCACTTGTATGTTTCACAAAGCAATTTTACTGATGCACCGTCACTCAATTTGGTTAAAATCTCTGCCTTCTGTTTTATAAACAACTTAGGAACTTTTTTTACGGTAGCCATGATTTCTAAATTAAAACAAAGCAATTACCGACCGCTAGAATATTTGCTGAACACTGGTAAATTAAAAAGCAAATCATAGAGGAAAAGGAAGGAATGTAGTGTAGTCACACAATTTCATTTTGCCCACAAGCTACAATTCGGGTTAGGTGGGAAAATGTGGGTAAAACACACGCAAACCCTTTCATCTAATTTTAATGCTCACCTTTGTTTCGTTATTGATTTTCACAAGATTATTCACGGACACGAAATAAAAAAATAACAAATGGGTTTTGGAAGAAATACGAAATATTTTCCTCTTCGTTTCTTCTTGTTCCTTTATAACGCAAATACAATGCACCCACGATCTATGAGTGTTAAAAGTTCTGAGAGAAGTAGCTGTAAAATAACTGCCAGTTACAGTAAAACAAAACAAAAAAACAAAACAAAGATAAAACGAGATAAGAGCATAGATGGAAAGCTGCGTTTACTGAGTCACATTTTTTTGAAAAGTTGCAATTACTGAGTCACTATGGTATAAATTTGGGTGTTGTTTTAACCGAGGTATTGCGTTTATCGAGGGTTGCTTCTACCGAGGGCGTGCTGTATATATCTGTGTTTTTTTATTGTCCACAGTGATTCGGAAATTTAGTATTCGTAAATCGACCACAAAAAATTAAATATGCAATATAAGTTCTTATATAACAATAGCATCATTTTTTTTTCAATTAAATATCTAAATTTTGTTTAGTTTTTGCAATAACAAACCAATCTTTGCCTAACAAATTTTAACTACTGCTAGGGAGAAGCATGAAAAATATTTCATCAAACCTTAATTAACAACTATTCGAATCTGCTATTATTTTGATAGATTTCCTGATTTCCTTAAGAAAGCCATGCACGCTTTAAAGATTCGCATATTTTTTCTTGCATTATAATCAAATAATTTGCATGATTATTATAGAAGTCTATATTCCGAAGAATTTTGTTGCTAGCCTTGCCTCAGTGACTGTTATCCTAGAAATTAGTAAAATACTTTGATATGATACACCTGTGTAAAGCTGTGTGAAAATGAACTTCCATTTATTCAGATGTGTATTTTTAATAAAAATATGTTTTTGCTTCCAAATTTAGTCCAAACGAAGTTCCATTCTTTAGTCTAGATAAGCCATACGCGCAATAAATACCTTACGCTTAGCATTTTTTTAGAGCTATCCCTCCTTTTCGCCACCGAATAATCTCCATATCACACGAAATTTGATTTTAAGAAAAGTTGGGACCATTGTTAAAAAATCATGAACTGGGTTTTAAATTTTCACAGCTTTGAAATTTATGGCGCGATTCCAGTAATTTTAAATTAATACAAGACGACTTTTGTACAGAATTTGAACCAAGGCTCTTCAACAATCATTGATGCCATCGAATACAAAACTTTTTTTTGTGTGGGCTACCTCGCCAACGGTCGGCTGTGGGCACCACTCACGCTCCCCGATCAAAAACTTTCTGTAAGGTAAATAGTAACCAACAAGCGACAATTCGAACGCCTTATTGGACTGATGGAGAGTCATCCACAGAGCCTGAAACAGCACACCGAACACATAAAAACGACTTTTGATATTCACCAATACTATTTCCTAATAATTATATTTTTTATATTGTATAGCAAGTTTAAGTATACGTGTTCTACTTGTTAATACCGACCTCTTTTTTATAACACTAATCATTTGCTTATCCCTGGAAATTACCTGTTTGCGTTCGATTTTCCTTACTTCAATTTAAACTTAAAGCTTTGTTTAGCTACTTCTTTCAAAGTAAGCCGCACTTGTGATATAAAAGGAGGGAAAGTTTGTGCGTGCCAACGACTTGCGGTGTTTGCAGGCCGTCCCCCATCTAAGTACTGACCGCGCCCAACACTGCTTAACTTCGGTAATCGAATGAGAACCGGTCGATGTCAGTGTGCTATGGATGTGATAAATTTAAAACGTCAATGCTCAGGCGTTACCATTCAAACACAAATTCGTAGTCACCTCACATAGAGTCACTTCACGTGACTCTTAGAATACCGGTTCGTAGATGACGTGACTTTCGAAGTGACGAGAGATCTCACATGAGGCGACTCTCGCAGTAGGGCCCCTTGTATTATTGTTCTATACTTCATTGGACCCATGGACCCAAAAATTCGATGCAGTCGACCAATGTTTGAATGATTAAAGGCACTGTCCAATGTTTAATCGTGCCGATAGTGTTCCTAGGATTGAATCGGATTGCAGGCTACCATTACTCAGCGCTAAAGTAATCTTTAATTTATCAATCCAGAGTCCTTTTTTCCAATCTTAGAGGAACCAGTTTAAATGCGGTTTGGCAAACATCAGCTGTTTTTCAACGTTTGCTTTCGAAACATAAGGTCATTTTACAAGAAATATCCCATGAAATCCAGACTCCACCAGATAAAGACGAACTATCCGCACGCTCAAAGCATTAGCTCCGGATGCAGCCATTACTTCACTAGCAATCAGTTTTGGAACCTTTATTGTTATAATACAAATTCTATTAGGATAAATTAATCCTTAATCTTATAAAAAAACATTTCGAAAAATTGGAAATGTTTTTGCGGGATGATTAAAATTGAACAACTTTTTATTAACATTAAAAATTTTAATCTACATTGAAAATTCTATTTTGACAAAGTGGTTTCGAAAGTATGCACTGCTTCTCATCAGACACCAGCACACAGTGCATACTTGACTGGCGTGACCACTTGCAGGTGGAAATCATTACATTTTTTATTTATGCTAGTTGTGACAAATTTTAACATCTCCGACTTATATCCATGGATATAATTTTACTTAGTAAAGGTAATTGAATTTGATCACGGTTCCCTTCTTGTCTATAAATCAGCATAGACAACGTATATCATTTCTACAGCATCGAAGCCGAGCATATTGAAACGGGAATCTTCGATCGTTTTGCGGAATCAGCCTCCGAAAGCAGAATCAAATTGGAAATGTTTTTGCGGGATGATTAAAATTGAACAACTTTTTATTAACATTAAAAATTTTAATCTACATTGAAAATTCTATTTTGACAAAGTGTTTTCGAAAGTATGCACTGCTTCTCATCAGACACCAGCACACAGTGCATACTTGACTGGCGTGACCACTTGCAGGTGGAAATCATTACATTTTTTATTTATGCTAGTTGTGACAAATTCTAACATCTCCGACTTATATCCATGGATATAATTTTACTTAGTAAAGGTAATTGAATTTGATCACGGTTCCCTTCTTGTCTATAAATCAGAAAAAATTTCGAAAAATGTTATTCATCTTTTATCAGTTTTCCTTGATCGCACATGCTGTTTCAATGTAGATAGATTTTCTGTCCGACAATCAACTTTCAATACGCCTCCTTTGCTCACATAAACTTTTACAGCAATTTCATTCAATGCGATTCTATCCTGATTACGTTATCGTAATTATGTAATATCATCAGATGTTCGCACTCTTGGAGCCATATTTCTAGAACTTTTTAACTTGTTCGCGATGATTTAACCAACTTTCATTGGATGCTCGCAAAAGCTTCTAGATTATTGTCTTTCGCACGAAGGGTATCATTTCAGTTTTTAAAAGCTTTTCCTGTATCTTTTTGGTAACAATTTCCAAAGATGACTCCCGCTTCAAAAAAAAACAGCAACCGAACTATCATCTATATCAATCAAGAACCTTCACCTTTAGAACAAATTCAAAACTAGCACCGTCTCGAATCGTTAACACTTGAGAATAACGGAAAATTCTCACATTCGTCCAAATCCAATTAACTGTATACTAGATCCTTTTTTTTATTGGACACATTTGCAAAAACCTTCTTCATGCATTCTTTTTTCTTGAAATGTAGGTCTTTGTCATGGAGAAAATTGCGTTGACCATGTAGAAAATGTGTCTTGAAACGTGATGACTTCGTATCGTGATGTAAGCTGGCTTTTGTAGCACACATGGATTCCCAATTCCTCTTTTTAAAGAGGAATTTCAGTGCGAAAGAATAAGGTAACTAAATTCATTTATTTTTAGAGAATTTTCTCCAGCAAGTATTATTTTTCACCCTATGGTCTTGCACACTAACTGAAGTTATTGGTGTTTGAAATGAATTGTGCGTAAAGCCAATTGAACCCTTTTCACAATTGCTTCATCACCGCTTGACGCACTTAATGGCTTCTTCATTGAAAAGTAAAGTTTACCTAGGTGGAGAAGCAATAGATCTTGGAATAGCTAAATTAATGATCATGTGGCCAGAAATCACCAGGTGTAGGTAAGGCAGAGACACTAAATTTCCTTCATGTTAATCCACCCTTAAAATATCGTTT
Source organism: Nemotelus pantherinus (assembly GCA_963978885.1). NCBI lineage: Eukaryota > Metazoa > Arthropoda > Insecta > Diptera > Stratiomyidae > Nemotelus > Nemotelus pantherinus. The sequence continues at coordinate 44,390,714 of OZ022266.1, read as the reverse complement.
AGATCCGATGTCTCGACTGGAAGATATAGAGATATATTTTTTTTACATAATTTGCAAACACAGGCTATTGTTATTAAGAAATTCAATGGTGGTATCCTTCACGGGGAATTTCGAAAGTTTTTATTTGACCATACAGAAAAAGTACAAAACTCATACAGTGATTGGATACTTTAAAGATCGAATTTTTCAAAATGATCTATGATTCGAAGGTTTTCTGTTTAAGTGATTGCCGTAGCTGCTGGGCTATCATTCATAAAAACCATTTTAGTCTAAACCTTATAATTACCAAAGTGTTTTGTAAATTTCGTAAGGATCTGATTAATCTATGGGAAGTTATCGCTGTTCGATATTTGGCAAAATTTTCTTTTCCTGCTTTTAGGTTCTTAAAGCACGTATGGTGTTTAACACATTCTTATAACCAAGCTACAGATACGACCGATTTTCATTTTTCATACCTTTCATCTACATATTTTGTTTCCACAGTACTACTGCGCTCTCTAGACACTCACTACAATGATGGCTGGCGCCAAAGGATTATAGGTGATTTTTTGTCAATTAAAAAAAAACTTTATCGTTCCGAAGCACCAATATCTAATGGAAAACAAAGCTCGATTTGACAGCCCATCCAGAAAAAAACTCACTGGAGTTTTGTGTTATTTTATATATGTATATATATACATATATATATACGACTTTTCAGGCAAAGCAGCTCTTATACTAATTTTCTTTAGCTCTTATAATATCATTAAGAAAAAAATTTCTTGTTATATAAATCACCCTGTATCGACTAAATACACTTCAATTCTACCATCCAGAATTTAATCGCTCTTTCATGTAATGTATGAAATTATCATATCAGTAACAGCCACATTATAATCGCTACCAATAACTACCAAACCACCTCCTGTGGCGTTATACTCCATACCAACTGAAAAGCAAACCATTTAACCTGTTTTTCTTTTCAATCGAAACCTCATCAACGCGAACACATGCCTCACTCATTAATTGACTGAAATGACGGCAAATGATGGATTTTCACGAGTCAACCACTAGCAATTTTGCAACTATAAACCATACTTGGCTATTAGCATGTTGCCTTTAAGACGCAAGGACAATGTTTAAGTCGTTCTCGATTCGCGTCTGAACCCTTCTGGGCCCTGCGTCTGGCTGCCACTCCTGCCATCATAAAGTATCACTTCTGACCACTTCGTCCGGTCGCCGCTGACTGAGTTATTAATTATAATGGAAATTTTATTCAGTCGTTTACTCGTTTACTCGTTTAACGTCCATTTTGCTCGTCCGTTTGCTAGCAGGAAGCGACCGGACACATTAAAAATGAACGAGAGCGCCCGTTAAACACAGAGAAAACATTGAAATTACGAGCGTTTTTTATGGACATTTTACATGTCAGTGAATTATTAACACGGACAGGTCGTAATTCATTTTGTTTAGATGGAATTGCTGGTGTTTGCTTATTATTAGTGTTTGCGTTGACGAAAATGATGACGATGACCATGGCATCCATGTCGGACGGATTGAGGTTCGTGTTTACTCACGTCGAATATGGTTGCGCCCAATGTGGGTAATATTGCCCGTCGACATACAACTTTGTTTTGTAGTGAGAATCTCTTGAAAAACAAAAGGTTGAAAATTATTAACTAGATTTGCTTAGAACATTCAAAGCATTTAATTGCAGCTCACATTCGGGGAAACATTTATTTGGCTTCGAGCAAAAGCTTGTCGTCTCACACAGAAAACATTTTGTCATTTCGAAGAATTAATTTCATTTGCCTGACTTTTGGCAGTTTTTCTGGCATCGTAGCAGAACTGACCCTATTATTTTCGGGGTCTAGATACGAATTTTTCATAGAAATTTCTATTCGTGATTGAGATTTATTGTGGAAATGGTGCTCCGAACTGGTAGAAACTAATAGTTGGGTCATATTTTAAGTGATCGTAAATAACGATTTCATGGGGGCTTGATCTTGATTAAGGGAAATAGTTGTTAGTCGGCCATACGTTAAGTTAATTTATGATTTTTGGTTGATGACTGTTGGCTTTGATGTGGTTTTGATTTTGAGGTCTTTAGAGCAATAAATCATTGAGACAGGTTAGAGTGGTAATTTTGGCAATCGACTTATGTTTGAAAGAGGCATTTTGTGCTCAAAGATTTAGCGCCGTTTAAGTTTTCAAGCTGGTTTCCATGAAGATATTTAACTGTATTAATATTTGATGAATTCTTCATTAAAATATTATCCATTCGAATCAAGTGCTTTATTCACACTCCGCTTCCTCGAACAGGAATATTAGCTCACAAATGATAGATAGTTTCCTCCTTTATTTATTGCAACACCAATTCTATCATAATATGAAACATTAATTTTCTCAAGTTATGCCCACAAACGCTTAGACTCTTTAAATCTATTCAAATAATCTGTAGCTACAATCGAACGTGCACCATGTTGCTGCGGCTACCAGTCGGGAATGGCATATTTCTGGTCGTACGTTGCAAACAAAGTGTGAGTACGATGTGAGTATCTAATAAATCTGGTTGATGGTAGTGTCTAAACTCAGCAGTGTAGTATGCGGCTGGCTAGTTCCGCTTTATTACCATTCTGGCATTTCTCGGTTAGTTGCATAAACCCAAATGAAGATTGCGTCTTCCATAAATCATATGTTCCATTGAGATTTATGTTTTTCGAAAATCTTGTTGCAAGAATAGTGCTGTGCTATGGTGGATGTTGTATGGAGGCAGAAGGCATATAGTCATCATCCAAATCTATTCACATTCATATGCAAATGAAACGCACAGTATTCTCCGCGCTTATTCCGTTGTTGGCTTTTCAAATTCGAAACAGACTCATAAACATTTTTGTAGTCTTGCATATATCATGTCTAATTGTATTCAGTTTTCAAGTATGAGCTGAGAGTATTTATCATTCAAGTTTGGTGAAGAGTTGGCACTTGGTTGTCTGATTTCCGTTTTTTTTTTATTAGAATTCAAGCTAATTTGACTGCATAATTTTGACTATCATCGAAGAGATATGGCCACTTGATGTGAAATTTCGTTGCATCAGCTTCACAGCAAAGAATTGAATCAATCTCTTGAATCATGCATGTGGAGCTCACATAATCTTTCTTCTTCAACCATTCGAAAGCATCCTTAGAAATCATCAATCTCATTCAAATTCTGAAGCGAATGATCATTACTATCTTAAAGCTACTGCACATTACTCTTGCAGCCATTACCCAGAAGTCACCGCAGCACGATCATTTCATGATCATGATGATGCTCGTTTACTAGTTGGAAAAGTAGCTCGTGAAATCTGAGCCATTGTTTTTTTTTCTTCTCAATCTTCGAAGTACTTCCATAGTCAGGGTGTCCCGATATACATACTAGACCCACATCGAACTAACAACAGGGCTACAGTAGCTCGACTGATCCTCTGCGGTAACAACGATCACCCAGTGTATGTATGTATGAAGGTGAGCGGATAAATATCTGATTCGAAGCAAGATGATCCCAGCCACAATGGTAGAATCCACATAGTGTAAGCTAAGCGTTCGTCATGGTAATTTAACATCGATTTTTCAGGTCTTCCACTCACTTCTGCCTGATCTTCCCGTTTCGTTTTGCCTGTAGAGGTGAACCACGATCGTCTCGATCATGTCTACATGTCTCGAATCCAATTATTCTACACCTTTTAACCAGCTTTCTGACACTAACTTGTAGGCTGTCTGCATGTTTTGTGGCATAATGTTGATCTTATGGCTTCACCTAGACAACGGCTACCGTATGGTTTGGTTTGGGGTTTTCATAGAATAAATTTCCATGTTGTTGACAGCAGCCGCAACAGTAGCAACAGCATTGGTGATCTTTTTGTAAACGATCTTGTTTGAACAATTGTATGAAAGGTCAACAACGCTATCCAATTGATTCAAATGGACATCTTTATTCATGACGGTTGGTTGAAGTTGGTTTCGAGAAAACTTATGATGGAGTGTAGCTTTCGGTTACTTCGAATTTGTTCTGTTGCCATTGAATTCATCATCAAAAAGAACAATTGGTAACACAAAAAAACTAAGATTCACAATGCGAATTCCAGTTTTCGAAATCAACCCCTAACCTCTTATCGGAATTTATATGGAAAGAAAAAGAATAACTAATGTTGCTAAAATGAAATACATTTTAATAAATTTACCTAATAATCTGTAAAAATTTGTTATAAAAACAGCTGTGAGTATCACAACAGAATAATATAGCCTGAACTGCTGACCTCCGAATGACAATGGATATGACGCTTGTCATTGGTTGTCGTGGGTATTTTCGAGACACAGGTTATGACCCTTGCTGTGCTGCGCTAACCTCAAAATCGGAACAATTCACTAGGAAAAAAAATATAGGAAAAAATAAGGGAATCAGAGGAATCAGCATGGCTCCACTGAACCTTACTTTGCCAACTACATATTCTCACTTTTAGCAAATAAAAGCAACCCACATAAAAGTCACAATCCAGTGCAATGTAATGTCCCGAGCAATGCAGTTAACATCAGCTGTCAGATAAGATTTCAGCGAGCATAGATCATGTTCTTGTTCACGGACAAGTGTAACGCAGTCGAAAAAATGACTTAGTAGCCGTGGCTCGGATTGTTCTGTCTTCAAGAAGACAATCAATCTCCGCACTCCCCCACTTTTCACTAAATAAACCTCTGTCGTTTCTCAGCAGAACTTGATGGGTTAAGTGTAAGCGAGTGCTTCCCAATGATTTTCGTTGCTGGTTGGAGGGACTTTTTGATCATGTCGGATATCGTTTGAGGGGGGTACGTTTTACAGCTTCCTCAAAAACTTGAAAGCTGGACTAGTTCCCTGAGCCCAAAAGGAGATCATCACTAATGGCACAATATCCCAAGTCGGACCTTGGCGATCAGGATTTGGCTCTTCCAATCATCACAGTTCTGTCTGCTATCAGCTTCGATAGAGTCTTCCCATTGGTTTCTCGGTTTTTCTGCTGGGAACTTCGTTTGTCTTTTATCTTTTTATGTTCTTCTGAGTAGCCGGTCTTCTTGAATTCTTTCTACGTTGCCCATTTATTGCAATTTGACAACTACCAGTTGTATGGACTTGAATATTTGCGTACTCATGTTATCAGCTGATGACTTCCTGATAGCATGTTCCAGAGCAATATTGAAGTGTATTGGTGGAAGAATATTCCTTTATCTTAAACCTGATTCCATGCTGAAACTGTTCAGTAAATTATCATCAACCTTGATTTGGGACTCTGTGTTCTGCATTGTGATTTTGACCATGCGGATTTTTTTTTTGTTGAAACTAGAAAGTTAAGTATTATTTTGTACAGGACATTCTTGTCGTCGATTGTATGATTGCCTAAAGCCTGCAAATAGTTGTTTCTCATCGACGTTGTATTTGCAGCTTTTTTGAGCACCTGTTTTACTGAAAAAATTTGGTCACTTGTTGACCATCAACCTAGAAAGCCACTCTGATATTCCCTGATAATACTTTCACAGTAGGGCTTTCGTTTTCTTTCTAGGGTCTCGGAGAGCAGTTTATTTGACCTGCAAAACAAAGCAATGCCTATATTATTTTCACACCTCAACTTGACTCCCTTTTTGTGTTTAGGGCATATTATACTCTTAAGCCATTATAATGGTAGGTGCTTCTTTGCCCACTTTTTACATATCAACCGGTAGGGCAGGTGATATAGATACAGATTTCTCTCTGAAGTAGTATTTTATTCCATCTACTTTTAGAGCCTTGTTTTTTCTGAACGCAGATAGTGTTGCCTGTATGTCGTGAATAGCTGATGGTGAGACTTGGACATCTTATTCAGCTTCTAGAATGGTTACAGCTTCGGTAGTTTCTGTGGGTGCTGAACAAAGTTTGTGGGAGCATTGCAGCTATTTATTTTTGATCTTCATTGGGCTGCTTACAAGTAGTTTGAAGGATTCCGTTCACAACCAGATTTCGCTCTGTCACTACCGCGCTTGAACAGGACTATGTTCGCAAGGCTACAACCATTTGCCAAAGCAAGTCAGCTTAAAGATCGAGAAAACGGATTAATCCGAGGACAAAAGGATCTTTATAAATGGGAGAGTCTAGATCGTTTAGTGCAGTCCTGGATGCGCCACGAGGTGGCAGTGACATCCAAAATTTACTTAAGTAATATACACTATCGCGAGTTCTGAAAAAATGAAAGTTTATTACAGTGGATTTTTTTTTATGTCTTTCAATTAGTTATATGGTAAAATAAAATTTTTCTACTAAGTTTTCTTCGTAATTTCAATCACCCTGTGACTTTTTCTGTCCTCTTCAATGCTATCATTTCATTGCTACTCCAAACAACAAAAATGCATTGCAACGTCAACATAGCAATTAGTGAAAAAAATTGTGCAACACTCGCAACCATCAATTTTCTCACACTACATATTGCTTGCATCTCCGTCATCTATTTAAATTGCACTTAGCATGCAATCAGACCATTTCAAGGAGCCAGTCAGCTTGTCAATTGGCTTACACCGTTGTTCATGTTCTGCGCTATCGGCTCCATGTTGGTACAGACGGTCCATTTGGTCGGTTATTGTGCAATTTAATTTTATTATTATAATTACGGTTGAAACAATTTCTACATTTATGACACTTTATTGCGGCTGCTGCAGCTATCATTATTGAAAACTTCATTTACGATCCGAAATATTTCGGAGTCGGTTGGCCGTCACGTCACGCCACTAATAAACCTGACTCCGGACAACCACCACACCACTGCCATGAGTATCTTTTTTATATATTTTTCCGTTGCGTTTTGTGTGGAAAGCTTTAGGTGCAGAACGGAACGGTAAGGGGTCAGACGGCGGCAAGAGTAGTCAGAATCTCAACGGGTCATAATTTTTGCGGATATAAAACAATAAACCGGAATTTATGGCATACTTTGTCTGGATTTTACCTGTTTTCGAATTGAACTCTTGCACTAATGCCACTTTGCCGCGGCAGTTTCGGCTGCTGCTCCTGCTGTCTCTACGATTTCAAAAGCCATACTGTGTTGTTTTTGTTTTTGTTGACGTCGTGCTCAGTCGAGGGAAAAAATGAGAAAAGATTTTCGTTCAACAATAACCTCATAAATTTTCGGTATTTGTTTGAGAAAAAGATAAAGCCGATAGTCTACTACTACTACTATTCGCACTGAACTACTTTGGTTTCGTAGGCTGTTTATTTTTATTTTTTTTTCTTGGTTTTTTTTTTGTTCTCACTGTCTGGATTTCACTGCAATCTCCGCGGTCCCGTTTTATGTAGCCTTGTTTATCTTAAAGACGATTATTCCCATTCACTAAATATAGCCATAATTCATTATTTCCTGATAAGATCAAAAAAACATTTATTCAAGTTGATTTGCAGTTGCATCGGTTAAACAATGGATGTTGAAAAGAAATTAATTCGAAATCTGTTACTTCGTTTTTGGAAGCATTCGACCTGGGTCTGTGATAAAAATGATTTAAGATGCAATTTTCGTGACATTTCATTCGATTTCGATGAAATGGGGTACGCGGATAGAATAAAGACAAATTTCTAAAATGCTGATCATCGATAGCGCATTATACTGCGGCATCATTTTGGCAATGATTTTATAGTGGTCCATACAAAATAAAATGAAAGGGTTAGGAACAGAAGACATGGTGAATAGCCCAGCGAAAATAGTATTGCAGCGGCAGCTTATAGATACGCTTTTCGAGTACATAGGCCTTCCCACGAACAGAAGGGGGTTAGATTTAAGACTTAGATTAAGATTTAGGCCTAATTAGGTTAGTTTAATTATAATTAGGCTTAAGTTAGATCTTGATTTTAGTGTAAGGCTGAATTTTAGCAAATTATAGCGAGGATAATCCAAGCCGCTGTACAAGAACCAAAAGGTCTCGTCATGCTGGCGGTGTTCAGCGTGCCACAAGGTATTGAGCACTCTCTGCCACTTTTTCGCAGTATATGCAGTTGTCTTTTCACTCTTTGTCCATCTCGTGGAATTTGTAGGAAAATGGCCTGTGATCAAGGGGCCCATGTGTCACTGTTGCGGAAAGCCAATGTTTCCTTTACTATTTTTATGTCCAATATAAGACAATCCTCCCCTCTTGTTTAAGCCAGTAGCATTTGATCCTTTTTATTTTAGCCCCTTCTATATTAGCCTTTTGGTTTCCTTCATAGCCGAGGATCCATATTAGCTTGACGAAGAACATTAGTATTAAAATCACTTTCGCCCAAAATTCATATATATATATATATATATATATATATATATATACGAGTATATATATATATATATATATATATATATATATATATATATATATATATATATATATATATACATTGGTGTATGTGCAGAGTAGTGAAAAGTTAACCGTCTTTAACCCTTTGGCGCCGGCGGCCATTTTACTGTTATTTCAAATATACCTATTATTCTGTCAACAAATCACTTTTGCAAGAATAAAATTTATAAAATGAATTTTGAACGTGTTCTTAATGTGAATATGATAATACTTTTGAAATGTTTAACCCAATGTGTGCGCTAGGTGCCTAAAATGAAATTGAGAATATTTGAAAACTTTTACATTGCGATAACTTTTATTCAGATTATCAGATCATTATCAAACTTAAAGAACATATTGATATTACTAAGTTGTAGAGCTGTGTAGTTTTTATGGACTTGCTGGCAACCCTGCAGCTACGGCAGGCATTGAAATTGAAAACCTTCAAATCATCGACCCTCCTGAAATATTTTCGTTTTTTGCAGTGAAGAGCAATTCATGTAGAAATCTTATGCTTTGTTTATGCTACCAAAACAAAACTTTTGAAATTTCGCATCGAACAAGAACGGCAAACCTCCTCCAATTTACCTATTTTTAAAGCATTAAAAAGTTCTGTTCACGAGAGCTTACAACCCAATTATCAAATATAGTTGAAACTCACAGAATGTATTGGTATTAAGTAGGACCAAGCCTGATAGAAGTGATTTGGAAATGCGGGCAACTCTTTGCCAGTGGTGCCATTTTGAAAAATTATGGAGAAAAAAAAACTGCTTTTTGCCCTATGAATTCTGATTCAGTTACCAGATTTTCATGAAACTGACACAGTAGCTGAACCTTGCTCTAGGCCGTGTTTGGTTAAAATTTTGTTGAAAAATCAGGTTGGAGTTGCCAGCTATCTTTGGCTTTGAAAATTCCCTCAGCAAAGTAAAGCTTTTTGCCCTATAATTTCCAATGCGGTCATAAAATCAAAACGAATTTCATTTGATATATGGAACTTATTATAGGCATTATTCAGAAGAAATTTGGTCAAAAAAACCAAGATAGGGTTGCCGGCTATTGTTGGTTTTGTATTTATTTGCAATATCTTTATTAAACAATTTTATCGTAAAATTTTCAAACGGTAATGATCTTGTAGTGACAATAAACAACAAACATTAAGTTTTCGAAAATTTGGAATATTTTCCGACTGGTAACCCTAAATTTCTTTGTCCTCCTATAACTACCAATGCAGTCATTGGATCAAAATGAAATTCGTAGAGTAGGTTGATTTCAATGTGAGGCAGGTGTGATATATTTTTGGCTTTGGTGTTAGCAAAGGGTTGCCAGCGCGAGGCGTTTTTTTGCTATTTTTGTACAAATAAATGCTTACATTAAGTATTCATATCGCGATCATTTACCAATAGGCTACCAATGTTTAAATTTTCTAAGTTCTAGAAATTTGTTGGTTCCAAACATCTTTCGTTTTTTGACCCTAAACATTTTTCTATTCCTGTAACTTTTGACGAAATCATCGGCTAAAATCGAAATTGATGGAGCTACTTATTTGATTTTGACGTGAGGCAATTGTGGGAGACTTTTAGTTGCAGTGCTGGTAAAGTGTTGCAAGCAATAAGCATTTTCTTTGTTTATGTTATGTTAAGTTGCTTTCAAAGTTTTGCAGTAATTGGCTTTCCTAAATCTCGAAATTCATGCAAGTGGTAATCCTGAAATTTTTTCCACTCTATGAGTTTAAATGCATTGTTCAGATCAAAGATGTTTTGCATTCGAAACAGGTGTGGTAGAATATGCTCTCAAAATCTGGACGATTTTTCTATTGTTCATCGAACATTAGTATTTATAGCGGTTCAGGTCCGCTGGAGTTTTTTTATTAGATGCGAAGCCTTAAGTATGACGGATAATTCCATTTGATAGATAATGGCCTGCTTAGGGAGAAGGAGGTGAACTTTGCACCTGGGTGTTACCAATCCAAATTTTAGTTCACAATCCATATTTCATCCGGCCATTGACCATATTTTAGCTCCTTTATGTGAGAGGGTTTGGTCCTCTCCTTGTGGGTGTCCCGTGATAGTGACCGGCATTAGCTTTGCTTTTTCCAGCTCTGCAAATACACTTCATTATCTTTGTGCTTTAAAGCCAAAACTCACTGACAGCATCGGTAGCTGTCAAAATCAAATGTAAATATAGTAATGCTCCCTTACCCAATGCTAGAAATTCGATGCGAAAATGAATTTAATGGATAAGTTGGTAGAGTTTGTACAAGAAAATCCCTCTTTTTCGAAAAAAAGATATAAAAACTATAAAAATAATAGAAAAACAGAGAAGATATGGAGAAAAATAAGTAGCGATTTAGAAATTTCTTCTAAATAATTTATAATAATATAATTACAAGATTTTGAATTAAAACGATTTACTAATCAATCGCTTTTTATTGGAAAAAATTGTTATTCACAAATCGTACGTTTCATCATTCACTGACAAACAGAAGCTTTTTCGTATTTTTCCCAGTCCGTACGCTTCGGTTGCCTATATTTGCCCCATTCTACGATATATTGCCCTAATTTGAAAATTATACATCTATGATAAGAGAACGTAGTCTCTGCAGGGATATTCCACGTCTGAGTAGGCAAAACTAGGACGACAAATTTTATTAATTATCTATTAGACATAGTCTACAAACAAAAATTTCAAAAAATTTATCGGTGGCCCTGTAAAATCATGCATGATGATTTGCTAAGCTTCTCTAGTTAAAAACTCAGGTTTTTTCAAGCGTTCAAACCTCTCCTCAACGACTTTCTTACGGCATAATTCAAATTAACCGTGGTGCCACTGATTTCTTTAAACTGTAAAAAGAATTTCGTTTAGTGTTATCATTGTGTTTACTTATAGAGGGCATAAATGATGGTGAAATCGCTATTTCTCATAAATTTTTGAACATAATTGACACAAAATTTTACCTTCGCTGGCGAGATTGATAAAAAAGAAGGCTTCAGAAATAAAGGCTGAAGATTTTACAAAGAAAAACTGTAATGATCCAATTACCGTGGCTTTTAAAAAAATATTTGTAGTATGAATATTCCTGAAACGATTCGTGCTCGCTACAAAGCAAGCAGAGGTGCTTTTTTTGAGCGTGAGTATTTCGTTGCTACAAGTACGCGTCATTTTGTTCCAAAGTTCTACTAGTTTTATAGTTTTGTTAAAACCGCATTTAATGGTTTCTTTGAATTTATCACGAAATCTTATCAATTTTTTAAGCCAATTGATTCATTCTTTCGAAAAACCTGCCTCAATTAAAAAACCTGAGTATGATTTCGAAATAAGCAAAGAAGCCATGCACAAAAGAAAATCAAAAACGATTTCAATCATCAAACTCGTTAAAATTCTCACAAAGCTTCAACCGAAAATACAAACAATCCAAACAATAACACTACTAACAAAATAAATTGCCTAAGTGTATCTAATTGAATGTCAAATATACATCGCTATGCCATAAAGTACGCCCCTTGGGAACACATCTGCTGCAATATTCCATCCTATCAACAATTTGCGTTTACTTCAATCATTCTACCCATCCATTCATTCACTGGCATTCTAAATCCATATAATTGCAATTGAGATCTGAAACGAATAAATAACCAGATTTTGAAGGAGTCGTCTGAACTGAACCGAAAACTATTTTCAATTTCCGAAAAGACCATAAATTGAATAAGACTACACTTAATCCTCTTGGTTATGCCCTGCAGTCATTGTAGCTTCGATTCAAACCAATCTTTTACCCTACAAGTTGTCCGGTCCACGTCATCGTCTTTTCACTCGCGCCGAAAGGAAAACATTGCAGTACAATAGACGAAATGTGCTAATCCTCGAAACCAGAACTCTGACTCAAATGGAGATTGGTAATCACTATTATCATCGCATCATCGACGAAATTATGATTACTGGGCTTTGAACTAGGCTCAGAATCCTGTTTATCAGCTTCTTGTAAAAATAAATTCGGAACGTTCTGCCGCTCCAGCTTGCTGAGTGAGGCCAGGATTCAGAGATCAGTGCACAATAATACAAAGGTTGTCACTGTTGTGAAAAATACAAGCAGTTCTAGTCAACAAATCCTTTTCAAACGAGAGGTTCTGAAATTTTACACTACTTTTCGTCACGGCAACCATAATTCCGACCCCCTAGTCCTAATCGCGTGTAATCGGAGACCGAGAAAATTCCGGTGTGCTCTTTTGTCAAGCTGCTGCCACGGTTCAAGGATTCCACCACTTATCGGGTCTGTCAATGGCTGAAGCCAGGAGCGACTAAGTAATGACGGTCCAAGTGGAATTATTAGTTTCGGAATTCATGTTTGCTTTCGAGTTTGAAATAGGTTGACGTGCCCTTGTCACTTCTGTCTGAGTGGCAGCAGGAGGGAGGGAAATGGCAGCTCTGATTTCCTAAATCTGATATCTATTATTTCAATTTTTTCGAGAGAAAGAAAAAACAGATAATGCCATCCAGGAGGCCTAAAAGATCTGAATGCGGTTGGCCGCGTGTATCTACTCACTTTAACTGAAAAAGTCTCCGGGCCACTTCCTGAATGAGCCTATGGATAAACATTTACTTAAGGCCTGCTTCAGCCTGGACGTGGAGTACTTAATTTTTTCTGGTTGAATGAAGATAATCCTGTTTGCGAAAAAAAACCTTCTTCTTTGACATTTTGATGGCTACTTGTCTAAATACCATATCTCATCATGTCATCGTTGTTGCTGTCACAAGAGTCCTATTTCAAAATTTCAGCTGCCTTTACTCCTGGCACAAAAAATGCTTTGAGGCTTAGTTGTTTTTTCACCGCTGCCACTCGCAATAAAATCCCCATTTCATTTTGTCGAGCTGCTCGATTTTTAACAACATGACATTTTGCATATGCGGATGGAAAATACGGAGCTCGTTTAGGAAATCTCGGATTTGAGAGCATCGAACAAGGATCAAAGTGACGCGGGCAACAACAGTAAAGGTATGGAGTGTTTTTCTTGTCAGATTTAGATTTGAACTTTGTTATTTTTAAGTTAATTGAAATTGTGATTGGGACGAGTTTCGCCAGAATAGATGCCTGACTGATTGCTCGACGAGGATTAGCCACTTAAGAAGGAATGGAATTTTTTACGCTAGTCAATCAAAGTTTTGTTTGAAAATTGAAGTGACGAGTGTTTTTTTTCTTTGCAGTGCGTGATGATTTGTAAGGGGATTTGTGGCATTGGATTTGAATATTAATTTATAAACGAAACCTGAAAATTGATTCGAAGTATGCCAGTGGAAATTTAGAGGAGTTTAACAAATTCGTGCCCACAATATTTAAAGAAATGAGTGCTTAGAGCTCTCAACGATGCTTTTTCACTAGCGGTTATGTTTTGAGCTGGATACCTGAGTAAAGTTGGATACCTGAGTTGGTTGGATACCTGAGAAAAGTGGCCAAATATCTTAATTGAGAGAGGAATTAAAAGCTTGGTTTGCTCTACAAGCCCATTTTCTAGCTTTAATCAGAAAGATCCAGTGTGTATCATCCTTCCTTCTTTAGGCAAACAAAAATGCTTCAGTATTCAACGATTAAAATTTAAAATCTCTGGGAAGCCCAATTTATTACCATCTTTCCACTGCTCGTGATTTTTATATTCCCAGAAAAAAAAATCACCACTGGTCCCTATAGGCAGCCTCACGGCACTCCACATTACTACATATAATGAAACACAGATAAACCGTCAAGTCACGTCTCTCTAGAATGTTAATTCGTAGTGCATGCGGTGACAATAAATTCTCTTCGATCCCATTAAGCCCATTAAGCACTTGACGTAAAATATAATACAGTAGCACTCGATGAGCAACAACACAAAAAAACAATTCCGAACCTAGCACGATCGTCATGGTACACTTGGGTGAACTCTGAGGTCCTATACTTTAGCCAACTAATAATACTCTTATTTATCGAAATGCCGCAGCGATTCCGGCACATATATTTTAGCCAATCTCCGTGACTGGCTTGGTCTTATCGCGTCGTACATTTATATGCTCGCAAACAAATTTCATTTATTATGGTGGCTTTAAAATGTTAAAATACAATTCGCAAAAGGCCATAAATTGACCTGACTAAATGACTTGCCACCCATTTTCTTATGCATGCTGACCGTTCAAGCTGCTTGCTCCCCACAAGGCGGCCACTAAGTCGACTTGGATTCTTTTATGAAATTGTATCTAGATACTTTGCTGAGACGATATGGCAGTGTATCTGACTGGTGGTTTGTCAAATATGTGTTCATATCGTGCACGTTCACGTCGCACACTCGATCGAATAGAGATTGCCGCGCTCGCGATTGCGCGACACTTAATTTGATCTGCACTAAAATGTCAAATTAATGTCGTGGCAAGTAGAAGGTTAATAATGCCATTAAAGAGTTTATTTTATGAATTAAGTAATTGTAATTTCACTAGTAAATTGACATTTATTTATATAGGCGAGTAATCGTGCGATATACAAGTCAGTTTAGGCTATTACGTACTTATAATGGGGAAACCTGTTGTTTGAATTATCTGTCGTTTTAATCTGGTTACACTCGGAATGGATGGATGAACGGGAGGAGAACGACCTATTTAACATAGGCGCAAAGTGCGACATTGATTGAAAAATTGGAAGATTGCTATAAGTTCTTTTGATATTTAAAATTTGTTTAGAGGTGACTAATTTCCGAAATTTTTAAGTCACCTGAAACCTATATTAGGATTATAATCAGAAATATTACACTTAATTATATTTTTTCCATGCTCAAATTTAATTCGACTCACTGCCGTCACTAAACATCTGCTCATTGCGAAAAAAGTAGCTGCAAATTTGCTGTGATCGCTCATGTACTGTTCGTTTAGCTCACATTCTGTTCTTTCTTTAAAAGAGTACAATGTATTTTTTCGTTTCCTTATTTTAACCGTTGAGTGCCGATGGTATTTGTAATCCTGTGAAAGAAATTCTAAAATTTTCAATTTGTTCGCTGTTTTAAAATTTTTAGCTTTTATGTACATTCCGCTTTCGTATTTATGCCTCCATTTTTAGACTGAGTTTCACAAATGACCATGAATTGAATTATTTCCAGCCTTTGGAGTGCTGTGAAATGTGCTTGAACGGTGTTTTTGGATAATGAAATACATTTTTTTAGAATAGGTATCCACAATACCTCTGAACTTCCGAAAAGTATCGAAATTATTTATAAGCCGCTAAGAGCTCGAAGTCGTATGTATTTACTTCTACCGAGTATCACTGAATTTACGTTAACATACACTGAAAGAAAAACTCTTGGTTGATTCAACTATTTTTAATAGTATTGCAACGATTCATTCAAAATCGTTAAATGAACTAAGGAAAATCGTTATTTTTACTATGTTAATATAGTTAATTTAACGATATAAAAGTAGTTGGCTCTGGTTATACAAAAAATATCGCAACGTTCATGAAATCAACTGTTTTAATTGTTTCATAGCCACGAAAATTAGTTGATAAATAGAAAATATTCATCAATTCACTCAAAACTTCAACGTTTCGAATTATCAACAGTTTTTATGGTACTTAAACTACTTTGCAATAGTTGATTTCAACAAACGTAATTCAGTGAGCAAAGTCTTTGGAATTATTCTACGCAAAGTAGAATGGTTTCAATATTGGGACGTTTTTCATGCTCCGAATGATATTGTTTATCAACCACGCGTCATGGTGCATAAAAGTAATCAACTATTTTTTTATGGTTGTTTTAACTAAAGCCCGTAGTTGACGCAAAAACAACTAAGGAAAATTGTTGATTTTACCAAGATTTTTCTTTCAGTGTAACTTAATGTCGAGAGCCTTAACATTTGTAGCTGCAGCCCCAAAAGTAGTGCCCGATGTCTTAGACAAATAGGTCAAACATGTCATTTGAGTCGATTGAGGGCAATAAAATGGATTCTATCCGGATTTTATGAGTTTATGAGGTCAAAAGCTTTGCTAACGTCAAGAAACCAGTTGTTAGCAGGCATACTTGATGTTTGTTGGCTAGGTTACAGTGGCCTGATTGACAAAGGAGGACTACAGCTAAAGGTCCTACCGACGAGGAAGAGCTACAACTGAAGGCTCTGTCAGCATGGAAGGGCTGCAACAGATAACACAGCCGATTAAGAAGGAATCGAAGAGAAGGTTCAACCAATAGGATAGGGCTATAACTAAAGGCTCTTTCGATGAGAAGCTAAACTCAAACTAAACATCTGGCCGATAAAGAGTTAATAAAGAGAGTGATATAACTAAAGTTCTGGCTGAAGTAAAGTTTCCTCTTTTTTCTTCTAGCAGTTTTGCAAAACTCTTAGCACAACAAAAACCAAGTGAAAATATGGTACGAAAAACCGCGAAATCAGCAAAATAAAAATTAAGAGTGTTACATTGTAACGCCATAATTCTCATTCAGAAAGATTTCGAAGATTCCTACGTTCCTTTCATTAAATTTACTTAGATTCATACGTTGTCTATTTGTTTTTGTTATGAAGCAAACGAAAATGCCTAAATTTGATATTCAGAAGCTGTTCTATTTATTTTGATTCGTATTTTGAATTTTGAGTGTGTTACTGAGAGTCATGAGATTCCAGTGTCCAAAAGGCCAAATATTTCTTTATACAGAACTAAAAAACAGATTTCCATAAACTAATTTAACTTTCTTGAACTGCATTTTTGACATATAAAGGTGAAAATTTCAAGTAAAAGGTAAGGATAGGTCATAATGTTGGTAGATATTTGTTGCCTCAAACTTTTCGTGTCCAATAAGTGGAACACATAAGGCTAGAAATCTCCTTCTCTTTAGGTTACTCGTTAGCCTAGTCAACAAATTCAGCCTGAATACTCGAATAACTTTTGATCCTCTAATTTGTATGAACAATCCATATTTCCTAGTCAAAGTAGACCTGCTCGTCCTAAATTGTTTTCGTAAGGGAACTCGCATTGATCATAAAAACTGTTTTTAAAATGCTTTGGCATTGAGCAATTTGCGAAAAGTTTTAGTGGCAAAAGATTATAATAGTAGAATCGATTATGCAGGGATTCATGCGGTTTTTTTACAGACTTGGGTTTTTATCAGCACCTTAAGCAGACTCGCGTCCGGAGAGCCACAGATCAAAAGAGTCCTTCTTTATCAGCATAATGGCGTGGTCGACCAACTATCAGTCTAAATTGATATGAATTTTGGTCACCCTATCCTCTTGATATGGATTACTAGGACTTTAAAATCAATCAAAAATCAGAATACTTTGCCGAATCAGCTGTAAACTATTAGCTCTGATTGAATATTGGCGTGAGGAATAATAGAGGAGTGTCACAGCGCTTGGAGCACTTTGATTAAGAAACCTGGTAAAATGTGTCTATGCTTTATGCCTATTCAAGAGTGGAAAAGGGCAAACGTGACCAAAAAGATATCAAATACCTTCTTTTTTGACGATAGTGTCGCGCAAATATATATTGTTGTTTTTTTCAGGTTAAATGTGACTATCAACTGTGTTTAGGTTTTTTTTGTAGTGTGGTTAGTCCGAAAACGAACATTTGGCTGGGCTAGCTAACAGGTTATGCACGCGGGGCACAAAACAACCTGATTTAAGCTAAAATGCACCACTGGCAACAGTTTGGCTAAACTGTGGTTTAATTTTTGTGATAAAATAACAAATAAAATAATGCGCCCAACGTGGGTCATGGATGTATTACGTGATTTTCGAAAGACTCATATCGTCCAAGGTTAGAAAATACACTGAATCATGTGAACAATTTTCAGAAATCATTGATTCTCCGTCATCGTAGCCAGCAATCTGACATATCAAACCACTTCTAATTTCCAATCATCCATCATAATTGTCACTGCACTACTGGGACAACTGCTTAGTGAACTCTAATATAGCCAATAGATACATATTTTCAAGCTGTGACCATTACATTCAGCGATCAGCTTCGTTAAACCAGTTTATCGCTAATAATCCAAATAATTCCGACAGCTGTTATCCACTCTACTTTGTGACCAGAGCAGTTTTCTCGATTCTACCGGCATCGTGACTTGACGGGACTGCAACGACATCACTCCGTTCACATTTGTACAATAAGTAAAGGTATCATTTAATTATTCATGCAAGCAAATGGTTGAACTGATGCCGGTCCGCATGTTCTACCTATGGACTTCCTCGTACATCGACTGCCATTGTCGCTGCTGCGTTTTAGTGAGACATCATCAGTGTCCATCAAGTGCACTGTCAGCGCAATGAAAACGCTAATTACAAACCGCTTTCCCTATTAGCGGTGCATTCAGCCGCTGCCTAACAACTTCATGTTGCAGAATATGTAGTAATTCCGTCAAATGACAAAATGCCATTCAAACTGCTACTAAATACCTATCGGTCGCGACATGAGAGCTCGCGAATTGGACAGCAGAAGCAACAGCAGCACGCGGAGCAATCTATAGGCCGCTATCAAACTGCATTAAAACGGTGACGGCAAAGCGCAATTCGCCGCAATATTGGCGATAAGCAGCATGCAAGCGATGCAATGTAACGCCTTTCCGCGCGACCGATTGCATTGTTGCTGCATCGTTGCGTCCATCGTGGACGAGCTGTATGTAGTCTTAACTGTAACTAGACTTGAAATTACATCAAAACCACACTAATACGGCCACTAACCAAGCGATTTGAGTTAATATCAGTTTATAGTGAATGTGGGAATCGGGGTCGCGATGGGACTTAAGAGCTCAGTTAGGAGTGAGCTTCACCGAAAACCATAAATTCTTCAAAATTACTCTGGAATTGACAATATCCTTAGGAGCCGCTAACTATTTAGATTTTTGACGAGGCATAAAAATCGTACTGATTGCATGAGATGGTGAATTCAATGTTCAACTAAACCAATCAGAGAAACCAAATACAAATTCAGTGTGCGAAATTGAGCATGTCGACTGTTTTTCCAACCAATTTTAATTTTTTCTTCTATTTTTCACCGACTACTTCAATCTATTTGAACTAAAAATATAATTTAAAACTAATATATATATAGATTAATTCAAGTTATTTTATTTCAAAAATAACATAAATTCTGCAATTTTTTTTCAAAAGATGTCTCACCAATTCACCAAAGCCGATCAGTCTCCCCTATCTTTCGCTCAATCAACTTATTCACCATTAACTGTATGTACTCACCATCTATCAAAGCTTCTACTATCCACTCATCACACTAAACATACAACTGCATAAACGCATTATATGAAAACAACAAACCGCAATAGCTGTCAGTTGATATTAAAACGGTTACCTGTCATTTTCTTTGACATGGTCGATAATAATATTCAGTGATTGAAGCTAATACTTTTATACAATCTGTCAGGTCATGTAAAGACAATGCAGGCAATTGTTTGACCGTTGTCTGTCAGCATTGTTGATGGCTGTCACATAAAATTAATGTGTATGCGATCTAGTTGAATTAAAACTGGTAGCTGAGTGGTAGGTTAGTCGAGCTAGTTTAGCTATAACTAGTCAGTTGGATAGTGAAGAAACGAGCTCAACGCTTTAACCATAAAAGATGCGTACATTGAGATGAAGATAGAACTAGTTTATAGCTGGTTGTGGATATAATTAGAATGGATATAAATATCTATGAATAGAAATTCAAGCAAAAATAGATGAGAATGCCAGCTATTGTGTACGATTGGCCCACACTGGAGTCTTTTGTTTCAAATGTTTATAACACTTTCTACATTCAATTATAAACGAATTTTCTAATTTCTTATTAAACATTACCTAAAGTATTGATTGTGTTTAACAGATTTGGCATTCCTATGCATGATCTGTTCATCGCCAGATTCGCATTTTTTCACGAAGAAGTCATAAGCCCAATAGATAAACCAAAATCCAGGGATTCTTATTTTTATTAATTTTTTTATATAAAATATAAAGTGTTGAGCATGAAGAGGTATTGATCCTGCTTGGCAAACTTTTGATATGATTCGTGCTCTTAAAGCTAAAGACACAGCAGGTCGTAGATTTCAAATCTCCAATTTAGAGGCTGATCTTCTTAGCTGCAAAAGTCTACGCCCGTCTGCTAAAAAGATTATTAACGTTGCGTTCAGTACTAATCATAGTCATACCCTCCTGTTCTACATCCGTTCCCTTAAAAAGTCTTCCTGCATTACTTCTGTGATGCATCGGAATTATTTATCTACTTTCTTGCCACTAGTAACATTTGAGCTGTATGGCTTAGTTATTCTCTCTCTTATAGTGTTTCCTCAATCGTTTTTGCTTGTTTCCGATGAATCTCTTAGAGATCGAATGTTCACTTGCTCACCTGGCTATTAGCACCAGCTGTGGTCTCGATAACTTATCGAATTTCCTTGCAAAGTCACTGTCTTCATCCCTGTGTATCCTTTTATCTATCTTCTTCAACTTTAGTATATCATCAAATACGTTTCTTTCTTCTCGGAAATTCGCTAAAAAAATTGTTCTACCCTTACAGCCGGAGATTCGTCCTACACCTCCAATTATTGTCTCATACCCCTTCTATCTTACTCCAGCAAGCTTTTCAATAGGGTTTTTTTACAATACTTTAATAATTATTTTTCTCTCTTCTGAACAGCATAGTTCCATTAAAGGTAAGTCAACAGTATCCTACTTACTATCATTCAATTTTACTATTAAGTCCACCATTGACCAGCAAAGACAAGTTTATGTATCATGTGCAGACTTTGCCAAGGCTTTCGACTCTATGAACTATAAAATTCTCCTTTCAAAGCTCGATGGATTCAATACCGCTGGTCAACTCCAATGCTGATTTTTCTCATACTTTCGTGATAGTGCTCGCTTCGTATCGGTTTGTTCTTGCTCTTCTTCCCCTTTCATCCTACTTCTAGTATTCCTCAAGGCTCAATTCTTGCTTTTCCACGTGCTTACAAACAATCTTTCGCACCCTCTTCTCTTTAACTGCCCTTGTCTTTTGTACACTGAAGACCTAAAAATATTTAGGTTGATTGAGTCAGTTGAGAACTGCTTCCAGCGTCTGGACGATTTGTCTGCACTCTGCAACTGGTGCTCTATAAACTATTTCAAATGTTGCTAAATACTTCCAGATATCATAGTCATCTATCTCGTATTATGTTTTCCAATTCCATCTTTGGCTCATTTTTTAGTACGTTTGATAATTTCATGTTACTTGCTGTTGTGTTTGATACTAAACTTAAATTTGATTTTCACATCCAATTTCAATTCCAGACTCCAATTTTTAGATAAAAATTTTTTAACAATGCAGCAGATAGGATAGCTATCGCAACATAAATCATAAGCAGGTCAAAGCAACCAAAGACGTATTAAAGCAGGGACTGTTGTTAGGTTAAATCTGTTTTTAAATTTGGTTTTAACAATATTCATATAAGAAATCTACCGCTCAACAAAGCTCAAAGTGTCCTAGTCGACCATACATTACACACAAATCTTTAAATAAAATGGTACCTGAAGCAGATTTTAGAGTGTAGATTTTCAACCAGAAATTGGTTGAATCACCTTAAACTCCATATGGAATATTCCAATCGATTGTGTTGATCTGAATTAGTCAAATTGAAATTTTAACTCTTCCTGGGTATTTAAAGTTAAATGCAGAGGTAAACCCGAACATTTTAGTGGTGTTTTTTATTTTGTTTTAGTTTCTAAGTAAAAACATGTTTATCATTATCCGGCAAAATAAGGAATATATATTTTCCATAGTTTCGATCCCTGAGAAATGTTACATTTGGATTTGCATACTTCATTAGTTTGCAGAAATTGGTTTTTTTGTTCCAAAAAGCTATCATTGAGAATGTTTGTAATAGTTTTAACCCATTATTGCAAATCACCAAAATTTAATAATGACAATTCATGTTGTGTTTGTCTCGTTGGTAGCACTGTGTTTAATGAGATTCGATTTATGCGCAGAAACATTTAATTTACGCATCAAATAATTTGCTAAACGACTTTCATTTGAACTGTTTTCAGCCATCTTTTGAAAGAAGATTCTTTTTACCAACCAGAACTCATTTTTTTGAGTATTTTCTCCATCTATTTGTTGTGAATGAAAATTTGGATTAAATGGTAGCGTAATGCTGAGTTAAATTGCAATGGAAATTGTTTATGTCATTTCTATGTTTAGTGAGCAGATTTTTACTTGCGTATATAGATGATCCTTGCTTATCATTTTGATGGGAAAGAAATGAAATCAGTAAGGCACTCCGCACACGGGTCGTTAGCCATGCGATGCGTGAGGGTGCGTATAACGCTTGTGAAGCTTGCGAAAAAACGATTGTCGTCATCTTCATTTCATGTCCGCACACAGGTCGTCAAGAAAACGTCAGCATGCTTGATAAAATCATACACTTCGGGACATATTCCCACCTCCCCCACGAATTGTACGTTGCCGTCATCCGTCGCACTTGCAAAAACGACTAGTCATTCGGCTTGAGGCCTGCAATGCACAACGCTTGAAACGCACTCAAAATAAAACGACCATGCTTCTCACTCTTCACGATTGGCTAACGCCCCATTAGCGGTCACCCATTGAATTGCCTGGGTTGTGACGACCAAGCGTAGAAATATCGCATCCACGACGATAGCTCAACGACCCGTGTGCGGATTGCTAAGAGTTCACTTTGATTTTAGACTGAGCAAATGGATATGTGTTTTTTTTAATGGAACTAATGTAAAGAAGGAACATAAAATAGCCAAAAGTAGCAAGCGGCTCACCCTAATAAAATATTGCAAAATGATAAAAAAAATTGTCAATAAGTTGCCGAATCTGTCAGCCCTTTTGGTTACTTGGAACGTTTTACCAGGTTTTTAATGACCTTCAACATAGCGTTTGCTAGTAATTATACCTATTTTTATTCTAACCTTTTACTCTTGCCCAGACAACCTAATTGCTTAAATATTGGCGTGGTGTATTTTTAAAATCAATTTAAGAGCAATTGTTTTATGCTACGTCATTACTTTTCGAATTATCATCCAATTTAATCTAAAGTATATAATTACTAATCTATTTTATCTTACTGCTTTTTGTCCGATTTAGTGAATTGAATTTATAATCTTAGAGCAGTGCTGCCATTTTAACATTTAGAATGCTTAAGAAAAAATATTGCCAGATATTTTTTCTTAAACGACATTCGAAATTTAGAGTTAGCATCTGGTGTAATTATTCACTCATCTATTCATAATTTTGCCCATCAAATATTTCGCGAAAATATTTGAAAACATGATGCAATGCTGCCTCGTTCTAACAAACTTGGGCTTTGGGTTAAATTATTATGAAAAATTCAACTCTAAACGAAACCGCTGTTTACCGATCAATCCCAAATTCCACATGATATTTTGAAATATATTGGTAGAAATAAACTTAACTTAAGATTTTGATGTGAATCTGCGTTGTGGCTGCTGTTGATAGAAAATCATCTTGAGATGTAATTTGTAAGCTGCTTATTAGTTTTTATTTTATAAATTCATATATAATTGCCATATCGAATTATAGTTATTTTAATGAGATAAGGAAGTATTATTTAGCATTAGATACAATCACATCTGGCATTTTTTGAAAATATAAATTGGAAGCACTAGTTTTGAGTATTCTTGCACACTTTTTTTTCTTGATATTTTGAATGAACTTTATCTCAACTTTAATTGAATTTTTATCTTTTAACGCAGACAATACTAATGAACAAACAACATTTCTAGAAAAAAGCATGTCTCATATTTATAAATTCAGAAAAATCACGAATCTGTTAAAAGTAACACCAAAATAATATCATTTTGGATTTGGATTTGCTATAAACAAGCTGCTATAGACAGGCCGCATTTATATACTCACAATGCTAATCTACCTCCTTAACATTAGAAATAATGCTGTGCTATTTTAGAGGCGAAAACGTTAAAGTTATACAGCTTGCCTACACTTGAAAGGGGTTTACATTGTAGCTTTTTTGTTGAACAAAATCAATTCATTACTCCTTGGTCTTCATCTTATAACTCCTTTTGACACTTTATTTAGTGCAAATTACATTAATTTATATTGCAAATTAAATAAAAAAATTTAAAACTAAAAAATGAAACTACTGACATCACTAATTGATAGGAAAAATGTCAGGTTATTGTATTGACAATTTAGCTGACTGTAGTGAAACTGT
This sequence comes from Nemotelus pantherinus, assembly GCA_963978885.1. Taxonomy (NCBI): domain Eukaryota; kingdom Metazoa; phylum Arthropoda; class Insecta; order Diptera; family Stratiomyidae; genus Nemotelus; species Nemotelus pantherinus. Next base: position 44,366,214 of record OZ022266.1, on the reverse strand, counting down.
GCAGCATTTGGAGTCAACAAAATGTCAATTAACTGATTTCAAGTATATACATATATTTAGATTTATAATGTAGCAAAATTTATGATTGAAGCTTATTTTATTTGTGAAAATATCACCTTTTTTTTGAAACAACAAACCCTGTTTTGTTGCCCATTATCCGCCCATCATGCACATTTGTCATCTACCTTTATCTTCTTTACTTTTTTCCTAGTTTCCATACAGTCCCATTATTTTCAAACCAAATTGTCACTAATAAGTGACAAGTATAAACTTTTCAGCACGTTTCATTCTATTATTACGTCTTCTACGCCCACCTGAAATCGAACCCTACCCAAAAAACAATGAAATATTTTCAATGTATTACGTCAATTATTATGGCAATTCGGAATTTCTCTTAAGCGTTAAATTATTTATATGGCATTATCAAAAAAAATGGACCATTCCTCATTAAAACCGAACCGACGGAAGCACAAACTGACATACTGAAGTAAAATCAGGACTAAAAAAATCTACTTAATTGAATTTTCGAACTAACATTTCGCAACTCTGCAGAATGATTTGTGTGGCAGCAATAAAAGAGAGTTTTGGTTGAGAAAAAATAGTTCCATGGCAAGTTATTTCAATGATATATTATTTCTTTATTAACGAAAATATATGCCTGATTGTTTAATGGTTTAGTGAAATTTGTTCAGGTTTGTTTGACAGAAAGAATGCTCTTAATGTCTGGTGAAAATGGAAAAATGCACTGACTGAATGAAGTTTTTCTACTGAGATTTTTATTGTATGGAGTCTAAGTGATTTTCTGATAGCTGTCTTGCAGTTTGGAATAGTTTTTATTGATTAGAACTGTCGGAATTTGAAATTTCGGAAAATGAAAAAGAAAGGGAGACCTTAGAACTTGCAAAAATTCTAAAGTTGTCTGGTATTCGAGTAAAATAACAAAATTAGTTCGCAACATTAGAACATTGCAATGGGTCAATTATGCGATGCGCAAAGATATCATTGACATAATGTGGCAAAAGCCTTTCTTTGAAGCCATATATGAATATCGAATTGAGTAATTAGTAGCGGAAACTTCTCCCCACATTTGAAATTTCTAAATGTTAGATGAATGTCATTTATTAACTAACACCATTACAAACGATCAAAAGTATGAAAAACTTTGTTGACTGCAAATTAGATTATTAAACTAAAATATATATATTTTAGAAACAGTCTAAAAAATACACACACATTAGTTTTTTCACACACATTTAATGCAAAGTGAAATTAATATAAGAAATTGAAAATTGAAATTTTATAAGAAAAAAAATTTTATAAGAAAACCGAATAAAAGAAAATTCAGAAACACAACCGTGAACTTAGAGAATCTGATCATATTTTGATGATGATTCAATCACGTGAGAGCTTCTAATTTTAGGTTCACTTCCTCACGGTTTCAGGACGACATAAATGCTTTTCCGAATATAAATTTAAACAAGTAAATATGTCCAAGAGATATACACAAGGTTCAAGTAGATTTTAATATAGCTACGTGTTTTCTTGCTTATTCAATCAAGTGACGGCAGTGAATTCATCAAGTGTGGTTTATATTTACTTTTCATAAAGCGAAATATAAGGAATCACTTGCAACTGCGATTCGCTTTTTGCAAATCAGTGGGTACAGTGCTGAGTCTTATTTTTTGGAGTCCCTGGCTCGAATCCAGATTCGGACGAAGGAACACGTAGCGAGCTTTGAACTACCTTAGCTCTGAATGAGTTAAACCAGGGGAAAGATGAGTCGTTGAACCTAGCACTACACTCGTATACGTAAATTTCGAATATGGGAATGGAGTCCAGTTTAACCCATAGGGCCGGAAATGGCTGTGGTGTGATTACTATCCTTTTCTTTACACAAGTTAACCTGGAGTAGGAACTCAATTTCAACCCAATCCAATCAAGTACGAGATACTATTTCAATCCTCTTTTGTTCTCCGATCCCACTAGTTACGGTGACAGCCAGCCACCACCGTCATCGAAGGTTAGAATCCCATTCCCTATCACATGCGCTTCGAGCCAGCTACACTCTAAAAAGTGGGTCTAAAATTAATTCTTTGATAAAAGTATACATATATATTCATTTTTCTGTTTAAAATAACGAATCACAATTTTTTTTACACATTGGATGTGTATTTTTTGCTTTTACGTCATATCAGCTGAACAATAAATAGTGTTTTGTAAACCTTAGCAAAAAGAGTGTAAATTTACTACTTCGCTACTCTCATTTACACCAAAGCTGTAAAATTGTATCATTTGTTCGAATTTGACTTATTATTGATGTAACATTGTGACGAAAGACGGTGATTTGGCTAGACTGAACGAGTCTGATATTTCGTGATATTTGCTTTGAATAGCAGCAGTTAAGTGTCAGTCTTTCCGTGTAATAAGTGTAAAAGTGTAGCTATAAGTTAATTAGAACTGTAGCTATAAGTGCTATAAGCTAATGTGTATAATGTGTTTGATAAAGTTAAAGGAATAAACTTAAAAAACAAATTATAAACTTAAAGGAATTGCAAAAAATTTTTGTATTTGACAAGAATAATATTTAAATTTTGCTTACTTGATTTGATACGACTCTCGCCTTTTTTAACATTTAAAGTAACCTATTTACAGCCTTTTGTTAGTGATGTTTAATTTTGTGGTAATATTTTATGTTATGGCAGGTACCTGTCTTGAGGGGCTGACTTTTGGATCATTGCATTTTTTCAATTTTATTGAAAATGAAACTTATCTAGAGGTTAGCTGAAATTTCTGCTTCAGTAGTGCAAACTTCCTAAAGTTGTTCGCAATAGATACCTTTTGATGTCATTTGTTTCATAAAGCATTCTTACGGTGCGTTTTTAGCACTCTTGGGCAGGGTAAGTTTCCTAAATTTGCCTTAACTTACCCTGCCCAAGAGGGCAAAAAACGCACCTTTTATTATCATTTTTTTTAAACATTTTTATGGACATTCACGAATAAGTTGCGCTTACTACCCTGAAATACTCGTAATAAGTAGCCTTTGATACATAAATTTCATGCGTTTCCGTCCTAAATTTACGTCTTTTTAGGGTAAAATTACACGATTTGCTCGTAAAAAAAATTACACATTTAAGACGTAAAATATTCTTTGTTCGCACTTTTGTAAATTTACATCTTTAATAGTAGGAAACCAGTTATCTACTATTATAAGGGTAAAATTCAGCCAAAATTTTTTTGAGTGTAGCTATTATCTAGCTAGTTATCCGTACCGTTCGACAAGCCCTTATTCGCACTTCAGCTAAACTAACGCACCATCGCAGCAGATAACGCTAGTTGTCCAAGCCTTCTTAAGGATGTCAAAGGACAAATAGCGCACCGTATGTTCATAGGTGTTTCACTTGAAGATACAGCCGACACGATGATGTGCACGAATTGAGTGTGTTTACTAAAGCGAGACTCCAGTTAAATGTCCAAATAGTTAATTGGTTTTGAAGGGGGAATCATTTGATTGTTATGATTAAGTTGACCTTATTAAGAGCCTTTACCCTTTATATGCAGTACTTAAGTACTTAAAAATATGAGTTTGCTTTTGTTAGCCTCATTTCGATTAGTATGCAATAGGGCTGTTTTCATAGCTTTGTAGTTTAGCTGCTAAAAAGAAAGGGTTATCCTGGCTGTTCCAGAAAAGGATGCCATCTGCATACATATAAGCGGTCTCACTGGATCCGTTAGTGAAGTAAAAATTTAACATTAAAGAGTGCCTTAACATGAAGTTCATGGGCCGTTTATATGACGAACATATCTTTTACTTCGTAAAATGACTGTTTAAAACCACCTTATGTAGGAAATTTGCTCCCCTAAGAGCTTCTTCGATGCGGTGAGGACATCTTCTTCGTCATACTCCTTTCAGAGAGAACATTGTTTTTAATGCTTTGTGGTGTGAATGTAACGCGAGGCATAGTCTTTCTTCAAGGATTTCAAAAACTCGGTAATGCGACTCAATATGTTTGTGCGAGATTTAGCATTTTTTTCTTTAGTGGCCTGGACTTGGGGTCTCAAAACTTTCTTCCTCCAAGTTGCGGAGCCATACAGCGTGGTACCGAGATAGAGGTCGATGCAAAGGTATCAGCCTTTCTAACTACAATAGTGACTTCTGGGTATCGCCATCGACAACATTTTTAGATTTCAGAGTCATAGAAGCTAAATAAGGATGAAAAAGGGCTTACTGTTTTTCTTCCATTAGATTACCTGGTTCGCTGAGAATCCACAATCTCAAGAGTTGCTTGATTGCGCTCGGTACTTGAAATCACTGGGTGACTATTGACTTCGGACTACACTTGTGCCCATTCTTACAATTTTTCATTGCCATCGCCAATCAAGGTTTCGCTCATACATTTTCAATATCAATGATCGCTTCTTCTTCTTCCTCCATATTTTCGAGGCTACAAAGCTAAAATTTGCATTGCCCGAGAATTCCTAGAAGAAAATCTTCCCGGACACTCTTGTTGTTTGTGGAGTGTTCCCACTCTTGAATTAGATTGTATTCCAATGAAAATACCATCTTTGCGTAAAAAAGCAAATTATTATCACATGGCAGCACATTGAAGTTAATGATGCGTTCATGCTGGAGGTACATGTCTAGCTAAGTACAACTTAATTACTTTTGAATGCTTTCGAATGTTCGTTTTAGTCGTCGGGATATTCTTTGAAAATGACTGTGTTTCCTTTTGCATGATTTTTCTTCCTTTCTCCTAAATTTTACAGAGCAGTACAGTATTGTAGTCTACTGGCTTAGTGTTGATACGTCTTATTTCTTGAAGATATACAAGAATAGCTTAGAAATGCTCGATTGACCTTAGATCAATATTTTTTAATCTTTAATTTTTTTTTACATTTTTTGAATCCGGTCAATTGGCTTGCCATGAATTTCTGTTCATTTTAAATGTAACTTTTTATACTAAGAATTTTTCAAAAAAAAAAAAAGACAAATAGATAAAATTTTCCCAAGAAATACTGATCATTTTTCTGAATCAGTATGTATGTTTCCATTTACAAATATGCTGAAATTACTGAAGTAAACTAATACTGTCACTTCATAATTCACGTACCACAGTAAATTAAATTAATCATACTGATTGATACCACGATTTAAAATAACAATTCCGTTGAATTAAGAATTAAATTTGATATAAACGCAAACGAACCAATGCTCTAATCATATGCAATCATCCATCATTTGAATAATCATGGACATGTATCTTCACAACATAACTTTGCAATTTTTATTTAAATCACCTATCGGACTCTATTTGATCTTTCAATAGAATGCTTACCTTCAACTTCAAAAATTATTCCCACAACCATCGACAATATTGTAAATTATTGGAAGATAGCATCTCACTTTCAAAAACATCCATTAACCAATAATATTCATCCGAAAGTATCTCGAATTTCCCGAACAATATTTGCTTAATTAAATTCGCATATATCTATTTCTGCGGTCCCAGTTGAAAACTGAACGCTTGTATGAGCCCCCCGCAATTATCATCAAGAAACGAAAATCTCCTGCTGATTACGGTCGGTACCATCAACATCATTATGACCACTATTCGACCGACTTGGAACCAAGTAAAATAATTTTCAACAATTTCCTCTTCCAAACGGCTTCCCGAAAATGTCACTAATAGAATAGTATCGTGTTTTTTTATCTCAGCCATGTAACACGAAACGGAATTATGGTTTTTGGAAATTGGACAATTCTTTCAATTCAATTCTTTCTTTGTTTGTGCAAAATGTTGACAATGGGAATGATGACACCCGCGATAAAAAACAAAAAACTATTTACTCTTTCCGTTATATAGAATGAAAAATTTGCATGTGGAAGCAAAGCCAGTAGTTCTCGCTTTGAAAGTAGTAACGATGGTAAAAAAAAACATATCGAATCGATGAACAAAGTGGACGTTAACTTGGTAAATTTTTTGAAAGAAAATTTCGGGGCAGACTTCTGTGCAATAAAGTTTTTTTGTGGTCCGGATATTGTTTAAGCACGCAAGATAGATCAGATCTGAAATAAATACGACTGACTTTTGTTTCGTGATCTGAAAAAATATTTGGTATCATGTTGAGATACACTGATTTCAAGAAAATCATTATCATCATCAACATCAATGTGATTATCATTCTAGTCGGCATTATCATTATCGGTGTGGTTTTGACTTTCAACATAAATTATTAGAAATTATTTTTTTCGAATTGGTAGGTAGCTTCTCTGATGTTCCATGGAAATTTCAGCTGATATATTTTTTCTGATAGCTCAGTTATTTATTTTAAATTTGAGATCGCCCAATCCAGTCGGCACTCACCTATGGAATGCTATTTTTCTAAACGGATTCCAGCTATGTGAAAATCTTTCATCGAAAACATGTTAATTATTTTGCCCAAAGACATTAACGTGAGACGATCCGAAAGACTACCTGCTATCTCCGATGTTGATTACTGATACAACTTTTACGCGACTGCCCAAAAGCTAATTCACTGCGTCCGTCTTTTATTCAAAATGCTTTTGAATTCCGAAACAACATCATCATAAAACGTCAAATCTGATCGGCTTCTGCTCGTTAGTTTCAAGGAAATTTTGATTAGTTTCAAATTGGTTAACAGGTTTTTATGTCGAAATAATGGAGTTATTAAATAATATCAAATCGGCATCATCAGTTTTGTGTGGATGTTGTTGTTGAGAAATTAATATAATGGAGGGACGAGGCCAAGCTGTTTTATCTGATTTGTGTGTTTTTTCATCATTCTATGTCTGACTAATTGGTCACTCATTAAAATTATTGATATGAATATTTAATAAATTTGAAAAAGAAAGGAGCTGATTTTGAGATTCTAGTTTTGTTGCAATAACAACAACAACATCAAAGCTCATTATGTATAAGTGATGAGTCAGTAGTGCTGTCAACGTACTTCTCAGGCATATCATATTTCTAAGAAATATTTTTACACAAAAAGTAGCTTTAAGCTCATTCAGAATTTGAAACAAAATATTACATAAATTCCTTTAGAAAACATCGAAAATCAGTTACATTTTTCATTTTGTTCAGTAATCAATTAATCACCAATTTCTTAATATTTCACTAATGCTTAAATTGTTTGTCCGTCTCTTCCTCGCTATCGCCGCTATACACAAAACAAATTTATATTCGAATTCGTAAACAATCGAATGCATTTAGATGGTTTTCTACTCCAATGCTGCGTCGTGAGCTTTAAAACTCACTGAACCACTTAAAACTTTATCGCTCGACCAATTAATAAAATTAACGAAGAAGCATAATTTAAATCGAAAATTATATTTAGTCTGGTTTGTAGCTCAGCCTGAAATGAGCTCTCAAGAATGAATTTAATGGATTTTTGCACTTGTCTCCTTTGTAGTAAATGACTGCTTACGTTGTGAAAGACTGGTAAATTGGCGTTAAAGAAGTGGTATTTTACAATTGCTTTTTACAAATACCAATAACAACCTGATATTTATAAATCTGCTCGTCTGCTATTTTCATCAAATGCTATTTAGGTAACACAATAGCAGAAAGTAGACATCGGTGAACAGCAGCAAACAGAAATAGAAGTGTGCATAAAGAAATACAATATAGAGCAGCGGCGGCTCTACGTTTGGGGCTAGTGGGGCTAAGCCCCACCAGTTATTTTCATTCAAGAACAAATAAATACAACTATGTATTTCATGCATCCATGAAAATCTTCTAGTTGAGTTTCTCTTATTCAAGATTTGCATTTTTACGCACAAATTCGTAATCGTAAGAGCGCTGCTATTCGAACGCTGCTATTTGAACATAAGTTGCGAATACAAACTCAAATTGAAATAGGATTCAGGTCGAAACCGTCAAATGTCAATGGGTTGTTTAAATGTTCACACTGTAGTGTTTTGCGTTCATTCAGTTTCAATCCGGGTTTGTACACACGGCTATGCAAACTCGAATAATTTCATAAGAGAGAACGAACGTAGGCGACGCAACATGCGTGTAATGCTCTTATCATTTTCACTTGCACATGAATGTGCGCCGGGGCTGAGTTCAATTAGCCCCAAAAAAGAGAGTAAACCAACGAACGAGTTGAATGAGCGAAGAACGATTGTATATTATCCACTATGACTAAAAGAGAAATGAATGGGCTAAGTCCTATTCTTAACCCACTGCTGATAGCGCCGCTTTGTTCGTCATATACTGTACAAAGTGTATGCAGACAAACATTGGGTTAAAATCAGCTAATTAGTTTGGAAGAGATTAAGAGTAAATGACTTTGGTTTTGCAGTGCTGCCGTTGTCGACATATTGGTTCAAATATCAATTAGAATTGGTAAATTTTGTAGGCATATTAGTTATAATTTGATATGCTGTTTACATATATGTGCATATTTTATGAAAGACGTTGATTTGGTTAGAAACAGGCTGCACCGCTTTAATATTATGCTATATAAAAAGGTTTTTAATGAAAAAAAATGATCTTTGAAAATATTTCAGGAAATTTTTGTTGAGCCAAATGGTTGAAATGGTAGCTCTATTTTTCGGAAGAGTTTACTTCAGCCTGAGTTTTGGATACAAAATTGAATGTTACTATTTTGCTCAACTATCAGTTGTTTTTAAGTGTAAATTGTGGAATTGTATTTGAGTGTATAATAAAAGTGTAGTTAAGTGTAGTTTGATTAGACGGGACAATATTGATGCTAGTTAAGTGTGACTATTTCACTTATATTATTTTTTCTATAGATTCGATTAAATTTAAATAACAAATTAATAGTGTCAAAAGTTAAATTTCTAGACCATTTTCTTTCGTTCTCTTGAGGAAAAGCTAAAAATTTAGCGTTTAGGTCCACATGGACCATCAAATTAAAGCCGACAAGTGCAGTAAAAAACAGGATACTCTGATTTAAAGGATTTTGCAATGAGATTTTTTCAAAGTTTCAAACAAAAATCTGACATTCATTTGTAAAAACCGTTAATATGTTTTGGACATTTCGTAAAGATCTGATGACTCAATCAGAAGTTACCACAATTCAAAATTTGAAAAACATTATGTGCCTGCTTTAACGCACTCAACGCCCATGAAGGGCTAAAAACATTCAAAACCTTATCATAAACGGACTAAAAACATTACTAGTTATTATTGGGCATACTCGTTGTTTTCAAATTTTTATAGAAACACAGAGGTACCTTATAATTCACTAAAATAGTATTTTAATTTGATTTGAAAGGGCTAATAGTATTTTAGTTTGATCTTAATTCTGACCAACTCCTTGTACTTATACATCAATATGCCCTGAAAATTTCAGCTCGAACGAATAACACAACTGAATCTTTGCATTGATATATTGAATTACTTAGCACTGCGAAGAAAAAAAGCCCCCATTGTGAAACGAGTTCAACAAAAGTTTATTTCCCAGTGAACAGGTTAAACGCACTTAAAGAATTGGATTTGAAGAGAAAACTTATCTCTCAAATATATGATAGAGCGGGTTTAATGAGCGGCAGCAATGCGGGTGTTCAAACATTAATCAAAAATATATTTCCTTACGCCCAATTCGTTTATTGTTATGCTCATCAGCTAAATTTAGTCTTGAAGCAAGCTTCTTCGTCTATCAAAGAAGTATATATTTAAAAAAAATATATATCTGCAAATATATCTGCATTTTCTTCTTTCTTTTCGTGTTCTCCAAAGCGTACATATTTATTTGTAGAAGTTTGTCGGAAAAGAGGCCTTGAAAGCCGAGAACAACTAATTCGTTGCTTTGATTTGATTTAATGCAAATCTTGGGACCCTATTACAATTAAAGAAGTAACCGGGCTGTTAAATTGTTTGAATGATGATACTTTCATTTTTTTCTAGAAATATTGAATCAAATATTCGGTCATGCAAACATTTTTATACAACGTTTTACAGTCCCATCCTGACACGATAATCAATAAATTTCCATTTTTCGACCCAGGGACGTTAAAAAACGAATTAGAAGCTATATAAAATAATGAAATGTTCGGAAATATGTCATCAGTTACTGAGCTTTATAGACTTTTAGTGAAAGTAATCTGTTTGCATCTTTTGAGCAAACTAATAAATTTATTGAAATTGTTCTTGGCACTCCAGTTATAGAGTCTGAAAGATGCTTCAATACCCTTAAAAATTTTAAAACTTATAAATCCAGCAATATGGGTCAAAATCGCCTTAATTCGCTGGCAATATTATCTATTTGTAAAGAAGTGGTTGCAAACAAAGAAAATTTTAATGAGCAGGTGATAGATTTGTTTGCTCAACAGAAAAATAGGCACGCGGAATATCTGCATAAAAAATAAGTAGAAGTAGTTATTAAAAAATAGTTTTCCCGAAGGAGTTTTTAGTTCAATTTATTTATGAATGTATATTATTTTAACCGTTGTTGCAAATGTTTATGTATTTATGTATATATTTACAAAGTAAATAACTTTATTAGCGGAATGGACCCAAAAAAGGTTTTTCTTCTACGAATTCTTCATATAAACGAAATGATTTGGGTTTTACCGTTAGTATTTTTTCGTCGGTGTTGATGTAAAACCGTACACTTTAAAATCAGTCAACGCTCTGATATGGTACCCCTTGTGTGGCGTCGAAACCCGTTTTTGATTTTCAGTTTAAGTGAGTACTTGCCCTTGAAGGCTAGCCCCACTTATTGTGATTGCCACGAGCCGCCACTGATATAGAGCATCTACTATTGGTTGATCTTCATGGCATCGAGCATGCTTGTTTTATCATTCGTTTGTGTGAATATTTTTCGGCTCGTGACCCGCTTCAGATACAAAAGCCGCTTCAGATGCACACACATTTACCCGCTAGCTAGCCAATACGGCTCTACATCAAACACATCATACATTTCAGACGGACACTATCTCTGATTCATGCAAATTAAACACGTCACAAAGCCATAAAAATATTATCTTACAAATACAGACTGCTATTCCAGCTGCTTTTTTCAACTGCTGTTTTAGCTGCTTTTTTTGGCTGTTATTTTATAACTGCTAATTTTCAGCTAGATAAAGAAATAACAGTGGCTATTTGGAAATGGCAGTTTGACACATTACTAGTAAATTGATATTGGAAAATGAAAATTTTAGACGTCACCACAAGAATATATTCGTATAAGCCATTCATTTGAAAGAATAACTTTTCCTTTAAAATTCGATGCAATGCATTGAATGTTTCTTAGTTTCTGATGATTTCTTGCCAAGCTTGTCAAATTAAATTTCCTAAAATATAATATAGCGTTTATTTGAAGACACTTTTTATTTTGGTTTAGAGTGAAGTATGTCATTTAATACTATACATAGTTTGATTTCTACATTTTAATTTATCGATACATAACTACAAATAAATAGATTTATATGAAAAGTTGTATATACATTTTACTGGCTCTAATTGGTGGGGAGTAGTAAAACCATTAAAAATTCCTGATGGAAAGAAGATACTTTGATTAGAAAAGTTCTCAGAATGCTTTCAATCGCAGCGCACTGAGTAAATTGCTGCACCTAATACTGCGTCTATTTTGGATCGGTTAGTATAGATGCTCTGGGTTGCTGTGTCCTTTTGGTCATTCCATACCTGCCCATCTCCTATGGCTACTTTTTATCTTGGGTTGGAAACTGGACCAAAGACTGGAGACCAGGTGCTCAGCTTTCGACCCTCACCCCAATACCACTGTCGCCAAATAATCTTATCTCGTAGTGTCTTGATTTCATAATTAACGCAGTCAAAGGACTCGTAGTTAAAATAACACACTAACCATTGAACTCTTTTCGTTATGCCTGCAAAGGTCACTTTATCCATTACCGGCCACCAAATCAGACACCTGTAAGCAATAATTGGTCTTGTTATAGCAGTGATCTGGAGTTAGAGCTAGAGCGCCATGTTATACTTATCATCTTCTTACTGGTGTAAGTCACGATGCTTGCCTTATTACTCTTTTTTTTAAATTCGCCTTCCACGTGAGCTTGCTGCATAGAATAAGACCCAAGCACTTGGCCTGTGACTTTTTTCAGGGCTATTTTCTGATCAGAGAATATCAGTTGCTCATTTAACTCATTTTGTAGAATAATAAGTTGCACATTTTTGCTCAGAGACCCCCTAAAATAAAGGAACATTTCCCCAAATAGCTGGGACTAGACTCTAAATAGTAATAGAACTGAGTAAAGAATCACCTATTTCGTTTATGTTCTTGCTGTCCCAAAAAGCGAGATTGGCGTTGACATCCACTCTTACAAGCTAATATTTCTTTCCACTATGCTGCTCCATGGGAAGTTGTTTCACATCTTTTGGTGGAGCAGTCCTTTTCTGTGCTATGCAGGCAAATGCTTGGTTGATCTTTTTTGGCTCATTACACACCAGGACAAAAAAAGATAAGCGTGCATATTCTTCATCCCCAATATGGCCGTTCTTATTTTTGCCGCTGCAGTAGGAAAAACATAAAGAATTTTTGTAACCCAGTGCAGCAACTCAGTTTTTGCAAAAAACCAAGTTTCCTGAACAAGTGTCACTTGAAAATTACCTCCATGAGGAAACCCACGTTTGTGCAATTTGACCCGAATGATTTTCAGGGTTGACCGCAATATCATCTGCAACCCTTGAATTAGCCTGATGGTAATTGTCATTTGTTTTCTCTGGATCAACCATGCTCAGACCCTATTCTCCAGCGTGTTGACGTAAGTGTCATTTGGATGGTGCTTCTTCGTTGCCTGCACCACACACCATCTTGCCGAAATGCGGATAGAGCAGATCACAAGAATTCTTGTTTATTTGAAGTACAGCCACCTGCCCCATCCATTATTTTTCCACCAGCTTCTCAACGTCTAGGATCTTCCAATCTTGCATTCGAACATCTGGAATTTGCTTTTGCAACAACTAAAGGGCAACTTCCGGTTTTTTTTAATTGCGGTATTAGCACATTGGCTCTACAAAGTACCAGATTGCTCCAGCTCTGTATTATCTCCAAATAAGATTCTTCCCATAGTTCAGGTTATTCCTGAGCTACTGCTACACCAGCCCAAAGTGTTCTTGTCATTGCATTTAATGATCTTAACGTTTCTGAACCAGCCTGCTTCATCAAATGAGTGTATGGTCCATTCAGTATATTTTTCCTATTACTTAATCCTCGCACTTAGCAAGCCTAGCTTAGGGATCTTCCATTTCTGAAGCGATGTTTGACGCAAAAGGCTGCTGCTGTCGAACAAGTCCTCGATGAAATGCTATTTAAGCGCATCGCTGGCCAGCTTAGTTGTTCCCTCTACGACGCAAAGTAGGATGGTTTACCGCAAAGTCTGTTGACAATCCAAAGCGCCACGCTGGATTTCGTCACCACTTTTTTCCTTCGTTGTTAGATTGGGCCTCATCATGCTAAAGGATCCAGCGCCTCTGCTTTGCTCAGGAGATTTAAGAAACCCTGATTTCCGAATTCAAGTTTACATGTACTTTGGCACTTTACATGTACTTTGGCGCATTGCTTGATTTGAATGGCTGCCCACGGAATAATTATTCCTGTTAAAGATGAGAATCGTTAAAGCTTGGACCTCCATCTGAAAAAAATCTGGCACCAGTTCCACCACCTCCTCTTTTGTTGTTGAGCCCCTTGTGGTAGTATCTGCTTTGGTGGGATACTGGTCAATCTCCATTGCATCCTCATCAACGTTCTCCACCTAGTGATGTGGACGATCAGATCTGCCATGTCAACACACCTCGTTTAGTGGATCACTGCTTTCAACCCCAACATCACCGACAACGACGCGGATCGCCAAAGGGCCCATAACTCTTTTAACCTTTCGCAAAACAGGACAATAATCCTCGGATTAAAGTTTCCTTATTAATTCAGAATAAAATATCCTGAGAAGTGACTTGATAAAGTCCAGTCAAGAGTCCGATTGCAAAACATACCTTCATGAGGTACAAAGCGAAGAGAAAGTGCTGGCTAGAAACCTGGCAGGTATTTTTAATATTAAAGGCATTAACTGTTTCAAGGCTATGGAAAATATTCCTGGAATATATGACTACCATGGAACTTTTTAAAGACCTTGCTTTGTTTTAACGTATATCGTAGTCCTAACTTTCGGATGTACACCGAATACAATTTAGTTCTATCACTTCCATATTTCGTGGAAATTGGCTTTAAAGTTTGGAAGCGTGACGTGACGTCAGAACTTACGTAAATTATTTTTATATTTATTTTGTATAGTTTTTCCACTGTAGAAAAATTGTCCAATTGCTTCACAGCAGCTTCGCTAAATAGTCCGGGGAAATCTAACACGGTGCTTCGGAAAAATTAGGGGAAAGCTGCATTTTGGTGTGAACCTTGGTACTGGCGTGTTGAACAAAATGTCAAATGTCCCCATCGATCCGAGTGCTGCGTCGCTTTTTATACGGGGTCAAAGGTCACCAAAAGTGACCTTTCATAAATATCTCAGAAACGGTTACGTCTTCAGAAAAACAATGTACGACAAATTTGTAGCCTAGCAAATTTCCAACAAAAAAGATTAGATAGCTTTTTCCTGTAACCATAACCGTTTTTGAGATATATTGATCTAAACATTTGTTACTAGCAGCATCCTCTTTCTCACGGCATGTTAATATTATCCGATTTTGATTACGACTTGGCATGTTTGTGAGTTTGTTTTTCTATATTTAAGAGGCGCATAGAAAAAATATATAAACAAACTTATCTACCAGACTCCAGGGTAGGTGGAAAAGTGTGATCCGAAAGGTTCCCCCCTCCCCCTTTGCCATAAAACGGTATCCCTGAGCATCCATCCCAAATCTTCAGAAATGAGCACGTTGCCTACTCTTTGCCCACTGTTAAACAAGGTAGGATCACTTTTTATCCTATTAATTGCCTATTCTTGACATCGCACGACCAGCCCTATATCCACACCCTTCCCACACCCTACCCACCCCCGCAAACGAACCACCCCGAAATACCCGGTTTTTTAGTTTTTTTTTTCCATACCGTCTTATTCCATGAACGATCAGGGCAAGGTCACGTAATTTCAGGTGCAAATTGGTTTCGAGACGTGTCATATCCCTTTGGCGTTATGGGGCCATCACAGGATTGGTAAAAAAACTGATTATTTGGGGATAATGTGCATCGGATTGAGCGCCTATAATGTCAGGAATGAGCGTTTACAGAATTATGCCATGATATTATCTTGCTTTTTCATGCTCCTAGGCCCATGATATGTTACAAAACCTATTTCCACCTGCAATTTTGTTGTTTTGTCCTGCTCTTTCGTGGAATATCCCATAAATGATGCCGCAATACAGTTTTTTTCGGAGAAGAGAGTAGCGAACAGATGTCCCTACAAGTTTTATGGCAAAGGGGGGCGGGGGGTGGTGTTAACTTTTCGGAGCACACTTTTCCACCTACCCTGGAGTCTGGTAGATAAGTTTGTATACATGTTTTTTTATGCGCCTCTTAAGGGGTGAGTAGGGTTAATTCGTGTAAAAAAAGGCACATTTTTGTGATTTTTTTTAGATGAAACAGTTAAAACCAATTTATTAAAATCAATGGTACATTATAGTATAACATTTGAAGAATATTTTGCGAAATTTTCATGAAAAAATATTAAAAAATACGACAATGACAGCAATTCTTATGGTGCGTCTCGGAAAAAAGGTAATTGCGGTGCCCATCATAACTTGGTGCCGAATCATCTGAAATCCTAAAATCAAACGTATTTCGTTAGATAATCGCTTTCCCCAGGTAACGCTGGGAAGGTTTTTTGAAATTTAAATTTTTCACTTTTTGGGAGCACTTTGAACGAAAAAACGCGATTTTTGGAAAAAAAAATCGGTTAATTTGTTATTATAAAGTTAAAAATATAAACAAATTCGAAAAAAACTCTCCAGCGTTACCTTGTAAATTATGTAGAAAAAGAGTGTTCAAAATTTCAAAAGGATCGGTGCAGTAGTTTTGTAGTTATGATGGGCACCGACTTTGAAAACGTGAGTTGTGGGAAAAACGCTTTAAAGTTTTGAACACTAAAAAATTTGGGATGAAACGTTCATAAGCGAGATCTATCGGCTTACTTCACACTGAACATCAGTGTCAGGTCCATAAAGGATGTTGCTATCATCCACAATATCTAGAGCATCTTGTTGCGCCTGTCTACGATGAATCCTGCCTTCTTTTGTTTGCTTCTTTTTTAGTCGGCCTTCTTTTTTAGTCGAATGAAAATTTATTTTTCCATCTTATTTTATGCATTTAACTACCGTTGCAATTGTTGAAAAGACTAATACAAATTTTTTAGGTCGATATAATCTCGCACTAGTTGTTGCTCTATCAGATCTTGTAACTTTTTTCGGCATTTTAGCAATATTTTAGCACAAAACTGAACGAAAATGGAGTTAAAATGATGCGAAAATCGGAAGGTGCGTGTACTGCTCGATAGAACGTTTACTGTCACACTAAATTATCTACTCTACATTGACTAAAGTTATAAATAATATAATATAAAGTTATTATTGACTAAAGTTAACACGTTTGTACTCTTTTTTTAAATTTCTATAAAGAAAGATAGGGGTAGCTTTTAAGGTATTCTATAAAAATCGAACCAGCTGCCTGGTAACAATAGCGCGCTCGAGTCGGGTTGGTATAAAAATCCGACAGGTATAAAAATAGTCATAGCTTCGTCAATTTTGCTCTGATCGACTTGAAATTTACACACAACATTCTTGAGATATTATTCATTCCTTTAAAATAAAAAATAAAATCGAAAAATAAATAAATTTAAAAACCCTACTCCCCCCTTAAACATAGAAAAACAAACTCACAAACATGCTAAGTAATATCGTAATCAAAGTCGGATAATATCATCATGCCGATGAGAATGAGGGTGCTGTTAGTAACAAATGTTTAGATCAATATATCTCAAAAACGGTTATGGTTACAGGAAAAAGCTATATAATTTTTTTTGTTTAACTCTTTAATTAAATTTGCTAAGCTACAAACTCGTCATACATTGTTTTTCTGAAGACGTGACCGTTACTGAGATATTTAGGAAAGGTCACTTTTAGTGACCTTTGACCCCGTATAAAAAGTGACGCAGCACTCGGATCGATGGGGACTTTTTACATTTTGTTCAACACGCTAGTTCACACCAAAATTCAGCTTTCCCCTAATTTTTCCGAAGTTTCGCCTTTTTTGTGTCGGATTTCACTGGGCTAAAATGGCACGTTTGAAATCACAGCCAACCAAATTCATTAGACAAGATCATAAATCTTCTGATAAGTCCGCCCTTCGACCCTACGAAAAGCAATAATCTTCCAATATAAACTATTACTTACCACACTAGTCAAACAACACACAGAACAACGAACAACAAGCAAAAACAAAATCGAAAACAAAACAAATAACCATTCAAGCTATTTCCCTAAAGTAAACAATAAATCTCATTTTAGCATGTTGGATCTAATTAAGGTCGAAATGCTGTTGATTTGGTTCATTAGTACGTTGACTGGTCTGATGATCCCGAGACTACAAAGTCTAGTGTTGTTTCACAAAATGTGACTCTCTTCGAATAGATAAGACAAATAGTCCAAGATTTACCTTTACCGCGCGTATTTTTCACGCTTTGTTCGTTACTTAGCTTAAGATTTATGCATGTGCTGGAAATAAATTAAATATAAATAGATAGACAACAGACTTGAGAATGAAAGAAAGTGAAGGAGATAGATTTTTTTCTTTGTGTTTAATTTAGAAGGTACAAGTAGGCAGAATTGATATGTAGCCGTGTTTGTAACGTGGTTTCAAACCGGCTTCGGATTAGTCAAACCACGTTGTATACGCGCAGTGGATTGATTTGAGATAAATCGATCCGATCACAAAATTTTACTGGATTGGATCGACTTGGGCGTTAAAAGACGCGGATCGAGCGATTGACGATTGAAAAATGTGAAGCCCACTTGAGTTCTATTCATATATGTGACGTTACGATGCGATATACGTCACTTTAGTAGAACTAGCTGCATTTTATTCGGTTAATCCACTTTAATCCAGTCACATCGAAGACATACTTTGACTTGGCAGCCATTTTTATTTCAATCCAAGTCGGTCTAAGCCAGTATAAGTCGATCTGCATTATAAACGCTGCTTATTATTGTGTTGTACTGTTTTGATTTGTTTGTTGATGTTTGTAATGTAAACGTTGGAGACGAGTGTGCAGTTGGAAAATATAGGCTCTTAAATTTCATAAACATTTGTTCGAAAACAAATTGTTCTCGAAATTTTTTTTGCAATCAGTTCAATTTATTGAATTTAACTCGATCCAAGTATGCTTAGGATTTAATTTTTAGCAAAAGTGGTTATTTTAACTGTCAAGAATAAGACTAATCAATCGAAAAATAGGTTATTTTCGCTAGCGCCCAATGTGGGCCAATACGCTCACTAACTTTTAATTCCCAACATTCGTTCTTCTACTTAGTCAACTGTTTTAAGAAAAAAAGTATTGCGATAAAATTCTGACTAAAGACCATCCAAAAATATATAATACTATAGAAACAACTTTCAGATTATCTGATTTACAACGCATCTAATTCTTCGTAATCAATGCACTATACCCCCAAAACAATTTCGTACCGTCCTTACTATAATGCATTCCCAAATTAATTCCATCATTTCCCTTTAAAAATCTTCAAACTACACCAAACAATTCCACTCGTGAATCACTCACTCAATTGCGAAAAAAGCCTCAAAAACATTCCCCCGTCGTCAACGTCGTCGATGTTGTCGTCCTCGCTGTCGTCGTCGTCGTCATCATCATGACACATTGATTGATAGCATCGATCTCGAATATGTCACGTTTGTCACCGTATTCCGCTCCGATGTCAATAGCAACATTTTAAATTGTCGTCTGTGATGACGGGAGAGTATCTGCACGGTGAAAAAAAGCCCAGAAAATTCTTTAGCATAAAAATGGTTCGTCGAAGCAATCGAAGCCGACACAGTCGCACAATCAACACAAAAGAGGTAAATATTGCTGGCATGCTTTTCGGAGGACCAGAAGAAAAACAATTCAACTGTACTACAACGTCCCGACTCTGTTTGAACAAATGAAAAACACGATTGGAGAAAATGCGTCCGTTCGAAAATGGTGGAATGTCAATTCGAATTTTTATCTTCACGAAATTTATGCTGCGATTTGTTGTCAGTTTTCGAGAATCTTGCGCCCAATTATCTTCATACCTGTGTAATCTGGGTATCGCCGAGAGCTTGGAAGTCAGTCATCAGGCGTGGTATGCAAGGGGATGAAATGAATGGAGAAAAAACGTGCGGAATTCATATATGTGCTGAGATACGTACGCAGACACCGTTGACACAAATAATTACTGTCAAACAAGTGATTGATTGATGACTGTGATTGGGAGGTTAAAGTTTTGGAGATGATTTTTTTTTGGAAGGCCTTGAGAGAATCTTCCCATTTCAAGGAAATATTTGCTGATTCATAAAAAAAACTATGTATGCAAACAAAAGAAAAGTCGATGATTATTTCAACAAATAATTATGACAACCACCATATCATTTATCAAAACCAACCACCACCACTCTATCACCGATACCTTTCACCACGTTCTCAACTCATTCAATCTGGACCACTCTAATTAAAACAAATGATCAGTACTATCTAGCAGCTCATAACCATCCATCATATTTCGCAAGGTCCCTTTTGTGTATTTGGCTATATCCTCTTGCTGCTCCCCACCCTCACCGAGTACTCAACTCGATTCAATTCCACTCTGGTTTGCAAAATAATTGATTACATCGATGAGAACAAACTGCCATAGTACCATTTTGCCTCTCCCGGTTCATAGCACAAGCATATTGTGCTCTGCTGAGCTGTGATGTTGTGTAAGTCCGGCAAGCTGATTGAGCGAAAATTTCAAAAAATAATAAATTATCGAGCATTAATCAAGCACGAGATAAATTGTTGGGAATTTTTATTATTTCACTCAGTTGTTTTTTCAGCATGTCGTTTGTTTTGGATTGATGTCGAGAGTTGGTTTGTATGTATGGATTGAGGCACACGTTGACGAGTGATGGAATCAAGCTTGTTGCAACGAGAAAAAGAATTGATTTCGTCAAAAAAAAGTGTTTGTTGAGCTAGTTTGTAAATGGTATTTGGCATCTGCTCAATATTATTCAAGAGTGGGACGGATCAATTTCAATTCAAAGGGTTGTTTGATGAATGGAAAATGGGGAAAAATTGGTGGTGATTTATATGAAGTCTATTTAAATGTTTGACGTAATCTGCTTTTTAGAAATTGATTTACGTTTGGTTTGCATATGTATATTTTTATGTTTAGTTTGCATATGTATATTTTTATGTTTAGTTTGCATATGCAAATGTATATTTTTTTTAAAACTAGAAGACACCAAAATTAAAATAATAGTTATACGTCAAAACAGCTAATTGTAACGGAAGTGTTCAAAAACATTAAATTAAAGTAGATATAGAAAACACAGACTTACGTTATATTACATTTGCAGATATTTTAAAAAGCAGTGCAGCTATAACACTGTTTTTTTAGAGTCTCGTATTGCCCAATGAAGGCAACGATGAACAAGAAAAACACATTCACTTAATCAAAAACATTATAATTTTAACATTTAATTTAATTTCTTTGTATGCGCAACGCTAGGACGCACACGATCTTGTATATTTTGCTCTGGTAATAAGGAACCGATGCTGGTCGACTCATCGTCCCACTGCCTCCTCGTAGTCACTGAAGGATCTATTGTTGCCGTGTGGTCATGACACCAACACGTGTTACACCGAGCTGCTGATATGTAGTTGGCAGTTCAGTACATCCCGTATAATTTTTGATGGATTTGGCAGTTGAATGATGGATTTGGCAGTATAATTTTTGATGGAGTTGGCAGTTCAGTACATCCCGTATAATTTTTGATGGATTTTGATTTTTAAAGTTTATTCGAAATTGTTTCCAATTTACCAGTCAGCATAAAAAACAAAGTGAATTAGAACTGTCATAAATAATAGCGTGACTTGTGGTCAGCTTTGAATCATAAAAAGTTGATATAAAATTAAACTTGGTAAGCCACTGGAAGATAGAAATACAATATATATTTGAACAGATGTATATGTAAAACAATCTGCAAATCACTAATAGCCAACCAGAGCGGTAGGATTTTATTCAGGAGGCAAAGAATTGTCAGACGACTCCGCAGATACTAGGAAGATATTTCGAGGCAGGCAATAACCTTTTGTTTTTCATCGTTGCTACCCATCATTTTTATTGGTTATTCAACCCGATTAGCGAAAGTAGCTGAAGATCAGTCTCCTATATAAAATCCTCCCAGTGACTGGACACTAGAACTGACGACAAGATTTCACTCACCGGCAGATGAACATAAAAACAGGCTGATTCGTAGATTCGGACCTATAGGATGATGTACAGAGTCATTTATGCGTTTAGTGGAAATAGTACTTCAATGACGGCTCATTGTCGATTGTTTTTTAAATGGAAGCCTCTCAAAGAGCTGGGGATAGATTTAAGATCTAGGTTTAGTATGAGCATAAAAAATCCAGAATTAATTAAGCTGGAATTAATTTGGTAAAATAAGTTTACATTTGACATAAAAACAACATCATATTGTGTAACCTGGATAATATTAAACATATTTCAGTTATTGAAATGAATATTTTAGAGCCTTAGTATTAAACTTAGTTATTGGAGACCTAATTTTACTCCCAGCCATTCATTCGTAAGATAGCATAATAATGGGTAAAACTTATCATAAACGTGCGGCAAAACTCAAACTCGACACAGCCTTAAACTAGCACCTCCATGATTTTCTCTTATGGGCTCTATACATGGATGAACATGTTGTAAAACCTGTTAACTGCTTGATTCCATATTTTAAATCTGAAAACCAGCTGGTAGCTTAACTTAATGGCTTAATGAAGGCTTTGAAGATTAAATAAAAACCATATGGATGAAGGCTTTTCATAGACTCCTCAAAATTGTCGCTTTTATAGCCGCTGATAGCCGTGTGGTTGTGCCTGCAAACAGGCTATACTAAGGACTGTGTTTTTCTGTGTGAGCGGGATAGTCGGGCTAGATCTTGACAATACATAAAAAAAATTTGAATGCAAGACCAGATCAGTGTCCCGGAAGATACCTCAACATATTATATTGGAACTATTTAAGCTATTTGCCATAGCTCTCAACAAAAATGACCCAGTATTTAAATCCGCGTCTAAGCGACCCACAATTAAACGTAGGAATTTTTATCGCCCAACAATTTAGAGATAATCTGAAGAGCCAAAGCTTTGATTCAGTTCTACATGGCTTTTGAAAAGAGACATGGAAATCGTTTAGTGAAGTCGTTCGTGGTTTTTCGCGCAATAGGAAAAATGAAAATTATGTACACTTTGTGAACAACCTCCTCGAAAAGTATCAGCAGCTGGGTTGCAATATGCCCCTAAATAATTCATGTTTTTTTTTCATTCTCATCATCATTTTCTGTCAACTTACTGGAATGATGTCAATGATGAGTATGGTGAATGATTCCACCAAGACATATCAACAATGGAAAAAAGATACCAGTTTGTCAAAGTAAGCGGACTACAGTTGAAACTTGAGTAGAGACTTGCCCTGAAAGTGATAGCCAAAGACAAGCAAAAAAGAAAAAACAACTCTTGATTAATAAGATTAAATATTTTATTAAATTTTCTAAATTGTTAATTTCATGCTAAACAGTTAAATATAAACTTCATATAATGTTTTTTTTAAATTAATCGTTCAAGTTACTTTTTTATTTAAGCTGTATTTTTAAAATCAGAGCTAATTTAAATCAAACACTAAGTTTTTCCAATATATAATTTTATTCACTAGAACTTTGTCCTTACTAAATAATCACTTTACGTTCACTTTTTAAGCATTCACTGGAATTACAACTTTCAGTTTTTGAACAATCAAATGCTTTGAACTGTAATAAATTAGCTTGCACTTCGAATATTTTCGATAACTATTTGACGAGTTTGAACTATTAACTAGACTAACTGACATTAATGTCATCGATTATATTTTCCCCAGAACTTTTCAGATAAGTTAAGCGAAAGAATAAATGTTAAATACCACAGCAAATTAGGATTAGAAATATTTTGTCCAGTGAACTCACAAACGATTTAGCGAGCTGGAATATTTAAAGATTGATGAATTTTTGTTTACTTTTTCTCCAACACTTTCACTTGTTTGATTATTTTCACTGATTTTAAATTTTTCGCAATTCCTTGGTTTTTTTTTAAATTTTCAGCTAGTATCAGCAATGATGTGTAAAATAATTTTAAATTATCCCAATGGCTGCTAAGTCGTTACATCCGGCTGGTGTACTATATATGATACACCGATAAGTAATCACTGGCCCCCAACACATCGTAATAAATCACGCTTTATCCGAAAAAAAAGTATTTGAAAATTTGTTTAAAGCATTATTTCTTCGTTATTATTAAAGGATTTTTTTCATTAAAGAATTCGTATTTATCAACCACTGGCCATAAATCATTTCACAACCTTTGATTTCATTAAACATAATCTAAAATAAGCACCCTGATAATAAAATTCCAAATCCACCGATGTATCACATCTACGACCAAAATTCTAATCACAGACGGGCTACGTCTCA
This sequence comes from Nemotelus pantherinus, assembly GCA_963978885.1. NCBI lineage: Eukaryota > Metazoa > Arthropoda > Insecta > Diptera > Stratiomyidae > Nemotelus > Nemotelus pantherinus. The sequence continues at coordinate 44,342,496 of OZ022266.1, read as the reverse complement.
AGTTCAAAATGTTTAAATAACTGTATTTACTTATAATTCAATTTCTAGCTCAAACCCCAGATGTAAATTAAGAAACTACTGCCTTGTATATATTAACGACGGCTCTACCCTCTTAAATAAAAAAACCATTGAGCGTAAGAAGTAGAACACCAAAATAATTGAACAATATTTCCAATTATTTGATTTATGATACAATTTAAAACATACGTATTCGTGTCAAAAAGCACTTACTTATCTATTCTGCAACTAGTACAATGAAAGTTTGCGGAATGATACAATTTCTTCGCTATCTCCATAATATTCCACTTTCAAAGGGCCGCCTCTAATTAAAACACCTGCAGAACGATTATTATGATTGTTATTGCATATTTGCAATGTTGCAATTTCTACACGTTAATGACGGTCATGCTATCATTTTATAATTAGACCAGCTGCTTGAGTATGTCGCCGGGAAAGTTTTGCTATGACTGCCGCGATTATAGTACTTGAAATTGTGATTGGAAACAATTTTAACGAGTTGAAGTGGTTGAAATATCGTTGTGTAAGATTGTTTGCTCGAAATATTATATAAAATGCGAATTCCTTTGATTAAAATTTCATTTGAATGTATAACTCACAAAACGTTTGTTTGATGAGTATAGTTAACAAAGAAAACTAGTCCATAATATTTTTCCCTTCTTTAGTGAATTTAGAAGTTGGAACGTTTTTTTAATTGGTTTGTTTTCTTCTTTCAACTCATCACAGTGATTTCAGTTTGTTCGCTATTGGTTCATATTTATTTCAATAAAACACACTTCTTAAACTGTCTTTTCCAGAAATTATCTCAATATTTTATACATTATTGAATAATACCGTTAAAGTTTCTACCCCACAGAAGAAGTATGTATATATTAAAAATCAACTCATGTCCCTGCGCCATAACTTATGTATATTGAAATTTATTTCAATCCATAAATGTCTCGTCTAGTAAAATGTTGTTCGGAGACAACATTATTACACGCCAACAGCGTAATTAATAATAAGATATTGTCAGTATCAGCATATCGTTGTAGCCACTCTACCTAGACGTCATTTACATTATCCACTTTTTTCCTGGACCATTATTCAAACGAATCACTTTCCATACATACAAAGTCAAATCACAAACTCAACTGACAAAGTTTCACCGCACCATAATCATAAATTCCCAATCATATTTCCAATTATGCATTTTAATTACAAACACTACGAATCATTAACCCAACCATAAAGCCCCGGGGCCCCTTAGCAAGCACGCATAGTCAAACCAGCTCAAACTGCTGCTATCATTTCATCATTCCAGTCATGAAAAATTAATACATTATGCGACAAGATTATTAATTAAAAGCGATACGTGCAGCACTGTCGATGTCGTTAATACAACAACAAGAACAAAATAAAACAATGACAAAAACGAACCTTTAAACCAACTCAACAATTTCAACTCCAATCCAACGACACTGACACCGAATGTGCCTGGTTTATTTGCGTTCCCAGTTTTCCTGCGTATCTTTTTTTATTATGATTATTTCTTTTAATTGATTACTTGAGCTTGAGCGCGGTTTATGTTGCACAACATGCCGAAAGACATTTCCAATGAAATTCTTGACGCATTGTATCGTAAATGGCAATGTCTTCGCTGTCGCCGTCATAATAGTCATCGTCATCGTTTTCATCATCATTGCTGTCGTTAATGTTGTCGCTGAAGTCATTTTTAATTACTTGCTACACAGTCGAGTCAATAACTTTTTTATGTTGCCAACAATCGTTATTCGTAATGAGTTGTAAATAATATTTTACCCAAGAGTGTTGAGAATATTATGAGCATTGACAAACACAAGATGGAGAGCTTATGCCTTATATAGGCCGAAATGAAGGCTATTTGTTTTCAATGTTTGTTTGCTGCATGTCATTCGAAGAAAATTATGATGGGTGCTTTGTAAAAGGCAATAAGTTTTAATTGTTTTTATTTGTAACCACAAAATGATTAAGATATGAAAATGGAGAATTGTGAAAAAATAGTTTTAATATCGACCAATATCAGCATGTGCTACATATTTCAGCTATGGTTAAAAAAATATGGCCTATTATAGACTTCAAATATATGGTAATACTTCAATAATATTCTATCCCTAGATATCGTAAGGAAGCTTGACCACACTGGGCGCTATATTTGTTAGCAAGACTATTGTGATTTCTTAGTGTAATAAGTCTAATGCTTTTGGCGCCATATAATTTTTCGATCATTTTTGACTGACAGAGTATGATTTCAAATCGTTACCCAAATTTTGACTTTCATATCCCTATTTAATAATTGATTTCCTATAATTAACGTTACAAAAAATATTCTGAATGCATATCAATTTATGAGTTCAATGGAAAATTATTTTGCCTAAAATCTCAGATTGCCTCTCAACTTAGAAAAAACTGAACTCGTCATAACTATTCTTTCACCTTAACAGCATCGAATTAACGACCATCATATAATCGACGTCTTTTTAACAAGAATCCAATTAACTTTCCACACCATTTAAGGTTCACGAGAATGAACTCCTTGTAATCACATTTCAATTAACACATGAGAAAACTAGAAAAACCACTCAATCACATTTTATTCAACCGCATCATCGTCAGCATCACAGTCATCCGTTCATTCCTTCGTTGGTACATTTGTGATGAGCTGAGTGATGAAAATAATGCAATACATGTTTCGTAGTTCATCAAGATCCATTGAGACTATCCATACGTAGGTTCGCATACTTCAAATGGAATGAGTTTAACTACTGGGTGGATGTAATTTCAATTGCGATTGCATTGTGGTATTTTAGATGGAATACTAAAGAATGCAGTGATGAAGTATCGTTTGAAAACTGTATGCACTGAAAAACTTAGTGACGATTGAAATAAAAAGGGAAGAAGACAATGAAAATGAATATAAATATTTATTTGAAAAAAGTGAAAAAATTAAGATCGATTCAATTGTTGAAGTTTTTATTTTTTAAGTATTCGTTTCACAAATCCTACAAAAAGTTTTTTAAGCTGTTTTCCATAGTGGAGAATATAATAATAGTTTGATACTTTAAAGATTATTTTCACCGCTGAAAGGTTTTTAGCGATAAAAAATAAATTTGAAAAATATTTTAAACTTTTTCATAGTTTTTATAGCAACCTCACCCATTTTCTTTGAAATAATTTAAAAACTCAGCTAAGGAAAACTTGATATTTTGAATCATTTTCAAAAATTACATTAGAGCCGAGAAAAAAGTAGTCGAAATGAAATTATTTGGGTGAAAGTATTTTGAAACCAAATTGAAATTATATTATTTTTTCGAAGCCTATTTGATTCTGGAAAGAATGAAATGATGTGAAAGCTTTTGGCAAAAATGGTAATTTTTTTATAATTTTTATATCGAGCTGCCTGTATCCTTATTTGCTTATCAAAAATTCAAAGCCCTATTTTTTCTAACAGAGCCCTGCAAATCTCACGATGAGCCAATCTTTTTATCAGAAGTCATGGCAAATCAAAATTTGTACTTTTAGGCTCTCTGCGCCCACACATGGCTCAACATTTTTATCACGAGCAAGCATAAAACATAAGTTTTCATTCCCAATACTTATTTTTAACAAAAATGCACTCTGCATAGAAATATAGGGATACCTGAAAATTCACTAAAATACCCGCCGCTGCCAAGGGATAAAGATATCCTAGTTTAAACAAATCATATATACATCTATGTCCACCGAAAATCAGTAAAAATACATTCGCATATAAATTCAATTGAAGATTTAATAGAAAACACAGATGGTTTCCATAATTATTATTGGACCAGTGCGTAAGTAGATGAATCATGTCCGGTATAAGAAATTCTTCAAAGTTTTTCTTTTCTTTGCGGTGATTTTTATGTTCATTTGTTTCAACGTATACAACACAATGAATCCAAATTACAAATTGAAAATCTGTAAAAAGTCTTACGCCAATATTTTTTGCTTTGACCGGAATATACTTTTGACTTTATTTTCCATAGACACCGAAATGATTTCACAAGTCAATGAAGTCTAAAATAAAACTTTCTGAGTAATTCCGTGTATCCGACGTTTTTGACTTCGAGAAAAGAGAAAAAGAGAATCTTATTGAAAAAGCCTCGATAAGGTCATAAAAAAGAGAAGAAACAAATATATTGAATTGTTGCTCACAATTTATCTAAAACATAGACAAATATTTTACGAACAATGTATCATGACTTTCTACTTTGCAGCTTTTGTCTGCTATGAACACACGGCATTTAATCATTGTTTTACACAATTGCTAAAACCCTCCGATTATAATCAATTCTTGCATATCAATTGTCAGCCTCTATTCTATAAAAAAAACTCTTCTTTCTGAACATTTTTTCTTTTCTTAGTTTTTTTATTTCTGTCTGGCGACCATTCACATTGAGGCAGATTTTTCTTATTAGTTCACCCTACTATCCAATCAGTTAAGTTTTGTTAAGAATTTATTTCAGTAATAGCATCAACATAATTTCCACAATATCTGAATTAATTTTTTTCAAGTATTAAACTACAATTCCATATTTGAATATTCGAGCCGCGAATTATATTATATTATAATATAATTAAAAGCAATTCGCTCCTTGAATTTTATTTATTAGTTTATTTAGTATTTTATTTGTTTTTAATGATATTTGGATAGCTTGTTTTCTTTATCCAAGTGTTAAACATACAAAAAATTTGATGGCTGTGTCACAACACAATAACCGATGCTGCCATTTGCTGGCACCAACGCAGAGTGTACCAAATCTGCTTCACGTTGAGACCAACTTGCCCGGTGAATTTCGTTTTGATCCGATGATGGTGGGATCCAAATTTATAGTCATGAAAAGATTTTAGAAAAAATGAAAATTTGGCAGTGGTAATTATTACATGAAAATTTTCTGGCGTCATCTCTTTGCTCAAAAATGATGAATATACCTCGTTCTGATAACGTTTTGCTGATACAGAAACTTGCTTTATGTCAAAATAAACTCTCCCTGTGAATTTCGATTGAATGGGAAGTGGTGACCATATTTCCGGGTTGCCCACATTTTCAGATGAAAACCAACAAACATCGTTCTACCTTAGACCAATACATCCTGTGAATATCAGTTTGATTTACTGATTTGGTCGTGAGCTCATTTAAAGCTTAAATTTTTGGTTACAGTTCTTGTGAGAAGTGGAATTTCCAAAATTTAAAATCGGTAGGGTAGAAAAAGCATTGTATTAATAACTTGCTTGCTTTTTTCTGAAAAGCAAATATTTTTCAGGGGATTCGTTGATTCGAAGGATTTTTTACGTGCCTGTCAAGTTGCCAGCATTTGCTCAGAAATCGCACATAACGTTTTGCGATGATTAGTATTATGTCCTGTGAATTTTGTTATGATAATGTATGCGACAGAAGTTATCGCAAATCGAAATTCATGAAAATTCTTGGTCTATTTTGAGGTGATCAGCTCTTGCATAGGGTTGAAAACTCCCAAAGTATTGTCAAAATCAAGCAAAGGACAAGATCAGTTGTAAACTTGTCTTTTTTTCACTAAAATCTACTTTTCAAAGAAATATAGGGGTACCTGAAGATTCACTAAAATGTCCTTTCTCTAATTTCTAATAACAATTTTCTTCAAATATCCGTGGGCATATAGCAGAACAAAAACTGGTGGACCTTGATCTTCAAAACAAAGCAGATTGTGTCAATTTGAAAACTAATTCGGACATTTTGACGCTTTTGTGGGACATTTTAGGATTTGATGCGATGTTATCATTCAGGTGTGTACTAATTTTCTTCGCCTTTGAGCTATAGTATTGTTGTGGCTTCCCTTCTTCTATTTCTGAATTTTTTTTAGAAAATCATGACGCTAACACTGATACATATAAACATGGCAAATTATTTTTTTGTGGACGATTATGGAAGCAGATAAAGACACACGAAAATCGAATAAAATCCTTAATTGATTTTGTGAAGCAAAGAAATTACTCAGAGTCTTAAAGCCGGCAATTATGCAAAATTAATGCTATCCAATTAATTTACCATTTATTCAACATGCTTGGAATCAATGTTATATAACTATTTCATCATTTCTTTAGGGGGTAGTACCGGTTATAATTTTGAATAAATCGTTTTTTTTGTTTTTTGTGTTTTTCAATTTATTGTACCTTCAGAAATCACGTCTCAAAATTTTATTAAGATATTCTCAAAAATAAAGAAGTTACGGCAGTTTACGGCAGACCGCTGCTTTTAATTACTGCGGAAAAAAAAGATGAAGTGCGAGTCAGGCAGAAAAAGCGGCCAAAAAAACTGCCCACTTGCAAGGGCAACTGGCTTATGTGGACTAAAGAATACTTATGAATAGTCCAATGATTGCAGACTGAGCAATTGTAGGTGACAAACACATATTTTTTAAATAATATTCAATAAATAAATGGAAAAAAAAGTTAAATGAGTTTTTCTCGAAGTGATGTTTTTTCAAACTACGGACACTTATTCTCCGAATTGTCCGAACCGATTCAAGTCAAATTTAGTGCACTACTTTATTCAAGCATCTTGTGTGGTAATCTACAACAATATAGGCCAAAAATTAACCCAAAAAAGTTTCGCAAGCGGAACAAAGTGGATAAAAACGATTTTGCGAAAAATATTTTCAAAAAAAAACCATTTTGTTTTTGATCATTTTTTCAAAAATATTGTGGTAGATTACCACGTAAAAAACTTTCCTCTTTAAAATGCGGTTTGGTTTTTTGTTTCGGATTCTTCATTCCTGAGATTATCTGTCCGCAGTATGACGAGGCATTTTTCGAGACTTAAACTTTGGCGCTCTCTATAAATAAGTAGGAAAATGGCAAATAATAAAATATTTTTTTTGTTATCTTCAAAACGTGTATTTTACCCATGCAAATTTTAAAATTTATACATAATAAAAGAGGTAACGAAAAAAAATATTTAAAATTAGGCTGTTTTTTAGCATTCTAACCGGTACTACCCCCTTAAACTAGGAATTAAGCTTTCGCATCACAAAATATGTTTAGCCAAATTAGCTATTAAATTAAAATACTAAGTACTGGTTGCCACAAAGCTCAACTCATTTCAATTTCACAACCCAACAGCCATTCAACACTTGCATTCGTATATTTGTTCATTCCCATCTCCCAACTTACACCACTGAACCTCATCACACCAAGCTTGCCCATATTCCGTACTTTTTTAGCTGGTTAAACCTCGCGGTCATTCGAAAAAAGATTAAGTACGGCGATAAAAGGTAGAAGCCTGCAATATGTCTGTCTAATAAAACATAAATTAATTTGTCTTTCGGGACCGAAAACCGAGTCTGTCCATCCGTTTCATCCATATATTTTCATGAGATAACGTTAATTATCTCATAAATCTTTCCGTGATTTCTTCTACCTTCGTCTATAGCGGCTACAAAATTAACTGAAACGAAGATGACTTGGTCATTATTTACTTTCAAAGGGTACAGAAAGTGTGTGGCTATGTGTTGGATACTAGTGCTTAGCAAAAAGTTAGTTTAGTTTTGCGAAAAACAGAAGAAGTGTAATTAATAGGCAAATAATAATTATAATATCTGGAAAACTTATTTGAAAATACCAAGGTTTGCAAATGTGTCCTGTTTCCGCTTAATTTCTAGTTGGTTGTTTCTTAGCAAAGTGAAAAGTGAAAAACAACATCTTCTTGAAAGAGAGCTAGGTTTTTACATAAAAAAATCAAATATGCGGGCTTTTAATCAAAAATAATTTATTTCATCGACAAAAACAAATACATTAATTTACAATGTGATTCAAACAAGGTAAAACGAAATCAACTATATAAAAATTCAATTATAGTTACATTACAAAAAAAATTAGAAGCACTGCTGAAAACAGAAGTAATTAAGTTGTATAAGAAAATGAAAGTGCAGCATTTATTAACAGAATGTCACACAAGTGCATCTTCCTGTCAAAATAGTCAGCACGATTATCACGTTCATCAAAGAAAGAGTACAAGTGAGTCGTTACTTTTTGCACCTTAGATAAGGTCGCAGTGCGCCATATTCTATTCGCCATTTTTGTTTGGTTTTGATTAATCAACCAATATTAAAACTCTCGTTAAATTTTATCCTTTTCTTGATAAAATTAATTAGACCCACAAAGAAATTATCCAGACTTCTGGATTTCACTGGCAGTTTTTCGTTGGATTGAGCTCTTCGTGTAAGTTGCAAAGCAGGTAGTTTTTTTTTCAAATTCTTATAGTTTATAGCCTAATAAATTCTCTCTTTGAGGTTGATGTGCAAACATGGTCGATAGTTTTTTTTAAATAAAAGGCATGGAAAATTTGAAATAAGTATTGCTTTAAATAGTTGGAAGCTAATTTAACTAAATATTTGAGCAAGTGATTGTAACATTTTTAATCAAACGCATAATCTATGAGTCAAACAAAACGATTTTTTCTAGTTTTATTTCTATGCATTCCACCCACATTTTCCATTACCAAGCAACCAAATCTGCAGTAACAGATTTAACAAAATTGAACATTGGGCACCCTAATTTCATTAAAACCTCATTCAGTGTTATTATATCTACACCCGATGATAATTGCATGTTCAGTTGCACTCGAATTTCAATAAAACCCTAAAATGTCGCCATCCATCAAACAAACAATACAGCTTAGTCATTTTCTTTCGCTTCAAAACCTGTCACGCAATTCAAATCCCTGTAACCCTATCCTGTTTCATTTCATTTCGAAATCCCTTTATATAGCCTGTTTAATTTATTTCGAATCAAAAACGGAATGCAAATGAAATAAAAATAAAACTTTCAACAACAATGTTTCGAAACCATACAAGCTGAAAACCCAATTGTTGCAAACCCTCTAGGCCTATTCAAGGACCTCGAAAACCATTCAACTCTCATTCCATCAAACATAGTACTCAAAGGATGTTTGTCGAAATAGAAAACGAGATCTCTAAATAAGCATTTTCATATCTAATTTCACCTCAGGCATGAAAACCCATTATCCTCGTTTTCAACGTCGTTGTAGTGCTCGTTGTCATTGTCATCGATTGCTCCGATATAAATAACTGAATCCTTTTTATTACATCCTGGATACAAATAACAACACTCGTTTTGAATCACACATACACTTAAAAAAAAAAAATACGTGAGTGCGTAACCTTTTTGCAGTCCAACAATCCTGTCACTCAAATCAATTGTTCCGAGGGTTCACATTTGGGTTTATTTTTTCTGCGTCCAGGATTTTCAGGTTTCACGTAAAGGATATAGAATACGGTGCTAGGATATGCTGTTATTCTGAATTGGTATTATATCACATTCGCGGAGACAGGAAATGGAGTGTCAATGAAGCGCAAAAACCAGCATTTCCTATAAATAAAAGCTTGTAAAGGATCAACGCCGTTGTGAAATAGGAAGGGAAGGACATTGACGAGGGCCTGTTGAAAAGGCTTCAAATGTCTTTGAATGGCCTTTAGTGATGCGTAGTAATTGAACTGTCGCGAACTCTTTTGTTGAATGGATTTTCGCAAATCAGGGATGATAGGAGTGGAATGCTGAAGTGGTGGTATGATGGTATGCAGGAATTTCTTAGAGCTGTCTTAAGCCTGAGGATGATTTTAAGCAGTTTGTACCATTAATGACAGTTATTTAGTGAATACAAATGCTCATTCCAGTTGAGCATCAACAAAACAGGAGTTGTCAAATCAATTAAACTTATGTATTTTTTCATTATGTTGTTTTTTCTATAAAAATATTGATGTTTTGAAAATGCTTTTCAAGTGTACGAAATCAATCAATTTGTTCCACTAATTTTCATTTTTATTTTGCATAATGCAGCTCCATAAAATAGTGTTTGATGGATATTTTTCGATATGGTTTGAATTCTAACATTAAGAAATTCAATTTATATTCAGTTTTATCCATTGGGACTTCTCTATAATTTTCTTCGAACTTGGTTTTGGTGAATTCGAATAAGTTTTGTCCACGGCTATTCTTACTCTTATTTTCTGATAGCTTAATGATGTAATCTATGTAATCTATGATGCATTAAAAGTAAATTAACAAAAAATTGTGAATCCTTCGATTCAAGCATACTCTTTTTAAATTTTGAATACATCAAAATGAATGTCACTTGTGCTACCTCTTCCCAGTTTAACTGAATTTAACCTTAAAGACATCCCCTTAAGTATTTAACTAATTCTTCAAGCTTTTCTGATTCTTCTTTCTATTTCCATTTATTTTCAAAGCTGATCCTTCTTCTTCATTTCCGTTCAGGTAAAACAGAGGCTATTTGATTCCTCTTTTTTTTGTCTCAACATCTGAACAAATCTGAAAAAATCGTTCGTTTTTTTCGAAATACATTTCTCCCTGCACCATCCCAAGTACATACACTAAGTCCATACACATTGGCATCGTTTTGAAATCCTTAGCTGCTTTATCCTCTTCTACTGTCGTAATCCTTTCATCACAGTATCAACAAGAAGTACTCTTCACATGTCCTTTCTTGTTACTATGTTTAACAAAGTAAACATACTTCACATTGTAAAGTGATGAGATGATGAAACTGATATAAATGGGAGATTTTGAAAATCTCTTTTTTCATCTCTTTTGTCGTTGCCATTATCGGACCTTAGTCGAATCGTTGAGCTCGTTTTCGTACCCTGTTTCAAGGGGCTGAGATAGAACGTTTGAATACGTAAAGTCTGAAGGAGTTTTGAAGTGTACTTAATGCTATGTGGATGCAACTAATTACTTTTGGATATAATTGCATTTTATTTTCTGGGTGTGGCTGAACAGTAAATTGAAGGATAGAAAGGGAAATTTGAAATTTGCAGAAACTCTTGAATATTCAACATTTAAAATGAAAGTAAGCTTTTTTGAGCGCATCATGGCATTGTTATTCTATTGAAGGCAAATTCAGCTCATCTGCCGAGTTTACTTTAGTTCGTATGCGTACACGCATGCGACCCTGTCGTATTATTTTCTCTAGTATAATTGCAAACCTCGAAAAGCAAGAACGAGGAAAAAATTATTACAAATGCTAAATAAAACACCATATTAACTTTGTCAGTCTATGGAAGTTTCTAATAACACCTAACCTTTTTAAATAATTTCTGAATGGTACTTTATTTGCTGGTTTAATCAAATGGAAAGCATAAAGGTTAATTGAAGGTTATGTCTGCTTCTAGAACTAGTGAATATGAGAGTTGCTTTAGATTTAATTTCTCTCGGGAAACCTTAACAGTGATACCAAATTCCATATAAAATTTGCACAGTTAAATGTGGAGCCTTTTCGAGGACCATTCCCTACGAGATTCATTTACAAAAACATAACGAGTTTATCATTTGAAAATTTAATTGTGCTCATTTTGCACCATTTATGGTGCTCTTCGCCAGGAACTAGAAATGAGAAAAACTACTTAATTTGACATAGGTCAACTTACTTATTTCATTGAAGATCTATGAAGCATTATGTATGAAACAGAATTACATTTGAGGTTTTTATTTGAAGAAAATTATTTATGAATGCAGATTATATTAACAACTATTGACAAAAATAGATATATAACTTTATTTTATTAATTAAAAAAAGTTTTCTCTTTCTAAAAAGTATATCTTGATTATGTCCTACCCACAAATTAACACTTAAATATTTTTGGAACTTGCATGCTTACTAAGCAATTGTAGCGAATACCCTTCAGAGAAGTGGCAACGATCCCTAGGGTTCTGAAGACTATGCTACAAAGCCGAAGATATACTTGCTTCATTTCAGCCCACCATATAAATGAATCTGCTGCGGTTTCTTAATTGAATTCTCACAAAAATTTTTTGCATTCAATTGTTCCTGCACCAACGATGTTTCGGTGAGTGCTTTCTTTGGCATACTAATGTTTCCGAGTTTTTCTTTTCATATAGATACAGAAGTACTTGAATACTCACTAAAATCCCCACCAACACCAAAAGGTTAACAATAGCATTGTCGAAATATTGAGAAGCTGCAGCTCATGAACATCAATAACATCCGAAAATTTCAACATAAACGAACAACGCATGTGGAGGTAACTGAAAATTCACTTAAAACTTGCTGCCACCAAAGTTTACAGATATTTTTATTTTTACTTAAAGCAGACTTTTTTTTATATAAATCAACATTTCCCGAAAATTTCAAGTCAATCGAACATCCCCAATCCATCCAATTGCATCAATTTTTTCCAATGATGCAGCCGCTACGTTACACTCAATTCGAATTGTATTTGCACTCAACCAAGGCAACATGCACCATAATTTCATCAATTGATTGCTTCATTTGATTGCTTCATTTTGATTGCCACGCTCATATGCTATTCATCTTGATTTTGCGTATACGTAAGTGTCAGTATACGAAACAGCACATGGTTACAAAAATTTAAGAAGTATGAGACAACTCCCTCATAAAAGAGTGTATACAAGAGATCGACTCACTTTGACCATACTTCAACCATATCTTACTCATCTCTACTAGCAACGACATCATAAGTATACTAAAACTGCTCCAACTAGAAACCAAATAACTTTGATAATTTTTTTTTAACCCAGTGTTTGGAATAAAAAAGCAAAAATTTGGCAGTGAATAAAAGTAAAAAAAAGAATAAAATTTGGCCGTTATGAGCCGTTGCTGTTTATTTTTACCGTCAAGCTCTTTTCGTTTGCAAAGAATAAGAAATACGATGCACAAAAACAATAAATTTTCCGCTTCTGCCAGTACATACTATAGGTCATAGATGCAATCATACATAGATCAATCATATATAGATCATGTTCAGTTCAGTTCTTTCTCTCTCTATGTATATGAATTTGGTTCCAACCCTATGACTGCACCAGAAGTTATACGAGTGAATGGATTTTGAGAGTTGTAAATTCCAAAATTTCAATATTTAAACATATTTTACTTACAATATTCATTTTACTTACTATATTCATTAGTAAAAGTCTTTAGAGTTTATTGGTAGCGTTTTGGGTACATAAAATTTACAAAGTCACTGTGGCTGCAGCCCTATATTCATTTTGCAACCACAAATTCGTTATATTTAGCTTGCATCAGATCAAACTACGGTGTGAATTTCGTTATCATCTGATGACTGCATTGGAAGTCATGCAAGAAAAAAGTGTTATTTTAACTGATAAAGTTTCAAGATGGCAGCAAAGCCACAAGTTCCCTATGTTTGAAATGACTTCTAACAGACCAGGCTCTACTTAATACAAAATTAATCATCCTATAGGAAGTTGTTATAATTTTTGCAAATGCATCATATTTGACATTTGTGAACTAGACAGCTGCAAGAAATAAAGATAAATAAAGATTTTCAATCACTCACAATCATTTTTTTGATTTAGTTAAAAAGTTATTCAAAAAACAGCATTGGATGATTAATTTTGCGCCACCCTGTACCAATACAACCTGTGAATTTTGTTTATTCTAATGATCTAGTTGTAAGCTCTAAAGCTAGAGTTACAATCAATGCAACCAACATTTGTTGCACAACAAAATGAGTTTGAACCCATGAGAACGTATGAGAGCTGTTACAATGATGCAACACAACTTTGTTGCGCAGCAGAGTTTGCTCATATCTCAAACTTGACATGGCAACAACATTTTTGAAAATATCCAATTCCACCTGTTCCTATGGGAGTCCGGGAAATGGGAAATGTCATATGCAAATGACAATCAAAATTTGTTTTTCTTTTGCTCATTTTTGCTCTGCAATATACGCTGCCGCTTTTAAAGGATCAAATACTCACTGCTATCACTTTCCGAGACTGTAAAGGATCCATATTATCGAACAACAATTTCGTTAATGTAGCCAGTGACAGATGACAGTAAATGTTGTGTTGCATTGATTGTAACTCGTTCCACCAACAAAACTTGGCAGCGAATGTTGGTTGCATTGATTGTAACTCAAGCATAACAAACATAAACTATTTGCAGGATCTTGGACAAATGAATACTGTCAATGACTGTCTGTCACTCAAAGCAATTTGTTTTTAAAAAATGGAGAAATTGCACGTGTTTTAAGCGTATGTTGCCTCTTTTATGTTCTAATAAACGATGTTGGAGTACAACCCGTGCAAAAACTAAATTTAATTTTTTTTTAAATATTTGAATTTAAATTTGACATCTCTAGAACGATGTCATCTTCTTCTTTTTCAATGCAAAAAGTGATTTTGTTCAAGGAAATTATGTATTATATCGGGCAACTCTACATTATTTAAGAATAAATAACTATAATTTATTGCTCATTTAACGATATGGTAATGATTGATAATTTGGTCATATAGTGGTAATTAGTTTCAATTAACATAAGACACACAGCATTTAAATGATCATTTATGGTAAATGATCATTTAGGCAGCGCAGTCTGTCTTGGCTCTACAGTTTGGATTTTGTAGCGGAATTTCAAAAATTTTAAATCGACAATGTAGGCATATCATTAAATTTAAGAAGTGTTTGCACTTAAAAAATATGCCAAAAATAATTTTTTTAGCCTCAATAATTTCAAACATTGATGTACATACTACCGTAGTACTGAGATGTAAATGTAAAGAATTTTTCCGTAGACCTTGAAAATTTTAACGTACGCTGGGAAAATCTACGGATTTTTTTTCTAGGCGTCTGCATATTTACTAAATATGCTGGAAGTTCCAGTTTTCAGATATGTGATTTTACTTTTCAGAATTCGAATTTCAGCTTGAAGACTTTCGAATTTCAGCTTCAATCCAAGTTATTGCGTCTAAGAAAAGACCGTTGAATAGTGCTTTTAGGCACCTAACGCCCACATAGAGTTGAAAATGTCAAAAATACTTTAATAATAAAGCTCGAAACAATATTAGTTTTCATTCAATGAATTTATTTCCATAAAAGTTTCATTAACTCAAGTGTCGGCCGCTGTCAAACAGTTAAAGTGATCTCGATTTCGAATTGACACAGACCTTATTTTACTAAAAAAATTTAATTGTTGAAAAACTTTATCTTTTGTAAAGCAATCAAACTAAAATTATAATTACCACATCACAGAAAAATGGTAACACTTCACTAAATTGCCAATCTCTTTACAAGCTAAATTTTGTATTCACGGGCACACTTGGCCCGATTATCGAACCATTAATATTCACAAAATGTACTGGTATTCAATAGGACTGGGCCTGATAAAAGTTTATTGAATAAATTGGTAACTCTGTGCAAGTGGTGCCATCTTGAAATATCGCTTGGAAATTTAAAGGTTTTTTTTTTGCTGCGACTGTCAATGCAGTCATCAGATTATAACGATATTTGCAGAGTAGATGAATCTTAAAGTAAACCAAGTTCAAGCGAATTTTGGTTGCGAAATTGTGGTAGTGTTGCCAACTATGGTAGCTTTTATCGTTATTAAACGAAATGATACTACCGTTGAGTTTTCACGTTATAAAGATTCTGCAATATAACAAAAATATCAAAAATTTTGAATGTTTATGGGCAGTAACTCTTTGTTAATTTCTATCCTATAGCTTCCAACGCAGCTATCAAGTCGAAACAGAATTTACAGTTTGAGTTGCTAATTTTGGTTAATATCAGTTTAAATAGTTATTTCAGTGGTTGAAACTTAAAATAATACTTAGTTTTGCATAATATTTACAAGATTCTTATCTCTTAGAGCCCACATTGGGCGCTTCCATATTTAGTGTGATTTTTTTTAGTGAGTTATCTGCTGTATTCGAAAAATAATTATTTGGCTAAAAGTCATCATATCCTTAATGAAAAGATTCAAAGATTTCGCTCGAACAAGGGGAATCATTTATAATAGGCAAATTTAAAATCTTCTATCAATCTTTATCAAATTTTCATTGTATTTTTGAATCATGTTCAATCAAATGATATTGAATCTGCCCATTTTTCTGACATAAAGTACTTATATTTCTATCCAACTCTTCAAATATTTAGCCTTTAACTACTTTGTATCTTAAACATTAGATATATTTTACAACCCTCTCTATGTTAATTATTTGCTTTTCTGATTCAAATTGCAATACCATAATTTTCCATCCAATCTGAAATAACTTACATAATCCAAACTCTGACACAAATGAATTTGAGTGCATCTGTTAGTGACAATATTGCTTGTTTCACTAACGTAATCACATTGATCGTAGTTGTCTCATCGGATTTCTTCTAAAAACCGGCCTTCCCCATAACGCAAACACACAACGCATGTGAAATACAAAAAAAATAAACATTCACAAAATAAAAGCCAAACTAATAATTTCTCACTAAATACCCATTAACTTAAGATTTTACTGTCGTCTTAACGTTAGCGAATTAGCATATTTTGTCAAAATCCTTTGAATTATGCGGTCTTTAAAAAGTTGTCCCCGGTCTGCTGTTTGTGGCTGTTGTCGCTTTTGTCGTATTCGTTCCCTTCTTGTAACTCGGTATATTTTCAATTCGTACGAGCTGTTTGTTGTTTTGTTCAGTAAGACAGCTGTATGTGACATGTGGTATCTATATTCATTCGACACACTCGAAAATTTTCGAATCAAACAAAATCTTCTCAGGAATACTTTGAGCGTATCGTACGGAATCATTGATCAACAACAACACACCGATCATACTGCTGCTGATGCAACTCTGTTTTTGAATTGAATCGACCGAAGTCGATTTGAATTTGTATGGGATTTATTTTACAATGTGACTACAAACTCACGTATGGACTCATTTGATCACAACTCAAATGATTCGCTCGCTTAGATCTAGTTAAGTTTTTTAGCCACATAAATTATGCCATAATCCAGATTTATGTGTTGCGTTTAACAAAAGCATTAGGCCAGACCAAGTTTTTTCCGATTGGCACGTACACGATTGTATCCGTATCTAATAAATTTCAAATAAGTGCATTTTATGGCCTCCGGTTTGATATGAATACAATCATTGGATTTCAGATGCTTTTGTTTAGGCTATCCATGCCTGGTTTTTGATCGTTTGTAATCATCGTTCTCGGAAGGATTCAGTAGAGCATGGAAATACATTTGTTGAGATCTGAAACATTTTTTTAACTATGTTCTGATAATGGTTTAATTAATTTATTTACGGTATCCTGTAAAATATAAGCCATATCAGTATTCTTTGCGTTATAGCGTTCGTACAAGATTCCGACTTGTTATATTTGCGCTATTGCTGTTTGAGGTCGAGACAAAAATGTTCATCCAGCTTTCAACAAACAATTTCTCGAATTCTGCAAAACTACCAACATTTTCATGCCCATATTTTAGCGCAGTTACGCTTTCCAGTCTCAATAAATCCTCGTTTTGTCATTTCCCCACCTATTTCTCTTCCACCTCACAAATATCCCCTCGGAACAATAAATTTCAATTACTCCGTTGTGTCAAACATTTATCCTAATTCGCTTTTAGATATAATCCTTTCATACACATATACCTTCCATTCTGGCTAGTCTCGTTCTGCCAACAAGAAGAATAAGGACATCGAGCACAACGACGCCAATGGTGAGGTGAGAACAGTAAGACGTTGGGCTTACGGACAAGTAAGCAAGCAATAACAAGAATTTCTGGTTATCTTCAACCGTAAAGCTGCCACAACATGACACCTCCATACATAAAAGCTGGTGCGACAATTAAAGTTGTGACACCACTACACATTATGCCAGGACATGTAGTGCTGAGCGAAGAAAATGATTGCCTGGTTTGTAGAAGTGCATTGGGCTGTAGGGACGGAGTGAATGGAACTGGGCATGTGTACCGAAAAATGGAAGTGCAAACAAACTGGCTTACAGAACGACAAGAAACGACACCACACTTTCTTTCGGGACACATAAAAACCTTTTAAGAAAGTTTTGTGAGAAAAGAAAGGACATCGTAAATTTTAAGTCAGATTTTTTGGAATTAAAGTATAGTTTGTGGGGCGTACAAAAAAGTTTTAGAGATGATACGGGTAAAAGTGACAAGTTTAGTCAAACCAGACATAATTAAAAATATTTATTGCTAAGAAAAGGGAGCATCAAAGCAAAGTGGTGTCTCCATATTTGAGTGGTGCATAAAATAAATAATAAGATTATTTGTTCAACCCAAAAAGGGTGTAAAACACCAAGCTTAGAATTCAAATGGGGCTCCGCAAAAAGTAAATATTATAACTACACGCAAAACACCATGGTGTAGCACCCTTGCAATTTTTTCCTCGAACTCCCCAAACAACTTCCTCAAACCTTCTTCACCGTCCAGTCATGCCAACATCACTTCGTATACGAAATTAAATGCAAACAAAAATGAGCAGTATTCGGAATCCATGCATAATCCCCTTTCTGTTACGAGCGTTGTGTCCATAAAACATGCAGTTAACACTAATTGTCTCGGAACGATGACTGCAACAATATAAGAAAAGTGCATAGACAGCACAAAAGAACATAAAGTATACCGGTTTACACTGTTTGCGTTCCTTTGGTACTTTGCCCATTTTCGCCTTTCAACTTTGCCGGCTGGCTGAATCATTAATCTTCCGGACGAGACGTTTCATGACCGTATCGAAAACCTTGAAAGTAGATAGTGGCAAAATACTTAAATAAATTGTTATCTTCAGGATGTCGCATTTGAAAAGAGGTGACAGGACATAGAGAGAGAGTTGGAGAGAGCTCGGAAGGATGATGATAATTATCATCTTCAGCTTTTTTTCTTAGGAGAGTGCTTTACTAGTTATTAAGTAGATACAAGTCCTTACTCAACTCTTGATATTTGAAGAGCTGAAAATCAAGGAGTGTGAACAATTTTTACATATATCCTTGTTTAAAACAAGAACGAATGGGAAAGTATTTCACCTTTTATTTGCTTTTTTTCAAATTTTTTTTTATATGAATGCATAATCTCTCGAGATAGTTGTCAAAATTTCAAGCTGATTGGAACGAAGTTGACGAAACTATGAGTATTTGAGCGTCCGTTACTTCAGGCCAGGTTTCTATACAGGCTTGACAGCTGTGCGTTTTTTCTGAAACTTGTTAATTTTGAAGTCCGTGTTCACCATAACTCAAAATCTACATGACAATTCGTTTTGAAATTTTGCACAATACTTCTTCACTTGATTTCGCAAGTATTCCTTGGACCTTTTTTTGTATTTTCAATAATTATTAATCTTACAGCAACAAATTAGCCACTTTTTTTAGTGAAAATCGGTCTTTCGACTTCCAAGTGCTACGAAAAATTGAAAAATCGAAACAGAAAAAGTCCTGCTAGATTTACGTCGAAAAACATCTCCTTTAACACATGCAATTTCATTTTTTTGTTTCAGATGATTCTGTTGTGAGTTATGATGAACACCGCAAAACAACTTTTTTTGGAGTTGCCTCCGAAGATTCACTGCCACTCGCCGGATTTTCAATATTTCGCAATAAAAATTTAGGAAAATATTGTTCAAATGTTGCATTATTTTATAATAATTTAATTTGATTGAATAAGCTAACACTCTCATTATCGGCAAAAAAATGCTTAAAAACATTACTTTTATTCACCGAATTAACCTTAACCTTAATGTGAAGGATCATTTTATTGATTATGAAATAAAGCATTGTCCGATTTACAATGAGGAAATTAAACTAAAATTTAAATAAAAATAACATTCGACGTTGGACACAAAGAAATACGAGTCGAAAGATGGAAGGAATGACTTCAGTAAAAGCTAGGTATTTGCAAAGGAAGTGAAGAACTGTTTTTTTTCCTCTTTGCACCAACAGCTTCGGCAGAAGTCGTGATGAGAGGTATAAATCCATAGTGCACGCCTATCAAACAAGCAAAATCCTATTAAATAACTCATTTCCTTAGTTCGAGTAGCTCTCTAGTGCGGCTATTGTCGGAGTTTTTGACAATTGTCTTGCATTAGTACAAGCTGATCCTGCTGCTCAAAACTTCACACGGTCCTTAAACTATTTTTGGAATGCACTGATGAAGGCTTCAGTAACTGTACCATCTTGATATTCTTGATCTGCACAAGCTTATTGTTCTAGACTATCAATTTCGTACATCATTGCAAGCACATATTCCCTTCCTTGCTTTGGAATTTAATAGTTTTAGCTTTTGAGGAAACTTGATCAAGCTGGATGTAAAATGGTAGCGTATTGCCATATCAGGAAAATCTATCTCGACCCTATTGAAGAAATAAAATCATCCCGCATATATTCTCTCACAATGGTGTCAGAAGAGTGACCTTAGTGCTGACTCTGACAAGATGGAATTAGAACTCTGCACGTTGAAGCTTCAATCTACTGAAGCTCAATGAAACTGCAAAATATCTGTGACTTTTCCTGGACTTTATGCTTCTGTGGAAGAATAATAGGCGGAAAGAGCTCGTAAGATACTATGTGCCTCTTACAACTGTGAAAATGTTAGTTTTGAATTGGGTACATGGTCCCTCGGCAGAGCAGTTTGCAGGCATGGAGCGTGACTGGATGCACCTAACAATGACTTTTTCCGGAGCGGTAGATGCGAGAAGCAAAAGAAAATAGTTTTTCATCTCTTGTGCAAGTGAATTTTGACTTTCAATATCTTCAACCTCTTTCAAAAAACCCAAAACCTTCCACCGATCATCTACCAGCAAAAATCCTACACTCTGTTTTAGAAGTCAGTTGCCCACCGGACGACCGACAGTAAGAATTCCAAAATTAAATACAGTTAAAAGCTTAAACAGTCGCTCTTTGGGTGCTTGACTTCCAACTGCTTCCCATTTCCATTCATTGAGCCAGTACCTCGCCAGGTATCGATTTTTCTATATTCAAACGCCGTTGTGGACATAAAAACATCAGTTGGGCGCCGAAAACGACACACTCATCAGCATACGACACACTCATCAACGACGATCTTGCACCCATTGGCTAAAGGGTCTATCGAACGTTAATTCGTTATTTGTTCTTTTTAATTAAATTTATTTGAAGAAAATCCAACTTTTTAGCGTCATTATTTTTTGTTTAATACCCGCTGATCATAAAAAAATAAAAATCGGAGACTGGGGATTCGTAAGAGTTCGTGGGCAGTCGTTCTATACTTTCCCCAATCAACATCAGAATTTTCATTAGTGCTTTCTCGGAATTTTCATTTTCATTGTCTTCACCGACTGCAATGTTCTCCATATCTGAACAGTCAAACGATACAAAATCCCATCTTTCAGATAATAACGCGTCGATAAATCACCTTTGCCACATTGAGTAGAAGCTGTTCACTTTTATAACTCATTCATTGGTTAAGTCAAACTTTGCTGATTAATTTTTCGCGGCATTTTCCAAACAAGAGTCATATCTGGGAAAAAATACTTGCTGACGCTCAACTAAAACAGTGTATTATTTATTCAATTTATTCAAGAACAATTAAATGGAAATCAACTTTTTCACTATCATTTATTTGTCTCACTGTCATTTCACTGCCACTTTCATTTTGAACTCACGTTTTTCATCTTATTTTCCTGTCTTTCACTTTTGTGTGGCTACTTCTTTATTTCTTTGCTTTCATTCATCACTTAATTATTTTTTATATTTAACTGCTATCTCTCGCTTGTTTTCCATTTACCTTCAACTTTTATTTCAAATAACCAACGTAATCATTTTCATAAAATCACACTTCTGACACCAATATTTCGCGTTTTGCGCTCAACATCGAAACAATATTAATAATTATGACAAAATGGTAGCTTTAAAAATGATTTTTTTTTTTCACATACAGTGAAATTACGGTTACTTGATACAAAAGCACACAGTTAGTTATAGTTGTTAATTTTCAAAAATCCATTAAACTTTGTGCATTTTAAAAATGAGTTTCAGCTAAAAATGTTGGAAGTCTTAACGAAAACCTCATGATCGTAAAACATATTCTAGGAGCTTGGCAAAAATCAGTGCAGTCTAGAAAAACTAATGGAAGTCTTGTGAAAATCACAGGATTGTAGAAAAATCCTACGATCTTGAGAAAATTAAGGGCGGTCTTGCCAAAATAATGGAGGTATTGAAAAAAATCACAGGATCGTGGAAAAAATCCTACGGGCTTGAGAAACACCAGGATGTTAAAAAAATGCTGGGAGTCTTGACGAAAAACACAGGATCGTAGAAGGGTGGTCTATAAAAAGTACTGCAAGTCTGGAAAGAAATCACAAGATCGATAAAAATATCCTCCTAGCTTGAAAAACATCAAGGTATTCCAGAAAAAATACTCGAAATCATGAAAAAATCGCAGAGTCTGGGAAAAAATCATAGGAGCTTCTGAAAAATAAGCGCAGTCTAGGAAATATACTGGAAGTCGTTAAAAAGAAAAATCTTATGAGCTTAAAAAAAATAAGGGTAAAAATCATGGAAAAAATCACGTGAGTTTGAGAAAATTATGGGCGGTATAGAAAAAATACTGAAAGTCTTGAAAAATATTGCAAAATTGTCAAAAAATCCTCCGAGTTTGGGAAATTTCACGGCGGCCTAGAAAAAATCGTAGAAAATACTGGTAGAAATACTGTAAAAAAATACTGGAAGATTTGAAAAAATCACAGGATCATAGAAAGTACTCTTCGAGCTTGAGCAGAAAAAATCATGTTGGGAAACGTAACATAATTAGGATATGATCTTCCTAAATTTAATATCAAAGATTCATATTAAGTAATGACTTCGAACCGAATTTCTAAATTTTCTATCCATGAGTAAAAAAGCTCATATTAGGGGATAAATGAGTCACCATAGTATTTAAAATCGAAGAAAAAACTTTGTAAGCATTAATTTTCTCAAATATTTTCAGAAATTTGAACTTAAATAAAAAACAAATATAAGCCAGCTATTAAACATCTTTAAACCTTAACCCTCGCGTTTCTTAGCGCTGGAACTAATCAGATTCAAACCAAGTTTTGATTTTTTCACACTCTTTATCGATAGCTTCGAAACTCTTCAAGCATCAGCATAAAATCTTAGACAAAACTCCAGCTTCCACGTGTCTGAACGATTCTTCAAGCAAAATTCATTATATTTTATATTTTTCGCTGACATCATTCTCGGCTCATTTTTCACACAACACTCCACCACCATTCAAGTCAAAGTCCTCCTAGGGTACAAGAAAAGTCAGCATGACTTTACAAAATCATTCTGTTTTCGATCGGCATTCAGAAGAAAAATAACCATGAACAGGTCATTTTCTCTCGCGAAACCCACTCATGCCTTTCATTTCACTTCAATACGAAAGGCGACCAGGAAGGATGTTCCATATAAGAAATATCATTAATCGTGCGAAACATCCTGTATCACAAGACAAATGATCGAAATCGAACGGAACAGTGCACGTATCCTACCCGTTTGAGAGATATTTTCTTGTTTCAACAGTTTTCGATTGAAAGGACTCGATCTGAAATCAGTTTTGCAACTTCATGTGTGAACCGGAATGTGTTGATAATGAAGCATCCTAGTGAGTAGATAAGCGAAAAGTCATTAATTCATGAACGTCATCATCATTAAATGAATCTCTGGTCCTTGCCAAATGATACAAATTCTCATCTATACAAGACAGCTAAAACTAATGATGATGACATGACTTCGAACATATGTGTCATGTCATCCGGTATGTTTTTCCTGTTTTCCGTTGTCATGGACATGGGACAGGAACATATATTGTATCTTTCCCAAAAAAAAACCAAACGTTTTTTGTGTCCTATTCTATACATATTTTCGGGTCCTTCGAATGTATATGAATAGCCATAGGACCAAAGAAGCTACAATTTGATATGGATATTAATCAAAAAAAAGGATATCGTTGCTCCTCACAGGGTACTCGGAGTTTGATTTATTATGAAATGTTGATTGTACGAATGTTTGGTGTCACAGGATAAATTGTCGGAAAATGATGAATTGATATTTGTTATTCGAAGATTGATTCATCATGTTCAGTTTTTTAGTGATTTGAATTTAGTCAAAGATAGAATGTGCTGCGATTAGGTAGTGATTTGAGTTTGTAGCGCGCGACATAGTCAAGAGGTGAGTTGTCCTTACGGCTTATGGAGGCAAACGATGTTCCTTTGAAATGATAATTTCATTGAATATCTTGGAAATAATCACTCCACAATAGTATTTACATAGCATGTAAATTTGTGAATGAAACTCTCTACCAGCTTCAACCCCTAGACCCGTACAAGGGTGTTCGTGGGATTACTTCAATGATTTCACTAACTTTTCCGTGAGATTTTTTTTTAAATCAGCCTCCCAAAGCAAAAAAACACAACATCTTCCCTCAACACAAATTTAACATCATTTATCTTTTACTCATTGCCAAGCACAGTCTTTGCTATCACTGACTATAATAGACCATTTCCACGATAGGAAAGAAAAATGTCGCTAGTTAGTAGCCATCTTCCTGTTTATTGAAATGAAAACTTTTTCAAGCCGTCATGTCCTATGACTCGAACCTGGACCCGTCTCTTCTGTCGAGGCCAGAAAAAAGCCTGACCCCAACCTACCTAGGCCTCGTCTGTCTAAGCCTGGCCCGGTGGCAACGACAACTGTCCAGAGAACTCCAAAGACATTTTCTATTACGGTTTCTTTTTCCTATTTGCTTCTACGAGTGTTTCGTCGTGGAAGAACTTTTCCTGTTCGGGAATGGTGTTTTGTTGTAAAGACATAAGCAAGCTTTACGATTTTTGCTCGAAACAAATTGCTTACAAAAGACTTGAAATGAACACACCATCAATTTTATACCTTCGAGTACTTGTTCTTGTTAAGGGACAAGTTTTTTGTGTCCCTTGTTTTCTGTTTTGCTGAGTTCACACTTTTCGCGCTAGCATAGGGTTTGGGAAGGAAAAAGGCAGTGGGAAGAGGAAAAGAAGGTATCTTGGAACCTGGGGGCTTATTTTTACTTCTGGTGAAAATTATCCTCTGAAAAGCATGACCGGTCATTTTTTTTCTTTCCGTTCTGATTGTGAGGTGTTTAAAATCAAGACAACGACGGACAAAATTAGCTGTATTTTATTTTGAGTTTTTTATTTATCTGATTAGAAGGAGACGATCAAGATATGGGTGATGCTCAGAGTGTAAAAAGTTTTGAGCAATACAGAAAGGAGCAAAGACC
This sequence comes from Nemotelus pantherinus, assembly GCA_963978885.1. Lineage (NCBI taxonomy): Eukaryota > Metazoa > Arthropoda > Insecta > Diptera > Stratiomyidae > Nemotelus > Nemotelus pantherinus. The sequence continues at coordinate 44,317,362 of OZ022266.1, read as the reverse complement.
GAAGTTTAGTGAGAATTAAAATTAAATACAAACTGATTCCTTAAATTTAGGATATTTACCCAATTTTAGTTTGAATAAAGGGCAAATAAAAAAATATTCCAATTTATAACATATTATTTTGGATTGTTTATCGATTTGGTTGAAGCAGACTTTCCCCCAACAATATAACATAAAAAATGGGAAACATTTACATTTATTTTTATGCAACGACCTAATTTGGTTCTAGTTTCTTGCCTTTGCATTTTCTCAAATAATTTCATCATCGCTTACTTACTGTCAAATAATTTTAAAAAAAGATTATAAATAGTTCGAATCAAGGCATGGGTGGCTTAACAGAAAAAAGCATCAAATAAGTAAAATAAGGAAATCGTGCATCATCCATAGTTTACTTTGCGCACCGACAGTGATGTACGTAGCCCTGATAATGTAATCATGAACGAATGATATTGGATCACGACATTTCAGGTAAAAAATTGGTGCGGCGACAACTCTGGACGTTTAACGACATAGTATCTAAAACGGTGGTGCATTTGGGGGAACTCGAAAAATGGCTGTTTTTTGATAGTCTGTAGGCGCTTGCGTTTCTGCAATATCAAAAATGGGTGCCGACATAATCGACATTATCTTATATTATTCAATATAATTGCGTATTCACGACCACATCATCAGGTCGATTAATTATAATATGTATATTTATTGCATGCATTTCTAAAAATAAATGAAATTTTGAAATGGACCAGGTCCATTTCAAAACCAATCTGTCCATGGAATTTTGTAATGACCCGAAGACTGAATCGAAAGTTTCATGGGCAACAAGCTTCTGAAATCTTTTTGGGATGTATGTCCTGAGGGAATTTGGTGGTCGCATGTCTTGGTACAAAAATAACGACAAAAGCGAGTTCTGGCAGCTTTTCCCAAGCACTGTGACTGAAAGTCTATCAAACTTGCCTCACAATGAGACCAACGTTCTCATCAACGTTCTTAATCCGATGATTGCGTCAAGAGTTAAAGTGGAAAAATTTTGAAGCTGCAACCCGCGAAAATATTAAAACTTTATAAATTAAAACATTTGCTGCCTATTTTTATTATAAAATGCATTTCATATTAAAATTTGATGTTAGCATTTCTTAGTACAAAAAGCCACATGGTGACAATTCCTGTTACCATCACAACTTTAAGCGTGCAATATTTGCCTCACATATAGTTTAACCTAATTTGAGAATTTCGGTTGAATAAAGTATCTGCATCGGACATTATAGAGATTTCTAGGAATACCACTAGCGAAAAATTCAGAATTTGTGCAGGTGAAACATATTATTATTTCGGTTACTCCTGTTCGAATTTGGCAACCAAAACCTTTTCAAATTTGGCTTCCAGCAATAGAAATGGTCATCTTTTTGGATGAATTTAGTGATATGCTAGTCTTGGGTTAAAAACCAAGCTAAAAGCGTGAACATTGTAAAATATGAAGGACCTGGTCCAGCACGCTGAATCAAAGGAACTGTCAACTTTGGTGGCAGTTGCTAGCTCACAACAACCCCGCAGTGGCAGCAAGAAATGCAACTGAAGAGGCGTCAAAGTTTTATGGTATTATAACTCTGCGGAACTAATGACTTTAAACAGTGAGGCTTCTCTCACCTTTGTCACCCCTAGCTCAAGTGCAGTTATTGAAATATAACTTTCTGGAATTTTCAGATCAATAACTGAATAGGGAATATCTACTGATGCTCACTGTCTGATCATTACAACTTGGTACTCTCTTTAGCTCCGGAACGAACCCTATTGATTGGAGAGAAAAAAAAAACCCAAGAACACTAATTGGACTAAGTTCAATCACCTTTTAGCTGAGCGTATCTTGGTGATTGGATAAAATTGCCAAAGTCAGTAGACTCCAGTGGAGCACTTTCAATGAATAGGTAGCCATGAACAGGCTTGCCGGATCAGAAAGAGTAGACGCAGGAAAACTGTTCCCTGGCGGCACCGAAAACTGCAAAATTTCAGGAAAAATACCAGCAACATTGACTCTGCAAGTTCTTGGAGAAGAACTAATCAGCTAAGCTTGACTCTCTAAATAGCTGGGATGGTGGTTTAACCAAGTCAAAAAAGGAGTTTCTGCAGAATTTACTTGGGACTCAATTTCCTGGGGCTCTGGTGATTGAAATGCGGAAGGTATCTATGTCTTTGAACAAACCTCTTTTTAGATCTGCAGCCACTAGCGAGAAGGTCAAAAGATACGAAGTAATCTTCTTGAGGAGCATTGATTGGAAGGGTAACGTAGCTTTCACTGACATTCTTAGCTTTGCCTGATGTGTAAGTTAACGAACAAATTCCCAGGTAAACTGCAACATAACACCGGAAAGCGGTGCAACATGGGAAAACGATTTCGCTGACGATATTCAACGTTCTCACGAAAATGCTAGACATGCCGTCAGCATTTTGGAGCTAATATAAGAAATATGTATTACAAGAAAATTTCAGTTATTAATTGTACTTTGTAATAGCCAGGCTTTGCCTGAGAAATAAATTTTTTTCATTCAAACAAACTCGCGTTTGTTAATTGGCGCCCGAGCAGGGACGATCGTCGCGGTACCGCAGCAGAAAAATCGTGTTAAAAAGTACGTGGGTTACGCAAGTGCGTACCAAACAGTCGAGTTTGAGAATAACCGCGGAAGTGATTTTTCTTTACGCGCGCAAAGTCGCGAAGTGTGTGTGGTACCTGTGGAGTGGAACGAGGCCCCGTAGTAGCTACAGGAGTAGCAAAAAGGAGTAGGGAAACTTACAGCCGCCCTCCCAGTCGACGTTCGATCCATCAAGGAGCAAAGGAATTTCTTATTAATTAATCATGAGAACCTTGGTAGCAACATTGTAAGTCAAAGTTTTCAATCATTTTAGTTCGTAACATAAGTAACAAAGTGAAATTATTTGAAAAGAAAAAGAAAATAAGTGAAGAATAGAAAAAAATATATATTGATTTAATTTAAAAAAGAAAAGTGAAACAAAAGGAAAAAGTTAAGAATTAAAAATATTGATTCAATTTGAATAAGAATTAACTTGTGAGATAGCAAAAATATCAATCTGACTTGAAGAAGGAAAATAAAAATTGATTACAGAAAGAAAAAGTTATCAAAAGAAATTAAATAAGTGACTTTATCTGAATTTGCGTATTGCACAAAAAATTTTTCAAGCTTTATATATAACTTCGTGAAAAATCAATTTATTCAAATTTATGTGTGAATGTATTTTGAAAAATTATTTTGAAAGATATTGTGAAGCAGATTTTGAATGATTAATTTAGACTCTGAAAAAAAAACCCTTATAAAGGAAATAATTAATGCATTGTGTCTTCCCAAAGTATAACTTTTTTTTGCGAAGTAACCATTTTTCAGGAAAATAGTCGTGTTATCGAAAGTGATCTTATTGTCCTTGTGTGGTTATTGAAGTGATCTTCCTCTGAAATCGGTTAGGTTATTACTGTCTGGAAAACCCCTTCATATCGCGATGCCAAATCAATCGAATCTCATTCACCCTCCGCGTCTAAATTTAAACGAGACGGAGGCCCAGAATAATCCGCCTCGTAATCCCCCTCAAAACAATCCCCCAAACGTTCAGAGTAGCAACAATGTCGACCTCGTTCAACTTATAACGAGAATAGTCTCACAAGCCCTCAACACTCAGGGTAGAGAGATTTTTCATTCCATCATGAACCCTGCGTCTGATGTGAATGATGACAGCGATGTTCCAATAGTTGGGACAGTCGACGCAAATCTATCTGACATGGATAAGATTCCTGATGTCGTCAAGAGTTTGAGGACTTTTTCAGGTGACCCCAGCGAATATTCCTCATGGAGGAAAAGTGTTGAGAGGATCTTGAAGATCTACGATCACCTGAAAGGAACACCGAAGTATTATGGTATCCTTTCAGTGATCCGCAACAAAATAGTAGGCCAAGCTGATATAGCTTTGGAATCCTACAACACTCCCCTTAATTGGAACAAAATTTCGAAGTGCCTAACACTTCACTATGCCGACAAGAGAGATCTTGGTACGCTTGAGTACCAGATGACTACTCTTGTTCAAGGCAACGGAAGCATCCATGAATTCTATCAGACGGTCTACCACCATTTGTCGCTGATATTAAATAAACTGTCATCAATGGACATGGGACAGGAGTCATTAACTAATATGACCCAATGTTACAGGGATAAAGCACTCGATACGTTTGTACGCGGCCTAAGAGGAGATTTACCACGGTTGCTGAGTATCCGTGAACCAGCTGACCTACCACAAGCTCTACATTTGTGCCTTAAATTACAAAACGTTGATTACAGAGCACAACATGCAAACAACACGCATGTTACCCACAGAAAACAACCTCAAAACACACCTCCTCCAATTCCTCCTAAAAATAATTTCAGACAACAATTACAGCATGCGTATATCCCAAGGCAAGATTTCAAGCCAGAACTCTTCCATAACCCTCGCGTTCCTCCAGCTCCACAATTCCATAGGCAAGTACAGTATCCTGTCCCCAATATCAAACCACTGCCTCCTAAACCACGGAGATACGAGCCTATGGAAGTAGATCAATCCATAAGGACTCATGCTGTAAATTACCAAAATAGACCCCAACATCGGTCATTCCCCATTAAAAGGGTAGCACCCGAACAAGGTCAATTTGGAAACAAGCAACAGCGCACTTACTACACCCATAACTACAATATTGAACCAGACTCATTATCTCGAGAAAAACGGGAGTCAGATCAAGCTGATTTACTCGAGTACTTATCTTTAGAAGAAACTGTGCCATTTTCTCCAAACTTAGACGAAACAAATGAGAACTCATACTACGAACATAGTAATTACACTACAAATGTTGAACCTGACGAAGACGTTCCAAACGAGACGACTAACTACAACAATGACAACACTGATCAACAGGGTGGTATCCATTTTTTAGATTAAAGGGCTCTTCCCTGCCGTATATTGAATACGCAGCGCAGAGCGGAGAAAAACTTAAATTTTTAATCGATACAGGGTCAAATAACAACTATATTCAACCATTTTATGTGCGTAACCCCATCCCAAATGAAAAACCCTTTTTCACGAACACAGCGGGTGGACCAATAAATATAACTCACCATTCTTTCATCAACATATTTGGACCAAATACAAGAAAATTAAAATTTTATCTACTACCTTCCCTCAAAATCTTCGCAGGATTAATTGGAAATGATACCCTAAGAGAGCTCCAAGCAGTAATTCACGCAAGCTCTAACATAATGTCAATCAAACCTCAAATTTCTATTCCATTGAAACAATACATATCCGAGTCTATTAACCATCTAAATTTAGGAATCTCTCACATGAATAAGGAACAAGAAGTCCGTCTGAAGCTAATCTTATCAAAATACAAACCCTTATTATCGGACCCAGACGAAAAATTAACATACACCACCTCCGTCAGAGGAGAAATCCGTACTACCTCAAATGACCCTGTCTATGCTAAATCTTACCCTTACCCCATGGCCCTCAAAGATGAGGTTGAAAAAGAAATCCAAAAACTATTAACGGACAACATTATTAGACCATCCAAGTCCCCATATAACGCCCCCGTCTGGATTGTACCCAAAAAACAGGATGCATCTGGAGAAAAGAAATTCCGAATGGTCGTTGACTATAGGAAACTGAACTCCATCACAATTACAGACGCATATCCTATACCAGACATCAACGAAGTACTCTCAAATTTAGGCGAAAATCAATTCTTTTCAATTCTCGATTTAAAAAGCGGATTTCACCAAATTCTCTTAAGAGAATCTGACGTAGAAAAAACCGCATTTGCCATAAACAACGGTAAATATGAGTTCCTTCGCCTACCGTTCGGCTTAAAGAACGGCCCAGCCATCTTTCAGAGAACCCTAGACGATATTCTAAAGGAACACATAGGTAAACGCTGTCGTGTCTACATTGACGACATAATAGTTTTCGGAAAAGATGAAAAAGAGCATTTTGACAATCTAGAGGCCATATTTAAAACACTACAAAGGGCGAACATGAAAATCAACCTAGACAAGAGTGAATTTTTGAAGAGAGAAGTCGAATTCCTTGGGTTTATCGTATGTATAGAGGGAATACGAACAAACCCTAAGAAAGTGGAAGCAATCGCAAACTTTCCACCTCCCAGAACATTGAAGGATCTCAGATCATTCCTCGGACTGTCAGGATATTACAGGCGATTCATACAAGATTATGCTAAGATCGCCAAGCCCCTGACAGCCCTCTTGAGAGGGGAAGATGGACGAACGTCCAAACATATCTCAAAAAATAAACCAATAACACTTGACAAAGACGCACTAGACGCCTTCAAAAAGGTCAAAAGTGTTCTTATTTCACAAGACGTTCTATTAATACACCCAGATTTCAAAAAACCCTTTGAACTTACCACCGACGCTTCTGATTATGCCATAGGAGCAGTATTATCCCAAGATAACAAACCGATTTCGTATTTGTCGAGGACTCTAGGGAAATCCGAAGAGAACTACGCGACGAACGAAAAGGAGATGTTGGCGATAATATGGGCTCTCAGTTCAAAAAACACAAATAGTAAAATGAAACGCTGGAAAGCGATACTTGAGGAATATAATTATGAATTAAAATATAAACCGGGTAAAGCAAACATTGTAGCCGATTCCCTTTCGAGACCACCCCGAGAAACACAAATTAATTCCATGACCCCCACTCAACATAGCGACGAGAGTTCATCCCAAAATTTAATACCTTGCGTAGAGTCCCCCATCAACGTGTTTAAAAATCAAATTATCCTCAAACTAGGTGAAGAACACAGCTACCAAATTACACACCCTTTCGAGAACTACACAAGACATATACTGATACAAAGACAATATTCAGAACAGGACATTATTAACATTTTTAAACGCTACCTCAACCCCAACATAATTAACGGTTTACAAACAGACGAATCAACCATGGGCCTCATACAACAGATATACCCAAACCACTTTAGCGACTATAAAATCCGATATACTCAAAAGATTGTCGAAGATATTCCCTCCGAAGCCGAGCAAGAGGAAAGAATCCTCCGAATCCACAAAAGAGCTCACCAGAATGCAGAAGAAAATAGACTCCAAATAATAGAAAACTTTTATTTCCCAAAAATGAGTGCCAAAATAAGGAGACTGGTCAAACTCTGCACCATATGTAAGGAGAACAAGTACGACCGGCATCCCAATAAGCCCCTCCTGGAAAAAACACCTATCCCTAATTATCCTGGCCACATCGTTCACATAGACATTTTCTCAACTGAGAAACATCTTGTCCTCACAGCCATAGACAAATTCCCTAAGTTTGCCATGGCAAAGATTATCCCATCACGCTCACTCGCGGACATTAGGAGACCGCTCCAAGACATTCTTTTCTTCTTTTGTGTACCAGAACATGTGGTCGTCGATAACGAAGGCGCTCTCAGGTCAGCTTCTATTATGTCTATGATGGAAGATGAACTACAAATCAAAGTTTACAAGACACCTCCCTACAAAAGCGAAGCGAACGGACAGGTTGAGCGCTTCCATTCCACTCTCACAGGCATCATGCGCTGCCTGAAACAAGAATCAACACCCCGATCTTTTGAAGAACTTTTAGAGCGTGCAGTCAACGAATACAACTTTACCATTCATTCGACTACGGGTAAAAAACCTGTTGAACTTTACTTAGGACGATCACCCAGAATGAACCCAGAAGACTTTGAAAGAGCAAGACAATCAAACATTGACAAACTTAGACTTAAACAGGACAAAGATCTACAGAATCATAACAAAAAAAGACAACCGACAAAGGACTATGAAATTGGAGAAACTATATACGTTAAACAGAACAAAAGAAAAGGCTCAAAACTAACGCCTCGCTACCGTCAGGAAATAGTTAAAGAAAATAAAAAAACTACCATTCTTACAGAATCCGGGAAACGTGTCCATAAAGATAAAATTCGGAATTGATTTCTTTCCAGATGCCTCATCTGCTTGACCAACGGCACAATACAAATACTAGACTACACAAATTCACAAATAGTATCCTTTAACGTAGGACTGGCCAAAATACGTGACGGAAATTTTAAAATCATCCATACGATAGACGTTAACCAGTACGAGAAATTCATAACCAGCACGCATGACATCCTTAATTTGCCCATAGTTCAGCACCATCCACTGTCTCGCTACCTAGCTCATGAAATGGAACAAATCGAAACATTTGTTGAAAACCTAGTTCCTCATAGGACAAAAAGATCACTAAACTTCATAGGAACAGCCTGGAAGTGGCTCGCCGGGAATCCGGATCACGAGGACTTTATTACTATTAAAGAAAAAATTAACAACGTTTTGGGAAGCCACAATAGGCAAGTTGTTATTAACCAGTTGTACAATGATCGAATTAATAATCTTACCAAAATTACTAATGAAATTCAAAAACTGCTAAAGGAAGACACTAAGAGTAGCACCAACATTGTTTTAGAAATTCAAGCTAAAATCAAACTTATGAAAGAAGAATTGAGAAATATAAATTTTGCCTTACATTGGGCCAAAGCTGGAATTATAAATTCATTAATTTTATCCAAAACAGAAATTAAATTAGCCATAGAAGCATTGCATAAAGAAAAATTGCCATTCTCTTCCATCGAAGAAGCATTAGATTTCGCAGAAATCAAGATTATTTCAAATCAGTCCACAATTTTATATATAATAAATATTCCAATGACTAGGAAGGAAACATTTAACACACTTTTAATAAAACCAATCAAGAAAAGAAATCTGGTTAATGATATTGTATTCAATAGAATTTTGGAAGGAGAGGACAAAATTTTTGCAACAACTAAAAATTGTAAAGAATTTAATCAAATTTTGATTTGCAAAGAAAATGAAATCATTGATATAAGTAGTCTAGGTTGCTTACCAAGGTTGCTCAAAGGTTCAAACGCTACCTGCAATAAAACATCGGGACACCATATCCCTACAATCGACGAGATCTCGACCGGCATCATACTCCTTAACGACTTTTCCGGAATCGTCGAAGCTGAAAACATCACGCACGAGCTAATTGGGACCTACCTGATTAAGTTCCATAATATCACCATTGGAATAAATGGGCGACCATACGTTTCTCGAGAAGTGTCAAGTATTCAAGCACTTCCGGCAATACTCCAACCAACATCAGAAGGTGAAGCCTACCGGAAACTTCTTTCATTGGAAATGATGCAAGAACTCCACATCAACAACACCGAGAAATTCGAGCTGCTTAAAAAAAACAACATGGTCCATCAACTTACCTCATATGGACTAATCTCAATACTAGCAGTCCTAACCACAGCAGCTCTTTTCTGGAGATTTTGCCCCAGAAAAGGTAATTCGAAAATAATCATAAATTCGCCCATTCCAGAAACTAAGCCAGCAGAACCGATGAAGCAGAGCACCATATCACTAGAATCCTCATCATCCATATCAACCAACCCGAAGAGAAATCCAACAAGGATCAATGACCTACCATATTTTTAAAAAACAATTGCGGACAATTGTATCTGAGCGGGGAGGAGTTAACGAACAAATTCCCAGGTAAACTGCAACATAACACCGGAAAGCGGTGCAACATGGGAAAACGATTTCGCTGACGATATTCAACGTTCTCACGAAAATGCTAGACATGCCGTCAGCATTTTGGAGCTAATATAAGAAATATGTATTACAAGAAAATTTCAGTTATTAATTGTACTTTGTAATAGCCAGGCTTTGCCTGAGAAATAAATTTTTTTCATTCAAACAAACTCGCGTTTGTTAATTTGTACTTTACATATATTTGTTTCATATGAGGGCAATAGTTGCCTTAAAACTCATCATAATGACGGACAAGACTGAATGAAGTGAGGAGAAAAAACTTGCGAAAATTTGGCTCTCCAAAGAAAGCTCAAAAACTGAAAGCTTACTTTGACTACCTTGGTCCGGCTTTGACTCGAAGTTTAATGGGGATTTTATGCTTCAGATAATAATATTATACTACCAAACTATCTGCTCCATTTCTAGAATTTTACACTCTTCATAGCTTGAAACTGTTGCTCTTTTTCCCAATTCTAACAACGTTTTCATTCTCCAATTCACATCTACGAAATAATAACAATAATAAGCCATCTCCTTTGTCGGCACTCGAACCTTTGATCTATCGCTTTTTGTCCCCGAGCCAAAAGCAAGACATTCTCATATGAATGAGCAAGAGTTAATTTGTGGACAGTTTGAGGCTTCAAACTCTTTTTATCCTTCCCTCTTTCGAAATCCCAGAGCTCTTCACATTCGTCCCAATTCGAATCCACAAATTCACTTAAATCCGAAGAAAAGAACTTGAAATGCGCGATGTCATTGTAAATTATTTTCATGTTGATTCCCAACAGTAGTATTATAAAAATTAACAATAGACCCATTGAAAATCATTCCCGAAAAATAACATTGCCTTTCGGCTGGGACTAGACAAAGCAAATAAATCTTGTTGCCGATTGTGAACCGAAAAAAATTGAAAATCCCTTTTCTCAACCTTGATCATCATTCCACCCGATGTCGACGTTTGTTTCGTTTCGGTCTGTTGTCTGACGAAAAAATGTTTTATTTAAGCTTAGGTTTGTTAGTGTTACTCTTTTTCGAATTCATCATCATTGCTATCGACGTACCGTTGACGATTCAGGGCTCAGCAAATGCATAAAATAGTCCAAACACTTTATCGCGTTCGCCCGGGGAAAAGGATTGTTCGGTTATTGTCACAGCAGCAGCAGCAACATTCGAAGAAGAAACGCGTTCGAAACGGTTGACAAAAAAGACCAAATCGAAGTTTGTTGAGAAATGATAAGACAACCGGAAAAGATCAAACAACTCGGCGGCCGACCTAATATTGATGGGTCTACATAAGTTAATTGTACACAGTAGCACTTCAGGCTATGACATGTGTCATGAGTTTTTCGATGGGAATTATTGGATGGGATTTGGGAAATGATGGAACCACAGTAGCCAGCCTGGTTGGTGGGTTGGATCCAAAAAAATGGATTTGTTTGTTTGCATGAATTTCTGAGAAGTGGTTGTTTAACGGATTTTCGAGACGAAGATATCTACGTGAATGTGCGTGGCATGTATTTGGTAAAGGATTAAATTTTCATGGAATGTCTGATTGATTGGGCGCCGTTGAGATGGGGACAGTTGATGTACAGGCATAGGTTTTGGCGATTAAAATACCTCTGAGAATGTCATTCGTTGTATTTTTTTCAATGTTTATAAAAATGGGTGTATCTTTTTATTTCTACACAAATGGATGTGTCTATTTCACAAATGTAGAGTAACTCACAAGGTCAAAGGCAGTATTCCCAAATTAGTAAAAGTCAAATGAGTATCTAAACATTCAAATGAATTTTCCACCAAATGTCAAATTTCTCATTCGAATTTCCCATTCCGAAAAATTCACAGGCAATTAACCATCAAACGTTCTTCACATTCAGCAATCTGGTCGAGGACATTTATCAAATCAACGTTCATAATTCTACCTTGGTCCCATAAAATAACACGCCACACATATTCACGACGGCGAGTATGAGTTTTCACGACCAATTTCACTCATTCACAATCCACCATAAAGTAATTTCTATTCATTTCCATAGCAAAGTCGTCGTCGCAGTCGTTGTTGTCGCGCAATAATTTTACCTCCGTATCCTTTGACATAAATTACATTTTCAGCATTCATATCGTTGGCATTTTTATTTCGTGTCGCATTCCATATACCTTCCCTTAGCCTCTCCCCCTCGCTCAATACTTTACATCGCCCGACCAAGCGCCCATTTCTTCATCATTTTTTATATTCGTCTTCGCACCGAACCCGTGCGGCAATACAGTCCTTCACTGATGGCATGTCCTTATACCGTCAATTCATCAAATCAACTAGGATAATGGCAAACATAATTCATCAGAACGTACATAAATTCATTTTAGTTACCAATAAACACGACATCAATTTTACAAGAAGCGGCTTGAGTCGAGTCCTGGTAGTAAGTAATAGATGGGCGAACAAGGATACGTTTAGGATGGGGCAAAAGAGTGAAACGAAAAAAATGGAAAACTTCTGGCAACGGGACGACAAGAGGAAAGGAGAGATGAAATAGAAAAAAAATATATTCAGGGAGGGAAAATTCATTCAGGACCTCGAATGTCATCGTATATCAAGTAAAAAGTCAAAGGAGCACGCAATGGCTCAATAAATCACCTTTACAAGTTGCCTCAAGAAAGCGTGTGCCACGTTAACGAGGCAAATATGTTGTCGTTTCAGGCTGTTGGCAATAGATTTTGATGGTATTCGATACGGTCTGATAGATGGATGTAGTGTTTTTCTTTTACGATTGATTTGATGTTCGTCCTTTTTATGGAGAATTGGAGGTTTAAAAGATTGTTTGCTTTTGCTTGACAATTTGACTCAGTGGAATCGTACATATATGCTCATGAATTTGAATGCGGAGTAGGTTGATGTTGGGATAAATCACTCGAAACGCAAGTTTCTTTTACTCAAACTATATAATTCTATCTCTGACAAGGATCGATTCGCCGACTTCACAGCTGCCAAAACTGCTGATTTTTCCGGAAATCATCCCAAAAAACCAATAAATATGTAATTGATGGACCATACAGCATCGTAAAATGCACACATCAGGACACTCTGACATCTATGATCCTTAATCGACCCTCGACGAACGGTCGGTCATCATTTCTCATCAACGCGAATGTTAACGCTAGTCGATTCTCATCGGGTACACCCTCCGAACTTCCAAAAATCGAAACGATACTTAGGTCCTTTTTATCGGTAATTTCATGGTGGCCCAAAGACTGCCAATAAATTACACCGAAGACAATATCGTTCGACACAAGCCATCAGGATCATCGCAACATCTTGCAGTTTGCGAAACAATCACAGGATATTTAGCGGACGAGTCCTGGGGTGCTGCATAGAAATCGCTTGTAAAAAAACAGTTGGGATCGAGTGACATCTGCAAGCCTTGTTAAAGTCCTTAGTAGTGTGTGTCAGTATTTTTATCTATTCGGGAATGACACCATCAGAACATTACCAAGACTCTTTCGATTTTCCATTTTCTTTTTCGACAAAGGACACATGATTAATTTCACTAGTTTGAGATCTTGTCAAGTTTCTTTGGCACCTTTGAGTTCACACTGGTGCGAACGCTCTCGAGTTCATATATCACACGGTTGGATGCTGTCAGCTTGAAAGATGTCCTGATCCTGGATGACCGAATGACATAGCCACAGAGAAATCGTATGGATAACATCAAACCATTTATATTGGAGAGTTTAAATGATATATTCAGTGTGTCAGTTGTTATTTGGTGTGTGTGGCATGAAGTGATTTATGGCCAAGACAAAAAATGTATATTGATGAGTCATTGGGTCCTGTCATGGTGTCAGGATGTTTGTTATAAGCTGTTCGAATGGAAGACCATTATATGCAGAATAGAAATGTTACTTGATAGTAATAAATTGATGATAAGAATTTTCGGAGGGATCTCAAAGCATTGTATTTTGATGAAAAATTGATGAATATTGAGGGAGTGGTTTGAAAAAAAACCTCCAAAGATAAAATTTTTTGTGGGTAATAATTTTAGCTTCGCTTCAAATCTCCACTAAAACTATTATGTAGTGTACCTGGAAAAGATGGTCCACTAAAAACCTATGAAAGAGAAGTAAAATAAACTGCAAAATTTCTCGCAGTTTCAACGCAAACCACACGTACTCCATACTACAGCCAACCTGTTTCGAGAGTCTTGCACCACTTTGATTCAGAAGCTGTATTGAAACTCAAAGCGTAGGAAGCTTTTTAAGGTAACCACTCGGTTGAATTACACAATTTAGGAATACAAATTATCTAAACAGGAATTAATTAAAGCTATCTATAGGTTTCAGAAAAAGATAGTTTTATCCCTATCTATTATTCTGGGCTGATTTTTCATGTCGAAGGCCAGAAACTTTTGCGTCATCCAGCAGATCTGATAATGATGTGCAATTCATTTATATGATCAAAACTGTTGTAACATCTGGAATGAATTAGAGCCTCAATCCTCTTTTATTTACGCTTGAAATTATTCAATCGCATTCGACAAAACTCAAACAAAAGAACTGTTGCATGATCAAAACTAGGTTACGTATAACTTCACTATTTCAAAACAAACTTTCATTAAATCAATTCAAAATAAATCAATCGACTATCATCTCAATGCACTCAATAGTCCATTAAGACTTCTTGAAACAAGCCTCATCCACACTCCTATTACGAAAGAATATCGTCTTCACGTCAACAGCATTGCGTTCGAAGACAACATAATTTCGTCTCATTAAAATTCCACCTTTCGATTTATTTTCAATCTCAACATTAATTATTATACTAATTTGTAGACAGGCACGCACAACAAAGAAACGACAGCACCTGAAGCATCCATTCTATCCACCACCGAAGACCACCAGTCACGCAAGCACCCCGTTCACCTCGACTGCACCGTTGTGAGCATACATAATAGTACTTCCATCTGTAACTTCTACCTCTATTAACAATAGATACACTCGAGCCAAGTGCAAAATTATCGTTTTTGTCTTACGTTAAAATAAAAACTCTAAGTCATCAATGAAGTTGTTATCTTCAGTGCCCTCCAGCCAGACAGAATATTGTCAGTGCGCGGCGGATACCTACCTGTCTCTTGGATCTGAAGATTCATGGTAATGGTTACATGAGCTCCCCCTGAGGTAATTTTTCGAGGACCATAATAATAAAGTAACCATCCAACATAACAAATTGTTGGTTGATATTCAAGCACAAATTGAGTATCTTCTTGTCGGGGCGTCACGTTCGCGATCATCATCGGCGAGTGCAGCGAAAAATGTTTTAAGAGATTATCATTTAGATGAAAATGAATATCGCATGGCATATCGTCGTCATCGTCTAGTGTCTATACTACATACAATCACCAACACCGCCGACGCGATAGTAACGCTAAATTACTCACACGGCTCAACAACAAGCAATTCAGATCGTAAAAGAGTTTTTATCTCGAGAAGTTGAAGATCTGATCTGAAGATATCGTCACTTTTGTACTGCAATAGATGTAACGAGTACATAATAGTAATTGGAATACCGGTGAGGTTAATGGTGCAGATGGTGGAGTTGGTTCAATGATGAGGCGGAGAAGGCTGTAATTTAAGGATTGAGTTTAAGATGAATTTTAGTGGTGGAGATAGAATCTAATGGAATCATGACTAAAGGGAAGATCATCGATGAATGGATGTGGTCGATTAGTGGTAGGTGTCTGAAAAGATGGTTAAAAGTGTTGCGCATCGATGCAAATTAACTTAGGTTCGTTTGTAGGATTTTAGAAATTATTGTTGATCTCCTATAGAGGTCAATATAAAATAATTCTGGTCAAAATCGTTTTAAAGTATTGGTTAGGCTGCAGATCCTTAAATACCTGAAAACATTGCTTATTACACCTTTATTGCAATAATATAGTCGTAAAAATGTTTGTAATTTTACAGCCTTCTGACAAATTCAAACCTCCTATACAATATTGCAGTTTGCCAGCCATTAATCACAATCAACAAGCCCATTCAAACGTTCTAAAATGCTGTTCTTCAAATATAAACCATCATCCCCCTTCAATTCCACTTATCTGAAATTTTCGGAAATGTCAGTTTCACCATAATTTATTTCGAAATTCACATTAGTATTTCTTGACTGTGTGACATTTTTTTGCAGTTTTGACGTAAACAAAAGGTACCATCTCTGCGAATGTAACAATAGTTTTGTGTTTCCATTGAACGCAAACATTGTCTGAAAAATGACCATGTCGGCGAGTCTGTGATCTTGGCTGTCGAGGAACCATAAATCTTTTGACAAAATGACAATTAGCAGAAAGGCAGAGGTGAATAGACATATACATAGTTGCTAAACGGTAGTTTTTGGATGAATATCAAGTTTTGTTAGATTATTTCCTGAAAAAATGTTTTGAGATCTGTAAAAACTTGTGACTGTATTGTGTGAAAATTTTATATAATTGCCACTTTAACATTTTCACTTCATTTCATTTCAAATTTCTGCTTTGAATTCAATGAGAAATTTCAAACAGTTACAATTTGACTAATTCTCTTCCAACCCTCCAAATTAAATATGAAACAGACCAAGAAAATGCCACCGGAAATCTTAACAATAAAAATAACATTAAACAAATACATTCTCGTCGATTTTATCTACTTTACTTCCTTGTCATGCCCTCCCTATGCTCACTGCAAGTATACATCAACAAAACTATTAAAACCGTTTGAGTCGCCCTTTGATTTTCGGAAACTTCTTATTTAGTATGCAACCTACTACGGTGAAAATCGTCGCCAAGAGCCCATATTATTGCTAGACTACTGCGGGTTCCTTTCTGATTCGATTCGATCTAATGCCCGTAAATCGATGTCCTGCTGTTCAAGGATATGTATCTAGCCCAATTTTACTATTATTCTCCATTTAAGATAAGTGAGGCAAAAGTTACCGCAGTCGTTTTGCCGCTACTACTGTGTTCGATGGCTATGACAAAAACGGTGGCAGGAAGGTTGTGTGAAGAGGGCAGCACAGGAAATAGAAGAACCAGCAAACAGGAAAACATAAATTACCGAAGAAATTACATCACCCGTGTATGTTTCGGCAAATTGAAATATTAACATGAGGACAGAAAAGGAAAATGAACAATGATAAAGGTACGAATGCCGAAGAAAAAGTTGAAAAGAGGGTCTGATCAGGTGCTGATGAAAAGATCTGGATGCATTTTTTAACATTTCCTAAAGGATATTCTATCCAATCCAGGAATCGCTGAAAAATATTCAATGTAAGTGAAAGATTGCAAGCAGTAGGGCGTTTTGACGATGTGAAGGTTTTGCTCTCCCTTAAGTATTTGAATTATATTGCAAATATCCCTCAAATTCTCTGGCTAAAGTTTTCATCGAATCTTTTTTTACGTCATTTGCCCCGTCAATTACTTCTGAAAGTAATTCAATTCAATTTTTAATAATTTTTAATAAAGCGAAAACGTAAAGCTTATGCTGAACTAACATCGCCGAAAAGCTTATAACTGAAATAGATTTGCACACTTACTTTAAAAAAATTTGCTTGCAACTACCATAAACTCCATAAATTTTTCATCTTTAAACTCACCATTGGCTTTCAAATCTTTTCATCATTATAAAACTTGTCAACAATACGATAACAACGATTTTATTTGGATTCCGCTCTACATAGAAAGCCAATACTATTTTTCAACTTGTCATCTTATATCCTATTCTCTAAGCACTTCTTTTGAGGTCCATCTACGTTTTCATCTATGTCCTTCTGTCTGTACTTTCACAAATGATATCTTTGCATATTGACATTTTGATACTAGTAAGGTAAATAAAGTAACAAAGCTATCATACGTCATAAGTAAACGAAGCAGAAGGGTACAATACTTTGATGAAATTATTGAGCTAGTATTATAGTTTCAAGCTTTAAGATCCGTTACGGCTGAAAAATGTCAAAAATTATTCAAAAACATTCAGTATTTCTTATTTTGGAGCATTTGAATTGACATTCAGAGGTCTGAAAGCGTGTAAAATGGTGTAAAAATAACAGCGCCCAGTGTGGGATTTTATTTTTTCATGATCAAAGATAGCTACAAATTATTTTATGGTGTCAAAAATTTTGGTATGTTTGAGTAATTTATTAGGTTTCTGAAAAACCAATAAGTCAAAGTTAAAGCATGTTCATATTTGTTTCAACTGAAATCGAAGGCTTGTAATTACTGGCAGTATTAATTGAAAGTGTACCTACAATATATTGTTAGTAGCCATTTTAGTGGCATAATTCTTTATGCTCATTAAAATCTGTAAAAGTTAAGGTTTCGAGAATTTGAAGTTTCATTATTTTGGTCATGAGAATTCGAATAATAAATCTCTGAAAATTATTAAATCGTGCGTAGGAATGAACAGACTGCTCTAGTATTACTTTCTAAGGTCTGTGTCATTTTTCATAAATATTTAGTCGAATCAAAATATAAATGTGGTATTTTTATCAATCTGAAATGCGAACTCAACTGTTCTTCTTCTTCTTGTTCTTCAAAAGAAGTCAATGAGTTTGGAATTCAAAGATTCTATCACGAACATTACAATTCAACATTTAACTAGTGGAATTATATTCATTTGCAGACTGACTGAAACAGTATTTTTCAATCAGAAATCTACAGTCCAAAATTCTTAGTAAAATATCTAGCTGTCATGGCCATAGCATACTTGCTTTGGACCATAACATCGCTACGAAACAGCTAAACAAGGAATCATTACAGCGATGTAGATATCGTATATCGTCCAAAATCAAGCCGTGTATACGTATCCTGTGGACTGGCAACATACAAGTGAAGAGAATTTGAAACATTTACAATCAACGCAACGACGATGAACGCTGACTTAATGATGCTCGAATTCAGATCAAGTGCATATAATGTTCGGGAGAGTAAATGTTGCAAAATAAAGAAAAAAAAACATTGTGGGTGACTAAAAGATAAAAGCTAAGTTGCATTGCGTTACTGTATTGGGTTTCATGGAGTAATAAGCAAAAGGTGTCATAAGAGTTTATATTTGAGTGACGGCAGGAACAATTGCTGGGACAAAGTGTGAAGGACTTGAACAATTGTAATGTATGCAGTCCCGGCCCTAAAGTGTTTGGTACAGATAATGTATTTATCGCCATCAACATATGTTTTGCAGTGAAATCACATGATGCATCAAGTTAGATTATTCAAACTGTCTTATGAACATGCTTGAGGAAGCGGAGGATGATTCGAAAATAACCAACTCCCAACTTTTCTCGCTCGAAAAATAGAAGACTTTTTGATCGATTCATTTTGGCATCATTTAGTTATCGTCGTGGATATGACCTGGGGCGATCCTGGTTGATTTATGTTTCACTAAGATTTTTTGAGAATATCTATTTAATTTTCAAACCACCCTCTCCTAATACAAAAAGCTATGGTTACTTGGCATTTTATATGCTACGTGGTTTACGAATACAGAGGCCCTGTAGTTTGTCACTATAACAATAGTAACTGACTCTAAACCTTACTTTAGCAAAGACGTACTACGCTCTGAAGAACCAGTCGCGTTAAATATGAATTCAAAAAATAAATCATCGATAAGTTCTCATAAAAAAATGAAGCATCTAGTTCTTCCCGTTTTCTTTTTACTTGAATATTGCTATAAAAATTCGTGTACACATTACGATTTGCTCTCGAATTTCCTTCTCTAAAATCACGAAGACTTTTTCTGGATGAGCGTCTTCTGTTCAATTTGCTCTATATTATTGTCAAATCTGACGTCGGAAGCCATGTTTCCGCCCACGAAGCAGCTCATGGTACATTGACACTTAGTTGTATTCACTGCTGTTGTATTTACTTAAGCAACACTATAGTTTGGTCCAAAAATTTCTCAAAACATAGTGTTTTTCTTTTTAACACCGTGATGCGGCTTGAAGCAGCCATTATAGATGCCTCTGTGTTGTTTGCAATAATTAGTGCATTTTTACTAATGTTCGAAGAAGAACATTAGTATTAAAATCACTTTGGCCAAAAATTCATATTTCTATATATATATATATATATATATATATATATATATATATATATATATATATATATATATATATATATATATATATATATATATATATATATATATATATATATCATCAAAAAATTTCAGTGAAAAAATCTCAGGAACGCGCTATCCGATTGAACTAAAATTTTCAGGACACATTCGTGTATATGCAGAATAGTGCCAGGTCTCACAAAAAGCTAATAATCTTTAACCCTTTGGCGCCGGCGGCCATTTTAGTGATATTTTTGATATACCTATTATTTCGTTCACAAATAATTTTTGCAAAAACAAAGTTGACGGAATAAATTTCGAACGTGTTTTATATGTGAATCGGATAATGTTTTGTAATTTTTTAACCACATGTGTGCGCTGGGTGCCTAAAAAGAGAACGAGAAAATTTGAAAATTTTTAAATTGCGATAACTGTTGACAAAGCTATTATATCTTTACGAAACTTTACACATTATTTAGTTGTAGATCTGCATAGCTTTTGATGAGTGTGCTGGTAACCCTGTAGCTAGGGCAGGCACTGAAAGTGAAAACCTCCAAACCATCGTCTCTCTTGAAAAAATGCCGTTTCTTCAAAAATAAAGCGACTCATATGTAAATCTTGTGTTTTGTTTTGGTATATAAAATTTGATATGGTATAATGGGCACGTCTGGTAACCCTTGCCCAATTTACCTATATTTTTAGCATCAAAAACTTCTGTTCACGGAAACTCACGACCCGATAAGCAGAATTAATTGAAATTTGCAGAATGTATTGGTCTTAAATAGGACCAGGTCTGATAGAAGTGATTTTGAAATGCTGGCAATTCTGTGCCAGTGGTGCCACCTTGAAAAATCTCTAAAAAAGATAACTGCTTTTAGCCCTATAAATTCTGATTCAATCGTTCAATTTTGACGAAATTCACACAGTAGCTGGACCTTACTTTTGGTCGAAATTTGGTCGAAAAATTCGGTTGGAGCTGCAAGCTATGATAATTTTGGTGTCTTAAATTTGAAAAAATAAAAATATGGAAGTGAAAACACTCAAACCATCGAATATCCTAAAAAATGTCCGTTTCTTACAATTAAACCAATCTGTATACAAATTTTATGCTTTGTCTACACGTTCAAAGTAAAACTTTGGAAATTTCATGTCGGACAAGAACGGTAACCCTTTCCCAGTTAACCTATATTTTTAGCATCAAAAACTTCTGTTCACGGGAACTCACGAATCAATAATCAGATACAATTGAAATTTACAGAATGCATTGGACTTAAGTAGGACCAGGTCTGATAGAAGCAATTTTGAATTATAGGCAACTCTGTGCCAGTGGTGCCATCTTGAAAAATTACAAAGAAAAAAAATTGCTTTTTGCCCTATGAAATGTGAAGAAGTTACCAGCTTTTCATGAAATTGACACAGTAGCTGAACCTTACTCTAAACTCTGTTTGATAAAAATTTGGTTGAAAAATTCGATTGTTGCTGCCAGCTATGGTAATTTTTGTGTCTTTGGTTTTGAAAATTCGCTCAGGAAAATTAAACTTTTTGCCCTATAACTTCCAGTGCAGTCATGAAACCAATACGAATTTCATACAATTAATGGAACCTATTGTAAACAGGTTATTCATCCCAAATTTGGCTGAAAAGCCACGATAGGGTTTTGTGTTGGTTGGTTTTGTGTTTATTGGCAATATCTTTATTAAGCGGTTTATCATAGAATTTTCAATTGGTAATGATATTGTAGTGACAATAAACAGCAAATATTAAGCGTTCGATTATTTGAAAAAACTCGCTGCAGGTAACCTTAAATTTCTTTATACTCCTATAACTTCGAATGTAATATAACAACGTGAAGCAGATGTGATATATTCTTGGCTTTGTTGTGCTACTTTTGTATCAATAAATGCTTACAGTTAGAATTCATACCGGAAACATTTACAATGAAAATTTATAACCGATGTTTCAATTCCCAAAGTTCTGCAAATTTTTCGGATCGCAGCCCCAAACACCAACTTCAGTTACAGTGCTGCAGGCACTGAGCATTTTCTTCATTGATGTTATATGAGATGCTGCTTTCAAAATTTTGTGAAATAAGCAACTGATAACGTATATAATTAACAAGTGTTTTTCTCTCATAAACTTTGCACCACATGCCAGTGGTAAATCTGAAACCTTCTACCATATGAGTTATAATGCATTCTTGAGACCAAAGTAAAACGTGGCATTTGAAACAGTTTGGCCGTAATAAGCAGCTCATGTGGTGGAATATGCACTCAAAACCTGCACGATTCTTCTACTGTTCTTCGAACATTAGTGTTTCTAGCGGTTCAGGTGCGCTAGAGTTTTTTCAATTGGTTTCTATATGTTGGAAAACAGAAAATAGATTTATGTGAATTTATTTGTAATATAAGCTTTCCTGACATATTTCGGCTACAACTCTCAAAATAAGACCAACTCGTTCATACTCGCAGATGCTAGTGGAATTGAGCTTGAATGGGCAAGAATGAGGTGTTAAATAGATGAATTATTAGAGATCATGTAAGAAATCATTTTGGTACGAGATAGGAATTACTAAAAAAGGAGAAAAAAGGTGTACATATTCTGTATACAGTTTGGTCATATCTGATTTCGGACCAAGATTACGTAGTTCTGGGGGCGCTTCATCAAAGAAGTCAGGAACCGAACACGTCAAGTTCCAGGCCATTTTCACCAATGAAAGTGTGACTCTACTAAAATAAATCAGCAGCATTACGATCACTAGTCGTAATCTCTTAAATCATTTCTCACAGATATTCTAACCCTAGTTTGCAACTCAGCCAACCATTTAACTCCCAAAACAATAGATCCACAATTGAACTTCGTCATAAATTATTCCACAATATGCTATTCAATGAAAACTATATTCTAAGCACCTCAACTACTGAAACTAAAAATTAACTAACATTTTTCATACAAAAGGTGGCAGCAGCGAATCATTGTCATTTCCATTATTGTCATTATTATGCAGTGACCGAACAATAAAAGGGATAATATATCACAACGTTGTCAAGTCAAAAGAGTGTCATATGCTAATTAAAGTCTTCATAATTTTCGCTTGTAAGTCGAGGCCCGAGTCAAGTTATAACAAAAGCAGGCTACGATAACAACAATAGCGCGCAGGGTAACGGCAGGGAAAAACGATGACTGTGAAAAAGCCTTTGTTAACGCACCCGAAGGCGAGAAATGGCGAAGACAAAAAAAAATGACGGCGACGACCAGAAAAAAGTTTTCGGTGTGTGAAAACTGAAATGATAAAAATAAAAGGAAGAAATGAAAAGAATGAGTGTATGAAGATTTATTGCTTTTTATGCACAACAACGAACAACAAATTTTAATTAAGCCACTCAGTTGCACGTCGTTGTTGTTAAAAGCTTGCTGGACCTGAGCGGAAAGGTTAATGGAAGTAAGTTGAAGAATGGTTGTCGAGAAGTAAAATGAACGAAATTGTGGAGGTTTGGTGGTTAAGTGCCTTTGTTGTGTTTGAAGAACTTGGTTTTGAATTACTTTTTCGACGGGCTACGAATTTTTTAGTGTGGTATGAGCTAAGAGCATGTGGGAGATTATAAAATAAATGCTTTATATTCTTCTGGCTTTGAAAACTACACTGCCCTACTAAGCATATAGGTTCTATCTGCATTTTTGTTATTTTTAAGCTAACACCGGAAACAACATACCATATTACATCATTCTACAAAACCTGAAAAGCCTACCTTTTGCGGAAGTATGTTAAAATCAATATTGAAAAATGCACTCTCCTTATACCTCCAGTACAAATCAATGAATATCTCGAAACTACTAAAATGTAGATAGAACCTTTATGCTTAGTAGGGCAGTTTAGTTTATTAATAAATAAAGCAGAAGGTGAAAACAAACTTTTGAGTAGGAAAGCATAAAACTTTTGCATATTTTCTTGAATTTGGGACAAATTAGCATAACGAGAAAAACCTAAATACATAGAAAATAAAATAATAAAATGGTACCAAATATTTTTGTATTGCTTTCTAACCTCTAAAGCATCCAAAATTTCTTAAAATACCTAATATGAAACCTCTCAAATATTACATCATTTTAAAATTATGAAGCTACAGTCTCAATCACAACTGAAATAATTTGCAAAAAAAATTGATCCAAGTTAAAAGAAATATAACCCAGCATTCGTTTATTCAAACTTAGACTATATTTTTTATGAACTCTAAAACAATTTCTCATCCATATTTATTTTTTTTCAATCAATCAAACTTATATCATTTCAAAATCCTATCTTATTTTATCTCTCCACTCCTTATACCATTATCCGCTTACCCTCAATATAAACCCTTTCTCACATACCGTCTCATCATCATTAACTTTTCGAAGCAAATCCATAATAATCTCTCGAAAGGTTAATATATTTGCATCCACCCCTTTGTATACCAACCGAAAAAAATCATCCCTGTTGAAAAACCATTAATTTCCTTGAAACATTTCATCCATCCAACACTAATCGCATAGAGATCCGTTCTTAAAACTTCAAACAAAACAATTACAAAGTCATCGGACTTGACAAGCTCTTTGTTTCTAAATACCTCTTACCAACTTTCCTTATACTTATACTTTCCATGCCAAATATCCAATCTCAGTGTGAAACCCACAATTTGCAGTGATTCCCCGTAAAACAGGGCAGCGTATGGTATCCTTTTGTGGATTTGAAGGCTAATATGCCTAGCATTTCAGGATTTCCATAATTGCTTCCATACAAGGGCGATATAAATACAGTCTCAATGTTTTCCAGTATTTATAGCTAGGCGGTGTGATTTCTAAACCGGGGTGTAAGTGGTTTTAATTTTATGACACAAGGTCCTTTGAAATATGTTTGATCTGCCTCTTTGAAATACCATAAATACTTTTCACAGACTTATAATCCCTAACGTTACCCACAGTGATTTAGTTTATATAAATCTTTATTTCTGGTTTTCTAACGTAAACTGAGCCTTGCCTGTCCACACGGATGTGATTAGATTGTCCTTAATGTTACCTGTCCAGGCGCAAGGAATTTACGAAACCGGATCGTAAATTTTCGAAAAAGGTAAGATTAAAGGATACACTAATTGCAGTTGAGTTAATCGGATAATTAGGAAAGCCTCTTAAATAGAGGTCTTTGTGAATCATCGTAAAATATGAGACTGTTGCTGAGAATGAGGATGGATTTGTATTTTGTCAGGTACCATAATCGAATCCATGTTGAGAGTTTGGTAATCCTCCCTCATTGGTTGTAAACTAATGCGAAATAAATTAAGTTAAAAACAGATATAAGAGGATAAAATGTGGAAAATATGTTGTTCATTGTTAAATACTTATATGAAATGACATATGTCTTTCAGTTGAGGCTGTAATCAGCTGTTTTGATTTTTTTTGTCACTGAGAAATAGTTAAAACCAGTCAGCACCTATGGTACTAAGTCGGATAAAATTTAACCAGCTTTGTTATTTATTTGAAAAAAAAACATATTTTAAAGTGTGTTAATTTTTTTCTGATCAGATGATTTTCGTTGCATCAGATTGGATTATAGCTTTGTCCACATCTTATGGGTCCCGAAGGAGCTGCAAAAAGTAGTATTCTAAATATTTTTCTATTGCCTTATTATCGAATAATTTATCCTGATTAAACATGAGTCGCTTGTTGTAAAGCAGAGTGCTTTACTGAGTTACTTCTGATGGAATATTTGTCAAGCTCGAACATGTGAGGTTATAACAGCTTCAGCTATTAATACATTTTTTTTACAAATGTGAAATTAGTAAGACGATGAATAATATGACTGATTCGCTAATGCTAGCTGAAAGTCAGAAAGACTATTATAGCCCATATTCTGTCCTTAGTTTCAATTGATTGGACTTACTGAGTATTTCTCTGAAAAAATACTTTTTTTTATTGACGGCAGGTGAACTTTGAGCAAAACATTCTGTTCCTGGTTTAACAGATCTAGACTGTCAATATATGATTTTAAATTTCGCGTTTGGTTTCAACATTTTTCCGCTAAGAAAATATTTCAAATGCAAACAGAAACACACACTTAAAAGTTCTGAAATATTTTCTGATCAGCTTAATTGAAAAAAGATGATACAAAACCAAAAAATTATAATCCTCTCCATAATAAAACAAAAAAAGACAATTATATTCGGCAAACAAAGAATTAAATATTAGAACAACGCTTGTATTTAAATCAGTAACATAATCATGCACGAGCATTTAATTTATAATTCTGGATGGGCGACCCAGAATGTTATTACCTTAATTTGAATGATAATTTTATGTCTTCTTTATTTGAACTAGCTTTTGGATTTCAAGCTGAAAACTTAAGTAACCACGGTTAATAGCTTATTTTGTGCTCTACGGGCAGGTGCAGTTACTGACGATAATAAATTCAATTTTTTTGTTTTATTTTGGGAAAATGTGCATCTTTAGAGTGTTGAGAACACGTGGGTAAGAGGATATTTCACATATATAGTTGAAACCACAGCCCGTTGAACGGAATACAACTATAACCTTTGAAGTGTTTGTTTTTTGTAAACAGCATTTTTCAGCGCGCGGACCCTCCTACAGTTTGATAATATGAACCAATTCACATATACCTTCATGAAAATGAAAGTAAACTCAATTAAAAAAAAAACACACAAAAACCAAAAAGCCCCCTTAATTTTGTCTGCTTTAATAATTTTTAATGTTTTTGTGTTTCGGATGAGATGACAAGGCTGTAGAACATCCCGCGAAAACTCAAATACGCGCTAGAGCCACCATTTTTTAAATTTTTTTCATAAAACCAAAAGTTACTGTATTCTGATAGGAAAATTCAATACATAAATACTCCTTTCTAGTTGTTACAGTTTCATGAATTTCCATGCCAAATAACTGCAATCTCCTGCTAATTTATACGCCAAAATTCAAAATTAAACCTAAAAAAATATTCGTTAAAAATGAATTTATCTTTATTTTGTAAAACTTTAGTTTTAGGACCGATTTCTTGGCCTGAATTTAAATTGAGATCTAAATTTTTACTCTTGGAGCATGCATAATAGTTTTGGTTGAATGTATGATAGTAATAATTGGTGGAGCTGAAAATAATGCCAGCTCTTTCATTTAACAAAAACAACTCAAAGAAATAAGTGTTTTTAGAAACAATCCTTGCAACACAGCTAAGACTGATATGTCTTGAAGAGTAACACACAATCTGCTATCTCTTTTTTGTCAAAGTAATGGAAGTTCAACGGAACAACAGCTAGTTTTTAGAATCATTGTATTATAAACTTGAGATGTGAAGTGTGTCATTTGATATTTGCTCTGACCATCGTTTTGTTTTTGTTTTTTGAAAAGTATTCGTTGTATGATCACAGAGCTTTCCTATATTGCAAGAGTCATCTGAAAGTACGAAGCAAATGAAGGACCGAAAGCAATTTCCTAACTCGACCACACTTGCCTTTTTGAAGGAATCACAAAAACTCTAATGTCCAAGTGCTTCTAAAAATTTGGAGTACAAACTGCTCCATAAAATGCTCCTGTGAATATTTTAGAGGATGATAATGCATTCTTGAAGCTGATAGATACATTAGTCTGTCAATTAAAGAATGGTAGGAATCTTCGCTGAGATGGAAGACATGCTCATAAAAATTCGAGATGATTTGTGGCCACAGCTCTCCCTGTCTGCACCTGGATAAATTTTGAGCACAGAGAATAGAACGTATATTAAAAAATAAATTAAATTCGTAAATTTAATCATGAGCTTAAAAGAGTAAACGTCTATTGACCACTACTTCATGTCCTCTCAGACACAACCTTGTCGTGGTGGAGGAGTTTGTGCATTGCAAGAAGTCACACTAAAAGTGCCCAAAAACATCGTTAGTCTAAAAATCAACCTGTGCTGACCCGACTCAGTCAAGGCTGCCAGGTTTAGGTATTCCACCCCAAAATGGGGTATTTTTTCTGTTTGGGGGTGAAAATGAGGGAGACAAATTATTGCCATACATTTTGGAGGAGTTGGGGGTATCTAAACCAAAAAGTCATATTTTTTAGTAAATTTGATTGAAAACTTAATTGATGTTATTACTGGTGCAAAAAATTTTATCAAAGTTTTCGTATATCAAAAATATTATTGAAATTGGGCTAACATTAACATATATCGTTGGCAAAATCAACGCAATAATGGAATTTATCGAGGAAATGTCAAAGAAGTGACGTATATATAATATATATTCAGCTATAACGCTTTTGAAGAGCCAAAGCGCGATGGTTCACTCTCTGCACACACGCGATGGCTTCTGAGAGGTATGGAAAACGGAGGGACCCCACTTGCTAAAGATACTTTAGGGCTCGACGAACTTACATTCAGAAAAGACGGAAGCAAGCACGTATATCAGCAAACTTAGTAGCAGGACGAAGGAATAGTCGAGAGACTTGGGAGGGTATAACAGTGAATTCGGTAATATGAAGGTGACATTTTAACGGACGATAAAAAGCTGTTGGAAATTGAATAAGAGATCGAAATAAGAGAAGTTTGAGAGAAAAGGTCATTTGTTTACATTTGCTTACATTCATTGGCAAGGAATTACGGTTACACCAATTGAGAAGAGCACGCAGACAATTTTGAAGAATATCCAAGTTCTTCAATGTGTCCAGTGTTATCAGGTAGACAACCTGATAACACTGGAAACATTGAAACCGTTTGCATATAGTAAACGAGATGAATTCGTAATAGAAGGAAAGTTTCGATAAAAATCAAGAAGATTAATAGACCAAGGGTAGACTCTTTTCAAACCCCGAATGAAGGATGAAAGGGAGAAGAGGAAAGGTTATTAGTTACTATTAACAACAATTCCTCTTTATTACACACAATAACGACGACAACACAGCCAAACTGCTTGACTTTATTCAACAACAATCTGTGATTGACAGTGTTAAAAGCTTTTGAGAAAGCCTGTGTATAGAGCGCTTGTCCCAGACGATTAATGGCAAGGATAACTGTGTTTGTGAAGAGAATGAGGTTAGACAATGTAGACTTACCTCTGAAAAACTCATAGGATGAGACAAACCATGGGATACAATCTAGCGCAAACAATTTTTTCAAGTAGGTTCTTCAAGCAAAAAAGAAGAGAAATGTGATGATAACTGAAGACGAAGGAAACATCGTTAGTTTTGAAATATGAACATTAAAAACTTTCCAGTAGAAGGTAAAGTGAAGGATTAAATTAAAAAGGAGAGAAAAAGGGAAGCGCAATGAAGAATATATCGACCAGGCATAAAAATTGGCAATGTGAATGGATTCACTGCCGGTATGGGAATCAAGACTAAGTGATAAGCTCTCAACTTTATTCGGACTTGTATGGATTAGAGAAAGTTTATCGGATCAGGAGGTGCAAAAAGGGGGGGGATAGCTATGTAAGGATGAGGTAAAGGAGTTTATGAAAATTTCACATGCATCCAGTGTAAATGAGGAGCTAGAACCGTTGAAAGCAACCTGGTCAGAAATGGAAGCATTCATCACTGAAAGAGCTTAACTATCAGCCGCCTAAACTATAAAACTATCATGGCCTCCACAATTGCCAATTAATTTAATAATGACATCCTCTTATCCATAAAATTTTCCCGATTATCTTGAACTATTGATCGAACGCACATCAAAATTGGATGAAAGTCTGTTCAACGTCCATTACTAACATCACCAATCATATGAACTATTACATATCAACCAAAAGATTATTTCCATTTCATTACAAACAACACGAAATTTCCCGGAAAAACTCAAAGAAATATGTCTACCGGTCGGCAAAATGAAATGAAGAAAATCATAAAGCGCTCTCAGCCCACAAATTGCCGCAACTCGTATAAATCCAATGTATGTAGTAATAAAATTCTAGTACACCTACTCATAAAATCGTGAATTGCGTGGAAATTTTGCACAATCTTAAATTTTCCGAACATGATACGATGATTACTGATGTATGCATTACATATGGGCTTTTCATAATTTCATTACTAGGCGATCATTGTTTGGATTTTCTTTATGGCGTAGCCATAAACTGTGCTCGAGGCAACCATTTTGCACTAATACAACATTCCGTAAAACATGTGTTGGGGAAAATTTCAAAAGTTTTTCTATACTTTGATTGGGAACGGGACAAGAGTGAAACATCAAAGGTATTTCAGAGGAAAAGTCAAGCAAATATTTCGGTTTGGTTAGATGACTGGCTGAATGGCTTTATCTACGTGTAGTTAAGTTTTCATGACTTGAAAACTTAATTTTTCTTTTAAATTTCCTCTATGATGTTGTTATGGTTATTATTTTTCCAAGTTGTTGAAGCCATCGAAGCTATGAAAACACATTATAGTGTCGATGGTACAATTAATTTGCAGGCAAGATGAAAGAGTTCGAAGTGATGGTTTTCCGGTACTTTGCGGCACATATATTTTCTCGAATGGAGGATGTTGAATGGTGCGGAGAAAATGATATTTTTATTTGAAATTATTACGTTTCATACATATGCTATTGATGAGTTGTCGATTGTGGAAGTCATATTTCATAATGTTAATTGACGTGTTGCTACTTGAGTTTCTAGTGTTGTGTGTGTTTCACTGCGAGAAGCTCTGACGTAAAGGCTTTGAGATAATGTGTAGTAATATTTTTATCAAAAGGAATAGAATAGTTTTTCAACTCATACAATAGATCTCTATTAAATCAGAAGACAAAGTTCGCAACTACCAATGTCTCGCTCTTTATCTCCCTGTCGTGCTTTCGTTCTCTTACAGTACTACTAAAGCCATCAACAGTGGCTTGTTTTAAATGTAATAAGCACTTATCTTTCTAAACACGATTCTAAACGTTTTCAATTTTCTAAATGATCGGTTTGACCTAAAACATTATTGGTATTCATCAAAAGTAAACGAAAAAGACGTTCAAGCTGGTACTTACATATACTGTCGGAATTAATAAGATCCAAACCTTTTAGTTTCCTTTTTTAAATCTTTTTCATCCCCAACTTCGCTAGTCTGCCAACCCGAGCTTTTGTAGTATCATTTTTGCTTAATCTTAGCTGCGTAGTGGTAAGCACTATATGCCGACAATTTTTGTGCAGGAACTTCGCAGGCTGGGTCACGATATATGCCCTTCTTGTGAAATTGGTTTCACATTCATTTTTTTTAGTAGAAATTTTTTCCCATTTTTTAGAAACCTGGAGATATAAGTCAATGCAGGGATTATAAATGGGATGAAACAAGCACTGGCCTACTAAGCGTAAACGTTCTATCAACATTTTAATACTCTCGAGATATTCGATGACTTGTGTTTTGATTTATACTGAAGATACATACATACATATACAGTGACGGAAAAAGGATTCGCGATTTAGATATAAATCTAAAATATTACATTTTTGTTCCTTGTATTACTCAAAACAATTTAATATGTTTAACTTAGTTTGTTCTTAAGCTCACATATATATTCAATAAACAATTAAACCTACAAAACAAAATGTATATCTAAAGCAAAATCAAATTAACATGAAATTCATGAAACAATTGAGTGGAAAACAAATATTCGCGAAAAGTTTAATTTGGGAATTGTCTTTCATTTAGTATTTAGTGTGAAAACCCTTGGCCTTAATTACAGCATTCAGACGATTAGGTATCAAATGAACCAACTTTTTTGAGTAATCAGTGGAAGTGTTTTCCCTTTTCACCTGTAAAACTTCTTTAAGTTGTGTCC
This sequence comes from Nemotelus pantherinus, assembly GCA_963978885.1. NCBI lineage: Eukaryota > Metazoa > Arthropoda > Insecta > Diptera > Stratiomyidae > Nemotelus > Nemotelus pantherinus. The sequence goes on along the minus strand of OZ022266.1, from coordinate 44,285,862 downwards.
TGTTTGTGATATTATGCTGTCAAATCCTTTTTTTCCAGATCATCCCAGAGGTGCTCGATGGGGCTGAAGTCCGGCGATTGCGGTGGCGTATTGAGCATATGCGGACGCACACAATAAGCCGTGTGCTTGGGATCGTTATCCTGTTGAAAGTAATAACTGCTACCAAGACCCAAGTTATTGCTGCTGATTTTCAAGACACCTTTCAGGATATTTGAATAAATGTTCTTGTCCATGATGCTGTCGATAAATACAAGTTTCTAAACCCCCGATGATGCCATACACCCCCACACAAAAACTCCACGGCCCCCATGTTTAACAGTCTGCCTTAGGTTTTTTATTTGCAGTTCTGTGCATGATGTTTTCCATACTAAGCGCCTGCCATCGGAATTAAACAAGTTGAATTTACTCTCATCTGAAAACAGTAGTGTATCCCAGCAAGTTAAATCTTTCATGTCATGCTCTTTTGCAAAAGTAAGTCGCTTCTTTTGGTTAATTTTTGAGATTAAGGGTTTTTTTCGTGGTGCTCTCGCATTATAACCAGCGCTTTTCAGTACATTGCGCATTTTCCGGGCACTCACTGTCTTACCATAAGTTTTGCTAATGTTAGTTACGATTTCAGAAGAAGTTGTTGTTGGATTTCTTGAAGTATCACTAACAATTTTCCTACATTCGTGTTGAGCGATGTTTACTTTTGAAATCATCCGTTGATCCATGTCGTTTGCAAATACTCCGCACTATGGATTTACTTCTATTTAGAGCATTCGATATGTTAACAAACCTTTTTCCTGCGTTTTTCAAGTTTATAATAGTTCTCCTTTCCTCTGGAGTAGTTTCCGAACCTTTACGGCCCATTTTTGAAATAAAAAGTTTTATCACTACTAAACCTTTCATAACTCCACGCGAATACTTCACTGTGCTAGCTTTATTGGCGTTTTTAATATCCGCCGGCTTCATGTTGGCATTTTTAGAATGTGATTCCTCGAAACAAATAATTCAAACTCTTCATGCTATGATTTCGTTACATACATACAGCCAACCGCGAATACTTTTTTCCAGGTACAATTAGGAGTCAACAGATTCTTCCTTCTTCTAACGCTCATACGAAAATATTCTGAAAATTTTTATTTTTCAAAAGACAGTAAAAACGAGTAATTTAAGCAAATCATTTAACTTATTTCGCTAATATATTGCCAAAAAAATTTAATTAAATTCTTATATTGATTTGAACATACTTCCACAAAAGATAGGTTTTTCAAATTTTGTAGAATGATGTAACAGAATATGTAGTTTTCGAATTCGGCGTCAACTCAAAAATTCAGATAGAATGTGTATGCTTAGTAGGACAGAGCAGCTTTGAGCATGCATTTGTAAAGAATCTACAATGATCGAATCGCTAGTTAAACGATTTGGCTAGTTAAGCCACTTGTGATAAGGTAATTTTAGAAATATGAGCTAATTAAAGAAAAGCTACCCCAGTAGCCTTGTCTGAAAATAACCATGACATACATACATACATACCTCTATCGGCACTAGAGCCCTCAACAAGGCTACAATAAACATCAAAACACTTAAGAAGCATCATTTAAACAACCATCCATCATTTCCACCATCCACACATCACATCATGTAGAGAATCCATACTCCTGATTCAACTCGAGCAATGAAATCCTCTATAGCGTAGCTCTGCTAAAACTGAAAGTCACTGGTCGTCACTGATTTATGGAAGTTACCACCGAATACAAACCAAAATATATGAAACGATTTACGTGAAATGGTGTATACCGTAGTCAGTCTATATATTTATATGTATATTCGTATGAGAGGCTATGATGATGGTGATAAATTTTCGGAAAATTCACTTTGATAAATGAGGTGGAAACACGTTTGGTAGCTCTGTCGGAACGATGTTACGCATTTGTCATAAACATAAAAAGGCCTGGCTCGATGTGCCGACAGCGATGTTAGTAAGATTGTTTATGGTGCGCGGAATCTTCTAGAACACGACGCGCTAAATGCGAAACAGACAGAATGAATATGGTTTATTGCTACTGTGAGGATGAAAGATATGATGGCGGTACAATTCAATGGGGACGGAGTAACTAAGGAAGAATTAATCAAAAATATGTAAAATATTTGAAAGTAATTGCGAAGATCAAATTTTGCTGTTTGAATTATTTTTTAATAAGATAATTGTTGAAAATATTTCTCAACTTACATTTATTAATTTAATTTATGCTGTTATAAACATAGGCCAGATAATAGATGGTGTCACCATAATAAGTACTATCCCAAATATTATTTCATGTCGAAATCCATATGAAGGATCAAATCTCTAATCATTTATTTGACGCACCTTCAAGGATTCACTCATTCGCAGCATCCAAATCAATTCCATCTCCAACTCACCATTCTTTTTCCCTCCATCTCTCTCCCAAAACTCTCGACAGCAACAATATAAACAATCTAATATTGTTTGGGTTTAGCTGATTTTCTTTTGTCCATTATTAGGTACTGCTTCCGCTCTCTCCACATTCTACCTCTGTTGTTCGCTACTTTTACACTTGAATTTCCCGGAAAAATACTGTTGTTTTTATGTTACTTTGCTTTGTTCTAGGCTCCATGCTAGGGTTTCCAACAATTTGCTGTTGTTATCATTTATGTCACTTTGATGAAATATGTATGTATTCGTATGTTATGGAATTGTGGATACCACGCATCATAGCTTCGCTTTGAAGAAGTCATTAACCAAACGAAGCAGAAAAATTGAATGTTTTCATGTCTATGAGTTTGACGTTATATCTTTCTTAAATTTTTTTCTCTGGGGGGAAGATGATGTTTATCAAGATGCGTCTAAAATGGTAGTAAGTATTTGAGATAGTAGTTGGAGTATGTGATTTCGTTAAGAAAATTAAAATAGGGCTGCGTGTAGCTCAAAGCAAAGCAATAAAGGAATTATTCCAGAATTTGAAGATCAAAGATAACAAGTTTGCTATAAATAATGAAGAATTATAAGATTTTTCGCAAATTTTTGAATTTAAACTTGAAGATTGAAAGTGTTTAGAACATGGAAACTAAGTGCTTAACTCTACATTAATTCATTTACAGTCATAATCACAATAGGTTAGAGCAAACTATTTTTTGTTTAGCTTTTCAAAACAATTGAAGGAACTGATGTAAAAATGAACATATAAGCCCTCAAACAAGCAATCAATTTCGTCAAAAATATTAAACAAAAAACATACACATATTTCAGGTCACGTTAATGTTAGTATATCGACTAAGGCACTTTTTTTTGGTTTTTACAGCTGGGAATTTATAAGCAAGGATTTAAAAGTTTTTTTAATGGTAGTGGTGTTTTCATCGTTGGCCTACAAAATAATGAATATATATATATATATATATATATATATATATATATATATATATATATATATATATATATATATAATGTATACTTACTATCTTAACCCCAAAATCATACGTCATAGCTTCTCTAATTTGTTACTGTAGTCTTCCAGTGAGCCTGATCAGGAAGCTGCCAATCTTTGGCAAATAGTAATAACAAACAGTGCAATTTGAATGCTTTTTGCTTGTAAGACTTCCAGCACTATCCTGTTTGGTTACGCTGCAAGTATAACTGTTCGCTGCTCAGAGGCAAAACTGCAAGTACTTCTCATATTGAGAATGATCTTTCTGCACAGAGCTTTTCTTCTGTGTTTATTTACGTTTTTACGTCATTTAGGGATGGACGGGTTTTTTAGGCTACGACTAACTCAGATGGTCTTCCAAATAATTGCTATTCGATGTTTTCCTCTCATCCTGCGAAATCAGATCCTCTATACACACATCAGTCGATTATACGAGTCATATTTTCCAGACCCTGCTGTTGCTATAAAACTGATTCTTGTTCATTAGTTATCCTCCGCTGCTCTTTGAACACTTCTGTTGCTACTTTATGTAAACAACCTCCCTTGGCTCCTTTACGATAAATTTCTTCTCTTCCCACGTGAACTTCTTCTATTTAACAGAATTAGTTTGCCTAAGGACTGATATTTACTCAAATCTGATATTTTCATGTTGCGGAACTGATCGTTGATATTGTAAATTGTTCGTCTCAGCTATCTGGCTTTGTTTTAAGCTATCCTCAATTCTCTATTTCTACTTAACTTTCTTTAATCCTTATTGTATCGCTCTCCAGATCGATCCTAGAGCAAGGACTTGCTGTGTAGTTTGTATAGTCTCTGTGTTGATTCTATCTATACATATGTGTCTATTTAATTACTCAATCTGCAACTACATCAATTTTCCGAAACTTCTGCCAACATAAACGATGGTCAAAAAGTTTTTCAACTCCATTTGCACACCTCAGCCAGAAAAAAAATCGCTTTAAGCTCGCAATACGGCTTTATCCTTCTTTAAATTCATAAACTGCGATAAATAAAATAAAATAATAAACCAATTGTAATAGCTCGCTATTTAGAAAACACAACATCTTAAATAGCATACCCCTCAATTTTTTATACAATAATTTTATCTTTCAATCGAAAATTAAAAAACTGGGATTGAACCTGAATAAAAAAATCTCTTACATACACAAAAGTCTGCTCCCGATCTGAAAAGCTCGATCAAGTACTGGAAAATTGAAGGTGAAAAGCTAGAAGCATCACGGACTACTAGCACCTCATTTAAAAGCTGCGGTGATATATGAGGGAACCTACCAGTCAAAAAGAGTAAATCATAATCAGAAGCTGGTATTGAAATGAGATTTGAATTGATGGCAGATTTTGAGATGAATTGATGAGATTTGAATAATTAAGGCAAGAAAGAATTTAGTATTGAGGAAGTCCGAATTATTTGTACGTGATAGTCCGTTTGAATGAAAATTAACTTTGTAACGTGAATTTCGTAAATTAATAAGAGCGTAAAAACTTCTAGTATTTAGAGTAGAATTTTATTTTTAGTTTTTTTGTACATTCTTAGCCTAATTTAAGCACTATTTACAATATAAAAATTACAAACAAGAGGATACATTATTTTGGCCTGCATGACACCGACCAGCCGCCTGCAGTTAGTCCGCGTTAAATCGAGCAGGAACTTAGTCGCTGCGTGATTGTATGACCCCCACATGATTTTGATTTGCTTGCAGATCTGAGTTGCACGCCATCTGCACATCGCACCTTGCATCCTATTGGAGTCGATAAAGTATTTGATCGTCTGGATTGGAGTTAAAATGTCAACCGAAAATTCGGAGTCTACTGTGGTTGCCCAGTCTGTTCAGGGCCTGAATACAGTCCAGTACACACTTCGATTTGTATGTGTAAGACATCAGAGCTTTGACCGCTGCTTGACTGTCTGTAAAGATGTTGATTTCCTCACTTGTGGTATCTCTGGCGTGTGCTAGGTCTGCGGCTTTGCGTATTGCAAAAACCTCCGCCTGAAAAATACTACAGTGGTTAGGAAGCCTGAAGGCTGCTTTAATAGTTGCATCTGCAGAACATGTTGCAGCACCCACTCCGGCAGCCGTTTTAGAGCCGTCAGTGTAGATGCTTAGAGCTGCTGCGCCCCTTTGCTGATTCCACTCCAGCCCATCCCCCACAATCGCTTGATATCGCCGCTCGAAGCACAGAGTGGGGACCAAGTAGTCGGTGCTACCTGCGTACCCCCGCTCAAAACTGCTGTGACCGAAGGATCGTGACTCGAAGTGTCCCGATTCCCTAAACCTGACAGCAGCTTTTGCAGCTGCGCCCTTAACGAAGAGGTCAAGCGGAGGCAGATGAAGCAGGACGTTCAGTGCAGGCGAAGGAGTCGAGGCTAAGGCACCTGTGGTACAGAGAGCCGCCAACGAGAGCTGGACTCTATTCGTCATGCTTGCAAAGGTAGTCTTATTTACAGCTGGCCACCAGACCAAGCATCCGTAGGCCAGTATAGGTCTGGCTATCGCCAAGTAGATCCAGTGCGTTAAAGCAGGGCTTAGACCCCACGTTTTAATAATACTATACGAATACTTAGCTTGCGTGTAAATTAAATTAGAGGATGCGAACCTGAAATGCGTGGCAATATCAATATAATGTTTTCTGTGATATGATATATATGAATTATTCTGATGAATATGATAGATTTTATTTGTGGAATCGCTAATTTCAGTTATAATCTTGTAAATTTTCCATAAACAGGCATAAAATTCATTTCAAAAATCGTTACATTATTCACTACAATTGCATTCATAAGAGTATTAATTTAATTTGAGAAACCCGTTAAGAAGACATATGAATGGAAAAAATAAATTTAAAAAAAGTTAGCTTTTTCAATTATAATTTTTCCCCAAAAAACTTATGTACTCAGATCAAGCTATAAATTTGTGCAATAAGCTTAAGAAAATAAATATTAAAATTAAAATTTTAAAAATAAACTCTTACTTACTAAGCAAACGTACTATTGAATTTATTATACTATTTATCCTTGGTCCCAAGTGTATTTTCGATTTCAGTTAGTGAACATTTAAAATGTAAATTGTACAAATTCAATGAAAATCGTGTGGCCAGAAATAAATAATGTATTGCATCTCAAATGAATATATAAAAACTAAATAAAATTAAATATTTACATGGAATTCCGTACAGTCAACACCTTGGCTAATAAAATAAAACTCAAAATAAGTAGCCACATACATTTGAAATTACTCGAGTTGGTTGAATTTCAAACAGTCTAATGAAACAAAATGCAAAAATGTGAGTATCTATCATCTATTGGCAATAAATGAGGTGCATATTTTTTTGTTGCTTTGTAGTTGGTATTAAAACTACCACGAGAATTATTTAATAAAAAAATTCAATAATTTTAGTTGCATTTTTTTTACTAAACAGAAGATGACACTAAATCTTTGAAGAAGACAGCAAATCTGATTAGCAGAATTTTCCATCTTATATAGTAGAAGGGGAAAAAATATGCCACCATATCAATACACAATTATTGCCGCAAAAATGCCTGAAAATAAAAAATTTCTGTAAACATAAATGTCAAATGTGTTTGTGTAAAAAGTTATGGCAAATGATACAATGAACCTTACAGCCCCCTGAGAAATTTTCAGGTGAATTGTTGCTCGACAGTGCATCGTCAAAAAAAACAATCTCTCCAGTTAAAAACAAAATCCAGTAAAAAGAATTTAATTACCAAAAAAAAAAAAAAAATATTCAACTATTTCTATCTATTAACCACTATAACCATATGAATAATGAATAAACTTCTTACTTTTCTATTTTAAAAAGTTTAAAAGCTGGAATGAAAAAGACTGATCGAACTTTAAATTATTTAAGCTTTGCAGATCTTAGCCCTCGCCAAAACAAATGGCTGGAAAAACTTGGAAAAATGCTTGAGGTAAAGCCTGAGGATTCAATTGAATCCAGCTGAAACAACTGCAGAACAATGCTGAAAAACGAAATTTTAATGTGATTAAGAAATTTATGAGGAAGTAATGTTTCTAAAAGCATTAATCCTTATAAAAAACGAATCTCTTCAGAACATTATGAAAAAAATTTACACAAAATAAGATACTGCGGTCAATTTCTTACAAATAATTCCACAAAGAAGTCTTTACATTCTTATTTTTTAGTCCTGTAAGATGCGGTATAATCATAATTTTCAAAGTTAGTATGACTACTTTTTACAGAAAATCAAGTCAATGTATCAAATTAAAATTTTCTTTAAGAAATAATTCAAAAAGCAAAAACGTTTCCCACGTAACAAACCAATTAGGAACTAAACAAGGTGAGTTTGATAGATTACATCAGTTTACTGAAGGGAACCAGATGTCTGTAGGTTTCAGACAATGTTATTTTAAGCCTTTGAATGCCACAAGTTCTTTTGCTATTTTGATTGCTGATTTTCGAAGAAAATTAGAATTAGACTCGGTTCGTCGAAAATGCATATTTCTTTATGCATATATATATATATATATATATATATATATATATATATATATATATATATATATATATATATATATATAAATATAAAAATATATATATATATATATATATGTCTATATATATACATACATATATATATATATATATATATATATATATATATATATATATATATATATATATGTATATATATAAGCAAAAAGATTAAGGGAGATAATTTATGAATGGCGTGATCCGATTATGTTGATCCGTGATCCGATTATATTAATGTTGACTAAAGCTATCTATACATGGACTTTTAAGACTGCGTGAGCAACCCTGTAGGTACTGAAGTCACGTGAACAATACCGTCAAATCACCAATCCTCACGAAAAACTTTTGATTTTTGAAGAAAAGTTCAAATTATTGATCAATTTTAATCTTTGCCCACCAGGTCAAATTAAAATTTTCAAAATTTCGCGGTGCATAAAAACGTTGCACAAGAACCATCATATTTTCAGCACTCGAAATTTCTGTTCTCAAGAACTGACGACCGGATAACCTGATCAGTATGAAATTAACAGAACATGTTGGTACTCACTAGGACCAAGTCCGAGAGAAGTAATTTTGTAATGCGGTGAATTTTGTGGCAGTGTCCATCTTCAAAAATGCGGTGAACTTTGTGGGCATCTTCAAAAATCACTGAGAAAAAAAAACAGCAAAAATAAAATAAAACAAAAAAAAACGCCTAGAAATTTTAACGACACTCATATAGTTACTGGACCTTAATTTAGGCCTCATTTGATAAAAAATTTGGTTGGAAAATAAGGATAGCACTGCCAGCTATGGTAATTTTTGTCTTCGAAATTTTGTAAATTTGCTCAGCAAAATAAAATTTTTTCCCTTATAACTTCCAATACAGTCCTGAAATCAAAACAAAATTCATATTGTAATTGGACCTTATTGTTGCCTAAATTCCGTAAGAACTTCGGTGAAAAGCTATGAAAGAGCTGCCACCTATAGTATTTGTTGACATTTTCGGGCATTTGTTTACTAAGCGATGTTGTCATTAAATTTTCAAACGGGAATGACCCTGCAACGGCAATTTACTGCAAATATTAAGGTTTCAAAAATTTGAAAAGTTTTGCAATTTATCGCTGTAACTTTCGATGAACTCCTCGGATGAAAACAATATTCAAAAAATATATAGTATCTCATCTATTTGCCTTGTGTAAGATGAATTATGTCTTTCCATACTTTTTAGTCAATCAAAGCTAATTTCTTGGAAAATCAGTTTTCTAGCGGCTCTGATGCGCTTGCGTTTTCTCTTTTTTTTTTTGATTCTAGAGAGTATTAATAAAAACTCACGTACATTTGAAAAAATACGGGAATCATGCACTACATCTCCGAAAAAGCTGTATCAGACTTAGTGCTCCAAGTACCCTTTCTTCAGTCAGAATTTAGGCTTCCGGGGAAGTTGTTCCCATTGAACAAATGGTCAGCAGGATCACAGTTCTGGATCACTCGGTTCTCAGGTCTCACAATCAGTTCCATCCAGTACTTTTTAAAACTTTGCAATCTCAAATCTTTCTGTTTTTTAATTAAAAAAAAAACATTATTTTTCTTTCGTTTAAAACACTTTATCCTCTTCATGCACTTTGTCCAAAATACAACCTTCAGCCTGCATGACGGTATCAACTTCATTTGTTTCAAATGAAAAAATCAAAACCAGTGACAACATGACAGAGCAACTAAACTGTCATCTTTATCACTTAGTCAACGACATCTGTCCCGTTCTATGATGCCTGTCTCAGCAAGACGCCCAACAGCCAAATGTCGTTGCTGTACAAGACGATAGAATTCATCCTGGAATAGTAGCTATCTAGTGAAAACAGACCAATCTAAGAACACAATTTCCTAAAAACAAACTAGAACAAGTTCTAACCAACATATACAACACAAGACTAGATCTATATTTATTTCAGTCTAGATTTTTCGTCCTTTTTCGTAGATGAAACAAAATAACCTGACACTCAGAATACCCCCTGCAAATCACTGTCTTACATCCGACATCCAACAGTTAAGTGTATTCCCGCTATTACTTTGTTCCCCAACTGTACAGAAATTCCAGGATATGTCATGTTGCTCCCATCGTCCTTGGTCGTTCTGACAATCCTTAATCGTCCTGACAGCTCCGAGCGACATCTCATCTTCTCGTTAGTAAATCATGTCATGCCGACCCAAAACAACGACAACCCGACCCGGCTAGAAGCCAAGCGTAGTGGAGCATTCGTTTCGTTCTGCCGTCCGTCGAGTGACAGTGCAATGGAGAAAGAATTGTGAAATATGTTTTTTTTTCTTCTCAGATTTTGGGGAGTTCAATGGCGACAGGCCGATGGAATGGAATGGTGTTGACGGAAGTGGAGAAGGTGAACCTCGACATACAAGCAACAGAGAGTCATGCAATCGCTTTGACGCTCTTGTTAGATGAAAGACATAATTTTCCTGTTGAGGACATGAAAATTTCAATTCATCGTGACAACTGTCATAAACAAGGATTTTCTAGGAATACGAATATAACGCGATATTTCAGTCTGCTGTGACATGGACCAACGACGTAGACGACGATGACATTTTCATTTTGGATGGGTGTATGAAAGACTTTTTTTGCCGTAGCATGGGAATTGTAGTGAAAGTTTTGGTAGAAAAATGTTAGTGGGAAGGAAATAGGTGGAGTGGTTGATTTCTGGTGGAAAATTGAAGAGGTTTGCGTGAATTCTCGCTTTGGAAAAAAAAAATTTAGATTATTTAAGAAAATATAAATAAGACTAGTCTAGTGAATGTCACATTGGGTTGACTACACTTTGAATCCTAGACTATTTACAAAAAAGACAGTACTGAAACTTTTCTAAATTCGGTGGTGGCATCCTTATTTCTACTCGGTTTCAAACTATTTTGGATGTTGTACAACAATTTTTCAAATGTTTAATCCTTTCTTTTTCAGCACACTGTAACTCTGAATGCTAAAGATTATTTTTCTCGTTTGAAAAAAATATGCCCAAAAACAATGCTTGTTAGGAATATTTTTTCACCGTGAAAAGATTAAAATAAACCATCAAAATTGATTAAAGGCATTGATTCTAGTCAAACAAGTGACATTGAAAAACCAAAGGAAAATTTCAATTCGTAGAATTTTTGAGCGGACTTTCAGGATTATTGGCCGTTTATTGGTTTGTTTTACAAACGACCAAAAGAGGACTAAAGAATTTGCACTCAGTTTACTAGTCTCGCGTTTTAGGCTAACTCAGTTTTATCACTCTCCAATTTCAGTACCAAAGGAGGCACATTTATAGACTTGCTGCAGTGAACATAAGTATAAGCTTCACCGCAACTTGCCAGTAATTCAATTCTATCAGCCAGCACCATCCTCCTCTTCCGTCAATTTACACTCCAATATCACATTTCACATCCGATCGTAAGGCGAGCAATAAATCATTTTTATTGCTCGGTGTTAACATGCCCTATCAAGAAAAGGTGAGCAAACACATAAAACAATTTCTAGGATCTTTGTACACATAGAATACTGTTTACACACAGTTCGTCTACACAATTGGTATCAAAGTCCCGTCCGTCTTAAAACTCAATAGTCTCGTTGCACATGTATGTACCAAGTCAACACAAATCTTTCGATGCCTTTAATGGCCTGCTTCCTCCATCATCTCTTCGATCGTCGCGTCACGTTGTCGTTTCAGTCATTTCTTCGTTATCTTTGCATGTGCTCGCGCTAAGATGCGGTAAATGAGATGAAAATGAGCTGAAAGATCAAAGCGGACCGCTCAACACATCTTAACATCGCGAGTTTCATTGCCGCCATCACCATCTTCATCGCCACACCGTCGTTGCCTCGAGCCCTAAACTTGGATGCATGGTACCTACGTCAGAAGCCTATGCCCGACGACCTCTTCTTGGCACTCTCCATACCCATGTCATCGCTTCATGTCTTTTTAGCGTCACTATGTTCAACCACGCCACGACATATACCAGGCAAACGAAGCGATAACATGGGCGGCCCGCAGCGGTCGCTTTTAGGACCTGTCTTGTTCGTGTCTGCATGTCAATTTTTCTGAAAGAAAAATTAAAATAAAGTGGCAAATGGTTTGATTGCTTTTCGAAAATAACTATAACACGGTTTCCGGGATGTTTTGTGTCTGTCTGTATTGTGATTTCAGTTTGTGGTTTTTTATGATTGCGGTGATCTTATATCAAGGCCATAAGACTGTAAAATGAGACTAAAAAGTAGGTCGCTTTAAAGATATTTCATGGCTTGGAAAATGTTATAGGCGAAACTAGCTCAACCTTTTGTGTGAAAGTAGTGTCAAGGTCCACTTTATATCTCAGTGGAATTTCATATATTTTTATATTCAGCAAAAATTAAACTTCTTCCACATATATATAAACATATATATTTTAAAAACCAACCAAAAAATCGCTAATATTTCAAAAACCAGCCCACACACTGCTTCCTTTACGGAACATTAACCCATCAAAATCTGTGTAAATATAGTATTCGATAAGCGGCCTCTCAAATGGATATTACGCCTGGATCCACCCGAAACTACATTCCGAACGCCAAAGCATCTTTGGCATGATTGTCACATCGCCCGTTAACTGGCGACTTCACAGGAACATCATCGCGATCTGGTGCCTACACTTGAACAACTTTCTTTCAGTTTTCTCTGTAGATCCCTTTAAGTTTGTGGTGCTGATGTCTCTGAAATCCGGAGTGAAGCTCAAACACCTTGATGATGCCGCGAAGCGTCTGTTGAATTTTTTTTTAGACCCGACAACTTCTTATTTGATCTCTGCTGGAAATTTTTCATTTGAACTACTTGAAAGTGATTTAAAGTAATTGTTTTATGGCATGGATGGAAATACGCTATATGGTTGAGATGGTTTGAATGGATGGATAAGAAGTTGAAGTGGCATCGGGACCACCACCGGAAATGTGCCGAAGGATTTGTCGATGAAATTAGTCTGAGAAATTGTTTGAATTACTGGTCATACTGTATTTGATGGTGATGACATGACTTGATGTTTGGGAAGACAAATTTATGGAAATATTGTAGGTTTTCGGAAGGTTGATGCATGGAGGACTATGGGACATTTGATTTGAATGAAGTGCAATTTATGGATTTCTAATGAATTCTTAAAAATCATATCAAAACTAACTCCAGCATTCTTAAAACACATCTTCGTAGGAAACTGGGAAAATAGAAAAATTGGTTATTGCAATAATATTGCATTTTTTGAAGCTGTTATTATAATAGCTGTTATCATTATTACCAGTCATGTATAAATAATGCGATAAAACTCTCCCATCAAAACATGTGAACTCTCCTAACACCTTACTTTTCATCCCAACCACTCATAAATATACTTTCAACTGTCTCCCCCTAAACATTCATACCTGTCTACAAAATACATTACGCGACATTCCTTCTCTATTCCCAAGGCAATAACAATAAATAAACGAAATAAGCAAAAAAATCTCGTTAAGATATAATAAACACACAGCAAAGAGGCAACAATAAATCGCTTCTTCGTCGAAAATTTACTACCACTGACTGCCTGCCTCCCTCCACACCAAAAAAGACAACGCTAGCGTCCAAGAAGAACGCTCTAGATTCCATCTAAACGGAACAACCAACTCCCATCGCATTGAATTATATTAGTAGCAATAAAACCGGAACATATAAATTCACTGAAGCGACTATAAAACCCAAGTCTGGAAATCAATTTTCGCAATGTAGGCACCACGAGTAGATTTGAATTGCGAGGAAAATCTAAATCAGAGCAATGAGTACGACGACGTCTAAATTCACTTCGCTTACAAGCCAGGCCCTATCAAGGTAAGTTGCCTGGGAAATTTCAATAAAATAGGTATTTCGAAGCGGTGTCATAACGTCGTGTCGCAGGATATGACTCTTTTTCAGGAATTTACGATTTTATATACCTAAGGACATGGGAGTGGTAGACGACATGGATATTACTTGTCCTATGCAATAATGTCAGCATAAAATAGAGCGGAAAACTCACTTACTTCCCAAAATCTGGTCACTCTCTGCCACGCAACCAATTTTATGCAGAAGGGGAACTTTTTTGGCAAAAACTTCATAAAACTAGCTCATAAAGTGTCTGAAAGTGCTCTTTCCTATGTGTACTTCGCATACAATGTTGCTTGTTTAGGCCATGACCTTCCGACTTTGCCAAATTCCTTTAATGAAGAAGTGGACGTCAGGAAAAATTTATAAAACTGCAACGATTTTCGACGACAAAAGACCGGAAACTGAGCGACAAGTCCTTTTGTAGTTTTCGTGTGTACAGAACGTCATGAATTTTCCTTCAGTAGTATTTATTCACAAATAATTTCCGGTGCAGGGGTTTGGAACATAATGATGGAGTTTGGTTTTTATGGTTGGAGGGAAGGTTGATTGTTATTTGGGGGACTGTTGACTTTCTGATACGGAACTATTAGTAAGTGAAAGTATAGTTAAACTAAGAGACTTTTGTTAAGGCTCGCACTTGGACAAAATTAACTCATCCCGGCGAAAATTCAGTTGACTGGGATCTCCTGTCTGGTCCCCTCTTTTGTCTTGGATGATCGCCAGCCAATATAAAAAATTCTAAAGGTTTTCATAATTAATTTTGAGGCATGAGCTAATGCTGATCAACTGCTGATCCAATGTTTTTAGTTACCTTATTTATTAATTTCTAAACAAAAGATTCACATCTCCCATAGAGGTGCCCTTTTTAGCTTCCAATGCATTTTGAAACACAATTTTTCTGCTTTCATTCTTCATGTCTAGATTAAGGTATAAAGAAGACATTGTATATTTTCCTTATTCTTCGATGATAAAAGATCTTTTTAGAACTTATGCAATATAGTTAAACCACAAAGAAGCTACCAGATATCAACAGGTTTGTGAAGTGACCTGATTTACTGTGCATTTGGTAGATTCCAAGATAAGCAGACTATAAGACATGATTACTTCTAACCTGCCTACAAATATATAGCAAAATAGAATTCAGTTTTAGTATACAGCTCATCTTAACTGCTATACGCGCAAATTCATTGGGAACTATAGCTTCGAAACTTACTTTCCTATTGCTTCAGGGATATGAAATATGTTCTGTGTTGAAATTGATCTTAGCTAGGTGTACTAATCAATGCCAAGATCAACTTTTTGGAACGGGTCTTTTACCACGAAAAGTCAAGGATGTTGAAGTCGGTGAAAAATATGGCTTTTCCATTTAAAAATATGGCTCCCCATTTCGTAGTTCACAGCCCTAATTAAGTGAAAAGCCAGTCGGGTTCTTGATTAACTGGGTGATGCTCCTCAGGTCCACTGAAATCACTTCGTTTAGGCAAATAATGAACCAAGGGACTTCATCATTTGCCCAGCAATCATTCGACATTCGCACAGGATGTGTAGAACTGTTTGTTCTTCTTTCTCGGTAGAAGTTATAGTAAGGGGTGGAAGTCATTGTAAGTCATTGTAAGCCGTTCTGCAAACCCGCCAAACAGACAATGTCCAGATAAAAACTGTAGGATTTTTTAAGCGAGAAGATCTCCAGCGCGACCAATGTCAAAAGTTTTCCACAATTGTCTAGCGATCGCTCTTTACAGCGTTCTTTAAGTATTTTTGTCTGATGATTACTTTAACTGAAACCATCCAATTGCCAACAAGGAGACTGCAGAGCACTTCCGCCAAAAGCATGCCAGGTTTTGTAAGTTCGTCTACTTCACTATTCTCGACTTCACCTTAAGATACATACGTAATTCAAGGAAACATACGGCATTCAAGGACTAATTTGGAGTAAATGTAAACTCCAGGAAGAGACTGTACAGCACATTTGTGCACATATATTCAATCCGATTATCTGGAGTCTCCATCATTCTAACTTGGAGTCACCATCCCTTGAACCAGAGCGCAAGTCATCTTTGAGTCTCATTTTCGTCTCTCGCCAGCGATGGCATCATGTGCGATTTGCATCAACTTTAACTACATCAATGGTTGTGCTCGATTTTCTTAATCCGTATTGTCAGACAAAGAGAGCGCTCTTTCTATTTACGATTGAAAATAGCCTTTTAAAGACGATTTGCTTAAAAATTTTACCCAGAATGTCCAGCAGGCATATTGCGCGGTATTGTTAGGAGGCTTTTCGGAATAAACACGAGTCTTTACTGCTACTATTGCTTTGACAATATTTTGACATCTTGCAGAACTCGCGGCTTGAGATTGGTTTCTTCTTATAGGCGGATCCTGCTCTCCTTTTTGGAGTTTTTAAGGAGTGGCGAAATTTTTTGACCTCAGTGAGAAGTTCATCGAACTTGGGTCTTCTCTTTGATAACTGGATTTAGGCGGAGCATTTCGATCGTGTTGAGCTGATAACACGGTTTACCTCATTTGAACATTATTCTTCAATGATCTAACAGGGATCGCTGGCCATTTGCAACAACAAATATTTCAAAATTTTCAAAACTAAAAAGTTCACTAAAAAAATCAATTAAAAATTTATTGATAGCATTACCGAAATTTCCAAAGCTGCCAGCACTGTATTTAATTTCAAACTGAACTACTATTAAATTTGTTTTGCATTAAGATTGGTATATTATGGCAGTTTCTTTATAATCTGATGACAGCATTGAAAGCTATAAGGCAAAAAGTTTTCATTTTGCTGACCCATTTTTCAAAATAACATCACTGACATAGGGTTGCAAACACATTCATAAGCTTCTACCAGACCTGCTCCTATGCAAGACCTATTCACCTTGTAAATTCTAATTGGAATCGAATATCGGGTCATGAGTTCTAACTAACATGATTTTCGGGTGCTGAAAAAAGAAGATTTTATTTGCAATTAGAAAAATCGAAAATCGATTTTATCCTATCAGTTTTGTTTCAAAAACTCATCTTGGCAAGAGCAAAGAAGTATGCTCAAGTATATCTTCGCTCTCACCAAATTCTCCCAACACATTCTTTTAATATAAAGCACTATAAAACGAACCTGCCTTCATTCCCACTCAATACAATTTCATCCAGACAAACAATCAAACTAACGCCGAAAAAACACAAAGTAATTGCATCGACAATAAGAAAAATCGTTTTTCTTCCTTAACAGCCCCCTGCGCCCCACGATCCATATTCGCACCAGGACAAACAACAATCCTTTTTTTCATTCGTTGAAACGCTTCTTGTCATGTCGTTAATTTTCCTGTTTTCCATGACAGCTCGCGTCCGGGTTTTCGAACAATTTATCGTGTTTTCACACCCTCCATCCACCACATTGCAATCACCCAGCCCCAAACATTTTATTTTTGCCCCTGAAACGTCTCCGTCATTGCTTTCGCGGGTTGCGTCGCACTTGCCATTTTCACGTGATACCAACTATAACAATGACTGCCTGCTAAAGAAACAAGAAGCTGGTTTTGGCAGAAAGGGGGGTTGTCAAGTGAGGCGAATGGCCACAGGGCTGTCTTCTTTTTTGACAAATGATCAGGAGAGAGCCATCAAAATAACAAACAACGTCGACTAGCAAAATTGATTACACGCCATTAATTCGCATTCAAACCGAAAGGGAGCTAACCAACCTCCGCAGTGATCCAGGACAGGACTGCGTGCTGGATGACGTGGTAGACGGGCCGTCAAGGAGTCGATGAAGGATAGCTCTGCACCTGGTCGAAGACGGGTGATGATTGGTGGTCGATTTGAGATATGTCAGCGAAACGAATTGAAAGGTCTGTCGGGGGTGGTTGGGTGAGATAAAGATTTCATAGCAACAATTGATTGAGGCAGATACGCTGATGAAGTTAAGGATAAAGCTGAGACTGATAGTCCTGTCGTTAATGCACAACCATTTCGTATGCATTCGAGTACCATTTATGCAATATTCTCAATCAACAGTTCTTGAGATTTGTCGTCACACTATCAGCAACACTCTCGAAGAAATCACCCCCAAGTGTGCACAGGGCCATGACCCGTACGGCTTCCCTCCAAGCCGCCTGGGCTTTGATGTAAGGTCACGTTCGAAATTTATGCCTCGTCTCCTGTCGGCAAGTCTAATCCATCAAGGTTGCAGTCGACAGGTTATTTGAGTTAAGCGATGAAGTGAAAACTCAGCTCCAAGACGAAAGGCTATGTCGCTGTGCTGAGCTTCAGGTGAATTGCGAAAATTGGAAATAGCCCTGGAGCTCGGCAGCAAACAGGAGGCGACAATGTGCCAATCGATATCAAAGCCAGGGCTCACTGTGAGGTTTGCGGACTGCCAGGTACCTATAACAGCCTATTTCCGAAGCTGGTATAATTCACGCCAACTCTTTCAGAAACTGGTGTCGTGACGACAAAGTGACGATTGCCTCGACATGGAATGGAACTGATGGAATCGATATTTTCCTTTGTTCACTTTCTGTGCATTTTTCCGCAGAAGAAGTTGGTTGGTGTCGTTGTTGTCTGTGGATACTATGTGGTTTTACTGTTTGTCTTCTTCGTTGCTGTGCCTGTGTTGCTGTTGCAGATGGACGGAATCGAATGGAGTTGATGATGAGGTTAGCTGTCGGCCCTCAGGGGGTCTCCTCAACATTGGACGTTTTACTGATTGCATGATTACATCGCCACCGGGTAATCGTCAACCGTCCATCAAATTGTTTGCGGTCAGAGGAGATGATTGCAATTGAAGCCTCATGTCAATAAGCAGCCGTTAACATTCGAACGTGATGGAGACTGTCTGTTCGATGTGGCGATGCATGTCAGGGCTCACGATGTAATCATCGTTCGGTATCATGGAAATACAAATGCAAAAGGGTTTTGAACGGTGGTGTTAAAGGTAGTAATTTAGTGCGATGACCACATAGCTATGGAATGTAAGGAGGTGTGTTGGTAGTCGGTTTTTTCAACATTGATGCAAGAGGGGCTACAGAGACACATATTTTTCAAAACAGGATAAACTCTCGCAAAATATTTTCTGGAAAAGATCAACTTTTCCCTTAAAAGCTAGGTATATTTCAATTTCTTCACAGATATCAATACTTTTTTCGAATATTACGATTTTCGCTGACTGAATTCTACTTCCAGTAAATATGCATAAAATGTGTTCAGATGTTTTTACAGCAATATTCCTATTTAGGCACTTAATACTTGGAAACAATTTTGATAAAAAAATCATCATATATCAAAAGTCTAAAAATTTCATTATACGAGCCAATTAATTTTATAATCTCTCCGTACCTACTTCACTTCCTGTCCACACATACTGGCTAATTCCAGACTCATAAATCCAAACCAAAGTCAAACGCTTGTCGGTGTAATCAGACAGGTCCGACAATAACGACCTTTTACTACATAATCTCATAAAATAGTCTAAATTTAACATCATCATATCCGTTTGCCGGCGTCGATACCCAAATCTTCTCAATTTCAAATTATTTTACAACATAATGTTGACTGCTTTCTATCCATTGTAAAGATTACAAACACGTCACTTGAACTGAGACAAGATGATGTCTCTGTTTTGATGGCGGAACAAGCAATCTCGCTCTGTCGGAGCCAAACAGCCTCTTGGCATCTAATCGCTAGACAAAACTCCATGGAGATATTTACACTTTTTACAATGTCTACTTACTCTCCGCTTTATTTCAGATTGTTCTGAGCCATAATTCTAAGGGTACTTTAGTGCAGTCACAGGTACAATTTGAAAGAGAATGGAAAAACGCATTGTTAGCAGGTTGGAGGCAGGCATGCAGAGCGGCGATCGAGTCATCAAAGAAGGCGACAAGAGTCCGTTTCAAAAGTGCCGCCCGGCCACAATTCGGAACAGAAAAGCTTGTAAAGTAATATCTGTGGCAAGTACCAGACAATATATGCCTGCTTGGTTGCGTTGTCGGCACGTTTTCAATCCCAAAGTGTCATAAAGTAATAAAAGGTCGGGTGTTAATGGTCGTCATAAACATCTTGTAAATGTTTTTGCTGATCTTAGTATGAAAATCTGTGTTGTCCAGGAAGAATTTGTTTGAATTCTGTGCTCCAATGATTTACTGGCTGAGTTACTTGAAGTTTTGAGTTCTACATTGCAAGAATTCTGATGATATGCGTTTGGGGCGTTTTAGGTCTTTAGCAAAAGAAAACCCACATGGCAGTGTGAGCATGACCAACATTCAGTGCAAGAAAAACTTCTTTTAAGTTCCCTTAAGTAAAACCGAGAGAGAGAGAGAGAGAGAGAGAGAAATGTAATCTGAGAGGGAGTCAAAACGAAATATTTCAAATGGTCAGCAAAAATATTGTTTAAATTATTAAGTGGCGTGCCAGGGTGCACACTTTCTGCATACAATACTGTAGCTAATTCTTTACAATATTTGGAATACTTTATTCATTTTAATAGTTTCTAGATTCTCAGTACATCATCACTTGGAAAGTACGCTGAGCCAGCATAATTAGAGCTTCTTGAACTATACAATAATAATCTCTGTCATATTTGTTGA
This sequence comes from Nemotelus pantherinus, assembly GCA_963978885.1. Classification (NCBI taxonomy): domain Eukaryota; kingdom Metazoa; phylum Arthropoda; class Insecta; order Diptera; family Stratiomyidae; genus Nemotelus; species Nemotelus pantherinus. Next base: position 44,265,423 of record OZ022266.1, on the reverse strand, counting down.
CAAAACTACTCATCCAAGCCTAGAAGGAATCAACTCTTTATGGTATCCCCAGATTGCGTTACAGCAAAACCAGTTAGAAAATCTTGTGTGTTTCTGTAATATTTACCCAAATACCACGTACCAGACAAAGTTTGATTTTAATGACCTAGCTCTTGGGCAGAAAAATTTTGCCAAATATTGGGAAAATATATTCAATTTGGTAAAATTTTGGATATAGATACTCTCATTGGGCAGAAAGAGAAATACACTCGGATCATAGCTTGACGTACTTCAACAACCACTTGAATCACCTGGATCCCAGTAGAATAGTTCCATACCAGTAGAATAGTTCCATACTGAAATGCAATTCTAACAAGATAGGCGTATGAAAAGACCAAATTATTTTTAAATCGTCTCAGAAAAGATTTACCAAAAACAGAAAATATAACAAAAAAAGCAAAAACCAACTTAATTCGCCAAGTAAGTTTGTTAAAATAAGAGTCAAGAGATAAGTTATAATAAATGTGAGAGATTTATGGCTCTAGAAAAATCAACTCGAATTGTGAACTTCATTTAGATCCGATAACAGCGTTGGAAGTTTTAGGGACGAAAACATTTGATGCTTATTTTTATAGATTTGAAAATTTTAAAGTAGTATATTTTGGTAAAAATATGAGAAATATGACCGCAGCTGGCAGCCCAGTCCTAATTTTAAAGTCTAAAATATTTATTTCACTTCAAGGTTAATCTATCATTTGAATTTCAAATTGTTGCAATATCTACATCGGTAGCTATAAGGCAGAATTATTTTCTTTGGTTGAGCATTTTTTCAAAATGTCACCACAGCGAAAGGGCTGTAAAAATATTCAAAAAATTTCTTTAAGACCTGATCCCACTCAAGAGCAATGCATAATTCTCTGTGATTTATAACGCTTTTTTAGCGATAACTCTGAATAGCGAAAAATTTTCAGGAGACTCGATGTCTTCAAAGACTTTTTCCACGTACCTAACGCGGCTACAGAAGTGCCTACGCATTCATAATAAATCACACCTGCATTTTGCTAGTAAACATAGGTACCCTTGAAGGTGTATTTGGAGTTCTTTGGATCGCTTGAAACTCTTTGTCTGACATTTGGGATCAGGATGATGCATCAAAGTCAAGAGTATTGCCAAGAATGACTTCTTCTAGAGAGAGTGTGTCGGCAACAAATTTGCTGCAACCAGAGATATTTATTTATTTATTTATTTATTTGTTATCTATTGCGCTACAGATATACTCCAATTACAGCGTCAACAGTGTAAATGAGACATAGTAAAAAAAAGAAAGAAATGAAAGTGATATGCCGAATGTCACAAGTAAACTCGCTTATGTAATTTAGATATCTAATTTGACGAGAAGTGACCTTTTCTCCAAAAGTCTGAGGGATACGGTAGAGGCAATCTTAGGAATATCGTTCAGCATAACTGGGATTTGATGATAAGCTTCCATAACCACCAGAATGACATCATTTTCTATCCATCTTATGGACCACACGAAGTAAAGACGACCAGCTACTGTAGAAGGGGCAGTATAAACCAGGAAATGCAATATATCTTTTTATCTGCCGCGAGCTTGTCGGGCACAAGTACACGTGATCTCGTTCTTGATCAAGATGTGGTGCATTACGTTACTTTGTGTTTGCAAGGTTGAGAAAATCCTGTCTTGGTCGTGATAGCATGAAATTTTTTGTGAAGTGTCGGTAGCTATGGATGGCTCTATAAAAGACTGTACAATGTGTAACTATCTTCAGTATAAAGCAGAGTTAGAGAATTCACTGGAAGAACATTGGCCAAGTTGATGACTAGGAATAGTGACAAAAGTCCCATAGCCCCTGCATCAGCTGTGATAGCGCCACTACCTTGTTGTGATGCTGTAAAAATTAAAACATAAAATTAATGATAATCAAATATAACCATATCAAAACTAACGCATCTGGCAACCTGCGGCCCCTCGGCAGGTGGCAAGATGACTGAAAGACGAGATGCCCCATTCTGGAATGTTCCACATTGTTTCTGAGGGAACGTTCTGTCAGCTGATATTTGGCACCATAGAGTCCCATGACTGAGCCAATGGACTTAGTGATGCCCTTAAGTTGTCAAAAATAGTTGATAAGGGAAAAATACCGGAAAATGTTGGTACCCGGAAAAAATTGGAAGAAGACAAAACAATTCGGTTGCGGTGGTTGAAGCCTACGTGTGAAGTTTTGTTAAAAGAATTTAGCAGGACAAACATTAGGATGAATACTCAAAATTAAATCATACTGCACAGACGACTGCTCGCAGAGCTAAGTCGGTCTTAAGTCGGTATTTTAAGTTTGGCTACTTCCGACTGCGTTGCGAAGACGCAGACCTCGTATTGTTGTATAGTTGGCTGGAAACTTCCGCTTCCTGTAAACGAGATAAAACAGCCTGTGTTTGCTCCGGAAGCTATTGCAGCCAGAAGTTTTGTAACAGGTCTTCACTAGTTGTAGAACCCCCCAAATGTTTCATTTCACGAAGAAAAAAGCTCCTGGCTCTCCAAGAGATATCTCATTTTCACTAAATTGTATGCTAATATTCACGACATGAGAACTCTCTTGAGAACCTCATACGACATTTCCAAGTCAGCTATCACTCCCCATACTGTTTTAATGCCACGGAGCACAGCAAAAAAACCTCGTAACTATACTTTGTCAAGATATTTCAATCCCCGACAAAGCCAATGTGCTCTCGAACCGAAGCAGCCACAAGCATGGTTCGTCTTGATAGAATTATAGAGGTTTTACAGCCGTTGTGCGTACTGGGGTTTATTGGTATTTGTGAGCTTTCAACAAAATAGACGACGGAACGTGAAAGAGAAAGTGGGGATGAATTTTGCATATTTTGTATTTGAAATGAAGAATACGTGATTTTTGGTGATAATGGAATTTATCTGTTTTGAAATTGCCAGTAGCTTAGTTAAGCACATATACAAATTTTTAAATAAATTAGATACAATATAAAGAATTAAGTTTCCATAGGGTCCCAATGCCTCTGATACGTTTTAACAGTTTACCTCAAATCCATCTGTAGCCATACAAGACCACTTGAAGTTCGAATATGATGAAGTCTTCGAAGTTGCATGGCTCTTGTTCTTAGTAAATTTCTTCTCCGCAAAAGCGCAGACCTGAATTATGAGTAGGCATTGATAAGGAGACATTAGTAGTCTCGCGATATTTCGTCCTTGCCTTGAGTTTTGGCCTTTGCGCACCAAGTTAATATTAAGTGACTCAAATCCTAGAAGATTCTTAATAGTTTGGTCAATAGAATTTCCATAAAAAAATAATCGTCAATTTCACATCAAAAGTGATTAAAACTTCATGCCACTTAGTTCACGTCGTCATCGTCGCCGTAGCACTACAGCCCCTCTCGGGCCTTGGCTTCTTGCAGGTGACGCCTCCAGTTGTCTCGGTCCAATGACCGCGTCCTTCAATTTCGAAAACCGAGCAGCTTTGCGCAGTCTTCGTCGACAGAGTCAGACCAGCGTTTTCTGGGTTTTCCCACTGGTCTTTGACCCTCGGCTCTTCCGTCCAATATCTTTTTAGGAACTCGATGCCTCGTACAACTCGTGGTTGTACCTTATCCGCCATTGGCCGCACTCTTGTTTAGCTCCAATTATACGCCTGAGGACCCATCTTTCGATGGCGTTCAACATATTTGCGAATGCTTTGGAAAGGGTCCAAGTTTCACATCCGTAGCACAACACAGGTCTGATTATTGATTTGTAGTCTTGGAGCTTCGTCTTCTTGTGTATGCAGCTGGTCTTCAGTAGGGCCAAAACGGAGTGGAAAGTTTTAGTAGCGAGCTACATTCTCCGTTTAATTTCATCAGTTTCACTGCCTTTCGTTGTCAATTTCGAGCCTAAGTATATAAATTCGTCCACATTCTCTAAATTATATTCGTCCAGAATTATATTTCGTCTAATGGATGTCTTCTTTCTTGTTTGCGTCATAATTTTTGTTTTCGTCTGATTGATCTTCAGGCCTACTTCTTTGGCTGCCTGGTCAAGTTGCAACAGGAGTTCTTTGGCGGATGTGAAGGAACGTGACAAGATGTTAATGTCATCTGCGTAGGCCACTAATTGGTTCGACTTATACAGAAGCGTACCCCCTGTTTCGACAGGAATCTTCCTTATCACGTATTCAAGTGCTAGATTGAACAGCAGAGGGGCCAACCCATCGCCTTGCTTTAGTCCGACATTTGTGTCAATGGCGTCAGTCAGACTGTGGTTGATTCGGACTTGTGATGCTGTCAACGTCATCGTCATTTTGGTCAGTCGGACTACTTTTGCCGGGCTGCCGAAGTATAGCATTATTTTGTACACACCCATAATTAATAAAGTACTGCCTTGATACTCTTTCTGTTTGCTGGATAGTGTACTTCAGTTTCTGTCTTAGTTGTGATTTTGTTGAGGTCACCAGCTCAGAATTCAACTTTAATCATAAATAAATGCTAAGTTCTTTGTTTAATTTAAACTAAGCAGGTATATAAAACTAAAAAAAAAACACTTTTTCTATAACTTTTTTTTACTGTATTGTTTCAGGAAAAGTACACAGAAAAGTCCCGGCCACCTGATCCTCAGGTATCAACCAACGTTTGCGATTAGAGTTTCTGTAACTAAAATGCATTTAATATTCCAAATATGACAGCAATATCTTTTAATTGAAGTTATTGACAAACTTTTGCAATTGAAAATAAGTTATTTTATTCCTAGCCTCGTTTTTGCTATAATAATGAAGTGTGTGTGTAATAATGAAGTGTAGTGTTTGTGGAGAATTGTGGATTTCGTGTGAAACCAAAGTATATTTTTGTAAGTGTATCCAAATTCCAAAGGTTTTCTATGAGGTATAGATATAGTCAATTTCCCGACTATGTAATCGTCAAATCAATTTTTATTTTACCTCAAACGAGAAAAAGAAACAACGCATGAGATAGACTCCCAAAATGAAATACTTGATATATAAGAAAGACTTTTACCAAAAGTAATCGATTTTGTTTATAGTTTTTTCGCAGGCTTTGTTTGACACAAGTTCAAATTTGAAGTCACCGCCTGGCAGATCTGCTGTTGGTTCCAATTCTGAACCTAATACTAATTTGTTCGAGCCCAGTCGATAACGTAAGCCAACTAAAACTCGGAATCTATAAAATTACTCTTCTTCAAAGTCAAATTCAAAGTAAAAAAAGAACAAATCTTAAGTTTTCGTTCAAACAATTACAATAGTTATTCGAAAAAGTTAACCGATCACATCACGTATTTCTCGAAAATCCCCCAACAAACAATCAGTTCTTACAAAAACAATAATATTTACACCTTCCAGTGACAGCTTGACAAACCACGGCAAACAAAACATACTCATACTAACTTCTTTCGTACGTGCTAAACTAACCTCCTATACGATCATTGCTTCCTAGTACACCCTTAGCTCCCTATAGTTCCTTTCAACCGGAAAACGACGGCAACAACACTAGGTCAGAAGCGACTGTCTGTTGATGTACGAGCGTTGGATAACAATCGGACAGAATTGCATGGTAGTGAAAATTTACGATTTCCATTTCGTCTGTAATTTAAAATGGTGTAGTAAAGCCAGGCCAAGTCAAGTCGAGTCGGAGGAGACTTGATAATTTATTGCGTTTGCCTCGAAATACGGTGCGGCACCCAAAAACTAAGGGAGCGAACCTATATCGTGGAAGTATGTGGGCAGTTACGCATACGGAAGCTTGGTTGAAAGTTCTGGGGGAATGCTTTAGGCTGGATTTTTGGGGAAATTGAGAAAAAAGAATTTTGTGAAAATTAATCGAAATGGTATTGGTGTGGATGGTGTCGAAAATTTGAATTTGAATAAATTAAGCCCTTTATCACTTATCTTTGATTATTAACATCATATTTTTGAAACAATTCATCCTTACTAATTTCGCATTATTTTTATACTATCTTTATCAGCTTAGTTAAAGTCGACGACCCAGTTGCCTTTAGTTCGATATCCCCTTAGAGAATTTTCATCATTTTCAACTGCCGAAAATTGCATCTATCATCACCATCATAATAACCACCTTTCTATTTTCTTTCTTAACTACTAATTACCCGCAAACAAATTATGTTAATTCCCAACATTGGCCTGTTATGACTACAATTACGAAGAAACAGCATTTTAACAAAACATTTGCACCTGCATCAATAAGATACGCACCTATGATCATACATGCATACAAAAGAAAACTGCTTCCGTACTAAGAAGATAGATATAAACATATTTACATATTCACGCGGGTACAAATTAAGCATACAACACCCTAGCACTGAGACAATACAATATTCCACCAAATTAATGTTATTTCACATGGTAGTCGAATAGTCGGAACACATGTCCGACAACACCGTCATAAATTAAATTATAACTGTAGTTTTTTTGATGTTATTGCTGTTGTTCATTGTTTCTGACGACCAAGTTCTTGTGTTATGCGGATAGGGATTCCAATCCCGAACCATATTTTCAATCCCGGGATTACGGGATTCAAAAATCTTAAATCCCGGGATCCCGGGATCCCGGGATTTGAAATTCAAAATGCAACACAACAAAATAAGTCAAGTTTCTAGTAAACAGATTATATAATTTGCCATCATTTCAAAACTACAACAATAAGTAAGCTCAAAACTGTATAAAAAATGGCATTATTACTAATTTATATTATTGATGCAAATAAAAACAATAATTTTAATTATCCAAAACGTTGACAGTATGAAGACAGATATTAAAAATTACATCTATTACAAATTACAACAAAAAATCACGACAAAACACCAGAACAACAAAACACAACTCTTGGAATTGAGATACATAATAAAGTAACATATAAAAAATTCGGCCAAAGTTCATTAGGTTTTTCGGAAGCAACATTGAAGCAATAGCATAGCATCTAAGGTATCGTCTCCAAGCCTGCTTCTAAATTTATTCCCGATTTTGGACGCTTCGGAAACGGTCGAGAAATATTGGTACGCCTGCTCCAAACTATGCAAGTGCCACCACTTTCGAAAAGATTCATTTCTTTTGCAATGGTTTTAATTAGATTAGTTTCTTGCGGCATTTCATGATTGATTATTTTCATACCTTTGCAGCTCTTCTTGTAGCTTTAATTGACGACTATCTTGTTCTGATCAATATGGGTATCTACTGGGTTCTCTTCATTTCTTTGGCTACCAAGCATAGGGTTCAGCATCTAGATCATTGTAGTATTTTTTTTAATATTTGCGTTGCTTGGTTTCAAAAATAGAGATTTTATTTCATTTGGTAAATTTTCGCTGGTACAATGTGGATTCTGGAGATAGCTTAGCATACCAGATAGCTCGGTACACTGACGCTCTTTTATTCGGTCCAATATTGCAATTTTCATAGCATTCAGAAGAATAGACCGTTTTTCTCCTAACAGCCTAAAGACAAATCTTGATGAAGTATTAGCAGTGCATAAATTAACAAGTCTGCGACTAAAGGCCGTCACAGCCAATTTTACAGGGAGTAAAACTTCAATAATTTTCTGAATCGAATCAAACTCTGTTGCTTCTAATTGCTCTGAATATTGCAGGCCTATTAATTTATACTATTTTTCAAAATGGGAAACTATTCGAGCATTGTCAAGAGACTAATTCATCTTGTTGTACAATCCATTTAAAGGAGACAGTTAAATGCCTTGCTCGGATCCGACATAGTTTTAAAGATCGTTATTATTTTTCGTTGGGGCTTTTTTAAAATATAAAACTGCATGCGCTGATGTCCGTCTGATCTAGCGTGTCTTGCAGGCGACCGGTTTCAACGTAGTTAGCTGATTCAGGACCATCCAAATCTTCGTGGTCGTCGTTCAGACTATCAGCTGCTTCATCAACTCTTTAATCTGGAATGGACCTCATATTATAGCGAACATCGCAAACTGCCAAGTGGATGCTACGCGCCAAACAAATATGTTGCTCTGTACCAAATAGTCTGCCTACTTTTCGCATTTCGTTTGACCCATCAGTTACGATGGTAACAATGTCTTTTCCTAGAGAAACATTAAACTCATATCTAGGTAGTTTCCAGCTGTCATTGATATTCTTACTCGCACCAAGCTCCAGTAAGAATTTACTAAGTAGATGTTTATATTTATATAGCGCTTATTTGCAGTCAAGGTCCATTAATCAAACATCAAACTGAACCGTTCGCCTGAGATACTAGCCTGTTATATCTTATTTTTTATTATTTTCTTTATCCTGCTTGCATAGCCAACAACCTTTTTTTGATTGTTGTTAAGGATTTTGGTAAATCTGTGTATGCATTCGATAGTATTAATTTCCTCAAATCATTCGATGTAACGAATGCACTAAATGTGAAACAGTCCATACTTATTTATTTACAAACCCCTTTGTATTCTCTTGTTAACTGTTACATCGGTTTGTTTTGCTCTATTCTTTACGCATTTTGATGTGAGCTAATTGTTTTCTCATAAATACGGATTCTATTTGCACTTTTCGAGCCTTGCTGTAACTTGATTGCCGATAATGCTTGACTCCCGGCCCCGAAATCCCAGCCAATTTCTGATCCCGAAAATCCCGGGATTAGAGCTCATCAATCCCGGGATTTTCGGGACCAGAAATTGGCCGGGATCCCGGGATCCCGGGATCCGGGATCCCGGGATTGGATTCGCTATATGCGGAGTAATAAATAGGCATGCATGAAATTAGCATATAAACAGGAACTGACTAGTCATTTTCGTAATAAATCATTTGGTTTTGTGTCGCATTGTACGATACGTGGGCCCAAATAATTGAATTTTTGGAGCTCTCTGAGAAAAACAATATGTACAAGATTAAGTGTAATGCAGTGTTAAATACATCGACGAAGTTCAGTCAATTTCAGGCCATTATCAATATATTTTGATAAATTATTCATTAAACGATTAGTTAAATACTATTTTATTATTAGGGTCTTCGAGATTCATTGGTAAATAGCAACAGAATAAGTATATTATGTTCATTCAATTGTAAAAAGGTAGGACTCACATTGAATGGCAGGAATGACATCATGACATCATATCAAATCCTACCGCTCCATATAAATTGTGTGTATCACATTTACCTACCGCTCCATATAAATTGTGTGTATCACAGAATTACACACCTAAAAAAGAAATTAATGCAGCAACTGCGATGCACGTCATACTGCTAACTTCAAAGGCGGCAAGTTTAGTTTAGAAACTGAGCCGCCGTGCTGTAATGAAAAAGAGTTGCAATGAGTTGCAATGAGTGCAATGAGTGAAAGGTTGAAAGGAAAACAGGTTGTTGAAAAAGCTTTGCGCAAAGGTTTCATCTACCTCGTGGTGCTATTTTTTGTCTTAATCTCTAGTGTATCTGAATTATTCGCACAGCGACATAGATTTCAACTCAAAAGAAGAAATATTCTGGAATAAAATAGAATATGGCGCCTTCACAAACAATACCTGGTGAGTCGAAGAACAGTTTTGTCGAAATTTCCGGACTATTTTGCTTTCGAATCCACTACCTCTGTCTTCTCGCTCCGGCGTATCCTTTGTATTAAACAATCATTTATTTATTTATTGACCTAGTAAGGCGTACATGTATAAAAGAATCAAATAAAATAGTGCATGCATAAAATTACGAAACAAAATAAAAATAAAACAAATTATTTATAAATACAAGACTAGTAAATAGTGCATAAATAAAATTAATTATAAACAGACAACAAATAGAGTAATATATAAATGATATATGAAAAATAAATGACTGACAAATTAAATACCAAATTCAAATTTAAAATCATATATGTAAATGGAAGAAAGCGGCTATTCGTCATTCAATTTTGCTAGCACAAACTTTGTTGGTGCACTACGGCCTAGAATTTAGATTCAACTTTTATGGGCCATTTAGACAAGCGTCCATGCGTCCACGCGTCCAAGCGTTTTTAGATTACACGAGTCAAGTCAACTCGAATCCAGTTTTTTGAAGGCGGGGCTAAGGCGATAAGTGGATGGATTTTACACGCTTATAATGATGTTTTTTTTGCTCCGTACAAATATATTGGTAACAGAAAATTGTATGTATTTATCCATATGACTATATATACCTACATATATATGTTTGTGTCTAGATATTCAGATGCATTCAAGTTTTTTTCGTAATAGTCATGCACGTAAGGATGCAAAATATATATTATCCACATCATTATATAAGAAAATAATCATCCACAAAACATATATTTAAATGATTCATCCACACATGCCACTGAGCGAAAGAAATCATTTTAAAATCTATTGTACATGAATCAGCATACTCCACCTCCTTCGCTTTAGACCCGCCTATATAAACAAAATCAAATTGACTCGTGTAAGCAAAACACACTAGATCGCATGGACGCGTGGACGCATGGACGCTTGTCTAAATGGCCCATTAGGGTTTCATGGTTACAAAAATATTTTAGTATCGTTTCCGGACAAAAATGTTTACTCACTGACAACGGAGTCCCAATGCTTTGACTTTTGCATTAAGCTCTCACTATCTCTGTTGCTTACACTACACCTATATCTATATTAAACACAACATTTTTTCGTCCTGCTAAATTGGATTCCTGCACTGAGAAAAAGCACAGTGGCAGAGGCCATAATTTATATACTTCTGGCCCAATCACATAATTGATTTCGAAATTGCGATAAATTACGACACGTAGCATCATAATAAAGAAAATTTAAAGCTGTAGGCCGTATGTGATATAATTTGCAAAGCTATATATTTCAGCTCTAACCACCATGCCTTATAGGCTCTGATGAAAAGCAAATTTTCATGCCTACCCGAACCAGGATTTGACTATGAAAGCTTACGCTCTTCTCATTATACTACAAATGCTAATTCATTACTCAGTGCTTTATAGGTTACTATACCAATATGCGCCGAGACTGTAAGCATATGCATCGCTAGTATGAGCAAAACCCAATTCTTCATATGCGCCTTCAAGCTATATATTAAAGCTCAAGGTAATACATATGTATAGCGTATTCGACCAAAATTTTCACTTTATTTTACATAATGGTAAGCGCTATGTATTTTTCTTGCAAGTACTGTGGTCTAATATAGCAATAGAAATGTGGGTGGACTAGCTTCGGCCCCACAATATATATTGAGAAAGAGTGGAGCTGGTTTTTTTGATATTACTGCCTTGAAAAAACGCACGGGATTGCTTGAAACATATTTAGGAATCGCCAAAAAACTCTAAGACCGAATCTCCACTAATGCGTCGCTTTATAGACGCGTACTAGATATTCTACGCTTTAAGTACGCTTTTGTGCAGCTTCCAGTACAGTTGATTTGCAGGGGTTTAATTGACACGTCAGAGACACACTTTCGTCACTGCATGCTATCGGCATGTAGCCTATCGTTAAGAATGTTTGCAGCAAGGAGTACAATGCATCGCATTTGGATAGAAAATATCGAATTTTTTTAAAGAAATAATATGGAAATTCAACTTCATATCCGTTGTAAGGTAATAATGAACTCTGCTGTTCTTAAAAGTTTAAAGATGCTCCTAACAGGAAACATATCATTTTAAATTCTCAGTTCTCAATTCTATAAAATAAATTTTCGATCATCTTTCAATGATTTGCGAACAGGGTATCTATAAGGTAAGGAAGCATTTATCTTGAAAAAGTGGATTGTATTATTTTCCTATTTAAAAGTACATTTTAATACTACTGAGCAAAACAATGCAGCAAAAACACATACCTTTCATCTTTTGAACTTGAGATTTTTGCAAAAAACCGTCAGCTAGACTTTCAATCAGTTATTATTATTGTAATAACGCTAGCAAATCTTTAACACTACGCTTAGGTGGTTTTACACAGTAGTCGTAGCGTATTGAAGACACAGTAGTCGTAGCGTATATATACATTACACAAAATGTCGGTTTGTTCCAAAAGTTAGCTTCATATTTCGACCCTTGAACATTGACATATCCGACAACAGAATGTTGCTCAAAAGGAATGAAAATATCCTAGTAAGGAGCTAAGGCCTAATGCCTCTTTGACAGTCTCTAGAATAAAACACCTACATTTGACACATACACGTAACATATATATAATCAGTCCAGGAGGAAGAGATTCAAGAAAGAGGTACTAATATTCTAGCCACAAAGACCCAAAGAGATGATAAAGTAGGAGTTATTAAACACGTTGTAGCTCAGCTCACTAAACGTAAATCACCAGAACTTGACACTATGACTAATATCTGCCTCAAAAATATCCAAAGAAATAACAGACATTACCAATGTGATCTTCCGAACAAAAAAACTTCCCAAATCCGTGAAAAAGCAAACATTATTTTGGTTCCAAAGCCACACAAATATCTCATGTTTCCTCAAAACTGAGGACCGATCAGCCTCCTATATTCGATCAAAAAACTGGTCCAACGTTTAGTACTTTCACGGCTTGAAAAAATAGTCGCCAAAAAATCCATTGCCGCATACATTATAACTGGATTCAATCAAAGAAAATCAACAAGTTTTGTGATTTTTGATGTTATTATTCTGAAACCAATAACACAAATGATTGGATCATTTCTTGGGGCCCGAACTGAACGACCACCTCTCCAGTACACGGTCAACAGAAGCCAAAGTCTCACAAGGTTATCCATTCTCTCTACTGCTGTATATCTTATCAACTGCAAACACCCCGATGGGTACCCACAACTCCCTTCTCTTTTTTTTTTTTCAAAAAAAAAAAAAAATCTCTCCTTGCAGACGAAAGCTGTATTTATTATACATCTCAAGAGGCAGAATTTATAACCACCAATCTAATGAAATACAACCAAAACTGGAAGATAGCTCTTTCGATTGAGAGAATAGAGGCTATTCATCAAAGACCTTGTACATTGAAAGAAAAACTCTTGGTTGGTTCAACTATTTTTAATAGTATTGCAAGGATTCATTCAAAATCGTTAAACGAACTACGGAAAATAATTATTTTTACTATGTTAATATAGTTAATTTAACGATATAAAAGTAGTTGGTTGTACAAAAAATATCGCAACGTTCATGAAATCAACTGTTTTAATTGTTTCATAACCACGAAAATTAGTTGATAAATAGAAAAATTTTCATCAATTCACTCAAAACTTCAACGTTTCGAATTATCAACTGTTTTTATGGTACTTAAACTACTTCGCAATAGTTGATGTTTAAGCACAACTTTATTGTAATACATTTCACTAATTATTTTATCAATAACTAAATTAATTGATTGTAACGTAACATTTTCATTTCGTCTCATCTCACATTCAAACAGCATAAATGCTAGATTTAAGTGAACATACTGTAACACAATAACTTCTGCATGCACAATAATTTTCCCAAACGAACGTTTTAAATCCAGACATTATGTCAGCACATTTTGCAGATTCTTTTCCCATATGTGGGAAACGAATCAACAACATATCAAATTTATTCTCGCGCCTGGGAAAATTATTGTGCATGTTATGCAGCGTCAGCTTTTTTCTAGACTAAGAATTAGTGTAGGTAATTTGTTATAAATACGTTGGTTATAGTAAAATAAAATTGAGTTGTTAATCAAACGCTTTATCATTAACTTGAAGACGTTTTACAGCTCAGTGAGAAAAATCTATTTGGTAGAGTTTCCTGCCATAATAGATTATCACAATACCAGGCAACAATTTTAGAAGTAGAGAAACCTACTCTCTTTAATTGCATAAGCCTAAACATTTTTGGTGACCCCGAGTTTTATGAACACAAGTTCATAGATTTGATTTCGAGATTAGTTGCTAGTATCTAGCAATTGATTGACAAATTTCAATTTGAAAGCACAAAACGTGCAAAACTAACTAAATAATATTTGCAATTTTGAAATAATGGAGTCAATTGCAATAGAACAGTCTCGTCTCGGAAAAGAGATCGAAAAAATAATTAAATCTTATCAGGAACAATCACCTGATAAGAAGACAATTTCCTACTTGGAAGAAAAACTTACAATTGTCGAAAGTTTGTGGGAAAAATTTGAGAAAAATGACGATGAGATACGAGAAATCACTGGTGTGTCTCTCGATCATCCATATTTCTCAAAGGATTACCATAGAACTGTAAAGACAGCAGTTGAAAAGTTTCGAATAGAGGTGATGTCTTTATTGGAATATGTTAAGACGCAATCATTCGAAGAGGCTCACACAAGTTCGAATAACCAAGCAATACAAAAGATTGCATCGAAACTTGAAAGTCCCGATCTAGCTCGGCTTATGAAAAAGCAACAAGCGTTGAAAGTTGCATTGAAACATTTAATTAGCAATACAACTGTCACTTCAAATCAGCCTTTAGAATATTTACAGCTGAAGAAAGAAAAAGTGACTAAAACGTGGTTCGACATTGAACAGATTCACTATTTGATTTGGGAATCAGTAGAAGATATTGAATCTACAGGATACAATTTGCAAGAATATTTTGAACTGCAAAATTTAAGCGACACTCTTCTTATTGAGTTAAACAGCAGTATTAAGAAGCCAGAATCTAATGGTAGCATTCCTTCAGCTGTAAATGAGTCTCAATTGAAGCTTCCAAAAATAGAGCTCCCAAAATTCGATGGGGAATACATAAAATGGCCCCAATTCGCAGACCTTTTCAAACAAATGGTTCACGATCAACCAATAGGAAATTGCCAAAAATTTTGGTATCTAAAAATGAACCTAACAGGAGAAGCAGCAAAGCTGGTAATGCATTTACCAATTTCTAATAGCAACTACAACATTGCTTGGGAAATGTTGAACAATAGATACGCCAATAAGCGATTATTGGTAAATGCCTTACTAGATAAACTAATGGCCCAATCAGCTATTACAACTGAGTCAGCTTCAGCACTCAGATCATTGCATGACACAACAAAAGAATGTCTGTTCACTCTACAAGCAATAGGTGTTGCAGCCAAAGAGCATTGGGATCCAATAATAGTACATTCGATCCTCAAAAAACTGGACAAGACCTCGTACACATTGTACGAACAAACATTGAAATCACCACGCGAACTTCCGTCATTAGACGAACTACTAAAGTTCATTGAAACGAGATTCCAGACATTGGAAACACTGAATCAGAGGGCAGGTTCATCTAAACAATCAAACAAGCCAGCTAAGCAATCATCGTTAGTAGGAACGAACAAAGGCCTAGAATGCCCTGTTTGCAAAAACGGACATGCAATATATCATTGCGAATCGTTTCTAAAATTGATACCAGCGAAACGAGTTGAAAAGTCACGAGAACTAGACCTTTGTACAAATTGCTTGAAAAAGGGACACATTTACAAAAGGTGCTTATCAAGAGGATGTCAGAAGTGTGGTAAAAAACACAATACACTCCTACACTACCAAGTTGCCAAGAACACATCAAAAGAACCACAAAATACAAATTTGTCGGCACAATGCAGTGAAGGCGATGCCTACGTCTTCTTAGGAACTGCGATTGCAGAAGTTATTGATCGTGAAGGTAAAGCCATGAGAGCGCGTATACTGCTTGACTCTGGCTCGCAGTTAAACTTCATAACCGACAAGTTGCGGAAAAGGTTAGGTTTCACATCAGGTGACTCAACCATAAACATATCTGGGATAGGCAACACAAGACTGAAAGCAAGTGATAAAATCAAAGTATCACTAAAATCTATTGGTAAAGAATTTACAAGCCAATTGGAGGTATATTCGATCAAAGAAATTACGAACAATCAGCCGCAATGTTACATCAATATCGATGATTGGAACATACCAAAAAACATTCCACTGGCTGATCCAACATTTAATAAACCGGGAAGAATAGACATTCTTTTGGGGGCGGAGATTTACGGAGAAGTCATAAGGAATGGACAAATTCGGCTATTGGACAATCTACCCATTTTACAAAATACCGCATTAGGTTGGGTAGTTCTGGGTAAAGTATACAACTGCACTCCGTTTTGTGGAATATCCAATACAAACTTAGAACGCCAGTTAGAAAAGTTTTGGGAACTGGAAGAATGCTCTAGACAAGTTGTACTGTCAACGGCTGACAAAAAATGCGAAGAGTATTTTGAAGCTACAACCAATCGAGACTCTAGTGGTCGATTTATCGTAAACTTACCATTATTGGGCGACGTCTCATTGCTCGGAGAGTCGAAGTCATTAGCATTCAAAAGACTCTTAGCAATGGAAAGAAAATTAGTCAAACAGCCCTCGTTAAAAAAGCAGTATGATCAGTTTCTGCAAGAATATGTAGACTTAAAGCACATGAAGGAAATTCCAGCATCAGAAATTAATGGACCCCATTACTTTATGCCGCATCATTATGTACTGAAACCCGACAGTAGTACGACAAAATTACGGGTAGTTTTTGATGCTTCGGCAAAAACCACGAACAAGCTTTCACTTAATGATCTATTGCTCAAAGGACCGAAAGTACAAGAAGATATTAGCGCAATCATAACCAGGTTCCGCTTGAAACGATTTGTATTCACGGCTGATATTACAAAAATGTATCGCCAAATACTTGTGGCAGAAGAAGATCAAAGCCTCCAGTTAATAATGTGGCGAAAGAATAGTAGCGAAGACGTGAAATATTACAAACTTTCCACGGTCACATACGGTACCAAATCAGCACCTTATTTAGCAATTAAATGCTTGAGACGCTTGGCTGAAGAAGGAAGTAGCCAGTACCCATTAGGGACTGCAGCAATTCAAGATTTTTACGTCGACGATGTTCTAACTGGCAGTGATAGCTTGGACGAAGCGGTAGCAATACGCAATGAACTACAACTATTACTGGCCTCAGCAGGGTTTGATCTTCATAAATGGTGCGCAAATCATCCAAAATTAATAGAAGGTATTGCAAACCAGCACCTTGATATCAAACTAGATTTCGCGAAATTAGATAGCGACTCTGTAAAAACTCTAGGAATGATTTGGCAGCCAGTGACAGATATGTTCACGCTCGTCACAGATTTAAAAGATCAAAAAACGACAACCAAAAGGAGTATACTTGCCGATATTTCGCAAATTTTCGATCCCCTGGGTTTAGTAGGCCCGGTGATTGTTACGGGGAAGCTGTTTATGCAACAGTTATGGAAATCCCACGTGGATTGGGATGAAAAAATACCAGAAGAACTCCAAACGGTGTGGGAAAGATATCGCCATGAGCTTCAATCCTTGAATGAAATCCAGATACCAAGGTATATGTTTAGTGAAAATGACACTATCGACATACAAATTCACGCCTTTGCTGACGCAAGTGAAAAGGCGTATGGTGCAGCCATATACATACGGTCAAAAGATAAACGAGGGAAAGTTTCAGTCAGATTACTATGCGCAAAGTCTAGAGTAGCTCCAATCAAACCCACGACAATTCCGAGATTGGAACTATGTGCAGCAAAATTGGCTGCCCATTTGGTGAAACAAGTTACAGACTCCACCAATTTGAAGATGGATGCAACTTTCTATTGGTCTGATTCACTCATTGTCATTAATTGGATACGAGGCGATCCATCAATTCGAAAAACATTTGTGGCAAATAGAGTTGCAGCCATACAAGAAATGACGTCAACAAAAGAATGGAAATATGTCTGCACAAAGGACAATCCGGCTGACCTTGTTTCACGTGGACTCTTTCCGGAACAGTTAAGGCAATCAGATATATGGTTTAATGGTCCAGCTTTCTTGAAAATGCCCAAAAGCGCATGGCCAATTGAACCGAATTCAAGCATTATAACTGATGAAGAAACCAAGATTAACAAATCTGTTGCCACCACTATGGTTGAAACGAATACACATCCATTATATTCGATCAATCATGGTAATTCATTCCGCAAACTATTGCGCGTCATGGCCTACATAATCAGAATGATAAACATTATTAAAAACCAAAACAGCAAGGTAGAGTCTAGCTATTTGTCAACCCAAGAGCTAAATGATGCCCTCAAATTTATCGTCAGAGAAGTGCAGCAAAAGAGCTTCCGGGATGAAATTGGCGCATTGAGAGCAAACAAAGAAATTGCTAAATCAAGTAAACTTCGAACCCTAACACCTTTCATAACATCCGATAGTATTATTAGAGTCGGAGGAAGATTACAAGCAGCAGAAATCAATTTCGATGCGAAACATCCTATTGTTCTGCCAGGTGACCATTTTGTTACACGGCTATTACTGATTCAGCTCCACCGAGAGAACTTGCATGCAGGTCCCCAAGCACTGCACAACATCGCAAGACAAAAATATTGGGTTTTAAATGGCCGAAATATAACTAGAACCATAGTGACAAACTGTGTCTTATGTACCAAATTTCGACCACGTCTCCAAGTTCAGCAAATGGGCAATTTACCTAAGGATCGTGTTCGATTAACTCGACCATTTTTAAATAGCGGCGTAGACTTTTGCGGGCCTATATATACCCACTTCAAGATTCGAGGCAAAAGACCCCAAAAATCGTACATAGCTGTGTTTTGCTGTTTCGCAACGAAAGCGATACATTTGGAGGTCGTTTCAGATCTAACCACTGATGGATTCCTAAGTGCACTAAAACGGTTCGAATCCAGGAGAGGTAGGTGCGAAAATATCTACTGTGATAACGCACGGAATTTCGTGGGTGCAAATAACCAACTGAAGGAATTAGAAAATATATTGACCGATCAAAAATGCCGGGAAAAAATTGCTAACAGCTGTTCGAATGTCAATATTCAGTTCCATTTCATCCCCCCTCGATCACCGCACTTCGGGGGACTTTGGGAAGCAGCGGTAAAATCCACTAAGCATTTGCTACAACGAACATTGATATCAGCATCATTAACATATGAAGAGCTTTGCACTGTAGTAACTGAAGTGGAGGCGATTCTTAATTCGAGACCCCTGACTCCATTGTCTTCCGACCCGAACGATTTAGCACCATTAACACCAGCACATTTCTTGATTGGTGAACCACTCGTTGGCGCAAGCAGCGCCACAAATGATACGACGAGAATGTCTTTAGCGTCCAGATGGCAGCTGACAAATCAGCTGAAGAGCGAGTTTTGGAAACGGTGGTACATAGAATACTTAGGCGAGCTACAGAAACGTACAAAATGGGCTTCCACGCAGATGAATATCAAAACGGGAACGCTAGTTACCATAAAAGAAGATAATCTACCACCTTTCAAATGGAAACTAGGTCGAATTTTAGAGACCATTCATGGAGCAGACGGCCGTGTACGTGTTGCTGATGTGCAGACGAGCTCTGGAATCATAAGACGATCAGTTCATCAGTTAGCGCCATTACCAATCGATTACGACGGTGTAGAGTTCAAAGATTCGTACGAGTCGTTTGAGGAGGCTGATGAACCGATGGAAACAAACGATAACATTGACACAAGCTATAAAAGTCACAGAAAACGAAGACGTTCACCCGCAAAACTCAGCTCACTCAAAATATGCCTTTTGACTTTGCTGGTATTGCCACTTACTACCTTGCACATGTCATCTGCAGCAAAAGAACCAATAGACATTATCAATATCGAAAACAATGCAGGTGTATATTTTGAAAATGTAGGGAGTGTACGATTATCACCAAACACTTGGAAACTCATAGTCTTTTTCGATCTGAAAGGCTACTGGGAAGTTTTTCAAACCTTAGAAGCAGGTATAAAACAACTGGAACGGCTGAAAGAGACAATTACCAACAACACGTATCATGACGCTATTGTCACACAATACCGTCATCGACTACAACTACTCAGCCGAGACAATCTGCTTATACAGGATACGACGAAAACTAGGCAGAAAAGATCCCCTTTTGATATAATTGGATCGATAGCTAACAAACTTTTCGGAGTTTTAGATAACGAATACGCAACATCGATGAGCGAGACCATTGCTAAGATTCAAAATAATGAAAATAGCCTTAATGACCTGGTGAGACAGCACACCTCTATTTTGGAAACCACAATCAATGTCATCACAAAAAGCGAATGGGAAAGAGGAAATCAAACGGAGCAAATTAATAAGGCATTCGATACTGTTTATGAGAACATTAAATTCTTCAACTCTGAATTCAAACAACAAAAGACAATTGAAGCTTTCAATACCCTTTCATTACTCATTATGGCTTTGATAACTGAATGCCAAGATATGCAACATTCACTGATTGAAGTAATAATCGACGCTCATCACGAAACAGTTAATCCCAATGTCATATCGCCTCAACAACTCAAATCTCAGATCGCATTGATCAAAGACAATCTCCCACAAGATTTAGAACTCCCAGCTTTTGGAACTCCGATCAGTGTCTCACGTCCATACCAGATCGCTAAAGTTCAACACATGCATGAAGGAAGATATCTCATATTTGCCGTTACAATACCTCTGCTGCTCTCAACCACATTCCATGTTTTTCGACTATTAACTTTACCCACGATGATCAACAATACCTTTTTGTACCTACCACCGTCTCCGGAACTCATCATATCAAACATTTTCAAGGATCAATTTTATCCTATGGATATGACCGAACTCATGCAATGCAAAACTCCAGAGGACAATTATTACATCTGCGACCAACATCGACCCATAACACTTAAAACTAAGTCAAACACTGACTGTGTTATGGAAATCATTGCCAGCAATACGCTATTACCCAGCTGTGAGTTCAAATTGGACCATCGAAGCAAGATATGGCATCAATTAAGAACACCAAACCATTGGCTTTTTTCGTTAAACAAACCATATGAATTCACTTTTGTCTGCGACAACCAATTGTCCCAACAACGCCTTCAGCAAAAAGGGATCTTAGCAATGAAACCCGGCTGTACACTAAAAGATGATGAGCTCACACTTCAATCATTTGACTACAGACAAACTTCATTGAATGCATCGTTTTTTCCTATCATTAACATATCCATTTCAGAGTTTGAAGATATAATTGGCTCATTTCGATCAATAACAAATCCAAAAATCATCCAACATACATTGCACATGGAAGCACTGACAAGGAAGATGGACGAGCTTACAGATAAGCAAACAGAGTTACACGACCTTCAACCTCATACCACTCATACAATAGCAGTAAGTTACAGTGCCTTGTTCATCATTGTTATCATCGGTGTATGGCTAATCTATCGACATCTGAAGTCAACAAGGATCCGAATCATCAATAAGCCAGTTCCAGCTCCACGGCAGTCAACGCATGATCTTCAGTATAGTTTTGAAGTATAATACTTCAACAGGCGGCAGTATGTTTAAGCACAACTTTATTGTAATACATTTCACTAATTATTTTATCAATAACTAAATTAATTGATTGTAACGTAACATTTTCATTTCGTCTCATCTCACATTCAAACAGCATAAATGCTAGATTTAAGTGAACATACTGTAACACAATAACTTCTGCATGCACAATAATTTTCCCAAACGAACGTTTTAAATCCAGACATTATGTCAGCACATTTTGCAGATTCTTTTCCCATATGTGGGAAACGAATCAACAACATATCAAATTTATTCTCGCGCCTGGGAAAATTATTGTGCATGTTATGCAGCGTCAGCTTTTTTCTAGACTAAGAATTAGTGTAGGTAATTTGTTATAAATACGTTGGTTATAGTAAAATAAAATTGAGTTGTTAATCAAACGCTTTATCATTAACTTGAAGACGTTTTACAGCTCAGTGAGAAAAATCTATTTTGGTAGAGTTTCCTGCCATAATAGATTATCACAATACCAGGCAACAATTTTAGAAGTAGAGAAACCTACTCTCTTTAATTGCATAAGCCTAAACAGTTGATTTCAGCAAACGTAATTCAGTGAGCAACGTCTTTGAAATTAGTCTACGCAAAGTAGAATGGTTTCAACATTTGGACGTTTTTCATGCTCCGAATGAAATTGTTTATCAACCACGCGTCATGGTGCATAAAAGTAATCAACGATTTTCTTATGGTTGTTTTAACTATAGCTCTAGTTGATGCAAAAACAACTAAAGCAAACTATTGATTTTTCATACTCCTCATACTCATACTCCTATTCTATCATAGAAGTTTCATATACTACATGGCAAAATTATGTTCGGTTTGCTGTTCGATATAATTCATATGCATGTTATGCAGTGAAGCCTTTATATTACGTTGTATGACGCTTTCTTCCACTGTGGTAAACGCAGTGGACTGCGGCAAAGTGCTGTGAAAAAATTTACTGTAAACACAAAACAGCGGCATTGCGGCAGCGGCGCCACAGGGGGAGGCGTGAATGCCGCAGTTGAATTTGGTGAATCACAATGCAGCGGCAATGTCGCTGTCAATGCAACCAAGGCATCAACCAAATTAATTTTGTTTTGTCTTTTGTATTGCTAAATCCTGTTGTACGAGGATTAGGTTGGCTACCTCATACTATATACATAAACTATATTTATATTACATATTATAGTCTTTTCCTATCTCGTACTATGTATATTGTTAGAATACCATTGTTTGTGGTTGCTTACTTTTTTTGCACCACGGACGTTGTTTGTCAACCACGCGTCATGGTGCATAAAAGTAATCAACTACTTTTTTATGGTTGTTTTAACTATAGCCCGTAGTTGACGCAAAAACAACTAAGGAAAATTGTTGATTTTACCAAGATTTTTCTTTCAGTGCACTATATTTTTTCTTTCAGTGTAGGGCAAAAATGTATTATTAACGAAATTAGCACCCTATAAAAATTAAGCAACTTTTATTTCTGCAAATTTGTTTGTTACTTCTTTGAAGTTTATTTCATCTGTTCCAATATAGCCAAACTTTTAAGGAGGTTATGCATAGTAGTAACGTAAAAATATCTTATTATAAAATATCTTATAATTAAACTCCTTTTCCCACTTGCAACAGTTGGTGGTATATTCAGCAATATTTTTAAGGCAGCACTAAGGTTAAATTAAGGTAAAATTTACCATTGTTATTAATTTAAGTATAATGCTCAGGGTTTTTTCCGCAATTGCATAGATTCCGCAGACATTCTTCTGTCAATTCTCGCACATTTATGTCAACAGAATTACCATCATTTAAAATACTTTCCAAATTCTTGAAATAGTTTTTTATTTTATTTTTGAGCTGTACATTCTTAACCTAACTTATACTTTAACCAACATTTAAAAAAAACTTAAAATCTAGCACCTATACTATTTTAACCTGTTCATTTTTGTCTGATTCTTCAATTTTTGTTTTGTTCTTCATTTTATTATCTGACGCGCTAATAATATTTGCACAGATTCTACGATCATCTTGGCAATAATTATTTATATATTTTCTTATCTATTACATGCCTATTGTAACTAACTTCGTTGCTTTAAGATGCTATGCACTCACTGAAAGAAAAACTCTTGGTTGGTTCAACTATTTTTAATAGTATTGCAACGATTCATTCAAAATCGTTAAACGAACTACGGAAAATAATTATTTTTACTATGTTAATATAGTTAATTTAACGATATAAAAGTAGTTGGCTCTGGTTATACAAAAAATATCGCAACGTTCATGAAATCAACTGTTTTAATTGTTTCAAATCCACGAAAAATAGTTCAAACTTCAACGTTTCGAATTATCAACAGTTTTTATGGTACTTAAACTACTTTGCAATAGTTGATTTCAACAAACGTAATTCAGTGAGCAACGTCTTTGGAATTATTCTACGCAAAGTAGAATGGTTTCAACATTTGGACGCTTTTCATGCTCCGAATGAAATTTGTTTTGTTTATCAACCACGCGTCATGGTGCATAAAAGTAATCAACAATTTTCTTATAGTTGTTTTAACTATAGCCCTAGTTGATGCAAAAACAACTAAGGAAAACTGTTGATTTTTCATACTCCTTATACTCATGCTCCTATTCTATCATAGAAGTTTCATATGATACATGGCAAAATTGAGTTCGGTTTGCTGTTCGATATAATTCATATTCATGTTATGCTGTGAAGCCTTTATACGAGTATTACGTTGTATGACGCTATTTTGTTCACAACACAATACAGCGTTTTCCGCTGTGGCAAAGCAGTAGGCTGCGGCAAAGCGCAGTCAAAAAATTAGAATGCTCTGTTTTGTGTGGTAACGCGCACAATGGCTGTGGCCGAATTTGCGGCCGCGGCAGAATTTGCCAAATTTATAATTTTACCGCACCGCTAGCGGTGATACCTACCATAGGTTGGCATCACCACTAGGTTGAATTAAATCTGTTTGAATTAGGTTGAATGGTCTGGTGGAATAAACAAGCGATGGCTGATGTGTATTGTGATAAGCCAACCTAATCCTCGTAAAACAGGATTTAGCAATACAAAAGAAAAAAAAATGAATTTGGTGCCTTGGTTGCATTGACAGCGACATTGTCGCTGCATTGTGATTCACCGAATTCAACTGCGGCATTCACGCCTCCCCTGCCTATATTTCGTACTATGTATATGGTTGGAATACCATTGTTTGTGGTTGCTTACTTTTTTTTGCACCACGGACGTTGTTTATCAACCACGCGTCATGGTGCATAAAAGTAATCAACTATTTTTTTATGGTTGTTTTAACTATAACCCGTAGTTGACGCAAAAACAACTAAGGAAAATTGTTGATTTTACTAAGATTTTTCTTTCAGTGCTAGACTAATTCCATCAAATAACGCAATGCAAATGCGTCTGAGAATTCACCATAAATCTCGCGATATATGTATGTATGCATTTCTAATATTTATTTAATTCTCAATTCATCATTTCAAGTATCACTTTTCATCTTCGAATTCGTAAATTAACCAAATTCTTTTTGCACTCCATGCATATTGTCAGATTTACCGGCCAACAACTACTGTTTGTATTATGGAAGAACAACCTCAAAAAAAAACTACAGACGACTCAAGTTATTACCTCTGTTAATTATCTAGTTTTCATTTCAAAATCTCATAATTCATCACCTCGAAATCATATCATTCACATAACAAAACGGCAACACTGCTCCCCACATACAATTAAAACTCCACCCAGTCCACTAAATCCCCTCCAAATTGAGAGATAAATGCATTCAAGAGGGGATTTCTTGTACGTTTCTATTATATTTCCATCTTTTTCATTCACTCAAGATCATTCAGTAGCCATTTCTAGAATCGACCCCACTTTGCAACATTTCAAAACTTGTTTTCCGAACGCATGCTCCGCTATTGGCCGTTAGTCCGCCATATTGAATGCAAATGCATCCTCCCTTTTGTTAGAAGCCTAATGTAAAATCAACAAAATGACTGCCATGAGAAATTTCCAATTAATTTTCTCTAGTTTTCTCAGAAATTTTTCACTCTCCGAGAGGTAGTGTGTTCAATTTCCCCTCGTAAGAGATTGTCTGGTTAATCTCTCGTGAAATCCGAACTCTCCCCATAAGCGGCATTAGAGCGAGCTCAGAAAAAGTAAAATGTTTCGTCAGTTCGAGTTCAACTGTCGTGAAGAGTAGTTTATTCGCAACAAAGTTCCCGTGTTCGTTTGGATTTTTTTTTCTGAACTGTAAATCTGATTGATAGTGTATGCGTGAATCATTTGTTAATGTGAGAGTTAAGTGCATTATTGTTCAAAGTGTACCGAGAACTGATATAATTGGATACTTAACGGGGTGAAGGAAATATTGAAAGTGCATTCCAAGGAAAAAATTAACATTATTGGATAATTAATCAGTGGATTTATAAGAACTGTTCATAAATTGAGTTGGAAATTCGAAATGGTGGTATTAGAAGGAGGTGGAAGTGTCGTTACCATTGGAAATAACCAATATTTGCAACCCGATTATTTGACGCCAACTACGGTAAGTTTCCAATCCTGATTATTTAATAATTTGGTTGTTTGTTAAACTTAATTGTTTTTAAAAATCGAAGTAAAGTTTTCAAAAGCTAATAATACCAGTTAAAATGTTCAACTTGTTTCTGCTGATATTTTCATAAATATTTTTTTTTTATCTGACGTGAAATTCAAAGACCTTTTCTCTTACAGCTGGATTCCAAGAAAAGTCCATTGGCCTTACTGGCCCAAACCTGCAGTCAAATTGGAGCTGATTCTTCGTCCGTCAAGCCACTTCTAGCAATGGATAAAAAGAAGTCCGAAACTCAATCGAAATCTCCAGCTGCGTCCAAGACGCCGAAACTTAGCTCATCGCCTGAAGTCAAGCTGGCCTTCAAACCGTACGAAACCAACGTCCTTAGTCACACCACAACAAGCAGCGTGTCCAGTTCGTCTTCATCCAAATCAGAGGATTACTCTCAGCGTCCTAGTTCAAAGTCCAGTATGAGTGCTAGTGATAATAGTGTTGCCAGTGGAATTAATGACGATTCGAAGAATAAATCCTTGATGAATGTTGCTCGTGTTCCGTCGCGTAGTAAAACCGATTCTCCGGATGTTGGTTCGAGAAGTAATTCAGAGATCGCGGGTAAAGCTAGTCCGGGCATGTCAGAAGCGCGTAAAACCGTTTCGCCGACGGATAGCGCCCAACGTGGGGCTAGTCCAATAATTCGGTCCGGCTTAGAAGTGATGCAGGGTCATCCTAAGGAGCTTCAAATGGGTGCTTACAAGACAGGTGCGGCATACGGGTTAAATCCTTTGTCGGCGCTGTGTTGTCCCCCCGGAATGGAGCAGCACACAAATCCAGCCTTCAGACCTCCGTTCGCCGGTGGATTTTCACATCATCATGCGGCTATGTTGGCTGCAGCTGCGGCAAGTGGATACCCAGGAGGAAACCCAAACCCATATATCACATACCAAAGGATTAAGACGGCATCAGGTGGTGAGGCCATTGTGCCTGTATGCAAGGATCCCTACTGCACCGGATGCCCATATTCAGCTCACACTCAGCAGATGCTGATGGGAGCTCCGTGCCCAAGTGGTTGCACACAATGCGAAAACCAAAAATATGGACTATCCATGGCTGCTCAATTGGGTTCCCTGCCGCCGGGCCACCCCTATGCCAGTCACGTACGTGCTCCCTACGTCTGCAGCTGGATTACCGGAGACAGCTATTGCGGAAAACGGTTCAATACATCTGATGAGCTATTTTCCCATCTAAGAACGCACACCGGGAATCTTTCTGACCCGGCCGCCGCTGCAGCTGCCCTAGCCCAATCACAGACACAGTCTTTACTAAGCACCTTGTTCCCTCCATCTGCCCTACAACGAGCCTACCCCACACCTCCATTGAGCCCAATGTCAGCCGCTCGCTATCATCCCTACGCCAAACCAGGTGGTCTACCTCCAACCCTTCAAGGATCACCGTTCGCTTTCAACCCGGCCGCCGCTGCCGCTCTAGGACCTTACTATTCACCATACGCTATGTACGGACAAAGAATCGGATCAGCTGCAGTTCATCCGTAAACGAAGCAATTGCATACCTTAAGCTCCACGGACCGTCGTCTGAGCGAAGCTGGAGGACTGCAATTTATTGTTCAGGATTTATTTCAACTGAAATCGTCACATGGTTCCGAAGGATATACAGAACTTGGGCCATGGAAATATGTTGTTTTCTCTTGTTTTACATAAACTGTGATACGTAGCGTGTAGGTGATGTAAAATCTCTGAAATTTATTGTTTCGTGGGTGGATTAATGCGAAAACTTGGCAAAAATGTGCTGTATAAGTTATATGAGCTATAAAGGGAAGTGACTGTTTGAAAGGAGTAAAATGTGTACAGGGTAGAATTTGCTTCTATTATTTCATAATGAAAAACAAGCTTATCCAGGAGATGAACACTAATTTGTGACTGGAACAGAAAATCTTTTAAATAACGGATTAACATTTTGTTTTATGCTTCAAATAAAAACCCTGTTCATTTCTGGTTTAAATATCATTTGCAAAATTAACTTCTTTTAGTAAATAATACTACCCATCTGTACGTTATTCACTTTACATTTCTATGTAAATAATGTTAATAAATCAACAATATTATCGGTAAATTAATAAAAACCAATTTCAATCCGAAATCAATATGATTTTAATTCATTTAAAAAAGTTAAATCAAGAACATATATTCGATTTTTTGGAACAAAAATTCTTGTGTCTACAATGTAAAAAACAGATTCAATTTGCAATATGTTATAACATACAATAGTTCTACTAATTTTAAGTGAATCAGGCTGATGAGAAGATGTGAAGAAGAAATGTGAACCATTTTATTATGTAATTAGTTTTTAAGTTTCTCCAAATGAAAGAATGAATGGAAAAAAATGAAATATATAATATGAAAATTTAAAAAAAATGTGTTATCATTAATGAAAGTGAAAATTGTGGAGATTTGAGCTGATCTCTTTAATGTTTGGCAAGCAGTTGAGTTCTAGATTTGCATTTAATGAATAATTAACACGAGCGATTCCAATCTGTCGACTGCGAAGTTTGATACAATAATATAGCCTTGGAATGTTTGACTCTTGAACTCTTTTCAATGTAGTTTCACTGAATAAACTTTTTGAAGTAAATCGGCTACTATATTGAATTACCTCAGTGTGATTCAGTTGGAAATTTTATGATTTGCATTGTTGCTTATTGGATTATTTGACCCGTCTAACATCACTCACTACGTTCAATCACAGTGACCCATATTTGGCTAGAGTTATGAAATCAGTTTGAGAGACAACTATGCGATCCTCGTCCGATTTGCTTAAACGGATAACTTTTAGGATGATAAATTACATCTTACAAAAAAGTGCGAAAACTGCGATGAGCATCATACTGCGGGCTCTGGCGCATGCATATTTTTGAAGTACCCAAAAACAAGTACCCAAATCAAAACCCAAAATTTAACATCTACCGTCAAAATCTTAAGCAACTCTTGCAATCGAGTACTATTTAATGGCCCATCACTTTAAAAAAACCCAAGATGATGTTTTATGGGTGTTCTAAACTTTTAACTCAGCAGTTCAACGATAAAGACGAAAAAGTTCATATAAAAGATTTTTTTCCACTTTCCTAAATGTGCACGAAATGGATTGATATGACCAAAAACTTTCAGAATGCCACTTGTCTGCATCGTTTCTGAAATTTAATCCACTTTCTTGATGTTGACAAATTCGATGGTGGAAGTAGTATTACAAGTATACAAGTACAATTTCGATCTCGAATGACTGAATTTACCGTGTCTTTAAGGAAAATATTTTGCTCTTACCATTTGAGATGACGACCACTATTGCTATTGCGTATTGTATGTATATTTGTTGTACGTGTACGTTATTTTATATTTAATGCAGTTGAGATCAGTCGCTTGTGAGAAGAAGTGGGTTTTAAAGTTAACAGCTAATTAGGTGTGTTTACTATGAGCAAACAAAGTTGTGAAATTCTTCTTGAAAGTAGACAACTAATTAAAAAACTTCGCGCAGAGGGTAATCATTTTGCATGAAATTGAGAGAATAATCGGAAAAATCATGAGCAAACATACAAACATTACAAAATTATGAGCAAACATAGTCTGCAGGTGAGAAAATATGATTTTGCGTGAAATTCCTAAGATAAATGCACCGAAATTGGCTGGGGTGAAAAAGAAATTTCATGATTTAGAAGTGTGTCCAGAAACAATATGAATGCATTTAAGGCGAAATAATTTTCACGGAAGGATTGCGAGAAGAAAGCCATATATATCCAAAGCAAATGCCCAAAACAACTAAATTTTGCCAAAGATTGGATAAAAAAGCCAGCAGAGGTCTGGAACGAACTCTTGTTTTGCTACAAAATAAAATTCAACATTTATAAGTCCAATGGTCGCACAAAGAATTTGCAAGGAAGAACATACCTCCTACTGTCAAACATCGGGGTCAAAATGAACTCCAATATGGGGTTCTGTGGGGGCTAGTGCTTTTGGCAATTTAACACACATGGATGGATTCAAATCTTCAATATTTCAAAAGAGAACCTAGCCGAAAGTGTAAACTTCCGGCAAACTACATATTTGCTCTGGACAACGACCCTAATCATAAATCCCATTTAGTTAAGGAGTGATTACTGTATAACGACCCAAGGCATAAACATCCTCCTCCTTAATCGCCCAACTTAAATTCCATTGAGAATCTGTGGGAGCTACTGGATCAAAGAATCCGAAGCCACATCATTACCTCGAGAAAGATCCTACTAAGTGTGCTGAAAGCAGAATGAGCAAAACTTACCGCATAAGAAAGCAAACTTAACAAAAATCGTCTTAAAGCTGTAATTGATGCCAAAGGCTACCAAACTAAATTCTATTTTTTTCCTCACTTGATTATGGATTAATCTGTTTTTACCTGTATTTTGAAGTATTTTGTTGTTTTTTTTATTTTATTAGATGTTGTATTTTTTTGTGTTATCTTTAGGAAGTATAGTAAAAATATTAATTAAAACAAGTTATCCTCAAAGTTGTTTTATTTACTTTTTTAAAAATTTGCATGTAAACGTTTACTTTGTACGCACATTTCTTTGACCCACTGTATTTATATATTAAATTCATTTCAACAGCAAAAGAAACACATTATAAACCTCAACGGATCAAAGGAATAAATGAAAGATAGTACACTGAAAGAAAAATCTTGGTAAAATCAACAATTTTCCTTAGTTGTTTTTGCGTCAACTACGGGCTATAGTTAAAACAACCATAAAAAATAGTTGATTACTTTTATGCACCATGACGCGTGATTGATAAACAACGTCCGTGGTGCAAAAAAAGTAAGCAACCACAAACAATGGTATTCCAACAATATACATAGTACGATATAGTAAATGACTATAGTATGTAGTGTGGAATTATTTTTGTTGAATTTAACAATTGTAGAATGGTTCGCTTACTATGAAAATTGTTGATAATTCAATATTTTGTAGTGTGAAATGAATTGATGCTTATTTTCCTATTTAAGCAGAGTCGAAAGAACCTTTTTCCGTAGTTCATTCGACAAATTTGAATGCACTGTTGCATTACTAAAAATAATAGTTAAATCAATCACAACTTTTTCTTTCAGTGTGCGCTCACTGCTACGGCGCTGCACTGCATCGCAATGCGTGTAATACAACGTAATACAAAGGCTTCACTGCATAACATGAATATAGATTATATCGAACAGCCAACCGAACACAATTTTGCCATGTAGCATATGAAACTTCTATGATAGAATAGGAGTATGAGTATGAGGAGTATGGAAAATCAACAGTTTTCCTTAGTTGTTTTTGCATCAACTAGGGCTATAGTTAAAACAACCATAAGAAAATTGTTGATTACTTTTATGCACCATGACGCGTGGTTGATAAACAATTACATTCGGAGCATGAAAAACGTCCAAATGTTGAAACCATTCTACTTTGCGTAGAATAATACCAAAGACGTTGCTCACTGAATTACGTTTGTTGAAATCAACTATTGCAAAGAAGTTTAACTACCATAAAAACTGTTGATAACTCGAAACGTTGAAGTTTTGAGTGAATTGATGAATATTTTTCTATTGATCAACTATTTTTCGTGGTTATGAAACAATTAAAACAGTTGATTTCATGAACGTTGCGATATTTTTTGTACAACCAGAGCCAACTACTTTTATATCGTTAAATTAACTATATTAGCATAGTAAAAATAACTATTTTCCGTAGTTCGTTTAACGATTTTGAATGAATCGTTGCAATACTATTAAAAATAGTTGAACCAACCAAGAGTTTTTCTTTCAGTGTGGAGAAAAATAAAAAGTATCAAGAGTAGAAGCTCAGTAACGTAGCAAAGCTTCAAGTGTTTGTTGCTTTATAATATTAGTGTCAAAAAGAAACAAATTAATTTTACACTGAAAGAAAAACTCTTGGTTGGTTCAACTATTTTTAATAGTATTGCAACGATTCATTCAAAATCGTTAAACGAACTACGGAAAATAGTTATTTTTACTATGTTAATATAGTTAATTTAACGATATAACAGTAGTTGGCTCTGGTTATACAAAAAATATCGCATCGTTCATGAAATCAACTGTTTTAATTGTTTCATAACCACGAAAAATAGTTGATTAATAGAAAAATATTCATCAATTCACTCAAAACTTCAACGTTTCGAATTATCGACAGTTTTTTATGGTACTTAAACTACTTCGCAATAGTTGATTTGAACAAACGTAATTCAGTGAGCAACGTCTTTGGAATTATTCTACGCAAAGTAGAATGGTTTCAACATTTGGACGTTTTTCATGCTCCGAATGTAATTGTTTATCAACCACGCGTCATGGTGCATAAAAGTAATCAACAATTTTCTTATGGTTGTTTTAACTATAGCCCTAGTTGATGCAAAAACAACTAAGGAAAACTGTTGATTTTCCATACTCCTCATACTCATACTCCTATTCTATCATAGAAGTTTCATATGCTACATGGCAAAATTGTGTTCGATTTGCTGTTCGATGTAATTCATATTCATGTTATGCTGTGAAGCCTTTATATTACGTTGTATGACGCTTTTTATGCAGTTGATGCTGTAAACACATAACAGCGGCATTGCGGCAGCGGCGCCACAGGGGGAGGCGTGAATGCCGCGAATTTGGTAACTCACAATGCAGCGACAATGTCGCTGTTAATGCAACCAAAGCACCAACCAAATTAATTTTTTTCATTCAGTCATTTTATCAACAATTTTCATAGTAAGCGAACCATTCTACAATAGTTAAATTCAACAAACATAGTTCTACACTACATACTATAGTCATTTACTATATCGTACTATGTATATTGTTGGAATACCATTGTTTGTGGTTGCTTACTTTTTTTGCACCACGGACGTTGTTTATCAACCACGCGTCATGGTGCATAAAAGTAATCAACTATTTTTTATGGTTGTTTTAACTATATCCCGTAGTTGACGCAAAAATAACTAAGGAAAATTGTTGATTTTACGAAGATTTTTCTTTCAGCGTAGAAATACGAAACAAAAAGTTAGAAAAATTCCTTCGACGGTACTGTAATAAGCTGAGCAAAACAAAACAAATATCAACAATATGAAAACAAAACAAATATCAATAGCAAGCATAAGAAATTTTGACAAGTGATAGCCCAGGTGCAATATAAAACATCTTTAGCTTGGATTTTGTTTAAAGAAAAAAAAATTGGCAAAATGTATAATTAAAAATTCAGATGAAACTCCACTAGCAATATGTCACCAATCGGTCTCGTATTTCAAGCTCGGGCTCCGAAGACATTTTAGTCGAGCGCTTGAAACTATTTAAAGACACCGATTTTTAGGCCGTTTAAACATTAAGTAAACTTGAGTTTATCCACGGGAATATTTCCAAAAATAATGGATTACAACACCTCTCCATAAATCCGGAAGTCCGTAAGATGTAAACTACTACAGACCAATTTCACTAATATCTAACATATCTAATAGAACGAACATCGAAATCAAAATTAACGGAAGATGTAGATAACGATAAGATACTCAACGAAAATCAAATTGGTTACAGAACCTGTTGATATATGATTCTGTTACGCTCCTTGGTTCAAAAATAATGCGGGCTAAGGTAATGTGCAATTTTCAAAGATCTCGCTAAACCATTTGCCTCTACTCCGCATACTGTATAGTAAGGACTTAGAGAAACTAGAATGTATAAAGTGTGTGGAATGTATGTACAATGTAGTAGATTAAACGATGTTGTAAAGTATGTGGAAATAGTGTCATCACACTCATTTACTTCGATGGTCTTCAACTCAAAACCGATTCAAGGCGAAATAATATCAAATTACACTGCGATATTAGTTACAGATAGACCACTATGTGGATAAGTTTCGACTGCAAATCTTAGCTTATAATTATAATATGATATAAAATTAATATAAAATAATTGATATAAAATTCAATCATTAAATATTCAAAAGACAACTGCTGCAGAACAAAGATATCTTGGAGTTATCTTTGATGATCTAATTAAATGGAAGCCTCAAGTAAAGCTTATACAAATATACTGAGAAAATTAATTTCTTTATGCTATCAAGGACGTAAATTTATTATTAGGGTCAGAACAAGGCACTTTAATTTTGGTGTCATCCATACAATTACAAAGTATGTGCTTATAGCTTAGGGCTCGGCTACAAAAACTTATTTAACGTCGATGGCGATTACTCGAAAACTGATTTTTAGGCGGTTGCTTGATACGTCATGATTTTTTCTGTCAGAACAAAAATTTCATACACTTAAGGTATTAGACATAATGATCTGTAAAAGATTACAGCTGACATTCATATTTTCAAAGAATACGAAAAAAAGACTAATAAAATTGAATGCTAATTATACCAGAGACACTAGTCTTACATTGGTAAAAATTTATTTAGCAACCAAGCAATTGCCTAATGTCTAAAGTAACCCTAGTTTTCTTTTATTACATTATCTTATTACTCTTATTACAGGTTTAGTTGCATTATAAAATGGCTTCTATAAAGAAATGTTATTTAAATGTAAAATGTTTGCTCTAATTATATTTTTTGTCAACACTTAAATCTAGAAATTGTTCACATTATTATTCGACTAAAACTGTTGTACTATTAGTATTAACATGAGGTAAATTATATACAAATGAAATTAGCATTCCATTGCAAACTTAAATTGCAATTTGCATTACATTAACTTTTTTCATTTTTTTGCTTTTATCACTATCTGTTGGAAGAAATTGATTTTAGTAGATTTAAATTTAGTATTTCTTTTAATTTTTTTTGACTGCTCATCTCTACAAGAGCATTTTTAAAACCGCGAGTAGTACATTTCAATATAAGTGAATGCTAAAATTTGCAATTAAAATCTATCAAAATATAAACCCAAATTTAAAAAAGTTAAAAAAAATCAAACAAAATGAGAAAAAAAAATCACTTGCAATATAGTAAATAGTCCACCCTTTTTATTTTCAAATGAGATCAATAAAAAATCATGTATCCAATTTATGTATTGCTTTCCGCAAGAAAATTATTTTCACGTTGTGTAAGTAATTTTTAAATTTGACCCAAGACAGTAAAGGATGAACACTATTACCTTAAAAATAAAACTGGACATTCAAAGTTGACAGAAGTCTTCTTTTTTTATAATATTATTATAAAAAATTTATAAGTCCAAAATAAATAGTCCTTGAAAAAATTCACAGTATTTGTCTCTTATCCTGCCATGTTTGGATTTGAAACTTTTAGATGGTCGGTGGTAAAGAAACTTAGTAACTCAAACGCTAGACAGAAAATTGCCAAGCCAAGCGCTAATGCGTAATATGTGATTATTTGTACCTGGAGCTGGGTGCCCTAGAAATGACCATGGAAGCCCTTCATTTGTATTAGCAGTGCAGCGTCCAACACAAACCGTCCATCACTTTGCTTAACAGCTTAACTTCACTGAAACACTAGATAGCTTCTCTGGTATATTACTTGATGTATTTTTTCAACGGCAAAGTTTTCCTTATTTAGCATTTTTGCAGACAATTGGACGCGATTCACCTTTTAGCTGGAGTTTTTCACTTGATTTTTTATTTTTCAAACTATGACAAGCAATTTAGTTCGCACTAGTTGTTGAACACGGTTTTTTGTTTTATCTTTGTGGCAAATTCAAAAACAAGATTTAAAGATACGATGCTTTTCCAAAAGCACTTCACTATTGCAAGTACTGCAGTGGAATATTCGCTTTTACATTCTTAGGATCCGGTTGCTAGCCACTTATGACATCCCAATATTTTTTCACCGTAAACACGAATTTCAGGCACTTTTTCTTGCACCAAAGTGGTTTCTTTAGAGAAAATATCATTTTTTTTGGAAAAGTATGTATCTGCCTGGACCGAATTTCCGCTTAGCTCAACTGAAATTCGTCTAAAACGCTGTCGTAATTCTTTGATTCGTCTTAGAATCATTCGTCTTTCGAAGGAAAACGCAAATGAAAGCCATTAAATTTGGAGCGCACACAAAAATACCCACAAGTATCGAACAATAATCATTAATAATTTCCGCTTCTTTCTCTTCCATACTTTTACACACCGAAACTTTATTCTCTTTTTCATTTAAAAAATAAACTTATATATAAATTTTGCCCGAAATACGTTTGGCGATAAATAAACCACGAACTGGAAAATTACTCCGCTGTTGTCTAAGTGCAAGTCCCTCTTTGGGTCCGATGGATTGATTTAAGGGGTTAGTCCACTGTTAAACTGCTCCAAATGAACTTTTTTTTTAAACAGCTATAAAAAAAAAACTATACAAGATATCAATTTGAAATTTTACATGCATCTTTATTGAAGTTAAGAGCTAACATTTTCATTGGAAGAAATTATTACAAAACAAAATGGCGGCTGCTACAATGGATCGCCGCAGCACCGCCGAAAAAAAAAAGCAAATTGCGCCTCGTAAATTCCTGGACAAAATAAGCATCTGTGAACAAAAAACCAAAAGTATTTCATTAGTTTTGAGTGTAAAGGACTGCACGGGCCTAAATTTAGAGCCCTCAAGCGATTAAAAAAAATTTATTACACTTTTGAATCAAAAAAATGAATCAAAAAATTTTTTTCAATCAAGAAAATGTTTCCCAAATCGTCAAAAAATTGTTTTTTGTTGAGATGTCATAGCCATATACAAAGCCAAAACATTTTGTTCATTCAGAAAAACATATATGTAATCCATTTGCGTCAATATATAATAATTTTATTGCTAAACTAATATCTTTGGTTCTATTTCTACCTGAAAACAGGTAGAAATAGAACGAAAATGGTAATAAAAAGTAAACCATTAGTACCATGAGTATAAACCACTCAGAAGATAATTGGATAAAATTCTTTACTAGTATGAAAGTTTGGTAAATGTATAAAAAAAGTGAAATGAATTACTATTAATCATAAGATCAAAAATTTAAAATCAAATTTGAATAATATTTCTCTCTCTCATCTATCTCACTAAATCCCATCATCCAACTGGCTTTCCTACTATCAAGTGGTGTGTCATAATTCACTATCGAATTTTAACATTCCCATAAAATTAGACGACCTCATTTAACAATATCGTTAGGCCGCCACATGAAAAAAAAATATTTATTTTATTACATCTGCTTTTTTCCACCACTATAAATTAACGCATTAAAACTAAAATCTATGAGTAACCCAGAAATTTAATAGTCAAGTCAACCAATCAACCCTCATCACTCGACATAGGGATCGTGAAGAGGTACTTAACGCACGCACTCACACTCGTCCCCTTTATCTCATGTCTCATGTTCCTTTCATTCACGGGTCATAATTCATCTATGCCGACTCGTATAGAATGAATAAGACTTTAAAAAAACAAGCACACACTCACACAAACTTATCCTCTGCATAAAGCCAAAATAATAGAAAAAAGAAGGCAACATAAAAGAAATTTATTGCAATGATTACAAGGTTCATTGTCACATTTCAAAGCAGATATGAGAACAGTACCTACATGAAATAGGAAAAGTGGAAAAGTGTGATGAGGCAGGCAGTTTCGGGCAGGAAGCAAAGATTGCAAGGAGCTCCTCAGAGGGTGAATATAGATAAATGGATGAATAGAAAACATACTGGGAAGGATATTTTCTTTTGCATTGTTGACTTATTTGCGTGAAGAAATAAAAGATACATAAATTTCAAGATTTGTTTTCTGAAAAGAACTGGTTGTAATGGGAAACCCATCCAAAAAGAAACTTGAAAGAGGAAGCCAGGCATGGGCTGAATATGATTGGCCTGGGAATGAGGGTAAGCCGGAATTATAAGATACTTGAGGATAACGAGTCGTTAAGAGTTTTGAAAACAATTGATAATGGGCTGGTGAGAGGATCACAAATCACGTTTTTGACAGGATGTGGTGAAAAAAACTGAGTTGACGGGGAAGGTTTGAATCCAGGTTAAATTTTAGGGGTGGCTGCAACCAAATGCATGCATTAATGTTTTTGCAGTTGTGGTTTGACTCAATGGATGATCTTTATTCTCAAGCAGGAATATATTATCGAGATTCAACATCGAACGTGTCCATTTGGTAGAGTGAAATTGTTTTGTTTTTAATCTTAACTTCAAATATTTTTGAAGAGTTTTTTTTTCTAATTTTATCATGTAAGTTTCCATTTTATATCTTTCTTACACATATCGCAAAAGCCTGCAGTATTCTCAAAAGTAATCTAAAGTTCTACAATAAATCATAAACAACATCCACCATTTCATCAAAAACAATCCAACATATCTCAGAAAAATAATGACATTCAAAAAACTAGATAGTCATTCAATCCTTGCCCAAATCAAATGCTGCTCACAACCAAACAGCCCAGCGCTTACAGTAACCTAATCCTAATCTAACGTCATCCACTCAGTACCAGCATAAATCGCGTGCCATTGCAAGCAGAGTAAACTCTTCTGCTCCTTTTTGAGAGAAAATATCTTCCGATTTCAAATACAGACTGGGAAAATCCAATAAATAAATTTTATTTGTCGTATGCATTTTTATTTATAGCCAATAATAAATGATTTTTACTGCCGGTTTTGGTTCGAGGATATGAATTCGAGACAGGACGTGCAAAACAGAAAGAGAGTCACGTCCGTATTTCGAGTATGAGGATGCTAGTTGGTTTGTGGTGAATTTAGTGTTGAGTTAGGTGTAACGAAAAGAGTGGGTAAATTTAGTATGGATTTATGTGTTGTTTTATTTAAACAGAGTATATTAGACCTGTGGATATTTTTGAAGATAGTTCTGCTATGTGGATTGTTCGCTAGCTCGAAATTTGATGTTAAATTTTGAAGGATTTCTAACTCAACATTTTAAACAAACAGTCTGACTGCAAGCTCCTATTCAAAATTCTACAGCAAATTCAATAGAAGGTATAGACTTAAAAATGGTTTCCGAAAAAATCAGAATGCTTTAGAGCCTGAATTTCGAAAATATTATTCAATGGGACCTTCACAATGACATCAGTTAGTTTTAAACCAACACGAAACCAAAAAAACTAAGCCCCACTCTATCCCTTCATCATAATATCCTTCTTCTTTACATTTCAAACCCAGCAATTTATTATCTGCAGTGTTGGGTGACAGTGGCAATGGTAACCGTTGCGGGTTAGATGCAATAACACAAAACACATGGCTTACGAACTGAACGAACAATGGATAAATATAAAAAAATTGCATGCTGTCATCGATTTGTTTTCGAGCCGAACAAGGAGAAACTCAAGCCCTTACGCTATCGAAAACCATTCAATATAATTTATGGCTGATATGGTGTAAGGGATATGATTTCCAGTTAGAGAGAAAATATGGTTCTGCTTGTCGTTGCTGGTGGTGGTAAGTACATGAATGGCATTAAATCGACTTGTTGTCTAACGCGAGCTATGAAATCAAAATGTTTAGTTCATAAAATCAATTTATCAAAAATTTAATTATTTATTAAAAGTCGACGTTTTCATCAATTTTAAAATTCGAAAGATTTCAAAGATACGACTTATTTTGATATTTTCTTCCAAGCGTGATGGGAAAATTACCGCAAAGTAACCAAAAATTATCCCCAAAATATTTTCAATTTTTTTTTTAAAACTACAGAAGCAATATCATCGGTAAGTTAAATTTTATGTTTCGCTATAGGCTAAAATATGGTTTTATTACATTCAAAGACAAGCCTCAGTTGATCTACACTTGAAAATGACCCATAAATATTGGAATATGAAATAAAAATTATGTTTCGATAAAATTGTAAATTTGGTTTATTTTTCTCTTAATAAATTTACAGTTAGTCACATTATCAACTCCACCACAGCTCTCATCAAATCAACTAAATTCAATCATTACATCCATAGACACATACCATCACAACAATACCATTCAGCAAACACCTAAAACGAAAAGATACAATAGTATATGATAAAGAAAAAAAAGATTTATTCTCATCTACACCACTACACTATGGCCTTATAACAAATAATTGATTGTTAAACGATAATTTATTGCGGTTATCATCAGAAATGAT
Organism: Nemotelus pantherinus; assembly: GCA_963978885.1. Taxonomy (NCBI): domain Eukaryota; kingdom Metazoa; phylum Arthropoda; class Insecta; order Diptera; family Stratiomyidae; genus Nemotelus; species Nemotelus pantherinus. The sequence goes on along the minus strand of OZ022266.1, from coordinate 44,225,462 downwards.
GTGGAAAGATGAATACTTATTTATGACGATAAATCATTATGTTTGTGTGTTGTTTGTTATTTCCTGCTCTGCACGCTTCTTTGAACGAGTGTTTTTTGTCGTGTTCTTTGTTGTATAGAGCAAACCTTCAAAGTGGATAATTCAACTAGAGTTGGGTTCGTTAGAAAATTCAAAGTTTGGGAAAAATTAAATAGGAGTGATGTTGAATATGGTTAATGTTTTACTTTTTAAACACAGTGGATGTGAAAGGTATTTAGATATATGTATTTTTTTAAGCTTAATCGGACGGTTAATTAACAAATGAATAAATTATGGAATTATGTCATTTTTATGAAATTGGCGAAATGAATTTAATAAGCTTTAACAAGATTTCGCGAATTTTGATGGCCTAGTGATTTTAAATTATGAATAAAGCTATCGATAAAGCCTGGTAGTTAAACTTTCATGTGCACACCTAGCAAATCAGCAAATAAATTTTTTGCAGAAAAAACTGGACTGCTGTATATCAAGAAAATAACATATTTCGAATAAAAATCAACGAAATTTCGCAAGTTATAAAAGAGGAATCCAGCATTTACAAAAAAGGAATCCACACTGAAAAAAACCCACATAGCGCCCAGAGCCATGTAACATAGCGCATTATTTATGGTCCCATACGCCATGTACATAGTACTCTGAGCCATGCAATATGGCTCCCAGCGCCATAATCTCAGAATCTACATAGCGCGTGGTCCCATGTTACATGGCGCAGCATTAATGGTGCCACACGCTATGCACATAGTGCCCTGAGCCATGCAGTATAGCTCCCAGCTCCATAATTACCAGGCGCAGAAATTATGGCCCCACACGCCATATTACATAGGAGTGCCATGAGCCATGTAATATGGCTCATGGCACTCCAATTATAACTCGCAGCCATACTGTGTGAGGGGATCTATAAATGTCAGCAAGTGATACTTGAGTATCGTCGATAGATCGACAACATTCTCAATCGGCTAAGGGTGCATATTATTGAATGGCTCCTTCGGTGACTCTAAATGCAGCCAGCGCCTGTTTGTTGCAAGCAAGTGACTTCTCCATGTTCTCATTTATGGTAAGTAGCACTGTTTTGAATGATTTGCTTCTTCAATGTACTATAGTCTTCCACGCCATGTACTATAGTCTTCCACGCCATGAACTATAGTCATCCACGCCATGTACTATAGTCCTTCACGCCATGTACTATAGTCCTTCACGCCATGTACTATAGTCCTCCACGCCATGTACTACAGTCCTCCACGCCATGTACTATAGTCCTCCACGCCATGTACTATAGTCCTCTACGCCATACAGTATAGTCCTCCACGCCATACAGTATAGTCCTCCACGCCATACAGTATAGTCCTCCACGCCATGTGTTATAGCTCTCCACGCCATGCACTATAGTTCTCCACGCCATGTAATATAGTCCGCCACGCCATGTACATGGCGTGGAAGACTATAGTACATGGCGTGTAGGCCTATGTACTTTTCGCCATGTATTATGGCGTGTGGCGCTATATTTTATCACAATCCCTAAATCGACTATGTTCATGGCGCCAGAAGTCTATAAATTATGGCGTCTGGTGCCATGTGTTTTCTCAGTGCACCTTGACTTTTGTTGGTCAAGATGCAAATGGTAGATTGTTCCATTTTCACGAGAAATCTTGACGAAATTCGGTTATCACATAAATTTTTCAGGATTAATTTAAAATCGTATACTTCAAAACTGACAATTTTGCACAATAAATTTTACGCCTTTTACTTAGGAATGAAAAAGATAATCGAATGCTAAACATATGATCTTGTATGTTTACACTGTTAACTTATTTTCTAATTCCATTCTGATTTACCCCTATGTTTTTACTGTAAGATACCCATGCCAATAATGTAAAAGCTTGAGCTAGATGCCATTAATACATTTTTCATATAGCTTCACTAATTTAACTGCTCGACTGCGACGTGTGCAGGCTCTTTTTTCATCATCAATGGAGCAACTAACGGCCTAGGTCTGCCGACGAAGATAATTCCAGACACTCTGGTAGTGCGCTGCAGTCGTCTAGTTTGATTTTATTAGCATTTTTTTCGCTTTCTAATATACGTCATCGAACGTCTCTTTCCAGCAATTCTGGCCCCATTGATTTTCAGAGCCGTATCTATCTCGCTCATACAAGCTAAGCAGCCTGCCTGCCGCAGCCTGTGGAGCCTGCTTTTATTAGACATTTCAAGTGAAACATAACGCTCAAATAGGTTACATATTTCTTTGTTAAATGAGCGACATAATCGGTCTTGAACATCATCATAGGTCTTGGATCGGATCAAAGCTCTGAAACTTATTTTTTATTATGTTTAACTCCGCTCCTTGGCACTGTACCCGGCACTTACACTTGATGTCCAAGTTAGGTTACATTTATGATAAATGCATTGAAAAAATTCATGTGTTTATTAATTCGTGCTTCATGTTGGATAACCCACCCATTAGCACCTTCTATGCGTAATTATGTATATATTTTTAATATTATAAGTTTAGCAATCTTAGATTTATTTTACGTTAGCTCATAAAGTCAACTCTGTTTTAAGTTTGGCCGGAATCAGATCAATCAGGTTTTTAAGATAAACACATTAATAAAAGAAATATTATAAGTCTGAGTTGTAAAGGCGAATATTTAAGCCTGATCTCTCCAAAATAATAATCATGTATCTCACCTAAGTATAGAATCTATTGATAATGAGAAATAACTTGAATTGAATTGAATTGGTCCAACTCATGCCGAGACTCAAGAGCCTAACGGGGCAGAGTTTGCAATTTTTTTGCTTAGAACTCAGATTTCTAGCAAACATACCCGTTACGACTCAAATTCGGTCGGGATTGATATATTCGTAAACGCCTCCAACACTCATATCGGGACTGTTTTTCAGCAAAAATGTCAAGACTCTTGGTAGCCCGTCGACTTCTTCTCTCCCAAATTAAGCGACGCGTAACAGAAGCAGTACATACAACTGCGATGTACAAGCAGCTTATCTGTATATTCCGTATCTATGATATTTTTCGAAAGATAAATATCACAGACCGCAGACTACCAATTTTAATTCAAGGAAAACTTTACAAAACTTTACACTACTCTGCAACAGCCCTGTCCGAAAAACACACAAAGTATTTTAGGATATACAAATGAACTCAAAATACACCACCGGGAAAAAACTTGTCTTTGGTGTCGATGTCGAATTTTTCGAAAGCAAACTTGTATCGAAGTTTTCTACGGTCTACGAACGTTTGAAGCTCACTCATATAGGCAAAATTGGTCCCTTGTAAAAGGTACACTTACTGTCTTGCAACGCGATTGCTGACCCGATTCCTTTTGGGTGCATAACTACCAATGACCGTGCGCCTGCTCTACTGAGCACCTGGTTTGTTTGATTATAAGCTCTTTTGTATATTATCATTGACCAGGGTAGGTAATTTGAGTCAGCACTCCACGCTGAGCTTCGTTGACTCTTGGGCATATAGTATAATCGTATTACAACGGATGGTACAATCTAACGATGACATCCTTTTTTTTTACACGATGGCATCTTTTGCTTACAATTCTTCTTGGACGTAGATCTTAAATTTGAGAAGATCTCACCGCGTCACCACCACAAATCCTCTAAGTAGAAAACCATCGTCTCCTTTCCGGTTTTTTCAAGAAAATCCTAGAAAGGTCATCTAAAGAAACTTAGCCTCCTTATTTTTGGTAACCATGGCAAAACTCTGGCCAGCTGACGCAACAAGTTACACAACACCCACAATTTTCATTTTCAGACAACAAACTCATACCCACAGGTTTTCGTCAGATTTGCTTCTTGTCGCTGTATGCTTACCGCTTCTTAAATCGTATGGCGGTCCATTCAAAGTTCTAGCTAGACATACTTAGTGCTTCACACTTGACACCCGAAATAAATCCGTCAATTTTTATTTTAACAGGCTCAAGCCTTGTTAGTCATCATTTTATACGGAACTTGTCAACGATCCTCTCGAGAATCTGCGTCCTAAAAATGCACGTGAAACACCGTTGTTGTCTTCATCACCGAGCAAAAGTGCTGCGAAAAAGATAACCTTTGCGCCATACGTTTTTCTAGCTGGCTGAACCATAAAGATTCAACTCACTTTTGCATCGTGGTAGCTGGTGTAACGCAGGGAGTGTTGTGGACACACTTTCATAAATAGATAACCCAAATTTCACACAAGCCCTATAGCTTTCCACACGTACTAAAAACATTTTTACACAAGGTCTACTCCCCAACTCAGTTTTGGGTAAATTTGTGCGCTCGCGGGCGCAAAAAATTATCCAAAATGCGTTCCCTAACTTACGCCTTAAGCTTAGTACAGTGTTCGATTTCACGAGAAATTTTCATAAAAAATTTAACGTGAAATCTGTTTCGGCGAAAATTTAGCTTGAAAATAAGCAAGAGTTGTACTCAGTTCTTAAGCATAGTACTGAGTTCGATTTCACGTGAAATTTTCATACAAAATTTCACGTGAAATTGGTTTCGGCGAAAATTTAGCTTGAAAATAAGCAAGTTTGGTACTGTGTTCTTAGCATGAAAAGTTGCTTTGAAGTTGCTTTCGCGTTGAAAACGTAGATGGCACTGAAACATGTCTCGAATCATTTCACGGCAATTTAGTTTGTGCAGTTCATTCTTTCGAGCGGAAAAGTGACACTTGGTGTTTCAATTTGAAAATGGAGCAGTGAAAATGTCTTTCCAATAAGAAAATCAATCGAAAAGTGAAATTCATGACATTTTATCCTTCAGAAATGAGCATTGTCTCTGCTTTTCTCAATTGTCAAAATTTTCGCTCGAAAGAATGACCAGATAATGGAAACATGTCAAAATTTCACGTGAACTCGAACTCAGTACCAGCCTTTAGCATGAAAAGTTGCTTTGAAGTTGCTTTCGCTTTGAAAATATAGATGGCATTGACACATGTCTCCACACATTTCACGCCAATTTAGTTTGTGCAGTTCATTTTTTCGAACTGTAAAGTGACATTTGGGAAATAGTTTTTGCGGGATGATTATTGTTGAAAAATTTTATTTAAAATTTAATTCTGTTTTTTTTTCGACAAAGTGGTTTTGAAAATATGCACTGATTCTCATCAGACACCAGCTCACAGTGCATACTTGACTGATGTGACCAATTTCACTTTGATTCTGCTTTCAGAGGCTTATTCCGCAAAACGATCACTGAAACAAAAACTCTTGGTTGGTTCAACTATTTTTAATAGTATTGCAACGATTCATTCAAAATCGTTAAACGAACTACGGAAAATAGTTATTTTTACTATGTTAAAATAGTTAATTTAACGATATAAAAGCAGTTGGCTCTGGTTATACAAAAAATATCGCAACGTTCATGAAATCAACTGTTTTAATTGTTTCATAACCACGAAAAATAGTTGATCAATAGAAAAATATTCATCAATTCACGCAAAACTTCAACGTTTCGAATTATCAACAGTTTTTATGGTAGTTAAACTTCTTTGCAATAGTTGATTTCAACAAACGTAATTCAATGAGCAACGTCTTTGGAATTATTTCAACATTTCAACATTTGGACGTTTTTCATGCTCCGAATGAAATTTTTTTTTGTTTATCAACCACGCGTCATGGTGCATAAAAGTAATCAACAATTTTCTTATGGTTGTTTTAACTATAGCCCTAGTTGATGCAAAAACAACTAAGGAAAACTGTTGATTTTTCATACTCCTCATACTCATACTCCTATTCTATCATAGAAGTTTCAGATGCTACATGGCAAAATTGTGTTCGGTTTGCTGTTCGATATAATTCATATTCATGTTATGCTGTGAAGCCTTTATATTACGTTGTATGACACTTTTTATGCAGTTAATATAATATATAGGTTAATTTATTAAATTTAAAATGAACTACGGAAAAAGGTTCTTTCTACTCTGCTAAAATAGCAAAATAAGCATCAATTCGTTTCACACTACAAAATATTGAATTATCAACAATTTTCATAGCAAGCGAACCATTCTACAATTGTTAAATTCAACAAACATAATTCCACACTACATACTATAGTCATTTACTATTTCGTACTATGTATATTGTTGGAATACCATTGTTTGTGGTTGCTTACTTTTTTTGCACCACGGACGTTGTTTATCAACCACGCGTCATGGTGCATAAAAGTAATCAACTATTTTTTTTATGTTTGTTTTAACTATAGCCCGTAGTTGACGCAAAAACAACTAAGGAAAATTGTTGATTTTACCAAGATTTTTGGTAAACGCGCAGTAAACACGTTGTAAACGCGCAGTGGATTGATTTGAGTTAAGTCGATCCGATCACAAAATTTTACTGGATTGGATCGACTTGGGCGTTACAAGACGCGGATCGAGCGAGTAAGGATTGAAAAATTAGCAGCTCACTTGAGTTCTATTCATATATGTGACGTTACGATGCGATATACTTCACTTTAGTAGAACTAGCTGCATTTTATTCGGTTAATCCACTTTAATCCAGTCACACCAAAAACCTACTTTGAAGTTTCATTTCAAGCCGTTCTAAGCCAAGTCACTCTAAGTCGGTCCTGGTTATATACGAGGCTAATGATCATTTCGTGTGCCGCTGCAAACTGGATAGTCAACAATCCATTCTGATTGATATTCTCAGGCCAGTTATAGGTGCCAACAAACCGCATGTAGATTAACTACTTATTTCGCTTCTAAAATCACTAACTTTCATACCAGAGGCGGGTATCGTGATGAACGAAAAATATATATTTTCTGTCAGTGGTAGACTTTTACTTTTTTATGACAAAAAATAATGAATATGTTTCTTGTTATTGAACATCTTGGTCATCTTATAGAGACAAAAATTAGCAATAATACTATGGAGACAATTTTTGCTAATGTTCGAAGAACTTTGGCCAAAAATTCATATATATATCACCAAAAAATTTCAGTGCAAAAGTCTCAGGAACCTGCCAACCGATTGAATTGAAATTTTCAGGATACTATAGTGTATATGCAGAATAGTGCCAGGTTTCACCAAAAGCTAATAATCTTTAACCCTTTGGCGCCAGCGGCCATTTTAGTGATATGTTAAATATACCTATTATTCAACAAATAACATAACATATTATTCAACCAATAACTTTCGACAAAATAAAGTTCCTGAAGTGAATTTTGAAGGTGTTGTTAATGTGAACATGAAAATATTTTTGAATTTCTTAGCCCTGTGTGTGCGCTACATGCCTAAAATGAGATTGAGAACATTTGAAAATTTTTGAGTTGTGATAACTTTTGACCAGATTATCACATCAGTTTAAAACTTATAACACGTATTGATGTTACTTAGTTGTAGACTCGCGTAGTTTTTTGTGAACGTGCTGGCAACCCTACAGCTACGGCAGGCATTGAAAGTGAAAACCTTCAAACCATCGACTCTCCTGAAAAATTTTCGTCTTTTACATTGAAAGCCGACTTATATAGAAATATTTTGCTTTGTTTGTCCATTCAAAGCAAAATTTTTGAAATTTCACATCGGACAAGAACGGTAACTCTCTTCTAATTTACTTATATTTCAAGCATCAGAAACTTTTGTTCACGAGAACTTACGATTCAATTATCAGATACAACACAAATTCACAGAATTTATTGGAATTAAGTAAGACCAGGTCTGATAGAAGCGTTTTGGAAACGCGGGCAACTCTGAGTCAGTGGTGCCATATTGGTGAACTATAAGGGGAATAATCGCTTTTTGTCCTTTGAACTCTGATTCAGTTTCCAGATTTTCATGAAATTTCCGCAGTAGCTGAACCTTACTTTAAGCCGTGTTTGGTAGAAATTTGATTGAAAAGTTAGGTTGGTGCTGCAAGCTATGGTAGTTTTGGTGTCTTGGGTTTTGAAAAATCGCTCAGGAAAATAAAGCTTTTTGCCCCATAACTTCCAGTGCAGTCATGAAATCAAAACGAATTTCATACGCTAAATGGAACTTATTATCGCCATTGTTCAGAAGGCATGTGGTTAAAAAACCATGATAGGGTTGCCTGCTATTGTTGGTTTAGTATTTATTTGCAATATCTTTATTAATCGATTTCATCGTAAAATTTTTAAATGTTAATCATCTTGTAGTGACAATAAACATCAAATATTAAGTTTTCGAAAGTTTGAAATGTAGATTAACTCTTGCGGGTAGTAGTCCTAAATTTGTTTGTACCCCTGTAACTTGAATCGATAGGAAATTCATAGGGTAGGCTGATTTTAATTTTAAAGGCAGCTGTGATATATATTTGGCTTTGATGTTAGCGATGGGTTGCCAGTGCGAGGGTTTTTGCTATTTTCGAATCAATAAATGTTTACATTAGGTATTCATATCGCGAACATCAACAACGAAAATAAGTTAGCAATGGTTAAACCGTCTAAGTCCTGGAAATTTTTGGGTCCCAAACATCTTTCAGTTTTTTATCCCAATAATCTTTCTATCCCTGTTACTTTCGATGAAATTGTCGGATTAAACGAGATTGATAGAATAATTTGATTTTGTTGTAAAGCAGTTGTGGGAGACTTTTAGTTGCAGTGCTGGTAAAGTGTTGCAAGCACTGAGCATTTTGTTTGTTTATGTTATATTATGTTGCTTTCAAAGTTTTGCAGTGTTTAGCTTTCCTAAATCTTGAAACTCATGCCAGTGGTAGTCCTGAAATCCTTTCCACCCTATGAGTGTAAATGCGTTTTTAAGATCAAAGTGGTTTTTCCCTCGAAACAGGTTGGACCACGTGTTGTAGAATATCCACCCTATTTTACGTCGAACATAAGTATTTCTAGCGGTTCAGGTGCGTTAGAGTTTTTTTTATTCGTACACATTTCGATAAGACCAGCAGGTCGCAACACGAGCTGTCAATGGCGTGCTGAAAAACGATTGTTTATTTGCGATGTGCGTCTTAGATAATATGATTTTAGTTCATTCAAAATAATAGATATTTTTTATTGTTTCCCTGTTGCATTAGTAAGTTCAAACTATTCATACTCAATCGTTATTCCTCCAACATTGAAAACATTCAATTCCCAATATTCCACATCGAGCAAGCAAATCCAATTTTCTATTTCCCACCAAAAACCAATATCAAAAACTTCGTACAAAGTTCAATTTTTGAAATTTTTCCAACAGTCAATCATATGGTAAAACGTTTGGCCGAATTAGATGGCGGCATTTTTTATAGGCTTTAGTACGATGGATTTGTGATTGCGACCGTAAATCAATATGTATGCGATTTCGATGACATTTTGCTTTCAGATTTTAATGAATTTATTACTGTATTTTGGCGAAATGAAGTAAATACAGAAGCTTTATTGATAAGCTAGTGTAGCAAAGAGGCTGAATTTTATTGCTTTTTGTTTATTGCTTGAATATCCGTTTTAGCGCAGGCAGGAAGATTTACAACAGTGATTTAGCGTGCTGATAGAAACGAAGATATTGTTGAAGGTAACAATTCAATGCAAAATATACCGAACAAAAGTTGAAAAAGTGTGATTACCAACAGATCTAATTCCATTCATAAATTTTCCGAATAAGTGTACTCAAGATTACATCTCCTCTCCCTTTTTCGACATTGTACCACTAACCTTGTTCTGATTCGAGACAATTTATTTAAAATGTCACCAATTAATCTACATTTAATGCACTTAAATAAAATTTATGGGAATAATATCTTTCGAAGATGTCTTGTTGGCATATGGTTGCCGTTTGATGACACCATACCGCCATTCTTACTCTCGCTCTCATCCAACTCATAAAAATCCAAGCAGTTTCGAATCGATGCGGCTTCGGCTTCGATAATAGGAAATTTTATCACATCGTAAATTAAATATCCATTAAAGCTTATCATGTGCTGCTCAAACTTAATGGACAGATGGTTTTATTTTTGGACATGCAGGTAAATTGAGCACGCCTAAATGAAACGAAAACGAAAGAGGTGAGAATGAATAAATGCGACCCCGGATATTATGATGTGCTTTGTGAGGTAGACGAATATCTGCAGCGGATAAGCCTTAAAAGTAAACGCCAGGATTACGAGTATTATCACATTGGTATCTAGTTTAGGTTTTTATTGCTTTTACTTTTCGGTGATGATTATGCAACTTAATGGTTATGCTGAATTACGAGGTAATTTAGATTTGTTTTGATTTGAGATTGTTAACGTGTTTGGACTGTGTGAGGGGTGACGAAGTTGTGTCTGATGAATGACAAGATCAACATTTGATCGGTTTCAACACTTTGATTCTGACGGCTGGTCTAATTGGTGATAATTGCTTTTTTGGTAATCTCGTCTGTTTGACACTTGTCTAGAAATGAGCATTTTCGCCGAAATTGGATCTGTCAAGTGAAATGGAACAGTTGCGGCATGCTTAGCGTATTTTTAGCAGCAACTATATTTTCCTCACGTTTACCGAAAACCATTATTTGCGAAAATTATCTTTCATTTGCAGTGAAAATAATTTCGCAACCAAATTTATAAACAGTCAGTTGAACTTTTAAATGGTTAGGGACTAGGTTTTATTCTTTGAGCTCGAAAAAAATTAAAAAAAAAACATAACCATTATTTTGGATTTCATTGTCTATTTACGTTTATTCAGTTCCTTCTATGGACGATAGAGCACTGTCTACTGGAGTGTGTAGTCTCTGGTTTGAATCCAGGGACGAATGGCCGCTGAATTTCGAGTTGACCGAACTGTAATTAAGTACTTGAGTTAAAATAAGGGCATAGTATGACGTGAAATAAATTTCTAATCAAATTTCTACAAATTCCACTTCCCACAACTCCAAATAGGAGGTAGCTGGCCAACATTACTTCGCCTAGCTTTTTTTGGAAAGCTTGGGAAAATGTAGAAAATAATAATTAATAATTTTTATGTAATATGTTTTTAAAAAATCTTCCGATAATAAGCCTAACTTCAGCAAATGAAAATATTAAATAAAATTAAAGTGGAAAGGTAGATTGCTCAAAAAGGCAGGAATTAGTATCTTCAATTAGCATTTACTTAATTTTATTTTAATATCTAATTAATTAATATATTTTTACTAATATTAAGCGGATGAGTTAATATTCTAATAGAGTTTACATATGTTGCTAGAATTATTCAAAACTTAGGCAACATAATAGCCTACTCGTAAAAATAAAAACATAAAAAAAGGTAATAGTTAATAAGGGGAAATAAATTATGATTTTATAAGCCTTAATCGCGATGATGTGGGAGCTTTATGTTGCAGTATATAGAAAACTAGCTTCTTCATTTCAAATCTCATACAGTAATTGCTTAATTTTGTTGATTCAAAACATGTAATAACACCAAAACTATTGGGTTGCTGCAGATGAAATGGCCGATTTAGCAATGACATAGAGTTGGCTGCAATTTTAGTGTATTATGTTGGCACAAAGCGGCGCAAATGATATGACCTATTGAAGTATAAATACTGCTTCCTTGGTTTATGGAGTAATTTCTGTTTTGTACTTTATAGTGATCGTAAAAACAAAAAGAGAAAGTGAACATGCAAGTGAGTCAAAACCGGCTACTTTTACTATACATATATATAGAGCACAACGCAACGCAAGCAACGAGGAATATCAACAGCGCATTTGGGCCTGATACAGCTAGCGAACAAACTACTCGGCGGTGGTTCGAAAAATTTCGATCCGGAGATATGGACCTTTGAAGTGAGCCACGTGGACACCCAGGACCATCGATCGATAGTGACGAGCTGCGTGCATTAGTGGAGTCTGACCCACGCCAAATCATAAGAGATCTTGCCGAGAAATTAGGCCTTCACAATTCGACAGTTTGCCGCCACTTGCAACAACTTGGAATAGTGAAAAAGCTTGACAAATGGGTTCCGCATGATCTTACCGAGCAAAACATGACGTGTCGAATGGAGATTTCAAGTTCTCTTCTCTCCCGCAACAGAAAGGAACCGTTCTTGCACCGAATTGTGACCTGCGATGAAAAGTGGATTTTATACGATAATCGTCGCCGATCGGCCTAACGGCTAAATGCCGATGAAGCGCTAAGACACATGCCGAAACCAAGCGCTTCAGCCAAAGAATATAATGGTAACTGTTTGGTGGTCTGCAGCTGGATTTATCTACTATTCGTTCCTACAACCTGGCGAAACCATCAGTGCTGAGAAATACTGTGCTCAACTGGAAGAAATGCATCAGAAATTGATAGTCCAACGACCTAGGCTTGTCAACAGGAATGGAGTGATACTGCTTTATGATAACGCACGACCTCATGTATTGAGAACAACGGTCCAAAAATTAAACGAGTTGTGCTATGAGACTTTTCCTCGCCCTCCTTATTCACCAGACCTCTCACCAACAGATTACCATTTCTTTAAACATTTTCATCACTTTTTGACAGGAAAAAGATTTAATCATGAAGCTGCTGTCAAAAATGCCTTCGAGGAGTTTCTTCGAACCACAAACTCGGACTTCTACAAAACTGGAATAAATGAACTTGTATCTCGTTGGGAAGAGTGTGTTGCATCTATTGGTACCTATTTTGATTAAATAAATTGTCTTTATAAAAAGTTAAAGCTGTTTAAAAATTTATTACTAAATCGGCCATTTCATCTGCAGCAACCTTATAAAATTTCCAAGAGTACAAATAAAAAAATTCAAACCATTTTGCATGTTTTCACTAAGATTCCAGCGGAAATAGACCCGAAGGCTTTCACTGTAACGAGGAACAAGAGGTAAGTTAGTTTCACACTGAAAGAAAAACTCTTGGTTGGTTCAACTATTTTTAATAGTATTGCAACGATTCATTCAAAATCGTTAAATGAACTAAGGAAAATAGTTATTTTTACTATGTTAATATAGTTAATTTAACGATATAAAAGTAGTTGGCTCTGGTTATGCAAAAAATATCGCAACGTTCATGAAATCAACTGTTTTAATTGTTTCATAACCACGAAAATTAGTTGATAAATAGAAAATATTCATCAATTCACTCAAAACTTCAACGTTTCGAATTATCAACAGTTTTTATGGTACTTAAACTACTTCGCAATAGTTGATTTCAACAAACGTAATTCAGTGAGCAAAGTCTTTGGAATTATTCTACGCAAAGTAGAATAGTTTCAACATTTGGACGTTTTTCATGCTCCGAATGAAATTGTTTATCAACCACGCGTCATGGTGCATAAAAGTAATCAACCATTTTCTTATGGTTGTTTTAACTATAGCCCTAGTTGATGCAAAAACAACTAAGGAAAACTGTTGATTTTTCATACTCCTCATACTCATACTCCTATTCTATCATAGAAGTTTCATATGCTACATGGCAAAATTGTGTTCGGTTTGCTGTTCGATATAATTCATATTCATGTTATGCTGTGAAGCCTTTATATTACGTTGTATGACGCTTTTTATGCAGCTGATGCCGTAAACACATAACAGCGGCATTGCGGCAGCGGCGCCACAGGGGGAGGCGTGAATGCCGCGAATTTGGTAAATTACAATGCAGCGACAATGTCGCTGTCAATGCAACCAAGGCACCAACCAAATTCATTTTTTTTCATTCATTCATTTTATCAACAATTTTCATAGTAAGCGAACCATTCTACAATTGTTAAATTCAACAAACATAATTCCACACTACATACTATAGTCATTTACTATATCGTACTATGTATATTGTTGGAATACCATTGCTTGTGGTTGCTTACTTTTTTTGCACCACGGACGTTGTTTATCAACCACGCGTCATGGTGCATAAAAGTAATCAACTATTTTTTTATGGTTGTTTTAACTATATCCCGTAGTTGACGCAAAAACAACTAAGGAAAATTGTTGATTTTACCAAGATTTTTCTTTCAGTGCATTGAAAAAAACCCGATTGCCAAAATTCGACGAATATTGAATTTTCAGCTTTAAGAAAATATAATACTAGTAAGCAAAAGGTTAAAATTAGAAAAATCTAAAAAAAATTACATGAATTAGAATTTAAATTGGTATTGTAACATGTCCGAAAACTATTCTGCCTACAGTCTAAAAAATTCCCAGGACGGTCTATTCTAATCTCACGTAAGGTCTATTACTTAAGACATGAGTCAAAGCTTTAACATTCTGAAAGATTGTCTTTTAATGTTCCTCTTTTATCCAAGAAAGCTTCTATTTGGATTGATTGAGTGAAAAATAGCAGTTGAGTATGTTCTTGGTTTTAAAAAAAGTCATCACCTGGACAGCACTAATCAGCTCTAACATTCCAAATGTCTGGTGCCCATGAAGCAATAAAGTTCGAAGAGGATGCACATAATATCTATGAATACCTCTTTCTGTACACTTACGTTATATGCTGATAGCGTCGTACACTCCTGACCACAGAACAATGTTGCTGCTCTTCGTTTTTCGTTACAGAATATGCAAAACAATTTTTCAGTTGCATAAAAATGTTTTGATTGCGATAATATCAGAAATTGAATTGTAACTAAGCAATTTCGAAGGTATGCACTGATAGTACCGCAATCGAAATATTTCTATATACTACTCGTAATACTTTCCGAGGCTAAAATCGTAAATGATCCATATTCTCGAATCAAATATTCGTCGCTTAGAATTTAAACTTTGCAGCAGATATACACTTTCCATGATACTGTGAATCTGTAGGAAAAATGAATCCAAGTCTAATCATCGTATTCTCCTTTATAGTCGTGTATTTCTTCTTGTTGCAAAATTCGAGAGACAATTAACAGTAACATCTAAATATGCAATTTCATTTTTTTTGTTTCTTCCTGAATTTTTTTTATTTCTTTCTTTCTTCCATTCCAACCAGTTTTTGATAAGGATACTATATAAGTAATATGTGCTTAGAATTGTTCATGCAAGGAAATGAAACGAATACATAAACACATTTAGTTAAAGTAAATTAAATACAAATTATTTATTTCAAGCAAATTCCCAAAATAGGACAATAAAAAACAATTAATCTAAAACAAATAAGAAAAAGAGCAAGCTGGTATTTATTTACCAATTCGCGAAAAGTCGGTAATTCACATATTACTGCAATCATAAAACTAGGTGAAAAAATGACCCAAATCAGTGTTATATTCTTTGATATAGACACTAACCTTTTGAGTTTTTACAGATAATAAAACTTCGACGTATAGGAACCTTTTGTCACATCACATTAGCCAGCAATCTAATCCATGCATTTCGCGCAAAAAACCCCAATATCGTATATCATATACAATATTCACATCCGCCCATTCTATACACCTTCCTACTCTCTTGCCATACGGTCAGTTAAAAGCACCATTTAATTCGATATACATACATACATACAATGTGATCCAAATCGCCAATGATGCGTGTCAATTTTAACTGTCATCGTTGAGTAGGTTATCAGAAGCCTAAAAAAAGAGTCATTAGTGTCATCAGGCATATCAATCGATCAACAATGAAACGAAAGTAGTAAAGCAAAATAGAAAAAAAAAAACAAACAAAATAACTGTTGTCAATCATTTCCTCTTATCATTTTGTGTGAGTTGCAGTCTGATGGCTAATTGGTTTGATATTTATATGAAATAAATGATAGACTTGATAAGATAAAATTACTCATATGTTGTAGAAAGTGGAGGACAAAATTAAATGCTTAGGTGGGAGCTAATTAGGTTTGGTGGAGGTTATATGTAGGTGAATTAACTATATTGAGGAAATTAATTTATTTGCAGGTGAAAATTGTAGCAGATTGCATCGAAAACAAAGTTAATTTTCATAAACTTAAGAAAATTTGGATTCTGATTGATAATGGTGATAAAATTTGCTTCAAAAATTTAGGCGCCCAACGTGGGCAAAATTGCACTAAAGGACATACTGATAGTCTAATTTTTATCCGCCGCTATCTAGAGCTGGTTAGGCTAGTAGCATTGAAAACAAAAACAACTGGGACAGGGTTTTTGGTATTGTAAATGCTGATTAGGATGGTAACTAGTGTGAAAGACACTCAAGACGCAAAAACGGTAGTGTGTGTGACAGTTAAAAGGAAAAAGAAAACATTTTCAACATCGACATCTCGTGCCAGTTTTTGAGGAAAATTTACGTCAAACTGATGACAATTGATTTTTTTTAGTCTACTAATTTTTTTTAGTCTTCATAGAATTTCATTTTTGGCCCAAATAATATCGAAAATTCAATAGGAGCTATAAATACCCCTTTGCCGCAGATGTGAAAACTTAATCAATGGACAAACCATACAATCAACTGAAAAACGTCATTCAACCACAAATTTTCTTCATTTCGCCCACCAAACATATCCACGCTTCATTGCATCCCTCACCACATCTACCAACAGTTTTCATTAACCTTCTTCTGAAATCAATAAAAAAAATTACTTCTGACCAAATTCTCGATACTGAAAATCCATAGCTATTCCCATACGACCTGTCACGTCAATTACACTTCCCAAAAGAAACATACCGCACAAATCATGTCGTCCATATGCCAGAACTCATCACAAGTCATACTGGAGATTTACTAGCAGTCAGAATCAATCAAAAACACGTCGCTTGTGCTACAATATTACATATTACTCTGCACCCCTCCTCTTTCCGGGCTTTGGCTTGGCCCAGCTTAGCACACCGTTCTCGAGACTGTCTGTCCGAATCAATTTCTGCATGGCTGACTGACAGACAGACTAAACGAATGGACACCGACAAACTGGTGATCTTTCATTTATCCGTTTGGGTGTCAAAGAATTTTCACCACTAATGCTACCGCATCATTATAATGAAAGTGTCAGCTCATGTCAAAATCTCGGATCTCTGGATTGAACACGCATTTTCGGTACGTTTCGGAGCAACAAGGTATGGAAAATAAAGTGAAGTGGTTTACTGCCACTCCAGTTCTGTTGTGTGTGCTGAAGGTTTCTTTGTTGGGTTTTTTGTCCCCTAAAATTGCACAATGTGCTTTTGCGTTTTTCATCGTTTTTTACGGCTGTTTTGTAACCCTTGTCGGATCTGTGTCGACTGGCTACGAGCAACCCATTCAACCAGTTGCCCTTCAACTGGAGCTGTTTCGTCCTGAACACAATACAAGGACCGATCCGAGGACCAAACATTAGATTGTCGTTTATCATAGTGTCCGCCTCTTTCAAGTTGCCAATTACATTTTTTGACAGCTGATGTTAACAAATAGCGACATCGCGTACATAGGATTTCTTGCCGGGAGAGTTGAAATGGTTATGTTATGCCTATATGTATCCAGAGGTCGAAGCAAAAGAAAACGAGAAATGCTCGAAAGACAGATGGGGTCGAATGTCTTTTGGTTTCAAGTCTTCAAGTTTGGACCTGGTGTGGTTTTGCCGATGGTAAAATCAAGATCTACCGTGTTGTATTCGAGACAGCTACTGTAGTGTTTCGTGGTGCACTCGAATGACCGAGTGCGAATCTTGTTGAATCGAACACAAATCGAACAGATAGCAACTAAGAATATGTGCTCATAAGCACTCAACATGAGAAAGACCATAAGTGACATGTCACCGCTAATTCGAACCGACATGCATCTCGCAATGGAAAATGAAGGGAACTTTTGCCCAAGTGAGATTTGATATTGAATTAGATTTGACATTAATACAATGACCCGGAATCGATTTATATGAAAGAACATGGAAGTTGGTGAGGTGAATGAGGTTAGTTTTGGTTAAAGACAGTGCAGGTTATTCGAATAAAATCAGAATCACTTTGGAATTTCAGTTTATGTAAAAAAGATAAAATTTCGTGATGATGAAATTCAGTTCGAGGTTAATTTTGAACCGAATATATTTTTTTTAAATGTTTAACTTGTGTTGTCGGAAAAATAAGCGAGTACATAGTAATCGCAGGAAAGAAGTCTTGGCTAACCATGCTATCTGCGCAGTCATTGCACCATTTTTTTCAAATCTATGTTCCTATTCACACTTATTTTTCCGTCTATTTTCATTACTTTCGAGTTAGATGATGGTAATCTTTTCGAAGCACTTGTCTTATTTCCTTTATTTTCGGTAGCTGAGACTCAGCTAGTCACTCTCGTTACCAAATAACATCTAATAACTTATTTTCTGTGTAATTACTCGGTTTCATTTGTTTTATTTTACAGATTGTTCTTCGAAATTTAACAAAAATAGGGATTGAAATGAAAGAAAAATTTAGATTATGCACAGCTATCACGCATTGGAGTTTGTGATTTCGGTTCAAAGTTAATTTTGGCGTACGTTCGGCGGCACTCCTCCGAGCAGATAGACTATAATGAGGTTCCTAAGCAATTTTGCAGAACGTGGGACAATCACAAGTAGGCGTTATCATCGAGATCCCTCAGCCTGGTCGCAGGAAACTACGGCAGTTGTAGCTGCTGCCAAACAAATCAATCCTAATGGGCCATTCAGACATGCGTCCATGCGTCCAAGCGTCCAAGCGATCTAGCGTGTTTTGCTTACACGAGTCAATTTGATTTTGTTTATATAGGCGGGTCTAAAGCGAAGGAGGTGGAGTATGCTGATTCATGTACAATAGATTTTCAAATGATTTATTTCGCTCAGTAGCATGTGTGGATGATTCGTTGATCATCATTTTAATATATGTTTTGTGGATGATTATTTTATTATATGATGATGTGGATAATATTTTTTTTTGCATCCTTACGTGCATGACTATTACGAAAAAATTTGAATGCATACGAATAGCTAGACACAAACAATTTTATATGAAGGTATATATAGTCATATGGATAAATATATCCAATTGTCTGCTACCAATTTATTTTTACGGAGAAAAAAAATGGGGAAATATTGAGGAATGAGAATTAGTAATGCTTTCAAATTGATCACAACGATGATTTTGAAATTTTTAGGCGTTTGTGGGCCTTGGCTGTTTGAAAATGATTTTATTTTAAAATTTCGATTTATAATAACTTGTTATGTAAAGGTGATATCATGAGGAAATACACACGCGGCGTAATGTTTACTGCAAATATATTGGATATTATATTAGGGCTGCCTGGTATGGTTTTTTTTCTAATTATTTTAAGGGCGCATGAAACCATACAATTCGCAAATTATGGTGTCCATGCAGTGAAAGTAAACAAGCAATATTTAAATTATGATAAATTTTTCATTGTTTCCGCGTGGCAAATCTAAAAATTTTTGCATTCTGCTAACTTGGAAGTAAGTCAGTAGATGTAAAATGAATTTGTATGATACGTTGATTTTTACGAAACAATTGTGATGTTTTTCAAACAGTTGGATGCTTTTCTTCCATTGGTGATACACTGTTGCCGACAATGAAAATTACCAGCGTTTCTGTACTTGAACATACTGCCGCTATTTTTGTAATGATAAACATGCAATAGTTGAAATAAGCTTAAACTATTGCTGAATTTCGAAGAAAATTAGTATTATAACTGTTTCAATTGTTACAACTGTTTCAAAAAAAAACTGCCATACCAATAAGCCCTAATAGAATATCCAATATATTAGCAGTAAGCATGATGGCTCGCGAAAATTTCATAATGATATCATCATTTGACAAGTCAACATAAACCGAAACCATCATTTTCAAGTTGTCAGTGCCTCCGAACGGCTGAACATTTTTAAAATATCGTCGTCACCAAGCTTAAAACCATAATAATACTGATTTATCATATTCGTTATTTTTACAATTTCTTTTTCCGTATAAATAAATCTCTGCCTCAAAACTATATATATAGGTCAATGTATAGTATCTAGGTATATATATATATATATATATATATATATATATATATATATATATATATATATATATATATATATATATATATATATACATATATATATATATATATATATATATATATATATATATATATATATATATATATATATATATATATATATATATATATATATATCTATATATATATATATATAGATATCACTTTGATTATATTCGTATATATTCAAATAGTATGAAAATAAAAAAACCATCGTTGCAAGCGCGCAATATCCATCCTCTTATCAATCCATCCATCCACTGATCATCTCGAAATGACAAAGAGCGAAAGTAAAACAATTAAGTCAATGGTATATCAATCACCGTATCCGACCACTTTCGCCTTAGTCCCGCCTTCAAAAAACCGGATTTGAGTTGACTTGACTCGTGTAATCTAAAAACCCTTGGACGCTTGGACGCATGGACGCATGTCTGAATGGCCCATAAAGTTTCGAGAAGGAGCTTATCTGTCCAAATGAGTATCAGCAGAGAGTTACTGCAAATAGTTCTTTGTAAATATTAACACTTATTTCACTATAAAATTAGACAAATAAGCCAATTGAGGTTAGCAGACTTGTCGATTCGCTTTGGATTTTGCCAGAAGATCATTCAAATGGTGAAAAACGCGAAGACATCCTGAACTGCATTTTTATGTTTGACGTGGCTCAATCTGGATCCAAACGGCAAAGTTCAGAAACAAAATTGTCGAACATGGAGAGACTCTAACGCACAGATACTCCATGACAACGAATTGTACTCAGTTAGAGTCACAGTTGGGTGTGCAGTTTCAACAAACTGCATTGACGCAATATTATTGCATAAAAATGGAACGGCATCGAAGTAGAGTTGAAATCAAAAATTAGAACATAATTTTGATCAGTGAAAATAAGTGAATACATAAAAAAGACAAAAGAAGAAAGCTGGCTAGGAAAAATATGTTTGAAATTATATTAAACTACCAAAGCAGAAAAATAATGTAAGTGAAATATTGAGTGAGGTTATTGGTCCATAAATCTACGGTCTTGACTCAGTCTACGACAGCGGTGTATTAAATGGTAGGATATAATGCCTAAATGAAAATGAATTATGTATTTAAATTTCGATTAAGAATGGACGGAAAGCAAGAAAACATAAAGTTTGTAATATCTTTCACATAAAAATGGTACTAGAATTACATTTTATGCAAATTGACACCTAAAAAATCACCTGAATGCCCTTGCAGTAGCTGAAAGCAACTGGCTAAAAATGGAAGTGTCACATGAAAGTACCTTACTTCCGAATGCATTGAAAGTTATATGTTTTCTGGATTATATCTTCTGACCACAGAATCAGTATGTGCGTTGATAACTGTCACTTCGACCTGTTAAAAAAGAGGAGTTTGGATATGGGGATGGCTAACTCGCTTTTTCTTTTTGTTGGCAGTGCTTCAGCCTATTGATACGATGTAGATTGCAGTCAAAGATGCTGGGCAATCGGCTGGTTTAAGAAAAGTTTCCCGCACGAGCATGATGTTGAGGTCCAGATTTTGGTCTTCTTCTTGTCCGTGAGTGAAGGTGTTGGTGAAGTAGTCAATTCTTGTTTTAGTTGCTTGTCAATGTTTCTTTTTTCTATAAAATTCGTCTCCTAATTCTTCGTCTTGGTGCATCAGATGAGCATTTTTCTTTCTCTGTGCGTTCATTATATATTATTCTCTGTCCGTTCAAATATGGTCCATCAAAGGAGCATTTTTTTCTATGGCTTTCTCATATTCTCCCTCTTCGAATTTCTCCACAGCCTATTAATGAGACCAGTAATTTCTTCACCCAAAACTTCATTCTTGTTCAATAAATATTCGTCTCTTACTTTTTTTTAATAGTTTGATTATTGGGCAGTAACAAAATCTGTTTTAAAAGTATTGCTGCATTTAATTTAATTTAATAAAAAATAAAAAATAACAGGATAAACCTTAAAGTGAGAGTCCCTTCTCAGTCTAAGTTGACACGGTTCAATATGTTGGGCGTCCAAATAGCATAACTTGAATGTTGTTTGGATCCTGGTAACAGTTTGATGATAGGACGAATTAGTTACTTGTGGCCAGCAAGTGGGACGGCGTTTTTCAAATGTGTTTTTCAGCATACCATGGTACACCTGCAGTACTCTCATTAAGATGTCATTTTGTCAGTGTTTTGGGAAAAACTCGCAGCTAAGGTTCAATCCCAGTTTTGTAATGATGACATGCCTCAGAATTGGTTTTTTTTTGGGAGAGCGGGTGTCAAAAACCGTCAATAGGTATCCTGCGAAGTCAGATTCGTAGTCACTAAAATACACCACTCGCCCACCACGGAAATCCGCGTCGGAACCGCTTTCGCATATCTTCAGCTAAGCCGTGCTGCTTGCATCTATCAGGCGTCCCTTTGGCTTATTTCCGTTCTGTCGGACTTTATCTATCTCTTTTTTCAAACGCAATACCAGCTCTACATATGTTGATACAGCTGACCAGGCGTCGTCTAGCTGTAGCTTTCTAGCTTTGTGGAACACCGGCTGTACTAGGATTACGTTTTTTAGAGCCTTGTTAAATGTTATTGCCGAAGATATATTAGAGACTAAACTGTAAATGATTCTATGAAGAAGAAGAACAATTTGTCTATTAGACCAACTTGTCAAATACCTTTTGAACGCAAGCTGTGATAATAATGGGATCTTTGAAGTAAATGACCGGCTTTGAGGATAAGGAAGGGATGCCTAACGGGGTATTAAGCAAAGTAGGAGAATTAGGATGTGTCGCAATGAAGCCATATCTTTTAGTTAGGATTGAATTCTAATACATCTCGGGTATTGGTATAATATTGGCAGTTTCTCACAATTAGGAAAATATCTGTTGATAATAAAGTGATGAAAAGGATTTAGAATGCTTGCACTTTTTTGAAAGAATGTTGGGGGTACAATCGTGGCCAGTTGAAGTTTTACTACAGCGAGAATTTATCATATGTGGAGCAAATCAAATCTAACAACTGAAGACGTTTTCATCGGGAAATGTGTTGCGACTTATATTGAAGATGGTGTTCGTTTTCTTTTTTCAGTTTATGGATTTGGTCTGAAATAGTAAATAGTGTCGGCACTTTGATTTTGGTTGGCAGGCGTATTAGCTTGGAAGTAACTGTTTGAGGATGAACTTTGGACCAGTAATGGACTTGACGAGATTAGGTCTGATGCAGCGTAATTCGCAGAAAGTGTTTTTTTTTTAAGAAAGTGACTACAGAGATCAGATTTATCATCTAATGGGAGAACTTAAGGAGGAGGAGCCCATGTGAGAAAACTCTACGTGATTCGATAGAAAAAGTGAAATTTCAAAAACAAGTTTCGAGTAAATATGCGTTGAACAGATTTTAACGCATTATTGAAATAGACGAAATGAGGACACCAAAATTGACATCAATATTCAAGGAGAACAAAAGTAAGAAAGAAATGTAAACCGGTGAAAAGATTAATGAAGGCGTAGGATGATCTAAATATGAAGTCTGAGAGCTTAGAGGCCTCAATATGCTTATTGAATTTTAGTTTGGGATCAAATAAAATGCCGAGACTTTTGAAATTATTAACAATATTAAGAGAAGGGCTGGAATTACGAAAGAAGAAAACCAAAAAGGACATCTTACATGAGAGCGTCGATAGCTTAGTAAGAAACACGGAACATTACTAAATTGTTAGCGTACAAAAGACAAGATGAACGGGTTAAAGAAGGAAAATCGTTTATAAACTAAAGAAAGAGAAAGAGGACCAAAGATAAACACTTGCAGAAGACTGGATGAAGGATGAAAGGGAACTGAAGAACAGAAGTAGACAGTAACAATGTAAGGGCAACCCAGGATGTAAGAGATAGATCAAGACAGGACCGTTTATGCTATCATTTTTTAGATTTGAGATGTGGTTGACAGAATTAGAGGCTTTGGAAAGTCAATATATCATATTTCGACTTCTTTTTGATGATCGGAAATGAATTTGACTAAATGTGCAAAGGAAAAAAGGCTGGTTAAAGTGGATTTTACTTTGACAAAACCATGCTGCTGATGAGCTGGAATGAGTCGGATAAACAAATATGCTCTTTTCTTTCTTTCGCCTTTTTCACCTCTTCTTAAGAAGCATAAACATAAATCAAAGCGAAGTCTTAAATAAGCAGTAACCATATCACACTCTGAAAAAACCAATGTTTTATTCAAAAAAGGCACCATAATTAATGGTTTACGAATGAATTCCATCAAATATCTATCAATGTATCTATCGTTCTCAACCAATTCTTGCATTCAACCAACAACCAACATCAGAATTTGTAACGGGGCGCCGTTTGTCGACCGAAAACCACTAAATCACAATCGAAATCGAAACAAACGTGACAGGTCTAGTATAGGGTAGAGCAGGGCATGACAGTTGTGCTGCCAGTTGACTTGTTACAACTACATTTCACTGTTCAAGTTGTCGTCTCCGGGCACGAGGGTTGTGTGCACGGTTCGCATTAAGTCCACATAAAAGAGAAGTGAACGCGACGAACCGGGCAATCGAGAGCTACCCAACCAAAGTTATGCGATTGGATTGTGCCGTAGGTACAAATGTATGTACATATATACGATCGAATAAATGAACGACTAGGTCTTAAGTGCCATTGCTTCGTCTATCTGACATTTTATGTTTAATTAGTTTCACTTTAACGATTCTCACATTTGACAGCACGAGGAAGCTTATTAGCGTTGACAGCTGTATAGACATGGATGTGCGTGTGTGAAAGCGTGTGCTGTGTGCATGCCGAGCGGAAATGAAGAAATGACTGTTCCAGGCTTTGATTATGATTTTGTAAGAAAATGTTGCAAACACATTTTGCTATTGAAATTGAAATTTCAGTCTCACTCACAACCACATCATTCGTCTATCTACCCGACGTTCAAGACATCTCTTCAAAATCTAATAACTTAAAATGTCAACGACTTCAGATATATTTAGTATCTAACAATGACAACAACAGAGCATAGCATACCTGTGAGACATGTCAGGTGATATATCTTTCATCGCTGCTTGACATTCTACAAGATTCACGTGCAATATCACACAGCTCACATATGCACGGGTGCAAAACCAGACGATGATGGCGATGGAAGCTGTGTAAATTGGCCATTCACATTGCATATCCAAATTGTCGACATAATGACAGGTTAACGTGGTGTGAATGAAATTGCATTTCAACCGAACGACCAACTCTGACTGACTCAACTCTTGCACCGTTCAAACGTTGTCATGGACGTTGTATGCAATTCTTTAGCTGATACACAGAGGAACGAAAGAATAACAGGAAATGTGCATTTGTTGTGTTGTGACTGCTGAAATTGAGTTGAATGGGACTTGTTTCTTCAGGGAGTTGACAATTGGTGCAACTTGGAACGAACTCAAAAAATTCAACAACAAAAATCTAAAATAAAATTCAGTCTAAGTTAGCAGCTGCGGTCATGGTTTCATTAGAAGTAGTTCCAGCCTGAAAACTGATTTCGCTATTGAGGATTTGCAGTTTATAGATATTTTTTCAATAGATACATTATCAAATTAAAGCTAGTGTTAATTTTATTAGAAATATATCATAGGAACTTTGTCTAAATGGCCATTTAAGTTTAGCGCCCAATGTGGGTACATCTGCTGCAAAGGTAAACAAAGTGGCTGATACTGTATTTGTAGTTTTTCCCTGAAAACGATGATTCGAAATACTAAACTTAACTCTGTTTTGATAAAATTTTAAAGCGATTAAGCATTGTTAATGATAATTTCAAATTTAGACTCTGATTTTAATTATTTTCGTTCGAATAGTCGTTGGAAGGGTGCTTACTTACTAATTGTAGGCAAATGCTGAAAAACAATATAATTTTTTGCAGTAATAGTTTTGCAATTTCAACGCACCCGAAAATATAGCACGCCATTGCAAATTAAAAATGTCCATACATAATCACAATAAAACTCGAAATTTCCAGTCAAACCATAAAAATACACCCAAGTAAAAAAAAAACAGATAAATAAAAAAGTGCGACATGTAGACCAAATAAAAATTCATTCTGTTGAATTTCTGTTCTTTGATACTTTTGCGCTAACGACAACGATAGCATCATATCCACTTTGCAACGAAGACCTTATCCCGTGGCAGTGTTGAGTTCCTCGTGGCTATCTTCAACTAAGCTTCACGAACTGAAATGGACTCTCTTCGATGACAACAAGCAGCCAAATGGCAGTGATGGCAGCAACGTGCAACGATGTTACAGTTGCCATGTCAATTAGACGACATAAAACGATAGTATGGTGGACAGGTTTAATGGTGTCTTATTAAGAGTGAAAACTCTTGACAGCTTCCGTTTTTCTGCTGCTTTAGACATTCAGTTTGAAATTCGATTCGACTTAGTGTAGTGTTGGTATGGTTGGTAGAATGGTTTTTGAGATTAGTGATTAGATTGGAAATTAAGGGATAAATTTTAATAAAATAATATTAAATTGTTTAAAAATGCATTACTCTGAGTCAGAACAGCTATCTATTTATTTATTTACCAAACTGGGACCAAAACAAGAATCAAGTTCAAACCGAAGGCAATATGAATAAACACTTTAATTGTGGTTATTTTGATAATAGTAATAAAGATGGTAGCGGTAAAACTGTAAATGGAAATAAGCTAGATATTCTGGCATAGGTGGCTCTGCACAGTCAGGAATTAAAACTAGGACTTATACCTGAAAAGAGCTGAATCTTTCATTTGATAAAAATATTATGTGTGATAAAATATTATGTGTGATCGCTCAGAACGATTAACGTTTCCTAGCAGCAGCAGTGACCACTATAATCACAATAACGGATATGCGATTGAAACAGTAAAGATCGGGTGAATCTATGTGAAACATGTTTCACCGCATCAATCAGGTATTTAACGTATGGGTACCACACTGCCCTGATGCGCATAAACGTTCTATCTACATTTTTATCATTTTTAAGTTAACTGCATACTCTATTACATCATTCTGCAAAATTTGAAAAATCTATCTTTTGTGAAAGTATGTTAAAATCAATATTGAAAAATGCACTCTCCATATGTCTCCAGTGCAAATCAAAACATATATAGGGCAGCACACTTGATAGCAATACTCGAAAAACAGTTGAACACATGTAGACAAGTAACCTATAGGCTTACAAAGTCTGAGGACAAAACCCGGCAAACGAGGTAAATTAATTTCTCAAGCAATAATCATCCAGAACGCCAAGATCGTTTTAAAGTTGGAAGCAATCGTTACTCTAAATTCTTTAAACTCATGAGCGTAACGAAGTCAGGATGAATGAGAGGTCGCTAATAAAGGTAAAGAATAAAAAAGAGCCAAGTATTGAACCATGCCAAGCACCGGAAAGATAGAAAGAATGCGGGAGATGAAGAAAAAGCACATTTACGGTGCAATTGCGACCAGAATCATGGGAAGAAAAAAAAGAGAGAAGGGAATCGGTATTGCCAAAATACTGTAATTTTAAAAGAAAAAAATTGTAATCAACAGAATCAAATGCTTTTGAAAAATTGGTGCAAACAACATCGACTTGTTTCTGTTGATCTAAAGTAGCCGTAACAAGTTTATAGATGGCTATAACGTTAGATCTACCGTTGATAAATCTATGCTGCTCCGAAGCAAGAGAGGAATGAAGAAGAGGAATAAGCTTATTGAAAGCAACTCTTTCGAGCTCTTTACCAAAGCAGAAAAGAAGAGAAATTGGCCTATAGTTTGAAACGCAGCCTTGGTCATAAAATTTATAAATACAGCTCTCTGATAATTGATCTGATCGAAAATGCAAAGCTGTAACAAGATCTGATATTTTCGTTTTGGAGTTGCTGACAATACAAACATTACCTTTAATTTGAAATGAGTCTTCCAAAAGCTGAGTCACTCTAAGAGCCAAGTAGCCGGATTCACTCTTACTGAATAACTGACGTAAAATTTTAAATCTAGTGCCTAAAATATGTAACCCTCTCGGTCTATGGAGGAGTTCGGTTGGAATCGTTTAGGGTGTCAAGCTAGCTCTCTGAAGATCGGTCGTGGGTGCCACTCGCTGAGCCTTTTGGACCATGACACAAGCTTTGGCTTACCAAATTTAGTCCCAATTAAACACCAAGTCCTTCTCAAGACGATAGTACTAAAATTATACCCTTTTTTGCCTCCAAAACTCACCAACTTGTAAATGAAAAAATAGAAGACCTACACTAAAGCAAATTCGCATATGCATCGGAAAGATTTTCTTCTTCGCATATATTTCAGAAATATTTCCTCTTCAATTTGGAAGAGCTGTGAAGGCATTATCCACAATATCTGGACCAAGTGGTAGAAAATAATAGTGACAGAGAAATAATTAAAAAGGTTTAGAAACTGAGTATTTATTATTTGGTTTACGGAAACTTAAATAGCAAGAGGGACCCCAATAGAAAATTTACACCATGAAGTTTAGAGGCAAGCAGTCTTTGAGCTTCCGCAGAAAGAGTTTGGATCGAAATTGAACGACCGACTTCTTTACAAAATGTGTGTTTTGGCCATTTTCGAAAATTTCTGCGACGTTTTCTTTTAAATCTTTCTTTTAAAGCTGTCAGGAGAAACAACTTCTTGAATGTTAGAGGTGGGGATACCTTCATGCTTCAAATACATATAGGCCCAACATGTTGGCCCAACATATTGGCCAAAAATCCACTCAGACTGGGAGTGAGCCCAACATCAGCCACGCTCGCACCAAGGGGATGTACACATATTGGCCATAGCCCATGTTGGTCTTGCTTGGGCCAATATGTTTTTCCTATATAAATTTATAAGATCTTTAACTCAGCCAAATGGTATCTTGTCACTGTCAGACTTCTGTGAAAATAAAGCAAAACAGTGTTGGAGAGCATCTGCCGAGGGAATGCTTAAGAGCCAATCATCTAAAAATTACTGAAACGTCTGGTTCCGAGAAGTAGTAGAATAAACGCTCAGAGAAATGTTAGATAGTTGTTTGAATACACAAAATGTTGTACACTATCAACTTTTGATAAAAACAATAGCTAATATTGCCTGCTAAGTTTAAGTAAGCGAGCCTGAAGCCCAAAGAAACCTCATCTCGTTGAAAGAGAAACATCGATTAAGAAAACTCTGGTTTTATTCGTCCAAGAACCAAAATGAATTTCAAAAGCATCGAAAAGAAGAAAACACTTAGCTTGAGCAAGACAAAAATAAATCGGTCCTACTGCAATGGTCTTATAAGCCGAAATGCACCAATTTTTGGAAGAAGCTAAAATCCAGTTTAATCAATCTTACACTGAAAGAAAAACTCTTGGTTGGTTCAACTATTTTTAATAGTATTGCAACGATTCATTCAAAGTCGTTAAACGAACTACGGAAAATAGTTATTTTTATTATGTTAATATAGTTAATTTAACGATATAAAAGTAGTTGGTTCTGGTTGTACAAAAAATATCGCAACGTTCATGAAATCAACTGTTTTAATTGTTTCATAACCACGAAAATTAGTTGATAAATAGAAAAATGTTCATCAATTCACTCAAAACTTCAACGTTTCGAATTATCAACTGTTTTTATGGTACTTAAACTACTTCGCAATAGTTGATTTGAACAAACGTAATTCAGTGAGCAACGTCTTTGGAATTATTCTACGCAAAGTAGAATGATTTCAAGATTTGGATGTTTTTCATGCTACGAATTAAATTGTTTATCAACCACGCGTCATGGTGCATAAAAGTAATCAACTATTTTCTTATGGTTGTTTTAACTATAGCCCTAGTTGATGCAAAAACAACTAAGGCAAACTGTTGATTTTTCATACTCCTCATACTCATACTCCTATTCTATCATAGAAGTTTCATATGCTACATGGCAAAATTGTGTTCGGTTTGCTGTTCGATATAATTCATATTCATGTTATGCTGTGAAGCCTTTATATTTCCCTTCTTCTATTCACAAAATATAAGTCTTCTGTTTGCAGATCACTGTTATAAAACAGGGAGTCCCGAAAACGAATACGATTGTCCCAATGCCTGAAATTGTTTAGCAGTTTCAAATGTTTTTATAGATGCTGCACCTTGCAGCTATGCATATGAACTCAATTTCACGTCTCACGTCCTGTTTCTATTTAAGGCTTGGATGGATTATGTTGCTATGGTTTATGGCTTATCAATGCTCCTCTAATGATACAATCATTTAGAGAAAATTATACCAATACATCGTTACCGCCTGAACCAGTACTTTTTTGCACCACGGACGTTGTTTATCAACCACGCGTCATGGTGCATAAAAGTAATCAACTATTTTTTTATGGTTGTTTTAACCATAGCCCGTAGTTGACGCAAAAACAACTAAGGAAAATGGTTGATTATACCAAGATTTTTCTTTCAGTGTATGGAACACATTGTGGGTAAATAATGAAAGAAAGGCTAGCGACTAGAAAGCGAGCAGAAAGCTAATCTTGAAGTAGATTATACTCAAACATTCAATCTGCAAAATGCCTTATCTGCTACAAAGTATCACGTGCTTTAAGGTAATTATACTCACAAATCCACTCTTAAAACCTATAATTTTCACTGACGCAAGAAAATTGATGATGAATTCATTTCTGTACTCTCTTGAATTCAACACGCACGCAATCACTTCAAACATCATTATCATTATCAAACAATCGCAACAATCAGGAACGTGTGAATTCCGTCATGTCATCAATCGTCCATGAAAGATGCAAGTGCTTGCAAATATTTTTCGCATTCATCATAATCACAAATTGATTAATTCATCATCAATAATGAAATTAAACTTTCTCCCAATTTGAAATCCACATCGAACCACTTGATAAACTACATTTCGCCATGGCTGTGTAATTTATTCGTGAATGTTGCTCATTCCAGTCTTCATCGATTACTTTGTCCATTGATCATTCTCATTTGACTAATTTCTTTTTTCTTTTCTTCGTCTCTGACGCCGATTGCGTTTGCCTGTAACCCAATCATCAAATTCAGATTAAAATTGAAGAAACTACGACCAAACACATTAAAACGAAACGATGGTGTCATGCAAAATTTACGATCGAAACTATTTCGCCAACAAATTAACTCCACGATTCGAACACCGACAACGGGATATGTTGTGGATTTTACGAAATTAATCGGTTTATCTCAGAGATCGTTAAAAGTTTTTAAGTGTCATAGTTAAAAAAAACAGAGACCCAAATTCGACAGCTTGTCTGTTCAATGGAAAAAAGGTACAAGCATCGATGCAGATACAGATTGTTTAAAAAATAAAGCCCCCATATTGAAATCGGATTGAATAAAAACGGTCCGATACGGGACCTGTGACGATGTTCGGGGGTCAACGTGTTTCTGTTGAACTAATCTTTGCTCTTTTAACAATGGCAACATTAGCTGACACGTTGCGGTCGCAGCGCAACGGTTACCGATCCGTAATTTATGTAAGTCGCGATCGGAAAATTTATGATCGAACATTAATTTTATTTATTGTCTTGGAAAATGTGCAAATCGCTTGGCGGTAAATCATTGACTAGTTGAATAGCGACGGATTGGCGAAAACGTGGTTCGAAATGTTAATTTAGTTGGTGTAAGGGTGGCGTTGTTGGTATGATACACGAATTTAAGGGGCTGGTTCGAGTATGGTGAAAAAGCGAACAAAATTGGTGACAACTGAAAATCTCAAACCAGTGGCTCTGATAAAAATATTTTTTAGGGTCTCAGAATCAGTGATAGAGTTCCAACAGATATTCAAACAATAAACTAAGGGACATGGTAAATTTAATTTATGTTTTCATTAATTTTCCCATCCAAGCCACCATCTACCTATAATTTCTCCCTGATTCACTCGTTCATAACCAAACACAATAAATCCTCGCCCATAATAGTTTCAGACCAATTTTTCGCATAAATCATCTTACTCCAGCCGAACGAATTATTTATTGCAATTTATTGAATAAAAGTCGACAGGAACAGTTGTGTGGCTTGCCTGCGATTATTTATGACATTTCGTGTTCATTACCATAAAGACCGTAAAAAGAGCACACGGCGAACAGTGGAAACAACACGAACCCGATCGGAAAACTGGCAATGAAAAACTGTCCTTGTCATTGTTGTCGTCATCGTCATCTTCTCTATGGAGTGCAAAATAAAGGAAGAAACCGAAATCGGACCCAGCCAGACAACGGAAAATCTGCACAAAACCCTTCACGACTCAAAGAAATGATTTGTTATGCTTGTGTCGACACAACACAGAGACCAAATGACGACCGAGGTTTTATCCGTTTGTGCACGGTTATTTTTCAAAAAGACGGTATTGTCGTCGTCATCGTCGGCTGACTGAGTTACTGTCGTTTGTATGTCGATATGTGTTATTAGTGTCGTTTTGTACCTTTCGAGTCATAATCCTACCTCGGCTCGTATGCGCATAAATTGGCGACCTGAGTACCGTGAAAGCGACATAAATAGATTGTTTGGCAATATATTTTCGCGCAATAAAAACGCTGGAAATTTACGGTGCAACGAAAACGTAAGAAACTATTGAGAACGAGGATATTTCTTTCGGGAGCGGATTACATGAATGGAAGCAGTAAATCTTTCGGAGAAGGTTAAAAGAATCACGAAAACGATTCATGGAGCAATTTACACGTATTGGAGTTTGGAATTAGGTGGATTTATATATGGGAGTCATAAAATGAAACCGACTTGATATAAATGTTCTTATCGTTTGACTAAAGCTGGAGATTTTAATGGTATACTCTGGTTTGGAAGATACTTAATATTACGGTTGGTTGTCCAATATTAAATTCTGCACTGTTTTCATAACTTTAGATATATACTTTTTAGACGTCATTTCGAGTCCATGCATATCAAATTTAGAGAATTCAGCGCTTCGCTACAGCTAGGTTGAATCAATAAGGGATTCAGCTCTCGTTTCTGGTGCAATTACCAGCGGTTAGTGAATTAGAGGCTCAAATCCGGTTCCTTATCAACAAGAAGCTCCACACCAGAGGCGGCTCATCGATGTACGCAAAGGAAGCAATGCTTCCCTTGCTAAACCACAAAATTGATTAAATAATCAATATGTAACAATCAAAAGATTTACAATCGATATTAAGCAATCAATGTAATAACATTTATGTGATCTTGCTTCAATGCTCAAACTCGTGGTTTTCGCATAGATCTGCTCCTCTTCTTACGAGCTGTTCCCCTCAGGAATTGATGCATATTCTGCTTTGTTCACATGTACACATGTACGGTGCAAGCTATTGTGATGTTCATGTAGGGAATAGAATAGTATTATAATTTTCCCCAGATCGGTTTTTTGTGTCCTTTTTTTAAAAACTTATATGAAGACGAAAGTCATTTCGCAAAAAAAACTCAATCGTATCTACCGTAAGAGCTTAGTGGAGCTAACATTGAATTTAGGAAAGTGTAAGAGCGAATTAAAATCCTGTCTAAGTTGTTACAAACTGGCACGATTTCAAGTTTAGGATAGCATTAAGGGTATTGACACCCAGCCCAGATATGTTCAAACATATCAAAAGCTTTACTGGCGGTAAGTCATTTTTTTCTGTAAATTTCAGTAAACAATCACGTTTTGATTTCAAGTAACCAAAAGTCAAAAGGCTTTGCGGAAATGTTTAAAGTGGCCTTCAGCTCTTCAAAACGCTTTGAAAACCCACAGCTTTCCGCTAAAGGAGAAAAAAAGAAGATAAGAAACCCTTTCCATTCACAGAAGAAAGCCTGGCAATCTGCCCCACTGATGAGGAAATCTTCACCAACGTCTTTCATCTTCAAGCAATTCTCGAATTAGGCAACAATGAAAGACAATAATCGACGTGTGTTTAATCAGCGCTTATTATATTCTGGCAGTCATTTTTAATAATGCAAGATCAATTGTTATTTTCCGGTCTCTTGGAAAGTGGCTTCAAACCTCAAACGATGTGAAAACAATCTCGCTTTATCCTAAGTTAGTAAAATTTTTCGAAATATTAATTCTTACGAAGATGCAGTCTCATATTGAAGAACAACAAATTATCCCATCTGCCCATTTCAGCTTCAGAGAAAAATACTCCACTATCCATGCTTTTCTCAAATTTCAGTGTGACACTTTGAAAGCGCTTTAAATAGGTCAAACATTAAAATCTGTGTTAGCAAACAGAAGCATTTATTAAAACATACAGCACAGTTTTGTAGCTTACATTGTCGAAATGGCTCAAAGGTTTCTCTTTAATAGACACTTTTTCGTCTAAATAGGCAAACCAATTATTTCCAATAAAAAGATTTCTAGTAGTGTACCTCAACGTTTAGTTTTAGGCCCCATTCTCTTGAACTTTTTAACTGCGAATCACCCTTGCGAACAAAGCAACCAAGCTAAAACTCGTCTGGACACAGATAACTCCCTTACTTACGAATCAGCGCGTAGTCCTAAGTATGCCACAATTCGTGCACAAAGACAAATTACTTATCCCAGTGATAATTATCACAAACGTTGGAAAATCTGAAGTTACTTTAGTAAAATTATCTAGTTAAATCAATGCCCTTGAAAGTAAACAGAACTGAAGTTAAAGTGTATAAATCGGTAAAATATCTGTTTTTAACCGTGGAAAATAGGAGTAAACTCGCATCTTCAAGGGAAAAATATGCTAGTAAAAACTCATTTTGCATATCATGAACTCTATCATCTAAAAAAAAAAGTAATCTCCACTTTTTCAAAAAAGAAAGCTCCTCTTGGACCGGCAGCTGATCAGGCCCATAGTGAGCCATAAAGCCAGAAAGAAAAGCTCTCAAAATTTGAAAGGGAAGTCCTGTGTTCTTCCACAGGAAAGTTATTCATATCTGAGAGTTGCTGTTTCCCTAATTCAATTCTAATTAACCAGCCTCCTCTTCAGCGATTTCTACTAAAACTTGGTGACAAATTCTCGGCAAAATCCTAAGCCGATCCGTATACCCAAACTTTACGAAACTACTCTGAAAGTCTCCAGTTATATTTACTCTTCACTGTCCGAGGCTTACTTGAGTATAATGGCTGTGCATAATCCCGTTAAAACGAGGCTTCTGCTTGTGTATTTTCAGGCTAAAGCGAAATGAAGCCCATCGAAGAAGCATCATGGAACCCCAGGGAAAACTAGCAAGTAAGAAACGAAACAGACTGCAAAAGCAGTCCAGTGCAGCAGCAAGTGGATTCCGGTCATTTATTAAATAACAAAAATATGCTAGATTTTGAGAATAAATTGAAAAAATGAAAAGATCGAACAAAGAAAAAACCTAGGTTCCATCGTCAAGCAAATAGATGTCAAGTTTGAACACTGTTATTTCAATTTATAAAGACGCTGAATAAAACAGTTGAATTAGGTGTATATATCGTTTGTTTTCTCTAAAAATATGAAAAAATTCCAGTAGACTAGATTATTTCAAGGACTTCTCATTAAATGAAGAATTCCTCATTACATCAAACATTTTAAATCTGTTCTAAATCTTATAAGCACCAAAGTGATACGTGAATTTAATGATGATCTGATGGTTTTCTACGAATTTGCCGCAATTAGAAATTTTAAGTTTTTTTTCCCTACTTTTAGGCACTATGTACCCACATAGGATTAATTATCTCTGATACTTTATTACATCCAAGGCTAAAAAATCTTCTGATCACATTTTGTAGGCTTAGTTTTGTTCGGAAGCAAATTCTTGGTAGAATTTTAAGCATACCTAAAATATCACTAAAGTGCCTCTTTGCGCCAAGTGGTTAAAAATAATCAACGTTTTGGAAGATGATCGAATCACTGTACACGTCATTGCACCCTCAAAATTTCAGTTTGATCAGATGACGAAATCATCAGATATGGTTACTGTTTTTTTTTAAGTATAAGTATGTATATGGGTTTGGAGTCAAGTTTGCATTGATTACCTGTGAATGTTATTACTAACTATGCATAAACAGGGAAGAAGATAATTTTTCACACAAAAAAGAATTTTAGGGAAATGCTTGTATGAAAAAGAAAAATAGATCTCTTACATTTTGTTTTATTTTCTATTTTTCGCTCCATGACCAAAATAAACATTACAAAAACAATAGCTTCATAAATTAAATATTAAAGAATCTAATACGGATGTGATTTATTTCTTATTTAAAAATTGTGTGAAAAATTATTCATACAAGAAAATCAAATTCTATAAATTTTACTGAATTCATTTTTTTGTCTTTTCTTGTGGTCTATTATTTCTATTAATTGCCTTAGTAACTTTTGGTTTATTTTTGGATCAATTTTACGCTATTCTTTTTCGAGAGCTACTTTTAGTTCACTTTTGTTCACATGTTATGATTTCATCTAACTTTAGTCTCCAAATGAACTCAAAGATGTTCAATTTAGTTAATGTCCCATTTTGGGAAGTAGTTTCAATCACAAGAGGGCAATTAAGAATCAACTACATTTAAGCATCGAAAGCGTTATCCTTCGGGTCATTGTTTTGGTAGAAAGAAAAGTCTTTCCCAAATTTGCCTTTCATTCAGATTCCATTGAATTTCTTATCAAAATGTTTATATAATCCTTATGATTTATTTTTGTTCCACCAAATTCCCTACTTAATGATATTCCATTTGCAGTTCACGCCATGACATTACCTCCCACGGGCTTAGTTATTGAACTTAATATTCTTCGAGTTTAAACCCTCATTTTTTTTTCTGAACATATGTTTTGCTGCCTGATTTCGTTTTGAAAAATGACGAACGTAATCTCATCCACAAATAGAACACTTTTCCAGAATTCCTTTGCGAATTTTAGCTTCTTTTTGTTATTAAATTCTCTTCGAAGAAGTTTCATCTAACCTCAAATCTCATGGAATTGAAATTTTTTGCATATACCTGAGTCTGTAACAGTTATTCCTCTAAAAAATTTCCATGTTCTGTTTAATTCAACCACTGTTAGCTTAAGATTTAAATTTATTGACGCTTTGAAATTTTATTGTCAGAATTTGTCATTTCCTTTTATCTTCTGGCACCAGTAATTAATGCTCAAGTCTTTCTTTTAGAAAATATCTATTGCATACACGCTGAATAGTGACATGACTCAAATTTATCTTTTGCCTGGTTTTCTGCAATGTTTTTCCTTTTTGCCAAAGAAAAATCACTACTTATTGAACATATATCGTTTTTCCCCCTTTTAACCATTTCAAAGAAAAGAGTACTAAAATGCTACTTAAATCTTCAATAACAATGAGCACTAACTAGCTGCGCAAACATGTTGTTATCGTTTTGAAAACAGCACAAGCAAAATAAATCCCAAGAAATACGGACCTGCCAACTTGTATGAAAAGTTATTCGCATTCATTTTTATAGATAATTTGGGATAAATTCTGTGTAACCAATTTTTCAAATTTTATAGTCCTTTCTTATTTTGCATCTTTACTCACTAGATACTATTTGGAAATAACCATTTAAAGTTTTTATTTTAAAATTTTTGTATATAAAAAATTTGCCATTTGAAAATAAACTCTTTGTATTGAAAACTATTCTCGTCGCTGTATGCAAACAAATATGAATTGAAGAAGTTGAAATATAAAATTAATTCTAATTCTAATTATCTTTGAAGGTCAATGATAACATACACAGAGATTAATCAACCTAAATTTGGCTCCAAACCCATTCCAGAGTCTGTGAATATCTTTATCCATTATTCATTCTGGCCCGAAAACTAGTAACCGATCAAAACAAACAATCCATAGAGTTCATAAAAACCATGTCATTATCAGAATCTCAAATGTATCTTGTGGCCAATCAGTAAATTCTTCAACGGTCGCCTCCATGGATAAAGACGCACGATCGAGTCTAGGCGACATCTGATGTCCCCACTATTAGTAAAGTGCTGACAACGGCATACTTACTCCATCGCTTCCTAGTCGTTGTTCCATCTGAGACCTGGTGGATCCATAAGAGATTCCAATTACCTACCACTCTCCGGTGTCATAACCTGTCACATATGGTCAGTCTGGTTCGGTTCCATGCCGCATCTGTTCATTTTCAGTGACACTTCAGCCCATGGAGGTAATCCAAGACGATCATCGGGAAATGCTCACTGCAGCCAATGCACCCAGCACAGCATGAGGTGATCAAGACGATGTAACCTTTGGCGACACATAAACTAAATTATCGGTGTGGTCTCCTCAATGCCCAGTGAAAATCTTGCACACCCCGCCAAGATCATGATAGTCAATTATCGAACAAAATATGAAGTGGTTGCCAGGCACTATAACTTCTTCTTCTTCTTCTTCTGCTTGACTTCCAGTCGTCGAAGGATATGAACTTGGAGCTGCCCGCCCAGGCGGCAATTTATTTACCCAAAAACCATTCAGCGACCAGTCGATGCGATAATCGATGAATTTATGACAATCCGGGAGTTTAATTGATTTCAAATCGGAAATTTACGATTCGAATTCAGTGAAATTATGTAAATAGCTGCATGTGATCGACATACATATACGCCTAGTGAGGGTAAACTTTATTGAAACATCGACAGGTTTTCGATGTTACTGAAAACATCGATAGAAAACATCGATATTTTCAAAATATCCATAAAAACATCTGTGGGGCACCGTAATGATTCCATTTAAATATTCCTAAGTAATAAGCTGTTTTCCCATTTTCGTTATTTTTTTTAAAAAAACTTGGGAAATATTAAAATTTTCAATTAAATTCAGTTCGGTTGACCATTTCAAGGTGTGTAATAAAAAACTTCTGACCAAATCAAGCTCCAAATATTATATTTTAGAGTAAACGCTCATTGATTTAGGAAATGATGCTTAATCGACAATAATTAGCGATAATGAGAAAGATCTCGACTAAAGCACTCGCCATCAGTTTAGAAAATATGACGCACCCCCCAGAAAGCAAGTTTCAAAAAATGTATTTTAAAAATACACTTTTACATAATGGAATTGTTTTTTGCGGGATGATTAAAATTGAAAAAAATTTTCTGTTATTCCGCAAAACGATCGAGTTTCCCGTATCAATATTCCATGCTTTGATAAGCTTTAGAGACGATATACGTTGTCTATGCTGATTTATAGACAAGAAGGGAACCATGATCACAATGAAATGACTTTTACATAGTTACATTCTTACTGAGTTGATCTCGTCGTATACTCCTGTTTACAGTTCTCCCCCGTGACCCTCCTTGGTACCGCGAGGGTAAAGAGTGCCCTTCGAGATAAAAATTCAGCGCGTTTTAAATTTGTTAATTCTCGGTCTGATGAAGATAAAGCTATTTTCCTCCGTTTACGTTCCTCTGCCAAGAAAGAAATTAGATTAGTACAACTCAGATTTTCTGCGTCTGTTGAATCTTCTTTGTACTCAAATAACTCTAAAAGTTTCTGGTCTTTTGTCCGCTTCTTAAAAGCTTCCTCCTCTCTTTCTGACTCCCTAGTGTTTAGTCCCTTTACTGCTTCCAACCCTCTTGACATTTGCAATCTCTTTGCTATGTTTTTTTCTTCTGTTTATCCTATCCCATTGATTCCTGCTACTGACTGATTTTCCTTTGATTTCCCTGCTAGTTTCTGCTCAGTCGTAACTAACCCCGTAAAGGTTGAATAGCTTTTGTCCTCACTTGACCTAACTGTTCCCCGGCCCGGATGGTATTCCCAATTTTTTCGTAAAAAATCTTGCATCTTCCCTTTGTGTTTCTTTAGCCATCTTATTCAATGTCAGTCATTGTGCTGGTAAATGTCCGTCCTCTTGGAGGCTCTCTAACATTCTTTCCATTTTCAAATCGGGTGACAGGAACCTTGTTTCTAACTACTGCCCCATCTCCATTCTCCTTTGCCTCTCCAAAATTTTGGAACGCCTCGTTTTCAATTGTATCTATGATACCC
Source organism: Nemotelus pantherinus (assembly GCA_963978885.1). Classification (NCBI taxonomy): domain Eukaryota; kingdom Metazoa; phylum Arthropoda; class Insecta; order Diptera; family Stratiomyidae; genus Nemotelus; species Nemotelus pantherinus. The sequence continues at coordinate 44,185,765 of OZ022266.1, read as the reverse complement.
TCTACTGTGTCTTTGCAGTGGAAAACATGGTTTTGTAAAAGGCCGGAGCACCTCTACGAACCTTGTTGAGTTTACTCATGTAATCGCTTCTGCAACTGACAGCAAAAATCAAGTTGATGTCATTTATACTGATTTTGCCAAAGCTTTTGACACTGTCAATCATATGCTGCTTATTGCTAAACTGAAGCATTATGGCATTCGTGAACCTCTACTTTCCTGGATCTCTTCCTTTTTAACTGATCGCATTTGTATTGTCTCCTTCTTTGATTCGTCGTTTTCACCTTTCTCCCCTTCTTCTGGTGTTCGTTAAGGTTCCATCCTAGGATCACCCATGTTCAATTTATTTATCAATGACCTTCCCACGGTTTTTAAGTCTTCATGTCTTCTATATGCAGATGATTTAAAAATCTTCCGAGTCATCAAAAATACTGCTCACTCTCTGCTTCTTTAGGATGATTTGTATGCTTTCTCTGGTTGGTGTAACTTGAACTTTTTGTCCCTTAATGTTTCCAAGTGTTTTTCGAAGTCCTTTTCCCTTAAGCTTCACACTCATGTCTTTCCTTATGCTATTGATGGTACTATCCTCTCTTGTGTCGATCATTTCTCAGATCTTTGGGTCACATTTGATCGCAAACTGAAATTCGACGTTGATGTCCTTACTATCACTAAAAAAGCTTCTCGCATTGCTGGCTTCGTGGTTCGTTCCTGCCACAAATCATTTAGTATTTCTACTTGTGTCCACTTGTTTATTACCCTAGTCCGTTCTGTACTTGAATACTGCAGTCAAGTATGGTATACTTGTTTCAAATACCTTTCTGACGTTGTTGAATCAATTCAGCGCCGGTTTACACGTATTTTACTTTTTAAATATAGTCTGCCGTATTTATCCTATAGTGAACGTCTGTCTCTTCTTAACATTCCTCTCCTTGAGCAGCGCAGAGTTTACTTGGATGAGTGTTTCTCATTATCATTTTTGTTCATTGAGCGGGACTCCGTAAGGCCAATCAAGACCTCTATTTCATTTGAAGTGCCGTATGCTCGTACTGACACTTTCTTCTACTCTCCCGTTTTACGACTCTTACGCACTCACAATAGTCTGGTCCTCTTCCACTATCTATTGCCATTTTCAAAAATTTGGTTCGAAGCAAAATTTTTGAATCTAATTAATTAATTTTATTTTCTATTTTTGTTTATAACAGATTCTATCTTTTCTTTTTTACTATACTTAATTTTACTTTATTATTTACTACTTTAAGAATTTCTTGTATTTTTTACAATATTCTTATTTAGTTGTTATATTATTTTTTTCATTAGGTGGCAATTCGATCCAAAAGATTCCCTGTAGTCTCAAAACAATGGATGCCATTAGTCTTTTTTGGCCGAAATCGTCGTTTTGAATCTTTTGACTGATGGTGATGAGGTATGATGTCATTCGAAGGAATATCGTTTGGTTTCAGGGGTAAAGTGGAAAACTCAAGTCTTGCCCCTGTATTATTGGAATGCAGAAAATCACCACCTACAAGCTCATACCGCTTTAAAAACTCTTTCGAAGTTGATTCAATATGTGCTGCTCTGTCAGCTGTTTTAAGGTCCACCTTCCACACACTTTACGAAATCTGAGTATACCTGTGATTGTTTCGTGCAGCAGAGATCTGGAGATTTGTGATTACCGGAAGTTTATCCAAAGTCAATCTGCGGTCGCCATAAACAGCTTCCTCAATTTTTTAAAGAAGCTAATCAGTCAAAATTAGCAGTCTTTTACTCTTTTGCTCGTCGTGTACATCACTACGACCATTTTTAAATTCACAATACTATTTAAACATACTCGTACGATTCATAACTGATAGCAGATAACGATGCAAATTTGAGACTTTGCGGTAGTTTTTATCGTCATTGTACGAAACGTTGCTGTGAGGACAGTTTTAATCGCACTGAGTGGTTTTTGTGTTCATTGAAAACGGGAAGAGCTAAGCTGCACGGCAATGTGACCCACACAGCAAAAAAGGTCCTCATGGCTAGGTACACTGCTTTCTGGAGGTGTCTCGTAGTTTAATTTCATATATTTTAAATTTCTCTCCACAGCACTCTCTTTATGCTCTTCGGTAGGACTTATCTTGTATCTGTCTGAGAATTAAAAGTCAACTATCAGCTTCAAAAGAATGTAAATTTTTTACGGAAAAGAAATATCGATATCTATGGAGGTTTTGAAAATTGGTTTGCTTTGTGACATTTTTTATTGTAAGTGATTACAATGTTAATGCTGGTACTGAGTTAATCGTGAAGCTAAATTTTATCAAGTCTCTATTATCTGGTCATTCTTTTGAGCAAAAAATTTGACAATGGAGAAAAGTAAAGACTTTGCTCATTTCTGACGGATAAAATGTCAAAAATTTCAATTTTCAATCGATCTTCTTATTGGAAATATATTTTTACAATTCAATTTTCAAATTCAAACACCAAATGTAACTTTTTAGCTGGAAAGAATGAACTGCACACACTAAATTGACGTGAAATCATTGGAGACATGTGTCAATGCCATCTAAATTTTCAAAGCGAAAGCAACTTCTACACAACTTTTCATACTACGAACTGAGTACAATTGTTGCTTATTTTCGTGCTAAATTTTCGACAAATTTTCATACAAAATTTCACGTGAACACAGTAACAGTACTAAGCTTTAGACTATATTTTCTCATCGATTCGCGGTACGTTAGAGTCCCATTGTATCAGAAGGTCATTTTCTCAGCTTAAGACAAACATTATATTCAAATCTGTTGAAACATTGATAATATTGATTTTTTCGCTTTCAACCATTAAAAATTAATTTGTCGGTAGATGTTATTTTGACTCTAATGGTTTTACTTCTAAGATTAGTAATTTTAATTTTTTTAAGGAGCTAATGAGTTACCACAGATCACTTTTCAGTCTAGTCGATCACTGATCTTCAATAATTTACTGTAAAAAATCTGCGTAAAATTAATAATAAATCAACCACTACGCGCCCTTCATATCACTTTGGTTTCATCAAAGATGGATTTAACCACCTCTTCACCACAAAATCAATCTGACTAAGATCATTTTCATATTCACAGACGACAAAAGTTGCGTTGTAGTTCACCAATCTGATCTGACGTATAGATCATATTTATCCCTGATGATCGTGGCGTTACGTTTCGTGTGTTCATGTTGTTCAGAAGCCATTTTGCGGTCGAAAGATTGAATATCCGTCAGATTGTCATTGTATATTGACTCGCATGTCATACGATTAAATTACCGATTTGATAAAGTTGTTTAATTTACAGGGAAAATTGAATCATGATAATTAAAGAGCAACTACAACGGTAAGGAAAAAAAACAACATTCGATAGTTGTAAAGGCTGTTGTAGTTTCACACCATGAAAGTGATAGGGACAAGCTGTAGGTTACAGTGTAATTGATCAGTATGTGTATAGTTGCAAGACAGGTGTAGGTTGCAAGGCAGGTGTAGTTTGCAAGTAAATTTGTTTGTTTTCTATAGAGACGATGGAGTGATTTCATGTTTATGAAACGAGGGTTTTCTCCGGAGACACTTGCGTAATAGCTTGCAGTTTACTAATATTACAAAAACCTTTGACAATTGTTTTTTATTCACTGAAAGAAAAACTCTTGGTTGGTTCAACTATTTTTAATAGTATTGCAACGATTCATTCAAAATCGTGAAACGAACTACGGAAAATAGTTATTTTTACTATGTTAATATAGTTAATTTAACGATATAAAAGTAGTTGGCTCTGGTTATACAAAATATATCGCAATGTTCATGAAATCAACTGTTTTAATTGTTTCATAACCACGAAAAATAGTTCAAACTTTAACGTTTCGAATTATCAACCGTTTTTATGGTACTTAAACTACTTTGCAATAGTTGGTTTCAACAAACATAATTCAGTGAGCAACGTCTTTGGAGTTATTCTACGCAAAATAGAATGGTTTCAACATTTGGACGCTTTTCATGCTCCGAATGAAATTTCGTTGTTTATCAACCACGCGTCATGGTGCATAAAAGTAATCAACAATTTTTTTATAGTTGTTTTAACTATAGCCCTAGTTGATGCAAAAACAACTGAGGAAAACTGTTGATTTTTCATACTCCTCATACTCATGCTCCTATTCTATCATAGAAGTTTCATATGATACATGGCAAAATTGTGTTCGGTTTGCTGTTCGATATAATTCATATTCATGTTATGCTGTGAAGCCTTTATATTACGTTGTATGACGCTATTTTGTTCACAATACAGCGTTTTCCGCTGTGGCAAAGCAGTGGGCTGCGGCAAAGCGCAGTCAAAAAATTAGAATGCACTGTTTTGTATGGTAACGCGCACAATGGCTGCGGCCGAATTTGCGGCAGCGGCAGAATTTACCAAATTTCTAATTTTTCCGCACCGCTAGCGGTGATACCTACCATAGGTTGGCATCACCACTAGGTTGAATTAAATCTGTTTGAATTAGGTTGAATGGTCTGGTGGAATAGACAAGCGATGGCTGATGTGTATTGTGATAAGCCAACCTAACCCTCGTACAACAGCATTTAGCAATACAAAAGAAAAAAAAAAATGAATTTGGTTGGTGCCTTGGTTGCATTGACAGCGGCATTTTCGCTGCATTGTGATTCACCAAATTCAACTGCGGCATTCACGCCTCCCCTGCCTATATTTCGTACTATGTATATGGTTGCAATACCATTGTTTGTGGTTGCTTACTTTTTTTTGCACCACGGACGTTGTTTACCAACCACGCGTCATGGTGCATAAAAGTAATCAACTATTTTTTTATGGTTGTTGTAACTATAGCCCGTAGTTGACGCAAAAACAACTAAGGAAAATTGTTGATTTTACTAAGATTTTTCTTTCAGTGTTCAAATATTTTTCGAGGAAAATTTCAGTTTAAAATTAGCACTTGTTAAAAATTTTACAGTGCTGCCAACATGGAGTCTTTTCATCATTTTTGATACAGAAGGTGCTGCCATGAAAGTTAATCTAATGATCAGCACTCTATAATGAAAATAAAAACAAACGTTTTTTACGCTACCTAAATTTTGAAACTCATGCGTGTGGTTGTACCAGGCCAGTGGAGAAAAACTAGAGTAGTCTTGATTTCGGGACATGGCAGCTTGAATGACCATAATGTGAAGAGCTTTAACCCAATAAGTTTAACATCTTTTCCTCTCAAAACACTAAAGCACACTAAGAGCTCAATTGATAACGTGGGAGTGTACGTTAATCAACACCCAGGGGAGGGAACGAGGTTTTATGTGATATACTTAATTAAGAAAACTCCAGCAACACTTTTCGCGTGCCAGTCTGCCAAATCCAGGCGGCCCAATATAGGCGTTTCCGAATTCACGTCTTCGTCCTCCACTTTAACTTGTTATGACAGATTGTGACATCAGCAGAGTAGCTAAGCTATTCTAACAGTTTGAAACAGGCCAAGACGAGGTGTCCGAAATCTATGGCTTTGCTTCGTAACATTGCCACAAAGCACCATCAGGCCAACGAAAAGTTGAATCAGAACGTGATTTCGTCAACTGTTATACAGGAAAGCAATGACAAGATGTAGATAACTGAATTTGGACAGGCTCAATTTGATCTGACGTCACATTCTGTTATAACAAGCTAAAGGCAAAGACAAAGACGTCCATTCGAAAAGGCCCGATATATTCACATGTATAGTGAGGCCAGTCTGGCGTACGAAGCGATCGTAAGGTGGAAGAAAGCCGAGAGCAAGACCAATATCAAGGAACCAACAAAATTGCAAAAAAATAGTTTGCAAAAGTATCACCGATGGATTTGAAATTTGGCAACGGCAGGGTCAGAAATAATTTCGGGGTAAATGCGCTTGAATCAGGTCATCCTTCGAAGCACATGTTTAGCGCCAATACGCGCCAAAAGTTCTGGTATGAAGTACGGTAGCATAATCAAGGGAACTTCACCGTTTACAGAATGGTGAGGATAATAATTCATCTTGACAGGAACTTCTAGGTCAAGATACCCACAAGAAAAGACTGGAGGAAAAAAATAGTCAGCGGCGGTGGTGAGACATGCATTAACAAATGCATTAACCAATCCGAGCTTTCACTTGCAGTATAGATTGTCAGACAATGCTACCGATTTTCAGCTTGAAGTAATAAGTTCTTATAATAAAGAGGCCTTCACAATGGTACATAAAAAAAGCACCACTTATGCAGAAAGAGAAGAATACCAAGGATAGGTCTTTACAGAGCATCTGATGCAAGATAAAGACATTTGTTTAGCAGGAATTGACAGTTACAATACAGGTAGGTCCAAAGATGTAAGAGGTAAACCAGGATAAGAGAGAACCGGCTATGCTTTTAAAGACGGAGGTTATAGTTGACAGAGTCAGAAGCTCTGGAAAATTAAGTTAATAATAGTTCGACCTACTTTTGATGATCAAGAGCGGATGTGACTATATATTTGACGGAAAGAAAGTCGGTTAAAATGAATGTACATTTGACAAAACCGTGCTTTTAGGTGGGATAAAAGAGGAGACTCTCTTGTTGACCACTCTCTCAAAGATCCTGCTAAAACAAAGAATAAAGGAGATGGAAAGATCGTTGAAAACGCATGTAGGATCACCAGCTTTATGTATTGAAGAGGCTCTGACCATTTTCCAGAGAGAAGGAAAAGTATAAGATGTATTTATGTTAAACAAGTTGGAAAGACGGACGCACAGAAGTGGTGTAAAAGATTTATCTAGGATATTTGGAATATCATCGGAACCACTACGTGTATGAACGTCGATATCGTTAATTAGAAGTTCAAATTCTAAATGGTTTGTTCGAAACCAATGCAATTCAGGAGAAGATTCGGAGAGAAGATATTGGAAGGAGGAGGATATTGTTGTGAAAAGAAAGAGAATAAGTAAGAAGCAAAAGCTCATACACATAATGTGGAGTAAAAACAGCTGTTTCAGACGGCAAATATTGACCGCTAAAGGTTACTGAGAGATCTTTACACGGTTGAATGAAGTAATCAAGAGGAAATGTACATGTGACCAAGTACAGAGGCTATAACACCAAATATTGGACTTAAATTTCGTTTTAACTAATAGATTGGATGGCCAAATTGTGAAGAATGCCGACATTTGAAGCAGGCTGACATTAGGAATATTCTCTCTTAGAAGAATTTTTCACATCAGGACTAATACGTGATAAAACTCCATCATAAGTTCTATTTGTTCAATATTTATGAAGAAACAAGCTTCCAATACGACTTAAAGCACTAGTTCTTGCTATATCATATATATTTTTTGCATTAAAACAAAGTGATGCTTAAACTTACCTTTTTCGTGTCACAAATAATAGAAAATTTCAGAAAATGCTGTTCAGAGAGTGAGTTATATGTCTTCGATAAGTCAAATGTATCAGAGACTATATTAAAGCCACCCTGTAAAATATTGCCAAAATCTATTTCCAGGAAAGAGTTAAATACCACCAAGAAAATCTCGATTGCTTATGCAGTGAAAAATACCATTTGACTCATCGATAAGATCAAAACAATAATGACGGATCGCGCTTCTGTAAAAAAAAAAAATATCTAAATCAACCTGATCGATCGATTGGGAAATTTCGGAACACCAGCTACCGACAATAATATAATTTTTCACTTTATTATCATCTTAATAGCTTTATTAGTTGAACGTTTTAATCGAATTATTTTTCAGCTGACAAACTTAGATTGACATTTAGATTTTTATTTCAGCCTCTAAACAAATCACGATCGATCACAACAAACGCACTTGTCTTTTCTATGCATAATCTGAATATCGCTTTAATTCAACATGATACTTACTGCTTTGAATGTCAAATTTACTCTGGTGATAATTTATCGATTCATTGTTTATTTTACGAAGAAATAGAAGATTTGGGTTTTCCAAATCTTGTTTTTTTAGTCTTTTTCCGTAGCGAAACGAGACAAGCTGGGATTTTGTGGTGGTCACGTTTCGACCGAATGGACTTTAGAACAGTCAATTCGTGGGTATTGTAGCTTATTGTGTGGTGCTTATCGACTCGATTAGAAAGATTTATCGTTGAAATAATGTTATGTTGCAGTAAAAAGTGACTGAAAGTTATTTAATGAGGGGATGAGTGGGATTTGTTTGCGGGATTGAAGTGCAGGTGCTTGAAATCAATTGTATTTGGCAATTAAGATGGCTTTTGTAATTATGTGCTTCAGATATAATTTTATTTGCTGATACGAACTTTCCAATGAATCAATCCAATAATATTTTCAATGATTGGGAACGTTTCTTATTATAACAAAAAATAACACAACAGCAACATGAGAATAAAATGATGAGTTGGTACTGTACATTATTTCCTGTTTCTTAAACTTTTCTCACAATAAATCAATAGTATAGAAAATGAAATATTGAGACCTTTCAAATGCAATTCATGTGGTAGATATTTATGTTTCAGTAGTTTGTAGCTTAATTACTTTATGCGCCCAGTGTGGGTAACCATTTCTGTTTCATGATTTATTTGACTTTTACTTGCTTAAATCACATGATAAATGGTTTTTCCTCATCATTTACCTGGTTTTAGCTAGTTTCAATCATGAATGCAGCGGCATGTGTTTGATTAATATATAAATCATGTAGTACATACGAAGCTATCAGCTTTCGCAATTCATACACAAGAAACAAAAGTAGCCGCAGCAAAAATTTAACTCGATGTAAAATTTTCTTCACTCTTTTCAGCTAGCCGCGATTCAATCTTCTCATCAATCTATTCGAAATTAGTCGAAAAGATTTATTTTGCTCATAAATCAACAATTTTATTTCATTCTTTCCAAACATGCATAACTACCTAACTGTGGAATCCGCCACCATCCATCCACTAAAGCACGCAAAACCATTAGCACCTCTATCGATGGAACATAAAATACCTAAGTGATATTTACAGTCACTCAATCTGTAAAACTTATGGTTCGGCCATCATCGTAAACTATCTTGGTTTGTCATAAAAATCCAAATAAACTATCAAAGTATTCATTTTTATTCAAACTCAGCTCTACGAAATTTCCATGTATTCAGATAACTTTCAGTCGAATCGACTATAAAACGGGGACAAATCAACCAAATTAGAAATGAAAAACATTCACTTGGCTGGCTGGCGGTGTAGCGGAGACTGCCACTTTCCTAGCTTGATATTGACTAGCCAATACTGTCAGACCGCCCGCTAGCCGCCAGTTAGCTAAATACCTATCTCGCCTATCAAATTAATAATATGCACTAATGCTTCCGTCTGAAAACTCACTTAATAGCCATTCTTATTGCTAATAAATTCCTATTATCTTGGCCTGTTAAAAGTATGATTTACGTCGGCACTGGTTGTGTCGAGAGTCGACGTAGCAGCGAACCAGGCTTTTGATAGGATGTTGTTGCGGAGGATCGAATGCTCATGAACAAGATTGGATGGTGAAGCTGGATCTGGTGAATGTATGGAAGTTTGAAAATTATAGGCTTTAATGTGAACATCGGTAAGAAGTGTGATAAAATGCGTATGAGGTTGACTCAGGGGAAAAATTATCATCGGCGGCTGCAGTGTAGGCATAGCTGGTTCCCTGTTGCGAATTGAAATATCGGTGACAGGTTTAGATATGCATACTCAGCTTGAGTGGTATGAAGTGTTTTAGGAATGGCGGTAGACTGATCTAAAGTGAGTATACACTTGAGTAAATATTTTTCAGGAACATATTATTGAGTTTATTGAGGTTTCGAAAGCAGAAGTATCGCGTTTAAATAGAGTTAAAACTGTTGTCTTAATATTTATCATTAACAGTAGCAGTTGAATGCTTGATGAACTATTTACTCTATTCTAAAGTATAAATTCTTGAACGGAAACTGTAATTTACTTAAATTTTTATTTTTTTATTTTCGATATTGGCTCAGATTCCTTTTTTTACCGAAGAAAATTATTATTTAATTCACTTTGCCCTAAATTTTATATGCAGATTAGATATATCGAAAAAATTCAGTGGCCATTTCTCGTAATTGCGTCATTCGATTGATTGTACATTTTCAAAATGCATTGATATGCAAGTGGAATAGGTCTAAACCTAACCAAGTTTTTGTTACTTTTAAATCATTGGTGCTGGCGGGCATTTCAGTGACATTCTAATTGCGTTTGTAATTTCGTAATTCTATTAAGAAATGACTTTGAAAAAATAAAATAAAAGCAACTATAATCTGAACGCATTTCAAACATATATATGAAAACATTTTGGAAAATGTTAAGCCTGTGTGTGCGCTAGGTCAAAGATTTGTAAAATTTTATTAATGTTTAGGAGATGTAGCCTTGACTGTTTTTCATGGAAGTGCTACTCAGAATATTTCAAATCATAGACCCTCCTGAAAATTGTCTGCATTTGTCCAAAGAAAAGTAATTTATATTTTGTTTTGTCTAGACAGTCCAATTAAAAGTATTTCAAAAATTTTTCAACTTTGAACTTGCACTTGCATTAGAGTTGAAAGACATAACTCGCAGAAAACTCAAGCGCACAGAGTTGAAATTAGATTTGATGGAATACAATCGCGGTCTGCAGCAAAAGGAACTGTGAAGTTTGCTTTGCGTGATTATTTTAATAGCGTCGAGTCGTGGATCTAATCGAATCATCACCCTTCTGGTGATCAACACCCTTCTGGTGATACATTCATTTTCTGAAAAGCTCGTCTAACATTTCTCATAATATGTTCCCATCATTTTGGTCCAAGCCTTCAGCTCCTACCTCGTATGACATTCCGTTTTCCTTCCCTTAAATTTCAATCTTACTATGTGCCCATACTATGGAATGTTGAATCCTTAATGCTTCACCTCGTTAATAGCACTGGCTGTGACTATGATGTCTTAGCGAAATCTCGCTCCTATCTTTCATCTCCATTTCCCATTATTTTTAACTGTAGCTTTGCCTATGGAGTTTTTCCGGCGGAATGGAAAATAAAAACATTTTTCCGATACACAAGTCCAGTGATCGTGCTTGTATTTCCAATTATCGTCCTATACCCCTTCTTCTATGCTTTAGTAAACTTCTCGTCCTCTTGAAGTCCAACCCTTCCTAGCTTTCTTCTTTACTGGTTTTCTTCCTACGTACATTATCGCCTCTGTGTAGTCACTGTCAATTCATGATGTTCATCTCTGTTTTATTTAATTTCTGGAGTTCCGTAAGGTTCCATTCTTGGCCCCGTTCTGTTTCAACTTTTTTTTACTCCTTTCCTGCATTTGCTCATCTTGCCTTTTGTATGCTGATAACTTCAAGGTTTTTAGGGTAATTGAGTCGTTGCAAGAATGCGAGCAGCTACAAAATGATTAAAGTGCACTCAGTATCTGGTGTACCACCAATTCTATTGCTCTAAATGTCTGTAAATGTCAGCAGATATCTTATGCCTGTAGAAAATTCCCATTGTGTTCGCTTAGCGTTATTCTGGATCTCCTTCTGGTTTAGTTCAAAGATCTTTACCGTAGATACTTACTGAGTTCACAAATAATATTAAAACTATTGTTTTACCGTTTTCTCGTAAACAAAACTGTCACTTATCTATTAGCTCTTCCATTTTTTTTTAATGAATTTTCCTTTAAACAATATAAATTTTCGTGTTTTTATTGCTTTACGTATTAAACTTACTTTATCTATATACTATTTGGCATATAGCTGCTGTATAACAGAAATAAAAGTTTGATTAATAAAATGTCAATCCTGTAGTAGCCAATAGTAGTATCATCTTGCATAATGATTTGGAAACAAATAAATGCTTTATGCCCTATAACTTCTAAAATAAAATGTAAACGAAATTATTAAAATGTAAACGAAATTCTACTGATAGATAAATTTGGTAGGATTTTGGTTTGAAAGTTAGGAAAGAGCTACCAGCTATGGCAATTATAAATGAATGTGTCCAAAGTTCCTCTTAGATATTTAACCGACTTACTACTTTGCACCTCTACGGGACTTACTACTTTGCACCTCTATGGGGCTTACTGTCATTGGGATGTCAATTGGTATCTTTTGTTTCATGAGCATGACGATTTTTGTCTTCGACAGTGCCAGCTGTAGGCCATGACTGGTCAACCACCTCATGACTTGTTTAAGGAGGTCAACCAGTGTGAAACTTTCAAAAAATCAAAATTTTTTTTTTATATTTTTAGATTGTCTATGCCTTTAAAAAAACATTCTGAAATTTCAGATACGTGAGTGAAACAGTTTTGGAGTATTTATAAAATGCGTGAGTCGAGTCATGTAAGCCAGTTTCCATCTGAGTCATTGCTTGGGCTTTGACGGCGTTGTCGGTATTATTATGAAGTTAGGGACCCTCCCACCGGCATTTGAATACAAAAATTTATATTCGTAGATGTTTACCTGTGAAATTGTTTGTACACTGTTGCTGATATTACTTCTTTTGGATCAGGTTAACGTATTTAAATTTAACGATTTATTTAGTTGCCTCGTAAAATTTGTATAAAACACAACGGGCTATCGAGAATTGAAAATTAGTGAAAATGAGTGAGAAATCTAGTGATGATTTCCACAAAGGTAATCATGTTAAACCTGTGCATAGATCGAGATCGAAAAGAAGAAAATTTACTGGAAATCAACATACGTTCGAACAGTCTACGGTAAATACAAGTACGGCTTCTGGAAAACTCTTGCATTCTAGCGATGAGAAAGTCCTTATTGATCCTGCTTATGGCTATTGTATTATTCAGTTTTTGTCGGTTTTTACTGCTATTAGCGACCTAGTGGTGTGCAAAACTTGTGGGAAAAATGTTACTTTCAAACAAACAAATCTGAGAGGTTTAGGCTTCAAGATTGCTGTTGTGTGTGAGTGCGGTGTATGATCGTACATAAATTCTGGATCTATGATTGGAAATGCAATCGAAGTAAATAGAGGTATAGTAAGTGTGATGCGGCTTCTAGGTATCGGGATAAATGGTTCTATACTGAGCAAATTCAATAATGTCACTTATGCTGGCTGTTTCGATAATTTTTGGAAAGCAGCTGAATTGGTTTATAGATTATCCGTTAAAATAGCCGTTGAAGAAGAGCGAAAGCTGACATCAGAATCTGAAAATTTAGAAACGAATTTGACGGTTTCTGGTAAATGTACGTGGAAAAAACGTGGTCATACTTCACGTTTTGGCGTAATAGCTCTTGTAGGAAAGTTTTGCGAAAAGATCATCGATACACGTGTAAAATCTACTTTCTGTCAAAAATGTATTTACTGGAAGAGGAAGAAAGAAAAAGAACCTGAAGAGTACGAGTAAGAGTACTTTCCCAGTAAGAGTACTTTCCAGAGTAAGAGTAAGAGTACTTTCCCAGCATGATGATTGCGATGTAAACCACTCAGGTTCAGCTTCAAAAATGGAAGTCGGTAGTGTAAAGGAAATGTTCGGAGGCTCGGTTGAAAAATACGGTGTGAAATATACGCGGTATATTGGCGATGGTGATAGTGCAACATATACAGGATTACTAACGTTAGATCCATATGATGTCCCCTTAGAAAAACTTAAGTGTTATTTACATGTTTAAAAAAGAATGGGAACTCGACGCCGTAACGCGAAAAAACTAAATAAAGGTTTGGGAGGAAGGAGTAAAAATACAGTCAAATTATCAGATAAGCTGATCAATAAACTTCAAAAATACTATGGCCTAGCGATCACAAGATACCAAGATAATATTGATGAAATGGAAGAATAAATCTGGGCTACATTTGAGTTCTGGTGATAAAAATCCAAACCATGGAAATTGCCCAAAAGGTACAGAAAGCTGGTGTGCTTATTGTGTTGCTGAGGCTCAGGGACAGAACATGCGAAAGTTCAAGTATGATCATTTTCCAATTGATCCAAAGGTTCAAAAAATGCTTAAACCGATATACGAAGACTTTAGAAGACGTGAGTTGCTCGATAGATGTCAAGGGAATAACATCCAGAACAATAACGAGAGTTACAATGGCTTGCTGTGGCATTTTGCTCCGAAACGCCTCCATAGCGGCTTAAAAACACTTGAAATATCGAATTACCTTGCTACTGTAATATTCAATGATGGTTTTTCATCCATCTTAAGGATATTCAGTGTTATGGGATGGGAATGACGATCGGACATGCAGCAAGTAATTATGCCGATCAACGAGACGAAACGAGGCTTCGCATAGCAGAGTACCGGCATGAAGCAGCCACACAAGAAGCTCGTACAGCCCGAAGGAGAGCTGCAGCAAACTAACAGCAGCTTTTTGAACGAAAGGAAGGTGAATTATTTGAGCCTGGAACAGCATATTAGGATTAAGTGTGATATTTATCGTTTTATAACTGTGAGATCAGTATTTTTTTCTTTAAACGGGTTTTTCTTAAAATAGCATTTTCTAAATTTGCTGACACTGTAACTTGAAAAATAGTTATCCAATTGACTCAAATCTTGTTTCGTCGTTTTAAGTATTTATTTTTGCACTGAATGACCCTCCGATATTTTAATCGAATGAAAATTGTTAATCTGCTAAGGAAAATACCATTAGATTTTTAAGCTAAATTTTAATATTTTTTCAAAGCTGTGCCATTTTTTTGTATTTCATTTTTTCTCACATATCTGCGTCAATCAACAGGTGATATTAGCTTCTTTAACGCCTTTTTTGTTTGATTTTATTTCCGGCACTGTAAAGACCGTAACAAGGGTAGCAGTGCGGGAACTTTTTTTTGACCTCTGAGAGATAGCGCATAAGTAAAAAAAAATATAAGATTTTCATTTGATAAATTTGTAAATACACTTCAATTATGTATCAATATACTCAAAAAATTTCAAAACAATCAGCGCAAAACTTTTCATTTTTTTAAAAATTCCCGGAAATCGCCTTATTTTTTTGCTGTTACACTGGTTGAGTCCCTTAAGTCTGAGTTGGATGAACTCAGCAGCTCTGGTAGTGGACATATATCCGTTGACCTTCCTACTATCTATCGGAAGCCAAATTTCAGAGGTCAGATGCAAATTCAAACATTGACTTCTGTTGAGTGATAAGCCTTGGATCACTAGCCCTTGGTTATGCTGGCGTAGATAGACTTCGATGCTGTCCTTGTTATACGACGTCTGCAAGTGTTCGCAATAGGTACACCCCACTTTAAAGCCTTACCACGGAAGCATAGCCTGACTATGACATAACCGTCCATGTTACGCAGCTAGTGGGTCATTCGATGAAAGGTTATCTCATAAAAGTTATCTCGCCGTATTTCACACATACATCGCTTTCTGTGGCGTATTTTTCGCAGCCCCTCCTTTGAATTAGTGGGTGCCTCCACTCCCTTTTTTTAAGGTGGCTTCCTTTTCATCTCTTGCGCGACTGTGATTCATTTTCCGGGGTCCGGAGCCATAGCTTCTGTTCTTACCATGAAATTCTGTGTTTCTCCAGGGGACGATTTGGCTACCTTTTTATTTTAGCTCGGTTGAGTGACACCCGGGACCACAGTAGGTGTCATTGCTTCAGTAAAATGGTGCTCCAAGTATGTCTGTTTATATTCTCTTCCTTGGCTTACGATTGTCGAATGTTTTTTGACGGTTTTTTTTTTTAAATTTAATTGCAATTGATGCTTACATACTTATATATTTTGCAAGTCTGTTCGTTAGGTGGTTTTGTTTCGGGGGCAATACGGACATTATAAAAATCAAAATTTGAAGCTTCATCAACTTGAATATATAATTCGAGATTTCTTGCTAACTATTATATAGTAACTATCTTCAAATTAATTTTTTTTAAAGATTTTTGCCAATAGCTTGCGTTCCAAAAAAAAAAACGCTAAAAGTATGAGAATTTTACCCAAGACTAAACAGTTTGACCGATTCTCAACAGCCCCAATAAAAATTCAGCAACCATCGCTAAATCGATCTAACGTTCGACCACAATACATTTTCAAAATGATTAAAAATCACCAGATCAAATTTCACGGTTATTTGAATAATAACTGGAGGATCAAAGACTACGTAGTCAGGCAGCTAACAAACCGAATCCACAGCAATCATAGCCAGCAAAAAACAGAACGCTCCATCACCGCAACATCATCATCAGCAGCGAGTATTGTGAGCAGCTTTGAAGCTACTTCTACCGCCACCGCCAGCTCCACCACTACCACTATCATCATCAGCAACAATAACACAGACCTATCAGGCATCACCAATCATCTCACCAATAACAATACCAGAACTGACCATTTAGTCAATAACTTATCGATGTGGTCTTTTGTTGCGGAATGCACGCGATGAAAAGATACTAAATGGTAGTCATTTATTATGGCCATTGAATGGCGTACGATTGGGCTCGATTCGAATTCGAGTCGAGTAGCTAGTTCCAGACAAAAGTATCACTATCCGAAAAGTATCTAAGCATATATCTGCTGGCCTGCTAACTGACTATAGCTGATGGCATTTTCAATTTAGCCCAAATTGAAAGCTTTGGCCATTTTGGCGAATTTACGATAGAATAATTTTCAAACTGAGCGACCAAATAATCCTGCCCGTATTCTGACAACTGTCGTGTGATCTGACGGTATATGGTATGTGATGGACCGTATGAACATGTGGCTTTGATTTATTCATAGGAACGAAATGACACGAACCAGTTTCGAAGCAAGAGCTAAGAAATATATATATAATTAAATTTATGAAGTGGCTAGAAGCTCAAATTTGATACTGAACATCGAAATGAGTAGTTTAATTTGATTCGCTTCGAGATAATGGCACTGATGATTGGCTACGATTTTTGTATAAAAAAAACGCGATTAGGAGACAATCAAGACTATGACACTAGTTTCGACACCTCGTTAAGCGAGGATGAATATAAAACATGAAATTGGATCCTGACATCAAAGTCGGCGTTTTAATTAGAGCTTTGAATAAGCAAACCAAATAACAGTTCTTCAAAAAAGTGTTGATAAATTAATACTGAATAAATTTGAAAAAGATAAATATACTTGATTAGGTTTGAAAATAATTATCAAATACTTTGATCTATGTTTGAAGTTTATTTGATAGGTAATTGCATTTCAAAATCCATAGAGATGGTGGAATATTAAACAAATGTTGAATTGCATTGGGCGAAAGTCCAAGGTTAAATAATGGATTTAGATATGATCAAATAAGCAAAAAAGTAAAGTTGTAGTAGCAACTACCATTTCCAAAGCTACAGTCAAATCAGTATGATAATGATGTAAATGACAAAGCAGATATTCTAGATAAAGCTTATTAGTTCAAAGTAAACTACTTATGTATATGATATATGAGTATTTCTCTATATTTTTAGGCTCATGTCTTGTCAAAATTGATCATCTTCTTTCAAGTGAAACGACACATTCTTAGCGTAAACCAACATTTATTTGATATAACGTAATATCGGACTTCTAGCACTTATCACTTTACTTATTTCCATTAATCCAAAAAGAAACATTGACGATTGGAGAATATATTTATGTCTTAGTAATTATTGGGATTTTTAGCGAATAAAAAATACCGAATCTATTATTTTCTGGATAAATCTTCTAGACATAGTCGAATATGGCTAGAGGATATTCACATATGTCCAAAGTATGCTTTTTAATTCGATTATATATTTCAATCATATCATGCATTCATCACTTCGTAAGTGAAAATCAATGTAAGTCCGGCTAGCCTCCAAGAAACTACTCAAACTTCAAATCTAAAAAGGCTACAACAACTTAACTATAACTTTCCAGGAAAACTTTTTTGTTTTAGAAGAAAATGCCACTGATTGATATGTTTTATGCTTTGTATACAAACATAAATTAATATCAAAACTCCTCGTCTCGCAAGCTGGATAACCCCGTCACCAAATTACTTCTATTTTTAGAGCTCACGGCCCAATGATCATATCTAATTGAAATTCACAAAATATCTTTATCTGATTCTAGTCTGGTTATGATCTGATTCTATTCTGATTCTAATCTGATTTTATTCTGATTCTGATCTGATTATATTCTGATTCTGACCTAATTCTATTCTGACTCTGATCTGATTCTATTCTGATTCTGATCTGATTCTAATCTGGTTCTGATCTGATTCTATTCTGATTCTGAACTGATTCTATTCCGGCTCTGAACTGATTCTATTTTGATTCTGATCTGATTCTGATCTGATTCTGATGTGATTCTGATCTGATTCTATTTCGATTCTGGTCTGATTCTATTCCGATTCTGATCTTACTCTGATCTAATTTTAATCTGACTCTATACTGATGCTGATCTGATTCTATTCTGATTCTGATTTTATTTTATTCTGATTCTAATCTGATTCTATTCTGATTCTGATCTTACTCTATTCTGGCTCTGATCCGACTCTATTCTTATTCTGATCTGTTTATATTCTGATTATGCTCTGATTCTGTTCTGACTCTGCGCTGATTCTATTCTGATTCTGATCTTTCTATTCTGATTCTGATCTGATTCTTTTCTGATTCTGGTCCGATTCTATTCTGAATCTTATCTGATTTAGATCGATTATATTCTGATTCGGATCTGATTTGATTCTGATCTAATTCTGATCTGATTTTGATATGATTCTGATTTGATTCTGGTCTGATCCTGATCAAATTCAGATTTGGTTCTGATCTGATTCTGATCTGATTCTATTCGGATGCTGATCTGATTCTGTTCTGATTCTGAGCTGATTCTATTCTGATTCTGATCTGATTCCATTCTGATTCTAATCTGATTCCATTCTGTTTCTTAGCTGATTCTACTCTGATTATGATCTGATTCTGATCTGATTCTAATCTGACTCTATTCTGATTCTGATCTGACTCTGGTCTGATTCTATTCTGATCTGACTCTATTCTGATTCGGATCTGATTTTGATCTAATTCTGATCTAATTTTGATCTGAGTCTGATCGGGCTCTGATCTGATTCTGATCCAATTTGGATCTGATTCTGATCTGATTCTGTTCTGATACTGATCTGATTCTGATCTGATTCTATTCTGTTTTTTAACTGATTCTACTCTGATTGTGATCCGATTCTATTCGGGTTCTGATTTGATTCTGATCTGATTCTTTTCTGATTCTAATCGGATTCTATTCTGATTCTGCTCTGATTCTATTCTTTTTCTGTTCTGATTCTATTCTGATGCTGATCTAATTTTATTTTGATTGTGATCTGATTCCAGTCTGATCTGATTCTGTTCTAATCTGATTCTATTCTGATCTGACTGTTTTCTGATCTGATTCATTTCTGATCTGATTCTATTCTGATCTGATTCTATTTTGAATCTTAAACTTTTATTCCACATTGTGAAACTTGTCCCCCAAGTTGATGGTTTGGTGGTTTGCGTCCGATTGCGTTAATTGAAGAGGTCGAAGTTTCATCATAGGTGAAGAAACTTCCATAGATCATAGCTGAAAATTCATTTCTTAATTTTTGCATTGTTACACATTGGTCCTGCTCGAATCTGGATACGAACACTTGTTCCTATATTTTTGATATTCGTGAGCTTGTTGCAAAACTTTTAATTTTTATACTACTTTAATTATATGCGCGGAGATTATATTCGTCTATTCACCATTTTAATAGCTGCTTTTGCAAGAGCTCGGGATTTGTTAATTTCAGATGCAGTTTCTAGCAAGGTTTTATTCATTTTTTTATTCATCTCGAGAAAAGTCTTCTGCATTTTCTTTATTATGATTTCTACTTCGTACATCATCTTTCGTATACAAAGTATTGAGTTCTTAATACTTAAAAATACTTAAAAAACTTTTTCAATTTAATCAAAACTTTTCAATTTAATTAAATTAAAATAAATGTTCATGCGCTTGTAAAACAATATATTGAATAAAGACATAAGAACAATATTTTTTTATCCTTTAGAATCTTAGCTAACTAGTATATTGAAAATTTGAATTTGTATCGAAGTGTTAAGTGTTCGTGGATTGTAGGTGTGTATTTTTGGATTTGTAATGACAGCGGTAGCCACGTGTTCCCACAACTTCACCATCCCTCAGAAGTCAACATATGTGCCTTCATCTAAAATAAAGATCTGTTTTGATTTTCAGACGTTTTGTATTCCTATTTTGCTTAATTTAGTAGCTTGTTTTCGTTAGAATGTAATTTTTGTTTCTGATGTTTTCTATGCTTTCTATTACATTGAGATCTTTTTAACTAGCAGATTTAATCACAGACTGAGCCAATGCATCAACAGCTAATCAGCAAAATTTCAGAACTTCGTGAAAAACTTAAATGATCAAACTGTAATTTCAAATAATTGGCATAACTTGTAAATGATATATCACTAAAAAAACGACCCTCCCCATGACCCGCACCGGCCAACTTAAATCTTCAACACTGTCCACAGATTATTTTCATATAATTAATCCGAAACGATCTGATCGGACCGCGAAAAAAAATTATTACCAACTCAAATAATAAACATAAATTAATAAATTATCTTGTCAGAAGGTCTGTTATCAAAGCAAATATAAATCATATTCTCAACAGATTCTTGACAGCAGCCGGTTCACATCAATCTGTCACGAGTTCAACATTCAGGCAGGCACCAAGCATGCAGTGGTGGAAACTGATGAAAGTCACTAATCGCGGCGACTTATCGGCTAACTCAACAAAATTGCCCCAATTGTTTTTGTTTTCTCTCAGCTAACGCTACTATACACTCTCACTTTTCTACATCCTCTGCTAAGCTGATTGCCATTGTATAAAATGATTTTATGTAATCTCCAGCACCACCCCCTCCCCCCCGCGCAAGCTTCTTTCCACCAGTTCCTCTAAACACTGGATTTGTGTTGAGGACCACAACAACAACAGCAACAGTATCGTAATGGAGGCACTCTAACTCCCTACACACTAAACTACAGCAATTCATCTTGACAGACATGATTGCTGATAACGGCGGCAATAAATAAATAAAAATCTGACATAAACACAATTTCTCGGTGATTTACAACACCCCGGGCTTTTCATGAGAATTATAAGTGTATTTTGACATCATAAACGGTTTTAATGCCTGCCCGGGACTGGAGTTAGATTTTTTCGCTGTTTGACTTGTTCGGTAGGTAGAAGATGATGGAATAGATGTCCGGACAGATACAGATGCAGATACACACATGTCGCCGAGACATTTTTATAGGTTGCGGAGTCAAGAAAGTTAGAGGACAGAAAAACAGAAGTGATTATGATGTTAGCGATGATGTTCATCATACCGAAGACTATCGTGAAATAAAACCTTGGGGGATAGAAACAGATGATGACGATGTTCCTTGAAAAAATAATCTAGAAAATAACAACTTTGTCTCTGTAATCCGCTTAAAAAAAGATTTATTTCTGCCATCAAATTTTACGAGAAGAAGTGAAAGCTTATTCCGACATGAATGTAAAATATTACAAACGTAGGCTTGGCTATAAATCCTGCTTTAATAAATCCTGAAAAATCATATCTTATTAGATATCTTCATTTTATGTGTTTTTTCATAATTGAAAAATTTCGACCTTTCAGATACATTTGCCAAAAGCTATACCAAATCGTAGTTTAAGCCGATTTCAACGATTTTTTTTTGTATGACAGAAAGTTGCAGACATTAAAACCACAATTCCGAGAACACGACATCTAATAACACCACTGCAACATCCGATAAGTCTGAATTATTTGACAGCACTCCAATAATCCGACAGTTTTGCAAACATAACATCTATTGAAACTACTACTTTACGTATTTCTTTTCATATGATAACGAAACAGTAAGCTAATGAATGCTATTTCCGCAATAAACAAACTCTTTTCATTTCAATATAAATTCATCCTCAGTAAGACCTTATTGTATTTTGTTTTTATATTTTTGATGAAACAAGATAGTCTTTATAGCTTCTGGTGATACGTCCGCAGAAAAGATACGAAAAAGTCCCAGATGAACAAAGGAAAGTTTCAATTTCATCATATTTCTTGACGTTTATTTTATTTATTTCGTCCCTCGTCGCACTCCATCGTTTCGAATTCCAATTCGAATACCACCAACGAGGTCATCATCTAATGTCAGTGATTTTGCCATAAATTTTCAACGAAATTAGTAATCGACGCAAACGATGAAGAACATTTCAAAAACCCGAAAAAAAAGAAGCAGACAATTTCAGAGGAAATTAGATTTTAACGAGACTGTCGGTTTGAAAATATGAAAAGCGTTCGAGTCATGTGAAATGATTAAATAGATAGTTTACGATGATGCATTGTACGCATGGCTGCTAGAATGGGCTATAAATTACTTTCATGCGGAGCTGAGTCGACGGGGTCAGGAATGATGGTCGAGGTTAATGTACAAGTGACCTACGGATGAGGGTTGGTGCGGAGCAGATCCATTTCTAGATTTTCTGATGAATGAAATACGCCGAGATGGCATTATTAGTTGCGCTCAATGAATTTATTGAATGTGTGATTAAAATGTGGAAAGCTGTGAGGTCTTATCAGACTCGGAATAGTTTACACTCGGATTTATTTTTACTGCTTACTGCGAAGTCAGAATGATTTATGTAATTATTATTGTTATTGCTTTCGGTGATATATTGACGGGATCTTGTTTGAAAGTTATCTGGGGTATTTTTAGGTTTCGATAAGAATTTGTCAATCACTGGAGGATTTGTGTATGATAGAATTGAAAATGGCGTGTTATTTATTCATTAATAATAAAAGAAATTGTAGAGCTTCGTGAAGAAAGCATGTTGTGTTTTATTGTTGCAGAAATAACTAGTTACCTACTCGATTTGAAAATACGACTGTGAATTTTTTTAGAACTTCCTCTGCCACCTGGCTCTGATAGCCGCCTAAAACTATGCCTGAATTACTTATCAATGCTTAAAAAAATGTCCATCAACTCAAATAGTTCAATTATGAGCGGTGCCAATTTTAGCAATTCAAAGTAAATAGGTATATTTATAGATTATTTCAGCCAATCTCTTCATGATCACGCTCTTAGTGCATTTAGGCCTCGGCCGACCGAAGTTGGATTGTTTTATCCGCAGTATCTATCCAGAATAAACTCGCCTTCTTTGTATAATTACCCTCTACTTTGTATTTGGAGACATTCGAATTTTATAAAGAGGCTCAACGTTTAATTGATGTGAGTACATGATACAAAGAAAAGCTTTAAAAACTCCCAGAATATGAAAAATCCATGTATGAGAATAGGATAAATATTTATGTATTTCCAATGAAAAAACAACTCAAACTTAATTCATTCAGCAACAAAATCGAATTCATGTTAAAGCCAGAAAAGCACCTCAGCTGAAATGATGCGCTACTGCGTAAGCATACAAATAACGGTATGTGTGACACATTTTTTGTACGTTTTGCTGCTTTTGAGCTCGTACATAGGATATATAAATCACTTCTAGTAAAGAGTTTTTAATCATATTGGTCAAATAGAAGGTAAAAAAAAATATTTTAGAGCAAAATGGGTTGACGAACTACTACTAAAGTGCGTGAGATCTTAATTTCTAGTTTTACAATAAGGAAAATCGCAAAAACAAAACGCGGAAATAGTGCGCAAACCATCTTCTAGTCTCCAGCACATAAATAAAAGTTTTGTTCATGAAAATCTTGTGGTAAATAAGAGTAGAACATCACCAAACAAAATATTTTCCGATTCCAATTGTCGATGAGTTGTAAACCCTAAACTCAGATCACCAAAATTAGTGCAGGAATTTGAAAAGTACCTGAATAAGCAGTGTAATCCTGAAACCATAAGGAGAATTTTTAGAAAAGGAAATTACAATGGAAGCACATCCATTCTCCATCACCACCCTAGAAAATCGAGAACAATGTTTGCTCAGGCTATAACTATTTCCAGAGATGATATTTTTAAAGCTTTCTTGGAACTTGATAGAAAACAGGTCCCGGACCCGATCTTCTTCCTCTGACTTTTCTTATCAAATGTGTCGCTCAGTTAATCTTTCCTCTTCACATCATATTTAATACATCTCTTTCTTCTGGACATTTTCCATCGTATTGGAAGGTCTCCTAAGTTACACCACTATTAAAAAATGGTGATAGAAGATCAGTTCGAAATTATAGAGGCATCGCCATTTTATCAACTATGTATTCCTAAACTGTTTGAAAAACTCATATGGGATAAGCTATCCCCTCTGGTTGATGCTCGACTTAACGAACAGCAGCATGGTTTTAGGAAGGGGTGCTCTACCACTACTAACCTGATAGTGCTGGTTTCCCATGTTCTTTGCAAAATGGAGAAAGGTAATCAAATTGACGCAGTCTACACTGACTTCAGCAAAGCGTTTGATCGTGTTAGCCACTCCATTTTGATTAGCAAATCGGAATTGCAGGATCTTTACTAAGATAGCTTAGCTCTTTCCTCCAGAACCGCTCACAATAAGTGAAAATCCAAGGGTTTATCTCTAAAAAAATGCATGTAACTCCGGAGTGTCTCAAGGTAGCCATCTTGGACCTTTGCTATTAAACATTTTTATATCAGACCTGATGTACCTCATCTACTCTATGCGGACGATCTGAACATTTTCATACTATTAAGTCACCATCATCATAAGCTTCTCTCGAAAAAGTACGCTCGTACATTATGCGTACCTTTTAAGCAACTCTGCTCTTAGAAGGGTTGACAATATTTTAGACCTCGGTCTGATCCTGGATGAAAAGCTCCGCTTTAATTGTGATTACGACAAAATGATATCTCAAGCAAGTAAACGACTAGGCCTCATTAAGCGACGAGCCAGGGAGTTTCAGAACCTTTGGGTTACAAAATCGCTATACACCGCGCTCGTTCGCCCTCTTCTTGAGTATGCTTGCATTATTTGGAACCCGATTTTCGAAATTCACAGCCATAGATTCGAATCTGTTCAAAAGGAATTCTTGCTATTCGCTCTTAGAGATCTTTACCATCCTTGTGATTTTAGCAATTTACCGCCATATGAATCTCGTCTTAGACTACTAAATTTGTCATCACTTGCATCCAAAAGATTAATCTAATCTGCTTGCTTCAGTTTCGATGTCATTAGAGACGCTGTTAATATCGACTACATACAGGAAAGATTTGCGCTTAGCCAGCCCGTGAGAGTCACTAGATCCCGACAAATACTAGCTGGATATAGGCATAGCACGGCATATGCTAATAATGAGCCAATAAATAGATGCTGCAAGATATTCAACAGCATGAGCCAACACTTTTCGCCCTCAATTTCGAAAGCATCCTTCAAAAACAGAGTTACGAAGGCTCTTTTATCAAACCCTCTCTAGTCTATCGACCTAGTATCCTTCCATGACTATTAACGTATTTAATTTGGTTTGTAGTGTAACATTGCTGTTATATTTATTTATATAATGTTCATTTATTTATTTGCATTGCATTCAGCGTATGTTATACCTGTTATAAATTTGTTAAGTTTTGTTATTTCAAATTGTAATTTCAAATTTTATTTTTATCTCATTTATATGTAATTGTGTACCTTGCTTGGTGAAATAAATAAATAAATATAAGCCATACATCAGTGCTAAAAACGGGCTAAGAGCAAATGGGATGCTCGAGAGCATTTGGTGAAGGATTTAACGATCTGGGATACCGTTATTTTCGTGGACGAAAGTAAATTTAACATTTTCGAATCCGATGGAAAGGGTTATGTGTACAGACAAGCAAACACAGAACTTCAGCCACCATATTTAAGCAGCACTGTTAAACAAAGCGCTGGCTATATGATGGTCTCGAGATGCATGTCGTCACTTGGAGTAGAAAATTTGGTTACCTAGATAGATTTCAGTATTTGAGCATCTTGAAGTCGAATCTACTACCGAGTGCTGAAAAATTCAATCCAAAAGTCACTTTTCGTTTTTATCCGAAACACATACATAGATGAACTGGTGCGAATCTGGTTGATTTGGAATCGCCCGCATCAAAGTAAACCACCCGCTCAGTCGCCGGATGAACATTTATAGAACAGATTAGAGGTGAGAATCAGAAAACATAAGATAAGTAAGAAGGATGACCTTAAGAGAACAATACAACATTTAAGGTACATCTTTTCACTCGAGTACACAAAAAATGGTACATTCAATGCCAGTCCGTCTGCAAGTGGTTTTGAAACAAAAAAGTTACCCTATGAAGCATTAGAAATAAGTTATATAACAAAACAAAAATCTTTATAACTAGATTTAAGGACTTTTTGACGCAAATATCATTTAAGCGGTGAAACGATTTTCTGAATTTAACATGTAATCGATTTTTTTATTATTAAATTAAGTAATTTTGTGCTGCTTTCAGTGGAAATATAAAACAAGACCATGATTCGAAATATTTTTCTTACATCTATACATGGACTTTTCATATTTTGGGAGTTTTCAAAGGTTTTCCTCATATAAAGGACTCACATCATTTGAGCTTTATGCCGCTAGCTATATTTTTTGATAAGTCCAGCTGTATTGTAGAGTTTAAGATTATTTATTTGGTTCAACTAACTATGAGATGTATCTTCTTACCATGACAACACGAATTTAAGGATAAATGAAATATTTGTTATTTATTATCTTTACGTGTCTCAAAACTTGAAATTGATAGATGCCACGGTGTGTTCGCTGTCACTTTAGCAGCATCAGCTTAGAAGTGCTATTTTAGCTTCCACACAAACAAGGTCATTGAGCCATCGGCAGTACTGGAAGTGGTTTCAGAATAGATGGATGCGGCTTCGCTAATTTACTTTAAAATGTAACGCTGGTACTGCAAACAGACTACAAGCGAATATCGTTTTGCGAATCTCGTTGAGGTTTTTCCATCTTTTGAAACTTGTTGGAGCCTACACTCAGAATAATATGTTTCCAAGAATCAAAGAAAATATTTTCCTGTTAACAAGATGTGAAATCTTCCACAAACCAAATAAACTTTTATTTGATGTCAGTAATTTGTATAAATATCGTGTGAAAATTTCTTATATTTAACGGAATACGATTTTTACTTTAATTTATTTGAAGTAAGTAATTTTTCTCAAATTTAGTAAATTATTTATAGGAATTAAGTAAATTATATCTTCAATGCGAACATGTTTTTGCATGTTTTAACATCAACCACGCTTCAATATTCGACGAAAAAATGGATAGTTTTTATGGTTTCTGCTAACATTTGCTTTACACAAATGAGAGGTCGGTAGCTTAGCTTGCTAACTCGCCAGTCCGAAGCAGCGATCTACTGCTCGCGGGTTCGAATTTCGCCGGGTTCATGGTTGTATTTTGTTCTTCTTCAGATGTTTTATCAGCCGGCGACTGGGGATAATACCAGCGCTCCATTGATTAAGTGTCACATTATAGCTTTAAGTGGTGACTTGGCATAAATAACACTAGCGCTTCAGAAAATAAGAAGAAAATGTGGCACTTGAAAAAAGAATAATGGAATAATTGATGTCGGCTTCTCCGATATGAGTCTCCTTACCGCCATAGCTAAGCATTCACTTCAAAAGGTAATCTCACGAGCTTCGGAATTTAAAAAAAAAAAAATTACTTATTGCGAGTTCAATATTTATCTGAGGACAGACCATATTGCTTTGGCGGTCTCCGATCTAAGTAGTATTCGCGCCCAACACTGCTTAACTTTGGTGATCGTACGAGAACCGATTGATGCCAGATTTATGGCTACATTTCCTTGAAAGTATACCAAATTTTACTCAGGCCAAGTTCAATATCAGTTCATCAATATCTTTCGACTGAGAGAATATTTCTTTGGCGCAGGATCATTACCAATTTTATTTGGTAATGTGTTCATCTTTCTTTAAAAATCTGAAGTATTTTTCTGAGTGTAGAATAGCAACGAGCGAGATCGATGGTGTCCTCTACCATCTTGCATCTCCTGCATGAGCTTCTGGATTTCAGTAATAAACTATTCACATGAGACGAAGTTAAGCGATGACCTGTGAGCAAGTCAAATGTCGTACTCAAGCAATGTCTGCTGAGCTTTAACGATTTGCTGCTCTCGCTTGAATCGGATACTGAACACAATTTTCCCAATCTATTAGATCTA
This sequence comes from Nemotelus pantherinus, assembly GCA_963978885.1. Classification (NCBI taxonomy): domain Eukaryota; kingdom Metazoa; phylum Arthropoda; class Insecta; order Diptera; family Stratiomyidae; genus Nemotelus; species Nemotelus pantherinus. The sequence goes on along the minus strand of OZ022266.1, from coordinate 44,157,702 downwards.
CTTTTAACACTTAACAACTATATATTCAACATTCATGTTCAAACTCCATCTACACCTTTTGGCTATCAGTAATTTTACACGCCGACATACATGCATACTTATCACCTCCGAATCGACAATAATAAATTTATGACACATTCATAAATCGTATTGTCAATCTTTTATAAATCACTTGGTTGCTACTTGTTGTACGAGGTCTTGTTATATTTGAATGGACCCGGTTTCAGTAGCTCGGAGTTATGTTTAATCAGTAGTCAATTCTTCGCCTTGATAAACATGTATGCATATAGTATTCAATAGCAGCATTTATGCAGACCAGGTATGTACATTCTGCCATACAATCATAAATACCAAAAGCTCTAAGTACAATAATAAATTTCTCACCTAAGTCTTAGTCAATGTCTTTCAGTTCGAAGTTGACTTGTAGGTTACGGATTTAGCTTCAACGGGTGATAGTGGATACCATAAATTTTTAGATATGTCAAGATAAGCTTTCAAATTGATTTTGATTTTATTGACATGTATGTAAGTATTAAATGTTGATTTAGAGATAAGTTAGGAGGTTGGAAAATATAGGCACTTTTGCAAAAGGTGACTAATTTGGTGGCAGAAACAATTTGAATTTAGTTGTTTGTATGTTTCATTCGCACAGAAAAATCTTGTATGTGATAATATTGTTTGGTGGTTCATCGCGGTCTGTTTTTATTTTGGGTTGAATGCAAATGCGATCTTGTGGAATAACATAAGAATAGTTCGTTGAGTGTTGGACGCTTTTTTTTCTTTCAATCGTGTTTCATCAGGTAATACTTTCAGTTTTAGTGATGTGAATATCCATTTTTTTTTTGTTCTGAAATTTGGTTTTTAACAAAATTCCTACTAAAGTTGAAGTAAGAGGTTGACAACGCAAATGCAATTAAACTATATCCAATATTTTATCAGTAATACTAATGTCGCAGCTAATTCACCTTTAAAATTGCCTGAAAACAATAAAATGCCTAACTTAATACACAACATCCCAGATATTTGATCATAGCAGCATTTTAGCTTGTGTGAGGCATCTGGTACTCATTATAAGTAAAATTGTCCAAAATGAGAGAACAATCACACTGCAATCGATTGAAGATGCTTAGTTTGCCGATTGCAAGAAAAAACATTGTTCTGAAAAGAAGTCATGTTTGAAAAATTACAAAGCTTCAAACTTATGAAAACACAAATTATAACTCAGGTTTCATGAGATGATATTGAGGTTTCGCGTATATGCTTTTAGAAACCTCAAAAATATATTTTTTCTTCTTTGATGCTGTTCTAGATGAACAATATTTTTATGAGTTTTTTTTTTGTCCGCTTTGGTTCGATTTCTAGGAGTACCAGATCTCTTCAATAGATCATTCATCGTGATATAACTTTCTTGGACTGACGACTTTATATTATTCTATACTGAATATAAGCGTTATTATTGATGCAACAATTCGAAGCGTGGCGCAAATTAGGAATCGGGTAGAGTTCCAAACATCCTAGATTTGCTTCATATGTTAGATTTGCGTCATTCAATACCCTCAATATTGCTTTCTAATGTTTTGAACTGCATAGCCTTTGGTTAGCGCTCTTTCTTATAATTGTTTTCATGTTATTTTGATAGCCAGGCTGCCAGTTGAGGTGGTGGACAAGTCTTTCAAAAGCAGATGCTGCAGTTTATCGATTTGTTCAACCATGCACTCTTCCACTTGTATTACTATCAAGCTCCTGTTTATAAACTTTTTCTCTTCTCTATAGTAAGTGAGGCTTTTTTCACTGGTCTCAGTCATTCTCACGAGAGTGCTGCTCCATTCACCCGACTCGAACTTTGACTTCTTATATATATATAAATATATACATAAGTATATATTATTCTTAAGTATATGTTATTCTTAGTTATATATATATATATATATATATATATATATATATATATATATATATATATATATATATATTTATATATATATATATATATATATATATATATATATATATATATATATATATATATATATATATATATATATATATATATATATATGTATATATATATCAGTCTTTGCCATAACTGACAACTTAAAACTCAAGAGTACATTTTATAGCACCTTATTTGATTTCTAGATCAAGTAGGGGTTAGTAAAATAATAATTTACCATATGACTGATTTTTTTTGCTATCATCGTATTGATGTACGCAAGTCTATGTCTTAATAATTGCTCTCTTTTCTCTTTAACTCTATTTCGAATTATGAAAATTACCAATGGTCCAATATGCGCTGCACCACAGAGTCCTTCTGCTGCTTGATTAGTCTATTAGGAAGAGCACTAGCTTACATTGTGTGGGGTCCCTGGTTCGAAGCCAGGTTCAGACGAGAAACCGCGTCTAGCTTTGAGTTCACCTAGCTCTGAATAGGTAGCTAAAATGGCCCACAGACACGGAGGTCTGGTTGCCGACTTGGTTGGAGACTTGCGATATATTCAAACAAACTAGATCTGAGACTGAATTTGGTCGCAGATATTGCATATCTGCAACCAAGTCGACGACCAGATCTCCGTGTCTGTGGGTCGTTTAAGCTACATCAGGGGTAAAATGAGTCGTAGAACTAATCACTGCAGACTCGTTTTCACATTGATTTTAAATTTGTGAAAGAAGCTCTCTACCAGCTTCAACCCTCAGACCGAAAAGAGTTGCTATTGGATTATCGGATTTTTGATCACTCTCTACTCTCCTTAATCATGTCTAGTCTCTTTCTACATTCTTGAAGTTCCTATTATTTATTCATTTTTTGTCACCACTTAAAGACATTTATTTGCTGATATCACTGCGTTAGACAAAATTCTTTGCGTTTTTAAATAGCAACGGTAAAATACTCATGCTCGAATACTCCGATATAAAGCCACTAAATAGTCCCATTCTCTATACCTTCGCTTCAGTGCTCATTTTTGTTCTACAATGGTGCTTCCAATCATTATGTGAGTACTAACTCATATGGTGTGCAACTTATGGATCATTCAAAGGTTCGAGATAATGGCTGGAGCTGCTTCTTATATTATTGGCTACTTGCTTTTGAGTTTATCTTTTATCTGTATCTGTTTTGAAGTGGTATCTGAAACTTTTTTGTGTCGGTTTGGGCCAGCCAGTTTTTGAGCTGTGAACCACTTAATCTGTCAATTTTATCAAACAAACATTTAAAAAAAAAAACGGAAAACAAATTATTGTCGAATACGAATTCAGTTTAGTATATGTAATTTAATCCTGAAATGTGAAAATTCAATGCGAATCGGAGCCAAATTTTACTCCAAATAAATAATTTCATAAAAAAAAGTTCAAAACCTCTTAACTATTAGCACGTCATTTTCAGAAATAAAATTACCGCTACCAGAGTTTCTCATGGGAGAAAACTATTTACCCCAATATCCATTTACCCTATCAAATAAATTTAGCACCCTTTAAAAAGATTCTTAAACAACATCTGAACTCGTATCAGTTCGAGCTCCCGAAGTCAAACTACAGCTACCACCGAACTGAAACCGTTAGACCTCTCTCGATCTACATAGATAAAAAGGAAACGTAATAGCTTTTAAGGAAACGAACGAATGAAAAGACTAAATCGTATCCCTTGCGATTTTTCTGACATACATGGATACCAGGGGAACAAGCAAGTTCTACGCTCTACCATACATGCATACACCAGAGTCAGAGAGTGGATTGGGGAGCCGTGAAAACAAATGACTCCAGGAATTCGTTGACAAGTTCTTGCATTTTTTATGGTGAAGCTGTCATGAAGTGGAGCGTAAAAAAGGTTGAACCTCGCTATTTACTTTCTTTAGATCTTATGTTCACCACTAGACACACACATACAACACACATATGGTGAATTATCCAAATGGGCACACTTGAGTATTGTGCGAAAGATTTCGTTGGCGTACTGACTGAAACTTGCCAAGCTGCATCGTAATGGTCGTTGCTATCTCAGGAAAGTGTCGACACGGTAGCTTTTATGCCAGGACATTTTTCTTCACGTCGGCGATGGAGGGGAGTTGAAATAGTCTCGGATAAAAGTTGAGTAGATATAAAAGCATCCATAAATAAACAATTTGCTTTATAAAGTCATACATGATGACGACGTGTTAGGTCGTTTCGGTGGAATCTACTTTTAACGAAATTTAATGCTCCAGAGTCGTTGTCAGGGACGAAAAATGTACAGAGAAATAAATATACCAAATAGGGAGGCTATAACATAACGGGAGGCTATAACGATGCCTATGAATTTCTGCCAGGCGCTACATCAGATCATAAAATAAAAATGAACGTACAAATCGCCGCTTTACGAGATTCCACGCATACATGTACGTATGCATTACTGACATTTGTTGTCGTCGTTCCTGTTGGCGTGTGCTTTTTTCTGTTTCACTCTTTTTCGTGAATATATTTTCGCACCTGGTCCTTATATGAAATTCAAACAAATTACGTGAAGGTACGCATCGCGAGGGATCACATGTGCTTGTCAGTAAAAGAGCGTATGCAAAAAGACGAGTTTTTTTGGCATAAGCAATAAATTTACATGGTGAGTTTCGGAGAGGAGGAATGAATGAGGTCGAAAGTTGTTGGGGGTGACAGTAAAAAAGGTAGTAAATGAATAATCGGAGGGCATAAATGTGGTAATAAATTTTCGCTGCAAGTTAATCACAATAAAAAATCATTTGTCGTGCAGAAGATGGGAGAAGGGGTGGGGTGGGATGAGATATAAACTGGATGTAGAATTTGCTCGTTATCTTTAGTGGATTTGTAGGAAACGAAAAGTTAAGGAAATAATTTATGAAAACCAAATTTAGATTATAGGACTTTTAGATATGTAGATAAATTTATTTCGATACTTAATTTTTTAAAATGTTTCGTGTCGAAAATCTCCAAAAATAAATTTATTCCTCTTTCTCATAACTATTCACTTTTCCTGTTTTTTTTTCAATTATAAACTTTCCTTCTTTTCTATAACCCTTTGTCGGAGTACATTTTGCCCGGGGGTTCAATCCCCATATTCTCAAAATAACAGTTAACTTTGACAGTGATTTATTTACTTCCTAATTTCGAATTACTTTTTACAGATAAACTGCTCAGTAGAAAAAAGGAAAGTATAAAAATAAAAGTAAAAACAGTACAATTCAAAGCAATAATAGGTAGGAAAGATGCGTAACTAATCAGAATCAAGTATTTTGTTTCAAATATAACCCTCAAAAGTGGCTATGTAATGTGGAAGAAGACCAGACTATGAGTGCACAAACATAGCGAAACAAGAGAATATAAGTAAGTATCTTGTAAGTATCTAAGTAAGTATAAGTAAGTATCTAGTAATTCAAAAAGAAAGAGGATCCATGTTTCCTTCTCGTGTTGCCGTTCAATTATCAGAAGAAGAAATATTGCCACGGTAAGTTTCGTCAAGACAAACTTTACGCTTTTGAAGAAAATTATTATTGGATAAATAAGGAAAGTTATATTTAAATGAAAATTAGAGTGTGTGGGAATATCCGGTAAACCGATTAAACAAAATCAGATATGTTTGCGAAATATGAGTACGCAAATACTCATATATACGGTAAAGGGTAAAATCTCATTAGTATCGAAAATGCAAGGAGAATATAATAAATTTTCATTATTCCACAATTGGTAGCGTACGTACGATCAGAAAAAATGTGACATGTTTAAAGCAAGAATAACTATCTCTCCTCTGATACTTTTAATTTATTTACTCAGTCAGATTTTGTCGATTAAACTTTATCAATCGAATTTATTTACTCCAAACTTTAAGGGGAAAAAGGTAAAACCTTGTAAACTGCATTCAATATTTCAGAGACAATAAACAATGCAAATCAAACTCTTATCGTAAAAATAACAAATTTCTTGAATACTGAAGACCAAATTCAAATAAATTTAATTTTAATTTCAATCAAAAACCTCAATGAAATAAGAGAAGCAACGTTTCGTTTCACAGGCTATCCTAAACGATATCCCGCGTACGTACACCTCGGGTGAGAAAATTATTCACATCTTCTCTCCAGAAAAATCACCAAGACTCTTCTGATATCCTTTCGTCAACTCAATACCGTTCAGAAGACAAGCTGTCATCATACAACTGCTTTACGAATATCGTTTTTCTATCTACCGTTGAACAATCAACAAAAAACTGTTCTTCCTCACATTATTCTTCTGCTTCCTTTCATTCAGGTCCAAAATCCCAGCATCATGGACCATAACAATTTCCAACATACGATTATAATATGAATCCAACGAAAATGAGCAGATTTATTGCTTATCTGACAAATTATCCATTTAGCACTTTTGACGTCAGTTAAGAAAACGACGAACAACGATGTGAAAAGGATCAAATTACGTGTTGAGGCTTTGTCGTGTCCTCGAGGCTGATTGAATGTGCAGCAGGAGCACTGAAAATGTGGTATTCGAATAACTGAAAGGCGGCGAAGAGACAAAAAATAGCTGAAATCACATCACACCATTTGCTTTGTGGCTTGGAAGGGCCTCGGATGTCGCTGTCACTCTTAATGATGCTCCTGTCCGGCTGCTGTTACTGCTACCGGTGCTGCTGCTCATCAACAGGCCTATTTAATGATATGTCGGGTAATTTGAGATGTGGCCTTTGATACTAGTTTGTCATTTTTTCGATTACTGGTTACTGGTAATGTGGAGATTTGGATCTGAGAATATCTTAAGAATGATTTGAGACTTAAGGGGAGCTCTAAAAATGTGATGGCAAAAATTTTAATTTTTAAACAAGATTTTTTAGAATATTTACAGCGAAGTTATTAATTTTCACAGCCTGAAACACTGCTTGTTTAGTTATTTCAAACCAATTAACTCAATTGTCAGAAGTTTTGATAAAAATTCAAACTGAAATCCTTTCTAGCATCAGTTCTTCTTTCACGTACTATCAGCCACGAAAAACCCCTGAACAGTTGTTAATAGCACTCGATTCTGACGATATATGATATCCATTTAATTCAGGACTTATTTCTAGCCGAAACCCACAGTTACATAACTAACATCCCAGGCAAACTGGAGATCAAGCCGGCATGAGTCGACCGGGGAAGCCAAGATGAATGCTGCAACACTGCAATGCATCCTTCGTTGGCAAAAGCATTTTTATGGCCGGTCCCGTCTCGTCCCCTTTCGTTTCGTTGCCGGCACCGATTCGACTAATGAATTTTGGGTAATTTATTTTTTGAAGTGCGGTCATATATTTTCAGCACCCTATTGGAGAAGATACGCGACGCGGTTGGATTCTTCTTCCTTGGAGTTTTCGCGCCCAGCTAGCACTGTGAGCGGTGGATATCGAGTGCAGCGATTATCTGCGAGCCACGGCGTTTTTACTTCCATTGTAATGGAGTGGTGCACGTCCTCGAACTCGTTTTACAGAGCCATAGGAGCTCCGGACGCTTCACGGAGAGATTACTCTTAGAACAAAACCTTCAGTTGCTGCGGATGCCAGGCCGAGCTGGACTTTATGGAGGCCATCGATTACGACGATGCACAAATTTTCTCTCCCATTCGCTGCTGAAAGGAAGAAGTAATGGGACCATTTATCAAAGCGACTGAAGTTGAATGTGGCCATTACAGGGCGAAAAGTCGTATAGCATTTATAAAGTGGGGTCTGCATAAATAGAAGAGTGCACAGCGGGACCTGTCTGAAGGTAATTCATTGGACAGGCTTCAGAATGGAGCCTCCTTGCCATTTACTTGCAGCAACTGGCCAAGCGAATAACTACAACACAATGCAGTCGGCGTGCACGTTATGAACAAGAGTGAGCTGTAAAGCAATAATTCGTAATCGTGCAATACACTGCCCAGCTATGATCAACGACAATACGATCTGATTTCGAGACTCGCATCAGATTTGCTCACGAGAAAGATAATTCACTTGGCATTGTTCGCGTCTTAATTCGAGCTGGATGACAGCGGTTCCGCGAGGTGGGTCGCAATGGGCGTTACAGTCGTGGTACTGAGATATGTATTTACTCTGCGAGACAATTTGTCAAAGCTGCCCACTTGGAATTGGTTTAACAAGGTATCGGAATGATAAGGAGTTGGACCGGACTCTGTAAAATGAGTCCTGCGATGTTTTTTTCTTGAGAAAAATCAAACTTGAACTGAGAGATCATTTAATTAAAATCACTGTGGTTTGGTGATATTATATTCTTAATTTTGAAAATTCGAATTTTATATAAACGTTTTTTCGCCTCTCCAGCCAAATCAACAGGTGGAATTTGGTTAAATAATCTCATCAAAGAATATTTATTTGATCTTTTAACTATTTATTAAGTGTTCACATCCCTTAAATTATAAATCGCACTTGCAGCAATTCTGTGAATAATGTTGAAATCGTATGAACTAAAGCTGGCGTAGAAAGCTAGGGTGCAAATGGATATGTTCCAAGATCTGAAAGAAACCGAATGAATGAAAGAAAGAGAAATAATCGTAGAGCGTGGCATAGGATAGGTCGTCGTTGGTGGAGACCGCAATGAATATTTCATGTTGCCATTTATTGCGACATGGAATGCAGTGGAAGTCACTAACGGCTGTTATACGAAAATTGTAATAGAGTCAATTGCTGCAATTGTTAAAATTTATTATTTGAAAAATATGGCATCATAAATTACCAGGCAAGTTGAAAAAAGATTCTTTTGTGTTGTTTTGGCCTACAGATTTGGTGGCAACACATTGGGTGTAAGATGGATGACTGTTGCAGAAGTGGGTACTTTTCATCCATAAATATCGAATGTTTTGTTTCATTTATTTTGATTTGCACTCCCTTTTGATTTGCACTCCAGCACAATTTCTAAATGCCTTATTGTAAATGTCTAAATTCCATTCTTACTCAAATATAAAATATGATTGCTTAGCTACTCCAAGCGGTAACCACTTCAAGCCAAACAATTCATTTTCTCCACCTCTTGATAGATGAAAATTCAATTGTGTGAGTTTTCAAAATAATGTGATTAGGCTATGTTTTGAAATACAAGAACTACCTTTTCGCTTACATAATTAGTTCGCTGCTAACTAGGGGTTGGAGACGGCTGCAAAGGATTGAACAATATCTGGCACTTCTATAATAAGCAAGTCTTTGCAGCTATTAGACCATATGTACAGCTAATTAAAAAAAAAATTTATAATTTTACTGAACGTAAAATTTTTTTTCTTTAGAAGCAAGATATATTTCAATCTTATAAATGATATCGATATTTTAAAGGTTGTCAACAAGCTTTTTCAATGTTTGTAGGTCTCAATCCTAATCGAACTCTCATTTTTTTTTTTGGGAGTGGGTGTCTAAAGCCTTTAACAGGTATCTTGTTAACTATACAGGATTATGTGAGATTCGTGATCACTAAAAATATTACCTGCCGACCATGGGATTCCGAACCAGAACCGCTTTCGCATTACTTCAGCTCTGCTGGGCCATTCGGTGAAAAATAGCGGCTGACGAAGCTGATGCCTCGGTTTTCAATCCAAACATATCCATCGCTCGAGCCTCAGCAATCAACTCGGACTTTCTGAGTATCTGCAACCCATAAGGCTGCATAGCCCATGACTCTGGATCTCTTCTTCGATATGGTTCGCTGCTCATTGCGATTTGAGCTCTGGATTCATGCATAAGCTGCGTGAGTAAGTCACCCGCAGTGCGACATCTTTGTAGATTCCCTTGGAGAGCTCTCATCTACCCAGCAGCCTCTTCTGCGCATCGAGCGCTTCTCGGTAAACTTTGCACGTACCTGAACCCAGAAGATGCTTGGCTTCTCCTGTTTTGCTTTTGTCGTTGCAAAGCAAGCAGAATTGCTCTGCCGAGCATACTTTTTGCCATGTGTTCGACTTACCCTCACTTCCAGTAGTTAGTGCTACAGTTTGGTCCTTTCTAGTCTATTTTTGTATAGTTGTACTCCATGCACTTGAAACTGCGCACAACTTCAGGCCGTTTTCTTACCCTAGCGGTAATCCAGGTAATTCTAATTCGTCCAGTATCAACTAGCTTCAAAGCTTTTGCTTCAGCTCAACGAAGGTTTTCCTCTGTTTGTTTATATTGGAGAGAAATAAGGTAATTTTTACGTTCTGAATCCCCTCCTCCCAAATCGTTGCTATCACTTCCTCTTCTGTCATTAGACTCACAAGATTGAGTATCTTAATTAAGGCTTTAAAAACGTGCCTTTTGACCTCTCCGAAATCCCCTACAGCTGTTTGGATTGCATCGCCCGCATTACCAGTGTCACAACTACCCCATCGTCTACCGTCTTCCTGATTTGGTGACCTTGTGCCCCCACTTGGCTTGGGCTTATCCCTCCCCGGAGATGCTGAAGGTCTTCTGCATAACGCTCAATTGAGTAGACTTTATTACCACAGCTTCCTTTTTTGCCCTAGACAATTTCGTTTTTTCCACCTCGGTTTCTTTTTTGGTTTAAGCATTGAATTCGACGCCAAGTTCTTCGATGAACCATAACTTGTCGACTTATCTTGCCGGCCGTTGCTTTTACGTGTTTTTTCAACACAGTCACTTATGTGTGCTTTTTGGTGATGCCTACTTCAGTTCGTGCACTAAAAATTTTTTCTTTGGCTTGACTACATTTAGGCAATTTTGCCCGTTTTTTGTGCTTTGACTTGCACAGTGCAGAGAATATCGGCAGTATCCTTTACTCCATGCTCTCTAGGCTAAATTCCTTCAATTTTCCAATTTTCTCTGCAAGCTTCTACAACTTCGAGGGCCTTTTCGATTTCAAGAAGGCCATCTTTCACTTGCCGTGACATATTTTTCTATACTTGGGATGCAGCTACAATTTTTTTGATTATATCCCGGAAATTTCGCAGCATCTTTTTTTCTTGCGCCCTTTCTTCAGCAATATAGCTTCCTTTTGAAGAAGATCGTTCCGTCATTATTGGACAGGTACCCACTACAACACAATGCCTGCGTATGTTTTTCTGCACCAAATACCGTTCCTCACGCGGAGTTTCTTCACCCACTTTACTTATCGTGGCCGCACTACCTGCCACAGCCGAGTTCAGGGCACTAGGTGTTTTAGACTACCCCTGTTCTATTCCTATGGACTTGGCCTACCAATAAAAGGATTCACTTCCTTCGTCATTGGTGTGTTTCCGTCTATTTCGTTCGCTTTATTGTTATGAATTTTATTGTTAATCATGTTTTATGGGTCCCTTTCCACTTTCCCACTTTCTAGGTCCGGATGGACAGTCGCCTTAATGCTCCCGTGATTATCTGATCTGATGGAAGCAGGGAGGCCATGTGAAGGTTTTCAGACGCCCTTATGGATTCATCTGCGCAGAGCCGGATCAGCGCTAAGCAGGAGTGCAACTCAACTGAACCTGTCGCGCCAACTCAACGGTGCGAATTTCGAACGAACTCTGAGGCCAGCCCAGGACGGAGTTGGTATGATATTAACCTGGAGCCGTTGGCACTCGGTTGTCACTCCGGTGATACTAGGTCCAGAATACCTTAGCCACCAGCCCAAATGCATTAATTCCAAGTCATTAGTCGATGTCTTTGTTCGTGTAGAGTGAGCCAGTTTGTGAAAATGTAGGAACACCATATCTGCATCGCTGCCTTGTTGGCGGCAGTGCAATGGTGAGTAATAAAGGAGTGAGTAATAAAGGATCATGATAAAGGATCACTCCTTTATTACTCATCAATGGTGAGTAATAAAGGAATGCCATTACCATAGTCATAAGATAATTCTGGAAATATTACCTGGGGCCCACGTGCGCAGTTCTTTAGGATCATGAGATCAAACATTCATGGCAAAATCAACACAAAACATAATATGTATATCTTATCTCAACATACGGTGGTCGTTAAATTTACCTAATCTACGAACAAAATAATGCGACCTCCATGTCTGCTTAGTTTTGTGTAAATAATTTTGTATACTATGTATCCCCTCTTTTGAATTCGTCCAGCGCATATTTATGTGTGCATGTCTAAGGTACTGTATAATCAACCAGCCTTATCTGCCTCTGCGATTTCGTTTGGTCAGTTTTGGGTAGTGAGGTTGTGGGAGATGACAAAATTTGTAAATAAACCAGGATAGGAGAGAGTAGGAGGAAAGTGATATGGATGCTACTTTGAAGGATATTATTGGTTTTCTTGGTTTTGGTCCACGGCTGCTTATTTGTATGAACAATTATTGGTCATCTGGTCGCAGTAACGTAGACAGGCAGATGTACCAGTGGTGTCATCTTATGTCGCAGCGACTACAAAATTAAATCGCACTTCGCACCGTCGTACCACTGTGAACTGCCCTTATGCGCCACCTGGAAATCCGTCCAGTAGTAGATCACCAAACTGCTCTGGACGGAGCTGGCATATTATCTACTGCATTGAGCTAATTACTAACCACCTGACGAGCAAAATACGAATGAAGATCCAGACTTTAAACCTCCAGGAAAAAATCCGGTCGAAACATTGAGAAACCGCAGCCAAATCAAAGAAGGCCAAGACTTTGGTGATTCATCCAGAAAGGGAAAAAACAGCCCGAAAAGAGCCTGAAATCCGAGGACATCAGCTAAAAGTTTATTGGCCGTCAGCGAAAGATTAGGTAGAAGTGTTATTACACTTTGAAGCTTGGTTGTTATTATTTCCTGATTCTATGTTCAAAAATATATCCCAACACACGAAAATGGAAACTGGTTGGGGAGAAGTGGACAATCTTCGTCGTTATTCAGACCACATAACTGTAGTTGAGCTAAAAGCTCTTCTTAAACTAATGTACTTTGCTGGTGGAAAGAAAAACAATCATGTAAATACAGAAGATCAATGGAGCTTTCAGCTTGTGTATAATAAAGACAAGGTTGCTATGAGCGAACATAAATTCCAGCATATTTTGGCATACACTTGATTTGGTGCCAAGAAAACGCGGACCGAGCACAGAATATAACACGGTATAGCACCAATCAAACAATTTTGTGATGCATGCTCCGAAATTTGCAGAAAATATTACTCGCTCTTCACACATTGTAGAATCAACAAGCAAGTTTTTAGGCTTCTCAGCCGTTTTAGCTCTAAATCATACATCGCTAGCAAGTCCAATGAATACGCCATAAGGCCCACCGCAAAATGAGACCCGTGTGGCATGACCTGCCATGACGCGTGGTGCCTGGCTCCGTGGATGTTGGTACACAGTTTCTAGTGCAACACGCGTCTTATCTTGTGGCGAGGCTAAACATTGTAATTTGCAATGACGCACAAACATTTTACATAATCAAGCCTGGGAGAAAATTTGCTGGCTTACAACGTAAAGAAATTGCCAAGTTGATACGTAATTCTGAAAACCACCATAGAAAAACCTCTTTAACTTTCAACATATCAGTTTCTATATATTTATTTAATGCAGGAATCTTCTAAAATATTTTCCGCTTTCGGGTCTTGAAATAATTCACCTTTTTTTAACGAAACCACAATAACTATATGATCTCTTCAAAGTTGTTTGCTTCATGTGTAAAACCGTTAAAGTAATTTTTAATATCTTTATATATTGCAAAGTTTTGTTTTTCACCGAAATTCTATTTTCCTTTATTTCGGCGCAACTTTTAAGCTTTATATATACATTTTTTTTTTATTTTTATATATTCTTATATTAATTCATGTGTCACATTATGCTAGACGGAGCTTTTGGCAATGTTCTAGATACACTTCATACTAGCCAAGATTTTGCAAAAGCCTGAAACAATTTGAGAAAATGGAATGCCCTTTAAAGCATCACTGCTCACACCGAAGATCTGAAAAACAAGTGTATCACATGGATGATTAAAATAAAATATACTGCATTGATGTATTCTCAATATAATGACCAATACTTTCATAAAGTGTCTGAAAATTGTGGGTGTGCCACTGAACTTATTCCTCCATATAGGTATATTCGCAAAGAGCTTTATATTTAAATAAAACGGCGAGCTTATTTAATTTCGACTTTAAAAAAAAACCCAAATAAACTCATTTCAACTAAACACACTCTTATGACTGTAAAAATAACAAAACAACAACTTTATAGATCTGGACACGTACGTTGTTGATAAACTAAATAGTTTCTCAAACAGTAGCTGATTTGACTTGACAGCAATGATATCGATATGAAAAGTAAATACACACATGTAAATACATCCAACATTGTAATATTGATGTGATGGCAAAGGATAAAAAATGTTTGATGACAAGCTCAAGGGCCAATTCTGGATTGAATAATAACTAAACAAAAAATATTGGGTCACATTTCAGGCGTCATATTTGCTCAAGCATTTTCGATAAGATTAATTGAAGGGCTTCAGTATTTATTTATGCTTGACAGCTCGAGCGCTACTGAAATTCAGTTAAAGGGAAAGAACTTTTCCCAAAGTTTTGTTGAATCAAAATGCATATATTGCGATAATATTGTTGATTTAGGGTGATAGCTTGTGAGATGACGAGACAAGCATGCATGTTTGAATAAATGTGTTGTTTAACTACAATTATGATTCGTTTATTTGAAATAAATATTGTATGCTGATGGAAAGTCTTGATGTCTTGATACTCAAGACGTTCGTTTTTCTTCTTCATCACTTGTTTATCATATGCCATAATAATGGTTTAAGAACTTAAAAAACCACAATCGCATTGAAAAAGCTAATCAATATGCACTGAAGTAAATTTTTTAGTTAAATTTCATTGCTTCGAACAACCTGCGGCGATTATATCCGCAAAATAACAAGTGTGAACTTAATCCATCGAGGTCACCAACTATTATTGATTACTTTGATCATTTGGTTGATTCACAGGAAAAAACACAATTTTCACTGCAAATTAATCGTCAATCACTAATTGATCTGAAGGACAGAAAAAATAGACAAATTGCCTGCAGATACAACTACTCAATGATAATCAATGAGCAAAAGTTGATTGAGATCAAATGCATGTAGATATAAATTTTCAGGTTTCAGAATTGCATAAAACAAATGTATTGAAGGTCATGAGCATGTCAAATTTCAGAAATATCGTTTCAAACATTAATTATTTGCAATTGAATAGTATTTCATTGGCACCGGTTGCGTGAACGTTCACTTGAGCTTGTTTAATATCTCGCTAGAAAAAAGCGGTAAAATAACACTTCATCAAGTTTGATTGATAAAATGATTTTCAGCAAAATGATTGTTAAAGCAAGATGCAATCAAGATATTTTTTTGTTCAGAATATTTAATCAATCATACCCTCAATAAATTTAATGCAGTCAATTCAAGGAATCAAAGACTGCGGCATCGTTTATTTTCGATAGCGTTTGCTGTTGTATGCACTCTTGCATTGCTTTTTTCTCTCTCAATTGATTTAATGAACCTAAACAAGTGACAAGAGACAAGTTTGTCAAATGACTCGAATCAATCGAGCTAATCAAGAAATCTTGGCTTCGTGTTCACTTGAAGCTATTTGTGCCAACGGTTTGGATCGTAAAAGGGTCGTGAGAAGACAATGCGGGTCTGAGATTGATACCGTAACAGTTTGTGGCGAAAATGTGTTTTTATTTACTAGAACACTATTACTAAAACACATTTTTAGGTAATAAACTCTTCGGGAAAAGTATAAAATTAAATGTAATCACATACCGTAAATTTATTTTTCTGACCTGAATATGCTGTACAATTCAACCCACATTGGGCGGCTGGATGTATTCAGGATTTTTTACATTATCTTTTGATGGATAATTCTGAAAATATTTCAAGTTGTTGACATCAACAAAACAATGTAAAGAAGAAAGATTCGTCAATAATGGATGCTCTCAGGTGACGCCTATGATTGATTTTAATTATGAGGAATGCAATTTTTCTGAACATTTTAAAGATTGCGTTGACCTTTGCGGTGGATCACTATAGCTAAAAATATTTATCATATAGATTGAATAAAGTTAGGAAATAAAAGAGACAAATTGATTCTTATTTCTAGAAGCTAAGAAGCAGAAACACTGTGATAATTGTCTTTGTTCAAGTGGCGACTTCTTTAAATTGTCATTATTAAGATATTTTAAATATTTTGTCCAGATTTCTTTCAAATCATATATTTTTTATTTAATATCTGCAAGTAATTTTATCCACATTATGCTTTGAATTTCTGATGAACACAATATTTTCGCTCTAATATTTACTGACGACCGTTTTAGAAAGGGAACGCCAATTGCTCGCTGGTACTTCAAGCTCCGATTTTTCGCAAAAGATATAATATTTTGGCGATATTCGTCTAGGAAATATATTTGATCTTTATTCGCCATTGCCTATTCAACCGCTGGAAGCAAACTAAGAAACAAGTAATTCATTATTTACAATTATTATTATAACTATCAATATCGAAATTAAAATTTTTTTCAGATTTTGGCACTTCAAATTTATTTCATCTCCTGGATCCTTAAATCTCCAAAAATATCATAATATCGTGGAGGATGAGTTTGTAGGAAATTGACTTCTATGTCTACGATAGTTGCCGTGTTGATGGTGATTGCTGTAATGTAACAGTTCCTGCATCATTAGCTTTTACCAGACCATTATATCAGTAAGAAATATACAAAACGTATCGATTTTTATCAAAAATAAGCAAGTGTGGTTTATGATGAACAGCACACAGCTACAGTAAGCACATGATAAAAATTCTTCAAATAATCTTGTCACCTGAAAAGTTTTAGCTTTTCAGAAAACAAACTAAATGCTTTGTTTCAGTCTGTAATTTTTAACCTTTCAAGCCACATAGAAAAGTCTACCCTTTGCCACATTAACCACTTGCTCAGCACTAGAATTTTGAAAAGTTTCAATCATCAGATCAAAATAAAATTAAATATATAAAATAAAATAATTAAATACATAATATAAAATATATTAAAGAAAATTATTTATTTAGTTTAAGAGCTGGTCCGATAGAAGTTATTTCAAAATGTGCTGTAGTGCCATTTTAAAATATACTCAATAAAAAGCTTTGCCCGCAAACTGAGGTTAGGCTGCAAAATAAGGACTATCAATTACAATGAGTTTGGACATTCTCGCACTTGTTCCAATAACTGAGCATAAGTAGTTTTCAATTTTGTAAAAAGTACATCCACTGATTGAATTCGAAACATATGTTTTTGCTTTAGAAGTTAAGAAGCTGGATATGTTTCAATTTTTTGACAGATATCGAGATTTCGAGGGTTATCTGGCCTTTTTGTCAGAGCCAATTGATCAGACCAATAGTTTGATAAGTCGTGTCTGATATGTCTTGACTTTATGATTAAATCAGTCAGTTAAATCAATAAAAAATCCTTTGACATTCCTTATATTGTGCACTTTAGACAGAAAAATAATTGAACAAAAACATGAGCAAGAGCATTGTGTTGATCATAGCTACAGTAATGGGCGTGACAATAGCTACGGCACATGCCTTAACCTTTAGCTACACCCATAGGCGCGCCGTAGGGGGGGCCAGGGGGGGCCGGGACCCCCCCAGACCCTAGGTTGGCCCCTCCCAGAAAAATAAATATTTCCAACAGCAGACACTTAAGTTTTCGCCTCTTAGGTTTTTGTGTGTACAGAAAGAGTTGTGTAGTGCAGTAGTGTAAGCCTATAACAAAGCATACACACTACTTATAGCATAGAGAATGTGTTAATTGCGGTATTAATTACGATGTTATGGGACTTATCTCGAGAAATGGACGGCAATATTTAATTTCGACAAGTTACACGTTAAGATTAAGATTATCTGTTCATTCCTACTAGACAATATACAGGTATTTAGATAAACACACTTTTATAAACTGGCGTTTTATGCAATTATGTTTTTCACAAAACCTAGTCTGAGTATTAAAATGTTAGGCAATAACGTAATAACGTAGAATACAATTTTCGAAGTCATTTGGAGAATACAAATGGCATACCTGCCATTTTTATGCTATCTATGACCTACATGGTTTACACTCAGGTTAAATGTGTGTGAATTTCATTTTAATTTGATAACTGCATCGGAAGTTAAAAGGCATAGCACTTCAATTTTACCGAGCGTTTTTTCATAGTGACACAGCCGCCACATGGTATTCATCATATTCATTAAACTTTTGTGTGACCTGTATCTACTCAAGACCAATATATCCTATGAATTTTATCCGGTCGCGAGATACCGTAAAAGCAAAGTTTCAGGTGCTAAAAATATAAACAATTCAGTGCGATTTTTATGCGATTGGGAATTTCACAGGTTTAGATTTGACTGTATAACTATAGGATCAAATTCATCAATCATTTGCATTTTATTCTAAAAGCCGAAAAAAATACTAGAGAGTCAATGGTGTGAAAGATTTGTGTTTATGTACTTATCGTAGCTACATGGTAGCTAAAACGGCAGAAACTTTTTTTTATGCCCATTGATGAGTCTTGTAAATTTTGTGATGGTCTCATGACTCGGTGTGAAGTTATCACAATGCGAAATTTTCCATAGAATCTCCATTGTCGCCAAAAATACACCAAAATGTCAGCTCGACTAAACTTCACGATCCGGGTAAATTATCCGGAAAGTAAAATTCATGCACATGATGAAAGTGGTGCCAGTGATAACCGTGAATTTTTTTTGAAATTTCGTGCATTATTCGCGAAGCATGATTCAACTTTTGAAAATAGTTTTAAAAACAAGTTTGCGAGGTAGTGTGGTTCATAGCACAAAATGAATTAATGAAAATAATTTTTGAAATCGTTCGCGAGGACAATACAGCTGAAACAAAAGAGTGCAGACTGATACCCATTATGGCACACCAAGCAAGGGCCCACAGAAAGGAACAACTCCCCGTGGGTGTCAGATTTGCTAAGGAGCCAGCAGTTGAAGAAAGATTCGTAAGCTTTGTAGATTGTTCAGGAGCTAGAAATGCCTCGTCTTAGCAGATATAATTTTGAGCCTGTTAGACAGCTACGGACTTAGAGCCGGTTTAGACGAGCGATGTTGTGCTTTGCCAGCACATAGTTTGCTGGCCGATGGTACTCGTTGCAAGTTTTGACGAGCGATTTCTTGCTGTGCTAGCACACAGTTTTTTATATTCGTAGCAGACTACTTTATATCAAATAATTTCTGAGCCTCAAATTATTTCTAAGAGAATGACAGAAAAATCGCTGCCGTGCTCGATGGAACTATATCACTCGTGCTCGCTGTTCCGTTCCGTCCCTCACTTCTCTTTCCTAAAAGCTCGTGCTCGATCCAGCAAAAAACCGCTCGTCTAAACCGGCTCTTAGCCAATTGCCTGTTGTTGGACAGTCTTATGATAGTGCTAGTGTCATGTCAGGACAAAAAAGTGGTGTACAAATATAAATTAAGATGAAACACCCTGCAGCCACATTTGTAAACTGTCTGGCTCATAAAATTATCCTGGTTGTGATGGACACATTTTTCACAATCGAAACGTGTACATCCTTCTTCAATGCCATCGAATCCCTTTACCTACACTTTTTGAAGCCATCACAACACGAATTGTTGAAGTAGCTTGAAGAGGCAGTTGGTCTAAATACAAGGCGTGGAATGCGAAGTTTAAGCTCGACTCGTTAGTCAAAGAGATTTCACAATTGCAAATATATGATCGATAGCTATGGGACTATGAAAGAGGCTTCAGAGAAAGAAATGAATGATGGAAAATACAACGGCTCAGTTTGTGCATTGGGGGATCTTTCATTCAATCAGTAATCCTAAGTTTGTAGTAAATCTTTTCATCTTTCATTGCGTTTTTTTGTGTTTTCATTAGAGGAACAACGAACATGTTAAGCACATATTTCCAAACTAAAAATGCAACTCTTCGGGATGGGATAGATCTTGTGAATGGAACAGTTAAAACACTACTTAGTGAGCGAGAAAACTTGTATGTAGTTTGGGGAAAAAATTAAATCATTCGCAAAGAAGCACTGTCTGGATCTCATATTTCCCAGAGAATCACAAAAACGAAAAACAGCAAAAAACACTAGTTTCAAAGGTTTTGCTGTTTTATTTAGCCTCGGACACGCAGTTAGGGCTACAAAGGTATCCCTGCAAACGAAATGGCTCGAAAATAATAAGCTATAGCACTCTCCATCTTGGCAAATTATTTTTGCTTTTTCTAGGTTTTCTAGGTAACAAAAGCTTAATATATTCCAATTTCTTTGAAGATATTTTGAAACTAAGCTGTCCTCTTCTTCAAGTATAAATTGAAATATATTTAGCTAACGAATAAAATAGTTTTATATATTTAGTTATTTTCATTTTATTCCCATATAATTCATACAAGCGTTCTTTCTTAGCGGTCATAGAAAATTCATGTGTAGTTCATACCTACCATTCACATTATATGCATGGGGTAGTAGCTCATACGTATTCACAGAGAAGAAATAACAAAGAATCAGTTAAAAACATACAGTGTGTTAGTAAATTATATAAGTTGTAAGAACAGTACGTGT
This sequence comes from Nemotelus pantherinus, assembly GCA_963978885.1. NCBI lineage: Eukaryota > Metazoa > Arthropoda > Insecta > Diptera > Stratiomyidae > Nemotelus > Nemotelus pantherinus. Next base: position 44,137,236 of record OZ022266.1, on the reverse strand, counting down.
ACGTTACGGAAGACAAAATCATCGCATGTTTTGAACCTTTCGGTCCCTGGCCCCTGCCAGATTTTAGGCCACGGCACGCCTATGGCTACACCAACAGCTACACATTCTCTTTCTGCTACTAACCGATCTTCAACGATTGAATACAGCAATCGAACTCAGCAATTGAACACAGCAATCGAAATGAACAATCGAGTAAAATAATGGAGCATATAGATTGTTCTCTCGATTGTTAGCTCGATTGCTCTTCCGATTGTTTTGTGGCATCAATTGCGAGTATTACGATTGTTCTTTCAATTGTTTCGTTGCATCGATTGCGATTATTTCGATTGTTAAAACATCTCGCAATTGCTCATAACTAATCCAATCCTTTGGTGAAATGGACAGGTTAGTTGTTCTAAATCACATGAAACAGAGAATTTGATCTTGTTTCTTGTTTAAGAGTATTAGAAGAAAACTAGAGCTTATGGCTTGCTTTGACGAATGATTTCAGACCGCCTCGAAACTAAATAAAAACAACTGTCAAAAACTCCGGAAATCGGAAAATACTGGTCGCTAATCACTCTTCGCCCTCTTCGTCAATTCAGGCTGCGGGTTTTTCTAAATTTCAATCTCAAAGGTGATGGCCTTTCGATCAAGGTTTTGACGAAGATTTGCATGCCTCTGCGCTGACGGTGGTCTAAGTTAAGTTGGAATCAATCTGATTATAAGGTGAACAGTCCTAGAATAATCTATTATTTGTATTTATTTTTATGGCTTATCACCTAAAAACCGATATCGAAAACAAATACATATTTTTATATTTGGACTTTTCATATTTATTTTATCTCCCGGCGACTTAAACTCCCAAAAAGTTATTTTCTTAATTGAGCTAGATCAAATAGCGGACTTTTTCACAATAGAGCTTTCTGAAGCTAACCATTTGCTCTTAATCGCTAGCTTTTCTATGAGAAAGTTTTTGTAGCCTGGCATATAATTGTTTTTCCATCGTGCTTAAAATCAGTTCTTCTAGAATTAATTGGTACTCATCTATTTCGCTTTTTCTAGGTTTCTGTCATCATGCACTTCTTAATCGACAGCGTTTAGACATCTTCCTTCGTTGAATTTTCTTTTAGTTGGGCTAATTTTTATAGTTGAGGTGGTTTTCCTTACTTTTATCTGAACAGGTAAAGTGACTGTCCGGGAGAATACTTATTATAAAAGTAACGTTCGCAGATGCGCTAGCCAAGCACGGGGCTAGCTTTCCCCTGTCAGGGTCGGTTGACATTCCAACTCCAATTCAGACGATCAAATACTCTATCGACTCCAATATGATGCAAGGTGCGATGTGCCGATGGCGTGCAACTCAAACCTGCAAGCAAACCAAATTCATGTGGGGGTCATAAAATCACGTAGCGACTAAGTTCCTGCTCGATTTACCGTGGACTGACTGCAAGCAGCTGATCGGTATCATTACTGGCCACTGTCTTGTAGCAGCTCATGCCATGAAAATGGGGCTCCTAACCAGCGACACCTGTAGAAAGTGTCAAGAGCCGGGAGTCTCTGAACCAAACCAACACCTTCTGTGCCACTGCCCGGCACTGGGGAAAACCAGGCAACGCTGCTTCGGTGAGCCCTGGCTGGTGGATCTCTTACATGTAGCGGAGCAGAGGCTGAAGGACATACTTCAGTTCGCAAAAAAGTCCGGGTCCTTCGATGGCCGTTTGGACTGAACTTTCCTTCTCCGGGTTCATTTATCTGGTATCGCTACGGACCAAATGGGTCTATGTGTGGCTCTGTGCCAGCCAGTTAAACCTAACCTAACCTAACGTACGAATTTCTGTTTCGATTTTCTGTTGTTGTAGTTGTTTCGAAACATATTGACTATAAAATAGAAAACTTAAACAAGTACCTAAGATCTCTTTAAGATCCAAAAGCAGCAAAAAACCCCAAAACTTTCCTTAGTCAACCCAAATACATTATTGATAATTGAAACATTGACCAAAATAGTAATAAAGAGTTTTTGCACGCATCGGGAATTCGAGAGCACTAACATAAAATTGTAAATCTAAAAAAATTAAAATAGGCCAAAAAACTTGCTGTCTCTCGCAAAAATTTTGTTTTTTTTTCAATTTTGGCTTAACATTGAAGTAAACTAGAGCTCAATTCCAACTTTTTCTCAAATTCAATGCAAAAGATGCAAGTCAAGCATTTGTTTGTCACCAAGATGGGCATCATCAAAGAGAGTAAATCAAACCAACATTAATCTTTTGTTGAAACTACATATCCTAGCCCCTCAGCTTCCCAATTTTTCTAAAACTGCAAAAGAAAAAACAAAAACAAATTGAAGGGAAAATGTTCTTTTGGTCCAGGTGGATTTTATAGTCTCTTCCCGAAAAAATGACCAGGAAACCACCTCGATCTTGCATTAAGAGACATACGTATGTAAATTTACTTTGAAATTTGATGGTGAAGAAGGTTTTAGGTCTATAACTTTGTGTAGAGCTGGAAATACGGATTTTTATCTATGATAATTCCAAAGTTCAGGAGATTACCCTTTGAAACGAATGCTTAGCTATGGCAGTAGGGAGACACATATGGAAGAATTAAATTCATCGTTCTTGAAGTGCCGCACGTTATTCTTATTTTCTGAAGTGCTGGTTTTATGCCCAGTCACCGCTAAAGCAATGATGTGACACTTAATTAGTGGAGCGATGGTATTTTGCCCAGTCGCCGGCTCTTAAGACAACATGAGATAAACAAATATGACTATGAGCATACAGATCGCTGCTTAAAACTGGCGCCTTAGCTAGCTGAGCTACTGTAAAATAAGTTTTAAATAAATTTAGATAAACACATAACTGATCATAGCTAGGGTGCTTTCATTAAAATTCTTTTGTTTTCTATTTCAAAAGTAATTTTAGGCTCGTACTGTATACAGACTTTTCAATTTATCAAGTACACAATCCTCAGCATTTATTATCATTCAACACACATATTAACACATTTGAACAAAGTTCATTTAGTGATTCAAATCGTTTCAATTGTTTTTATCGCTCCTCGACGCACATATGTATGATTAAGATATCTGAAATGCTATGCATCAATGAAGCCATCAATTTATCGAACCCAAGAAATAGGCTAGACACAGTTACAGTTATTCTTTTAGATCATCTTGTCTTTTCCATTTATCTACACACAACGACAATATTCCGGCAGCTGAAATACTCACCAGCATAGTTGATCCACTTCATTTTCATCGTTCTCCATCAGCTCGGAAAGTAATGTTGAATTCATCCAATGGATACATAAACTTATACAAGCTCACCCATATAAGCAAGATCTGACTTGGCATCGTACTATCTTTATATAGACAAACGGACATACATAATCGCAGACATTGAGAATTTATTAAAGTCATAGATCTCAATCAAAAAGCCATTTCGTAACGAATGTTCTGTTTTATTGATGTAATGCGTCAAAATCACTGGCGTTTTGATTCAATTTGGTTCAGTTGGGCCTGTGAATGGCGGGTTCTGTCGCCTTTTATATAAGCGTAATTCAGATGTAGAGATAGACACTGGACAATAAGACAAACGATTGTAACATGACTGAAAGCTATAGATGGTGATGGTTGATGTGGTATGGTGCGACATGAATGTAATGGAGATTATTGATAGATTAAATATTGTTTTAATACTTGAGTAGGTATATGAAATAGTTTGAAAATGAATTAATCGTTTCAGTCGTGGTCAAGATTTTTCAGTAGCGACTTAGAAAACTGGTTCAAACGCAATATCAGCTTCTTTGGTTCAGGTTTTTTGCAGGCATAAGATGGTTGTTCTTCTGGATCTTTGAATTCCACTGAGATTTGATCTAAATAATACACAATGGTCAGTATGGGGCTGGGAAGACACAGAACTTAGGTTCTTCACCAGTTTTCTAACTAAATTTAGTTCAATGTATGAAACCCCTAAGAAAAGTGTCAGGAAATGATACAACTACTCATAAGACACTTCTTTAAAATAATCTTTCATTTTTTCCATACCCAAATCACAGCAACCTCATCGTCAATATCACCATTACTTCCCTTTCAAGCCCACTGCCATTTCAGTTTTAGATAAATGACTGCGCCAACGTTTGTTACTGGAGAATCGACCAACAACAGGACCACAACACCACCACTACCAGCCGGTCTTTTGATGTAGAGGCCCAAGTAGTCGTTGGTTTGTAATTGCTTCATTTATCACAGACAGGCTCTTTGAAGTCCATGTCCAAGGAGCGGAACCCAATTCCGATTCAAAACAGAGTCAGAGTCAAATGTGTACTGGTTGCCAGCTCATTCGGAGCAATCTCTGTCGCAGGCACATAGCAACAACGACTACACCAGCAAAGATCCAATTGAACTGAACTGAGGAAGTTCCAATAACGCTCGACAAGATATATTGAAATACTTTGTTCCTGAATAGTTAGCCGCCTGTTCGGGATGACATGTATTATGGCCTGTCTTGTTCGGTTGTTATTGTTGCTGGTTTGTTACGCTGACGTGTGCAATGGGCCCGTTCAGCGTTAGTCGGTTCCTTCATACGGTTCAACTTCAGCTCCCGGTGTAATAGATGGGCTGCATCCTAGATTCTACCCTTCACCTAGTCTTTTCTTCCATTCCCCAGTCCGAAATAGTCGATTTCCTCGACTATCTGTCTGTCTGTCTGCCTGTCGCTCGGGAAACGATAGTTACTGACTTTATTTATTTATCGAACATGTTCTCGACAGGCTTGACTGGTTTACAGATGACCATCAATATATCAGGAACGTAAGTGGTGTTGTAGTACTTAAGACGACGAGTTTTGGAGAATTGCTTCGGCAAGATAAATTCGTTGGCGCAAGATATTGTAGAGTGGAAGATTGATGGCGAAATGGAAGAGCTGTTGAGATGAAAGTGATGTGTTTTGGGAGAAGGAAGCTGGCGTGTTGGAGATAAATTTTGGGATGTGATATTGATTTACAAGACAATAATTATTTTGGTGCTGAAATTTATTGTTTTAGCTAACACAGAGAGGAGTTGAAAAGGAACGAAATCAAATGAATCATTTTGAAATCCAATAAACATATCAAAATCTATCGAATTTTGAAAAAAAATTCACATTGATATGTTAATGTATTTCTGAAAGGTAAAAATCTATGTTTTAAACCAACCATTTTGGCGTAAAAGACAGGAACATTTATTTGTTGAAAACTACTATATCTTAAGAAACAGCGGCTCACGCTCGTATTCGTAAATAGCTGTATTTAATGAGCTGCTCTAGGTTGAGCTAGGCTGATATATCTCAGCGAAATGTGTTTCATGAGCAATTCCGCTGCTCTAACTTGCCCAAAGTTGCTCTGTCTTGTGTTTCATAAGCCTGCTATAAGTTGAACTAGAGCAATTTAGAGCACGATTTCTGCTCTACATTTTTTGGAAGAGCAAGTTCGAACAAGCAACCAGCTGATTGTGAACTGTCATGGAACCGACATTCAACATAAAATTGTGACTAAAGCTGAGTTTTTTATTAGTGAATTGACAGGTTTGAGCTTCATACAAGCGATCAACTCTGAGAATTGCCTGTTAATTGCTCTAATTTTTTTTTGGCTCTCTAATGCTCTAACTCACTCGACTTTTTTGACAGCTGTTCTATTTGAATTCGCCTTGAGATACTCTGTTCTTTTCTTGGAGTCATTAAACACAGATCTAACAAATCTAAAGAAAAAATGCCAAAATATTTCAAAATGTTAGTATTGTTGCTTTGATATATGGCATTATTATATTCATTAAGCTTTTATTGGTTATTGGTACTCAAAGATAGATTCAATAGTTCATGTAGATTAAAGTACAGCACAAAAAATAAACAAATCCTGGGTCACTTTTGCATTCAGAAAATTAATCTTCTTGAAAGGAGTTGCTCTTAAAGTTAGTTTTTAAGGCACGACTACATTTTGTGGTGTAACATTTTCTCTTTATTACCTCTGCTAATCTGCTTGGATTGATTTGACTAATTTTTCTGTCATATCTACTCCGATATTTGTCCAATCGTACATCAACTTATGTTTTGGCTTCCGAATATCAGAACTTTCTGGGAATCGCAGCTTTTGCTTAAGCAAGCCATAAAGGTGGTTTAAGTGGTTTAACACCTGGAGAATAAACGGGTGTATCCTGCACTTTTGGGTAGTTGTATAATAGCCACATTCTGGTTTCATAAATTATATTTGGGGTCATTATCCAGATAAAATATGAAATCACTATGGAATCCCAATTTCGCGGCATTGGTTTTAAAATTCTTTTGAAGAATATTGACATGTATTTCATTTTATCTAAAGCACTGTCAAGAAAATGTCATCCGCCGTACCAAAAGCAGAGAAACACCCTGTGTTAAGTGTTTTTTTTATCATTAATAATGAGTGCTAAAAAAGTTTTTGTAATTTTTTTAATTGTTTGTTAATTTTTAGAGGACGAAGAAGAAATATTGTTGAAATGTAAAAGAAAAAGGATATGGACAAAAAAATGGTTGAAAGATAGGCCTGAAAAAAAATTGGAGAAACTAAAATGTTCGGCTCCTGATGATTTTGAAAGTTTTCTCCGCATGGATAGTGAGATATAAGAATTTATTGAAAGTTGTAGCACCTTTGATAACTAAAGAAAATATTTTAATGCGAGTCGCTAGTACACCGCATGGAAAACTATCTGGAACTTTACGATTCTTAGCTTAGGGGCAAAGTTATGAGGATCTCTAATTTTTAACAAAAATTTCATCCAGAAACTTGAGTGATATTGCTATTGAAACGTGCTGGGCGATTATGAAAGCATTAAAAAATTACATTAATGTACTAAACACTGTGCTATTTTATACTTTTTAGTTACATAAAATTGAATTGACGGCTTTGTTGCACTAGATGTCATAAACTAAAGATGATTGCTAAAAGTTACCAAGGGGTTTTAAAAAAAAATTTCCCAGGTGCATCGAAGCGATGGATGGGAAACACGTTAACATCCGTAGACCACCAGAAACGGGCTCGTATTACTTTAATTATAAAAAAAAAGTTTCAGTATAGTATTATTATTCAGTATAGTATTATATTTTTTTCAAACCTCCCAAGTTGCGTTGTTATCAATTTTTTTTTATAAACTTCAAAAAGTTTTTCCTGTGGTTTTCTTTCGTCTCTGTTCTTAAATATATCATCTTTCATTTTCCACAAAGAGGGGTAAACTTTGCGATCAATCAAAAAATTCTCTTCACGCTTTATTTTTTGGTTTGTTTGCCATTTTATACTCAAGATGTTGACAGCACGAACTCTTGACTAAAATGACCTGTGCGTTGGCAAATGTTGGCAAACGAGTCCGCAATTACTAGCACATGGTGCCACTAGCACAGAGATCCACCAACAGACATTGAAAAATATCAAACCGGGTTTGATTTAGGTTGGACCTCAGAAGAGAGAGATATAAGGATATGAAAACAGCAGTGAGAAGTGAAGCAATATGTCTGAATCTGAGCGTTAGTAGTAGTGAAGGAAAACTATGGGCACTAGGGTCAAATTTGACAGACTTTTACTCCGCGAGCTGGAAGATAGAGATAGAGATAGTAGGCCAATTGACACGTTATAACCAAAAGCTCGTAGATCTTAGGTATCGAAGACACCAAAAGGAATATCTGAGGTAGTGATTCTCTCGATTTGTTTTAATTATAGATTTTACCTTTGTAGTAAAATTTCTTCACTAAATTTTGTATATGGATACGCTTCCTTCATTTCCTTAAATGTCTCTATTCTCAGCGTTGAACCCTGAATGGGACAAAAAAGCAGGCCCATGCACAGACCCGTAGACGTACAACATCAGCTCGAACTTGGTCTGCGTACCATGTTTACTCGTAACAAGTTTTAACGTTTACAGAGGTCTTAAAAATTACTCGCTTCCAGAACTCAAATGGTTAATCTTTACGAGCATTTACTAATTTTAGGTGTTTTTTTCTTGTTTTACTGATGATACACGTCAAACTGCTTCTGTACCTACAAATTTTCCCAAGTAATTTTGCACCAATTTGGATAGTTCTGCAGCAGTGACTTTTAGATTTATCTAACGTCTCTCAATATCATTCTTTTATTCGATTCATTTTACATTTTTCGGTTGATATTTCCTGGTTTATTTTAAACACTTTCATGTCTTTTAATAATATACAAAATAGTCAAAATACTTCTCTTTACCTTTTTATTTACATCTTTCTCATTTTCCCGTTGACTTATAACAATTTTTCTAAGTTCTACAAAAGTTTCTGTTCCTTTTCTTTCCATAGTAAATTACTAAGGAATAAATCAACTAAAAGCCTACTAGATGCTTTCACAAAACCACGCTTATAGCTTAAATGGTCTAAATTGCTGGAAATGAAATATTTACAAATATCCCATTTTGAATTTCTTATGGCGATAGCCACTGTGACGGCGGAATTTTTCGGGAATTTGTTTGATCCAGAATATAAAGGAATTTGAGGTTCAAGTTTTTTTTTATTTAAAAAAAAATATCAAATCGTTACAAAGTCATTAACTTTCTTGTCGAGTCCCAAAAAAAATTCCCCCTCCATGGTCGCATCGATTTCTCATAAAAAGGTCGTCCGAAAATAATTTAAATTGCGCGATGATTTGTATAAATGTAGTTATCGTAAGCCAATTTTTTTCATTTTGATTTGAAAGGAAATGGCGACCGATTGATTTTGTTTGCCTTTTTTTGGATTCAAACAGCCTTAAAAAATCTTACAAATTAAAGTATTGAAAATCGGCTAAGTACAACCTTAGTCACCATAAAGTGGAGTAAGACAAAAAAAATTATATTGAAAATCGGCTGATATTTGTTTGAGTTATTGATGCGACCAGTTTGAAAACGCGTTTAAAGTTTTCAGTCTATTTTCGTTACTCTAAAATCTTGTATCTCATGAAATACCTGCTCTCACTGAAGTGACTATAGCACCGAAAGTTTTTGAAGTTTCGATCTAGAATTTTATACACAAATTTTTGAATGTATAAACTTTGATCTAAAGCAAACAAAAAATCTTTTTTTTGACCCGTCACAGTGGCTATCCCCCTTAAGAGATGTAGCTATAATTCTATCAGCTGACTGCCTTTAACTTTCGTATACTTATCTCTCATTTCATTTGTTAGTTCCATAAGTCATTCTCGATTAATAAAGACGGGTTTATGTTAAATCCGAACTAATCGTTTTGATCCACAGTAAAACATCAAATAAAACCGTAAATCATGCACTGTTAACGGGAAATTTTCAGTACCATAAAATTTAACGGAAATATGGGACGCTGATTTCTGAGTAATTTCTTAAAAAAAATTTGCATATTTTCTCAAGAATTTTCTTTTTTCAAGAACTAAATATGTATATACATAGAATAATTTTATATTAATTTATTAAAAAAATGTTATACTATTATTTTTCAAGATAAGATTTCATCGATTTTAATCAAATATAATGCAGTTACAAATACGAAAGTGAGCAACTGTACATTTTTTGGTATAATTTCTTGCAGAATATTTTCTGACTATTTTCAAAGTATTTTCTATAAGGGCCCAAGAAAAAACTATTTTTGAAACGCTAATCGTTTATTCTAGTACGTTCATTCTTCACTTCCTGAAAAACCCATGAGTAACAACCATGTCATCCATCCAAAAACAACAACAATAAAACTGTCGAAACATTAATGATTCGACATAATATTGCAAATATTTACATCCGTATGAGCGGCGCATATGCAATCCAACTAAATGTTATCAATTTTATGCTCTGCAACTACGTACCTACATACATACATATCTAAATCTATTCATCGAAACCGAAAATTTGTGACGAAATTTATTTGCTTGTCTCTATACTACCCACTGGCATATAATTTTATCCACAGGCCAGACGTTCAATTTTTTCGATGTTAATCGATCATCAGCAATTGACATAGGGAAAACCTTTTCGTTGTTCGATAAAAAAAATGCATTGCACATTTATATCAACCATAAAGTCCGTATCTGTATAAGTTCACATGCAGAGCTATCGAAATATCAATAACATCAATCATTTCAGGCTTAAGTGGTTTTGGCATGTCGATGGATTAAGCAAATTATATTTCAGTTTGATTTTCTCGACAATTCATAAAGTTAGGCTTGTCGATTGGTGATAAGGACAGATAAATGTGAGGGAGGAGAAAAGGAAAGTGTAAGAAAAGTTAAGGTATGTATGAGCAGAAAGAAATTATATGTAGTTAGTTTAATATGGATTTAAATTTTGAGTTTATGTTATATAAATTTTTTTATAAAACAGTTGCACTTTCGTCAAGTATCTAATTACTATCGCTAAAACTATCATTTGCTAGGATTTTTCGTGCACCGCGATCGAGAACTGGTTATGACTTGTAGCAATAAAAGCAACAGCACTTTTAGCACCTACACTAGCAAGCTCTGGATAAAAAAAACGCGCCTATTATACTGCATTGATCTTCGTCACTGTCACTCAGGTCTTGTTCATTTTCTTGTCCTTGTTCCTCGCTAGAACTTGACAAATTTTTTACAGGATGGCTGATGAAAAACATTACCAAAAAATGTAATATATTTTCCGAGTAATTAACACATTGGTCTTCAAATTTAGCAAAACTGAATGGGATGGTAATAAAAGAATTTGGATTGTACACCGCTATCATGCAGTGGAGCTTGTGTAAAAAAAACACTCTTTTGAGCAGATGGACTATAATGAGACTCGTAAACAATTTTGCCGAGCATGGGACGATCACAAGGGGGCTTTATCATCACGATCTCCTAGTCCGGACGCAAGAAACTATCGCTACTGTAGTTGCTACCACACAAGCCGAAAGAAAATCCCTTTCAATTCTGATTGGTTTCAACAAAATGGTACAACTTCTCATCTGACCAGGGCTGTTCTGACATAATTGCAGTGGAAATCCCCAATAAAGTGTTCTCCAGAAACTTCACATTCCGTTGGCCCCCAGGATATTCTAACTTTACTGCGCTGACTTTTTCTTGTGAGGAAATTGAAAGCAGGAAATTTCACTAACTAGCCAACCAAGAAGTTTGAATGACCTAAATAATCTCTTCAAACGATGATCCAGACGGTAATGAATAACTTTTGATAAGATACCGCAGATGCGTCACCGAGCATTGGTCCATTTAAAAACAATTGTTTTTAAAACCAATAAAAATAACTAAGGAAAATGTATTATTTTTTAGATGAATAAAAAAAAAATGTGAGTTTCACAAAAAGCTCCTTAAGTTTCTTCATATTGCTACATGAAGCCGCCCTGTGTGTTCTTTGTCGTTTAATTGCCGATACTTGTTTATTTTGGGATCGGAGCACAGGAGCAGCGTAAGTTTTAAACCTTCCATTATTTTTTTCGGGAAATATTTCAAGTTTTATTGATTGTTTAAGCTTTCGTGAGCTTCTTCTGATCAAACCTTAAGGTACGCTGCGGCTGGAAGCTGAAACCTAAAACTAAAACTAAAACTTATTTCGGCTTTCAGGTTAGCAAAGCTTTATGACGTCATTTTCGATTTAGTTTAGCAAGGAAATGCTGCCGCTGGTTGCTCAAACTAAAACGTATATGACAGACACGAAACCTGTAAAGTATTTTTCTTGTGTGTTCGCGATTGTAAAATGAATACGTTTCAGCAAAATAATCGACGAAGAAAGTGTGTGTTGGACATTGTGTTATTCAATGTGATATGTGATATTGAGGAACTAGAGAATGATTTGACAGAAGTAAAGCGACGCAGAACAATAGCACCTTTCTTCACCAGCAGGCAAAACGAAGGAGCGCAAGAATTGCTGATTAACTGTCACTTGGTTGATAACCATATCAGGTTTTAAGAATATTTCCGCCTTTCGCCGCATTTGTTTCAATTTGTTTTAAATGCAATGAGAAACGATATAGCAGCTTGCAAAACGAACGCGAATTTAAAACCGATATCACCAAGACAAAAGCTCGATGTTACATTAAGGTTTGTATAAATAAAACTATACCAAGTTATAAAATTCATATTTTTATTATTTATTGTAAATTTACTTCATGTTTGATGGACCTGCTACGTGGACCATACCATCTTTAATTGAAAGTCCAAGTAATGGATTCAAACCGAGAGTATAGTTTGAATCCAAAACTTGGACTTGCTGCTTTTCTAACGCCAACTTCATTTGCCGTTCGCACACAATTGTATTTATTGCCATTTTCATGTCTATTTGGTCCTTTTCTGGGAAAGAAAGAACCGTTTAGCACATAGACTGGAAAAAAAATGCTCCATTGCGTTCATAGTATTTTCCCCTTCTTTGCTATTATCCAGCAAAGTTTGCAGCATTTCCATGCGATTTTCCATTAACGCAATGTTAGATGCTGCATCTTTTTCTTTGCGCATACCTCTCCGCTTTTTAGTTGGTGGTTTAGAAGACGATGCTTCTGTAGGGGTTGCAGATACAAATTCTTCGCACTCGAATGTGAACGTAGTAGCCTTTGATGCAACTGACTCGTGTGAATCAGGGGATATTGCTGAAGCTAATATCGAGTCACTTGGCGAACAAAGATTGTCATAAACATAAGCGTTTTCAGTCGATAGGTGATTTGTTATCAGCTTGTGGCACTCCACCTTAATGTTAGAAAGAGTATTCCTAAAAGCGCACGTTATTGTGAATTTATGTCCATAAAAAGCACGTTAAATTAAAAGATGTACTCACTCTTTTGCTACCACAGCAATTCCATCAAGAAATGAAAGTTGCTCCATTCTTCTTCTAATTTTTGGGGTGGCTGATCCTGTCCCCAGTTTATTTTCGCTTAAAACTCTTTTGTAATATTCGCGAATGTTTCCCCATTTCTTCGTACACGAGTTGACAGAAAGAAAAAAGTTTACGTTTTAATTTTTTTTCAGATTTTTGGCAACAGGTGAATCTTTTCGATCTCTTGCGTTTCAGTTCAGAATACACAGCAGTTACATCAGTCGAATAGTTCATAGCTGTCTTGAGGCGATTGTGAAAAACTTGTTAAATATCGCTATTCCTCCACCAACTGAAGTACAATTTAAAAAAAATGCAGTTGTTTTTTTCTCCCGATGGAATTATCCAAATTGGGTTGGAGCTATTGATGGGAAACATGTGCGAATTCGGTGTCCATCTAAAAGTGGCTCATTGTTCTACAACTACAAGGATTTTTATTCTGTAGTTTTACTAGCCATAGTCGATGCTAATTATAAATTCATTGCAGTAGACATAGGATCGTACGGCCGTGAAGGCGATGCAGGCATATATATGAAAAGCCAAATAGGCAAACAAATTAAGGCTGGTACGTTTAACATTCCAGAACTAGCAAAACTACCTGACACCGACATAAAATTGCCTCACGTTATACTTGGAGATGAAGCATTTGCATTGCACACCAACCTTATGAAGTCGTATCCAAGGAGGCAAGCAATCACATATAAAAGCAAGTTGGTGTATAATTATCGGCATAGCCGTGGTCGCCGCACCACAGAAAATACCTTTGGAATCTTGAGCCAATGCTTCCGAATCTTTTATACACCGATCAACATAAGCATTGATCGCGTTGATAACCTTATTGCCGCTGCATGCTGCCTGCATAACCTATTACGCGATGCAAAAATACAGCCACCAAGCTCAATAAAAACTAGAATCGATAGTGATTCATTAGACTTGCCGGTAGAAAATTTGTTATCAATCGCTCCTGCAGCTGGAGGCCGAAATTCTTTTGCCGCAACCGACGTTCGCAACCAGTTTAAAAACTACTTTAATGGATCAGGTGCAGTTTCATGGCAGGACGAATGTATCGACGAAAAATATTAATAACTTGGAATATCTATAGTGGGTAAAAAAAAGTTAAGGCACAAAATCTTAGTAACAACAAAAAACATATTTTTTTTATACTTTATTTATTTTATTGTTACTTTTACAAAACTTTTTTCAGCTACAGTGAATAGAAATATCAGATTTTTATGATTTTAAGTACATTTAAAGGTACTTTTTTCCATGAATTACAAATAAATTCCAATAAAACTGCGCTGTGTCTTAACTTTTTTTGCGCTACTTTGGATCACCAGTGAAAAATGTTACGTTAATCTTGTGCAATTTGTTTTACATCCAGTTTTTTCGATAATGTTCTTAAAGTAAACAACCAAAACTTTTGATTGAATGCAAAACCACTATCATTTATGATTAAAATAGCATTGAAAATAAGTTTTACTGAGAGTTTGTGTCTTTATTATTTTTCACCCACTCTTTATATTTTGAAAAAGGAAAATAAAGTGTGGCTACTCACCGTCTTTTTTTAACTCGGCAGCTAAACTCGCCCAAACACGATTTCTTTTTTCCACGTTCCGGTATTATGAATTACATACATTATAAATGAATTCATTCTGTCTCACGAAGTCTATCAGCATCTTTTCTTCTTCTGCTGTGAATTTTGCCATTACTCTTTCTTATTTCTGTCCAAATTTACTATTAAAATATGCAACAATCAAATTCCGAAGCCTACTCTTCAAATACTTTAAAACTAAAACGGCAAAACTAAAACTGAAAATAATGAACATGTTCATTACTCACTTTTAGTATCTGAAAGCTCAGTTTGACCGAAGTTTCAGTTTTAGCAAGAGCTTTCAGTTTTAGCATTCTATTGCAGCAGTCGCATGGGAATACTCTGGTTCATTCTAAAACTGAATTAGATTCAGTTTAAGTTTTTAGTTTTAGCTTCCTGCCGCAGCGTACCTTTAGTGAGCAAAAATATCTATTAATGATTTGGCTATGGTAAGTCGCGATTTTCTGATGCAAGACTGGCATATAATAAAAACTGTATTTGTACACAAGTAATTTTGCTGCTTCTTTCGCGTAGTGATCGAATCTTTAAAATTATTCATAGACATCGCATGATCTCTTCGCTAACTCCCGTAATAGATACCATTCTTGACGTGTTTTCAACAGCTTCCTGGCTGTCTTCACATCGATGATGGGTCAAAATCTTGTCAATTAGATGACCTAATTCTTTTCGACTTTTCTCTTGGACGCTTGTCTTCCTTCTTTGAAATGTTTGATTGTGCTGCTCCGTTACTGTCCACAATTGAAGATAAACAATGCAAATATTGCATTTCGAAGCAGACGCTATTTTTATGAGAGCGTTGAAAATTTTTCCATCGACAATTGTTAGTCATGAGCGGTGTCTCACGAACATTATTTGTTGTTTAAATGTGTAGCCAAATGT
This sequence comes from Nemotelus pantherinus, assembly GCA_963978885.1. NCBI lineage: Eukaryota > Metazoa > Arthropoda > Insecta > Diptera > Stratiomyidae > Nemotelus > Nemotelus pantherinus. Next base: position 44,121,976 of record OZ022266.1, on the reverse strand, counting down.
AAGATCTGGTCTTGTTCTTTGCTTTCTTCCTGAAATATAATTATGTCCGCTCTGTTGTAGATGAACAGCATATATTTTTCCACAAATTTTTGCACTATAGAAGGTACAAAGAACTAGAAGTCATCTGTGAATACAGCATCCTGGAATCGATGCATTTAATTGGCACAACTCTACTTGAAATATATATGGATCTCATGTTGCGACGAACTACTGGTCTACAAGTGCTTGAAGTTTCACTTCAGCTTATGTTTCCGAAAGTCAAAAAATCTATTCGCTGTTCTTACTCCCACAAGTAATGCCATCAACATTAGAACAAAAGTCACAAACGCAATTCATCTTCGATAAATAATTACTAATCACTAGAATTTCCTTTAACGATTATATTCTCACCATCCTGGCATCCTGTTATCGCACCATATCGCATAATATCGTACATTTTCATATAAGCGTCATAAATCTTTTTCATTTGCATCATTAATTTCGATATGTAGGCACTTCCGGGACCAAGCTGAGAGTAGTGTGATATATTGAGCGACGAAATAAAGGCAAGAATTGGCAAGCCATCGTGAAAATCGTCTTTGAATGGAAAACAAGTATGCCTGACTTGGCACTTTGTTGGCTCTCGGTGGTGGTCAGCATGACGTGGTCATTCTCTATCCGTTATTGTTGAGAGAAAATTGCTATGGAGGTTGGTGAAGTGAAAGATAAATTATCGTAGTGCATATGGTTGACGAGAAGGAAGAAATTTGCGATGAAAAAGGGAGCTGTGTATGAAAGAAATAAAAAAGCTGTAAGCATCAATTCGGCGATTCGCATTGCTCTGGCAAAGAAAGATGATTTCGAATTTTTAGGCACCCCTTAATTTCAGTGGAAACAATAAAAGCAAATAAAATTTGTACAATTACGAATTATGATAACTTTTTAAAGAGTCATCAGATCATTACGAAACCTACAGGACACAATCACGTGTAAGCATTAGTTGTGATTACTAGGTGGGCAACCCTGCAGGTACGACCGGCATATAAATAGCAGTCATTCAAACTATTAACCCTCTTAAAAACGTTTGACTTTTTAGGAAAATTTGCAAATGATTGATAAATTTGATGCTTGACACATCACGTCCAAATGAAATTTTCAAATTTGCTCATCGCAAAAGAATGGTAACAATTGATCATTTTACCTTATTCTTAGCACCGAAAAGTTTTGATCGCGAGAACTCAGATCAAAATGAAATATTCAGAATGTAATTACATTAAGTACGGCCAGGTATGATAGAAGTTTTTTGAATATGCTAATAACTTTTTGGCTGTAGTGCCATCTTGAAAAAACTTGCAACCAAATAAACGCTTTTTTTTCTATAGCTTCCGATGTAGTCACCAGCATGAAACGAAATTTACATAGTAGGCTAATTTCACTACAACCCAAGTTTAGCAGAGCTTACAAAATGTTACCAACAAATTATCAGATAAATTTTTCATACAGGATTAAGCAGCTAATGTTAAAATTATCCAATTTCAATATTTTCCACGCATGACAGCTCTCAAAATCTTTCTGCCCTAATACCTTCTGATGAATTCATCGAACCAATACGAAATTAATAGGATAGTTTGGTCTTTACAATGAGCTTATGTAATTTTCTTTCCGCAGCGGTTCTAGTAAAGGACTGGTCATCTTTTCACTAACATATACTACCATCAAATGTTCATAAGACAAACACCTGCTAAAGTTTCAAACTTTAGTGGGTGTCAACCAAAACAAATTTTCGGCTTGCATAGCTTCCAATGCAAACATTGTGTCCAAATTAAATTCATAGGGTTGGTTAATCTCAATGTAAAATATAAAGACAGATTTTTGGTTGCGGTGCTATTTGGCTGTCAAGGATGCAATTCGTCGAAAAAAGCAAAATTGGTTGATAACTTACAAATATAATGAATTATTTTGTTCACCAAAGTATGCACCCATATTGTCTGTACTCTTTTGTCATCGAAGCTGCAAGTTTTTCAGGCCGGCTGCTTAAAACCCTGGCGAACGAGAATCAATGAATTCCTGGAAGGCTAGTTTTACAGCATTCCCGGAACTAAATTATTCTTCCAAAAAACAACAACAATTGCTGAAATTACAGAAGCAGTAGAAGTCAGGTAAGATTTGATGATTATGAGATGATTATGAAGAAGTTCCCAACCCAACTCCTGTAGTTTTGCCACAGTTATTTGTGCAGTGTTCGGTCATACAATATAGTACGACCGAAGTCAATCTGTTGACCAATGTGGGTTATTTATTTTTGAAGGTTTAAGTTTCATCCAGTTGGTTGCAGTATATTTCTGCTGTAATCGTTGAACCAGGCTTCAGGAAATCATAATTAATCACAACTATGCTGGAACACTCACTATCAGTTTCTTTTGACTGATATTACACTTTGAGCTGTGTTTTGTTGATTGTCCTATCACTGAGCTGAACGTTCGCAATTGTCATATTGGATATATTTCTGATCACAATTGGCAATTTGATTCAAAAACGGATCAGCTTTGTGACATCAGGCAAGCTTAGAAAAGCTTTTGTTTCTGTTTTCATTCATTTATGTGGTTAAATGTACGAAATTTGGCGACCCAATTTGACACTGTCTGCTGCGTAATAGCACTACAGACAAATACACTATTGGCCTTTCGCGCGCTTTGTAATGCCGTAGTTTCCTACGTCGTAATAGTTGGAATTAATTGATATTTTTTAAAATTGTACAATATTTTAGTGCTAACAATAATTTCTTCAAACAGATGAGATGTTTTACCTTCCTACAAAAAAAAAAGCAGAACGGTAAAATTATAAGCCAATGTCAAATTATAAGTCGTTAAAGTTGGCAATATTGCTAACTATAATTTTCATGCTTGCCAACCTGTCAAGCAAGGCATTATCAGCACCGGGTAGATGTGCAACTTTGACACAGAGATCTTACCATTAAGTTTTCCTATGAGAAACAACTTATGACGAAGAAAAGTAAGATATGTATTCCCCTCGTCAGTTTCGAAATTTTTGGGGCTGGTCACCTCCAAACTCTGTTAAGCAAAGTTTCCTGCGAACGATGCAGGTTTGTGCGAGATTCTTACTCACTTACTCTTACTGACCCGATGACCACGGGACCGCTTTTGTATTACTTCGACTCGGTGGTGCAACTAGAGCCTATCAGGTGCCCAACGAATACTTTCGTTCTGTCAGGATCAGTCTCTTTTCAGCCGCAATTCAGTCTCTACATATGCTAAAAATTAAGCTTGAAAATATGCAAGAGCTGTACTCACTTCTTAGCGTGAAAAATTGCTTGGAAGTTGCTTTCGCTTTGAAAATGCAGATGGGAATGATACATGTCTCTAATCATTTCACGCCAATAAAGTATGTGCAGTTGATTTTTTCGAACTGAAAAGTGACATTTGGTGTTTGAATTTGAAAATTCATTTGTGCAAATGCCTTTTAAATAATAAAATCAATCGAAAATTGAAGTTTTTGACAAATTTTTTGAGCTCGGCAAAAAAGGCTATGTATTAGTTTTTTGAGACGCTGAAGGAATTATTATGGTGGAATACTTGGAACGGAAGCCACTACATTAAGCTTTTACTACGCAGACCAAATAAGGAGATTGGGGGAGGATATTGAAGAAAAAAGACGCGTCAAACTGCGAGCCGGAGTGCTGTTTCATCAAAACAACACACCGGTTCACAAGGCTGCAGTTGCGGTGGCTGCAATTCAAAAAACAGGATTCGACCTGCTTGAAATTCCACCCTATTTGCTAGATCTAGCATCCAGGTACTTTTGTTTCTTTGCTCGGTTAATACTTTTGTTTCTTTGCTCGGGTAAAAAATTTGAAGATGATACCGCTGTTGGGCGTTTTGGTAGCGTAGAGGCAAAACAGATGGACTAAATGTTTTAACTTCCTGGGAGACAGTTTTGAAAAATATATGTTTTTTTTTAAGTTTCACCACCTTGGTTTAATGTGATTATCATAACTAGTGGATCAGCCCTCGTATAGTACAAAGTTCGCCATCTTAGCTCGACGGTTTTCAAATTTTAAGGTGGCCGCCCGTATATCTGCATCACCCCGCCATAAAAAGGTTGCGTTTACTTTATTGCATGCTTTTCGGATGTGCTTTCCGTACGTCGGTTTCGAGCCAAGAATCACCTCGAGATACTCAGCAGATTTTCTTTTCTCGACTTCTTTGGGGCCAGCCGTCATGAGTATGACTATTGGATTTCTTCTTTTCGTCAGTATGACAATCTCAGTTTTGTGGTCACCACTCGAGGGCCCACAGTTTTCCATCCAGCCTTCAACCGTTCTTATTACTTGGTTTAGTTTGGTCAAGGTGGAGATTTCTGGAGGTCTACATCATCAGCTTAACCTACTATGTGTACATCTTCTGGCATTTTAAGGAGCAGGAGACCTTTGTTTGCATCATTCCACAGGTCTGGCTTAAAAATGGATCCTTGTGCTGCTCCGGCTGTAATATTTTTGGGTTGATTTCCCTGACTCGTCTGACATATCAGGTAACAATTTTTCCGATTACAAACTCTGGAGTTTTTTCAGTTCTTTATTTTGATAGCAGCACTACGAAGTCAATCTAGAGTGCACAAAATATTATCTTCCCGATCAAACATGTGAGCGTATTCTACTCTCGTCAGGAACAGCAAGTCTACGATGTGCTTCTACCAAATCTGACTAATCCAACATCTTTGGATGCAATCATGGAATGAAAATGAAATTCACAAGACCGATTGACTTCAAAAAGAAAAAAACCGAAAACACTTTTGATGGCGACGACCGGTAAATTTGACTTTTTTTTCTATGCTAAATTTTTCTATGTTTGAGTTTGAAAATTTATCTAGTAAATCTTTCAACCATATAAAGTCTGAAATAAAATCGAAATATTTCCTCTACTTTTCTTTGAAAATCAGTTTTCTAGTGATTTCTGTGCGCTAGAGTTTTTTGATGATGGAAATGATGGCTTTTTCTTGGAAAGTAAATAGTACAGAAAAAATTATGTCATTATTTTATGTCATATAATCGCAAATGTTGCTATTTTTCGAAAAATTTTCTAAGAAAAGCAAAAATATCTACCAATCCCGTAAAATCACTCGTAAATTGGTTTTAATCAATTTGATGCGTTTCTTTCTGATCACTTGAAACCGATTAACATGTCAGTTTTCGGGAGAAATTCTTGTTTTGACCACTTGTGTAATTCTAAGGTAAGAATGGATTGACACTTGAGCAATTTCAACATTGCATTTATTAGCGGTAGGGTGAGTATAGATATGCAATAGTTAGTATATTATAATTCAAGTAGCTTAAATTACAGGCTGCTTGAATTATATTAGCCCTACACTGAAAGAAAAACTCTTGGTTGGTTCACCTATTTTTAATAGTATTGCAACGATTCATTCAAAATCGTTAAACGAACTATGGAAAGTAGTTATTTTTACTATGTTAATATAGTTAATTTAACGATATAAAAGTAGTTGGCTCTGGTTGTACAAAAATATCGCAACGTTCATGAAATCAACTGTTTTAATTATTTCATAACCACGAAAAATAGTTGATCCATAGAAAAATATTCATCAATTCACTCAAAACTTCAACGTTTCGAATTATCAACAGTTTTTATGGTACTTAAACTACTTTGCAATAGTTGATTTCAACAAACGTAATTCAGTGAGCAACGTCTTTGGAATTAATCTACGCAAAGTAGAATGGTTTCAACATTTGGATGTTTTTCATGCTCCGAATGAAATTTTTTTTTGTTTATCAACCACGCGTCATGGTGCATAAAAGTAATCAACAATTTTCTTATGGTTGTTTTAACTATAGCCCTAGTTGATGCAAAAACAACTAAGGAAAACTGTCGATTTTTCATACGCCTCATACTCATACTCCTATTCTATCATAGAAGTTTCATATGCTACATGGCAAAATTGTGTTCGGTTTGCTGTTCGATATAATTCATATTCATGTTATGCTGTGAAGCCTTTATATTACGCTGTATGACGCCTTTTGTGCAATTAATGTATGCACTGAAAGAAAAATCTTAGTAAAATCAACAATTTTCCTTAGTTGTTTTTGCGTCAACTATGCGATTTACTGCGATTTTTGTCGATTGTATAACCAGAGCCAACTACTTTTATATCGTTAAATTAACTATATTAACATAGTAAAAATTATTATTTTCCGTAGTTCGTTTAACGATTTTGAATGAATCGTTGCAATACTATTAAAAATAGTTGAACCAACCAAGAGTTTTTCTTTCAGTGTGCATGTAAAGGACATGCATTGCGATGCAGTGCAGCGCCGAAGCAGTGAGCGCATACGGTGTATATGCTCTGACCTAGCTTTTTTTCTTACTTAATTATCTGTGCCGCTTTTATATGGCTGTTTTGAAAAACATTAAGAATTATGGGCTGCAAATATTTTTTTTTAGTCTTTTGGCAAAATAGTAGGATTTTATTAAACCCTTTACGTTTACCACTCCGGACAAAAGCCCGGGTTGTACGTTTCTAGCGCTAACCCTGCCAGAACACACCAAAATGGGCTATAGTTATTTCGTACTATGTACATTGTTGGAATACCATTGTTTGTGGTTGCTTACTTTTTTTGCACCACGGACGTTGTTTATCAGCCACGCGTCATGGTGCATAAAAGTAATCAACTATTTTTTTATGGTTGTTTTAACTATAGCCCGTAGTTGACGCAAAAACAACTAAGGAAAATTGTCGATTTTACCAAGTTTTTCTTTCAGTGTAGAACGGTAACGGGGGTGAAAAAACACCCCCGAGCGCGGTTTAAATCTCGCGCCAAATGCTCTCGCTATGTATGTACTTTTCGCAATGATGATATATGTATGTCTTTATACTATGATGGTGTATGTGCTCTTTGTTTTCTAATAAAGTTGGTTTATTCCAATTTGAACGATGTTCTTACTAATAATACCCATTTCCGCGGCAGAAATCGATTTTTCGATTTCTTACAATTTGCACACTTTGATTTCTTCAAAAACAAATACATGTTTTCAGAACTGGAACACCTGATATTATCTTAAAGCATAGTATCTTCGCTTTATAATCCCGTTAGATTCATTCAATTCCGTTGAAAATTGATTAAGATATCGTAAATTTACGAGAAAAAAAGTTATTTTGTTGATTTATCACGCTTCTCGCCATTCTTACTCATTTTTCTCTCATCATATAAACTTAAAAAAAAAAAGGTTTTTGTGCCAAGTGATTCTACATTAGAAAACAAAAAATGAGCTCACATAACATTCTCACAGTCATAATGGGTGTAGTGTGAGGTACGAATTTTTGACAATTGGGGTGTTTTTTCACATCACGTTACCAAAATAGGGTAAAAAAAATAGCGTTACCGTTCTAGGATTAATACTTAATTCGATGCTATTTTCTTTCATGTTTTTATACTTTTGAATATTTGAATTTATTATATTATGACAATAAATATAACAAGAACAGAATGAGGTTCAGTTTGGCTTTCCTTCGTCATTATTGTGCTCTATCATTAATGCTTGAAGATCTCTAAATTTCTGAAGATATATTCTATGAACTAAGGCAACAAAATTAATTTTTTACTTATTTCATCATTTATAATAGCTTCTCGTGTCCTGAAGGGTACGTACGTCATACAGAAAATAAATCAGTCTATCCAATACATATGTTTATTCATTCTGAAACAACCATTGGTAATTTGTTATTCTGTCAGAATCTTACACATCCTTTAAATCACAACCATATTTCGTTACTCCTTTAGCAACGGCACTATCTGACCATCTTCGTAGGCAATCGTTCAAGTCAAACTGGACATGCCACTCCCAAACATCCCATTTCGGGCAATAAATCAAATTACATTGTCAGGTCGAAAGGGCGTGTAGAAACATTTTCTCGGTAATGTCGTTACGTGTCCATTTGTGTCAGAAACATGATATGCTTGGACATCTGAATGGGTAGCAGCAGCTGCCCATTTTCAATAGTTTGCCCCGGTCAGATGGCTTGAAGATGCATTCAGTGTGGAATGGATTTGTGAGAAGTTAGATTATGGTCATGAATTGTGGAATGAAATATTGATTGAATAGTTGTTGCTGGGCTAGAAGGAGGAAGAGGATTCTTTTTGATTCACAAACGATATTGATTGTGGTTTCTCGTTTATGCTGTTTTCTGATATTAATCTAATTATTTGGAATCCTCGTGAGTAAGAAATCAATTTTCAATTGCTGTGCTTGCTAAATTTTCTTAAAAAATTATAAATCTTTTAGCTGATAGCTTCTCGCTACTTACTCCTTGTGTCTTGGCAGGGGCGGATTTGCCACTAGGCCCGGGCCTAAGGCGGCAAATTTCGGGGGCGTCAAATTTTCGATTTTTTTGGGGCGCCCACTTTTCGATTTTTTTTTTGGGCGGTCAAATCCGCCCCTGTGTCTTGTTCAAACAATCTCAGGTTGATTACTCATTTTCGTTTGAATTCCCATAACACGCGAAAAAAACAATATCCTTTTCTGCTTCCAAAAGACTATGACTGCATAAAAACAATCACTTCAGCACGCTATGGATATGTCAAACAGATTCTAAGCGCCAAAAAAGAAGTCACAATGATAATCATCCTAAGACTTGTGCCTGAATAGAAATGTCAACATCTATCAGAGTCAGATTTTCCTCGAGACATTCACTCAAAACCTCCACTGCTTGATCAACTCCTTCCCACCCTCAGTATCACTTTGCTGTAATATTTTCGTCATTTTGATATGGATTAGCAACGAAAGCGGCAACCGACTGTTGGCTGATAGTTCAGTCGTACAAACCTTGCGGATGGCTGGCTCATCGAGGTATATTCCTGACATTTAGGAAATATTATGTGAACGATGTGAAGAAAAACAACAACCGAAACAAAATTTCGTGGAAGGATATGGTCGGTGAGTGAAGCGACGCAGAGCTGTCAGTACTCAGTGTGTGCATGTCAATCAACTTGTTGAAAGCGAACATGCCTGCCGAAAATCTGTAATGGAATTTCCGAGTTGAATGTAGTAAATATATAATGATTTGACAATAGTTTGTGAACATTTGACATCAGGTTGAAGTCAGATTTGTTTGCTAAATTGAATCTCGTTTACAATACAAAATACAATAGAAAAATTTCTGAATCAAAGCCCACACTGGGCGCGATAAAATAATAAACTCTGCTTAGGTTTCAACTTCTTATTCCGAAAGAATAACCACTGAAACGCACAAATTTAAAACAAAACATTTCAGCTAGAAAATATTCAGTGTTTTTAATTGAAAGTACCCCAGAAGCAGATACAAATCAAATCATATACATCCATAAGCGAAAAATAGCATTGTCATAAGTTTTTAAATTTTAAATCTGACATTCAAATATTTTCACTGACATGATGTCATCTGCAAACCTTGGAAAAATATATCCTTTATACAATCTGTGCACGTTGTTGTTCCTTTCGTATTATACTCCTCATCCGTGTATGTTCACTTTTGCAGACACATTTAGCATCTCCTGGTGACATTCTAGTCCGGGAGGTGTGACATAAACGATGAATGAATGAAATTCATTTCGAAAAGACGGAGCAATACCAACGACCAAGACCACGACAGTGGCAGTCGGAACTATAACAACAAAAACAATAGCAACAACAACAGCGTCAGTGACAGTTTCTCCAAAACGTCGCTGTCGTTGTGCCATGCTATTGTTCAACGCTGACACGTATTTTATAGGAACGTTGTCTGACAGCGACAACGTCAACGTCATTGTTGTCGTCGTCGTAGTCGAGGACGATGAGGACGACAAGGACAATGTTCCTGAGGACGAAAACGGCTGCTGAAGAAATTTATATACAACATGGAACCGAAGGAAGACTACTCCGATGACGGATAATGGAGTGACATACTGTACAGAGAGCGAGTTGTGACTTGAAATAGAATCCAGAATGCACAAGATATGTATATGATAAACGCTTGTAGGCATCCGATTGAAGATGAAATGAAAGCAAGAATGATTTGCGAGAGGAGATAGAGAAGCAGAAAGGGGTGTGCATGGGTGGATATCATTCAAAGAAACTTGGTATCGTAACATATCATCATTAGGGAAAATCAAGTTGCATTGCTGTCTGTTGTGTGTCTGACTGCCTGTCGACCTGTCAATTTATCGTTGACAGGTTACCAGCATTCAGATCAGGAAGCTCAGCAAATGGTTGCTGTAAAATGAATCAAATATTTCTTTCTTGCAAATGCTCTGTTTCTTCGTTTTGTAATAAACTGGTGATATCTGAGCTATAGGTCTGGAAGAAAAAAGCCAGGAATTAGGCTCATGTGTCTCTAAGCTGCTAAATAAATTTCAGCAGTAAAATATAATCACTAAAAATAAACTTAAAGTTACATTTTAGTCCAAGTAGTACATCAAATGCATAATGAAAAGTATTGCCATAAGTGTAAGTAAAGAAGTTTTATTTTCAAACATGTTTTGGGTGAATTTTTTACACATATATTTCTCATGCACGCGCCATCCGATTAAACTGAAACTTTCACGATACATTTGTGTATATACAGAATACACAATATACAGAATCCAAATGCTTATTATCTTTAACACTTTGGTGCCGGCGGCCATTTTAGTTATATCTTAGGTATGCCTATTATTCTATCAAAAAAAAATATTTCAAATAAACTAAGTTTGCGAAATGAGTTTTGAACGTGTTTTAAAAAACATGTGATAAGGTTTTGGAAATTTTCAACTCTATGTATGCGCTAGGTGCCTAATATGAGATCGGGGAAATTTGAAATTTTCTGAATTGCGATACATTTTGACAGAGCTTTTGAATGATTACAAAACTTACAGAACATATTGACGCTACCGAGTTGTATACTTGTATAATTTCGTATGAACGTGCTGGCAATCCTGTAGCTAAAGCAGTTGCTGAAAGTGAACACTTTCAAACCATCGACTTTCCTGAAATATTTTCGGTTTCCAAGAAAAAGCAACTCAAAAATAAATCTTATGCTTTGTCTACACAATCAAAGTAAAACTTTGGAAATTTTTTGTCGAACAAGAACGGTAGCCCTTCCCCAATGTACCTATATTTTTAACATCAAAAACTTCTGTTTAAGGGAACTCACGACCAAATAATCAGATACAGCTGAAATTTACAGTATGTATTGACCTTAAGTAGAACCAGGTTTGATAGAAGCAATTTTGACATTCTGTGGTGACATCTTGAAAAATCACGAAGAAAAATAACTGGTTTTGGCCCTATAAATTTTGATTCAGCCAACAGATTTCGAACCACGTTTGGTAGAAACTTTGTTGAAAAATTGCCAGTTATGGTAATTTTAGTGTATTAAATTTTGAAAATTTACCGAGGAAAATAAAGCTCTATACCTTATAACTTCCAGTGCAGTCATGGAATCATTACTAAATTCGTGTGGCAAACTGAATTTTTTGTAGACAATGCTCAGCAGAAATATGATAGGGTTACCAGCTATGGTTGCTTTTGTAACGCGCGCCTCAAGAAAGACCCGCTTGAGATGATTCGAACAAATATATACTTGTTTTCTCGGTACCGTGGTTCAAACAGGGTATGAGCGATCTACCCTTATGGTAACAGATGATGAGTAGTGAATGCCTGCTGACTCGCCGTAGGCATCCACTAACCATGTGTGGGTGAAAAGGCATCTTGTATGGATTATACGATGATGTGAAGAGTGATGTGAGCTATTGAATGTGAAAAGGATGAGTTAGGTAGCTGAGACGTGGTACTAAGGAGATCAAGGACTCACTCTTCTGTTTGAGCTGCACGGGCGCGGTACCGAGTTGACGCGAGAGAAACTAAGTCGTTATAATTTCAGGTGTGAGGTTAATACTCAGAGCTCTCTTGAAGATTTCACTGAGCAATTGTGCGGTAACGATTATTTTTTCGATTACTATGGCAGAACGTGATTGTGAAAGTGTAGTTATGAGTGAAGACAATAATACGATCCGCGATGTGAACAACATAAGTGCTATGGATATGCGCGAATTAGAACTATTGCGGCGAGAAAAAGAGCTGCTTGTACGGGAAAACGAATTTTTGCGGCGTCAGTTAAGCGAAAGCAATAGTTCGATGGCAACAAGTGTGAATGTGAACAGTGATTGTGGAAATGAAGGATATAGGTCACTCGCGTCGGGTTCAAGAGCAAGTGATGTAGGTAAGCAGCCACTAAAAGTTGGCTTTGATGTCATTAAAAACCTTATTGAAACATTTAATCCGGCGGGTTCGGTGAGCATATGCCGATGGATTCAAAATATTGAATCCGTAAGTGATATTTACGGATGGAATGACAATGAAAGGTTACTCTATGCATCACTTCGACTCGATGGTGCAGCACTGAGCTGGTATCAGGGAAAACGTCATTGCCTTAAGGAGTGGCGAACATTCCGCGACGCCATCTTGGAGAGTTTCCCATCGAAAATTGGTGGTGCTAATATGCTAATGGAAATCTTGCTTCGACGACGCCATCGTGGTGAGTGTTTGGAAAAATATTTCTACGACGTAGTGGAAATGGCATCTAAGGCGGAATTGTCCGAGCAAGCTACGATGCAATACATTGTTAGCGGCCTAAACGATAGAAGGCTAGTGGATAGCATAGCTGCCATAAAATGCGATTCCTTACCTGAGTTGCTAAGGGTGATAAAGAGGCAGGAGGAAATTAAGGAGCAAAGCCATTACCGTGATCGATTGGACTCTCGAACGCGATACGAACCGCCAACTAAAAGAGTACGTGGAGAGGAAGCATTGTCAACAACAAAACGCGATCGTCCACTAACTTGTTTCAAGTGTAAAAAAGACGGACATATTGCCAATAAATGTCCAAACAGTGGCAGTGAAGACAGAAGAGAAAGACGGTGTTTTAGATGCAGAAAAGTAGGGCATTTAATGAAAGATTGCAAAGGAGCAACAGGAAATACAACAAAAAATGACTGACTAGCCGACGAGTGTTACCGTGACATCAAAATCGGGCGTGTAGTATTAAGAGCCTTTGTAGATCTTGGAAGTGATGGTACCACGATAAAACAGTCAGTGTGCTTAGAAAATGGTTGGACTATAAAGCCTAGTCATGTAACACTCACAGGATTTGGGAACAATAAAGTGAACGCATACGGACAATGTGAAAAACTTGTGGAAGTTGACAATATCGGGAAAAATATACGTTTAATAGTAGTGCAAGATGACGTTCAAGATTGTGCGGTAATACTTGGCAGGGATTTTCTCGATGATCCAATAATTAAAGTGGTGAAATCATACAAAAAACTCGAAATAAAAAGAAAGTTTAGTGAGATTGACGGAAGTGGTAATGATGACAGTGAAAGTTCGTTTAATGGTGCAAGTGATCACACTTCGACAGTCAACACAAAAACTGGAGAAGTCGTGTTTGATGTGCTCACTTTAAGGAGTAACACAATCGATATGGAAAAAAAAATCAAAATGGAAGCGGGATTAGATGATATGACAATTAAAAGGCAGCTCATCGACTTAGTGAAAAAAAACAGTGATCTTTTCGCAGAATCGACTAAGAATATCGGTAAGACTAATTTATTGTCATTGAAAATTGAAGTAACGGATAGCAAGCCAATTGTTTATCGGCCATATAAAGTTCCTTACGAACTGCAATCTACACTTAGGGCTACAATTAAAGATCTTCTGAGCAGCAAAATAATCAAAATATCCAATTCGGAATATGCTAGTCCCGTGTTATTCATTCCCAAACAGAATGGACAATATAGAATGTGCGTGGACTATAGGAAGCTAAATTCGGTGACCAAAAGAGAACATTTCCCTCTACCCAATATTGAGGAAACACTTAATTTATTCTGCGGTAAAATTTATTTTACAACCCTCGATATGTTCAGTGGATATCATCAAATTCCGATCGACGATGATAGCCAGAAATACACTGCGTTTATAACGCCGGAAGGGCATTATGAATATCTTAGAGTTCCTTTTGGGCTGACTAATGCACCAGCAACCTTCTTACGTCTAATGAAGCTCGTTATACCCGAAATCCCAAGTGAGTTAGGTATTGCCGTGTGCTATATGGACGATATTCTCATCGCTACAAAAACCCTGGAATCCTCATTAAAAATTATAGAAATAATGTTTAATTCATTTCGCAGCCACGGGTTAACCTTGAATTTGGAGAAATGTAAATTTTGCGAGAAATCAATAACCTTTCTAGGACATAAAATTTCTCAAGGCGAAATAACTCCAGGTGATAATAAAATCAATGCAGTTCGGGACTTTCCAGCACCAGAAAATCCACGTCAAGTAAGACAATTTTTAGGGCTAACAAGTTATTTCCGCCGATTTGTAAAAGGTTTCGCCGAAGTTGCTCGACCTTTAAATATACTACTCAAAAAGAACGCCGAATTTAAGTGGACTGATGATCAGCGACGTGCATTTCAGAAGCTGAAAGATGCTCTAGTTCAGCATCCAACTCTTGCAATTTATGATCCCGCTCAACTTCACGAGGTGCATACTGATGCAAGCCGACATGGATTGGCCGGTATTCTCATGCAAAAAGATGACGGGGGTATTTTGAAACCAGTGTCATATTTCAGTCGAAGCACGACAGAAGCAGAGAGCCAATATCATTCCTATGAATTAGAGGCACTTGCTGTAGTTGAAAGTTTAGAACGTTTCAAATATTATCTTTTGCACAAGCATTTCAAAGTCATTACAGATTGCAACTCTTTGAAAATGACTCAAGATAAAAGAAATCTCATACCGCGGATAGCTAGGTGGTGGCTAAAAATCCAGGAGTTTAATTTTGACATGGAATATCGACCGGGAAGTCAACTTGCTCACGTTGATGCGCTAAGTAGAGCACCCGTCGAACCAGGACAAGAACAGGAAACCGTAGCATCGAAGGTGATGCTGATTAGTTTAGCTGAAAATGATTGGGTGTTAGCATTACAGCTTCAAGATCCATTTTTGAAACATATCCAGCAAGTTTTGCTCGGAAACGAAACCAGTGGGGACGATATCAACGGTATAAAGGGAACATATTGTTTGCACTACGGACGTGTGTTCAAAAACACGAATCAAGGAAAACGATTTGTTGTCCCGCGTGCTATAAGGTGGCGCGTTCTACGTATGTCTCATGATGAAATGGGGCATCCAGCAGCTGAGCGAACAACTGCAAATCTTCAAAAGTATTTTTGGTTCCCGAATTTGAAGCAGGCTGTTAAGAAGTACATTAATTCATGTATTGACTGTTTATACAATCGCCGTGGTCAGGACGAATCCAATTATACAATTTATTCTCCATTACGGGAAGCAATACCATTCTATACAATCCATTTGGATTTCTTGGGACCATTTCCAAAAAGTAAATCAGGGAATATGCACTTGCTAGGAATAATAGACGCCTTCACAAAATTCATCATTTTACGAGCGACAAAGGCAACGACGTCTAGAATCGCAATTAAAACATTAGAAGATATCTCCCAATATTTTGGCACGCCAACAAGGATTATTAGCGATCGTGGCTCCACATTCACAGCGAGAGAATTCCAGAAATATTGCAGCGACAACGATATTCGTCATGTACTAAATGCGGTGCAAACCCCTCGAGCAAACGGACAAATAGAGCGATATTTCCGAACAGTCAAAACGGCAAAAGGAAGAAAACTCTTGGGATAAATGTATACGGAAGGTGCAGTGGGCATTGAATTCAATGCAACAGTCGGTCACAAGGAAATCGCCATTTGAGCTACTGATGGCCTTCAAGCCGAGGGACATTTTGAGCAATAAACTTATATTAGCCTTGCAAGTAGACGGGGATGTAGCTGACCCAGAAGATGAATTACCATTATCGGAATTACGACAACGGGTTCTAAGGGACATGACGACTTCGCAACTAAATCAAGCGGACAAGAAGAATTTTGGACGACGAAAATCACAGGCATATGTTGAAGGTGACTTAGTGCTGATTAAAGTGGAGTCAAGCGCAACGGGGCAACCTCGGAAGCTGCAGCCAAGATTCAAAGGTCCGTATCAAATTAAAAAAGTCTTAGGAAATGACAGGTATCTGGTGGGTGATCTAGACAACTTCCAATTGAGTCAGAAGCCGTATGAATCGGTGCATGCAGCTGATCGAATGAAGAAATGGTGTATGTTGGATGATTTCGATTGGGATGACAGTGACGACGAAGCAGTGGTGTTAAATTAAGTGCTTGTGATTTGTTACATTACTCTGTGTGTGAAAGTACAATTAAAACAAGGCAATAAAGCGCACATGTATCAATTCTGGAGATTACTGAAGGGAAGGAGTAGTAAGCGAAGGTGAGTTAAGTTGCATAAACTAATTCGATTGAAGTATCATCCATATCATGGGCAATTTAAATGCGTATTCGTAGAATAAAAATTAGGAATCAATTACTATTCGCTATGCGTGAGAATAATAGTATAATTAAACTATCACGCTGTGTGCGGAAATGATAGAGCTGTGTGCTGTTGTATTGGTTAGCTACCCGATGTACTATCACGCTGTGTGCGGGAATGATAGAGCTGTGTGCTGTTGTATTGGTTTAGCTTAACCCCTGTACTATCACGCTGTGTGCGGAAATTATAGAGCTGGATATTGTTACGTTGGCTTTAATGTGACTGCAACACTGAGACAGTGTTATCGCAGGTTGGCCGAGTTGTAACGCGCGCCTCAAGAAAGACCCGCTTGAGATGATTCGAACAAATATATACTTGTTTTCTCGGTACCGTGGTTCAAACAGGGTATGAGCGATCTACCCTTATGGTAACAGATGATGAGTAGTGAATGCCTGCTGACTCGCCGTAGGCATCCACTAACCATGTGTGGGTGAAAAGGCATCTTGTATGGATTATACGATGATGTGAAGAGTGATGTGAGCTATTGAATGTGAAAAGGATGAGTTAGGTAGCTGAGACGTGGTACTAAGGAGATCAAGGACTCACTCTTCTGTTTGAGCTGCACGGGCGCGGTACCGAGTTGACGCGAGAGAAACTAAGTCGTTATACTTTTGTATTATTTTGCATATCTTTAGTAAGCGATTTTATCATAAAATCTTCAAATCATAGTGATCTTGTAGTGAAAATAAAAAACAAATATTACGTTCTAGAAAATTTGAAAACTTTTACGGGTGGTAACCCTATAATTTCTAATGCATTTAGCGGATCAATATGAAATCGGTGCTAGCAAAAGGCTGCCAGCACGGGGCGTTTTTGACATTTTCGCACCAATAAATACTTACATAAAGTATTAACCACGCGAGCATTTGCAATGAAAATATGTAAACAATAATTAAATTTTCTAAGGTCTGGACAATTTTTGGATGGCATTCCCAAACACCTTTCTATCGCTATAACTTTCGATGAAGTCATCGAAATTAAATTGGCTTAGGGTACTTAATTACCTAGGGTGTCCTTAAGTAGCTAGTAGTAGAATACACACTCAAAATCTGCACAAATTCTCTACTGTTCTTCGAACATTTGTGTTTTTAGCGCTTCTGATGCGCTAGGGTTTTTTTTTATTCATTTTTTCTAATTTTTGAAAAAATTTGGTATTAGAATAAGTTTACCCAAAAATGCATACATCTTTATGGAGCAAAAATATTCAATGTGATAATCTCTGCTATGCGTAATCTGATCAAGGTGAAGTTTTTGGAGGAATATGACATATATAAGAATTACATCAATGTCAAGCGATGGATGCAGGAAAGTCGTTCTGGTAGCTCTGCGCAGCTGGGGTGGGTTCTGAAAAATTAAGCTAAATCGCTTTGGAAAAGAGCGGTTCGGGGGCGTTTACGGCCATTTCTAGGGCACCCTACTTCAGGGGTAATGAATTTTTGTTTTACTTCTTTGATTGTTCGCTATCAAACTTCTTGTCAGGCTCTCTTCCGGACTTTGGTCTAGTTGGGATGTTCCTGCTTAGCCTCATAACTCTTAAAATTGCTACAAATCGTACATCTCATTATCCCGAAACTTAAAGAACGTCAATTTTTTTAAAAAAATTGACACGTGCAATTTATGATGAATATGTGGGTAACATTGTAGTTACTGCAGGCATATGAAATAATCATTAAAATCATCGTTTCTCTTTTTCATCTTTCCTTTTTCATCAAGTGAATGCCTTGCCAAAAAAGTACCTCTGTTTTGAAAGCTCGAAATTTCGGTTCCGATCATCAGATCGAAACTTAATTCGCAGGATGCTTTGGCTTTTGTAGGTTTAACAGAAATAATTTGAAAATTTGAAACGCTTCAGCTCCGTTTTACTGTGAGTCTCGATACCCGGCTTCAAACGTGAAATTATATTAAGAGAAAGGCTAGGCACTGATGTGGTTATGTATGTCATTCGCCAAAGAAACCACTTTACAGCGAGCAATGTACAGTCTCGTAAAGCATGTGAAGAAAGAAAGAAGAGGATGCCTCTCAGTTCCTGAAAAGTTTTTTTTTTTGTGGAAACTATCAGCCGCGCAGCAACATCTAGTACCGCTATCATATTTGAAAACAAATTGATGTTATCGAAAGCTACCACAATGCCTACGAAGGCGACAACGTAAATTTTTTGAAAAACGAGATATTTTTTCAATTTGCTCAACGAAAATATGAAAAATGTTTCTGAAGATTTAGAAATTTACATTGGATTGATTGAATTTTTCATGCAACTGCCAATGATTTTTTCTGAAATCTTCAGCAAAACAGTGCTATGATATGTTGGATAGTAGTCCTAAGATTTGAAGTGTGGTACTTTTCAAGAATGAACTGGTTTAAAGAAGCAAAAGTCAGTACTCTTTAGTCAGATTCAATAGCTGTCTCATCCTTTTCCTCTATTTTCTGACTAAGAAGATCTAGACGTCCTTCCAACTCGGAGATAGTCCCAAAAATTTGTTTATCAGCACAATTTCATTCCGCATCTGACTCTGCCACAAAGGCAATGTCTAAAAGAGTGATAGGTGCCTTACTACAATGTTTTCTTTTGAAACCTCTTGCTTTGGGTTCTGCTGAGCGGCCTGATAATATGGCGACATAACTATTTTTAGCACATATTTAGCTCTATCACTACTATACAAATAACTTATCAACTTACACCGTAATTGGTGATATCCTTGTGGGCCTCCAGGACCGGTAGCACTTTCTTATTTAGAATGAAGTAAACCGCACCCCCTGACTTTTGACTGGTTCGTCAGCTTTGGCAAGACTTTAATCTTCCTTGAGAAGATAAAAGTAAAAGGGCCTAACAATCTTTTTCTAGATCGGAATGAAAGCAGGGAACTCATGCCCTACATCTTAACTGACTGGAGGTTTCCAGACCAAAGGCCCCCCCGTTCGGAATCGCCCTGCCGAACATTGGTCATCGCACGCTACCAACTTTCTCCCTTGATATCAACCAGTGCCATTAACCATAGACAGCGGCATTACCTGACTTTCTCCAGTTTATGATAGACCCTAAACAAAGCTTACCTTCTCTTAGTCCAGATTTCCGAAGAGTTGAGTCCACCTCTTTTGCTCGCATCAATAACAGCTTAAATGAGTCACTCTTTGGCCATTTTGTTTTATGCCCTAGCTATCACCGGAGCAGTCGAAATGAGCTTAGACTTCTTTGAACATTGCCTGCTCTATTTCTTTTACTCAGCTGACCTTTGCCATTATTTAGCAGAGTCCGTGAGGTTAAGAGCGAGGGAGTGCTCTCAAATCATTTGTTTTGCCCGAAGAAGGAACTTTTTGTCCTTGTCGGACAATGCTTCGGGATGAACCTTATTCAGTATAATAAAAACTTTGGAAGCTGACCTCTGCCAGCCCAAGTGGAGTCGCTGAGTGAGAGTTGAGTGCTTGAGTAAGGAGTAAAACTAGAGCAGTAAAAGCAAGGAGCAGCACTAGTCGAGGTCCGCAATTTGGCCACAAACGAGCTTCTGAGCTTTCGCCAAACCGCGAGACCAATTGAAATAATGACGGATGAAATAACCGTTCATGAGGCTGACTAAATTTTCATATGCCCAAGGTGCTAAATCTGCTTATTAGTCATAGTTTTCTATAGCTCCTAAGACAGAGTAAAATCTGTTTCCATAGGTTCGCATCTTGTGACCTTGGCTGCTTCTGGCGGCCAAACCGTGCTCGGAGATCGAATTGACGTTCATGCCTGCCATTTGCCTAGCAACTCATTTTTTTTGTGTTCTGTTTTACATGGGTCCATTTCAATTCCATTTTCCATTTTAATTTTGCCCAGACCACTTCCATATGTTTTACAAGTTAGAAGTTACTCTCACACTTGTCAAATGATTCAAACAATGTTGCAAAAAAGAAGAAAAAAATTTCATAGATTTGTGATGAAATTTCCTTAGATATTCCTAGATGTTTGCTCGATATTTGCATTTAACTACCACATACTATATTATCCGGAGAAACATAGAAAAGTGGTAAGCTTTTGAATCAAGTTTCTGATAATTTTAGATTCGCCCAAAATATACACATTTTTTCTGGATACAAACCTTGACCTTGTTTTAACGAAATAGCCTTGAAATTGTTTTAACGAAATCATTTGGGCTCAAGCCGATATCCGATTATTTCTGCATCCTAAAAACTATAATCTTAATTTTGAAAGTTGGAACTTACTGCATGTTTAGTTCGGTAAATATGCAGAAGCTTTGAAAAAAATCCGTAGATTGGCATTTCTGGCTGGAATGGGTTTGAATGTTATAAAACACATCAGACATTTAAGAAATATTTTAAAAACTGTTCAATTTGTTAGAACGTTTCTGTTATATTTTTGTCTTAAATTTGCTTTAGGTGCAGCATGTTGTTTTAATTAGGTATCACTATTAAGCATTTTAATTTGAAATCGTTAAATTGTTATTTTTTTAGCTTCCGAAAGTGTATTTACTCTCTTGAATTTTTCTTTTTTTATTGTTTAGTGATAATTTCGAATACTCAAAAAGATCTGTGGTGATCAAACCAGCTCAATAAGTTCAAAGTTGTCAAAAATTATGAATTAATATTCGAAAATAGCTCAACGGTGCTAGTTATTTGAAACAGTCTTCTATCAACAATTTTTATATTCAATGTCCATCAGTGGAATCGGTTGTACGTTTTTATTTGAAATTGTTTCAGAGTAACTTAGTAAGCTGAAATATTTTTTTTATGGCTCGTTTGTCTGCGAATCAGAAAAATGAGATTAAATATATATTTCGAGAATTTATTTCTCAACGTCTCTGTTCAAAACTTGATGTAAAAATACTAAACACAAAATCAACTTGCAACGATCATAAATCTTTTAGACACATAAATATTATTTAAATTTTCTCCCAAAATCATCCCTCATTTTTGATTATATCGTTTTGATTATATCGGTGCGTCTGTCATTCATGCTTTTTGCACTGTCACCTCTTCAAAATTGATGACTGTCGAAAAACTAAGATCTTATCTACATATGTATCTTGTATCTTTTCACGTCCGATCAATTCACGAAATTAATCAAAAGATCTCGATACCGCACAAGATGATTTACAAGTGTTCCAAAGTTTGGTGGTATGCTGATTAAGATCGCACCGAGGTCGATTCATCTGGACCTGATAGACAGGAGAGATTGTGAAAGAATGGTTGATTGACTGTCGGCGGACTGTGTGATGTGACATGGAAATGATGCAAGTTATTTTTGGTCACACATGGTTTTTGAGATTCCGGTTTTGATGCGTCTGTCATTCACGGTTTTTCAAATGAAAAAGTTGTCAAATATTCGAAGATTTTGAAGGGCCACTTTTTGGCATTGAGATCGAGATTGGTTTCAATTGGCACTAAAAGTCTTTCACTGCCTTCTAAAGTTCATAAAAAATTGCGCATTATTTTAAATTTTCAATACTAGTCGAGTTACTTTGGATGCAAAAAAAACCTTTTCTTAAACATAAAAATTTTGTTCATCAAATGCTTTCTTCAAAGAATATTCAAACTTTCAAACCTAAAATATAACTATTAAAAGGCTTTCGGGTAAGTGTTTTAAAGATTAAATCATACCCAAGATTTTTATTATACGGAACGTTTTTTGAAGCTCCAAATCCGTTAAGACCAAAATCGCTTCCTAACTCATACTCTTTTACTGAAAAATAATCGTACTCGATACAAAATTATTCCAACTGACGTACGCATTCAATTCAACATAGTTAGCATCTAGCATTTACACGATCATTACCATATTTCATAATCAGCTTTTTCCAACTCTATATATCAGCAGCATGCGCCTGATCTTTGACAAACTGAGATCTAAACAAAAACCACTCTATCGTTTCGCCCTGTCAAGTTACCAATTTATAAACATTTGTCTAAATCAGAAACGGCATACATAAATAAAACAGATCGACGAGCAGCAAGATGAAATCCATCAAAATTAAACAAGACCGAGATGCGCAAAAAAAGACAAAAAAAAACCTCAACAACAACGAGAGCTTGAAATAGCAAAGATCAAAAATATGATTGCTATGCAAGCGTGTAAATGAATGAGATACCGGGGTCGAAATGACGGACTCTTCTAGCTCGCCGCCGACATTTTGATATTCACATGTGCCATTATAAATTCGCTTTGATTAAACCGTCACTTTTCTTCATTTATTTTGACATATGCTGACGATTGGCCTTTATACTCTGGCCCCTGGCCGTTCGCAATATTAACTGCTCTGACCGATGGTGTTTTGTTTTTAAGCTTTTTCACTGTGTTTTTTGTTGTTTGCATTTCGACAGGCACATCTATCTATTCGAAGTAACTGACAAAGATGAAGATCGCAATGATTGTTCATGATGGAAATTATGATGATGATGGCGATGATGACGATAATGGTGATGAAGATGGCAACGACGGCCGACGCGATAGCGACGGGCAAGATGTTGATGAAGGTGGCGTTGATGGTTGTCGGTCGAGGCGATCTACAGCACGTTCAGCATGCTGACGTAGTGAAGCGGATCGTTTGATTTGAGCCGCGATCCGGGTCTGTAAGTGCCGGACCGTTCTTCAAGTTATGTACTTATTGAATCAATTTGATCGTTTGTCAGATGCGGTCTGGTCATTTTACTTTGTATCATTTCGCTGGTAATGTGAAATGAGATTATTATCATGTCAGCTTGTGTGGTGGTGTGCTTAGTGACCCGAAGAGGTTGAACACTTGATTGGCCCTTAATGACTGATTTGTGTGAAGTTAGTTAAAATTACGTGATGATAATCACGATGACATTTTGATAAATTTGTTTACAATTCAGCAAGAATCACTAAGAATAAGTAAATACCTTCAAATATTATAGGTTCTACTTAACAAACTAGGACAATAAGGATTGCCCTTGAATTCAATCAATCGAGATAAACTTAATGTATTCGAATATTTTTGATTCATGATATTCTATAATATCTAATTCAAGATCGTTTGAACAGCATGAATCAAACCCGTAACTCCATTATTTCGATATAAAAATGAGCGCCCCATGTGGGCTATACAAAATAGTCGCATTACCTAAAAACTTTTAGCAATATCAATTAATACAAAAATTTGAAAGTCACGTTCCACATAAATGTGTCTTACTCATTCGAAGCTGTGGCGGTGAAATCAAAGAATTCTCGTTCCCATTCGCCAAACATCGATAAATTTCCAATCGTCACCATATCGAAACTCGGTCATAAATATTAATTGAAAAACACCAACATGCCTCTCCGTCTTTCCATCGAACAAAGAATCAATTTGGAAACAACAAGCAACCAATCAACAATGCTTGTCCCATCAATATCATATTTCATCAGCATTTCCCATAAATTGAAAACTAATAAATATTACTTTAATGCTAGTGTCCAATCAATATTATTCGGTCATCATAAAACTGAACGTAAATCAACAAATCAAATTGTTGGTCAATAGACCGAAACCGAAGAGCGATTCGAAAACAGAATGAAGCAGAAATACATAGTAAAATAGTCGTTCGAAACCTTTGGTCAGTTGAGTTACTGACGAAAGAATAAGACAAAGACAGAGACTTTAAAAACGAAAAGATACTTTTTTCTCTCTTTCGAAACAACAAATCTTAATCAACAGAGTCTCGTGTAGTGGTGTGTTTCGAGTTGTTCTCATATAAAAAAAACAACACTGGACCAACTCTAACACGACATCAAGCCACACTGGTCCTCAATCATAACGATCGTGAACAGATCAATTAATCATTTCATATTTATTCGGAATGACGCGTCGAATGAAAAACGACTTGATGATGGAAGAACAGAAATTCAAGCTGGGCCGGGGCCCACTCTCAGCTTGTTGAGAGACAGCAGGCAGGAAACGATGGAATAATTTATGGAAGCAACAATAGCTGTAATGGTAACAACGGCAATGACGGTGGCAGCAGCAGCAAAAATTCTAGAGTTTCATGCGCAATAGCAATAAATCACAATAATTTCTCGACGACTGACAGTTGTTGTTGTTGCTGTTTTTGTTCTTGCTGATGGCAGATATGATGAAAATGGGAGGGAGGAATGAACAAGTTTGGAGAGATGATGAAGTGATGATGAAATAGATGGTCATTATGTTATGAAGAATAATAGTGGTCCAGTCATAGATGAAATAATTAGGTTGTTTCGGACGTATGTCGAGAAGGTTGATGAGAAAAGTTGTTGATGACCTGAGGACACCGTTATGAAAGATTTAGAATAGAAACGAAGATTTGACCCTAAAATAATAATAAGCAAGCATAATATTTCAAAAATCTAAATATTTACTCATAGAAGTTCTAATTTGCGATCGCTTTTGCCCTTATAATAGCATAGACAGCGTACATCAGCTCTAAAGCTTTTCAAAGCCGAGAATATTTCATGCGGGAATATGGATCAGATTGTAGATTAAGCATCCGAAAGCAGTATCAAATGTTTTTATGTTTTAAAAGTGGATTTTCAACTATATGTTTTCGAAAAATATTGAAATAGGAATAGAAAAATTGAAATAGGTTCCAAACTAACTTTTCTCTAAAATTAAAACTTCCATCATGGAAGCCAAAAACAAAGGTATCTGAAAAATTAAATAGAGTAACTTTGGTTCGTTTTAAAATTTTTCAAAAGATAGGTTTCATAATTTAATGTAACTCCGTAGCCGAAAAATTCAACAATTGATGTACAAAAATAATTCTAACAACAAGCAGAAAATGTTTGGCTTAGCAACACAGGAAAAGAAGATACGCATAATTTACATTGTTGGTATAAGTTACAATTTTATATAATTACTGGATAAACTCATATTTTAGGTTCTAATTGGAAACCTTTGAGTCAAATACATATTTTTCCTATGCAAATTCATTGGTCTCGGGTACCTATTCCTATTTTTTTTGTTATTCTGCTCAAATTCAGGATTGAGCAAAGTTTGAAATTTTGTTGAGTCAAATCCATGAATTGCTCTATTCAAACTAATAATTTTTCCAGCATAATACATAATCTTTCAGAGTTGAATTCATCGATGTTTGACACAAATTCATAATATTTGCTGCTAAATAAATTGTTCTTCAATTATAACATGCCAAATTATATTCGAAAATTTTTGATTTGGCGTCATATACGTTTCTTTTTAATTCAAATAATCAGACATCATTTCAATAACGCTGTATCAAAGTGTGTCTTGTTTGTTTTAATGTTTTGTTTTTTCATTCAATGATGAAATTTTCAATATGAAAATAACATTTTTATAATAATGTGGGGGATTATTTAATTCAAATAAGATTCGTTTTTTATTTAAAAGTGTTTCAACTTTTGATTTAAATTTGATTCTATAAAATTTTAAGTGGTGAAATTTTTCTGAGTGTATTTGATCAGCACTGCACTCGCCAGCAAAGCTAACATCGAGCGACTCAAAGAGTATTATCCTATCTAATGCCTAGTACTATACTCTTCGCGAAACGAATTCAACGGTCAAATCCCATACAAAAGAGCTTTACTGACGAATTGAAAAGCTCTTTTTGTATGGGATTCGGCCGTTGAATTTGTTTCGCGAAGAGTATAGTACTAGGCATAACTAAGAAATATTCCAGCCATATATTTTTCGACTGGAATTTCGAGAGTTTTGGTTTTCCTCTGATAGCCAAAAGCTGATGTAGCTATGATCGCTTGCAGAGTACTCTTCCATCACCTTCCAGTTCCTCGTCAGCGCTGACAAAGCTTCCGAAACGTGAGCTATATCACGTATAGACTCTCCGAATCTCAGTCTACGATACGTGGGTGTTAAGTTCATACCCAACGGGAAAAATAATGCTTACGGATATATTCGGTAAGCATTACGCGTAATGCGTGTAAGCATTACCGGACCATTACGCGTTGTTTCTTTTTAACATTGCATGTCCTAGGCTGGGAAGATTTATACAAGGGGAAACTCATGCTTTTAGCTCTATAGCTTTATGTATAAGAGCTTTTTGGAAAGTACGACATCGTATTCTCGCATTTATACGCCTCAATATGAATGAAAGCTTTGGCCGGCGGCCGATCGTATCTCTGCATGTGTGGTTTTTGCATGCTGACGCTTATTGGAAATTCCAATAGCGCATGCTCTTTGCTACTAGGAGGAATTGTCTTCATACATTTTACTTACCCGTGCGTGATGATTTGAAATGCTTCGAAATTTTCATCTTTCCGCTTTATATAGCAGACTACTCATAACCGATGTATGCTCGCAAGTTCTTTTCCCCTTGTTTCTGCGATTGATGCTCATTGGCCAGTCTTGGACTTATAACATATGAGCTTTCTCCCTTGCAGCATTTTCCATGCTCCAAGTCATGTTTACGAGTATATCTTATAATTGCTGGAAAATAGCTTTGGAAGTCGGAAATGTGCATTACCAGCATTGTTTGATTCATGCATTACGCCAGCATACATTACCGCGATTCCCGTTGGGTATTTAGTACAGCCATGTTTAATCCAGCCACCATTTCCTTAATTAATTTCCACCAAATGTTCTGGGTTGGCGTTCCCCACTCTTAGGCTCTATCATTAAAGTAGGCTAGATAACAATAGCTTTGAGTAGGATTTATTTATAATAATTTAAAAATTACTAACTAAAATTGCAGTAATGTAAGAGAAATATGTAAATTCCATATCACCTGCACTCAAAAAAAAAATATATCGCTGACAGATATAAAACGACGGAAATATAATATATCTCACATGAGTATATGGGTGTATTTTGAAAGACATAATATATTCATGGCAGATATAATATAAATATTTATCGTATGTAAGCAGAAAAAAGCTCAGGGGATTGCTCTTTGAAGCAAGCGCTTAGCCATGGCGGTAAGGAGACACATATGGGAGAAGCCGATAACAACTATTCCATTATTCTTCTAAGTGTCACATTTATTTCTCATTTTCTAAAGCGCTAATGTTATTCTTAGTCGCTACTAAAGCTTTAATGTGGCACTTAATCAATGGAGCGCTGGTATTATGCCCAGTCGCTGACTGTTAAGACAACATAAGACGAACAAATACAGCCATGGGCACGGTGGGATTCGAACCCGCGGGCAGTTGATCGCTGCTTCGGACTGACGCGTTAGCGAGCTAAGCTACCGACCCTTTTGCAAGCTCAATCTTAAACTATAAACAAAAGATGCCCCATAATTAGAAACGAAAATAAACTATATATCTACGAAAAGCATATTACATTGTTCAGTGGTCATTTTATACCTGTCGCGTATATAATATACCAACTGTATGGATTTCATATCTTTCGCTACCAGAAAACAGAGAAACCCATATAGAACTTATACCTGTAGCGTGCATAATTATGATTGCTGTGTGCATATTTTGTGTACCCGAGTTATATTTTTTACCTGAAAGCCAAATTTTACTTAAAATGAGTATAACTCTGGATTTCCATATACTCATAATACCTTTTAAATCAATAGTTATACCTGTTGCTAGTATATATTATGTATCACACATAAATAGAACAAAAATATATTTGTAGGGGCAATTTTGTGCCCACTACAGTTAATTATGGCTATTACGGATATTATTATTTTTGCTACACATATAGCAGAGCGAATTTTTTTTGTGTGTGTGCTTGTTAAAATTTCAAAACTGTATAAAATAGGAAGGGTTTTGCTTTTTCTTTGTTTTTATTCAGATCTAATATAATAAATGGCATTGGGGACTATGATACATCGTTTTGTAGGCTATTATGCATAGTACCTACTACTATGAATTTTTCTCCAAGTATTGTCGTGTCTGGTGATATGTTTTATCACAGTCCCGAAATCAGCTATGTATATGGCGCCCGAAGTATACAAATCATGGTCTCTGGCTATATGCTTTTTCTCAGTGTACTTAACTAGAAAAGCATCTTGGCGCCTAGAGAATAATGATACTAAATGATGTACAGCTATTTCTTGCAGGAAGATCCTTGCTGTGCAAATTGCAAGGATCCAAAGAACATCAGTCCTTTAAAGTTATTTATATCACAGCAATTAGGTAGATATCGTTTGAGGGCTCCTGCAGAGGGGTCCGAAGACAATCATTCTGTACATTTTTATGCCTGAAAGTATGAGATTTGCTCTGATCAATTTGCATCATGACAAGGCTTCTGTTTTCCTTTTCGGCGACAAATTAGCAAAACTGCAATCTTTCCTCTAGATTGTTCTTGCGAAGAAACCGTGAGCTCAAAGCAGCAGGATCTGCAGACTAGGCTCAGTCAAAGGGTCAAAAATGTCAAATGATGAAAAGTCAACGAGATCGAAGACTTGTGCTCTGGTTTCCAATTTGATTGATGCAGATAGGTATAAGATAAGACTTGTCAGCAATCATCGTGAGGTA
The DNA here is from genome assembly GCA_963978885.1 of Nemotelus pantherinus. Classification (NCBI taxonomy): domain Eukaryota; kingdom Metazoa; phylum Arthropoda; class Insecta; order Diptera; family Stratiomyidae; genus Nemotelus; species Nemotelus pantherinus. Next base: position 44,093,128 of record OZ022266.1, on the reverse strand, counting down.
GTGCAATAATAGCAGGCTTAAACGTAAAAATGTTGCTTTATCTTGCTTTCCTTCTGACTCCTTGCTTCCACCAGCACTAGAGCCACTAGTTGGTTCAGTACGGATAATCGGAGAGATGGTGTTCCTCATCGACTGCGATGCTAACTCCCTTGAGAGGGATAGCAATTCAGATCCAAAGAAATTAAGGTCACCCAGTCTAACATTGTTTATGCTAAAATGCCTAGAGGAGTTTGTGGAACGATACATATGCACAAAAATTTTAAGTGTAATCATAGTGCTCATGAAGTCATAGTTAAATGGGTAAGTGCCATGCTGGTGCAGAAATTATGGCTGTCGTAAGCTAGTTGAAAACGGAGGCGACTAATCGATGCCCATAAGTAGGTTTCTCACTGCCGGTCCTGTGGAGTAAGCTATTCGACTCTCTACTAGACAAATTACAGTCAATACGTCTTATGTCATATGCTGTTGACGTAGCTACACTAGCAGCCAATAATGATATGAAAGAGGTTGGTAGAAATATATAGTGCGCATTGGATTTAATTGACGGTTGCTGCTCAAAGCGCGACCTCAGTGAGTTCTGCCAAAAGAAAATACCAGGAAAAAAAGACAAGAAGCACTATTGCTCCCGAAGATGAAGGATACAGCTCCTCAGCTTTTAGATGAGAAAATATCATGAGGCCGTTGATCACGAACCCATCTATGCCGTGTTTGGCTGCTGAGAAGTTTAATTCAGCTTTGCCTATGGGCTGAGAATGGTGACCTGGGCACAACTTTTCTCTTAGAGGGCATGTATCCGTTTTTCAGGCGGAAATATTCGCTATTTTTAGAGTTGCTTCTGGGCAATTGATGAAAAGTGAAGAGCAAGCCGATTTACAGTTACATGGACCTCATATTACTTCAAAAATGGGCCAAGTATGCTGAGCATGATTGAACCCTACTGCTGGATTCAATAAGATGCGCCTACTCTGGGTACCGAAGCACTACGGAAATTCAGAGGAACTTAACTATGGAGCTGCGGGCTTCTTCCTTAAGAAGAGTAGAAAGAGTTCTAGAGCTATGACAGGCATACTGACTGGAAGAATACCTAAAAGATGACGATGGAAATGAGGTGGACTTTGTTTAGCATTAGCTTTGTAAGTGCCCAGTGTAAGCACGTACCATATATGCAGAGAATTGTCTTTTTCCCTTCCAGTGCTCATGGAATTTCCTGAGAGATCTTTTAATTTCTGGAAGGCTAGGACTATGCGTGGACCTGATTGATTAGAGGTGTCAGTCACCTCTCCCGTAGCTCGCTCTGACTCGCTCACTCTGGCAACCAGCCTAGCATGCATTATTCACAGTTGAAGTTTTGTTCGAACGATTTTCAAAAACAATCTTCAGTGCATAATAATAACTAGAAAAACTCATTTCCGAAGAAAAAACGAGAAATTGGGTAGATTTTGAATACATGGTCAACCAAACGCGCTCCATATTTCAACCACCTTTTATCGAATGTTATATTGATCCGCATCGGAAGAGCTTTTGTTTTGCTGATTGTCTTTCAAAATTTCATCTCTGCCTCAAGTTTACCAGCATATTCAATAAATTTCTATCAGTCCTAGTCCTACTCAATGCCAATACACTCTGTGCGCTTCAATCAGACCCCGCTATCAGCTCGTGAGTTTTTGCGAACATAAATTTTGGGTGCTCCAAATAATATAATTCATTTGATATTGGGCTACCGTTCTTGTACGATGACAAATTTCGAAACATTTGATTTAAACAAAGCATAAATTTTATCAACCATTTGTTTTTTTTAAAATTTTTTTTATTTCAAAATTCGAAATTTTAGAAATTTTCTTTACCATCTATCAGGCACTTCAAACCCACATTGGACGCGATATACAACTCATATAATCAGTGAAAGTTTCAGCTTACTAGGATTACACAGCCAGTGAAAGTTATTCAATGACGCATTCCGATTAGAACTCATACTAAAAACTGGAATCTTATAAATGCATCGGTTTTTTCACACAACAAAATATTTTTGCCAATTTTTAATTTTATTTATTATTTATTAAAACATTTAAAATAGCCCTATACTAGCCCTATAGTACGTTCGCACTGGACTTTCAAATCAGGTAGATTTAGTGTTGACAACGAAATTAAGTGAGGTGTTCGCACTGGCCAAAGTGATTAAGATTTTTAGCGGGAAGTGTGATTCAAATTTATATCGGTAATTTATTTTGCGCGAAAATTGTTGAACATTCATGAATATTTGGTTTCCTCTTTGTGCACTTCATATTCTCATTTTATGCTCAATTTCCAATATTTTAGAACGAAATTCGAATGACAGTTCATTAAAACCTACTTTCCGTCTAATGAATGGAATTCAGCACGCTCTTAGAAAAAATTTAGCCGCGAGAAAACTCACAATAGTACCTGATTTACACTAGATTTATCATAAATCAGGTTGCTTTCGACTGTCAAAATCCGAGGCAAATGTATGGCAAATCAGGTAAATTTGTGGTAGATTTGGTCTCAAATCGATCAGCTGATCGCAATCGCGTGATTTAGCTTCTGTGCGAATGGATATTAAGCAGTTCCTTGTTTGGTTCTTCAACTCCAAGCGAAATTTAGTCATTACAGTAACAAATTCCTTTTAAAAATATCTGAATTGATTCTACTTTCATTCAAAATGATCAATTATACTAATCATTTTGCTTCTTCCAGAAAATTCTTATCAGATGAAGTTTCAACCGTCTTCAATGTGCCTCCACCACGTTCCAAAAGAGAAGTGGTAAGAGACCTTATCTTCCTTCTTCCTATCTGCATATTTATGCATTTCTTTGCAACTATCTTTCTGATCAGTTTGGCATTAAGATACCCATATCAAATCAAATCCAAAATTCCATTTCAACTTTACAAATAACCCGCCACTCAACCTAATTGAGTATTCTTCAAGTGAAGACTTCTATTACCGGTAATTGAAGTCATAAATTACTGGCATTTATAAAACGCTAAAACCTTTACGCTTCGCCGACAACGACGAAGTCTATACAGTCATACGTGGTTTGCTATGCTACGCGTTGCCTATTAATAATTTTCGGTTAAGACTGATAATTGGAATTAATAGAAGCCGGAAATGACAGAGTCATTATGTGAATAGACAACAATTGTAAGTAGGCCCGGAGTGAGTGCCCGTCTGAATGCTATATGTTATGCTATGTCAGACCAGGTTAGTAAAATATGCTGACTGTTTTCCTAATTCGAAGGTAACGAACCTCTTTGTGTGCGCATTTGTTTACCGTATCAAATTTTCAGATGAACGGACGAACTTGACTAATGGATCAGCGAGCGCCTCTACTTGCCTATGAAGCTGAGTGCGATGCGAGGCAGCCCACAGGCCGGAGGAGCCTATTCATCTTTTCTTTCCGTCCTCTATCCCAAAGAATCTGAATGGGAAATGAGTAATATCTGAAAGGTGCATCTGAGACTCATTGTAATTAATTATCATAATATACGGCGTAATGGTCGAGTCATCAATCACTCAGTTGAATGGCAAGTTTGCTACCAACTGCGGCACACTGGCTCGCGACGGTGACTGCGGCGGCGTCACCAACGGCACACCGAGGACCCAGTGAGTGTTGTGACCGGTTACTTGACTGTTGATGATAATGGCGGTGATATGGTGACGGTAGTAACGGTGACAGACAGTGACGATGGTGACCTGAAGTGACTGCTTGTTTGGCTGTTTGCCCAGCTCCGATAATGTCCACAAACAAGAAAATACATTATCGTTTTGCTTGCTGGGCTGTCAAGCGTATTGAGCAATGCATGTAGGTTGAAAGCCGACATCAGTTTTTACAAGACATGTACTGATGGGTTATGGATGAGAAGTGAAAGCTGTGTTACCGTTTGGCAGGATAGGGAAGGAAGAAACAGTTGTAAATGGGCGTTGTTTTACTATCTTTATACAGTTAGTTTTTATCTAGTGTTTATCAAAAGTAAGATTGAATGTTTGTGGTTAGTCCTGAAAACAGGAAACCTGGTAGCTTTTTGTTTGCAAGCGGATTCAAACTCTGGAAAGAAACATAATAATGAAGAAAAGCTTTTGGTACCGATATGATAAATAATACTCAAAAAAAAAAAAAATGAGGAAACATGAAAAAAGTAATTCATATTGTAAAAAAATTCAGCGTTTGCGAGCCGTTAGTTAAAAACGTAGTAACATAAAAAAAACAACAAATTTATTTATCTAAAAATATAGTTTAGATTTGAAAATAAAAAAATGAAATATAAGGTTAGTGGTTTCAATATAAAAACCGATGCATAAAAAATTCAAAAACTTTATTGCAAAAAACATCTGTTAAATAATATAAAAAAAAACATCTATTAAATAATATAAAATATGTTTTTAATTTTTAAATGAGCCTATTAAAGATAAATGTATGTAACTTTTTCTGAGTTACCATATGGTAGCTCTAACAGACTCTGTCACAACGTACGCGAAAATATTTTCTTATGCTGTGCTATTTGTAAATATGTTATGCACATACAAGGCTAGGCTTTCAAATTAAGGTTTTTATGTACAAAAAGAAAAAATAAACAGCTACTATTATGTTCAATAGGAAGATGATTGATTAATGAAAATTAAATATTCCTTATCAACAGTAAAATTTTTATATTCAGTAGATTTCTTCAACCTAACTCCAGAATTGTGCTGATTTCGTGTTGTACAATATTTCAAACTTGTTCTTTGTTTCGTTACTAAAAGTGATCCTAAGGTATGTCTACCTTGGTGCGCTTTTGCTTTCAACAAGAGCATGCTTCATAGCGCATGGAGTATGGCAGCACTAGGCATACGCTGGTGTATGCCTCTGTTTATGTTGAAAGATAAACACTTCACAGCGTAGGCTTTGACGCCATTCACGTATTGTCTCTTGTGGTGGAAGCCTGAAGCTGGAGAGCTGCAGAGTGATTTTTTATCTCCATAGGACGGTTTTTTTCTAAAATTGACCATACGTGACTTGTTAAGAAGCAATTTGTGTTTTGCGTTTTTCTAGTGTAAAGTGATGCTGAAAAACAATTAATCGAGTAAACGTTGGCTGATGCCTGCTAGTCAGAAAACCAGGACTATTTTCTGCGAGAAACAGAAAAACCGGTGGAAAAAAACTTTGACGCACGCATTTGGATTTTTTCGTGCAATATTGCCTTCAACTTCTTTGTTGTGATATCATTATCATTGATAATTTAATAGTATCCTATTGAAAATCATGTGTTCACAGTCTAGTCAAGAAAAGTTAAATTTTATTCGAGACAATGAAAGATACAATGTATTGTGGGACATAACAGACAAACCTTATTTGCAAGCAAACGAGGTAAGATGCTTTAGAGCTATTAACAAAAAAAAATATTGTTTAAGCTTTGATAGTGTAAAAAATCCCAAAAGTTTGAGATCATATTTCTCGAAAGAACGTAAACAATGTTTAAAACCAAAATGGTTCCGGGGCGGATGAATATAACGTTTCGACATGGTTTGCGTATAAATCATTATTATTTATAAGATATGCACTTACCCCTAAAGAAACCATAAAAGTTGGGCTGGATGGTCATGATGGTCCCAATGGCATCATTGAACTTGATGAGGTAAGTAAACAATTGTTCTATTTAATCTACGTAAAATATACACTATATTAAATAAAATATTCATATTCAAAAATAATGAAAAAAATTACAAGTGTTTATTTTCAAAGAGAATTGAGCCTTCAATGGACATAAAATAGTCCTTGAATTCGTCCTGTATTTGCTTACCTAATCTTGGTGGGTTTCGAGGAGCAGTTCAGGGCAGAGGTATCAAACCACCATCATTGTTGGCAACATTTCCCCGGTAATAGGGTCTTCGTTATCAAAGCACCCTGGTGGTGAATATGTCTTTGCTGAGTCTGAACATAAAGAGTTATGGGGGTGTACACAAGCCACCAAAATAGCAATCACTGTGCTCTCAACTTTAGTTTCTAACAGCTTTCAAAACACTCTGAAAGTAGATTTCAATAGTTTTGCTCCTGAAAGCCTATAATTAAAAGCCCTTTTAGGGGATCCATTTTTCAAGTCTGTTGTATACGACTTCATAAAATAAGGTGTAAAAAGAAATCCATCTTCGGGAACCAATATGTAAGGAGCTGATATGGTTCGCCCAGGCAGATGTTCAGCTTCTGGTAAATATAAAGAATAAATTTGCTTTTCCATTTTTTAGTTTATTGAAAATGGAAGTCTTTATGAAAACACCACCGTCTGAAACACGCCCTTGATAGCTGCAACTAGCATATATAAAACGGTAGTTTGCGTTCACAGTAGATAGTAAAACAATACTAAAGTCTCCTTTGTAGTGGTAGTATTCGGAAATTGTGTTTTCCAGACTTTGAAGAACTACATGTTTCCCATGAACATTTCCTATGCAGTGCGGAAAATCTCATTGCCACTTGGAAGTCAGAGGCAACTTTCGTCCATTCTTCACTGGTTGGTTGCTGGTGTTTAAAACGTAAATAGGAAAGAAACAAAATAACTATACATAAGTTAGAAAAATATGTGCCTAATATTTTTTTTACTTTCGTTTCAGAAATTGAATGCTCCTTCTTCCCCAGCAAATCCTTGTGGAAGTAATGTTCACTTTCACCAACCAGCAAAAACAACGCGAAATTTGGCGAGAAAAGGAAATGTATTTGTGACGTCTCCAGACCCTGAGGTGCAGGTGACGTACGGGCTTATGAAGGAAGCAGCTGATGCGATGACCAATAGAGATAAATGTTCAATTTTTTGGTTAAGTGTTGGTTGCCAAAATTAGAAAATTGACACCGCGTAGTAAGACAATAGCACAAAATCGTATTAATAATCTGATGTTTGACTTGGAGATGGAAGAACTTGCAAACCTCCCATCTCTAGTGTCTAGTTCTAGTTTATACCCCACAAAATCAACATATAATATGTGAAATTATGAGAGGGACAAAAACCCTAACCCTCAATTTGGTGATCTTCGCAAAATGATTCCGCGCGAAAAAGGAAATGAACTTTAACTTCTGTGACTCTTAATTTTGTACATTCTATAGCTACGATTACACTTCAATAAAAATTAAATGCCAGCGACTTATTTTTACATAATCCTTTAGTCCTTTTATTATAGCATTTAATACTTGAGGCAACATGACAGAAATAAACTTCTTCGAAAATTTAAAGAGATACATAAGTGATGTGAAGGATTGCATCTCTAAAATTTGCATTGCATCTCTAAAATTTTTTGAGTTTGTGGAAATCCATTTTCGATATTGGGATTTTTTTAAAGAGTACTTCGTTATCTTTGAATTCAAGATCGTTAATTAAATTAACGTTGCGCAGTTTAAAGTAATCTTTCATCAACAAACGCTTTTGCTTCCTTTTCTGGGTCGTGATCTTATTAACCGTAATAAAATCGGCATTAATACCGAGTAATAATTCTTCATGATCCATTTTAAAGCAAAACTTTTGATGAACTGATGAAGCAATGTGGATACTTGTTGCATGCTTCAAACCTATGAAAATGCAAGCTGACCTGCATGTTGAATTCAAAGAGGAAGCCGAAAGCGCACCAAGCCAGACATTACTATACAGTAGGTTCAACGTAATACACGCCTGAATTGGCTGCAAAATTAAGATAAGAATGTCAATTTCGATGATTTTCGTCATTTTCATACCAAGAGATCCCACCAATCAATTCCCAAGCAGTAATGGACATAAGTCAAATAAATTGAAATTTTGCAAATTTGTGAGCTTTTTGCAGGTGGTAGCTCAGAAAGTCTTTCCACCTTTAAACTTCCTATGCAACTAAAATCAGTCTTTCTAGTGATTTTATGCGCTTAAGTTTTTTTCTTTAAGGTAAGTTTTAATTTAGAAAAAAAATTCTCCAGGAAAACTCATGTTGCTGCTAAAAGGTAAAAGGCCAAAGCTGTATGCTAAATAGTTTTTTTTTGCTTGCTGACTCAAGTGCAGAAAACTTTGGAAAACTATTAAATCTTTGGATTCCTCCCTGGTTAAGACTCCTTTTCCTAAAGTTTCAGTCATAAATAAAATTTTAATTTTACGGAAAACTTTAAATATAAATTATATTTCTTTATATCTCTAATATACTTGGTTTTGGCTCGATCGATGGCATGTGTGGAATCTACGGAAAAGTTTTACATTACCATTTAAAATGGAAGTTATTGCTTAAATGGTGTTGCTTATTCGTATAAACTTAGAGATAAGTTTTTTTTTGATAGTTTTGCGAATTTTAAAACACGCAATGTATGATTATTTACAAAAACTCTAGTTTATTGCTCATTAAAAAAAATCCTTCGATCAGTCACTAATTTTTTAAGCTGCCAATAAGCTGTATAAATTTTATTCAAATCTACTGGGTGGGTTTTAAATTAAAATACTCACTAAATTTGATATTATAGTTTCGAGGAAAAATTGTTTAAAACTTTAATAAGAAATACAAATAATTTAATTGCTCCGAGTCATATATTCTTAGGTTATATAATAGTTCTTCAGCCGATGTGGAAGTTTCTAGAATATCGATTTTTGCTGTCTACTTCGCATCAGATCAGTTTTTTTTCAGAGAGCCAAACAGCAATTTTACGATATTCATTGAAAACTATTCATTGGACATACTTGAAATTTTCAGATAATATAGTCAAGATATTATGATAAGAAAATGCAGTTTGCGAAAAATCGATTTGTTGAAAATCCTGACGACCCCTTATCACTTGATAAATATTTTAATTGCCGATAAATTTGTGAATTTGTTGTTATTAGGATGGCTGCTCTCGCGGTGTCGGGGGATCAGAACAATTTGAGTTTTCAGCATTAATTAATGTGACTATCGTGGATATTTGACGGGACTATTTCTGCCGTTTCAAGAGTTGCTGACAGTACTTTAACACCAAATCAATTTTAAAAGCGTAGCAACGAAGACAAGAAATTACCAAGAAATGGTTTTTCAACACGGATTTTATAGTTTATTTTTTTTTATTTTATCAATTGGCCTCAGAAACAGAGGATTTAGAAAAAATTAATGCTGCCATTAAATTTATTAAAACAATTTGTTTTCATAGAAAAATGAATGGTGGAAATAAGATCTAATAAAATATTTTAAACTGACAATTTAAAAAAATTGAAATACATAAAACCTTAGTTGAAGTTAATTTTGCAAGTGTTAAATAATAGAATTTATAAGGAAATTATTTTTTTTATTTAGACAACTTTCACCTTGACAAAATTATAAATCTCCAGCTGGCAGCCCCTAAAAAACATCCTCCACAACTGATTGCATATCGCCGCTGTACCACGTTACCATATCCACTTTCAAAACTCATATCAGTTTAGTGTAACAAACAACACATACATTTTGTCAACATCAACATACACAAACAAGTCACCCAAAAGAGTAAAAATGAATGGAAGCGAAGGCGACTGATAAAAAAATAACACCATCATACCACCATCACCAATCGAAGAGCAAAAGCAACGGGCCATCATACATCATAGCGATGAGCTATGAAGGAGAAACACTGCCTACCATCGCAAAAGATGTCAACGTGTTTATATATGAGAAATGATGTTTTTGCAAGTCACAAGACTGTCAATCAAATGATTTATGGTGACAGTTTAGCTTGAAAACGATGGGTTTTTAACACGTTCAGAATCTATAGTAAGTATATCCATAATGCATGGACGCAAGTAAGCCTACATATGTACATACAAGAGACGAGAGTGAATGTTGTGTTGTTTGCTTGGTTTGTAAATTTTGTTTTTGTATTTTTAATGTTACGATATAAATAACTGTATGCTTTCTACTTGTCAAGTAAAGGAAAATTGTGAAATTGCATTGAGTGATTTGCATCGTAATTTTATGCTAAAAGCAAATATGAAATGTTAATCGACATGATGGCGATTTGAATGCGTTTTATTGGGAACACGTCGGGAAATTAGTGTGACATTTAATGAAAAATCTTTGAAAATTCAATTCAACCATCTAAAAGAGCAAATGGATGAATAAGTATTGAGTAGATGGTGGGAAATGAGATAAAAAGAAAAATGCGCCCAATGTGGGCACCTACACATACGAGTTTGTAGTAGTGTCGTCTATCCTGAGTTTAAACTGAGATGAGATGTTTAAATTAATCATCAAAGTCAATCAAGAAGTTGAATATAAATTTGAATACCAGCATCACAATCCAAGATACGCATAAATACGAACCGATCTATTTTTAAAAACCAATGTAAAATTTTCCATCAAACATTTTTGGAGAGTATGTCCCTTTTCGATCATTTTGCTTAAGAAATAAAAAAAATGTAAGACACAATATACACACAAGAAACTTAAACGCGCAAGAAACTTATTTTCAAATATCAAATCACGACAATCAACCATTTGACATTAATGATCGTCGAATTGAATTGAATAAACAACTCGAGAGCATGAACGAGTACTGGCCACTTTAGACTGTGAGTGTTTAGTGAGTTGTCTAAGTTCGTTATGAGACGAAAAAAAAACAATTTGCTAAAGTTTGAATGAAAAAATCAAATAAATAATATTTGCGATGTCAAGTTGAACTTGAAAATGGCCGTTAAGCATCATTAAGAATGGCAATGATCATACACAAACTGATGAGATCAGAGTACTTGAGTCGGAATATTGTCGATGTTGAAAATTTTTGATTGAGGACCTGTCGAATAAAGTGTAGTAAATGGTGGAGCCATATTGGGAAGTGTGAATAGTACTAGAGGCAATATTTCTTTCAAAACATAATTCAATGAGCTATAAAAGAGCGTAAGTCAAATAATTCCAGAAAAGCTAAAGAGGAAGTAAATGAGTGTTTTTTTTTCTTTTAAACTTTAATTATGGGGGATCAAATATCAAGTCTAAGAGTGTAAAGACAGTACAATTCAAATTTGCTATGGTCGCATGGTAGCTACATATCACAAAAGCATTCAAATTTTTAGACCCATTTGAGCAAAATGTTTCCCATTCGAACAAGACACTATAATATCTTCCATTTTGTCTTGCTTATTTTTCATTACTCCGTCCATTGAAATCAACAGCTCAAGTGAGGAAAATGTGTCTCTTCAGATCACTTTAAATCCAGTTCGTTTGAAAGTTTTCTTGTTGATCCCCCAGAACACTTCAAAATGTTCGAGCTTCATCACAAGTGCACATGCATAATCAGGCCGAGTGGATGAAATAATAACAATAACAAATAAAACGACAACTGCATGGAAGAAATTATCCTCTCTAGATCTTCTCAATATGCTGTCAAGAAGCAGATAAATTGCCTGACAACTGTCGTTTGTTAACATCATATTATAAAAGCGACGGCGGCAATCTGCACGCCACTTTCATGCAGCATCGTTCACGTTCATCGCGATCAGTGATGGTAGATTGTGGTACCGCCACACCAGTCCAGCAATGCATAATAATACCAAAAGATTCATTATATCGCGGTATATCGTAAGAAAGAGTTGAGTGGTCAAAGGTAGGATTATGCAAAAGTTGGAAGATTTCTGGAAAATTTGGAAATCGAGTTCAGGGAGAATATAGGACTGCATTTGTTAAATGGCCATTTACTTACTATATCATATATCCTGATTTGAATCCAAAATAAATAATTCGGTAAAGAAAAAAGAGGAAACAGGAATATCGAAAACTTTTAAATATTTTAAAACAATCTCTTTTTCCTTTTCTTTTTAAATTTCCTTTCTTTTTAAAAATATGGGACCCAAAAATGTAGACTCTACTATCATGTACCAGCTTGGCATAAGCCTTCCCTTACATTTTGCTTATGGGCACTTTGAAGCTTCACCAATCTTACTGCATCATCTGAATCACGCATAACCAGCACCATTACTCGACCGAATCCAACATGATCTGAGATCACAAGATCATCACGCCCGATCTTCACTACTACAAAATTTTCTTCAAAACACTCATATTGTGATCTACTCGACGATCGGTCCGAAATAGGATAGCAAGATGGCATGAAATGATCCTCATCAACAGCCGCTCTGTTTGATCACTACATAGTGCACTTGAAGCGACAACTCAAGACGATGCCAGACCTCAGTTGATCCAAACATTAGCAGAGAGAGGCCTTATACAGCATCTTGACAGCGGCACAACGTTCGCGCATTATTTACTTAGGCTGCGTGAGACAGTAGTTTTGAAAGATGAAAAGTGACACTCTTCAAACAAGAGATGATGCGCATCACAATCATGAAGATCTGACAGCGAGGAGGATACAAGGTAATCACCGGATGAGTTAAACTTCGCTATGGTACAATCGTGGGGTGCAATGGTTTGGCACTGGACATGTTTACTTTTAATTTTCGAATTTGTCGAAGAGATTGTCGTTATTTCGGTTTTTTCATGTAGGATTTGTATTTTGACTAGCTTCGAAGTGGGGTCATGGTGAGATGAAGTGTTTGATATACACCAATAACCTAGTGTTTGTTTTCTCCTTATTTTACTGATGGCATATTATAATAACCTTAAATAATATTCAATGCAAGACATGTTCTCTATAAGGTGTCCACATTTTGGTAATTAATCAAGCTCATTTATATATTTTCACCCTTCAAGTAAATGAAGTCTAGTGAGGACAGTAATGAGAACCAATATTTTCGGTTGCTGATTCAAATTAGCGCATGAACGATGAATTATGATCGCACTTAGAACTTTAAAAGTGCTTGTCTGAGCCAAATCAAGCATACGAGGGGTGATCAAAAAGTAATGATAGCGAATATAAACCAAGGTAATTAGACTTAAAAACATATTTATTTTCCAACATAGTTTGCTAACAAGCTAATACATATTGTCCATCTTTTTTACAAACCCAGGATACCCTTAGAAAAAAACTCTTTGTCTTAACTCTCCTTCAACGCTGATGGCTGCTGCAATTCGCTACCATCTTCAAAATGTCTTGCCCCGAACGTGTTTCTTGAGCCCAAGAAAAAGGGTGAAATCACTGAGAGCTAGGATTGGCAAAAATGGTGGATGACTTGAATTGAAGCCATTGTAACTGCAGCCTGCGAGCCTACAACCCCGGCTCGCAGTTTTCCGCGTCTTTTTTCTAAAATAGCCTACCGCAACCTTCTTATTTGCTCCGCGTAGTAAGAGCTTGATATAGTGGCTTTTTTCCAAATATTCCACCATAATAATTCCTTTAGCGTCCCGGAAAACTGATGCAGAACTCGATACTTGTAATTTCTTTGGCGTCAGTGAAGAGGGTTTCTTTCAGGTCATCGATTGCTGTTTGGTTCCGGGATAAAAATGGTGGATCCAGCTCTCGTCCACAGCTAAGAAACTTGATAAAAACTTCTTCAGATCTGCCTGAAGCTTTTTCAGATTCGTCCTTGAAATATCGACTCGTTTCTCTTTTCACTCGTCGGTTAACATTCTTGGCACCCGACGCGCAGAAACCTGCTTCTTATGTAATTTGTGGGCAATGGTTCTTTTGAACACTGTCATGCGAGATCGCTGTAACCTCATCTATGTGCGTGATGGTCACTCTTTGATCTGCTAACACGACATCTTCGACTTTTATGATGTTGTCTTCAGTGAGGTACGTGGATAGACATCCTTCGCGGTGTTTGTCTTCAGTAGATTTTCTTTCCAGGCTGAAACTCCTTAGCTCAGCGTGCAACGGTGGAATATGGAGAAGCAGAGGCTTTTAATGCAGTCTATATCTTTTGAAAAGATTTTTTTAAAATACAGGCACTTAATGACAGCTCTAATATTATTTTTCTCCATTTTGATGCTCTCTCTTCGACGACTCGTATTCAAATGAATGTACGACCCTGGAACCATGGCCTATTTATATGTTTTTACTACGCTGACTTAGTAGGTATGTGAGGTAGTAAAAAAATTTTGTTGTTGAATTTTACGTGAACTAGAAATAACCGATTAACACTACTTTTGGATCACCCCTCGTAAAATGAGGCTCAGCGCAACAGTTTCAGATTTAGAGCCTCAATCAAAAATAACAGCAACTGGGTGGTAGTAGTTGTTTTCAATGTTACTATTCCTGCTAACTTTTTTCGTTAGTTTATTAACTCTGCTCAGCTAAATGTTCTTTTGATTTTCAAAGGCAGTGCTCGAAAATAAGGATGATGCAACCCTAATCATTTAGCTCAAAACACATCCACAAATCCTCACAAAACCATAATAAAATGAACTGTGCTAATATGACGCAAAAATTATAATTAACAAATTAAATTACAAAAAAAAATTATAATCACATCAATATTACGCGTCTCCCTTCTAACTTAAATCTAAATCCTATCGGTTACAAGTCCTTTTCAATTTATCCACACCAACCAATTGCAATTATTTCCGAAAATGATAAATTAACTTGTACAAAGATCAGACCCATCGGTGAATATAAATCACAAAAAGCAAAATAAATTACATTACCGTACGGAGTTGGACATTTTGGACAGAGATATGCATTCGAACATAGAGATGCCATGTTACAGCTAAATATTTAGATTCTTATCGACCGTCGAAATCACAATATGGTGTGGTGTGGAGGTTTGTTTGGTGTGGTAGCACCGATGAGATTGATGCTGAGGTTTGGGTGAAATAAATGAGAAACCTAATGATGAGATAATTTTTGTTTTCAGATTGAAATAGAATAAATAGGAACGACAATTTTGTCTTATAGAGAATTCTCTGGACTCCGGAGTTTTATGCAAAAATAAGAAATTAGTTACACGATTTATCTTTGAATTTGCGGAAATTTATAAAATATCCCTTGCAAGTAACAATGTGAATTTTCAGCCCCTATTTTCACAGGTCACTTTTTCAATGTGGTTTTATATAATTTTCTCAAACATGAGAGAGATAAAATTTTGTTTCCAGCAAATCATATTTTAGTTTTTTTCATAGCTAACATTTTCAAACATATAGGGGTTCACAAAAAATTTGAATGAAACAGAATGAACCCCAGGTTACATGAGTTGAAAAAATGGGACTGCAGAGAGATTGGTTAGAGAAAAAATAAAACCCAATGTGAAAAATCATCATTGTAAATTTTTGAGCAACATAAATAATTATGGAACTTGTAATAAGGCTCTAGAATTTAGTAAGGCTCTCTCAAAATTATTTAGAAGTTACTTAAGAATAAGACATCGCTCTAATACACCAAAGCAAAGAACAATATGGACATTCCGCAAAATGGTTCCTTTGAAAACTTTAGGACTTCGAAAAAAGTTTAGATTGCGAGGAATATCACAAAAGCTGAAATCCTAGTTACAGATTGTTTTTAAATTAAATTAAAAGGTTCTAAGAAACCGTCAATGATTTTGAAACAGAAGTTATAGAGTTTTTATGAGAATTTAAGAATTCCAGTAAAAAAAATTCCATTGATTTGAATAGCGCGGAGAAAAAATAATGCATTTTCGGAAAAACTTTGAAAGAAAGAATTCCAGGAAACCCCATTGAAAGAAGTTTGAAGAAACATTTCGAGAGATTCAAATATCTCACACTAATAACGTGCATTAGTCAATCATAGTTTTTGCCCTGGAAGGATGTTTATATATGGATTCTATTAGATAGTATACCCTTCCAACAATATTTTTAAAAAAAAATTTAGGGCCTTTAGTCATAATATGATATTTTGAAATTAAAAAAACACAAAAAATGCTCGGGTTTTCACTTTGAAAATGAATTTTTGTTATGGTTTTATATAGTATCGCTAATTTTTCAATATATTTATCTTTGCTTATTTTAAACATGCGGCCTTATATATTAAAGAAAATTACAACACAATATTTGTTTTTTCATTACTTTGGATTAGCACTAATTGCATCTTTCTTTGTTAAACTTTTTTACTATCCTTCTTTTCGACGTTCGCGAATAATAGCTAGAGCCTTCAAATTCTGGTGACGAACACAAAGTAAGGACTTAAGCTTCTTTCAATTGAGTTCTTTAGTTGCAAAATGAGACTGAAAGGTTTTTGAAAACTTTTCAGAAACAGCAAAAAACTATATTTTCTTTCCTGGTCAATATAACAAACCAATTTTTTTTTTAATAAATTGAAAATAAAAAACTACACAATATTACAAATTTTCATAAACGATGGATTATGTTAAATATTATTTAATTCGCATTTACAGTTCATCAGGTCGCGTTTTGGAACAAAATCGTCTTCAGGTGTGGTTTTGGAACGAAACTTCATGTTGGAGTCGGGTTTTGGAACAAAACAAAAACAATTATATTTTTTTTAATTTTTTAGTTTTGCCTGTAATTTTTGTTTTACAGAAAGTAGGTGCCTACCTTAGAACATAACTTAAAAAAACAATTATACAAAAATAAGTTTAAAAACATGGAAAAATGAGCAGCAAAAATATTGTGTTAAACATTTTTTTTTTTTCGTCAATAATTACTTCCGCATCCCAAATATCGTTCTCTGTAAGATTATTATAATCTATACGACGATAAAAACACTTGTTGGATTCATCAGTTTCATCCTCCGAATCTATATTTTCTAAAAAATAGAAGCAAAATGACACAACTTCAGTCAACGCACACATTTAATGTGTCGGCGCACGATTTCTAAGAACAAACATGTGAAGTCGCAATCAGTATGGCCAACTTTGAAATATTTCTTATCGTTCTGGAAAAAGCCCGCTTAATTTAAAACAAGATTAATAATAAAAATAACCATTTAAAAATATGTGACGAACAGAAGTTTAGCCTTTTCTTAAAGTTAGAACATTAGGTCGGTTTTTGGAAAAAATAGCAAGAACTGTTTCCGATATTGCTAAGGTTTGAGTCGCTTTTTGGAACCAAACCGTTCAAAATATTAGACGCCATTTTGAAAGAAAAAATCTCTGTTCAGGTCGCGTTTTGGAAATAAGGCTGTTTTTCAAATCACTTTTTAAGGCATTTAGACTGGGTTTGGGATAAAATAAAGTGCACAAATCGATTCCTGAGAAGATTTCCTATAAGAAATGGTGTTTAACTCAGTTTCGTAAAAAATCGCTTGAGTCTCATTTTGCAACTAAAGAACTCAATTGTGAATCTTATCACAAGTCTAGAACATATTCACGATGTTTTGCATCGCAATGCTATGGGTATTCGGGTATTCTATGAGAGATTAAAGTACTCAAAAAAACAAATCAAAAGTTCGCTGTCATGGGAAAAACAAAAAAATGAATAATTCAGCTTCAGAGATGTGTGGTGAGCATGAAACCTTTTTTCACATGCGTAACAATATTTCAACGAAACTAGAAATAAAACTTTACTTTAGGCTATTTTCTCAAATTTTCGACTAAGTTTAGGTATTTGCGAATGGAAAAAGTTATTCTTGGTAGTTTAGAAAAGTTCAAAAGCATTTACTTTGCATACAAGTCATAACATTTTACTTATTTTTGTTCAATATTTACTGTTTTAATGCATAAAAAACCTCAAAAAATGAAAACAGGTGTGAAAACTTCAACGATTTTACATTAAACTTCATCTATTGTCTTTATTATTTAAAACAAGTTCATAGTGTCACAAAAACATCCCTAAAATTGTTTGGTTGAAATTCATTGTCATTGTTTTTGCAGTGCAGGAAATTGAAACTTTAAATAGATTTTAAATATCTTTCCCTTTATTATGTAAGTTCAAATTCTGCGATTTTTCTATCTAACTCATTCAAAACAAATAAAGCTCATTGAATTTTGTAAAATTGTCCTTACACCCTTGCTAATAATATATACGGGGTTTTTTTTAAATATTTTTACAAAGCTTTTGCTTTTTCAATTATGATTTTTTTAAACTTATGCACAAGCAGAGAAGAAATGAATAGTGAAAAATGTTCATGAAAAATACCGTAGAATATTAACAACAGACCACGAAATCTTAGGGTTAGCGCAAATGTTAAAGAAATTGTTTATGGGTCGATGAGGAGTATCATTTTTTTTTACAATTTTTGGAACTTTCTGAAATTTTTCGAAATTTCTGTAATTTTCCCGAAATTACCGTGATTTTATCAAAAATTCGTGTTTTAGAAAAATGACCAGTCTTTTGGAATTGCATATAGACTCCGTAATTCTATCAGCCTCTTTAAATTCTCTTGAATTTCTCCTTTTCTAATTTTTCTACAAATTATTGAATTTAAATTAGTACTAAGTAGTCATATTCGTATTAAGCTAACGCTTTTGGTGTGTTTCTGAATTCATTGTAATGTCTTCAAGCCTTCTCTTGTTAAACTAGATTCTTGGATTTTTGTGAAACTCACACGATTTGGGAAAATCTTTAAATATATCTTGGATCCTAGAAATTTCACTTAGACGTTGTGGTTGAAGTTAATAATCTTGGGTTTTTACTTGTTTCCAATTTTCTTTACATTATTAAAAATTCTTAACTCATGAATTTTTTTTTCGATATTTATGAATTTCATTCATATATGAGTTTCATTAAAGTCACAGATATTTGGTGACTTTCTCACAAATTTTATATTTTTCACAGACAGTTAAATTTTTTCGACGCATTCAAATTCATGCTGAAATTTTGAAATATTTTTTAATTTTGATCTCTCACTTACTTTCTCGTAAGTTCCTGTAGTGCGTTTTTTTCATTTTTTTTTTAAATCAAAGGATCGATTAGCAGCTCGACGAGCTGCTACATATTTTTAGTTTTAACTAAAAGTTTTTTGTTTTTTTTTTACTAGAATTTTTGGTCAATATTCTTAAGGTGCTATTAAAACAATTTCGTCCCATTTTCACAAACTGAAGGAAAACAATTCAAAAATCTAACTTGTCTTAACAATTCAATATACACTTTTAATATTGTAGAATTTTTATGGTTCTCAGAAAATGCTTCCTAGGCTTTGATTTTGTTTCTTCCATATCCGCAGCTATTCCCCAAATGGTTCCTAAAATCTTTCTTTGGAAGTTGCATTTATCCATTTTTTGTTAGTGAAACTTTTTTGAGATTTTTGAATTTATTTTTTAGCTCTTGAATATATTTCAATTCTCGGAAAATTTGTATGGAACATATGAAATTTGTAAATATTTTCCAGGATTTCACAGGTTTTTTTGGCTCCTATATATTTACACATATGTATAAACTAGGATCATAACCAAGCGTGCTTTGTAATTTAAATGACGCGGCTGTATCAACGCTGATAAGTAATTTTTATTTTAAGTTGGTGGTTTTGTCATTGACATATGTGTCTTATTTCATGCCATCATCTCCATTTAGTTTGCATCAGTAGTTTGGCTTGTGTTCTGTGAACATTGAGCAAAGAATATTCATTGAATTGTGTTTTCTGATCCATTTTTTTCTGCAATAAAAAATATCGAAGGTACCAGAAAAAAACGCACTTAAAATGCATCACATCTGAGCCAACCACGAACACGTACTAAAAAGCAACACGTCAAAGAAATCAAAGATTTGTATGTAATATTTGTATTAATTCAACCGTAATATTTACATTATTCGTAATAACTTCACAAAACTATTTAAGAGACTAAGCGATAGCTTTTGCAACTATAAATACGTTTATACCTTGTTTTTAACAAAAGAAAATTTGTATATGAGCACCAATATCAAACTTGATTTCTTAAGCAAGAGGAAACTGGGGAAAAAAAACCTCTTAAAAAATAGTCGATTGACAACTAGACACTGCGGATACTGTGAACATTTTATATCAATTACCATTTTTAAAGATGGTTTGCGCCTGACAAGAGTGAAATATCTTTTGATTCCAAAAACACAGGTTGTTTTTGCTAAATGAACCACGCGTTAATGTTTGTGAAACAATGATTTTTTGCTAGCAGCATGTCATTATGTCAGATGAGACTTGGATCTTTGTCTATCATCTAGAACAAAAAGTAGAACCAGTCGAGCGAATATTGTGCCAATGATGAAGCTTGACTAAAAAAGCCTGGTCAAAGTCGTTCCTATATCAAAGTCATGTTAACAGTTTTCTTCTACTATAGTGGTGCTGTGAATTCTGATTTTTTTCCGCCGGGCCAAACTGTTAGCGTGGAAAATTATTTGAGTGCTGTCATTTACGTCAAGTTATTCATTAAAAGAGGCCAGAGCTATGGACAGAAAATTCTTGATTTCTGCACCACAATAATGCGCCATGTTACACTGTATAGGTTTTTTTGGACCCTTTCGTCAATTCTTATCGTTACACATACACCGTATTTGACTGATTGTTCCTTGTGATTGACCTTGTAACTTCTAACAATTCACAAGTATCAAAAAAGCGCTCTGTAGCCACTGTTTTGACTCGATAAAAGAGATTAAATAAATACGCGTTTTAAATGCTATTCCGCAAATCGACTTTAACAACGTTTTTGGGGATTGGAAAGTGTATTGAGTCGAGAAGGGAGTACTATGAAGATGAAAAAATAGATTCAGAATAAAAGATGATCCCTTGTATAACAAAATTCACCTTCAATGTTTCTATTTAACCAGTTCCCAAGAATAGTTTATTTTTTCATCACACACCCTCAAGAGAATGCCTCTGATTTCACCAATTTCCATAAGTACTTGTTTCAATAACAGTAAATTGCTTTTATCACCTGCACTTCTCAGCCCTAAACCCCACTGTCAAGGATGATTTACGACTTCCGAACACCCAGCACATAACTCTACACTGTGCCTATATATTCAACCTCGCTTCCTATGGCCCTTCATCTCTGGCTCAAGTCAAACCATAGTCATAGATCCAAAACAATTGCTTTTCCCCTATGAACATGCCAAGGCGTGAAACAAATGTGCCATATAAATTTTGAAAAATCGCATCATTTATTATACTTTGTCTCGCACCGCATACTGAATCGTATAGCCACCATCCACTTCGCAAAAACGGTTCCAAGTCGAATTTTCGCGAGTTTTCATGCGGACATAACCTCCTTTTTCCATTGAATACCATAGCATGGAGTTGAAGCGTTTTGTTCTTTGCGAGCTAAATGAGGTGAGACCACTGCCACCACCAATGCTATTATCAGCCTACCTGCCTGCCTGGCTGTCTGCTCGGTCTTCATTTTACTTTACTGGCTTGTGCAAGAAGCGGCCTATCTTCCTACCTTCAATCCAGCCAACATTGCCAACATAAAATACAGCGAGCGTAAGGTCTGTCCGACACATATGAAATATATTCCGGTCCGTTAAATGTAATTTATATATCGTTCAGTCACGTTCGCATTTTTACGTTTTGCTGAGGCCCACACGCTCACTCACTCAACCGTTTACCTCCTCAACGTTTGCTAACAAAATGCTCCATTTTAACTATATGAAGCTCCTTCTACACGTTTCGCTCTAAACTGCTGGCGGACATTTATTATTGTATTTTTTTCGGTATGGAGTGCATATGCGTGCCTTGTCGTCATAAATGGCTGAAATGAATGTGAAAGATAGTCATTGAGATGGCAAAGAATGAAGGAAATGATTCCGGGAAAAGAAATTAGCTTTTGACGTGACCGAGTGTCCTGACAGATTTTTTAAGGTCAGATTTTGGAGAGAAAGTATGGCTGGGGAAAAACTATGAACCTTTTAGTTTTATGCTTAGGGATATATCTTTGCCCCAAAAGGCCTGCCACCCAATGCAAAGATTTCTTTTTTTACAGCCCTGATATCCATTTAATCAAAATGTTCTTTATTTAACAAATCATTTCTCGAAAATCAGCAAAAGCCACTCAGACCAGACCCCTCCTCATATGTGATGACGCATGCACCACCAACATTAGTTCATAGTTCCAGAAGATGAAATCATTAAAACTTTCATAATTTACAAAACTTGATCCATGCTGTTCCCATTTACTTTGCGATAACGAACGAAACGATTCCATTTGATAATTTAACTGCCACAATTTATCGAGCCCCTTCAGCTAAATCCGAAAAAACAAAAGGCCAAAAAATCTGCAAAGAAAATGAACGAGCCAATTTTCGCTTAGCTCGTTGTGAGTTCCTATCGATTCGATTGCACCGGTGATTGCATATTGTGTCGGAACTGCTTCGAAAACACTACGAGATAAACAAGACAGGGCCAAGACGCGATTCTTGTGGAACACTACCAATCAATCGCTCCTGCACTGTGAATTGCATGGAACCGAGTTATGATGGTTGCATGCAGCGCGATGAGAATGTAGCGCGGATCAAAGGAGCGATCTTAACGCTCACAACTTATAACGATCACCTCAGGGTGGAACCGTACAATTAACATCGTTAATTCGCATGTTCGGTTGGAGGTAAATACCTTTCAGGTTTATTGAGATCTTAATTTACGACCCTAAAAATATTGTCGATAAATCAATCGGCGGCTGGTTGGTTGAGAAGCTAGTTGGTTGCAGGGAAACAGGCCGAATGTAAGCGAGAATGCTTGTTTTGTGTTTGTTTGCTGTTTGGCGGCGACTGTATGTGTTGATTTGTGAAGTAATTTCGAAATGGGAACGATAAATTGATTTGAAATGGGTTTTGATCGATTTTATTGAGTGTAATGAGAATTTGATGATTTCGATCGAATTCTGTGGCTGAGCGATTTTTGTGCGATAAAAATTTAAGTTAAGACATTCGGTCCAACAAAAATCAGGATAGGTGTCATTTGGTTCATATATCTTTCCTTTTGTTTCCTTCGCATGGACTGCTCGCTCAAATAGTTTATTTGATCCTTGTTAAAATCAAGTCAATAAATTTTAAATTTGTGTAAAATAGTAATCTTAAGATGTCTGAATCCTAATTTAGCTTTATACTGCCAATTTTTCCCAAATTCAAATGAAGTTTTAAATCTGAGGAGCGAGAAATATTGAAGATCTGAGGAGCGAGAAATATTGATATAAGTGAAAAAGTTAGTGAAAGGTAAAAAAATTTCACAGCGTAAGAAATAATCTTACTTTTTATGGTCTGAAAAACTTATTGGAGATAAAAATATCTTTTATGTACATCATATCTTTTATATACAAAATGTCTGGAAGATTTTCTACAGTGTAAGTTTTTTCGTTCCAGAACTACGCCGAAAGAACATCCCTTTCAGTTCTGTGTGGTTTTAAGAAAATGGTCCTATACACAACCGGCGCTATTCTGACAGAATTGCAGCGAAAAATCCTCAATAAAGTGATTTCCAGGAACTTTGCATTCCATTGGCTCTCTCGGTCTCCTGATCTTACTGAGTCTGATTTATTCTTGTGGGGTTATTGCAAACAGAAAATTTGAATGATTTGAAGCAATTTTTTGCAACGATAATTGAGGCAATTCCTGTTGCAACTCTCCTGATGAAAATAGTGAAAAACTTTTTGATCAGATGTTGCACATGCGTCACCGAGCGATATTCCATTTAAATTCAATTATTTGTCAAACTCAATAAAGAAGCTTAATAAACATGTATTATTTTTCAAACGAATAAGGAAAAGTGAAAATAAGTTGTGTTTAGATGAATATATCTCAAAAACGGTAATGATTACAAAAAAAAGTGTTGTATTCTTTTTTGTTGAAAATTGTTTAAGCTACAAATTTGTCATACATTGTTTTTCTGAAGACGTGACCGTCACTGAGACCTTTAGGAAAGGTCACTTTTGGTGATCTTTGTCTCCGTATAAAAAGTAACGCAGCACTCGGATCGATGGAGACTTTTGACATTTTGTTTAACATGCCAGTACCAAGATTCACACCAAAATCCAGCTTTCTCCTGATTTTTCCGAAGCACCATGCTAAATTTCTCCGGACTAATAAGTCTGCAGAGGATTTTTAAGACCCGTTGAGCTCTCTCATCTTAATTGCGTCCCACATCATCCACACTGACTGGCCGTATCTATCCATTCCACTTTAGTTGAAGTCCCCGTACTACAGGACTTTTGTCTAATCGGTAGTCGAGTGACAGTTCCAAATGCTATTAGGTATGTTCCCGTACTTTCAGTAACTTAATTTTACTGAATTTTCCTGAATCATGTGGTGGGGAATTTCATGAAAAGTACGGGAACGCTCTCATTGTATTTCCTGAAAATTGACAACCGAAAGTGTCAGTTTTCGGTTTTTGGGAGAACAATAGTGATTATAAAGTTATCCTAAGCGGTAATAAATTATCGCCACAAAAATATTCGACCTTCATAGCAACATTACGCAAAAAATATGTTGCTTGCCGCGCACATTTGAAAATATTTACTCCGTTTGACACTTTTCAGTATTTTTCAGTAGCTCAGACCCTATTGAATTTTACTGAAACAGGGGAAATTTTCAGTTTTCAGTAAAACGGAGTACGGGAACAGCTTCATTGCAATTAATCGCGATTAATCGCAATTAATCATAGTAAGGGAACAGACCTATTATTTGTTTATCATGGCAGATGAGATCACATATATTACGATCATAGTAAATTTAAGGTTTGCGAAGTATTTCAAATGGTGTCTCCACTTAAGTATCTTATTCGCAGGACCTTAAATTTGGAAGTAAAAGGTAGTAGCGGCGAAGAAACATCATCTAGAACCAGCTTGGCATCGAAGGACTCGTGTGCGGAAAATTGTGGTTGAAATACCTTTCGACGAGCACCCAAATGACCTGAACTTTAATTCTGCACAACGATCTAAGTTACAGGCATATTCTATCCTCTTTTCATATCAGTGTAGAGCTAAGTAATCTTTTGTACGCTTTGTTTTTCGTTGGCAATCTACGTTACAATCTACTTGAATCAATAGTGAGAGTTTTCCAGTAGGAAAATCCGAAATCTATTTATTTCGTCCTGGTTAAAATATTTCGTATCGTCCTGGTTTAAATATTGTACGGAATAACGACTGATTAATTATTTGGATTAAATGGTACATTTTCGGCAAAGAGTATTCTAGCAGTAGATAATATCGTAGTTTGGAGGCAGTTTACTGAAAATTTCGGTGTTTGCATTCAATTGCCTAATGAATACACTAGAAAGAACTCAGTATGTTTTGATTGCTTTTTATTTACTTATATATACCGCATAGTTTTCCCTTTGATCGATCAGCTTGGGAAATAAAAACGATGATTTTCATTTGACCAAGGAACTGGTGCTGGCGTTAGTAATAGAAGAACTTGCGTGAGCTGGTTATTGGTGCTCTTATTGAAGGGCTTTGTTTTATTTTATTTATTTGCCAAACAAGGTACAAGTTACGCAAAAAATGCAAAACAAAATTGAAAACTACTCAAGTGTATGTAAAAATAATACGAAAAATTAAATAAATTAAATAATTAATTAGCAGATAAATCAATAACAATTGATAAATAACAAATTAATAAAACATTGACATAAGCTTAAGATAAGGGGTTACGGATGGCTTGAAAAAGGGAGCATTTGACGGATAATTATAAAATCGTTGAAGAATACAAATTACTTATGCTATTGAATATCCTGCAGCGTCTATTTATCGGCTCATTAGCTGCGTCAGTATTGGAATGTGGATATTCCTTAAGTAAACGAGTGGACCTGATGTTTCTTACAGGAATGTTTAACACAATTTTACTATTCAGGAATTAGATTCTGAAAACGCCTCTAATGAAGCCGAATGTGAAGCAAGCTGAAATCATCTTTCTGCATCCAAGTGTCAACAAGGAGGAAGGAGGAAGGGTATTCAAAGGAGGAAGGGTATTCAAATCGTTAGGGTTTAATAGTTCTCTCAATGCGAAAATAAAGAATTGCTTTTCCATGGATTGGAGCCTGTTACTGTGGATTTCAAAAGCCGGATTCTAGCAAAAGCCGGATTCCAGAAGTACGTGTTATATGGGACCGTGCACTTTCGGGAAGAACATATAGCCTGGCGCTTCGCAATGTTGAGAGTGAGCTTGTTTTCATTGCACCAATGATCAAGTGAATCGAGTTTAGATTGAAGAAACAGTGCATCAAATCAAGATTTAATTGTGTGATAAACTTTGTGATCGTTTGCATAAAGTAGATGAGTTATATTTGCTAGGACATCAGATAGGTCAGAAATAAATATATTTAAAAAAAAAGTGATTCAATATGGCTATCTTGACGTACACCAGAGGCAGCAGATATATTTTTTGATAAAAATCCTTGAAATGTTATCAATTGTGCTAGATTGCGAAGTTAGGAATTCAGCCAGCTTTGTAAAGATTCGTCAAATTCGAAATTCTGAAGCTTTAGAATTAAGGTGGGGTGGTTAACTCTGTCAAAAGCTTCACTTAAATATGTGCAGACTGCGTCGGTTTGGTAAATTTTCTCCATTTTACTCGGAACGTCTGAAATTAGGGCTGTCAAGTTGGTGGAAGTTGAGCGACCTTTTCTAAAACCATATTGTTCCTTATTCAAACGGGAGTCAACAAGTGGGAATAGTTTATCGTAGACATTCTTTTCAAAAAGTTTCGGAATTATAATTTCCGAAACAGTGTCGAACACCATTTTTGAACATAGGTGTGACATATGAAAGTTTCCAACAGGATAGGAAACTCCTGACGAAAGTGATCTGGTTAAGAAAATATAAAAGGGAGTTATAAACTGCTCTAGATACTTGCGCAAGAAAGTTAGAGGAAGAAAATCGAAAGAAGATTTGTTGAAGTCGAGCTGACATTTTTAAGTGGCTGACCAAAGCTGTTGGAGTAGAATGAGAGAAGAAAGGTGTGAGTTTGAACGGTCTGGTGCATTAAAAATGTTCTGGAAACAATCTGCGAATAAATCACAAATCTTATTAGGAGAGGAAGAAGCGATATTGTCACAGAACATGGACGATAACAAAATCAAAATTTTTCGAACCGGCGTATTCTGTTTTCACCGGTTATCTTAATGTAATTGCCATAAGCTTCGTGAGACTACTGAAAACTGCTTAGCAGCTTCATTATATTCTTCCTGAAAAGCAAAACTTACTTTAATATTGTTTTTGATTCGCCTAAAGAGTTTGTCCCTATGACTTCGCATATGTCTTGGTAAATATCTTTCAACGGCGTCAAATATTTTATCGTTGAAATGGAAAATGGCTTCCTCAAGATCTAACTTCAAAGGAGTATTCATCTAATTTATAGACTCAAGTGCATGATGAATACTTTCGAAGTCAACCTTAAAAATGTCATATACAATCAAATTATTGTAAGTTTTTAAGTAAATAGAATCTGGAGTGACAAGCTCAGCTGATAGTGCAGTGTGGTGTAAACTATTGGAAAAAAGATGCTCTGCGTCATTAGCTGGACTTACCACTGCTTCGTCATAAGGGTTCATAAAAACAAGATCCAACCGATGATCGTTTTGGTTGGGAGTCGGGGAGACTTGCTGCAAATCGTTGCCATAAAAAGTACTCGCAAGGTTGAAGTCGTTGGAATCTGAAAGGATTGCAGAGAGAAAAAATGCATCGTTTTCATCGGGAATAAAACACAAGTTGGGACGATTGAAATCCCATAGGAATATTATTTTGTCTTTCTTCATTTAGAGACATTGTAATGGAATATATTAATTCACAAAAATAGTTGATCTGGGTGGGATATAGACCAAACTAAAGAGCACTTTTAACTTATGTTTTTCGCATTTTTGGTTGGTGACCGCTACTGGTACGCTAGCACAAACTTTTCTGTAAAATTCTAATTAATAATTCGACTTAAATACAGCAATTTATGTTTCGTTATTCATTTTTCACTGCACATATGATTATTGCTCTAGAAGTAATAAACAATCGGCTTGATGAGAAAAATACGATCACAAAATGAATGGTCATGAAATAAAATAAAACCGACCATTAAATCAAGCGTAAGATTCTTATTGTTAAAAGGAGGGTGGAACAGACCATAAATTTCATTGATGGTTCTATTTGGAACTTTGTGGCTCTGTGCACGTTAAGAAATCAACACGTACAAGGAACAGAGAACAAAGCTCACAGCACAGAGGCACAGCCATTTCAAACAGCACTCGCATTCATAACAACGTACCTAAAGTCGGGTGCCCAAACGAATAGAATAAAAATGTTGGAAAATTGCACCCAGCAAACACATTAAAATGAAATTTATAGCTTTTGTTCGGTATCATTTTTATGTATGTACATCTTGCCTATATGGTTCGCGTTATGTTGGCTGAGGGTGCGGTGAAATGATCACGATGAGAGTGGTAGCGACGGTATGGCGGGATAAGGAGAATAAAAGTAATAAGTTCTTCAGCTCATTACAAAACGGTACACGTTAACGGTGTAATATGTGGGGAAAGTAAATGCGAAATGAAAGTATTTTTATGATTATTATGCGGAGCGAATTAAGGCGAAAAAGTCATTTGCGGTGGAGGATTTGTTGCAGGAATGATAACGGAGGTGTGAGACCAGACAATTTGTCCGCCGGGTTGAAGTCGAATGTAAACGATATTGAAAATCAATCATTTTCAGGTGGTCTGTAAAATTATTTTTCTGAAATGAAACGTGCCTTGTTATATTTTCGAAAATATTCGTGACTCAGAATTCAAAACGTTGATTGGATCAACAGCATATTGAAACTAAAAGACTTGAACGAATCGTTCACACTTTTAAAGTCTGCAATTTTTAACCTGTGACAAAATGCCTCTTTGAAGAATTTTACAAAGCATTCTTACCACTTTTCTCAGTTTAACTAAATTGTTCTATTCTTCTTACGATTCAAGCACACATCCCCACCAAACATTTCGTTTCATGCCAACATACTATTTAATAGACTCTTCATTACTTAATCTCAATCTCGGTTCAGAAATCGAATAAAAACAAATCTAACTCAAAACCACGACCAACGCCAACAGTAGCAACAACAATGCAAGCATGTCACCTATGATGATGAAAAACAGGGTATTCAATCAAAGAAGAACTTGACGACCTACACTAAAGCTGTTACTGTCATCTTGCCTGCGACAAATGAAAAATGAACAAAATCTGTGCTTTAGGACCAACACCCTGCCACCAAAAGACAAACTCCGTAGATGTTTGTGTGCTATAGAAGCTGCAAAATTTCGGTTCTCGAGAAAAAAACGGAAGAAGAAAAACTCAACAGAAACACTAAACTAACATTGAAAAAGTCGACTTAGTGGAACAAGTACATCACTCTAAAACGACACCCAGCAGCACACACACACATATATATATATATATAAACTTCATGGCCCTCTCTTTCTCATCTTTAGCATTTTTCAGTCCAGTCACATAAAGAAAATTAATGACGAGATGATTGATTACACTTTTCTTGCTATTCTTCGTCTTGAACTTGATCTGGCTTACAATTGTTCTTAGTCACTTGCTTTTATGCTGGTAAAAGATGCTATTCTGGTACCCGTTATTAAATGGATCACCCTGAATAAACCGAATAGTGGCAGTGTAGATAGATGGGTGAGACCTGGCAAGCGTGTGTGTGTGTGTGTTTGTTTGGGTGAATGAGTGGCTGGATGGATGTGACTGTGATTAATATCCTTCCGTATTATCCTGGAAAACATGAACGAAAATGCCACAGACGTCTCGGAAGATAAATACTGGGAAGACATCAGAAGCATCAGGACCAGCCGGCAGTATCATTCAGAGGAAATTGTTGTAACAATGAGAAATGAGAATGGTAGACAGAGAGAAAGTTTGATGGGATACAGTCAGCGCTGCCAGAATGTGATCGCTCAGATTACACTTTTTTTTAAATTCCAGCTTCAAAGGCTGCAAGGGAAATTTACTTTTTTATCTGAGGTCAGAGTGCATTTTGGGGTACCTTTTGAATTTACCATTGCTTATATATGCACCAAAAAGATCCAAATATTACTAAACAAATTGCAGCGAATCTTACATCGGACACTGTTTTCTTTCCAATCGCAGACTACTTTATCCACCCAACTATCTCAGAAAGTATCCACCAGTTGATATATGGCCGATCCTTCGTCATCATCATTTTCTTCATTTCGCTTCCATCTTGACGTTAAGCTGTCAAGGCTTTCAAGCTTGGAGGCACACGACAGTGTTTCATTGCTGCTGCTTCTGGTGAATCTTGGCGAAAACCGATTTTTGCCCTGAAGGTGAATACGAAATCCTGTAATTGAGTTGAACCGAACCTCTTAGTCTCAGCTCGGTGTAATAAATGGTTAGCGTCACTTGATATATGGTCCTTGTGACTCTCACATTTTTACGTCAGCCCAAGAGTATATATGACATGTTAAACAAACGTATCTGTCTTTTGCTGTGACTATCTACAGGTTGAATATATCTTTGATATTTTTAAGGAAGTGATGGAGGATGGGCAATTTGAAAATATGCAAATAGGCGAGTATGTTCCAGGAGTGTATGTCTGGAAAGAAAATTTGAAAAGTAAAATGAAACTGATTTATTTCATGTGGATTTTATAATATCGTTTGCTTGAGACATTTAACATTTATAAAATGTTTCTTTATTGGAAAAGAATAATAAAATACTTTTGTGATTTTTTCTTTTGCATGTGAATAAAAACTGAAAGTTACAAAGCTTTATTAATCAATGTGGGGCTCAAGTGTATTTGCTTGCTCAAATTTCATATAAAAAATTTTAAGTGAAGCTGCAAGTCGGTAGAACAGCAACTGCTAAAGCGTGTGGCCTATGGTTGAAATCGAGCCATGATCACATGACGAGTTTTTTCATAACCTAACTCTAAGCAGGTCTGTGCGTCACATCAAGTTTAAAATCAGTCATGTAGCCTATCATTCCACGCTTTCATGCGAAGATTGCGAATGCAATTTTTACCAACTTCAACCCCCATTTCCGTGGGTATACTATATTAAAATTTGACCCAGGATGATAATAAAATGCCAAAATAACTTTTAATAAATGAAACGACATTGATTGAAAATAAACTTAATGAAAATATAGTATTTTTGTATTCCGTTTCTTGAATAGAGCATAAAAAACAGAGCAAAATTTTGCGCCCAATGTGGGTGCATGAAGTTTGAATTTTTGACCGAAATTTTTCATTCTTATTAACCCAAATTTTATTGCTTGGCACTATGTGAAAAATACCACTAACTCATAATTTGCCGGAATAATAAAATATATCCTGATTCTACAAATATAACATCATTGCCGATAAATTACAAGTGTTAAAAATGAGACTAGTCTATAATTTTTAACTGTACAATTCAAAGGGAACTTCGAAGAAAAATGTCACAAACAATTTATCTTAATAAAAGTGATCAATATTTTTTTATTGGGACTAGACTACATTTTGACCAGAGAAAAACCTTATAAAACTTTTGAATTGCGTTTAGTTACAAGATTTTATTATTTCATAAGCGTTTTTTAATAGCTTTTCTGAGTTTTCTAGAAGATATTTTTCATTATTAAATTTTATAGAGACATATTGCAGAGCGTAATATCACAATTTGCTTTGAAAATGTTCCAAAATTTTTATGAAAACTCTAGAACAAATAAAACTGTAAACTGGGAAAAATATTAAATTCTCAAATTTATTTATGGTTTGGTTAAAACTATACAATAAACACTTTTTTCCTATTTTTTAATCTGGTGATCCATCCACACTTTCCGAATTCAGTCCTTTATTTCTCTCCTGCTGTTTCATTTAACTCTTTAAGTGCCTTGCTTATAAAAGAGTTTGCCTTTGTCTAAGACTTTTTTATTCTTGAGAAGCATGGTCTCATCAAAGGCCGCTCAATGATGATCAACCTAATGGTGTTGAGTCTCAACGTCATTTTGATACAATTTATACGGAATTTTCGACCTTTTGCACCATAACCCGCTAGTCAGGAAATTTGGACGGTTTGGTATATTTGCTACGATTCTCTCCCGGATGTATTCTTTTATTCATAGCTATCATACGGGTCCATTTGATCATTTCATACGGGTCCATTTGTTGTTAATTAGTATACCATAGATTTACAGCACTTTTTACCTCTTCTTATGATTGTCAAACTAATATTTATAATATTTTATGTTGGCTCTATAAAAATTTGAATAGTTATTCCTATCACTACTTTAAATGATGTTACAATCAATCTATTCGATTCAAATTACATATACGACTTGCTGAAATTCCATTCATTAAGACAAAAATAACCACTGTTTTTCAGCAACTTATTCTTAGTAATTTTCTAATACGACTTCATCAATTATGTTCCACCTAAAAGCACAAATTCAATAAATTACAACTGCCACTCAAACATTATGTATTAACGGAAATATAGAAAATAAAAACAAATTACATGAAAGCCTCATGTGACCACCACGAAAATTCATTGAAAATAAATAATGAAGAATTTCCAGTAAACGAAATATAATTGATTGTACTCAAATATTGCTTAATAAATAAACATTTTATGACATTTGAAAATATATTGTACGATATTAATTGCATTTTGGCAAACATGTTCTAATTTGTCACGTATCTATTGGGCCACGTGTCAAGATTGGACTGGAAAAAATAAGTTCGATTAGATGATGAATGATTGTTGAAAAATAACGTTATTGTATAAATATAGAGTTTACGTTGTGAGAAAAAAATTATATGGAATTAGATAATTTTTGGCGCCAGAAGGTCTCTAAGAAACTAGTTTTCAATTTTGTCCAATTACTGTACGTAGGACTATGTAAGCTGTAGTCACACCTGAACACATTTTCTGATCCTGGTTCGCAAAATATTTTATTTGTATTAGCGTTAAGTTATCTCTAAAATATTCTAAACTATGTATAAACATTCATGTTCTCATTTTTAGGACATAGCGTGGGCCTCATTTGAATTATTAATTATTTGTTAAAATTTTATGACATTCTTTAGTTGAAAGCTTTCTTCAATTTCTAGCAATTTATTTGCTAGGTTTGAACCAGAAAAACAAAATTTCAACATAAATTTTAAAAATAAAAAATTTAATAAACGTAAAATATACTTTTTGGACGCAACCTAATATTTTAGAGCTTCAAATAATGCACGAAGCACGCTTTCTTTACCATACAAATTTTGACAGTGAATTCTTAAAGTATTTGAGCCATCTTACTTCTGTATCACATTTCAAATCATCCGTAGAATATTAAATAATTTTTTACAATCCCTCAGACCACCATTATTTTCAACACTCATCAGACCTACGTCCATGCATGACTGCAAAGCATTCTCAACATTCTCATATTTTTTTAAACACAGTTTTACAAAGCTGTCAAAATAAAACATCAAACCACAAACATAATGTCCAACAATTATGCGCTCAACATGCAAAACAGGACTGCACCAGCCCAACTCTGCCACAGCACCGTTCCAAACATCGAAACATTCTGTTCCGCAAATCATTTACATACATTCTGCATTTTCACTGCTTTTGCATTATTTTTCGTATTTTTTTTTTTCAAGTTTTGCATAATTCCATTACGAGTTTTGTACATTTCGTATATTGTTTCGCACACAATCATTGGCACAGAGCGATTTTGTACACTTGGGCGGTCATGAGATTTACTCCTTTGTATGGACATCCAGTAAGCAAACTACAAACATGTGTCATTCTTCCATGACGACAATCACCACATTGATGATGATGATGATGACGACGATGACATTCATTCATTATGCAAGGATGTACTCTGGGGGTCTTGTAGGATGATACACGAGTCATTATGAATGTGCGTGAGTTGTGTTGCACTCTCAAGGGTAGGTAAAAATGCATGTCACTCGTACATGTGACTGTCACGAAAATGATAAATGATTGTATTCCCGGAATGAATAATCGAATCGAATGACAACGAAGAGTGTGTAGTAATGAGACTTTTCAATGTTGCATAACAACATGCAAAACAATCATTGATTGCTTTGACTGTTGGATTTGAACGGCTGATGGCTGATGTTTCCATTCTTGGGTGGTGCGCTCTGAGATTGATTGATTGGTTGAAAAGGAAATTCAATGGCATGATTTAGTGTTGGAGTCGAAGTGGGGTATGATGTGAATAATTTCGTTTATTGTGGAATGTGAATTTAAAAAAATTGAGAATTTATGCATAATTGTCTGAATAAAGGAATTTTTTTATATAACATGTATATATAATTCTAGATTTATCTCCGTTTTCAGTTTAAGTCTTGGCACAAGAAATTCATGGTGGAAAATAGAAACTTTAAAAATGTATATTATCCTCAAATACTAATGTTAAAAGTAAAGGATATTGTGCATCGAAATCGATGGACATTTATTTTTGCATGTATTTTTCTGTGTTTGTTCTGGTTCATAATTTGAGAGTCCTTTGGAAAGACACCCGAAGGCATAATTTTTCGTACAGGGCCGTTGTGATACTTCATTCCAAAATAAAACCTGTAGAATAAAACCTGTATCATCAAGCGAAACATTTTAAATTATTTCTTGAAATTTCACCCCATGTGGCTACCATACCTGGCGATTTGAGAAATGTCAACTTATAGTGATGATTTTAGTTACAAGAATTACAGCCTCATATATCTTAACATTCGTTTCACGGAAATCTTCCAGGCAGTCTCAGTGTTAAGTAAACCTTAAAAAAAAAAAACGTTCAATCATTGCACACAAAAAAAAATTTTTAGTAAAATAGATAAGAAGATTGCATCAAAAATTATTTGGTTAAGATATTCGCCTTCTTTTTACATTGGTTTCATAAGCTAAATAAAGGGCATTCCGCAAGAAATGAGATCTTTATACCTTAATTTTTTCAGAAAATCTTTTTTGAACAATTATTTCTTACGAACATTTTTTAAGCCCTACTATTTTAACTACTGAATTCACACAAGTGTTCCCGTTAACTAGCACAATTTTCCAAAATGTTTGACTATGGTTTTTTCTAAACAATTTACAGTTTCCTTTTCTCATGTTAAATAGTTAGTCGTGATTAGGATTTTTTTTAAGCATATCAGTTTAGCTTCAGAGAGTTGAATATGAAAATAATAAACTAACTAAACAAACGATTTAAAATGTAATTTTATTCAATTTTTTAATTTTATTTATGTTAATTCTTTTATTAGATTCTGTAGAAAATTTCAAAACAATTTTGGTAGCTATTTTTTATTTTAAACGGAGGCAAAATTAATAAGCAACAAATTTAAATGACATTAAATAGCTGCATTACCGGGCACTTTACAATATGTGAAAATATAAATATTTTTTTGATTAAAGGCACATACTTTATATCCCTTTTCGGGCACCACCTTACTGGGCTTATATATCGCAAGGGGGCTTATATATCACATAAGAGGGGCTTATATATCGCAATATGCTACACTAAGAATGCCTGCGAAAAAGCAAGAGGATGAATCCAAAGGATTGTATCTCTGCAAATGGTAGCCACATTGTGGGATACTACACTCAAAAAAATTTTGGTTGAATTTTACCCTTATAATAGTAGGAAACTGGTTTCCTACTATTAAAGATGTAAATTTACAAAAGTGCGTAAAAAGAATATTTTACGTCTTAAGTGTTTACATTTTTCTACGACCAAATCGTGTAATTTTACCCTAAAAAATGATGCAATTTTATGGCTTTGGCGCAATGGTGAATAGCAAACTAGTAAATTTACACTCTTTTTGCTTCAAGTTACAAAAAGCTGTGTATTATCCAGCTGATATGACTTAAAAGCAAAAAATGCACATCGAATGTGTAAAAAATTTTGTGATTCGTTATTTTAAACGAAAAAATGAATATATTTCCTAATATCAAAGTATTAATTATAGACCCACTTTTTAGAGTGTAGTTGTTGGGGAAGATCATAGGTACATAGCTGTGGATTGAATTTTCTATCGTTGTGAGCGAGTCTGGGAAAAATATGCTCTCTCATAAATCCTCACAAAATCAAAAGAGGGAAGCATTGAAGCACTCAAATTTGAATGGTGTTTCAGTAAAAGCAGTGCTCTGTGGTCTGGACTCTGTTGGAAACAACATAAGAATTTGCGAAAACAGGAAATCTGGTTAGTGGAAATTGAAAATATTTCCCAGGAACCTGGATGCTAAGTAGAGGAACCTGAAAGCCTACCTGGAAAACTTATTTTTGGACTCATGCGCACTAGGGTGCTTAAGTCTTGTGTCTTAATTGAAGAGCAACATACGAAACAGCGAGAAAAATCATACGATTTGATCCTTCATATTCTTATTTTTGAAATTGAGGGGGGCAAATTCTAATTCTATACTAGCATTCAATATCGATATGAATGTGATATGACAAAATACACAACGGGCATTGGCTCTGATTCACAGTTGGTACTAAGGCTCGTCTATGCATTAAATCCAGTGGTTTGCAAGTCATTTTTTAAGAATGTTCTGAGAATTTTTGATGGAAGATTAGTTAAGGAACTAATAAATAAAATATACGAATGACAGACAATGGGACCGGCCTAAGTATCGCTATTTGTCAAATAAGTTTCGAGGTCAAACTTAAAAGTTATTTTATGAATTACTTTTTATATTTTTGCAGGTGCTTAATATTTTCGAAGAAAATACTTATATACATAATATTTGAATAAATTAATATGTAAAAATAAATAAAATTGACAAGAAAATATGGTCGAGTGTATTCGCATTTTTTTGCCCCATTTATTTCGTAATCGCGCAGCTGTACCACTCTGACTCTGAGCGTCTATAATAACGAAAGTATTAGTAGTAATAGCATCTTTAAGGTGCACAACAACAGGAACTGAGAAATTAGACTTAAGGAATCAGATATAGAACCAGAAGTAATCTTCTTGCTATAACGCGTGAACTATTCTGTGACAAACTATATCCTGGAGATTTGTGTTTCAACCCGTCTCTTTTATTTTTTTTTCGAACTTCTTTTAGCTTTCAGAGCATCAGCAGCTTTCAAAGTGAACCAGAAAACATCATTTGGCTTAAGAGAATGTTACATAGGAGTAAAATGAGAGCTAAGATTAAAATGAAAGGAAAAAAACTTTGACAATGTAGAGTCAACATCCAATCCCCTGAAATTTGAATTTCAATTGATGAAGCGAGGAATCATGAAGGTAGTATACAATGGAGTGGCCCTTCACTTTTGAAATGTATTGGAGGGGATGAAACCATGAGGTAAGAGGAATGCAATATTTTGTCTCTCTATTGCCGATGTTTTGTTTCCCTCTTGCACGTTTGTCTCATTTGGAATTGAATGTCATATGAACACCACGTTGAAAACTGGCTGTCAAGTTGATAGACGCGGTGTTTGGCGCTAGTCGCACGGGTAGATGCAAAGCAGTGGTTTTATATGGGCCACTCCATTATTTTACCTCCATTCGAGGAACTTAAAGAATTACACTGTCTTAAGCTGCAGAGCTTTTTCTGAAAAATTGTATTAACCTGCAGAAGAGAGATATATTTATATATATAGGGTCATTCCACGGAAAATCGGCCAACGGTCTTTTATCGCTATCGTCAAATAAATTTTCTAACAAAGCTTTCCGATATAAGCTTGGCTAATTATAAGAACTTTTTTATCTCTTATGACATGCTCTCCTCCACAAACAGATTGGTATTTTGGTAGCTGCCAGGATTGCCCTGGATCAGCCGTTATTCTAAGTACATGTGAAAAAAATTTGATAAAAATTGCGTGAATGGTATTAGTTATAAGCAATGGAATTATACAGTTCGTTCTACGTTAGAAACTGGATAAGAATCTTCTGCGGGCTTAAAACAACATTGCGAAACAGTTTTTAAATCTATTTTGAAAACATAAAATTGTTTCGTACCATATTTTGTAAGTTTTATCTTGTTTCGGTACCATTTTCTATAAATTTTCTTCAGCGGTTATAGTATTCCACACCTTTAAAAATTTCTCACTACTGTACTTTTATGAGCTCCACTTTGAAATACGCACATTTGTGCGTATACAATTATTTACAACATATAAAAAAATTAAGAAAATCGAAGGTGCGCATTTTGAAATATTCAAGGATAAAGGACACAGTAATGATCCTTTTTATCCTTTTTGGCCAGAATGTTTTCCGCTCTATTTTTTCTAGAATATCTATACCTTCTCCTTTCCAACAAGCTTTATTTGAAGGCTCTACGTAAAGTAGAAGATTTTATACAATTTTTTGAAAGCAACACGAACCGACGTTTCTCAAAAATTTCAAGAGGCCATATTTGGGCAAATATACCATATTTTCCAAAAATATTTCATTTTCGATAATTAGCTCACCAGACCTTCTGGATACCAAAGTATTTCCAAATTCTAAGGAGATGAGTTCAAAAATTGTCTGAAAATTGGTCGATTTTCAATGGAATTACCCTATAAGGAAATGAAAATAGTAGTGAGAAATGAAGCAATATGTCTGAATCTAAGCGTTAGTATTAGTGAAATAAAACTATGGGTATCATGGGCAAATTTGACAGTCTTTTACTCCGCGAACAGAGTGGGTCATGTGTACGATATAGATAGAGATTGTAGGCCATTTGACACGTTATAGCTAAAAGCTCGTAGATCTTAGGTATCGAAGACACCAAAGGGAATATCTGAGGTAGTCATTCTTTTAATTTGTTATAATTATAGATTTTACCTTTGTAGTAGAATTGCTTCACTAAATTTCGTATATATATATACGCTTATTTCATTTCCTTAAATCTCTCTGTTCTGAATATTTACCTTAATATTACTTATAAGTTCGTGGATACCACCAAAGACTGTAGATGCAGAAACATACAGTATGAAGATCTGGCACTGTTTATGCAATTTTTGTGTAACTTGATTTAATTAACATATATCCTATCATAGGTTAGTATTCGAAAATATGTGCAAAGAGTTTGAGCTACTTATGTACATAAATGTAACATTATTTGTTGGGAAAATATACAACGAAAAGCTATCCCGCTTTTTAAATCCCGGTCCTTCAGATTATATTTCAGCTGCTGTATTCACTGTTCTTTGGGAGATTTCAAAATACTTTTACCAAAAGTATGGTGAGATCTCAATCAGTGCTCACAATACCAAAATCATAACTAATTCTGGCGTGAAATGTAGTAGTTTTGTTTATACACACGCAATCATTTGTTTGAACAAGTGAAAAAAAGATACGAAGAAAATCAAAGAGGAGATGGTAATCTGTTTTACCAGCCTAACCAGGTAGCTGACATTATCGCGAGATGTGTTACTACAGTGCAACTTTGCGTTTTTTGGGTCTTTGTCAACAACCAAAACAATTTTCAAAACCAACAATGCATGATATTGCACTGATAATTACTTGTTTGAAGCATTTCTGATAATTTACTATTGGTTTTAAGACAATCTGTATTTATTGAAAATCCCTTCTGAGAAAAATTCATGTATGTATGTGTAGAATCTAGCAAATAAGAATTTGAACATTTATTTATAGGTTACATATTTATACGACCTCATATTTTTCAATGATTTGCTTGTCAACTAACTGTCAATAACAGATTTATATATAGCCCGATTTAGCCCGAAAGCCTTTTTTTGTAAATTCCAACTCAACAAACGGAATTACTTCACTCACATTTAAGAACTTAATTCACTTTTTGACACTATCTGAACTCATGATTAGATTTATCGTAATTGACTTAATTTCTTTATGATCGTGAGTCAAAAAAATGGGATTACACAAAGATTTATAATCAAAGACCTACGCCGCCTTATTTTCTAGAGCTTGATAATTCAACGTTCGGAACCGGTTAAGGTTTGCGGTTTCCAACACCTGGTTTTTCTTAGACAACTTAGCAGTATACGTTTGAAATAAATACAGATAAATGCCATAGAACGTTGGAACCTAAAAGTAACAGAAAAGTGTGACTCTGACATTTATCCCCTTTTGAATGATTGTGCTTATAGAAACTTAGTCTCAGTCATGATGAAAATATTTTCTTACTTTGATCTACCGACAAATTAAATTTATTTTATTGCGACTATATAAGCTGTTTGTTTGGATATTCCACCGGAACTAGATTAAATGCTGGCCTATGATCCATCTTATGATTGATGACTCGCAATAACGATGACACTTCGATTAGTTTACGAAGAATGATAGGCCTGATTGGTAATATCTACTTAATTTATATATTATCGTAAAAAAACCCATAAACATCGTTCAAATACGACAAAGCTTGCACAACGAACTATCCCAAAATTGAAGCATATGACTGATACTAAAAATTAATGTGAAAAGTCAAGTCTCTTGGGAAAAATAAATTACGCTACTATATCAACATCATTTTTCGCTGATGATTAATCGTTTAGCGGGTCTCTCGAAATCGCTTGTACATTTTGACACCGAGTGTCGCGCGATATGTTAATCCCACACCGAAAACAGCTTTCGGTATATCAAAATAGGGATTAGTAAGGTGACAGGCCACAGGGAGATCGACCGTTTCCCCGGCTATTTATTTCTTTTTCGATAGAGTTTGGTTTGCGGTAACGGCAGCAAAGCTATCATCTTGGAAAAATAATGAATTGGAATTAACTAATAAATAAAAAAGCTTGTTTTTCATAGGCTTGATAAATATCGTCATAATAAATTGTGTTTTTGACAGTCCTAAAAAAATATAGCTCTCGCGATAATAGTTGGACTACTGCTCGTCATCCATAGCAGAAAAGTAATTAATAAGAGGATGAATTATCTAGAGACAAAGGTTAACCTTGATGCAAATGTTAAACATGTGATAGACTTCATCCAATTGAAGTATATCAGTAACAAAATATTTTCGAAACATAATGAAATATTTTTAGAAATCAGACTCATGCTGAGGAATCAGAGGTCTCAAAGAGAAGTAAAAAAAAACCCAATTACTTTCGTTTTACTGTTTGTAGCTTTTCTACGGCTGCTTTTATTTTCTCTTTACAAATAACTTTTTGCTGCATCCCAGCATTTTAAACTCTCGGTTAGTTTAATACGAAAACAAATTCAATGCCATTATCATGGCTCTTTTGAAAATGAAATACTAACAAAAAATGAAATACTATTGCAACAAACAGTAGTTTTCTGCAATTGTGTCAAAAAATTTTATTCCATCTCATAACATCACAAAAGATCCATTTAAATCTCTAAATATGCGAAAGAATAAAATATATTAACATGCCACAAAACATCAACAAAAATGAAAAATGTTTACTCTTATCTATTTCTACCAAACCTCCATTGTTTTATCAAAACTAATTACTCTAATTTAGATAACGATTGCGTTGTTTTCACTTTGTTCCGATAACTTCTCAAATTAGCATAAGTAAATAGAAATTTTTTTTCGGAGGAAGCAACAGACCATAATACACCGAATCAACAAATAAATAAACTTTTAAAGCAACCATAAAACCGCTTTTCAATTCACTTTTTCTCCTATTTTTCTGTGTATTTAGTACTTATCTTTGTGTATCTTTTAGAACCGCGTACACATCGAGCGTAGTTGTGTTCAAAGCTAGATGGGAACATTGCGACACTACCCTAAAATGACAATAATTCAAATTGTCGCGATCAAATGTTCCGCTTGTGTATCATAAAATAATTTTTGTGTAAAATTAACTATCAAACGTACATATGTATTTGAATTTTTATGATCATACTATAAAATTCTCAAGGGAAGTTTTGTTTGCCAGAATAAAATATTAGAAGATGATTAAAAGCTGTTTTAAGCCCGAAACGTTCGTCATTTTTTTTTTACTAAATAATACTTTTAATTCAAATTCAAATCTGCCTGATTCATCAGCATATGACATTTAAAGTCAAAATTTTATTGCACATAATTTCGCAAATATATTTCAGTGTTTTCGAAATTTTTACAATTCTTCTGGCTTTTGTTGCGACTAAACTAGATTATTTTTTAATCACATTTACGATTCAAGCGAATGATAGTATTACCTCCATCAAATTGCACTGCGCTATGCGTTTATAAATTTTTGTTTAAAACAATGTGATGTCCATAAAAATTATATGACACACAATAATACGTTTCTTTTGTCAACTTTCAAGGAACATTTTAATTACATGTACATTTGAGTTTATTATGTTTATTGTCAGATTTTATACGTGCGTTGTTAAAACTCGAAGCTTTCATGATATGTACTTCGATAATATCTTTTTATGATAAATAAATAATACTTTTAGGATAAGTCCATTCATTGAAGAATTTTATGATGATATGATTTATCACAATTATTTTTATTTGCAGCTTATAAGACATGTAGAATTAATGTTTAGTATCATTTATTATTTGAACCTCCACTGGAAGCATGAATTTACTCGAAGCTATGATAAATTAAGATATTACAGGGAAGCTCTTGACGAACTGAAATTAATTTTCAGAATTAAATATTATATAACTGACGGAATTTTTCATGATTTCGGGTACAACTAAAACAGAGACTTTGAATTGGCGCCCATTGTGGGAATTTCGAAATGACAATTTGCGGAAACTTTGAAAAATTCACATAAAAACTATATGATGGAAATATACAACTATTGTTGTACCCATGCAAAAGTCGAATGCAACATAAAAGAAATGGTAATTGCCAGATCTGGATATTGCCATAGAAAGATGGTGGAACCATCCAGCACTTTCACGAATGAGTATCATCTCCTACAAATACCTTGAGGGAACACTAGTGAATGAATTGATTGAACAGTGAAATCCTATTTGGCAGCCACTAAGCCGCCTTCGATATTACAATGGAAGATCTAAATATTGAAAGCAATATTGGTGTTTTTAAAGTGGATATTGTTAAGTGGATTTTATCAAATAAATTTACAGTTAAAATTTAAAGTACCTTTTTAAGATCAAATCACATGTTTTCGAAGTTTTGGTGTCAGAAGTGGGAGTTTTTCGGTAGTGGCTTAATTGAAAAATTTGTCCAGAAAAACAGTAAAATACGCATGACATACAATGAGATACATATTACAGAAAACAATAGTAAGATAAAAGTGGAAAAAACTGGGATAACAAGTGAAATAAAAGATAAAGACAGCAAAAAACATTAAAATTCAAGACGAATACTCTATATTTTTCTGAACTAAATACATTTTTATAGCTAACTTAACCTGAATTTGAGCTCGATGTTAAAAGTACTGCATAACATTAACGAGCTAAGTTTGCCTGAATCAAAGGAGAAGCTAGAGCATCGGAAAGCTTTTACTTAAGTAAAATTTATAAGCGGTTACACAAACCACAAAAATTGAGACTCTGGGAAAGCACTGATGTGGGTGCGGATGCTAATATAAAGAAATGTGGAAATTTTATATGAGAAGAATATGCATCAGTCAACAGATATCAAGACATCGCTG
Organism: Nemotelus pantherinus; assembly: GCA_963978885.1. Taxonomy (NCBI): domain Eukaryota; kingdom Metazoa; phylum Arthropoda; class Insecta; order Diptera; family Stratiomyidae; genus Nemotelus; species Nemotelus pantherinus. Next base: position 44,050,005 of record OZ022266.1, on the reverse strand, counting down.
GAACAACAATCGTAAAACTTGAATTAAGGTATTGGTAACTTATGCTTATGCATAACTTATGCTTATGAAAACAAAGTCCGGTGGTTTGAAATAAGAATCAATGCTATGGACGGGAAAGTAGAATCATTTATAGAAGAAGTCAAAAAAGAAAGAAAGATTCAGAGCAAACTAGAACCACTTTGTCAAATAAAATTTTCTATGTAAATAAAAAAAAAATTCAATTTTAATCATCCCGCAAAAACAATTTCTAATGATAACTCGCTTACAAGTCTCAATTCCGACAAACGGCAACACCACACCGAGAAATGTAAAATCCCCATTATTCTATAAGCAAACAGCTTGGAGCATCTACAGAACACAATTCGAAGCTTTCGCAAGAAGACAAGACAGCAAGACAGCAACTGGAGTGAGAATGAGTGAGCAAGAGCACTGGTTCTTTTGCTACGAGGCCCAGCAGCCGGAATTCTTAAACTGTTCCTGTTGAGTTTCACTGGAACTTCGCAATTTTGACTAATCCACTAGACATGCAATTAGCGAATCCAATCCCGGGATCCCGCATCCCGGGCTAATTTCTGGTCCCGAAAATCCCGGGATTGATGAGTTCTAATCCCGGGATTTTCGGGATCAGAAATTGGCCTGGATTCCGGTGCCGGGAGTCAAGCATAATCGGCAATCAAACTACGGCAAGACTCGAAAAGAGCAAATAGAATCCATATTTATGAGAAAGCAATTAGAATGCAGGTTCACATCAAAATGCGTAAAGAATAGAGCAAAACAAACCGATGTAACAGTTAACAAGAGAATACAAAGGGGTTTGTAAATAAATAAGTATGGACTGTTTCGCATTTAGTGCATTCGTTACTTCGAATGATTTGAGGAAATTAATATTAGCGAATGCATACATAGATTTACCAAAATCCTCAACAACAATCAAAAAAAGGCTGTGGGCTATGCAAGCAGGATAAAATAAATAAAAAATATAAAAAAAAATGAGATATGACAGGCTAGTATCTCAGGTGAACGGTTCAGTTTGACGTTTGATGAGTGGACCTCGACAACAAATAGACACTACACAAATATTAACATCTACTTAGTGAATTTTTACTGGAGCTTGGTGCCAGTAAGGATGTCAATGACAGTTACAAACTACCTAGATATATCAAAAGAGCGTTTCGCTGAGTTTGATGTTTCTCTAGGAAAAGACATTGTTACCATCATAACTGATGGGTCAAATGAAATGCGAAAAGTAGGGAAACTAGTTAACACAGAGCAACATATTTGTTTGGCGCATAGCATCCTTTTGGCAGTTTGCGATGTTCTCTATAATAGGAGGTCCATTCTAGATCAAAGAATTGATGAAGCAGCTGATAATCTGGACGAAGACCACGAAGATTTGGACGCTCCTGAATCAGCTTACTACGTTGCTCCCGGTCACCTGCAAGACATGCTAGATCTGACGAATGACATCAGCGCATGCATAAAGAAAGTTCGTAAGGTAGTTTTATATTTTAAAAAAGCTCTAACGAAAAATAATAACGATCTTCAAAACTATGTCAAATCCGAGCAAGGCATTTAATTGTTTCACTTACTGGATTGTAAAACAAGATGAAATAATCTCTTGACAATGTTTAAACGGTTTTCCATTTTGAAAAATAGTATACATTAATAGGCCTGCAATATCCAGAGCGATTAAAAGGAACTGAGTTTGACTCGATTCAGAAACTTATTGAAGTTTTACTCCTTGTAAAATTAACTGTGGAGGCCTTAAATCGCAAAGATGCAAATTTATGCACTACTAATACTTCATCAAGATTTTTATTTAGGCTGCTAGGAGAAAAACGGTCCATTCTTGTGAATGCTATGAAAATTGCAATATTGGACCGAATAAAAAAGCGTCCGTGTACTGAGCTATCTGGTTAGCTAAGCTATCTCCGGAATCTACATTGTGCCAGCAAAAATTTACCAAGTGAAATAGAATCTCTATTTTGGAAACCAAGCAACGCAAATATTAAAAAAAACAAATACTTCAATGATCTAGATGCTGAACCCTTTGCTTGCTAGCCAAAGAAATGAGGAGAACCCAGTAAATACCCATATTGAATCAAAGCAAGGTAGTCGTCAATTGATGCTACAAGAAGAGCTCCAAAAGTATGAAAATAATCAATCATGAAATGCCGCAAGAAACTAATCTAATTAAAACTATTGCAAAAGAAATGAATCTTCTCGAAAGTAATGGCACTCGCATAGTTTGGAGTAGGCGTACCAATATTTATCGACCGTTTCGGTGGCGCCCAACATCGGGAATAAATTTAGAAGCAAGTTTGGAGACGATACTTTGGATCCTTTGCTATTGCTTCAATGTTACTTCCTAAAAAACCAATGAACTTTGGCAAAAATTTTATGTGTTGAATATTTTATATGTTAAGAGTTGTGATTTATTGTTGTGATTTTTTGTCGTGATTTGTTGTTGTAATTTGTAATAGTTGTAATTTTAAATATGTGTCTCGTATAATTAAAATTATTGTTTTTATTTGCATCAATTAAATAAATTAGTAATTATTCAGTAACTTATTTTTTATACAGTTTTCAACTTACTTATTGCTGTAGTTTTGAAATGATAGCACATAATATAATCTGTTTATTAAAAACTTGACTTATTTTGTTATGCTATATTTTGAATCTCGAATCCCGGGATCCCGGGATTTGAAATTTACTAATCCCGTAATCCCGGGATTGAAAAAATGGTTCGGGATTGGAATCCCTACATGCAATGCGAGGTCAACCACTTGAAACGGATCTGCAGATCACAGAAATTTTCATAAGCACATTACAAGATCGAGACCTCTAACAGGCAGCTTGACTAGCGGAAAACCGAACTGTGAACGACATCTTGATATGCGGCTTGAGCTTTAAAGTAGCCAAAAGTGTCACTCGCAACACAGCTATTCTTTGGAAAATAATGTTAGAAGAGCGCAAATGTGAGCGCGTTGACATAAATAGGGAGTCACAAACAAACGTTGTCCTTAGGTGCTGCAATTGCCATGAACGGGAACATCTACAAAGGGATTATCGATAGCAAAAAAGGTCGAGCTATTGCTTGGCATGTGCATCGAAAAAAGAACTGCGATAGAATCAACCATCAGCAAGTAGTCATCCACCGCGAGCCGAGGAAGCGGGAAATAAACAAGAGCCAACTTCGCGGGGCAGAAGCTGGCAGGAACATGGACATCCTCAGCATAATCATCACCATGTCCAGTCTATATCGTGAAAAAATGACCTCCTGTAATTTTTTTTTCGAAATTCAAAACTTTAATATATAAATAGCGACTTTGAGCGCGTGCAAATTTTTGGCCCGTGCAAATTAGCCGATTGTAAAATCTTAAAATCGATTTTTCAAAACTTATTAATAAACGAAATGGAAAAAAAAAACTTTAAACACGTTTTTCTCGAAACAACGTTTATTGAAACAGCGGACAGATAATTTTCGCATTCCGTTTTATTTTTTAGAGTACCTTACATCGTAATATACCAGAATAAGACCGAAAAATTGAAAACCAAATTTTTGGCGTAAAAAATTGGGAGAACAGGGTCGATTTTTGACATTTTTTTTAATGAGTCCGCCATTTCTTTATTGATTTTCAAAAAAAAAAAAACGGACGTGGATTACAATGTGAGTGACCTTATTTTTAAAATCCTGTTGAAATGTTTTTTTTCAAACTTACCAATCCATAGATTATCTGTTCGCCGTGGAGTAACGATATTTTCAGAACATGATTTAAATAAATAATAAAATAAAAAAAAATGTTTTTGTATTGTTCAAATATCAAATGATATTATAAAAATAATATTTAGTAAAATATCTGACAAAATATTTCTTGAAAAATGGTCACATTTTTGCTTTCTAAAGTGTACTAGTGTCTTAAAGAGTAGCGTGCCGCTTGTTTTCAGATTCATTGCCCGAATATCGAACTCATGTGCCAGATTGAAGAGCGTCGGCGCTATTCCATCGCCCTACTTCAGGCTCACAAGAGTTTAACAAAACGTTAACTTGAAGGAAGCATTTTCGACGCTGGAAAAGGCAAATTTGAAACTTAGTCCGAATAATTGCACCTGTTTCACAGCGGAAAAAAATACTTTGGGCACATCGTTTCTGCCAACAATATCAAAATGGATCCTTAGAAGATAGGAACTTTCAAAAATTGTCCCGTTCCAAACAACAAACACCAGCAACGGTTTTTTTTGGTTAGTGACCTACATATTTTCGTAGATTCGTTAGAGATAATCGCCCCTTTGCATCGAAAAGCAATTTCAGACGACTTTTGATACATTAAAAAGTGAACTTTATGAAGCCCTCCTGCTAGCATATCTGAACCTAAGAAAGATGTTTGCTGTAGACACCGACACAAGTAATGGATCAGTGTTTTCTCAATAAGCCCAATAAGTAGGCGACAAAGAATAAGTAATATCGTACATCAGTCAAGTTCTCTCCAAGAGTGAGAAGAACCACTGCGTGACGAAAAGACAATGGAAACGACAAATTGGTTGCAAAATTTGTAAATGAAGGCTGTGATAGGTTAACCACCAGCTTCAGCCCCAGGATACGAAAAGAGCTGTCGTGGCATTATTTTACTTTTCATGTTTTTCAATTGACATAAAACAGTTACCCGTACAGCAGTCTCTCTAAAATTTTAACTCGTATCAATTTTGGCAAGATAGCAGTTTATTTGTTTTTTTTTTCAAATTTGTGCAACGAATGCATGAAAAGAACTGGCAGCGATCGTAATACCTACATCAAAAGCTTTCGAAACTATTTGTTCCGTGAATATATGTAAGTAATTCAATGCCATTCTCAAATAGGGGGAAATCAATGTTAAGCTATTGCTTCTTTAATAATATCATTGCTCTCACTAAAAATCAACTTATAAGCTTTGGTTTGAGTTCCAAAGTTTTATTCAAATCACAGAACATAAGGTAAAATCATTGTTTTGAATTGAAATATATTAATAGTAGTAAAAAAAAATAACTTTCCATTGTTTTCAACCATTAATCAAATTCTTGCATATTTAATGCAGCATTATTCAACAATCATAAATGCACATCTCCACAAACTGATCAACTATAAAAACCAATATTATCTATTCAACTCATTCATTAGCTTCACATCATTATTTTATCGAAATTTAACTATGCATTGTCCATTCAAGCGTTTTGTGTCTGAAGCAACCAGGTTGCGAGCGCGATAGACTAAGCGCGAACAAAAGCAAATAATTGATGGTAAACAAATATGCAATAAATCATCAAGTAAACAAAAATGGTGTCATTGTAATTATTACATATTGTTTAGCCATTTGAATTGTCTGTTCGTTAATGGCAATGATTTATCTACGGTACGATTATAATTCATTATTTTCGTACAAATGTAATACGAGCGTATTAATAGGCTGGGTGTGTCGACGATGAGTTTCCAATGAGTTTTTCAGTGAGAATTTAGTTCGTTTTTATTGATTCAATTTGTATTCACTGAGCCAATTTTTCTCCAAAGAAATAAATTACATTGATTTAAGATAAAGCTAGTCAGATGTGATAAATTCTTTGAAATGTTAAAAATTATTACTCAAAATTTTCCGGAACCAAATTTTATGGATCCAATGACGTTAAAACGTTTTAACATTCCTTCTATAAATCGATCAGCTTAATCACCCTTTGTTTCTATTTATAGTTTCGCCTACCATAAAAACATTATCCCCAAAATAGATCTCAGTTAGTCACATGACATACTTTATGACTTCCAACACCACCCCTGATACGTCAACTCTCACACAAGCAAACTTTCAGTAAACATTCTTTTAATTTACCGCTCTGCCGGCTGATAATCTTGTCATTCGACGGAAATTTATAAATAAATAAATTTGGACAACACATTATGAGCATTTCGCAATAAATCATTGTAGCCAGTACGGCAGTGTAGCCATGAATCGTTACTTTTGCTTGTTTGCCATTTTCTGTGGCTGCTCGACAGAACGCAGCGGGCCAACCAAATATGTACGTACGTACCGTCTCTACGTCGACAGCCAGTGCTTTTTATTATTTATTATTAATAATAAATTTCCCTTTCGAGCGGGCCCATGTTCGGCAATGGACTCACGTGAATTATGGAAAATAATTTTAAGTGTTTACAGCGTAATTTATCACTTCGGTACAAGCTAATCGATTGAGCAGTCCTCGAAACCTATTAATCTTTTGCCGCTTCTACTAGTAAAACCAACTCGTTGCGGACGAGAAAGCGAGTATGCAGGTTTATTACTGGGCTCGTAATGGTGGTGACTGTTTGTCTTCGCCGACCTACATGGGTCTGCTTCGATATTGGCGATAACTAAATATTGTGTCGATTTATGGGTATCTACTTGCTTTTGAATGTAATTTATACCACAAGTGGGTGGAGTGAGTGGATGCGAGAGGATAAAATGAAACGAAATTGCGGGGTCACAAATAATGCCAATCAGTAGCAGTCTCACATATGCATAAAAAAGCATTATCGGCTCTAAATCAAAGCTTACGTCAAGATTATACTTGAACATGTTCGTCACGAGCCTTTGTAATTTCAATTGGATTAATACCTCAAACAATTGCAAATTGTCTGTGCACTCGACGTATAATTGCATCAAATGTGCACCGGCAAAGACACTCATCTCAAGAAACCCACTCACGTTTCGCGAGACTCATTCCCGTCTCATCAGGCAAACGATTCATTACAGAAGATTCAAATGAGCTGAGCCGGGTCGAGTCGTTCCGTTGCATTAATGTGGCGAAAACGATCGCTGCTGCCGCCGGTGGGTCCAGAAAGCAGAAATTTATGCATCAATTATGCGCATAAACATATCCATCTGCAAAACTTCGCGTAATTTATGCATGTCGCGAGTGCATTCAAATGCAATTCGCATGCATTACCGGCCGTACATCAAGCACCGCGGGCCAACAAGCAACAGAACAAATGTTTTGTATGCGCGCGAAACAAATGCAAGTATCGCAACGTGTCCTCCACCCATGCAGAAATCCAAGCTTAGCTCACTCACTCTCTCTCTCACTCTTGGCTGCACTTATTACAAGACTGCAACAAATTGCACTCCCTGCGAAGCACTTGAGATCCTTTTACTGTATTCCTTCGTTTCGCCCATAGTCTTTGCACTCGTGTCGAGTTTCGCATTGCATCGCAAATGAGTTACAACAATGGTAATAACAATGCACTTTGAGCGAGTGCATGTATGAAGTGAAATATCACATGGGGCACATGCATAGCTCCAGCAACAATAATTCCTCATTGAAACACGTCCACCACGTACAAACGACCCAAACTGCGTGGCTTGCACCACGTATGCTGTATGGAGGTCTGTGTTGTGTGGCGGTTTGGTGGCTTGACATGTGCATAAATTTCGCTCAACAAAGATTTTGATTTATTCGCAACAGGCACGACAGTTAATTTGAGAATTTGATTAACTGCGAAAGGCACATTTTTCACGTAATTAACACACATGTCAAGGGTTTTCGTTCATTTCCAAATGAGCAACGATAAATTGTTGGATGGCACTGCGGGAGTGAATCGGGCTGAGAGATGCAGTATAGGACTGAATGTGGGTTGAAGTGGTTAAAAACTGAATGAATGACACAGTGAATCCGAAAAGCATGTGGTAGATGCCAATTAATGCTTGAGAAGAAAGTTATTAGGATAGCGTTGACAATGACAAAAAATTTGACACAATGATTACAATGAGTAGTATTTTGAACACAACGAAAATATAAAATTTTGACTAATAGATAAGCTAAAATATTATTTGTAAAGAAAATTCTGATAATAAACAGTGGTTAATGCTTTTCTGATGGTACAAAATCAAGAAAAAATCAAATTCAAGTCAATATTGAAAGAGTAAATTTTGGCGCCCAACGTGGGCTGAATGGAATGTGAATAGAAGAGAATGCTTACTAGCTACGAGTGCCCGGGGTGAAATTTTAAGATATGGTTTCATTCATACTCCTGAATAACTGATTTTCAGATAAAGCTGATTCGAATTTTACTCAATCGGATATCCGTTGAACTTAAAAGTAGGAATTTCTAACGCACGTCGAAAGCTCTTATTGGTATGAACAAATATTTTCGGAATTGGCATCCTTTTTAAGCACCTTGTTAAAATGCTTTATATAAAATTAAAATGTTTTTTCGTTGCTATATTTTTTTATATTTTAGATTGATTGATTGAAATGCATCGAATTCTCGACCGTTTTTGCTATTTTAAAGTGATTCTTTTTCTGACTAGCTCACACTTGTTGTCTGGGAATAAAATTTATATTTAAATGAAAAAAAACGACCATGATTACTGAAACTTTTGTAACAGTGGTTACGTCAGCAACTCAAATGCTTGATCAATAGATCAAAGGCGTGCAACGAACTTTGAAAAAGAGGGGGCAAACACCTGAATTTGGCACATACTTTCCTTAATTTTCATTGAAGTACTGTGTAGACATGATAGTGAATTTTTTTTCAAAGACAGCTATGCAATAGAGAGGGTAATAGCCCCCCTTTGTCCCCGTTTGTGCACGTTCGTTGCGATAGAAGACTATGAATTGCTTATGAAGATTCTTTCGGGCCTTGGAATATCTGATTCCAATATTTTGGTAATATCGATATCACTCAATGATTGCGGCAATTCCTCCGTGCAACTATTTAGTGCCTGGACCTTGCCTCAAACAACTTGGTCTGACATTTTGACAAGCGTATGTTTCATGTAAATGTGAATGGAGTGACACAGTGTGGAATTGGTAGTTCTTATATACACTATTTGGACAAGACCATCTGACCCTGGATGGAGCTAAGCGAGTCGGCCCATCAGCCATTTAAGCGGAGAAAGGCGCCCATCCTTTCTGATTACTAGTTTCTAACTTTTATATTAGCTTGTGCTTGTTGCTTTTTTAAATACTGCTGTAAGATATACACTATTCTAACTGCCAACTTTTCCAAAAGTCTTGTTGTAGTTTTCGATCAAGAGTCCCATTTCGAAGACCAATTGCTTTAACTTCCACTAAACCGTCTTGTAATTGGGTAGTTAGTGCGTCAACGATTAAAAGTGGCCTATTATTAGCTGATCTAGCTCTACTGGGCTGTCACTTAGTATACTTATCGGTCTTGAGTTTAAGCAGGATTCGATTTTTCATCAGAAATGATAACGTGTCCCATTAGTCTTCCGATATAATGTGTTACCAAGTGTGACGCAAGCGAGGAAAAAGAAGCTATCGAAGGAAGAGACAGACGGTTGAGTATGAGGGAGAGATAGTGGAGCGGCCGGCAGTTGAAGATAAATACTGAAGAGCGACGGTAGTGGTGAGATATTGTGTACCGTGTAGGATTAAGTAAAAATAAAGATAATTAATAGAGACTTGATTGTTTATGTAAACGGCCATTGTGACACAAGCAAACCTCCACCTTCCATAGGCCTTCAAAATGTTGTTCCTCAAGAGACATAGATGACCAGGCTATTTTATCTATCGTCAATGATTTGTAATTTTAGGCGTAATAGTTTTCTGACTAGCATGACATTTTTTCTCCAGTTACGTTTCGGCTCCCACCAAATTTGTGCCATAGTCAGAATATATGATCTTCTAGAGTCCTCCTCAGCTCTGCTGAATCCTCCTGTGAAATAATGTGGTGTCATGTGCCGATGTGAATCAGTTATCGAACCACACTTATCCGATTTGCGATAAAAGTTTTCCTATGGTAAGCATGTGTTAAGGTCAAAAATGTGCTTGACATCAAATGCTAGCATCCTTTGGTAAGAGTGTTTCGTGAACCATGCCGGGATTTTATTTAAATATTAAATATTAAATTTGAGCCATTTAAATTTTGCGAGTAACAAAGCAGTGCACAGTTTCTACCAAGGAAGAAATACAGGTTGAAGAGGTTCAAATTAGATTTTTCCCACTACAATTGCAGTCTGTAGTACTCTTAAACTCCATTTTGATCCTTAAGCTGAAACAATTTGGAATTGCAGGATCTTTACTAAAGTGGCTTGGATCCTACCTCCACGACCGTTTACAATTCGTGAAATTCCAAGGTCTTATTCTTAAGAAAGTCGACGTGAAATCTGGTGTACTTCAAGGGAGTCATCTTGGCTCTCTTCTTTTTAATATTTTATATTTGACATATCGGAGGTTTTATCTGACATTCCCCATTTACTATATGCGGATGACCTTAAAATCTACCATGTCATCAGGACACCATCTGACGCTACCTTTTTTCAGTCTAAACTGAACTCTCTAGGCCATTGGTGATCCGCGAACAAGCTCCCTCTTAACATTGCCAAATGCCGTGCAATTCGCTTCTCTCGCAAAACTGCACGCGTTCATTATACGTACCGCCTCACGTCATTCAGCAGGGTTGACAACATATTAGATCTCGGTGTCACCCTGGATGAAAAACTCCGCTTCAATCTACATTACGATAGAGTGCTTTCCCGAGCAAGTAAACAACTTGGTTTCATTAAGCGACGGGCCAAAGAGTTTAAGAATCTTTGGGTTACTAAATCCTTATATATTTCACTCGTGCCACCTCTTCTTGAATATGCGTGCACTATTTGGAACCCGGCTTTCAAAATTCACAGCCAAAAATTTGAGTCTGTTCAGAAGCAGTTTTTACTACTCGCTTTGAGGGATCTTTTCAACCCTTATGATTTCAGTAATCTACCATCATATGAATATCGCCTTAAATGTATTAATTTGTTACCCCTTGCGTCGAGAAGATTAATTTTATCTGCCTGCTTCAGCTTCGATGTCATCAGAGACGTAGTTAATGTCGTTTACTTGAGAGAAAAGTTTGTACTCAATCAGCCCTTGAGAGTCACTAGATCCCGACGATTGCTTATTGAGTACCAACACAACACAACATATGCAGCAAATAAGCCAATAAATAGGTGCTGCAGGCTATTTAATAGCATGAGCGAGAACTTTTCCCCACGATATCTAAATCAACGTTTAAAAATAACATCATCAAGGCTCTCTCTTTATAGTCTCCCCCACCCCCCACCATACTAACATATATGCATTGTATATTCGTTTTAAAATTAAATTTGGTATTTAATTTGTTAGTCATTTATTTGTCATTTTTCATTTATTTATTACTTTATTTGTTGTCTGTTTATAACTAATTTTGTTTATGTACTATTTATTAGTCTTGGATTTATATATAGTTTTTTTTATTGTTATTTTGTTTCGTAATTTTATGCATGTACTATTTTATTTTATTCTTTTTTATTCATATACGCCTTGCTTGGTAAATAAATAAATAAATAGATAATAGCACTATATGCCCATTCCGGTGTGTCACAAAACCTGGCAAGTTCGATGTTACGATTTGTGACGGTGTGAAACCAACGGGGAACTTTAATGTGCTCCTTTAATTTTAATCTTGTTTTTAGTTGATTCCAATCGGTTCGTTGTTGATATGGATGAGGTGAATCTCAGACGAGACATCGAAACCACAATACCTGTAGGTGTATTTTTGTTCTGATTAAAGCTGGATCATAACATTCGAAGGGGTCAAAAAGGCTCGCAACATGTGAAAGAATGGTTTGTTTTGGGAGTGTTTCGTGATCGACTCCCAGTGAATATTGCTGTGTAACTTATGAAAAACATTACATACTGTTGTGAAATTTACTGGCATATTATTCAAGCTAAATACACTTTGATTACACTAAAATTTTGAAAAAAATTGCATACATGTCACTTTCATAGCTCAATTTAAAGAAACTATTTACTTTTGATTTTTGTGAAACCTCCAAATTACCTGTTCCAATTAACTGCTCCGATTTTTCAGGGACAATTCACAGATGCCAACAATAGTCCAGACAATAATCACAATCTTTTTGTTTCTCGCTCGATCGCTAGGATATTGTGGCAGATTTTTGCTTGATTGTACGAATATATGATGCTCGATCCTTTTTCGTGTAAGCATGTTAACAATATTTTTGATCGATTATTCGAATGCATAGTAGCAAGGTTGCAAGTCGTGAATAGAATATTTTCGTGCATGAAACAATATTTAAAATACTTTTAATAAATAATATTTAAAATAAATAATATAAAATATTTAAACTTTATAAATTAAACCAATAAATTAATATTGATGAAAATCATCATCAACGTGGCACAACAGCCCGACGTCGGGCCTTGGCCGCCTGGATCGATCTCCTCCAATTGTCTCGGTCACGTGACCGCGTCCTCCAATCTTGCTCGGCGTCCGCATACACTGAGCTCAATACACGTATGAAATAATTTTTAAATAAAGAGTATCGTTCAAATAAAAAATATTCTAATTTTCATATATTAATTTTTCATTGCAAATACGTGCACGTGTACATGGCGACAAATTTATAATTCAGGTGATTTCACAGTAAATTTTTTATCATTGTGGTTTTTTCTTTACCAAGTATTATACAAATGAACAGCAATTTGATAAAAACAGCTCAAAATATCTTCTAAATACAGTCCGTAACACCATCACTATCTTCGAGTAAAGTGCATATACAACATAAATATTTTCGCACTTTATTAAGATAAATATAGATTGCTTTGTTCCAGGACTGTATCTACAGCTGCAAATGCAATTGAATAAATTTGGCATTAAAATATAACATGTTTTATATTCCATTGTTTGGCATTGAACTTCTTTGATGAGTTTATCGATCGCAAATATTATGTTGGAATTGTCACTTGAGTGAATATTGAAATTAATAACGACAAACGAATATAAATAAGTAAAGTGTTGTTTCCAAAGTGCTGTTGGGGTTTATTTCTTATGTATATAAGGTTTGTATGTTCAGCCTTTGCAAAATTTAAAACCTTTATTGCAGCAGAAATAACATGTTCTATATGAATCTACCGATTATAATAATTCAATACGCTTTGGCAATTTGTCCTTTGTATAATTTAGTCCCATCGAGGTCGATGAGCGACTGAATCATAAACAAATAGAACAGAAACCTTAAAAACAACTTTCACACATCCAACCACCCTATCACTTTCACTTGCAAACCATAAATTTATTCAAATCCAATAAACAAGATAACTCGTACAAACGTTTCAAGTCTGCCAAAGTACATACATATATATCATTCTACTCTGTATACAATGAATATTGCATGAAATCAAGTAGATTCAACTTTGGCCTCATAGCAGATATAAATTATTTTCACTTGCCCTGACATTAGATAAAAACCTCCCATCGGACATCGGTTGAAATATGGAGTGGCGTTAAAATTTATGATGCTCATAGCTATTGCACTGAGAGCTGTGGCGTTTGAATAGAAGCAGAATAAAATATTCGTAGGGCTTTGGATGGATGCAGAGGAGCCTGGCGCTTGCAGGATATAAGTTTTTGAAAGGATAACGTAAACGGAATTTTTGAGAAAGTGGGTGAAGAGAAAACAATTTAAATTTTTCAGAGGTAGATTTTACAGTCATATTCCTGTTATATTAAGGACTCTCTATAGCCACCCACTCACCCTCAACTACCCTACTATGTGTAAATTGTACTAACAACAACTGCTAATCATACGGCGTCGGCAAGCGATAACGTGTACAGTCATTCATATATGACTACTATAAATGCAATCGTAAATTTTCCTGACAGTATGAGAAATATTGTAAAAATGACTGACATTATATGTTTTGAAAATTACAGTCGTTAGGAAAAGCTATGGCTACACTGTTTGATGACTCGTCGTTTCATTTCAGCGTTTTTGGTTGGTTTTTGTGGGTTCTCTGTACTGAATCATAGTCCCAGTTGTTTTGAATTTTTGTCTTTTTATTTCTAGCAAACTCATACATTCACATGCTTACGAACGTTTTGGCAATAAAATCATGTAATGTACATAATTTCCCTGATAACAACCCGACAAACGGCCGAGGTCGAGATGAATAAGCGGAAAATGCCATCGTTGATAAAGATAATCATCGTAACGTATACAAATTTATGATGTTTGAGAATATTTATCGGGGCTTGATTCAATTTCCGCCATGAAAATGACGACAAATATTAGCATTTAGTTAACTTCCCATTTGAAGTGTTTGTTTGATAATGTCTCGTGTAGTATAGGCCTTAAATGTTGAACTGCAAAGAGTCGATGCGCTATTTCAATGATATTCTGGATGAAGGTTGATTTGAATGCAATGAAAGTGAAAATGTTTTAATAGCGATGTGAATAATTTAAGTTGATTTACGGTTTAGTGTGGACATTGTATGCCAACTGACACTTAAATGAACACACAAATGTGTTTATTGAAATTCGAGCTCGATAGCGGCAACAATAATATTATTTTCATATATAAATCGAATTAAAATTTGATGTAGAAACTATCCCGAAGCTTTAATTGCAATTCAGCTCTAGAATCTAAAGTTGAATCAAAATCGAATAAGAGTATTTTCGCATATTGGGCACTAAAAGAATTATCCAGTTTATAATGGTATCCAATATAAATTGTTGAATACTTTCAAAAAATTAAATTACATGGTGATTTTTTCCATGTTTGAACAAAGTGTAGTTCAAAACTAAAATAATGTCTGTAGTTTTGACATGTACGTTGCATTTTTGCTATAAATATGACATAGACTTTTCCTTATTACAAACAGAGTATGACGTTATGTTATTTTTTTTTATCTCTACATTCCATAAAAGCCATTTCTAAAATCTGCTCAAAGTTTAAACAAAGTTGAGTAAAAGTAGATTCGACTATTTGGCACGAACAAGATACATATTAAAGTAGCTTTTGGGAGCTTCAAAACACTTCATTCGTAGAGAACGCACACCTCTTTAAAAAATATTGAACTCGGGAAGCAGCTAGAATATCAAATCTTGAACCAAGGCTATTTTTAAAAAGGTTACTCTAAAAAGGAAGCAAAGGAATTTGGGATGATCACCATCCATCTCTTTGGTGGAGTCCTTAACATTAAATTTTCACTGGATCAGAAAATCCAGTGAAAACATCTTGACTAATGAATAAATAACGATGATACAACTACCAGCGTTTGGGCATACTGCCTCCTTCCTATAGTCACCTTGTACAACGAAGCGCAATCCAATTAAGAATCCTTTAACACAGTTAACAGTAGTAACTGCCAAACAAGGTGATATCCAGCAAGCTGCAGGTCTTTTTCCATTATCAAAAACACAATTTAAAATAACTGAGGAAACAAGACAAAAGCGAGCTAGTAGCAACATTACTTCGGAGGACTATGAATGCGGCAGAAGTCAAAAAACGATCGCGAACAATTACACAGACCCCTGAAAACCAGTCACTTCGATTAGTAATAAGACTTCAGTCTTTTGTCTTTGAATAGTGCCAAAGTCTCTTTGGTTGGACTCTCTTTGACTTGGCCAGCCGGATTAAAGATTTCATTTCATTGTTTGGGAAGCGGTCATGCCAATCTAAAACACAAAATGTTTTCATTTCGCTTGCTTGCTTGGAAATGTGCCTTTTTTAGTTCGTAGTCTTCAGAATGTCCTGAAGCACTGTTCTTGACGGTTTTGTTTTATCATGGCATACTGACCTTTAATAATAAGATTTGATGCTCTTTTCTCCAGGCAGTTGATATTTCTAAAACCCTTTAAAAAAGCAGTCATTGCTAAATTTCAAAGACCACACAAGGAGCTCACTTTACCACAAAACTGAAGAACTTTTAGTCTTCTATTTTCAATCAGAAAGCTGATCGAACAAATAATACTTTCCTGAAGCAACAAATCCATCACCTCAGAAGAACAATTGGGTCTCAAAAATCATCACTCCATCAAACTGCTGCTGGCTAAAGAAACTTAACATGTAACTAAATTCAATTAAAAAAGACGACAGACCTTTTCATATTTAAAAAAATATTTTTTTTTATTTCTTAAACTATATGAAATTTAAAAGATTTCGAAAAAAATAAAAAACATAAAAATTAATTAATTGCTTTTCGGGTAAAAATTTGTTGCGCAAAAACTTACAGCTGTGATGGGAGAAAATTTTCTGAAAACCAGA
Organism: Nemotelus pantherinus; assembly: GCA_963978885.1. NCBI lineage: Eukaryota > Metazoa > Arthropoda > Insecta > Diptera > Stratiomyidae > Nemotelus > Nemotelus pantherinus. The sequence continues at coordinate 44,033,949 of OZ022266.1, read as the reverse complement.
GAAGAATAGGAACCGCTTTAAAAACAAGAGGAAGAGCCAGATGTAATGTCTCAATTAATATTTCTTCTTTGCTCATTTGTACACAAACAACGCCAAATTAATCAGCTGTTGGAACTACTTTGCAGTTAGAGCCAGTATTCCAGAAATTAACTGTAAAAAAAGTTCGGATGTGTTCTTACAAAAGGAGAATTTTTTATCTTTCTTATTTTTTTGAACTCGAAAAAGTTACGGAACGCACTTGGGCAACTTACTTAAACCAAGCTCCTAAACCGAGTCAGTGAGCATACCATCAATTTGGTAGAGTTTTGAGCTATAAAACTAAAAACATAAGCATACATTTTATTTAAATTCTATTTGGAATATTTCTTTTAATTATAAATAGCATTCTAGCCATTTACTGATTTCGTTGGTATTTTTTTTACTTTAGAGCGCCAATAAAATCGTATTTTAAATTGGCATAGTTCTTTGATGCAGAATTTTCTAATAATGCGAAACAATCTTTCCCGCATATTGACCAGTTCCTCTCCTTAAAAGATCGCGTACATCGTTTCATTATTTCTATTCGAACGTCTGACATCTGCAATAATGTGATCTCATACCATATAATTTCTTAGAACCCAGACTGCAAAATCGTATCACTTCCTCCACTTCACAAGAACATTTGCTTGGTTTAACAAAAAATTGCACCAATATCTCAGTTATAAGATATAAATTTCAAGACATTATTCTTCTCGAGCGTGAATAAAGTGGTAGCAAGCGTTTCGTAATGATTTTCCTTCGTCGCCAGATTCAACTCAAGTCCTTTGCCGAAATGGCGAAATTTCTTCGAATAGCAAACAACCCTTTGCTGTTGTTTTCGAAATCTTTGTTACTAGAAAGTTTGACTTCAAAGTTGAACGTGTTACGAAAGGTGTTCAACTTGAAGATATCTTCAAGATATGGGTGCATCCTCGTAATGGTTGCGAATAGAACCAGTGAAGTTGAACTGGATGGAAAGGGTGGTGAGGTTCGAGTGAGAAGATTTAAAAGTTGTTGGCCCCGAAGGCGGAGGAATAAAATACTTCGAGACATTTATCTATGTAAGGAGGCGTCTTGCTGAATACGTTGACAAATGTTTCGAGTGGTATTCTTGTGTTGCATGATAGTGCTCTTGACTTTTGGCATTATTGCTTTCCATTCGTCTTTCGTCCGATGCAGTGAAAGATCATGCTTGGCAATAGCTTAGAGCAGCATATGGATTTTACAAGCAAGGTTGTCAAATAATATATAGTTGGATTGTGGGAAAAGGCTTTTAAATGTGAATGCGAGTGAAGTTGAGGAGCTAATGGATAATTGAAAATGCTGTGAAATTTATTACAAATTGAACTATACATTGTGAGCGTTGAATGGATACTGCATCATGAATGGTTTAGTGAATAGCAGATGCACTCGCATTTATTGATTTCAATCGGTATGATCAGATTTAGAGACTCAAATTCAAAAAATCAAAAAAACAAATCAGTTTTTGTGGCTCCTGCGAGCAATGCTTGCATGTCAATGCAAAAAAATATATGCGCCCAGCGTGGGTCTGACTCATTTTCAGGTTTTCACTTTGTTTGACAAAAGCCAATCGGAGAATAAACTTTTAATCAATTTAAATTTCACCGTAATTTTTATTAGTTCAATGTTTTATTATTGATGTGAAGACTATTTAGTGTTCTCGGGCTGCAATACAAAAACGTGACACACATCCAACACCCATAAACGGTCCATTATTTTAACTTGAAAAATATCATGAAAAATCTACCTTCCATTAAATTTTTACAATAAATTCTTCACTTAAAAAGCAGCAAAGTGATAAGATAGTTTTAGTTTCAGCACCGCCAAAACCCGATAGTCTTTTTGAGTCTGACCGGATGAAATGGGGAGAACATTAAAAAGTATTTTCCATATCACTGCAATGTCTACTATGCACCTTCGACCATCATTAACCGGGATAAATTGAGACGTGTAAACTATTGAACATTCTCAAAGGAGAATCAATAAATTTTCATGGTCAGACAAAATAATTCATTTGCTCGTTCGTTTGCGTCTTAGCGCATCCGGTGATGGTACATGTAGCCCAGTCGGATCATTTATTTTATTGTCTTGAAAATGAATTGCATCGAATGGCAAGTACAGATACGAGTGCTTGAAAGCTGTATTGAAATTGTGAATACTTGCGGTAGACTAGAGAGCAAAAGAGAATTGGCGAGGTGAAATTTCTTGGTTTAGTCGTGATTTGAGTCAATGAGTGTTGAAAAAGGGTATCTTAATGAAGTGAAGGTTAAAATCTTTGAGCTAACTTAACATTCTAAGCTATGGAATGTAATATTTAAGTTCAAAATTATTACTGAGAAAATAATAACGAATTGAAAGTAAAATGAGCTTTTTTAAACGAAATTTGTTGAATGAAGCTAAAATCCACGCCAGTCAGAGCTTCTCAGATAGCCTCGTTTCAATACTCGTTATCTCATTTGGTATTTGGTGTCAAATTTATTGTCACCTTTATATAATGGCCCATCATGGGCCATTGCTAGCCATCACCATTGTATAAAAAGGCGATGGATTTTACTGGCCCATAGTGAAGATGCATGGAAATAGTGATGGCTGAAGATGGGTTTGGGACGGTTTTTCTCAACACACCAAAGCGAGCCATCGTGCGCAACGGAAAAATCAGGACTAATCCATCTAGTGGTCCAGTGTGTAGAGTCAGTTTTATGATAGTGGCCATCAATTCAATCATTGCAGTGGGCCATTGTGTAGAAGTGACATCAGAGTCTACACCCACGGTATGAAATAAAAAAATTTGCTGCTAGCCGCAATATGTTCAAACTCTGTTTAAGAGCAGCATAAGCTATCAATGTTATGTTACGTTACGCTTGAAACAATCTCAGGATGCGTTCAGTTACTGAAAAGTCTTAGTTTATATAAAAACGGATTGTTTGAATAGGAAAAACTCATGAGAAAATCTATATTTTTAAGAAAGATTAGTATTTATTAGGGTAGTAAGAAAATGGTTATATCGTTTGGCAGAATAAATATTAAAAGGTTTTTAATTGATTTCATATTTAATTTAGCTGCGCGATGTTAGCTTAGATAGCTTTATATTTTTTTGTGCAAAAATAACTATTACTCCGGAAGAACTACTATACTGAAGAACTATTATTCCGAAAAAGTTTTATATGTTTTTCTAGAATGCTAGTAGTGTGAATTATGTGGAACTTGGAAAAGGAAGCTGAATACGGCGGTGTTTGAAGAGTGACAGTAGAATAATTTGGAAAAACAAATATAACGCCAATTACTAAAAACAAGCTGGTAGTATGGAAGTCTCATCAGTCGTTGCAATGTTTCAACGCTCTTTTGAAAAATTCGGCCTAAGGTATAAAAATTATATTGGATACTCGGACTCTAAAACATATTCTGGAATTCTCAATGAAGCTGATGAACATTTTATAAGAAACAAGAAAGAATGCGTAGGATACGTGTAACAGAAGATGGGCTTCCGCTCATGTGATCTTTTCAGTAAAATAGTTGAAAAAAATCAAGACCGGTAAAAGCAGGAAAAAATTATTTCTGGCAAAGGTAAGCTTATCGGCAAAAAAGTCGAAAAATGAGCAGCCTATTACCTCTTGACTAAAAGAAAAAAACTGTAATTCGGTTCAAAATATGAAAGACGCTCTATGGGTAACATACTTTTATTGGGCCTTTCCACACTTGTATTCTTGCTGCACTCCTCAAACCGGTTTGACAGCAATCACGATTTCCACACTTGGTGTGCATCAGCAACGGAAGCGTTCATATACCGATTAAGCATATGAATGTGTGCGTGTTGTTGTTTTCTCATTTCGACTTTTTTCTCTCCACGAGCGTCACTTTTTGTAGAGAATTCCCCTTGATTCTTCTGCCTCTTGCCCAGAAAACCGGTTTGAGGAGTGCAGCAGAATACAAGTGTGGAAAGGCCAATTATAACTCTACAGACAAAAACCTACAATGTCCAAACGGCCCTGATTCATGTTGTGTTTGGCAGCGTGCTTCGGCTATGAACACTTTTTCATCATCCAAACATGATTATGATCCATTACCAAGTGACGTTTCATCAGCTATCAAGCCCATTTATGAAGAACTTAGCAAAGAAGAGCTTTTGGAGTGGCGTGTTGATGGCTTCACGCAGAATAATAATTACAGTTTTAACCAGTTTATTTGGAAAATTACTCCAAAATTACTTTCTATTGGTCAAAAAGTTATGAACCGATCTGGTTTAAATTATTATCAAAAATTTTAAGATAACATTATCTTGTGCTTGAGTGAATAATTTTTTTTTGCATCATAACTAATTTTACAAGGCAATACGTGGTGCAAATTTTACTAAAAAATGAGACTTTTTGTTCAGAGCTCCGCCAAAAATTCAAATTTGATTTTTTTACCTTCGTTACAGCATGAGCTATGCACATATACTAACATAAAATATTTGTTTTCTTATTTCAGATGAATCTGTAATGAGTTTTGCTGACAACGCCAAGAGACATCGAACAATGGTGGCGCGCCAAACGAACTTTAGCTGCTGGTGGAAGTTCTGCCGTCGGTTCAGATGATTTGAAACATAAGCTTATTTAATTTACTTTTGTCTACCAGGATTGTAAAAAAATGAAAAATGAATGCAATTTTGAAAAAGAAAAACGATTTTTTCCATATTTTTTGGCTACAAATTGTTATGTAAAATGAAAGATTGTTCATATTTTTAATGATTCTGCTACCAGCCATCAACAAGCGTTTGATACCTAACTCTAAAAAAATTTTGTGATCATTCCTTAACCCGTCTGCCTTCAATCACTTCCACCAGGTCAAAAAATGCGGTGCAGCGCGCCGGGCGGTGGTGGCTCAGCGCACTCGACACATCTCCTTATTTTAAGGGATAACTTTTGTAATTTATGTATCTACCGTATCTACCAACATGTATCTATCTATCCGTATGTATCTATCCAAAAATACAAAAATAAAAATTCGATTTTTTTGACTGCACAAGGTAGATACCTGCCTTAATGCGCTCCTCGAAATTATCTTCAAGTTAGTTTTTCCAAAATTGGAGTGGGTAATTAAGGCGCTGATCATTGGCTGGTAGGCTGTTAATCCAAATCTGATTTGGTGGCGAGTTCGAAACAAGGCCAGCGAAAGACACCCACAGCCCGTTTTCAGAGAGCTTGTTCGAACCCAAACAGGCTTGAAACAAACTTCCACCTACCTTAGTCGTTCCAAACTTTCACTTACCTAAGTTAACAAAGCAATTAGGCTTTTTTAGACACTAAAATTCTTGAAGCAAAGTAGATATATATTAAGTGAGCTTTATTAATTTTTCTTGTTTTTCTTTCAGTGCGGGTAAGCGGTAGCAACTGTAAAGCGTAGCATTGAAAAAATCAATTCGACGTCATTTTTAGCAAATGGATTGGTCGTTCTCACCAAATAATTTCGCGGTTCTATGCACTTAATGGAAGATTTCACGGAAGGATCTTGGTTTAAGTGCTTCTTAAACTCAACTTGTGCAAGAATTAAAGAACCATCGTATTCACCCCCAATCCGGCTAATAGGCTGTAACACGAATTAATATGGGTGTTGTTTTTACAGACAAAATTTAGTTCAGCGATAAAGCTCACTTTTGGTTAAATGGGTATGCTTGATAACTTGCCGCATTTGGAGTGAAAATAATCTACAAGTCATTGCCAAAACATAATTATCTCCAGAGAAAGTGACAGTTTGGTGCGCTTTATGGGCCGGTGGAGTCATTGGTCCATATGCTTTCAGAAACAATGGTGGGTAGAATGTTACTGTAAACGGTGAACGGTACAGAAACATGATTTCTATTTTTTCGTATCTCGATTGGCTGGCATTAATCGTGGTGACATGTAGTTTTAAAAGGACGGAGACACATGCCACACAGCGTGCCATACAATTAATACACTCAAAGATATATTTGATGAACGAATAATTTCACGTAATGGTCCTGTTAATTGGCCACCTAGATCGTGTGATCTAACCTCATTGGATCATTTTCTTTCAATATAAACAAAATATCTAGTCTACGCTGATAAATCAAAGACGATTGAACACTTGGAATGCAACATTCGGCGTATAATGTGGCGGCGACATGGCCTAAATCATATACAAACACTAATGTTATACAATTATATTTCGAATAAAGTTAGTTTCATTGATATAAAAAATATTTTTTTTTCTTTTATTTTAATATAAAGTTGTGAACTTCTAAAAGCAGCATCCTATAAGTCACGGTAAAATCTTATACTTTGGTTAAGCTAATTAAAAACAGACCTCAAATAAGTTTTGGGATCCAAAACTAAAATATTTTTGGTATTTTACTGCTAAATATGCTTTTTTCAAGAGCAAGTTTACATCGATAGTAATAATTTTGCACCTTCGCTGGAAGGTCAGCTTTCAATTTTTTTTACTAGCCTGCAAAATTTTCAAGCAAGACCATTTACTATCATAGTTAAATATTTCGTCAGGAATTATTACTCAATAGCATGGAATCAACTTTAAATTGAATTATCTTTGTTGGCATTCTATAGCCTCAACAAGAATCCCTTTATTCACAAGTATGTTTTTAGGTAAGTGAAAATCGGACAGACTTGTTTAGTGTCCAAGAATTATAAGAATGCCTCATTTTATGCTACTTTTTCTGGAGCCGGGTCTCAAAAGGAAATACGTATGAACGTATACGCGCAATTATCAAGCAAAATTATAAAGGTTATTAGTTTGTAGCCGCGGTTCTTTTCTTGTCTTTAATAACATAGACAACGTATATCGGCACTAACACTTTTCCAAGTAGAGAATATTTGATACGGGAATATGAATCGTTTGAGTAAATATTATCGTTGGATATAATTCGAGGATGTTAAAATTTGTCTCATCTAAACTAAATATCCCCCATTCCAAGTGGTCATATCAGTCAGGTATGCACTACATATGAGCTGATGTCTGATGAGAAACAGTGCATACTTTCAAAACTCTTAGTTAAATTTCAGTTTTAATCATCCCACGCAGTCAATTCTATTAAATTATAAATCAAGAGTATCAAAGCCAAAACAAAATAATTTTATTGGCTAGTTCAAACAATATGTAAAATTCATAAATATTCGGGAATTAAGACACATCAATGGTGATAGTTTTCAAAATGTATGAAAATTCTCCCACAGTGGGCGCTCACTTTTCTTTGGACCAATTCTTGTACTCACTTCTATAAAACACATTACTACGCTTTGAATTTACTATTTTTAACACCAGGCAGTGTATTAATCAAAATTTATTTGAGTTTATTTATTTTGTTAACGACAGTTTCGAAAATCGACCTGATGCGAATGGGTCTTTAACAGCACAAGCTCTATTTCAAAAACGTACGCCAGATAAATACGAAGTAGTAAAAACAATTTTGGCGAAATATGAGTATAAGATACGAGTGAAATGATCAACAATTATCGCAAGTTTCAATTTAATATCATAATCTGCGTTAAATTTTAGTCTATTCTCTACCTGTATTTGCATTAAAACGTTCTTATATCGCACTTCACCCTGTTTCATCATAACTTTCCTTCATGACTTTCACGTCACGTTTTTTTCTTTACATCTGATTAAAATTCCCCCTTGGGCGATTTCAATCATCAATCCATAACGCTTAACTATGACATGCTGTCACTAATACGACCCACAACAAACTGGTACACTCACACCAGTTCACCGTCAAAATGACATGACACATATTAATGCTAATGTCAATTTGGATAAGGTACGAGGTTTTGATAGATACGCGACCAAACCAAATTCAACACGCACCCCGTCCTACTGTACTACCGTTGTCGTCGTCGAAGAAAAATGATTAAAAAATCGAAATATAATCCTCTGAGCTCCTGGAGCGGCGGTATAGTGCTGGATCTTAAACTGTCAGAGCCAATAGCACAAACGTCAAACGTGTAATGAATTATGATTGATGATCGAACGATGGTGATCGGATGTGATGGATAAATGTGGCGACTAATCAACTTAACCGAAAACGACTTTGATGACGGAGCCTAATTTTCTATGGTTTGTTTTCGTTTGTCTGCCTGTCGTTCGTTTACACTTTCGTGCATCCATCATCAATTTATCCCGTGAGTGCGCACTCTTTGAATACTTTATTATGATTACGAATCACTCATCTCTTTAGCTCGGTAAGCTCATCCGATTATTCAAAGTCGACAATGCGTTCTCAATCAGCCTGTTGCCCAATCTTCTTTGGCTTTTTCGAACCTCCTTCGACTGGCAGGCATCCTAATTGAACGTAACGCTGCCATATGCTAGCCCGGGGCCATATCTGTTGTGTTTGCTGATAACGGCGTCTCTGGTTGCCGCCATATTTAATCTCCTCGTAATCCGTCATTTCAGTTAATAAAATTTGACTTGGCCTGATAATATGATAAATTATTTGTTTAGCGCACTCAAAAAATCGGGGACCAAGAAATGAGAAAGAGAGAAAAGGAGCACGAAAAATGTCCATGACGCCTCGGCAAGCAGTCAGCAGACTTCTCATAAAAGGAGAGCTAGAAGAATGGACGAGGTTCATCAACTATGGCCTTTCTTTGTTGCGGCAATCGATATACAAACGTAGACGTGAACGAGGAATGTTGGAGAATCGAGTTGAAGTGGCTGTGTTTGGTGGAGAGGAGCTATTGATTGTCGATGACGATGGAATCAGGCAGAACGACTGGATGGATGGATGGTTGGTTGAATAGATGACTAGGCAGACAGACAGCCACACTGATTACGTTTCGTTGTTGTCTGGCTTCCTCGCATGATTACTCATTGTCAGCTACTGTTTTCCTATGACAGGACGAAAATTGATTTATATATTGACTACCATGCGAGCTTGAAGTTTTGATGGGAGAGATGTTTTTTTTTTATTTTTTGGATTTGTGGCTCGTATGTTGTTCACTGTATTTGATTTGAATAAGTGGGAAGGAGACGCCAGAAGCAGGTGCAATTGGAGATTACTTCTTGTGAGTTTAGACTAATCGCATTAAAGTAACTAGCTGATGGATTTTTTGTGCAACACGAAGCAAACGAACTATAAGTTTTATTATTGTTGGTTATTTTCTTCGTTGGCACAGTTTTATACCTGCGAATTTGACCCAGTGAAAATTTCTCATAGAAGTTTTTGGTAAATTGAGATAATCTCCTCCACATCCAGCCTCAAGTTTTATAGACCATGTATATCTGTTCTAAAGCTTGAATTCTAAGCGTAAACTATTGATACGGAATTTGATGGATCATTTCGTAGGTAGCTTCTACTGTCCGCATGCTGCAGCTAGTTTGCAGTATAGGCTGGTAGGGTGACAAGTAAACCCAAAGTTCGTCAAAAAGTCAAAAATACCTCCAATAAATTTAATTTAATGTAATTAACCACCCAATTTGCGATTCCTTTTATCGGTTCAAGTGGAAATCAGCCTTCAGTGTCTTATCTGCGTCAAATTTGAAATCACCTGTCACAGCAATGTCTCCTATAAAGAAAAGAAGAATGCAGATTTCGAATGCATCTCACCACAAACATTTTAACAGGAAATCAGATTAATTTTATTGACACCACCCGAATAAAGTCCAATTCGTCGAAAACTGATTCATCTTGATAGCTCAAATCATAACAACAACAAGTTTCCGATCTGATGAAATCACGAATCATTTGAAATCACAACACAAAACCTGCGATATGAATCAGCAATGGATTTGTTCGGTTCCCAAGTGACCAGTCAGTCAGTCAGTCGACAACCTATCCAATTCAATTTAGTTTAGATTTTAATTGACAGTTGAATCGACAATTGTCCATTTTAAGTGGATCATTATGTGGCGTTCGATAGACTATTGTGTAATTTGATTTGATTGTTGAAATGTGTAAAAAGAGTCTTATTCTGATTCGATTGTCAAACTAACAACACATGTTGGAGATAATTTTGTGATTGTTAACAAGAAAATGTCAAATGATATGTATGGACAAGATGGACAAGATGACAGATGGCGTTTGGTAAATTAGTGCGGTCAGCAATTAAGTTGTTGGTTTAAATGGCATAAACGAAATAAGATTGAAATTAAGTTCTATGCTCCAATTAGTAAATCGAGTTGGCTTTAATATAAAAAAGTTGATACTCCAATAAGTTAATCATTAAATATCAAACTCTGCTTGCATGTCATTTTGTTAATATAGTGTTCAAAATTTTAAAAAGACTATACATAAATATACTTAGTTGTTTCCAATAAATCAAACATAAGACTAAATCAGCTCCATCCCATCGTATTTGCAAGAACTACAATAGTGTGTTGCATCAACTATGCCACCAAGTTAGCTTCAATAGCTAAAACGACCAACACAAAACATGAAGATAATTTGATTGACAGCTAGCTGACAGCAATTGCAAGTAATACGAGATACTGTAATTGAAATTGATTTGAACTGATAATTTGTTTGATGATTCGAACAGTATGTTGACAATTTCACATGACTAGACTTGACTTGACAAGACGCGAGGTCAATTAATTTAATAGGAATTGAATGTGTTGTGATAATGTTTGCGAATGATATGATGTTGAGTTTCGTTCTCTTAAATTAAAATACATTGTCGTAGTGACATAGTTAGATCACTGGTTGATTAGAGTGGAAAAAAATCGTACATTTATAGTTTAATGGGAGTTTTCGAATAGGAATAATATATTTTGAATAGTTCATTCAAGTATATAGTACGTCTGTCCCCGTACTTTCAGTCATTAAATTTTCCTGAACTTTCCTGAATCATATGGTGGGGAAAATTAATGAAAAGTACGGGAACGCTCTCACTACATTTCTTGAAAATTGACATCCAAAAGTACAAGTTTTCGGTTTTTGGGAGAGCAATAGTGATAATAAACATAAATTATGGCTACAAAAATATTCGACCTTCATAACAACATTACGCAAAAAATATGTTGCTTGCCGCGCACATTTGAAAATGAAATTTTATCGTATTTACTGAAAGAGGGGAAATTTTCGGTTTTCAGTAAAACGGCGTACGAGAACGGCTTCATTGCAATTAATTGCAATTAATCGCAATTTATGGTAGTACGGCAACATACCTAATATCTTATTATAGAATGGCTTTATTTCCATGAAATACGCTTTGGCGCGCACTTTCAAGTTCACTAAAAAACATTATGCAGAAAGTATTTCAGTAATGAAATTTGATGCTTTCTTACGATGCTAATGGATTTCAAATCAACTACACAATTATATTTTCCAAATCAAATAAAAAACTATGAAAATTGGGGAGTTTATGTAATGTTTTTTTTAGCTTAGCCATTAAATTGACGTGTTGAGCTAAGCTCTCGATTAAATTTGATAGATGTGTATTTGCATAAATAAACGTTTCCATACATCAAATTCGTAAATAAAAACTATTCCTAAGGTTTTGGAATGCCTTAAAATTAAGTTTCAATTTCATTTATTATAAGTTAAATTTTCAACAAAATGTAGCTTTTTAATAAAATTTTCATTATAGTGCAACAAATAGAACTCTTTGGATCTCTCAGCTATCAGGGCGGTAACATAAAAATTAAAACACTATTTTGAATGTTTGGATCAATACACACTTAAGGCTAATGCCTAACCAAATGCCTAATGCCTAACCTGTAAAAAGACACCCAATCAAGACTATCAATATTCGCTAGAACACATTTTATACTATTTTCACTTTTGACTGAATTTCATGCTCTTTCCTGCAATTACAACCAAACCACAATATTTACTTTTATCTTTTAGACCAATAATAAATTGAAAAATTCGAGTTGTGATGGTTTTCGCGAAATTATCAAACCATAGCAAAATTTATAGGTGATGTGATGTGATTTGCAGGTAACCTGCTAGCCACCGTAAGTAAGCGAAAAAATCCCTTATATCATTGAATCTTCAGAAAAATTTTCACTCTTCAGAAAAAAGCAAGTATTATATTTTCACTCTATCAGTTTTAAACCTTTGAGATCTCACTTCTCAGAGAAACGTTAACCCTTTGCAAAATTATCTGTTTTTTTTATACTCAAAATGTCTGTCCACACGAACTCAGGACCGGATCATCAGATCCAGTTAAAATTCACAAAACGTATTGGCTTTGAGTAGGACAAGGGCTGATAGGGATAATTTGAAAATGTAGTCAACTCTAGCTGCGGCGCCATCTAAAATAACAGTCAATCAAAACAAAAATTCCCGTTTTATTGCCGATGCAAACATGTAAATTTAAACAAAAATTAGGTTTATCTTAATGTTGGCATATTTTGACAGATTTTCAGTTTTAAAATTAGGATAGAATTGCTAGTATCAATGAGTTTTCACTCTAGGAAGTGCTCAGCTGTAATGAACATAAGTCAAATATTTTTGAATATTGCACATGTTCAATATTTGCTAGTGGCAACCCTAAAAATGTTTTCATCTCTATAAGTTCTGATGCAGCTATTGATTTGAAAAAAAAAAATCATGTAGTGATTTCACCTAAAAATTGAGACAGTTTGGTAAAATTTTTGGTTATGATATTGGTGAAATGTTACCAATACGAAAAATTGTTTTTTTTTGTAGCGAGAAATACTACCAATAAATTCGCATATGTTAAGCACTTAACAATCGATATATTAGCAAAAAAGGATCATAAGCCCTAAATTTTCAAACTTTTTCGTGAGTAACCCTAATACCTATGACTTCTCATCAAAACAAAATCCATTAAGCTGGTGCCAAAGTGAAGTCGATTTGAGGAAGTGCAAAAGAGGCTAAGTTTTCTAATTTTTAACCAGGGAGGGGAGGTATCAAGAGCGAGCAAGTGGCTGAAGAGAATATGCTAAGGAAGTATCTGCATATCCTTTTTTTAACGTTTCAGGCCACCAGCGTGCAAAAGAACATTTTCAGGCACGTAAGCGATGGCACGTTTTGGTAAGAACAGCTCATTGAGGTCATTTTCGTTTCCAATATGAACTGGCAGAAGGTGATGGTGGAGAATCAGCGGTTGTTTGAGGAATACTCTGCTGAAATGGTCTCAGGTGTTGAATTAAACTTGTGACTAAATTAAACTTGTGGCTGAATCTAGCCCTGAATACTCCTAAAGAATCTGGGTCAGAGAGGGAGTCCCGGCTTCCCACTTTAGGAAGTGGGTGTCAGTTACCTGCAAAAAAAGCAAAGAAATATCACCAAACCACCGAAAATATCCATTGTTTCAAAAAAAAAGTTCAACAAAAGATTCTTCCACAGGGAAAAAAAAAGAAAAAAAAAACTCTAGCGCACCTGAACCGCTAGAAACACTAATGTTCGAAGAACAGTAGAAGAATCGTGCAGGTTTTGAGTGCATATTCCACCACATGCGCTGCTTATTACGGCCAAAGTGTTTCAAATGCCATGTTTTACTTTTGTCTCAAGAATGCATTATAACTCATATGGTAGAAGGTTTCAGATATTACCACTGGCATGAATTTCAACGTTTATGAGAACAAAACACGGGTTAATTATATTCGTTATCAGTTGCTTATTTCACAAAATTTTGAAAGCAGCATCTCATATAACATCAATGAAGAAAATGCTCAGTGCTTGCAGCACTATAACTGAAGTTGGAGTTTGGGGCTGCGATCCGAAAAATTTGCAGAACTTTGGGAATTGAAACATCGGTTATTTATTTTCATTGTAAATGTTTCCGGTATGAATACTAACTGTAAGCATTTATTGATACAAAAGTAGCACAACCGACTCGTGCTGGCAACCTTTCGCCAGTATCAAAGCCAAGAATATATCACATCTGCTTCACGTTGTTATATAACATTTGAAGTTATAGGAGTATAAAGAAATTTAGGGTTACCTGCAGCGAGTTTTTTCAAATAATCGAAAGCTTCATATTTGCTGTTTATTGTCACTACAATATCATTACCAATTGAAAATTCTACGATAAAACCGCTTAATGAAGATATTGCAAGCAAACACAAAACCAACAATAGCTGGCAACCCTATCATGGCTTTTCAACCAAATTTGGCTTGAATAATGTTTATAATAGGTTCCAGTAATTGTATGAAATTCGTATTGATTTCATGACTGCACTGGAAGTTATAGGGCAAAAAGTTTTATTTTCCTGAGCGAATTTTCACAAAAAGACACAAAAATTACCATAGCTGGCAGCACCAATCGAATTTTTCAACCAAATTTCTATCAAACAGAGTTTAAAGTAAGGTTCAGCTACTGTGTCAATTTCATGAAAATCTGGTAACTTATTCACATTTCATAGGGCAAAAAGCAGTTTTTTTTCTTTGTAATTTTTCAAGATGGCACCACTGGAACAGAGTTGCCTACAATTCAAAATCGCTTCTATCAGACCTGGCCCTACTTAAGTCCAATGCATTCTGTAAATTTCAATTCTATCTGATTATTGATTCGTTAGTTCCCGTGAACAGAAGTTTTTGAAGCTAAAAATATAGGTTAACTGAGAAAGGGTTACCGTTCTTGTCCGACATGAAATTTCCAAAGTTTTACTTTGACTGTGTAGATAAAGCATAAGATTTGTATACAGATTGGTTTTATTGTAAGAAACTGACATTTTTTAGGATATTCGATGGTTTGAATGTTTTCACTTCCATATTTTTATTTTTCAAATTTAAGACACCGAAATTATCATACCTGGCAGCTCCAACCGAATTTTTCAACCAAACGTGGTTTGAGGTAAGGTCCAGCTACTGTGGGAATTTCGTCAAAATCAAACGATTGAATCAGAATTTATAGGGCTAAAAGCAGTTATCTTTTTTAGTGATTTTTCAAGGTGGCACCACTGGCACAGAATCACCCGCATTTCCAAATCACTTCTATCAAACCTGGTCCTATTTAAGACCAATACATTCTGCAAATTTCAATTAATTCTGCTTATCGCATCGTGAGTTTCCGTGAACAGAAGTTTTTGATGCTAAAAACATAGGTAACTTGGGCAAGGGTTACCAGACGTGCCCGTTATACCATATCAAATTTTTTTTTTTTGTTTATGTAAACAAAGCACAAAATTTACATATGAGTGGCTTTTTTTTTAAGAAACGACATTTTTTCAAGAGAAACGATGATTTGGAGGTTTTCACTTTCAGTGCCTGCCCTAGCTACAGGGTTGCCAGCACAATCATTAAAACGTACATTAATCTACAACTAAATAAAACAAACATGTCCTGAAAATTTCGTAATCATGGAATAGCTCTGTCAAAAGTTATCGCAATTTAAAAATTTTCAAATTTTCCCGTTCTCTTTTTAGGCACCCAGCGCACACATAGGGTTAAAAAATTCCAAAACATTATCCGATTCACATGTAAAACTTGTCCGAAATTTATGTCGTTAACTTTATTTTTGCAAAAATTATTTGTGTACGGAATAATAGGTATATTAAAAAAATCACTAAAATGGCCGCCGGCGCCAAAGGGTTAAAGATTATTAACTTTTTGTGAGATTTGGCACTATTCTGCATATACACCAATGTGTCCTGAAAATTTCAGCTCAATCGGATGGCGCATTCCTGAGATTTTTTCACTGAAATTTTTTGATGATATATATATATATATATATATATATATATATATATATATATATATATATATATATATATATATATATATATATATATATATATATATATATATATATATATATATATATATATATATATATATATATAGAAATATGAATTTTTGGCCAAAGTGATTTTAATACTAATGTTCTTCTTCGAACATTAGTAAAAAGAAGCAGGCAACAACTTGAGCGCTATATAAAACAATTGAAACCGACACTGATGTCAGAGATAATATCAACAATGATTGCAATGAATCAGCATGAGGATTCCTGATGAATATAATTCAAACTATAATTCAACTAGGGCAAGCAATTGACAACAGTGTTCACACTGACGCCCGAATTTACGTCAAAGTGTGGTTGACAGATTGCCGTGAATTCGTGTTCGACAAAAATTGACCAAAGAAATTGTCGGGCGTTCTCACTGTTGCGAACAAGTGCGATTGACATCAAATCTGTTCACAATAGAAAAATCATTGGCTCCGCTCCAAATTCTCCCTGAATAATGTTTTTTTAATTGTGTTAAACAATTGAGAAATCTTACGCCACAAATCACCAAAGAAGAAGCAAATCTGCGTCAGTCAATCTATCTTGCAGAGAGATTCGCTGTATGTCACAAAATCATTGCACACAACTCTGATTTGCCAATTACTCTTATATGCGTCCAACGTGTAGCACCTTACTTTTGAGGCCCGAAGCGACCGAAATCAGTTCAGAACAATAAACCACTTCACAGATGCTGCAAAACACAGCGTCCCAATATTGTGTTTGTACAGCAGCTATTTGAAACTCACATGATAAAAAACAATAATTTGTTGTGAGAAATTTGAAAAAGATTTGATGCAGATTTACTCATCAAACATTTTTATTGAATTTGGAAACAAAAACTAATCCATTTGAATTATTCATAAAAAAAAGTTATTAGCTAAAAATAAAACAAAGTCGACAATTTGCCTCCAATAAAGTCTTCGTACACTTACGAAACAGTTTATGAAAAACCTTAAAAACTGTAGATACAATTTTTGTTAATATATAGTTGGGTAGCCTTTGTTTTTAATCACGGCTTTTAGGTGGTGTGGCATCGATTCTACAAGTTTTTTGCATAGCTTGGCTCTATTTTCGCCCATTTCTGTTGAAGAGCCTGTTTCAACTTAGGTTTCGAGCTAATATGATGAGTCCTGATCCTTTTTTCCAGCATTTTCCACATGTGCTCAATGGGATTGAGGTCAGGACTTTGCGGTGGTGTTTTAAGCAAACGTAGAGTTTTGTACGCCAAGAACATCCTAGAATTATGAGCCATGTGCTTAGGATCATTGTCTTGTTGAAAGTAAAAATCCTTTGATACACCCAATTTTTCAGCACTTGGCTCCAAATTTCTCTTTAAAATTTCAATATATGCCCGATGATCCATGATTCCTTCAATTATTTCTAAGTTTCCAACGCCGCTAGCAGCCATACAGCCCCATACCATTACGCCGCCGCCATCGTGCGGGCCAATGTAGCGCCCGCATCGAGTGGGTGACATACGGTGAGTCCACTTTCGTGAGCTTTAAGTTATACCCGATAGCTCAATGCAGATACTCGTAGACATGCTTACCTGGCCGCAAAACTCCCTTAGTATCATTGACGACTATAGCATTGGACGGGGTGGAGTGACTTCAATCTAATAAGGTATTCCCATAAAAATATACTTGCAGAAGTGCACAGTTAAGATGTCATCGAGGTTGGGTTTGTTATTGTCATTATAATATGGCAATAACTTTAAAATAAATCTGAATTTGGATAGACCTGCTGATCCTATTTAAGACCAATACATACTGTGAATTTCAGTTTGATTTGGTTGTTCGCTCATCATTTCTTAGCAAATCAAATTTCGTTTTCTTTAAATGGGTTATTTTGTGAAAAGTTACAGTTCTTGTGGAACGCATAATTCAATTTCACACGCTGGCCAAAGTAATGAATTCATACAAAAAAGACAAATAATGAAAATTCTTACGTGAAAAAGTTTCGGAAATTTGAAGAATTGGAGATAAGTTGCTTACTTTCATGATAGTGGTATGTCAAGTTTTTTAGCACTAATAAAATGTTTGCTGGCAGAAAGTGTTAACTTGCGATCACGTTTTCCCTTCTTGTCTACAATAACGTATGTAGACAACGTATATCGCTCTAAAGCTTTTCCAAGCAGAGAATATTTGATCTGAGAATACGGATTTTTCGAAAACACTTAATTAAAAATTTTCAAGTTTTAACCAACGCACAAAAACAATTTCATTTGTTTACTGGCGTTTATAATTTTATCATGTATCTTAAGAGTGATTTCAAAGTTGAATTAAGTGGCAGGTGATAGGTTACAGCCTTCCTTAACAGAGAAAACTTCGTGCTAGAAAAATATTTTATTTGATTTATAATTCAACAAAAATTCGATCAAATATATTCTTTGACCCACTTAAGAGCTTTCCATAATCTACTGGATAATCTTGTGAAAAATCTTCCATGCACTTCTCCCATACTTTCTTCGACTCATCACAATTTCATCATCGTAATAAATCACTCTTGATCAATTTAATTACCCGCCAATTATTCGAAGAATTCAATATTCAACCATCTGTGAAGCATCACTACTACCCCAACAAATTGCATTCCTGATATCATGGTGTATCTCCTGAACAGGAATGTCTTGTCGCTGTCAACATCTCTATCTTTCGCGGATTCTCGGCAACTAGCAGCCAAGATATTGAACGAAGACATACCAGGCAACTGACATCCACCAAGAGTTGCATTGATAAAAAGTTCAAGAGAAAAACAGATACAACAACAACAACGAGCTGGTCTCACTGGCTTAATGGCGAATGGACCAAACGAAAGTTATGCAATTAGAAAAATGCATTTCGAAAATAAAGCGAATGACTGAACACCCCAATTAAGAACTGTCACTGAACAACAACATGTTTTAAATATTTCAGCAGAAGAGGCATGACGGCTATGTCGTTTATCTCGATAGCTCGTGAGTGCCGACCAAACGGATGGGATGCTACTGGTAGTGATGCTGAGTACAGGAGAATAGGGTGATTTTGGACATAAGGGGAAATGGTGTTAGCAACAAAAAGATCTGATGATTTGAGAAGAAATCCTAAATTTTGTGGAAAATATTCAGACAAAACAGTTTCTGTGATTGTGCGAGGATAATTAAAAAAAAAATTATGGAAATTTTCAATAAAAAATATTGTTTTGTTTAACTTGTTTATCCGAAAATAAATGAAGATACCATTTGATATGAGAAGTACGAGAATTCGCGTCAGCAGGCAGTTAACATATAAAATGAACACAAGAACTTAAAGGGGAAAGGTAAAGGAGAACAAAAGGCAAATAGGCACACTGGGCGCTTGATTGCGATTCATTTTCGATTGGTTTACAGATGAGGAATTTAATGAAAATTTAATTAAACTACGTCAATCATCTTTATCGTACTTGGAAATAAGAATTTTTTCCAAAATATATTTAATGTTGACCGGGTTAAATCAACTGAAATTGCCGTCTACTCTTTTACATTTACACTTTATTTATCTATTTTTACACACTTTGAGCTATTATTTTCTTCATCGTAGCCAAGTTTAAAATCAATAAATAGCACTATTTTTGCTTCACTCCTCTAAACGATAAGCTCCACTATAATTTACGCTTAACGAAATCGAAAAACAAAAAAATATTCGTCCCCATATCAAGCCAGTCGACAGCCTGACAGTTTCAACAGACATTTGGACAGATGTAACAAACAAGCGACAAAATGCGTTCTATTATTTCGAAAGACAGACTAAGCAACGTGACTCATAGCGTATAAACTTGCACATTTTCTGCCTAGCAAGCAACTAGACCCAAACTCTGACGGAGACTACGAAAAGGAAACAAATTCTGGCACCCTGTTTTGCTATGCCATAGCATTAGCATGCATGTGAACATGACAAGCAGTTTTAATCCTTTTCCGAGTCACGATCAGATCCAGCCGTCTGTGTGCTGGACTATTTGCATGTATGACATCCCAGGCGAAAAGGCAACAAAACTTATGACACATGCAACTTAACCATGGTTTTATCTTTGCGACAACGTAACTGGCAGCCAACAGTAGTTATATGCTACCCGCTATCGAAAGCACCACCGAAATTCAAATAAAAAATTGTATGACTTGGAGCCGGGAAGCAATTTGTGGTAAATACCAGAAGATCTCAGCTTCTTTTGTTCTAAGTGGGCCTGGTTGTCGGTTTATATCATCTCAGATCCGGCGGAGCTCATGTGACGGCCGTGAATTTTGCCTGCATAAAATCCACAAAGCAAACACAGATACAACGTTTATGTTGCACCATCGTGAATAATATACGCTCTCTGACGGCTCTACTTAGTGCCAGCCGGTTGACGTTAAAATGCATTCTGCCGGGATTTCACATATCCAAACTGTCAGCTTTGGATCCCGGGCGTTTGCTGAAACATCACATTCACCGAGCATGGCAGCAGACTAGCTGGCATGTAGTCTCCATACGTAATCCCGCCGAGGGAAAATACGACGACAGCATCACTGACTGCACTTATTCCTTTTCCCATTGCCGTTCGTTTGCTGATTTTTTTCATAAAACAAGCTGCCTATCATCAGCATGCAACGTTTCGTAGTTGCTGGTGTCTGAACGAGTTTAGTATCGAGGACTCGTTTTTGTCACGCTGTCAACGGTACGCGCAAGAACATGAAAGCAAAAAACTGACTTTTATTTTTTGAAATGTCAACAGCATCAGAATCAACATCAATGCTAGCCCAGAAGCTATTACGATAAACTGGTGAGAAGTCAGATGCATCATCACATCCACCACACTCCTTGTGCGATGGCATGTCGTGAAAACGAACGGCCTGAGAAATGTCAACCACATGCGTACATATACTTAGGAGTGAGATAGTGCCGTTGGGAGTCCATGGGGTTGAGTTAGGACTGCCAAAAGAACAAGTGCTGCCAGATTTTATGAAAAATCACTTCATGTATGATTAAGGAGGTTGAACGTAGTCCCGGCGTGTATGTGGGTTTCATTATCTTCTCATTACTGTTCGGACCACATTGGGTGGTAAGCTTCATTTGCAAAAAACTTATTTCATTTGTTTGTTGAGAACGAAATTTTTTTTTATCCTGTAGCTTCTGTTTATAGATATCACACTAATTGGCTTTAGTGATTTCTCCAAGAAAACTAAGCCAATATGTCAGTTTTGGCTAACGAACTAAATCAATAACCCACAACCCTAAAATATCTAAACCACAGCTCATGAATTTCACCACTTTTCTTTCCCCCTAAATAAGAGTCAACTCACTCTAACTGACGTAGCTGCCAACATGTCAAGCAAACTAAAGACTTCTCTAGCCATGTCTGATTGAATTGGACTGGGGGTTTGGGGGCCGAGGCTGCTTCTTGCTGCGCGACAGCAGCGTGCAGATGTCAATTTGCATAAAATTTCATTTACTCCAGTTTTGCATATAGATCAGTTCAGTGCCTGCACAATAAATATGCTAACATGCATCTATGCATACAAGCACTAAAACATGCTCGGATGGGTGCAATGGATGCACGGAAGCATACATATGTATATGCATTTTGAGCTTGCTCGCTACAAATAATGGCGTCTGTTGTACTGTGCTGATTGCATCGTTGTCGTTGGTGTCATCGTCGATAAGTTTATGCAATAATATGTTTCAAAGATGCATGGCTATTCTTACAAATGTCGAGCAAAATGCGGAGTCAAGTTGTCCGTCACCCAGAGTGGCAGCAACAATAAAAGATTATGTTGTTCATATGTTGATTTTGATTTTGACATAGGAACATATGTTGAGAGTAATGCATTTGTATGCTGGTGATGAGATATGCATGAGGAGATTTGTAGTCTCTCCGGATGAAATCTTGGAATGTAAATCAGCTTGAAATCTGATTAGCTCTCATATTTGCAAAGATTGGCATATTTTGTTCAATAAACGATGTTGGTTGTGTGTAATTACAAAGAACTCTTGATTCTAGTAAGATTATTAAGGCTCAAGATGATGTTATGGCTCTCTGAGAAACTTATTCTTAAGTTTTCATCGAAAGTTATAGAGATACAGAGATGCTTGAGGCTGTCATCCTACATATTCGTAAAACTTGGAAAATTTAAACATTGTTTACTAATTTTCACTGACGACGTTTGCCATATGAACATCTAATGTTAGCATGAATTGCTGCTAAAATGACGAAAATGCCTTGTGTTGGTAACCATTAGCTAGCGCTAAAGCCAAAAGAATACCCAATCTGCTTCACTTCACCCTGTGACTTTCGTTTTGATGGAATGCCTGCTCTGGGAGTTCTACGGACAAAAAGAAATTTAGGGCTGCCACCTAAAAAAACTTTTGAAATTTTTCAAATCCAAATATCTATTGTCACTACAAAATCATTACTATTTGAAAATAATGATCGTGATAACATTGCTTGGTAAAGATATGGCAAAAAATACCAAAATTACCATAACTGGGAGTCTTATGATGATTTTTCAGCCAAATTTTTACCAAATCTGACTTATTAAAAAGTTCATTGACTGTGAATTTCATTATGATTTCATGACTGCACTAGAAGTTATAGGGCAAAAGCTTTTATTTTGATCCATGAATTTTCAAAATCCAAGAATTTTCAAAGTTATCATAGCTGGCAGCTCTAACCTAATTTTTCAGCAAAACTTTAAACCAAAACTAAAACCTAGTTTGAGTTTAACCCTGCGTCAGGCGCGTTTCAAAAACTCTCGTGTTCAGGTGCGGTTTGCCGTAGAGGTTGGCTCAACAATAATAGTATTGAAGTTTATCTCAAGCTATTCAGCTCAAAAATACGAAATGATTAACCTTTATGGTTAGCAATTAATATATTCTGAAATTCTTTTTTTATTAAAAAAAACTAAAATAGAAAGCATTCAAACAAAGCAAAGTACTCCTACATCTTCATAACAAAACTTTAATTTCACAATACAATGTTAGCAAAACGTAAATGGTAAGGCACTTAGATGACTTTGCATGAATTTTTAAGGGGGTAGTACCGGTTATAATTTTGAAAAAATCAGTTTTTTGTGTTTTACAGTTTCCAATTTATTATACCTTCAGAAATCACGTCTCAAAATTTTATTAAGATATTCTCAAAAATAAAGAAGTTACGGCAGTTTACGGCAGAATGCCGCTTCTAATTACTGCGAAAAAAAAGATGAAGAGCGCATAATTCAGCAAGAAAAAGCGGCAAAGGAAGCGCTGGGCAGTTAATTTGGCCAAATAAACTGCCCAGCTGCAAGAGCAACTGACTTATGTGGACTCAAGAATACTTATGTATGGTCCAGGGATTGCAGACTGAGCAATTGTAGGTGATAAAAACATATTTTTTTCACAAAATGACGTTTTTTCAAACTGCGGACACTTATTCTCCGGATATTCCAGTATCTTGTGTGGTAATCTACCACAATATAGGCCAAAAATTAGCCCAAAAAAATTTGGCAAGTGAAATAAAGTGAAAATCATAAGGATTTTTCGAAAAATATTTTCAAACAACCACAATTTTTTTTTTGAAATTTTTTTTAAAAATACTATGGTAGATTACCACGTAAGAAGCATTCCTCTTTAAAATTCTTGAGATTATCTATCCGCAGTACGACCAATCATTTTTCAAGACGTCAACTTTGGCGCCCTCTATAAATAAGTAGAAAAATGAAAAAAATAAAAAATATTTGTTTTTGTAATCTTCAAAACGTGTATTTTACCCATGCAACTTTTAAAATTTATACAAAATATAGGAAGTGAAAAAAAAATATTGAAAATTAGGCAGTTTTTTAGCATTCTAGCCAGTACTATCCCATTAATCGAGATCCAAGTCCTGAAGCTGAGTTGACGGAGTGCATCCAGAAGCAGAGAAACAACCATCACAGACCGTGTTGGGATGGGACAGGCAAAGACCTTGGCTGCCTTTTTTACATGCGTGATTGGATAGTCTTCTGATAACGATTTCCGCAGTGCAAGTGGCATATCTGCGTAGTTTTTTAGGAAGTGTTGGTGATTTTTTACTGTAATCCAGTGGGACAAATCTTCTTAGCCCGAATGGCAAGCTGGTGTACTTCTTCGCTGCAGCTCTGTAGTGGTCAAGTGGTGTGCCAATGTTTTCTAGAATATCCTTCGCCGTATAGCTTTAGTTGAAATGAAGGGGGAATGGATATCGCCAATGTCCAGCCTAGCAAAAAAACTGACCATTAGCCAGCGCTTGATGTTTCTTTGTACGCTGTATATAGCGCACATTTGATCTGCAGTATCCACCTACATTTTTGCTGCATTAAAGTAAAAGATCACCTCTGGTTTCTTCCTTGCTACGGTCCTCAAATCCATGGCGTTCTCAGAATGTAATGAAGATACAATAATAACGTTTTTTCATTTGCATGGGACGTATGAAGTTAAAACCTTCCCCTCATTGAACCCAAACAAACTACTGTAGCGCACTCTCCTTTTCCCATCAACAAAGCGTCGTGCACCTGCTTTTTATTTTTCCTGACAGTGCCCACATACGATAGCACTCTGAATTTTAATTCATCAACAAGTCTAACATCGCAAAGTCAAAAGTGGCAATGTTTCTGCTAGAGCTGAGTATCGGTTTTGCCAGTCTCATCACCACATCATTGGGTTTTTTGCTTACACGGAATGGACAAATCTGCTATTTTTCAGCGTATATCTCAAAATTGGACCTGTATGTCATTTTTGATCGACTAAAACCAGCAGTTTTATACGATAACTAGTTGCTTTTGTTGGAATATGTTGTCCGAAAGGTTATGTTTCTCGAAATTCAGGCAACATTTCATCTATGGTGAAGTAATAGCTCTTCTGGCGATTCGTAA
The DNA here is from genome assembly GCA_963978885.1 of Nemotelus pantherinus. NCBI lineage: Eukaryota > Metazoa > Arthropoda > Insecta > Diptera > Stratiomyidae > Nemotelus > Nemotelus pantherinus. Next base: position 44,009,400 of record OZ022266.1, on the reverse strand, counting down.
CGAATTTTTCAAAGATTTATTTTCGCACGTTTTTTGTCGTTACGTCATTGAAACGAAGGACACGAATCAAAACTTTGATTTTTTTTATACTCATAACGATTTTTTTTATACTCATACTCATTCCATCTGCTTCCTTCCCAAAAGTTCCTCTAGTAATTGATAATTTGATTTAGAAGCTCCTGCAAATTGTGAAACTGTGCAACCCTAGTGAATTTATATTTGATAGTATCGATGTATTGATTCGAGAATTTCACAATCATCTCCGAAATTTTACTTTTAAAAAGATTATCCCATTACTCAATAAGTGATTTAGCTGACTTTGCAATTAGAATTACTTCAGAAAGGTGAGTTATAATATTTTAAGCACTGGTATGTAGTTTTTCGATGGTGGCTTCCAGTGACGGCTCAAAGAATAAATATTTGGGTCGGCCAAACAATTTATATTTCATAAGTTTAATTTAAATAAAAACCACGAAATGTGCTTGAGCATTCTCGTCACGACAGAGAGAGGATGTAATTGGGGAGGAGAAAGACAAGTGTACTATAAATTAATGAGTCGTAAAAAAGTACGTCTCTAAAATTAGCAAACAAGCGCAATAACTAATTCTCAAAAGTGTATACAATAGAATTTTTGATATTCATTCTCTCATATTATGCTTTACACACAGCGAAATAATTGATTATTTTTATACAGTATAAAAAATATCATTTTTCTTCAACTAATTTTCCTTATTTTGCTTTTAATGACTAAGTTATTGGAACGCCATTGAAGCAAATGTATTAAAAACTTAAAAAACTTTTTTCAACTGAAAATTTTATTATCTTGCCACCTCGTACCAAATGCGTTACTAGTTTTCAAAATTAAAAACTGTTCATTACGCATTTCACAAATTAGTTATTCACAACAACCATTAATGTCCAATTAATGTCCAAATCATGTGTCCAATTTTTAAGTTTTATCCTATAAAGTTTTATCCTATAAAAAGATGATTATTTTCAACCACCTTTTTTACTTGTATTATTTTCAGTTTTTCCACACCATCTCCACAACTCACTTTTCAATGAAAACACTTTCGACAAACGACTTTCTAACAGTTTAATACTCTAATACTCTACTCTACTCTACTACACTCTCCTACATAAAACATAAAATCAATAAAAAATATTTTTTTTATTTGACCAACATCCATCAATATTGTCTTATTACCTTTCCATACACAGTAAAAAAACTGTCATTTAACAGAAAATAAATTTTTTCACGAACAGAAGCAGGGGTTTTCTCAGGAATTTTTCATGGGGGGTGTGTTCAGAATTTTAGGAGGGGTGTCCCTATGGAACAAAGGACACAAAATTCGCTTTGTGTAGGAAAATTGTCCGTGTTAGGGGGGTGTATGCACTTTCCAGGGGGGTATTAGGGGGGTGTTAGGGGGGTGTAGGAAAATCTCTGACAGAAAGCATCCTAAGATCGACTAAAGAGTAACATAATAGAGCGCCTACGCTACACACTGTTCTTAGCCAGCAAATTGCGGCTGGCCGCAGAAATTTTTGCATTGCCTCATCTATATGCGGGGTGTAAAATTCGTTACAAAACACCCAACTAAATAGCTAGTATGAAAATATTGTTTCGAATGGAGGCTTGTATGCAGAGTTTTTAGACTATAATCAGACTAATCCAGTTTGCTTCGGGTCGCAATTCCGGCCGTGTCTTTGCTTGATTTTCGCTTGTCCTTGCTGGATATGATGCGGTCACCGCTTTGGATGCATCGTACTAGTATGTACATATGTTTGAAAGGAATGATGTGGGTTGGGAGGACCGTTGACTGGCCGTCGTGGGAACGATGCCTTTGCTTGATGTTTTGGTCAAGATAGTTGCTTACACAAACCAGGACTGAAGCAAGATTGAGATGAAAACGGTCGAATGCAAACGGGTCGTTTATTCGTTTACACTATACTATTTCGATCTGTTTTGATCTGAGATTGTATACGCGGCTTATAAAAAGCTTATGATTGTATAAGGCAGATATAATAAAGTGCTTAACATTAATTACTTATCTCTCTTATTTTGGGTGACATTAGTCAATTCTTTTGGTACGGCCGGGCCGACCCTGCCACCCCTGACGAGCCGCCACTGGTGGCTTCTTATACCACTAGGTTTTTTTCTATCCCATGCTAAACAAAATTATCCATTTATGCCTTGTAGTTCCCTTTCATCGGATGATAGCTTATCTTGCACAGTATTTGCTCCATCTTCATCATGTAAACCGATACCGGTCTCTTTCACATGATTCTCATTTTCTGTAGGGTCCTTCGTCTTCTTCCATAAGTAAACTTTTTATTGCCTCAAGATCAGTTGGACTACACAAATCATACCTTTTTCCGCCCATTTCAAATTTCTGCAAACGAAGAAGGAAGAGAGTACATACATACGCGTATGACCGAGATCGGGCGCAGTGAGCTTCAGCGGCATGCCGAATATAAACTAACCTCAAATTAATTCTGATAGGTAAATAGAGCTGTATTTCTAGGCTAAAATGAACGAATTAAACAATCAAAGAGAAAAAATAGTAAAGATACTCACCTAAAGAAAACGAACGACTTTAGGTGCAGTGGGCTAGACAGGCCAAATGCTACTTGTATACTCTCCACGGAAATAGTAGAAAGACTGATTGTTTGGGATTTATTGCCACAGGACTGCCGATACTTCAAAATCACTCCTACTAGACCTAATCCTACCTAAGAGCAATATATATTGTGAACTTCACACTGATTTGATCATCAGCTCGTGAGCTCATGCAATATATTAATCTTTGATTCTTGGGTATAACAATTGTGTGATTGTGTGGCTCGGACCCCATCGACAGATCCTTCTTTCCCTACTCGGGAATGCTCGATTTTATTGATTAACTTAGCGGAAATTTCATCCTAATTCCATATTATCCATAGTTAGTGTGAATTACTTTGCAGTTGGTTGTGGATAGGGGGTGCAGACATATTTCAGATATTCTTTTTTTTCAACAGACGCCTCTTTCAGCATTCATGCATGAGTATATTGAACTGGTGAAATTTTCTTCAGTTCAGTAAATGTTAGTTTGCTGAGCTGAAGAAGTGTGTCACGATATTAGACATATGTATGAGTATTTATACATTTATATGTGTTTGATTGTCGACGACGAATTCTAATCAAATGTCAGAAGTTATGGCAATTTGAAAAAAAAATGTTTTCTTTTAGGCACTCAGCGCATAGAGCTCAAAATTTTCAATTCTGTATCATAAATAAATCTAAACCTTTATCAGGTTTCATTTCAAAAATGTCTTCTTTTAGGCACTCAGCACATAGAGCTCAAAATTTCCAATTCTGTATCATAAATATGTTTTTATGAAGAAAAAAAATCTTTCTATACACTCAGAAAAAAGTCGCATAGTAAAATCAAGAATTATCAATGTAAAAGCCAGGGTCATAATAAACGTACAGCCTCTTTGTATTTTCGTTGCTGTTTCTTTCATAATAACAACGAATTTTATGGAATTAAAACGACTAATGTAAATTCAATACGTATGTTGTAAATACAACACGCATTATCGGTTATTTTAGTCATAAACACAAATCAACTACTTGATCTGTTGATTTGAATAGATGCACTTCAATTTCTTTTGTTTTGTTTGATCATTACTAAATCTCAACAGCATTCATTTCGAGACACAAATCGCGCATATATGTAAGTTGTAGTGCATGCAGTGTGTGTCGTTCGGTGTGCTGAATAGTTTATTTTTTGTTACTTACCTTTAGTTTAGTGATTGGGAACAAGTGAAAAAGCAACGGGAGTATTCTTTTTTTCTAAGGCAGATAGAAATACATCTTAAAGCATGGCCAAGGGTATAAAGATACCGAAAGACATAAAATAGGTAGATAGTTTTTATAAAATCAGACTCAAATTGTGTTATAATTTAAATTCCAGATACATATCAACTTCCGGCTATTACACCCAGCGCCAGGAAATGAAAATTTGCTCTTTGCGAAATTGGCATCATTTAAGACCAAAATTTCGCCATACTTATTAAACAATATACGCGATAAAGCTTGTAAAGAGCTGTTGCTTGCCAGCAATAAGACACAAAACAGCACAATTTTAATGTCAAGATGTTTCAAAAAGCTCAACTTAAAATACCAATGCAAAAAAGACACTATTTAATGCTTTACATAGTTGAAGGACCCACGAATTTCAAGAATTATAAATTGTTGAAATTCTTGGGTCTTTCAACTATTCAAAGCATTAAATAGTGTCTTTTTGGCATTGGTATTTTAAGTCGATTTACGACATTTTTGTTCATATTTTAAGTATGCAGTATTATGCTTTCCTTTCCATGTTATTACGATCCAATTTAGTTGTTGGATTTCCTATTCGCGGCTTCAAAATTTCAAGCAGCCCTTGCTGATTCAATAGGGAAAATTGTTGCCAATACAACTCACGCACGTATTACTATGTAGTAGTTAATTCATAGAGAAACCTCTATGGCGCCATTTCATAGTGAAAAATATATGAATTAACAATGTTTTTTCCCAATTTTTCCACATTGTTTTTTTCTGAGTGTAGATATATGGGTACCTCAAAAGTCACTAACGCCGCCAACGAATTATGGATACCTTAATTTTAAAATAGCACGTACCTAAAACCAATGTTTTTCAGATATTTCAGATAGGCCACGCAATCTCCCTTAATAAATTTGCTAGAGCCTACAGAAAGACTGATTTTCGAAGCAAAGTAGAGAAAATGGGCAAATTTTGAATAAAATGTGGAATTGAAAGTTTCTACAAAACTATCATGGCTAAGTTTTTTTTTTGTGCACTTAATGCTCCGAATAACATATTTCCACAGAAATATAGGGGTATCTACATTTAAATTCAGTGACATGCCCGCTTTTGCTAAGGGTTGGAGAAGTTGTATTGTTACTTATAATCACTCTACTATTCATATACACCAGTATCAAAATAAATGCACACTCATTCATGAAAACATAATCAAATTTTCTAGTGATTCAAACAACACCATGTATTACTTACAAAACTTTCAAAACGCATTAAAACCACTTATGTAACCCATAATCGACCATCATCATTCAATAAGTTTCTCCTCATTAATGTTTCAATAAAAAACACGACGACAAAAATAACACTGAATAAAACGCACCGAACATTTCATTTCATCACCTCATTTACGAAGCGGGACAAAATTTACAAAAACCCTACACATCGTGTCATTCAACGGAATTTACGATAACATTTATTATAATGGACACTGAGCACCTAAACCATAAATAACCGCCTCGTATTCGATCGCAAACGAATCCACCAAACCTGTCGAATCAAAACTTTACAAAGTAGCATTTTGTTATTTACGACCGACAACCTGTCCCCATACCTTGTCCCATATCCAACGCGGCTCTAACTTTATTAATCGCATTTTCATTACGAATGACCACTCGATCTCTTGTTGTTGCCAATTTTTCTTTACATCGCCAAGGCATCGGATCAGCGCGGCATCGCAATGATGATTTTCATTAAGAGGATGCTGTTAAATTATTGTTAAGGCTGTGCTTCGTTTTAATGAAGCCCTCCTCCAGAGATGTTCCGAAAGCTTGAAACTTAGCCAGATCTACGTCCAGCAATAAAATACAAAAATCGAAATTTCGAACTTAATACACATCAATATCATGGCCATCTTTTTCTTGTCATCGATGACTGGATCGAGCTGCAAGCAGTGGTGGAAATGAGAATCATCAAGAGAGCAAAAAAAAAGTGAAAGAAAACGAAAACGAAAATCGTGTGCTTGTCAAATAAAAATTGATTAGCGATAATTTACAATTTGTAATGGATTGTAAGCATTCAATCTGGCAGCACTGTCAATTTGTTATTGCTTATGATAATTTATTGGCGAAACTTTTTATATGAATGCAAAGCAGTCGTGCTATCTGACTGTGAAGAGAGGTGAGATTGAAAAAGTACCGCGAGAACATGATTGCTTGTTTCGATATGAGGTTTTTGAAACAGTTGAGTATATGTGGTTATAGAGTATTTAACCCATTGTGTGATCATTGAAAATTTAAAAAAAATAGTTCTATGTGATCCAAAATTAATTTTTTGGGAACAGTGATTTTCGGGATTTTGCTTAAATTATCTTATCTTTTATTTTTGAAGCGTCAGTATAAAATGTGAGAACTCTTTCCAACGCATACGCTTTCGACTGCCATGCAAGAGTTAATGTACCTTAACAGCATCTGGGTACCAACCAACCGGTTTCTTAATAATTTCAAACCAAACAAATCGATGGCTTTCAAGAGTCATGAATAATTTTGTTTATGAGTGGCTCACGACAACGACGATTCAAGTCGTTTTACTTTAGTAATGTTTTAGTGTGTAATTAATATTGAGCATTGATTATATCGTTTGATAGGTCTTGATGATCAACGATACAGAGAGAATGGCCGGCTAAGTATCATACAATTGGACAGCGACAGTCAAGCGAATTGAAATAGAATTCAAAAGTTATCGGACCGCCAAAGATATTTAACCGCTTCATTATCTTTTATTAAATTGCATAAATGGACAATGGTCAATATGACTTAGAGTGTTTGCTCTTGAATCAAGTGTGAAAGTCATTAGAAAAAAAATGTTTGTTAAGTAATTATGTTAAAAGAGCAAATAGTTTGTTAAAAAAAGAATATGTAGTGAATTTTATTTCTATTTATTTGTTTACTATAACATAAGTGATATACTTGCAACTAAGGTTAAAAAACATAAAATATATATGTCGCCCATTGTGGGCTTAGATGAATATAAAAAAAACACAATATTTCAAAGTTTCTGAGAGTTTTTCATTTATTTAACCAAACAAGGTAACAAAACAATAACAACTTTAAACTGTAATCCTTAAGCTAAATTACAATAACATTTCTAAATGTCAGCAGACTTTATTGTCTGGTTGTTAATTCAATATGGAAGTTATGAGGAAAGTGAAATAATTTAGATTAAGAATTTAAAGCATTATACAATATTTTTTTTTAAATAAAGGTTTAGAGATAGGAGAGGAATAGTAGTTCCAAACATTGTTAAATATTTTGCAGCATCTACTTATCGGCTCCCTGTCTAAATAGATAGTGTGATGTTGATGCTCATTGAGGAGACGTGCGTGCCTAGTTTGGGGATTATTGAAAGTGATTTTATTACGAAGATATTCTACGTTAACCAAAACCCTAATGACATCAAAGACGAAGCATGAGGATGATACCGCTCTCCTTGAAGAAAGTGTTGCCAGATTTAAGAGATTAAGACTGTTAGTCTAAGTTGGAAGACTTTCGAAATCATATGGATTATAGAGATATCTCAAGGCAAAAAGCACGAACTGCATTTGGACAGATTCCAGTTTATTGCTATGAATATCGCAAAAAAGATTCCAGACGATGCAAGCGTATTCGAGTAGAAGGCGAACTAAAGACATAAACATAGACCTTGCAACCCATACGTTCTTAAATTCTTCTGCACGTCTTTTAATGAATCCTAGCTGCTTGCTAGCTCTTGCAAGAGCTCTGTCATACTGAAAATTTAAACTCAGCTTTTTATTCAGGACTACACCGAAATCCACGACACTATCAACATTTTTCAGGAGCTGATTATTCAGGTGATATTCGAAATTAAGAGTAGAGGTCTTGCGAGAAAAACTTATGGCATGGCATTTTTCAACGTTAAGACCAAGTTTATTCTGCTCACACCATTGCACGGGTGACTGAAGTTTCAGCTGAAGAAAATCTGATTCCGACTGAATAGGGTGATATATTTTCAGACCTTCTGCATAAAAAAGGTGCGGAATGTCGGATAACACCTCCGAGAGATCAGAAACAAAAACATTTAACAGCAGCGGCCCTAGATGGCTGCCTTGAGGTACCGCAGATGAGACGGTAATTTTTTGGAACGACGGCCTTGGAATTTGACATGTTGCGTTCGATCTCGAAGGTAACAATTCAACCAGTTTAGAAGGCTTCTTGAAATGCCAAATTTTTGGAGCTTATGTTTCAAAATGCTATGGTCAACGCGGTCAAAGGTTTTACTGAAGTCAATGTATATAGTATCGATTTGACGCCCTTTTTCCATATTACAAAGCACATTTGCGACTATTATCATTAGGTTGGAGGTAGTAAATCGGTCTTTTCTGAAGCCATGTTGGACCAATAACGATTGTAAGTTTATCGCAAACAATTTTCTCTAAGAGCTTATATATAGCTGACATAATGGCGATGCCTCTATACTTTTCTACTGAGCGTTTATCACAACTTTTAAGATTCAGCGTGATATAGGCTGATTTCCAAAAACGCGAAAATGTACCGCATGACAGCGATTTATTGAAAATTATAAATAGGGGTGATATGATCGTTTCTGCACACTTAACTAGGAAGCTTGGAGGTAATAGGTCATGTCTAGGGTCCTTTTTCATATCAAGTTCTCTCATGACTCTTGAAATGTCTTCTCTGGTTAAATTTCAGAAAGTCGCGATGTGGTAGATGATCCTCTGACCGGACAAAAAACTTCTTGAAAATAGTCGGCAAAAATATGGCATATTTTTTTGTGGATCAGAAGAAACTGAGTTGTATTTGTGCATGGGCGTGGGATAACCAGAAGATTTTCACTTGGTGTTCACGAAGTTGGATAATTTTTTGGGATCATGAATTATATTTTCGTCGACTATATTTACATAACTTTCATATGCTTGGTGAGACTGTCTTTGAAATTTTTGAGCTATATCATTATATTTTTCTCCTTGGAAATCACCTTAATCCTTGGAAATCACCTTATTTGTTTATGTACAGTAATAAATAAATTCAGAAATTTGATTCTATCTGATTTCGCTCTTCATGTTACCCTTCGTTTATGCTGGAAGTAGTGATGCAAAAATTTTGTACTTGAATTTTTATCACAACCCAACAGTTACTTAAATAGGTAACACAAAGAAGTGCTACCAATCTTATGGATCGATCAATTTTTACAATTTAAATTCAACTGTGCAAAGAAAGCATTGAATTCATCAAAATTGCATTTTTCCAAAACTTTATCATGGCCAAGCTTAAATCTTTATCAGTTTTCATTGATACTACCTTGACTTGCTGGAGAGGCTTGTGTATCGCAAGATGTTACAAAATCAATAGATGATCGTGATATTTGGGTCGCGATACTTAAGTAAACTTTGATGGCATAAATGAATGGAATGCCTACACATTCAATCGAATCGCAGGTTAGTTCACAAAATTATCTGGTTCCTGAATGATCTTTAGTGAAATGGGTGACATAAACAAAATGATTTATAGTAGCAATTGGTTTCAAAATAAATACTAAATTGAAAGCGATAGCTGAAAAAGTGGCTTGAAAATCGTAAATTTATTGGGCAAGATATTTCCAAATAAAGAAAATGAGGACTTCGAAAATTACTTCAGGACGTCTGAGGAATGTTTCGATAATTTTGTCTCAATTTCGATAATTTTGCCTCACTTGTATATTTACTCAGCCTGGGCTGCCTAGGAGACCATCTGTAAGTAATAATGTAATAATAACCCCACCACTAAAACTATGCGTACCACTGTTTTCATAAAGAACACCAGAGTCAGATTTACTGAAGAAACACTTCTGACTCATTGGTGTTTTTGTCAAAGAGTGTAAAAATAACCTCTGGAAATTTTCAACGAAGTTTGTTCTTGTTAGCTCTGTTTTGTCATCTGTTCGTTTATGTACTGCTCTGTCACCTTATTTCAGTTCTGATCCTCACTATTCACTTCTTGCTATATAACTTTCCTTTACCTCATTTCCTAACAATAAAAATACATATATACTTTCATGTCCAATGGAATTAATACTGTTAACTGGTTTGCTTTTTTCAAAGGTCTAAGTGTTGATGATAGCCTTAATGCTTTTTATGCTTTTTTATCTATTCTTGTTTCATTGCACACTCCCACTTTTCGTGTCAAAAGAAGTGTTGTCCACCTCGGCTAATTGTTGATCCTCCTTGGCTAACGTGATACGTGCTTTTAAAACCAAAGACGTGGCGTGTTGTAAATTTCGAAGCTTCAAGCTAGAGGTTGATCCTCTAAGATACTAAAATCTACAGTCGTGTGCTAAAAAGATGGTTAAAGATGCTATCTATCAGCAAAAGCAAATTGATGTATTATATACAGACTTTCCCAAGGCTTTTGACTTTGTGAACCTTTAAATCCTCCTCTCAAAGCTTGATGGTTTCAATAGTCAATAAAATTTCATATTTGATTTGACGAAATAAGTGTTTTACTTTCGCTCAAATAAAAAATTTAACTCCAGAAATTTTGTTTTTGAATAACTAGCAATTGTTCAATTGTATAAAATGATACTTAGAGAGCTGATATGCTGCTCTGTTTTTGGTAAAAAGAGCAGCATGCTAAAAACCCATAGCTTGGGTTTGACTTAATAGTGAGTGTCTGTTCCGAACCGATTCCCAAATACTATTTTTTTTAGTTCTCTCCTGTAATTTGATAGCGACGAGTCCAATTTTTTCCACATATAATCAACGGTAACATTCATTTGAATTATGTTGCAAGGAAACAAAAACTATTCTGAAGTTTGTATTTTTCCATTTTAGTCATGTAGCACTTTTCATTCACATTCCACATTTGTGGACGCTCTTTCGTGGGCTCAACAGTAACTTATTATCTTCTCGCTCATTACACACTTCGCTTAGCATGGTTTCTTTCTCCATTACCCTTAAATTGTATATTGATCGCAATTCAGCTGCATTGATTGATGAATTTCCTAATATAAAGTTATTTTCGCGATTCGTATCGGAATCCATCAACCCAGTCCCAACACGGTCAATAATTAGTATCTCGATCAAAATATCACAATCCAGCCTGGAAAACAGCACGAGGATGAAATCGATGGATCATATCTATGTACGTATTGGATTTTGCAGGTCCCAGCCTCGTCAATTGAGGACCTTGTGTGCAATGGAAAATTTCAAGTCAGCACCACGGATAAATTAATGGCCAGCAGATTTGTTAGCTTGCTGATTGCATCTCCTTTTCTTACGGGTTTCGGAAACGCGAGTACAGTGTCAGTGTAAAGTTCAACTACCGCCATGCTTTCAAAAAGAATCCCTCTCCAAAATCCTCACAAAACAGGATGATGGCAATACTGATGTTAACAGGCTCTGAAAATCTATTTAGGCATTCAGTCGCAAAAAACCTAAATTCTGAATTCAAATTTTTCAAATCAAAACTGACAAATTAATTTGCAACACCAACATCTTTAAGCCCACACTGGGCGCAAAAAATTCAGCATTGGCTCGATTGAAATTAAGTATTTTTTTTATTTTCATAAATTGAATTTGCAGAATTAAGATATTTACTGTATTTTTCATTATAGCAGACGTCAATGCATTCAAATAAATACTTCTCAATCTCTGTATTTCAGCATTGAAGATCAGGATTTATTTTGGTCCGTAATTACTAAAAGACTCAAATTTCAACAAAATTTCATTAAAATTTCCGAGAAACACATTTGAGTGTTCAAACTAAACTCTTCCCTCTCTTATCAGTTTTTTCTCTAAACAAATTTTACTACATCATTTATTCCTTTCGCTACTGAAACAGGCATAAAACATCTGCATATCTTGCTTATTATATTTTAATGTGCCATTAAAAATTTTACGATGCGTAATGGATTTTATTTATGACTTGCAATATCTGACAGCCTTGAATCATATCAACAAAGGGTATAAAGAAAAATACGAATTCTCTACGGACTTTAGAGGATGGTGGCAAGTTCTTAATTTTTCAGGCACACAAATATCACCACTCAACAAACAAAAAAAAACACAGCCTAGCAAAAAGACTGAAGCGAAGGGACGTAAAATAGACACTCAAATATAAAAGTCACTTCTTGCTCAGCATAAAATGAGGAACATTTTTGATATGGTCTTTTGCTACATCTCATCTGCCTGATTTTTGATGATGTCCTTTTTGTCCCCAAACTGATATCGTTCTTCCCGTCGATTCCTCTGCCATTGATGGCATCAATGTTGTTCCTTTTTAAATGGTTAAACAGTTGAAAATATTTATGATATTATTCACATATAAAAAGCAAGCCATTATCCTTAAGTGCTACAAAAGTTTTGCTCTTAGGAAGTGATGTTAGAGTAGAGAATGAATTTCAGTAGAGGGTGCTTCTATGTTTCTGTAAAAATGTATGGGCTACTCAGTTGGAATAATATGTACCTATTAAATAGCATGAAATCTTATGCATCTACTGTAGCTTGGTGACACGTTTGGTGATATGGGGAAATGTTTTATAAAAATGTGTGGGGCAAGGCTTAGTAAATTAGGAAATAAGTACTATTGTGTAATTACATAAATTGAGTTAAATTTCAGAGAGACTTTGCATTATTCAGATTAGATACACGTCTACGTATTATCAAATCATACAAATGAGTTTTCATATTCTTATTGGAACAATGATGAAATTTTAGTTTCTTGTGTTTTTAGGTATTGAGTTTATTGATTCATAGTGATTTATATACTTGGTATGAAAAGCAATTGTACTGTGGTGCATTATGGATTTTTCTATGCTAATTAGGGTTGAAAATTTGGGTTTTGCGCATTGAAAAATGATATTAATAGCAGAAACATGTTTTATGTTATTAATTATAAATGTTTTTGTTTGTTATTAAATATTCATTAAAATTCATTGCATCAATAATATATTTAATCCCAGAGAAAATAAGACTGGCGCTAAGATTTTATTACCTCTTTGTTACTTGGAGCCAAATAGACATTTGGAATTACTAGGCTCATGGTATTAAATAACAGGTTTCTGAAGACATATGATTTTTTCGTAGTACCTAATTCTCTCTTCTTTGAAAAATTTCCACAATGATGATTTTATAACTTACACCATATTTAGCATAAAACAATAAATTTAAAGGTCAAAGAGAGCAGTAATCTTACAATAGTCATGCAATACACCCTAGAACAATAACGAAAAAAATAATTATTTCAAGCATCGAAATACTATTAAAACACACTTAATTCAAAATACATCCACCAAAAGTCATAAATCACTCCCCCATCTTAATCCAAATTAATCGCTACTTCTTTCAAAACAATACTTCCAAGTAAGTCCCCTCGAGATTATCTCTGTTAACCTTTCCAAAATTCAACGTCTATCGTCCAGGCCATCATTTATCCTCCTCAAAACTTGACTTGTTAATCTTCACTTGGCCCCACTCGACGGCGACGACGAAGAAGAAAAAATACTTAAGTCATTTGTTCCGCTCGACAGCCGGTCGACCGGATCGTTCCGTCTGTTTGTCGGTTCGGCGCTGCTTTCATTCATTTTGTCATTTCTCATGTATTTCGACGAAAACAAATGAACGGGTCGAAGAAGTACTAGCATCAGTATGAAAAAATAACAAATTCAACAGTAAAAGCAACAACAACAATAGCGACAAAGAGCAATGATAATTCATATCACTTAAGGAAAACAGGGCATTAAAATAAGATTTATGTACTCGAACATGTTTCAGGGCGGTAACGTTCACGCCTTCGACACATTTCAGCGTATTTTTTCACGAAATCTTGATCTTCAAACTTCAAGAAGCAGAACAAGTTGATGAGAAGAATTTTTGGCAGCCGACTTACAACGACAAAAAACACTTAAAATCAAAGACGACTAAACAAGAATTTTTGGGAAATCGATGCGAGACAACCTGAAAGAAATTAACGAAGGCAAATGGAATTAATGATAGCCTTAAGTAATCGTGACATTTCATTTGCCCAACACTGCACTTGACTGTGTTGTGGATAGCGACGACAACGACAACGTGTCGAGTCGGTGAAGATTTGGCAAGTTGGAAGGATTTGAAAATCTAAAGGAAAATTTCGATTCCAGGCGATGCACTTGAGCACGTAAAAGTCATTTGGGAAATTGAGAATCACGCCCAGATTAAATTAATGTGAAAGATTTATAGGGTGATTACTTCAGTTTGAAATTAATAAATAGTGAAGAGATTTTGAGAAGATATGTTGCAAGATGGTCCAGCTTATGATATAAAACTTAAATTGAACAAAGAATAATTATTTCATATTTTAATTTAGTTTTTATGCTTTGAATTTTTTCTTCACATTTTCCTTCACAATTGCTAGCCTTCTGTAAAACTTCATCTTTATGATGTAATCCACTTATCTGACTATTTTGCCGACCACACGGTAACGACTTAGCTTTTAAACCCTGAATTTATAATATTCAATGTACATCATCGCCCATTATCACACAACTGTTAATCTTGGCTCAGTTATTTTTACAATCTAGGGCGAATTTTAGAGTATGATGAAGCATATAATGTTGAAAATAATGGAAGGAACGCAGTTTATGGGTACAAGATACAATTAGTTGATATTACACCACCCTTTTTTGAAAATTACTTTTTGAGCTCCTCTATTGCTAATTTTCAACGCATTTCTCAATTGAGGTTTTCTTAACAAATCGAAAACCGAGTCTGTAATACCAATTCATCAATCAGGATAGAAATCAAATTGTTCCATGTTTGATCCCTAAAATATTTAAAAATATTATCACTAACAACATTTATGACTTTTAGATCTATAATCAAACCCAACCTTCACGGATTAATAAAAAACAAATTAGTTCCACCAATGTATTTACTTAGTTTAATAATTGCAATCATAATTATGATAATAATAATAATAATAATAATAATAAATATAATGATGATAATAATGATAACAATAATAATTAAGCTTTATTGAAAAACTAGTATGGCTATGTATGTACAAGAAAATATTTCTAGACGTTGGGCTTGTGACCTCTTTAAACTGATCTTTATAAAATTTTAGAGATGGGCAATAGAACTCATAGCTTACTACTCATCGCTCTTTCTTATAATGTTGCGCCCTCAGAACAGCGAGATTTAAGGAAATGAAACAAGCGTATACATTTATTAAATTTATTGAAACAGTTTTAATACAAAGATAAAATCTATAAATAGAATAAATCGAGAGAATTACTACCTCAAATACTCTCCAAAGCCCAGTTTACAACGTGGACTGATTTAGGGATTGAGATTGAAACAATGGAAAGTAAACGGGTTGTTGAAAGAGGGACCCTACACGATCAATATGGATTGTGATATTTGTATCGCGATACCAAAATATTGACCGTGTAGGGTGCTGTATTGATGGATCACGATACGAATCGCGAAAATATCCGGATATTTTGCAATCCATCAATCAGTGTAGTTGGATCGCGATAAATATTGAACGTGTAGTCAACCGGTCAATAAATTTTCGTCAGTATTTATTTAATCATCATCGATTCCCAACAGGTCATCAAATCTTTTAAGAACACTAGTGTTAATGTGAAGCTTCCAAAATTTTGCCTATTACCGGTTTTCCTTCTCAGCTAATTGTTTGTAAGAAAGCTCCGCAATATAAAAAAAACAATTTGAATTAAATTAAAATATGTGTAAAAATAATAAATAAAGTATCATTAGCACAAAATAATTGTTTTTTTTACTTTTATCTAGGTTCCTAAAGCATGTATTATTGCAGTGCAGGTATCCATTATAGCCTGGCTAATCGACTGTGGGGACTTTATAGTCGAAAATCGAAGATTTTTGAAAAACCTTCCAGACGCCAGATCCTGTATTATCAAAGTAAGTTTTTCTTTAGCTGATATACAGTTTCACATTGTTGTATCCTGCTTCAAGATACATGGAGAAAAAATTTCCTGTAAATTACGCAAACATTCCTCAGGCATTCTAAAGTAGTTTTTGAAGTCTTCAGTTAGTAGGCGTATCTCGTCCAACAAATTTAAATGAGAATATTTTTCATGATTTCGAAGCCACTTTTTCATCCATTGCTTTTGTTTTACCTTCTTTTTCAAACTGATTGCTAATAGTATTGCCACGCATGCTTTGTTTTGTTTATATCACTCATTTTGCAAATACTAATTCGCAAACGTCTACACCAACCGAGATTATCAGGCGTACTGACGTGTGATCCGATTGAACGTGTAGGCATTTGTGTTATTCCATCTATATTTACTTAAGTATCACGATCCAAATATCACGATCCATATTGATCGTGTAGGGTCCCCCAAAGGACTCGTTTCCACCGTTTCAATCTCAATCCGCTTTGAATCCACTTTCAAGTCACGTTGTATACTGGGCTTATGGTTTCGCCGCTACTTAAGTTCCACGGGCTTTTGGTTATAACGTGTCAAATGGGCTACTATCTCTATCATACACATGGCCAACTCTGTTCGCGAAGGAGAAGTCTTTCAACTTTGCCCATGGTCCCATAATTTTCCTTCACTACTACTTACGCTCAGATTCAGTCAAATTGCTTCACTGCTGTTTTCATTTCCTAATATCTTTGGTTCACTACTACTTACGCTCAGATTCAGTCAAATTGCTTCACTGCTCACTGCTGTTTTCATTTCCTAATATCTTTGGTTGCGCCGTACTCTCACACTGAAAGAAAAACTCTTGGTTGGTTCAGCTATTTTTAATAGTATTGCAACGATTCATTCAAAATCGTTAAACGAACTACGGAAAATAGTTATTTTTATTATGTTAATATAGTTAATTTAACGATATAAAAGTAGTTGGTTCTGGTTGTACAAAAAATATCGCAACGTTCATGAAATCAACTGTTTTAATTGTTTCACAACCACGAAAATTAGTTGATAAATAGAAAAATTTTCATCAATTCACTCAAAACTTCAACGTTTCGAATTATCAACTGTTTTTATGGTACTTAAACTACTTCGCAATAGTTGATTTCAACAAACGTAATTCAGTGTGCAACGTCTTTGGAATTACTCTACGCAAAGTAGAATGGTTTCAACATTTGGATGTTTTTCATGCTCCGAATGAAATTGTTTATCAACCACGCGTCATGGTGCATAAAAGTAATCAACAATTTTCTTATGGTTGTTTTAACTATAGCCCTAGTTGGTGCAAAAACTACTAAGGAAAACTGTTGATTTTTCATACTCCTCATACTCATACTCCTATTCTATCATAGAAGTTTCATATGCTACATGGCAAAATTGTGTTCGGTTTGCTGTTCGATATAATTCATATTCATGTTATGCAGTGAAGCCTTTATATTTCCCTTCTTCTATTCACAAAATATAAGTCTTCTGTTTGCAGATCACTGTTATAAAACAGGGAGTCCCGAAAACGATTACGATTGTCCCAATGCCAGAAATTGTTTAGCAATTGCAATTGTTTTCATAGATGCTGCAGCTTGCAGCTATGCATATGAACTCAATTTAACGTCTCACGTCCTGTTATTATTTAAGGCTTGGATGGATTATGTTGCTATGGTTTATGGCTTATTAATGCTCCTCTAATGATACAAGCATTTAGAGAAAAATATACCAATACATCGTTACCGCCTGAACCAGTACTTTTTTGCACCACGGACGTTGTTTATAAACCACGCGTCATGGTGCATAAAAGTAATCAACTATTTTTTTATGGTTGTTTTAACCATAGCCCGTAGTTGACGCAAAAACAACTAAGGAAAATGGTTGATTATACCAAGATTTTTCTTTCAGTGCAGTATACTGTTCGCTGCACATTGTATTAAGTCTAGTAGAAAGAAAGCTTTTGTTGTGATACTGGAAAAAAACAACTCGATTCGCATGAAATGTAACAAAGAAACCAAAAAAATACAACTAACTAACTAAAAACAGTATGACTTGTTCCATAATAGCTCAAAAAAAATATCCCATCAGCTGGTATTTGTGAGAATAGAGTTCTATGACTGTACCAGGAATTAAGGGAGGCCCTTAAAATGTAGAAAGTGAGCTATGCGGAAAGGATACCGAAAAATAGTGGTACTAAAATATTCAAAAAGAAAATAGGGGATTTTTGGCAAGAATTCTGAATATCTTTGGGTTTCATGGCCGTTTTTACGATTGGTTATGTGCTTGTATTAACAACTGTCAGCTTTAAGTACGCGTAGGTAGCTTATATTCTGAATTATTTGTTCCGACTTCAGCAATACTTCAAGGTTCGCATCTGAGGTCTGTTGTTTTGCAGCTTTATTTTCAACCATATTGAGCACTTATTTTTTTACAGACGATTGCATAATCTTTTGGTTACATTTACCAATAAAATCAAGGTAATGCCCCTACCTTTTGCGCATGTACTAAGCTTTACATTAATGATGGAACACTTCGTTGAACAAATTTTCAATTTTAATCATCCCACAAAAACAATTCCGCTTACTCCGCAAAAACGGTCGAGTTTCCCGTATCAATTATTCTTTGCTTTGATAAGCTTTAGAGACGATATATGAACGTTGTCTATGCTGATTTATAGACAAGAAGAGAACCGTGATCGCAAATTAATAACCTTTATGAGTAAATGATATCGATGGATGTAAGTCGAGGATGTTAAAATTTATCACAACTAACATAAATAAAAATTAATGATCTTTAGTTGCAAGTGCTCACATCAGTCAAGTATGCACTATGAGCTGATGTCTGATGAGAATCAGTGCATACTTTGGAAACCACTAAGTTAATAAACTTTTCAGTTTTAATCATCCCACAAAAATAATTTTGCTAGGAAAACTGTGTTTGTCTTATTTGATTC
Organism: Nemotelus pantherinus; assembly: GCA_963978885.1. Taxonomy (NCBI): domain Eukaryota; kingdom Metazoa; phylum Arthropoda; class Insecta; order Diptera; family Stratiomyidae; genus Nemotelus; species Nemotelus pantherinus. The sequence goes on along the minus strand of OZ022266.1, from coordinate 43,990,705 downwards.
CACTTTATTATACAAATGTTATTTTCATATCATAATTTTCATCTTTGAATGTAAAACAAAACATTTTGTGCTAAACAAGACCACTTTGATACACCGTTATTGAAATGAAGGCAGATTATTTGAACTGAAAAGAAACGTATATGACGGCAAATCATATTTGAAAATATTTGATTTATATCTATTTTTTTATTTATACAACGATTTCCCTCTGAGTGTAAAATTTGTATGAACTGTGTTTGTCTTATTTGATTCCACTTTATTATACAAATGTTATTTTCATATCATAATTTTCATCTTTGAATGTAAAACAAAACATTTTGTGCTAAACAAGACCACTTTGATACACCGTTATTGAAATGAAGGCAGATTATTTGAACTGAAAAGAAACGTATATGACGGCAAATCATATTTGAAAATATTTGATTTATATCTATTTTTTTATTTATACAACGATTTCCCTCTGAGTGTAAAATTTGTATGATACGTGTATGATTTTTTTGCTTTCGTTCATGTTTTTCTATTTTTAATTCATTTAAAATTTTTGATTTGATAAATTTATTTTATTTTCTTATTTATTTTGTTCACTTTGTTTATCTAGTTGACATATGAGTATGACACCGCCCAATTTTGGTCAAATAAAACAATTTCGCTAGTTTAGAAAATTAAAGCATTATTAAATGGAAGTATGCTTCATTTGCAGCTACACATTTAACCCGATCTTTCAAGCAGTTGACGAATTTCCTCTCTGAAGAAAAACTTTATTTTTGAAAGTGATCCCATCATTAACCCTAGAATGGTACCCATGAGTAATTTTTACTCACATGCGGTATATATTTCGTCCCGCATCAGCCAGTTGGCCACTCTGACTGCCATGATGCTAGAAGCTTTATAATCTTTTTATGTTTAATGATAAAATAAAAAATGTACATAATACTATTGTTGCCTTCTTTTTAGTAAAAACATAAACCTAAAATCAGCCGTACCATTCTAGGGTTAAGCCAACTTTCTCTTCGCGAGAACTGAGCCGTTGTTCACAAAGAAACGACTAAATCAACCGGAAAAGGTTGTGAATACGGCAGGAAGAGTAGAACTTCAATATCCTGTCTTTTTAAGTAACCTGTCACTTAGTTTGGAAAAGGTGCTTTTGCATTGATGTGCTGAAAATGCAATGTGTCGTCGTCGTGTCTATTCACACATTTTGGTCATTTTTTTTAATAAAGCTCAATTCGAACGTATTAGATGATGTGAGTAGACGTGGTCATTTATATTTTCACTTGATCCCGCCAGCTCACAACAAACCATAACTTTCTAAACCAACAAAATACCAAGCATAAATTTATTCAAGAATGTTTTGCTTTGGTTGTGCTGAACCAATTTCACCAGGCTTCACCCAAGTTTTTTTTAATATATGATATTCCGTATATTAAGCCATCTTTTACCTCCAGTAACGGTGCAACAAAACTTATTTTTTATTGTCTTTGAAGCAACATATTTTAAATGGTTTTTCGACGTTAGATGTTTCTTTCTTTTAACGCACGTGGAACCCATTCACTAGCTATTTGAACCATTCCCATTATTTGTAAACGATTTGCAACATTTGATCGATCCGCATTTGATGTTACAGCAAATTGTGGTTGTGTTTGACAAGGACCTTCGGTAGATAATGTTTCCGAATCAGTATCTTAAAATTTTTTCAATGAATTGAATGACAAGTCATTATGTTTAAATCGTCGAAACCATTCTTTGCAGGCTGTTTACTTCGAATTAATTTTGATATTTTCAAGATGTCATTTGACAGCTAACATCAATTACTATCAAACACAAATAACGCCATTTTAAAATACACATACACAGATCCAAATTAATTTCTCTAATTTGTACTTATTCATCTTCGGTTACAGGTTACACTCTCGACGATAATTCTTAAACATATTCAAACAAACAAATCATTGGTATGAGTCAATACGTAAAATATTATCAAGCTATCTTTATTTTTAGCTGCATGCAAAATTATGAATGGTGTTTACTTGTGAATAAATAATGTATAAATATCCAATCAATAACCAATAATGTTCTTACCCAACTATTTACACTTAAAATGCAAATCGCATCAGCTGCAAAACTAAAAAGCTGATGAAGTTTCATGTATAAATCAACGGCTGACATGATGTTTAGATAAGAAAACTTTCATTCCAACGAAGAAACAAGCTTATTGCCCAAGCATTTCCAGCGAACATCTTTATAGAACTGCAATCACCACTACATTTAAATTTTAATTCAACAAGAAATATAATTAATTGGATTCAGAGTGCTTGCGAAATTTTTAGAGTTTGCACACTGAAAGAAAAATCTTGGTAAAATCAACAATTTTCCTTAGTTGTTTTTGCGTCAACTACGGGCTATAGTTAAAACAACCATAAAAAAATAGTTGATTACTTTTATGCACCATGACGCGTGGTTGATAAACAACGTCCGTGGTGCAAAAAAAGTAAGCAACCACAAACAATGGTATTCCAACCATATACATAGTACGAAATATAGGCAGGGGAGGCGTGAATGCCGCAGTTGAATTTGGTGTATCACAATGCAGCGACAATGTCGCTGTCAATGCAATCAAGGCACCAACCAAATTCATTTTTTTTTCTTTTGTATTGCTAAATCCTGTTGTACGAGGATTAGGTTGGCCAGACCATTCAACCTAATTCAATCAGATTTACTTCAACCTAGTAGTGATGCCAACCTATGGTAGATATCACCGCTAGCGGTGCGGCAAAATTAGAAATTAGGCAAATTCTGCCGCTGCCGCAAATTCTGCCGCTGCCGCAAATTCGGCCGGAGCCATTGTGCGCGTTACCATACAAAACAGTGCATTCTAATTTTTTGACTGCGCTTTGCCGCAGCCCACTGTTTTGCCACAGCGGAAAACGCTGTATTCTGAACAAAATAGCGTCATGCAACGTAATATAAAGGCTTCACAGCATAACATGAATATGAATTATATCGAACAGCAAACCGAACACAATTTTGCCATGTATCATATGAAACTTCTATGATAGAATAGGAGTATGAGTATGAGGAGTATGAAAAATCAACAGTTTTCCTTAGTTTTGCCATCAACTAGGGCTATAGTTAAAACAACCATAAGAAAATGGTTGATTACTTTTATGCACCATAACGCGTGGTTGATAAACAATTTCATTCGGAGCATGAAAAACGTCCAAATGTTGAAACTATTCTACTTTGCGTAGAATAATTCCAAAGACTTTGCTCACTGAATTACGTTTGTTGAAATCAACTATTGCAAAGTAGTTTAAGTACCATAAAAACTGTTGATAATTCGAAACGTTGAAGTTTTGAGTGAATTGATGAATATTTTCTATTTATCAACTAATTTTCGTGGTTATGAAACAATTAAAACAGTTGATTTCATGAAAGTTGCGATATTTTTTGTATAACCAGAGCCAACTACTTTTATATCGTTAAATTAACTATATTAACATAGTAAAAATAACTATTTTCCTTAGTTCATTTAACGATTTTGAATGAATCGTTGCAATACTATTAAAAATAGTTGAATCAACCAAGAGTTTTTCTTTCAGTGAATTATTTCTTTGTACAGATTCCTTAATTGGCCAAATTCAATTCCTCATATTTGAGAACTTTTCGAACTTTTCTAGTGAGATACCTTTTTTCTTAACACCATTGTTGGAGAGGTATAAGCAGTGATCTATGTGGGGTCCAGGTATAATTCAGTTTCTTTTGATAAAAGAAATCTATTTTTAAATTCCCAATGATTTAAAAGTTAAATATGGGCTTTACTGAAATGTATGGGTCTACACAGGAAATAAACCTTTTCAAATTATTAAATGGAACAAGTAATTGTACCTATTTGTAAAAAAATTTCAAGTATAGCACGTGAACTTTTTTTGCTATCAAGTTTTTCATTGAAGAAATCAAATCGTTAAACAAAGCAAAATAACTGAAAACTGGGCATAAAATATGAAAGTTTTTAAAGAAAAACTCAATTCCAAAATTTTACTTCCTCTGATTTATGTAAAATACTATCTTTACTGGGACTCTCTTGAATTCGATTCAAATTTAAAATACCGACATAGTTCAGTTCGTTTGGCCTTTCTGTCGTTTTTTTAACAGAACATCCTGCCTTTCACAACTTCGACGATTCTATCCCATTCCATAGCTTTTCGAAACAGAAAACATTATAAACGATCCTGTTATTCGAACAAATCACTTCGATACTCTGCCTCAATAATGCATATCCGAAATCAAGACAGAATCATTTCTACACAAAATACCCCCAAGTCCGCTCGGGGGTCGAAACATACATATGTCAGCTCGACTGACATTCTACCATATCGACCTTATTTCTCATTTTCCACTTTCCATTCGCTCACTCGCCCGATCGACTAGCCGACCCTGAGGAATCCTTTAAGTCGTCAAGTCATACTGGCATGTGGGTGGTATTTTGGGAATGTGTTACTCTGTGATTTACGAGTCCTGATTGATTTATTGCTTTTGTTTCGATATCACTGCTTGCCATCCTGCGTGCCTGCCTCCCTTCACTTCGCAACGGGTCGACACCAGACTGAAGTGTATTCCCGCCTGACACAGTGTTCAACCCCTTTCGTTCGTCCGTTATGTCTTTACTGACTTTATCTCCAAGGATCGGACATTTTGGTGTAGAGAGTGCGAGAACCATTACGAAAGAAGAAAAGGCAGTCAAGAATGGAATAGAAGAATATATTTTTCCTGTCCACCCACTTAATTCGCCTACATTTCCGTATCCGTGTTGAATTCATTCCGCAACAGACCCACTTGCTTCACTTTTGTTAGATGGCATCGTTTTGTCTGTTCTGTGTTCAATGGTAGGTAGGTAGGCTGGCTCTTCGTCTTTTCCGTTGCACTATTCTTTCGAAATCGTCCGGAAAAAAGTCGGTTGTAAGCAATTTTGTGGGTTCCGGTTGAATAAATTTCGAATGGCATTTCATTCGGATTAGATTGGAAATTGTTGAAATATTTCGAATGTGTTTTAGTTGGAATTAAGATGTATGACTGCTTGGGTATAGTCTAGGGAGAGATTGTGGGTTGAAATCAAATACTTTATTATGGTGTCAATTTTTGTTTTTAAATGAAAAGTGATGGGGTTTAGTCTCTCGCGAATGTTATTTATTTGGATATTTGTAAGTGCTTTGCCATGATGATCAGCAAAAATGTTCCAAAGTTTAAAATTGATAAAAAAATCTTTATTGGAAAGCCAACTTTAAAATCTATTTCAGTGAAAAGCCTAGCAAAATAATTCTAAAATATTACCAACTATCTTAATTTAATAACCAAATTTTTCTTGAAAAGCTAGATTTGTTTCCATTTTTTAAGAAACATCGATATTTTGACGGTAACCTGTCCTCTTCTTCAGTTTTTATTTTCTATTTTTCTGTGTTAGCAAACTGAAGAAGAGGCGCTTTACCCTTGAAAAATCGATATTTATCAAGAAATTGAAATATATTTAGCTTTAATAAGAAAAAACTGATTTCAAGATTAAAATATTTGGTTTCCAAAGCTGACATGAAATGGAATCCGATAAAATTAGTTAATAAAAACAATTCTGCCATACAACCTTTTCCACTATATCAGCTATTGGGTTTGATAAGCAACGTTTGTTGGTTTTTGATAGTCATAGTAATAAATATTCAACGTATAAAGCAAATAAGTAATACGTAGTAATAAATACTCAACTTGTGGGGTGAGTTTTCTTCACCAATTTCTATTTAGTTTGAAGAGATATTTTGCGCCCAGTGTGGGCAGAAGAATTGATCACATGAATCAAAGCGTGACAGATAAGAACGCTAAACATGCTCAAAATAATTTAAAACAATTAAACAAAAATCATATTAAACTTGTAATGATGCCTCTGACAATATTATCAATTGAACACCTTCATCCTTTGCAAAACGGTCTATCATTCACACCCCCTCCTCGCTCCTTTTCATCATTTCAATGTACACATGCATATCATATCTCATAGAAATCAAGGTCATGCAATAAATCATCGAATAATCTCAATAAATCGTAGCCATAGGTTATCTTCGATTTCACAAGTGGATAGTTAGTTTACCTTTCATCTTATACGACGCGTTAATTCTCTGTCGCTGCAAACTCTCATGATTCGACCTCTAGGCCGAAAAAAGCCACAAGCTACGAAGCGTTCATAAATTATCGAAATGCCTGACTAGCATGTATCTGTAGATGTCTAAATGTAAGATAAGCCTAAGCACTAGCAAACGATCCAGCAATATATCGGGTCTGTAGTCAAAGAAAAGTATCTAGTATCTTTTTCACAGACTCTCCGAACCATCGATTCGAATCGAAAATAATAATAAATGTGCATTGGCTTGTGTAGTGAATAGATATCGATAAGCGATATTTTATTGTGGTAATAGTGTGAAGCTAGACATGATGCTGATGATTTATGTCTGGCCAATGATGTGGTATGGACCAGTGGGGAAAAATTATTGTTGTCATTTTGATTTTGGTTGGGGCAAAGAATACAATTTACTTTGATCAACAATCAAATAAAATTAACTAAACATTTTTTTTTTAATTTGGATTAAGATTTAAAAGTGATCAATTGAAATGCAGAATTATAAAAACGTATGAGCGTCTGTACATATCTGAATTGGCAAAACCTTTGAAGCTATAAAAATTCCAAACTTATCATTTATTTATAATTCTTATCACGTTTTCCTTCTAGTCCCTGCAATCATTCAACATTTCATGACTTACTGAGCTACCCTCTTGCGATAAATTCTCGGACTCGCCGATAAAGGCGAACATGAATCGAGGCTAGCAGGCATTGACATCATTGGTCCGATAAAACCACCTGTGCACATTTGCATGCCTCAATTGCCAATGCCAATGCATTGAGCCTCTTCGTATCTCTGTTGGTTCTTGAGTGCATCCGTCCGATCTTAACAAATTTTCATAGCCTGGTGCAAGCAATCGACCCCAGTGCAATGACTAGCTCTTCGGCTCCACTATATCATTCGAAACGAAAGAGCCATCATAGCGCGCCACCAAAACCGGTGGTATCTGATTGAATATGCAAACGATACTCGTATATTATGATATCATGACAGCGTGAAAATACCCGGCCCCGATAATTATATTATAAACTCATTCGCTCGGCCATGTAAAGGTGATTAATTGTTCGTCGAGTCATAATTCTTGTCGAAGGATGCTGTCCGTTCGTTTGGTCGGCTAGTTCTTTCGGTTGGGTTTTATCTGGCGGCAAGGTAGCACAACACAGCAATAGATGGGAAAAATAACACATGAGAATGAGCCTTGACTGATCTAGTGGTTTTCTATAGGAGATGGATGTTTTGAGAATGATGATCTTCTGGTTCTTTTTTTATGCGATGGCGATGTAGTGGTATAAGTGGATTTATTCAGGAAGTTTTCATGATGAAATGGGAATGTATCAAAACAGGTCTTTTAGAGCGACCTAGGTAGGCAACTATTTAGATTTTCCATGATGCAATTTTTTCAACTACAACTTGTGCACTTTTGCTTTATTTTCTGGGTTAAATTGAGTCACAGTTAATTTTAAGTAACCTAGTTTTGAACTGGACTCCTTTATTACCTTCGTAACACATCTTCTACCTCTAGAAAATTTTCTTCAATTCATTTATTTTCATTGTATGGGTGCAAAAAATCAATAAAAATGCGAATTGTGTTTTTGGTGCTTTGAAATTAGGAAAACTCCTGAAACAACATTTAATCCACGTCATAGGGACATACATTATTCTGTTTCTTCAGAGTGGTTTGGCTATTTTTTAAATACCATACTTTTCTAAAGTTTTTTTTTGTAGGAGTACATGTATTTTGACTGATTTTCTAAGAAAATTAACGTCTTTACGAAATTTATAGGACACATTGATGGGCACAGGAAAAACGCTTGTTTGATTTTTGTTGAATGTGCGAGCAACATTGTAGCTCCAGCAAATACGTAAACAGATAAACTTCAAATCAAATATCGTTCTGAAATTTGTTTATTTCTTAAGAACAAATGCAAGGTATTAATAAATTTTACCCTTTCAATTTTCAAAAATTCATAAAAATGGTAAACTTTCACCAATTTACCTCTACTTTTAAAGAAAAAAAAAACCAAATGACAATATATTATTTTAGTTGCAAATGCAATAGTGTTTTTATACGATGAAGCTATGTACACCTATGAGGGAAATAGCGCGTCTTTTAGAATATAATGAAGATGATGTAAGGAAATTTTTTAAGAATTTTGAAGAAACTTTTTTCCTGAAGAGGAAAGCTGGAATTGGCTGAAAGTGTTAAATAACCGCAATAAAAAAAAGGCAGCTTTACAAGGGAACGTTAGCAAATCGTTTCGCCAGCACTTCTGAATCAGGAAAGGAGCTAGCAGGAGCCTGTTATGAAAACGTCAGTGTTTGTACTATGGGAAGAAGGTTTAACAAACAAGGAATAAAGACCCGCAACAGTGATTTTTTTCTAGTTTACTGCGACCGATTACACTGAGAAAACACATGGCGCCAGACGCCATAATTTATAGACTTCTGGCGCCATGTACATAGTCGATTTAGGGATTGTGATAAAATATAGCGCCACACGCCATAATATATGGCGAAAAGTACATAGGCCTACACGCCATGTACTATAGTCGTCCACGCCATGTACATGGCGTGGCGGACTATATTACATGGCGTGGAGGACTATAGCACATGGCGTGGAGAACTATAGTGCATGGCGTGGAGGACTATTCTGTATGGCGTGGAGGACTATACTGTATGGCGTGGAGGACTATACTGTATGGCGTGGAGGACTATAGTACATAGCGTGGAGGGCTATAAGCATAGCGTCTGCTCCTATGTACTATGGCGTGTGGCGCTATATTTTATCACAAATTGACCATGTACATGGCGCCAGAAGTCTATGAATTATGGCGTCTGGCGCTATGTGTTTTTTCAGTGCATCTGATGTGGAAAATACATATCTGCCGAGCCCAGGCGAAAGCTGGCAAGCCCGATTGTGGGGACGGTCCAGACAAGCGACTTTAACAGGTCCCGCCGGCGCTCGTGCGACTGCCGATCGGAGTGGGTTTTGAGCACGAGTCAACGCGATTTCGTGACGAGCTGTCAAATGCCGTTCACATGTTGGCGGTCTCGTCTGACTTCGGCTCGCTGGGCCTCGACTAATATGTATTTTCTACATGAAGATGATCCAGCCAACAAAAGGCCACGAGCCTTCTATCTTCTGAGCATCTGAAGGTAGAGCAGTTGATGATAGGTGATGGAATTCACCTATCATCAACTGCATCAAAGACCTCAAGAAGCTTGCTGATATTTATACATCTCCTCACACAGCATGGCTGCGAGTTATAATTGTAGTGCCATGAGCCATATTACATGGCTCATGGCACTATGTAATATGGCGTGTGGGGCCATAATTTCTGCGCCATGTAATTATGGCGCTGGGAGCTATACTGCATGGCGTGTGGCACCATAAATGCTGCGCCATGTAACATGGAACCACGCGCTATGTAGATTCTGACATTATGGCGCTGGGAGCCATATTGCATGGCTCAGAGTACCATGTACATGGCGTATGGGGCCATAAATAATGCGCTATGTTACATGGCTCTGGGCGCTATGTGGATTTTTTCCAGTGTAAACTCTGTTGAGCCGTCGTCAGTGCAGCATGATTTATTTTTGAAGAATCATCCCGAAATGTGCTCAACATGTCCTTTCCTAGCCGACTAGCTCAATCTGGCGTGGTTGTTTAGGTGGATGGTCACCTTCGTGAAAACTGATTCAAAATGTGAAGGAAATTATGATTCAGGGAAGAATGTCTATTAAAACGTAATGGATTAAATAGTCGTACCTATATAGAAGGAGTTTGTCCAAGATTCTATTTGAAAATTGAAATTACTAAATGGTTTCAAGACAGATATGCACCGTTTCTAATCATACATAAACTCATGGGGTAATATCTGGCAAGTGTGACCACTTGGAAGGTGGGAGACAATTTTCAGATATTTACCTAGTTGCGATAGCTTTTGTACTTACGAGCTTTAGGCAGTGAAAATTTTTTTCATAGAAACCGATCGAAACTGAAAAAGCTTTTATGGGTATGAGTATAATACCTAGTAACTTAAATCATTGCTAAAACAAAATGGAAATATAATAATATGCAACGCCACAATTAAATTAAATTTGAGATTAAACCAAATTAAAACATTATCCATCGGTAAATCTACTTATAGGCAATGTTCATAAGCCACAAGCCTGGTCGGGATTAGTTTATATTATTCATGATAATTAATTCAAAAGATAAAATCAAATAAAGGAAAATAAAAGCAAACAAATGTGCGAAATATAAATAACGAAAATTTAATACAATATATAACACATAAATAACAAACAAAATATCAATATTATAATATGTAAACAAAAATCAATACAAATACGTAACAAAAAAAAACAATCAACAGATTTAAGGGTTAGGATCAGTGATGCTAGATTGGACTACTTATATCCTTTATGGCCACTTTTTGTTTTATTAAGCAAAACACCAAAAATTATGAAATCGCTTTTTCTATAATTTCTGCTGTTTTGGTTTACTTTTCATTCTTATGTGTGACTTATAATGAAAGCAACAGTTACAATTTTTTCCAAACTCAAACTTTGTTGCGCAAAAATTATTGCGGATCATTCATGTTATTTTTTTAACCTACGCGTGTAGATTTTTTCAGATGACTAATGGATATCAATATTGTATTATAGTGCTCCAAATATAAAAGAAGGATTTTGAAATCAGTTGGCTGTATTGATCCTGCTTTTGAATTTGAAAATATAATGGGAGAACTAAACTCGGGGCAATCTTGTGTAAAAAAAAGGATAAATACTTATTTCTAGTTTTACTATAAAATTCTAAAATCGCTAGCAATGAAGTTATCGAAAAAATTCGATATTGTAACGAAAATCAACCATTTTACACTAGAAACTTGTCTGTCATATGCGTCTGAAATTTTTAAACATAATTTTAGGTGCGATGCTTTAGATTTTTTTCCCATTCATTTTTCGTAATCCCTTATTATAAACCTTTGACGTTCCGGATACCGTTATTTGTCAGGCATTGTTTAAAAACTACCCAAAATTCTCTTCCACTTATTCCACTATTTCCACTCATAGTAGGATCGTGTTTGATCTGCTCACTGTTGTCGGGTTAACAAAGATCGATTTTTGTTCGTCAGTAATACTTTTACTTTAAGTTTATTTCTTACATACACATCTCGACAACTCTCTGTATTGTAGAATATATCCTTCTAGGAATGTCTCCTACTTTTTGTATGGTAATTACTTTCATTTTTTTCTCATTTCATGTGGACTGAGTTTGGACTACTTTGCGCTACGTTTATTTGGGATTTGGACTCCCTCAAGCGGAGAAAGTCTGACAGCCCTGGTTAGAATTAGTAAACGTGATGAAAAATTGAGTGATTCAAATGCTTTTCTTGACAGTAGATTATTAGTTTTTTTTGCAAAACATGTAACACAAAGTTATTAAATTATTTTTTAGCTTTATTTTTAAAATACTAAAAATGTTGATTTTACATTAATGATTATTGTAAACAAAGCTATCGCCTTAGTTATTGGACTCCGACCCATTAGTTCATCTAAAATGAATCAAACAAAAAAAATATTAGTTTAATAGCTGATCTTTTTTCATCTTTTGAAAAAATAAATAAAATGACGCCCTCTGATTATTTGCTCATGTGATTTCAAGGAAAAAGCACTAGTTTATTGCTCATAAAAAAGATATCCCCCAATCAGACCCTAAATTTTTATGTTAGCATTAAGCTAATACATAAATTTCATTTCCTTTAACGGTTTTTGAATTACAGTGGCCAACAATTTTGCAATCATAGTTTCGAGAAAAAAAACTCGTTTTAAGCTTTACACTCGATTTGTCCACAGAAATATTAGTTGTTTAATCACTTACAACGAGCTATATATTATTGGGCCATATAATATCTCTTTTATTTACGTGAAAGCTTCTAGAATATCAATTTGTTGTTTTCTATTCTACGTTCCCAAGCTTCGCTGCCACCCTTGCACGCTGAAAATCAGTTCTTCTAGAGTTCAATTCTAGTTCGGAATACCTTGCACTTTACGATGAAGTCAGTGGTTTTTTATTTCGTTTGCTTTGTCTTGTTTTAACATACTTTGCTTCTGCCTTGTTTACTTCGTTTTGGAACTTTTCCAACTAGTTTCGATTCACTATTGTTCCTAATAAATGATTTCGTCACTTTTTTATGTGTTTCCAAAAATATCTCACATATCCTTCAACTTTTTCACAAAAATCCTCATTTTTGCTTGTTATTCCGTTGTCGCCTCTAAAAAAAATCAAAAAAGCCTCGAATTTCCGGTTTTTCTTTCCAATCTTAAAATGTTTCCACTATTTACCCGGCCTTCATGGAATTAGCTAAAGTCGCAGCCACCGATTTTGAAATTTTTCCAGTATTATATTATACACTATCAGTGGCTGAATGTTTTCCACTTGCCAGCTTTGCTGACTTGACAGACAGAAAGACAGCTGTAACTTTGTGTTGCTTTGGAGCGCTCGAACGAAATGATTTCCCACTTCTTGAAATCAACACTATTTTATCTTTAAAAGAGGAAGTTGAAATCAATGAAAACGGCTAGATCAAAGCGGCAGGATCATTGTTCTTATGCCGAGCAACAGAGCGAAATTCGAAACATACAAAATGTTCAACTCGATTACGACACGGCACTATTTTATGAAGAAAATTTCAGGCTGAATTTCAAGCTTAAGGTGCTTGTGAAGTATCATAATGACAGTTTCCGTATTTATATTCCATATCGCTTAAAAAGTTTAAAGTGCTATTTGTGGCAAATAGAGATCAATTTCAAATTCAAACTAAAATTCAAATGCTGGTCGTTTATTTCTTTTCCCACTTCATTTTCGAATATTGAAAGAATATTATCAAAACCATTTTCATATTTAATAAAAATTGTGGAAGCAAGTTGTTGATTCCTCATTGAAAAAAAATTTTAGTTTTTATTTGTGTTTAAAGAAATAAATATTTTCAAAAAAAAAAATTGTTTAACATAAATTTTTCCAGACTGACCTGCCTAAAAATGATTAAAAATTCTTTGATATTTTTCACTATCTCCAAGAAATACATCTCTGAGCTATCATCAAGTTTTCAAAATTTTGTTGGAAACTCATTTCAAATACAACAATTTTAAAGAAAAAATGTGCCCCGAGAAGATAGCGTATCAACGCCAGCTCATTAACGTGCTATTCAACTATGTAAAGCTCCCGAAGAACATAAGGTGGATTAAGATCAAACTAACTGGGCAAAAGCTAAATTTTATTCGTAGCAGAAAGAAAAATGTAAGTTACTACTGCCAAAATGACTCCAGGAGCCATTTTGAGCAATCAGATAAAAATTGTGTAAGAATCAATTATTATAAAAACAGCCCAAAACTATATAATCGTTAAGTTAGTCTTGTTTTAAGTTAGGCTAAAAAAGAGCATTTTTTTTTAAAAAAAAAAACTTCGATTCGACTACAATGCCAGAAGAATATTTGGAGCTCTGCCCACACTGGGCGCGTTTTTATTTACGTTAACTTCGATCAGAAATTACAAATTCAATGTCTCAAGACATCTTTAACTTCTTCAATTGGTTTATTCCGACTTCCGTTCTGCCGTGAATTTTATGCGAAAATGTATTTTAACAGCATTTAGCACAAATTTTATTTTAACTACTATAAGAGTCAATACCGATATATGATTTTTACAGAAACTCTCAAAATCACAATCTTCCAACACCCAACATTCGTAGCAGTATAGTCAATAAAGCTGGACGGGTAAAATGTTCAACGTCACGTTCGATCATTATATGGAATGATTTTCAGTTTTCTTTAGCCACTCACCGCTCGAACAGATCTAACAACAACACCATCCACAAACTCGAAACATCATTCCCATCTTGACCGATGCTGGGCGATGATGATGATGATGATGATTCTCACCTCGTGTTCGGATCGGTTCTCTTCATCCGGCATTTAGTCATGCAGATAAACCAAAGTACACACATGATTACTTCTAATCATCCATCTCGAGCAACAATGACTTCAAATCCACCACCCGGTCCATCACTCTGACAGCAATGATGACTCCACACAATCCCAAGTCGCAGCAGCTCATTCATCAGTTACACCGCAACTATGATTACTATTATTATTTCCTCTATTATGACATGTACAGAGTTTGATGGATTCACTCTGCCGCAGCATCACACAATCGAATCTATTCATCGTGAATTCGGTGCTGATTAGATAAATGATGCGTTTGTGGTCGTCGTTTGAACAGTCTCGAGGAGGCTCAAGTACTTGGAGATCTATCTTTTCGGGAGAAGATTGTAACCAGCAATTATGAGACCCAGCACGAAAAAGTGGCGGGTAGCGAGGCATATGACGCGACGTGGCGGCATGGCGCGGCATGACGCGGTGACGCTTAGACGTCGCTCGATAGATTAATGGTGGGCTGTCATGGTGTTTTTCGGAAGATTGATAGACTCTTTAAGCGATTCACTTGTACGCTCGTACACGAGATGAGATTACCTGCTGTTCGTTTGTGCAGCTTTTTCTACTCATTTCTTACAATAACCATAATGACCATGCGCTTCATGCCTTTTTTGGTGTATTGGAGTTTTTTTTTTCTCATTTCCTCTATTATTTTTTCTGTTGGCCTCTTTGATTCATCTCCACGGTTCTTTACTATGATTGACAGCCGCGGCCTTGGTCGATTGTTAGAGGTGACACGAGCCTCAATGAAGCCTTCTACGGGCTGCAAGTGATGATTTCAGATTGTACCCTGTCGAAGATACCCGTGACAGGCTGAGATTGCTCTGATGTGGGGCTCAGGGAGTGCGAAGATGACTTGAAGGAAAGTTTTTTGATTGACATGTTGTGGCAACCGAAGCGATTTTCAATGGTCCGTAGTCGACTGCAAAGACGGAACGCTTACTTCGGTTACCGTGAGATGGTTTGATGGTGGTACGTTGTTGGATCATATCGATATCGAGTTGCCATTGAAGCGGCATCATGCGGTTTTTTGTTCGATTCGAACAGTCGCATGTCAGCTTTGATTGCTACCAAGTTTACGCGCTGTCATGATCATTGTGGGATCATATCGAGTTTTTTTCAATGCTGCTGATGGCTTTTTTCTCCAAGGCTCAGTTGTATTCGTTGGGTTAGCCATAATCGATTATGCACGGTTATGGAAGCCTTTCTGGATACTGGCGATCTGATCGTAGCGAATTGGATCGTGTTGAAGATGCTTTGGTTCAGGGAGCGATCGCAGTCATGTCGATCATAATGGTCGGAAATATTGAATATTGACAGCGAAATGATGCCTGGGCTATAAGGTTTCTTAATTGACGCGTGATGAAAAGACAGTTGATTAGCTACTGAATACGGTGTGTGGAGAATGCGAGTAGATATCGAATGCGTTGTGGTAATGACGTGTCAAAGTGATGTGTGAGAGGAATATTCGAGGAATTTTCGATATCATACGAAAAAAAACTTTACGATTCTGAGAAATAGATACGAAAGGTTTGATGGGTATAGGATTCTTTCACTGGTGGCAGATATTTGTTTCCAGGTTTGAATTCCGTCTTGATTACACTGTAAGGCATATGTAAAAATAGAGTATAAGTATAAGCTGTAGAGTCTGTTGGAATTCGCTTCCTCTGAAGTAAGTTTTTTTTGTTCTTTTCAGCCTTTAAACTCATCAAAGTACTTAAAATATCGACAGCCTATATAATTTTGCTATAATATGTTCATCGATTAGCTGAAATGATTTTAAGACTTTATTCACAGATCTACAAATCAAACTGAAGAACTGAAATATGTTTTCGGTCAACCTCTTTTTCCTACTTTCGCAAGAATTCGAAAATTGTTTATAGTTTTATTTTATAAAGTTATATCCACTTCATATTCATAATCATTACCTGTCTCAAAATCATACCGGAGTAAATAAACCCAATTAAACTAAACCTTAACAAAAGTTCACGAAAACTCCATTCTTGCCATCTTGACAATGAAAACCCATCTGACCTTATCAAAAAAGAGTCAGCTCTGTACGAAAACCCGTCATATCCCTTGTTTCAATATTGCTTGAAAATCATTATTATGCAAATTGGTCCCTTGTCTAACACACCACTCGGATTGATGCTCTTGCCACCGGTGCGGTTTGCCATTGCTACTACTGACAATGATGACAATGACGACAACGTCAATTAAATCTTTGCGCGTACCGAAGCCCAAACGAACGAGTTCGGTTTGACAAAATTTTTACATGTCATCCTGTCAAACCTGTGTTTGTCAACTGTCCGAAAAAGGATATGACAGATATAGGTTGCGGATACGTTGTGATGTGAGATGAGGTAGATGGATGGGGTGAAAGATGATATCTTGAGAGAGAGAGCTGGTGTAGTTATTGCTTTTTTTTTCATTTTGCTGTTGCTTCCTTGCCAACTTTAATTATTTGCTCGTCTCAAGTTCTCGTTGCTTGCACTGGTGATAGGTAAACTAGTAAAACCATAACAAAAAGATCGATGCATTAATCTGAGTGTTTACTGGTGTGGAATGACAAGGATAGATTGATGTGAATCTTTTGTGAAGGAATTTGAAGGAAATCGACATGTGGTCTAGATACAAATGACACCACATTTTTTTGTGCGCTGCATCTTTGCACCACACACATTTAAAGACGTTCGAAATATCGTTCTAGAAGAATAATTGATGATTATATTAGGTATTTTATATCATTATTGTCGGATAACTCACAGGGCAGGTGAAGCAGTTGTGATAGGCTTTAGGCTACCATCTCAGCAAAGTGCTACCAGTAATGAGTATTTCCAAAAAATTTTCTATAAGTTTGGATTTTTGTATGACTTGAATATAATTTGTGAGTTTTTTTATCGTAAAAGACTGGATCTTACAAACCAGTGGAGACTTTCAATCACAAGAAACGTAAGATACTACACAAGACGGGAAAGCGACTGTTAACGACGTATATGAAAATAAATGCCGAGTAATCTGCAAGTGTTTCACAGGAAACTGAACGCCACCCAGTGAAACTTCTGACCTTACCTAGAGAAAAGAAAGAAAGGTTGGCTGATGATATCGATATTATCAGTTATGGGAAAAAATTTCCCAAACAGATGACTGAAAGCAAGCTACGCTAATTGAACACTGTCAAGTAGGTCAAGCTATCAGTCGTTAATTTGATGCATTAATATGTCAACTCGCAGCATGTCAAAGTTTTGTCCTTTTTATCAAAGTAAAAATTTGGCATTCCTTTGCTTGACTCAGTCTAAATTGCAAAAACTTTTTGGTCTCATTTACACATGCGGTAATTGCACTTAAACCGGGTTTTTAGAAGGCGGGCGTGAAGTGGAAGTGCAATTCAGCGTATCCGCTCTCTTTCACTTCACTTCTGCCCTCTAAAAAATCGGTTTAAATGCATAGACTCATGGACGTAGGTGTAAACAGGGACTTAACGATGAGTAGTGAACAAAGCTGGAGGCTCGATTCCAAACAGTTTAACATCACCACGCTTAAGCAGTTTTCAAGATGAAACCTATCAGCGTTCATCGTACACTATCGTAAAAATTATTGATTGAAACACACGATTATAGATTCAGTTTACCTTCCTTTTGACTCCTTCATTCCGTGGCAAACACAGAAGCTGAAGAACCTATTGCAGTAAACTGTATCAGAGAGACTGGAACTTCTAGTGGGATGCGATTCTAACTTCTAGGTTACTAGTTGAAGCAGCAACAATTGCAACAGCCAAAGAAACCGACTCATTGATTTTTTTAACTTTTGCGGGCTAAATTTTTTTAACTTTTGTCTCAATTTTGGTACCCATAACAGAAGAAAAATTATTAATATATCACTGTGATGACCTGAAAAAGTTAGACAAATAGCTATGAAGAAGCCTGCCAATCAGTAAGAGCAGATACAACAAATACATGAGCTCTGGAGAGACTCCAAAAAAATACGTCAATCGTGCTTGTTAGAGCAGCACATAGAATGACTGACCTGCCTATAAAATCTCGCAAGAAACATTGCAAATTTGGCAAGGGCTTCTCAGAGAAAACCATTCAGAACTCTCAATGAGAAACCGGATTTACTAGCCAAATAGTATCAAAAGTAGTATTCTGCGTGAACTGCTTTATCGCTTACCATTTTAATACTCAAAAAACGTTTTAAGAAAATCAATATTGCATAAATTGTCATTCGCCAAAATAGTCTCTTTGGCAAAGCACATTTATATTGCTTAGTGTGAATGAGAAACGTATCTGATCGTAGCAGCGTTGCTTGGCGAGGTATTTCTTGCAATCAGTGGGGGAATATAGCAAATTGTATCGCAAATCACGTTTTTTCCGTGCTATATGTTATATTTATGCTATGCAACGTTTCTATTGGGAATTTAATGTGTGAGATCGCTCCGGTTCTCGACATACCTTCGCACTTACTCGACACCGAGAGAAAATATAAAGTAATATTTTTGAACAAAAGTGACTAGGATGGCTCTACAGAGTCCCAAATTCAACTAAAGTGCGCTGACAGCATATGTTATTTCTCAAAAGTGAGTAGTCGATACCCATAAATTGAAATTGTTATAATTCGCTGAAATTACTGGCACACAAAAATCCTCGTCCTCCATCGTTGCTGCCAAAAATTGTGGAACCATAGCAAACTCATTGACTGGTTACAGCCAAATTTATTGCATAAGTATTGCACAGGATTAAGTTTAGCCATGCTGCCTAGAAAAGGTGGACTCTGTGGAAAACTCCCATATCAGATACCAATCTTTCGGCTATAATGATGCTTTTATGCAGAGGACAGTGTTATATCCTCTTTCATTAATCCTAAATTTGATTCATAGATCCATTGAATTCTTCAGTGGTATTCTTGAGTTATGAGTACAATAAGTCATTTGGGCCTGAGTGTTTAGAGGCACCAAGCACTAAATTTTAATTTATATTTCAAAATTCTTTGCATGAGTCTTGGCATTTTTCGAATTTGTTTACTAATTTCCACTACAAATATTTAATGAAACATACCGTTGTTTGTTTGCACAGAAACCAAACAAGTGTTTTGTCTGATGATATGACAAAAAATTTCGAATGATAATTGTGTTTTTGGGTTTTTTTCTGATAAACAATCGTGTGGTTTTTAAAATGGTTAATAACTTCACAAATGACCATGCTTCGTATAGAATTTATTTAACTCGTATTTATTCGTGAAGAAGACACCATCGAGCATACTCTCTGTGATTGTCCGGCCCTAAATAATAAACGCCTCAAGATTTTTGGTTCTTACCACTTTCAATGGTTAGCAGAGGTGGCCAGTACCGTCAGCTGATCCAGTTTGGCGAAGCGGTCACTTGGCAGCTCTAAAAAGCCAGCAGATGGTAGCAAATGGGCCTAAATTGGTGGCTTAATGCAAGCCGCGTTCCAGGCACCCCTCTTTACTAACATAACCTAACCTATTCGGCAATAATTTTTTTAAATGCCATTATGCAACACGATTTTTACATACTTTTATTAAATTGACGAAATTTTTGTAGTAATTTTTGGGACGAAGGGTGGCAGTGCATTTTAACTGAGCCAAAGTCCAAAAGAGAGCTTGACCGACATGTGATGAAAGAGACAAACAAAAAGAGCCCTAGATCAGGGTATCCTAGAAATCGGTACCAGGTCCAAAATTTTTCCCTAAACCAAACCCGACGGATGCTGGTCTGGCACTTTGCTAGCTCCATGCAACTGGGGCTGATTCTTTAAAAAACATGGAGTGGAATTAATCGAAAATTAAGCGACACTACATGTCATTCATCCGTCATTAATTCATCATTTCGTAACTGCAATAAAAAAACAAAACAAAATACAGAAATAACCAAGAGGCTCTCAGGCATAAGCTGGTACGCCAAACTCAGCTTAGACATAACGTATTTTTTTTAAAAACAAAAAGAGCTGAAAACAGACACACACAAACATGTGCCACTAGTTCAGAGGTTTGGATGGCCCCGCATATTGCAGTACTTTAATTACATAATTTTTAAGTTTTCAGTCGAGCCTAGGCAGAAAGCGCAGCCTAAATGATCATTTGTCGTAAATGATCATTTAAGTGCTGTGTACCATATGGTAACCAGTAAATGACCAAGCTATCAATCACTAAGCAAATCGCTAATGATAATCAAACTTTGGTAATTTATTCTTAAACTATGTAAAGTTGCCCGATATAATATATAATCCCCTTGCAAAAAGTCGCTTTTCGTATTGAAAAGGAAGAAAAAGACAACTTTTTTAGTGAATTATTTCAAGAATTTTAATGTAGTTCTTGCGTGGTTTGTACTCCAACTTCATTAATTAGAACATAAAAGAAACACCATACACTAATAGTACTTTAAATTTCTCTATTTTTCAAAAACTAATTGCTTTGAGTGACAGACAGTCAGTGACAGTTTTCATCATTAATGCAAGGGCTGCGTGTCAGCAACTTTTAAACTACTAATTTAGGTATAATTCATCATTAGTAAATTAGCAATTTAAGTGCCTGTCTGTCTAGGCTCTTACCGTGCTACGATAATTTCATGACTCATCACATTTGAATGCATAGTGCAATAAATATAAACTATTATTTTCAATTATTTTCCATAGTACACAAATTTGATCCAAAAAATTCCTCAATAAAAATTAATTCACCTCTTTGAATCACTTTGGGGTTGGTCTTCTTAAGGAGCACGTTTAGTAAAACATGCATTCTAAATTTACATATTTCCTCTAGTTTCGATTGAAAATCAGTCTACCTAGCAATTTCAATTTTTTAAAAATTTTAAATCCACAAAATTTAATCAAGTTTCTCAAAATTGATTGATACACCAAACAAAGCATTTCAAAAAAGTTTTTCAATTAGAACCCCAATAAAGTCATGCCTTCTTTGAAATAAGATACTAAACCTATATATCAGCAGACATCAGCACTCAACCATTACTTCAACACATATATTTGCAACAGTCACATTATTAACGTCAACTAATTAACATATAAAATTTATGGAATTTCAGTAAGTTCGCTGTTCATTATACAAATATCTCATAATTCAATCAATTGTCACATATTACATGGCAGGTAGACAACTGCTATTATGCTGAAATGAAAATACGATGCAAATGAATGCAATGCGATGTGAAATAAAATGCACCAATTGCTGCGGTGCGACGAGAGAATAACGCATTGTGTGTAGAAACATAAATTGTGTGAAGAAATAAATAGAATGTTAGTCCATTCGGAGGTGACAATGATGAGAATGAGCTAGTGGTGAGTGAGGGTACTGAAGATTCGCTTGAACTTGGTGAGTTTGAAATTGTGAGTAAATTGTGAAACAAAAAAATAAGGTAATGGTTAAATGAGTTCATTGAATTGTTCTTATTTTTAAGAAATGGCAATGATTAGCATGCTAAAAGTGAAATAATACCGGCTGCATAGTGGGGGTAAATTTCATAAAAATGTAAGAGTAAGATGGTGTGAAACTGCACAATTTCTGAAATATTTGAAATAGTTTTCATGGAAGTATTAAATTTTTATGGCATGAATATTTGAGTAGATTTTTTTTATTCTATTTAGTTTTGTTTTTGAATTTTATTAGATACATAAAATATAAGATTAAAAACGTAAAATATTTGCTGTTGTACTTAAAAATAATCACGTTGTGATATTAATGAATTATATTTTATTCTGTATACACTCTGTCAAGTATAACTGGAAATGAGTCATTTAAACGACTCGCTCAAATGGTATTTTAAAATTGTTTACGCATTTAATTTGGCACAACTGTAAACTATTTTAAGGCAGAGATTGAGGGCTTCCTGTAAACTAGTTTGTTGTCAGCAGCAAAAAACATTAGCTCACCTCAAATTATTTTGGCAGTTTCTTTGACATTTTGTATTGGGAACAAAATTTCGAGAACGGTTGCATTAGAAATGTTAGAAAAACCTACGGCAACTCTGTTATATCGAGAACAAGAACACTCAGTGCTTCCTGCGTGACTTACTTTATTAATAAAAATTAAGAGCTCTTAACGATCATTTTCAGCTATTTTCTCTGCAATATATTTTTTTTGTTACTTCAGTTTTAGCTGTACAAACAAATTTCTCTAATTCGATAAGTGCGATTAAATGCACTAGGCTCTCTGTTTATGAGTAATCAACTATAAAGCCGGAGAATATGTGTTGAAATAAAACTTATTACTATCATTGTTTATGATCTGATTAACAAATCGCGTCAAAATGTTTCTAAATGGAGCTGTGAAATAATAATGCAAACAAAATTCTGTTATCCAAAGGACGTAGTTGGTTTTTACTAATGTTCGAAGAACATTAGTATTAAAATCGATTCGGCCAAAAATTCATATTTCCATATATATATATATATATATCATCAAAAAATTTCAGTGAGATAATCTCGGGAACGCGCCATCCGATTGAGCTGAAACTTTCAGGATACATTGGTGTATATGCAGAATAGGTCCAGGTCTCTTTAAATGTCAGTTATTGTTAACCTTTTGGCGCCGGCGGCCATTTAAGTGATATTTTTAATATACCTATTATTTCGTGCACAAATAATTTTTGCAAAAATAAAGTTAACAAAATAAATTTCCAACTTGTTTTACATATGAATCGGATAATGCTTTGGAATTTTTTAACCCTATGTGTGCGCTGGGTGCCTAAAAGGAGGACGGGAAAATTTGAAAATTTTTAAATTTCGATAACTTTTGACAGAGCTATTCAATCATTACGAAATTTTCAGGACATATTGGTATTATTTAGTTGTAGATTTGTGTAGCTTTTAATGAGCGTGCTGGCAACCCTGTAGCTGGGGCAGGCACTGAAAGTGAAAACCTCCAAATCATCGTCTCTCTTGAAAAAATGCCGTTTCTTCAAAAAGAAGCCACTCATATGTAAATCTTGTGCTTTGTTTACATAATAAAAAAAAAAAAAGATATGGTATAACGGGCACGCCTGGTAACCCTTGTCCAATTTACCTATATTTTTAGCATCAAAAACTTCTGTTCACGGAAACTCACGATCCGATGAGCAGAATTAATTGAAATTTGCAGAATGTATTGGTCTGAAATAGGACCAGGTCTGATAGAAGTGATTTTGAAATGCGGGCGATTCTGTGCCAGTGGTGCCATCTTGAAAAACCACTAAAAAAGATAACTGCTTTTAGCCCTATAAATTCTGATTGAATCGTTCGATTTTGACGAAACTCACACAATTGCTGGATCTTACTTTAAGCCACGTTTGGTAGAAATTTGGTCGAAAAATTCGGTTGGAATTGCCAGCTATGATAATTTTGGTGTCTTCATTTTGAAAAAAAAAATTTGGAAGTGAAAACATTCAAACCATCGAATATTCAAAAAAATGTCCGTTTCTTACAATAAAACCAATCTGTATATAAATCTTATGTTTTATCTACACGTTCAAAATAAAACTTTGGAAATTTCATGTCGGACAAGAACGGTAGCCCTCTCCCAGTTGACCTATATTTTTAGCATCAAAAACTTCTGTTCACGGAAACTCACGAACCAATAATCGGATACAGCTAAAATTTACAGAATGCATTGGACTTAAGTTAGACCAGATTTGATAGAAGCGATTTTGAATTGTGGGCAAGTCTTTGCCAGTGGTGCCATCTTGAAAAATTACAAAGAAAAAAAACTGCTTTTTGCCCTATGAAATGTGAATTAATTACCAGATTTTCATGAAATTGACACAGTAGCTAAACCTAACTCTAATCTCTGTTTGGTGGAAATTTGGTTGAAAAATTTGATTGGTGCTACCAGCTATGGTAATTTTTGTGTCTTTGGTTTTGAAAATTCGCTCAGGAAAATAAAACTTTTTGCACTATAACTTCCAGTGCAGTCTTGAAATCACAACGAATTTCATACAATTAATGAAACCTGTCATAAACATTATTCAGGCCAAATTTGGTTGAAAAGCCACGATAGGGTTGCCAGCTATTGTTGGTTTTGTGTTTAATTGCAATATCTTTATTAAGCGGTTTTATCGTAGAATTTTCAAATGGTAATGATATTGTAGTGACAATAAACAGCAAATATTAAGTTTTCGATTATTTGAAAAAACTCGCTGCAGGTAACTCTAAATTTCTTTATACTCCTTTAACTTCGAATGTAATATAACAACGTGAAGCAGATGTGATATATTCTTGGCTTTGATACTGGCAGAAGGTTGTCAGCACGAGTCGGTTGTGCTATTTTTGTATCAATAAACGCTTACAGTTAGTATTCATACCGGAAACATTTACAATTAAAATAAATAATCAATGTTGCAATTCGCAAAGTTCTGCAAATTTTTCGGATCGCAGCCCCAAACACCAACTTCAGTTACAGTGCTGCAGGCACTGATCATTTTCTTCATTGATGCTATATGAGATGCTGCTTTCAAAATTATGTGAAATAAGCAACTGATAACGAATATAATTAACCCGTGTTCTGCTCTTATGAACGTTGAAATTCATGCCAGTGGTAATATCTGAAACCTTCCACCATATGAGTTATAATGCATTCTTGAGACCAAAGTAAAACGTGGCATTTGAAACAGTTTGGTCGTAATAAGCAGCACATGTGGTGGAATATGCACTCAAAACCTGCACGATTCTTCTACTGTTCTTCGAACATTAGTGTTTCTAGCGGTTCAGGTGCGCTAGAGTTTTTTTTACATATTGTCATTTCGAAAATATACTTCGATCTTAGATCAATAGAATGTAGTAAATAAATAAATCTAGGTTGATTCTAAATCAAATTCTAAATTTTAAACCAATCAAAGCACCATTCAATTTTCAAAAGTCTTTTTTTTAGTTAAGAAGTAATAAGATATGGTTCTAATTTCAGCCATTATCCTACTAAATCATATGTCATTTTACTCCAAATCCCTACAATATTTCACCTCCTTCTCTTTATTCACCAAAACTCAATCTTACTCAACCTTTATCCTCTATCCTATTGCCATGCATTCATTCGATTTGCATATTAAATCTTAACAATGACCAAGCAATAACTGTAAAAAGGCAAATGTCACGCTGACGCTAATCCAATTCAAAGCGATTTTAATGGACATGAAAAGTTCATGGATCAGAGGGAGCTGTCAGATCCTCAAAATGCAACAGAACGGCACCCAATGTCCAAAACCGGCAACCAGAAAGAGGCGAACGAGGAAAGATATCACTTAGTTGATTTGCCTAGCTCAGGGTATTATCACCATGCTCGGAAACCACAAAGCACCCTGCCAAGAACCCTTGCTTGCAAGCTACAATGGCAACGTCAACGACGACAGCCACCACCACCAAAACGACGACGTTCTTGCTGCTCCTGCTGTTGCTGATGATGATGATGACGACCGAGAATTGCTGTTTTGATTGCAACATGTCATAAATGTGACAGGCAAATTTCGCAGAACTTCAAGGGATATTTCATCGAGTCCGCAGAGCCTTAACATGCATGTGAATAGCCCCATCACTACCATCACCACCATAACCGTCAGTCAAAGACCACGAAAACGAATGAATGATTGAAACAGCATGACTGCTCAGCTCTGGCTCAACTCGGCCCGGCTCACTCAACAGAGGCCGGCGAACGGGCCAACTACCCCCTGGGCTATCAACGTGATTAATGAGTTTATTAGTATTTCGGAAGGGGTAAAATGACATGTCATTAATTTCTTGTGTTGAGGGTACTTTGTCAATGTTGTTGCCGTCAGGAACGAGGCTTGACGTGTAGGTAGGCATATTTTTCGGTGCTTGGTCGTTAGGACATTTTACGTTCGGACCGTCGATATGATGGCAAGCAGACTTGAAATGGAGTTCGAGTGTATTTCATTTTTTTTCACTCCTTGTTGATTGCTTGTTACAAGTCGGTGCACGTTATGAAGCTCATTCGTTACCTTTTTTGACAGGCTATTTCTTTTCGTGTCGTACACTTTTTTGTGACGGATGTTTTCTGTTGTGTAATTGTTGAGGTATGGAAGGATGTGAAGCGGAAAGGGTGGGTTTATATGTAGCTCATATTTTTCATATTTACTTGGCTGGAGAGATTGACAGACAATATTGCTCTCTGAGAATACAGCAAGTTGCCGATGTCTTAAAAATATACTTGATCTATCCCACGTTGGGCGCTGGAAAGTATTTGTTGAATTTGGCCGTGAATTTTACTTTATATTTTTATATTTTTTAATAAGATGATAGCTGTGAGCTGCAACAGTATTCATTTTGGCTATGTCATCAGTTCTTATCCAAAACTGATTAAAATTTACTCTCGATGCAAATCTTAAATTGCAATAGGGTTAAAAGCGTTGCATTTACCCACCAAACGTCTGATGGCTGCTCAGTAAAGAAAAAATTACAAACGACAAACAACCGTCAACCTGAAAACGATGATTGATGAATACGCAGTCAACAGTGCCATCTACTCGTTACCAACTGACTTGCAACCAACATACATTTTGCTAGCCTGGCATTATCCTCGTATACAATTTCACGAAAGTATCGTTGTGCGACAGTAATTGATGGAACAAGTTGAAAGGCAACGTGACGGTAAACGACAGGAAAAGGGAAATAGCGGCAAAAATGACGACAACAACGACCGTAATGAAATTATGCCTTGTCAGCTATGTCGTTTTTATGCGAGCGACAAAAATTGTACACGAACAAGTGACGACACTAGCAGTCACTTCAAGGAAGCCAACTGGAAGTTAGCATGCTGCAGGGATACGGGCGTGAAGATTGAAGACTATCAAAACGAATTGGTTGGTATACTTGGGTAACGGTGACCGAGCACATGATTATATACTTTGCGGGGTGGCAAAGACTGATGACGAACAGTTGAGATATGGCGGATAATTAGGAAAGAAAAATTGCTGTCGCTAATTGGCTGACAAGTTTTTCAGTAGTAGAAAGTGAGTGAAATATTTGGCATGGAAGAAACATTTGCTTTGTAGCGCGAATGTCCTTACGATGAAGATAAATGCCAAGCTTTCAAAATGAATTTCATTAATGAAGTGGTAAGAGAAAAGAGTTGAATGAAATAGAACCAGTGACTGGAGGGTTGTAATTAATTGCACTGGAAGAATTGGTTTACGCAAGAGGTCTCTGTGCTATCACTTCATTATGTCGTTGAACGTGGGGCAGAAGGTTCTGATGAATTAGTTGTCATTTTGAAGAAAATTTGACGAATAAATTGGAAAAAATGAATTGTATTTGTGCCTATGAGTTTTTAAAGTATTGATGAAAGAGGATTAAGATGAGGTAGTTGGTTATTCAAGAAATTGTTGCACTTAAATATGTTATATTTTCTTGATCAAAGGCAAAATATGTCAAACAAATGATAGCTAGTGGAGATAAGTCAAACATATTTCTTTAAAAGAAAAAGGTAAAATAATAAGCTTGACGTACTGTTCGATGTTTATTAAAGATTTACATATTCCTATTATATGGTATATTTTTATTGAATTTCGTTTATTTTAGTCAGAAAAGCAATTCAATTACTCTGAGCATCTTAAAGTCATCAGCAAAAAGGAATAGGTCATTGACAAATACCAGAGCTAACAATGAAGAAGATGTACAAGAATTCACAGATACAGCACAGCTACGATCGGAAACATAGGCCATGAATCAAAAATCAGGACTAAATTATGCCAGATACCACATACCTCATATCTTCAAACTTTAGAAGAAGAAGCGTGTAGTCAACAGAGTCGAAAGTCTTGCCAAAATATGTATATATAACATCATCTTGCTTCTGTTGGTCTAAAACTAAAGCAGTTAAGTTAGTGAAAGTTACGAGGGAAGATGTGAAAGATCAGTTTTTTATAAACATATCTGCTCAAGAACAAAAAAAAGATGAAGAAAAAAGAAAAGAGCCTATTGTTAACAAATCTTTCGATAGCTTTAAAAACGTTACCAAAGCAATTGAGGATGAAAATTGAACAATAATTAGAAATGCAGCCCTGGTCAAAAGATTTATGGATGGAAGAAATTTGAGCAGCTTTCCAGTAAGAGGGAAAAGGAGTCAGAGGAATAGCTGAAGTTGAAAATACTATTCAAGGAACATACTGAGACGATCAAAGCAAGACGGTGAAATTAATTTGGCCAGCAGGTTTGGGATACTGCTGCGATCACAACCGACATTAACATGATGTCACCTAAAGAAGTACATTATTTCTAGCAGGTATGTATGAATAAAATAAAGGGATAATAGTTCAATATGGGGTAGTTCATAAGACGTCGTAGGTTTGTGCTGGGGACAAGAGAAAGTAAAAATATTTTACAGAAAGTTCACAACCCTCTTGTGGATAAAAAACAATGACATCTTTAAAATCGAGAAAACTGTACGAATTTTCCAAAGATGATAGTAGGAGCAAAAGAACTTTTACTGCTTAGAATGTATCGATGACTCGATGCTAATGAAGTAAACACTCATAGTTTGACGTCAATTTCGGATCAGCGGATCGAATCTTTGAGAATTAAAGGTAGTCACCATGGTCGATAATGGGCACAAACTTTATCTTTTACATGTTGAAGTTGAAGCGTATCATTGGATTCACGAGTGCAAGTAGGCGAAGCGAAGTAAGATAAAAGGTTGAAGATGAAATCATGAAATTGGACTGTACGAGAGTTGTCCAAAAGTAATGATAATCAATACAAATCAAGGTGAGTAAACTTAAAAAAAAATATTTATTTTTCAACATTCTCTCCTAACAAGCTAATACATTTAGTCCATTTTTTTTTTCAAACACAAGATACCCTTAGAAAAAAATGATTTGTCTCTTCTCTCGCAAAACGCCTCAACAGCGGCCACCATTTCGCTATCATCTTCAAATTTCTTGCCCCGAAGCTGTTCCTTGAGCCAAAAAAAGACGTGGAAGTCACTGGAAGCTAGATCCTGCAAACAGGGCGAATGCTCAAGCAGTTCAAATGCTATTTCTGGGATTGCAGTCATCGGAACTGCAACCTTGTGAACCAGTGCGTTGTCTTGATGAAACAGCACTTCGGCTCGTAGTTTGCTGCGTCTTTTTTCTTCAATTGTCTCTCGCAATCTTCTGATTTGGCCTACGTAGTAAAAGCTTGATATAGTGGCTTCCTTTTCCAAATATTCCACCATAATAATTCCTTCAGCGTCGCAAAAAATTGACGCATAGCCTTTCCTGCCGAACTCGACACCTTGAATTTCTTCGGCATTGGTGAAGAAGGTCGCTTCCAGGTCATTGATTTCTGTTTGGTTTCTGGATCGAAATGGTGGATCTATGGTCACGGATCTATGGTTTTTCAAACACAGGTACAGTTCTAATTTTGTCTGTTTCCATTTTGATGCTCTCTCTTCGACGGCTCCTATTCAAATGAATGTAACTCCCTGGAATAATGGCCTATTTATATATTTTTTCATGCTAACTTAGTGGGTGTATGAGGCAAAAAGAAAATAAGTGTAATTGGCCGTATAAGCAAAGCGTGAGGAACGGGAGGGAGCTGTACTGGATAAAAAAGTCAACAGAAATTACGTTGGTAAGATAAGGATGGTACAAGTCAGGAGGGGCACAGGGCATGTTATCAGCTTGGACAGTAATATTATGAAAGTAATATTATGAATCTTTGATAGGACTAAAGATTAATTCAAGGAATAGTGTTCAATTGAGAGACTAAGCACGATGAAAAGAGAGATCTTGTAATTAAGGAAATAATAGTACAGGAAAGTATGAATAAAGGTAAGTTAATCTCATCTTATATCAAAAACGATTTAAAAAGAAAACAATCCTTCAAGAAAGAACAAGAGCAATCCTTAAAGTTCAAGAAAGAATCGATCGTACACTAGAAAAGAAGAACAAAAAATAAAGAAATAACAAAGAATATAAAATCAAGAAATAATCAGTATTTTAAAGAGAGCTAGAGTAACATGAACAACGATACATTCAATAAGAGAAGAAGAATTGGAGTCATTACAGAATGATCCTTATAGAGACTAGTGAAACGCGATTAAAACAAAGCACCCTTCAATTCTCATTGTAACGGCACGATCACTATAGGAAAGAAAGACAGTGTGAAGAGGGAAGATCTTGGTATTGTATATATCCCCAGTTAAACAAGTTTCTGTCAGCCAAATAATTTAGTCAGACTATAAATAAAAAGAAAATTTAAACGTATTTAGTTTGGTCTTTAAACCACATTAATTCTGTTGCTGATTTTAGTTTGAAAAACTTCAGGATGCAATCGAGCGAAAGTTACTCCTAGATCTCGGAAGGAACCTCTTGACTGAAGTACCGGGACAGATGCGCGATGGTTTGATGATCCAAGTTGTCATATCAATTTCGTATAGGTCAAAAGTGAAAAATTATAAGTCAGCCTAATCCGCTTACGTGTTATAACCAAAATACAATCCAAATATTTATGATGGTAGTCTAATAACCGTTAATGATGGAGCGGAAAACGACATTCCGCCAAAAAAATCGTAAATTTTCAAATAAGGGAATAAATATAATTATTGTTTTGAAATCAGCTACGAATTTTGGGCTATTTAAAATATACAAAAACAAATTTGTTTCACAATTACTCACTTATTTTGAATACAGTTGTTCGCACATGAAGACATAAAGAGTTGTTAACACCTGATAAACATAAAAAACAGCTGAACCGTAAAAAGCTTGATATGATATATGCCACTTAAGTCATATCAAGAAGTATGAGACCAAAGAAATTTTCACTAGAGCACCGATATTTTTTTTAATCTTCAAAACCTGTTGACGGTTGGACAAACGAACAGTCATCAGAAAGTTAATTTCAGAAAATGTTTCTCTGAAGAAGCAGAAAAGTGACTTTTAATAGGCCAGTGCGCCGTATGTGTTGCTATTTAAAAAATATGAATTTTGGGGGGCGAAACTAATTTTCTTCAAAAACTAATTTTCTTCGAAAAATCGGAAAAATTAGCACAAATATTGAATGGTCTTATGTATTAAAAGCTCATATAAAACTTTCTCCCACTGTTTGAAAAAAAAATCATGTCAATTTTTCCATCTCACAAACCACCGCCCATTTCGCTCCATACCAAATTAACACTTTTCTGATGATTCACGATTTTCATTCGAGATTATTGTAAGTGTTCAAGATGACGACAGGCCGTCAGTCAGTTCAAGAAAAATTACATCTTTAATGGTTTCCGTTACATCAGAGGCCTATGAACACCCGCCTTGCGTGGAACTCATCCCGAACATTAGTAACGGTGACGCCGTTGTCAATTAGTCAAGCACTTTGAAATGGGCAATTAAACACAATAAAATGCCCTCTTTACAAACCCGTTCGTTCCGTTGATTGTCTCAAAACTTTCAGTCACTGCCACTGCGTCATGTTGAGTCAATTTCGAAATCGAAAAACCCACATAGATCTAAAGAAACCCGATTTCCCCCGGATT
The DNA here is from genome assembly GCA_963978885.1 of Nemotelus pantherinus. Taxonomy (NCBI): domain Eukaryota; kingdom Metazoa; phylum Arthropoda; class Insecta; order Diptera; family Stratiomyidae; genus Nemotelus; species Nemotelus pantherinus. The sequence goes on along the minus strand of OZ022266.1, from coordinate 43,959,083 downwards.
TGGACACTTTTATTCAAATTCGATTTTCCACCTTGGGCGCTCATTTTCCAGATTTTTCATGCTTTCCGGAACGACAGGAAATTTCACGGGCTCCGAATTAGTTCTTGTGTTTCCCGCCATGACTCCCATTCCCCGTAGATACTGATGATGATGACGATTGAGACGCCGCTCACTGACTCGCTTTGCTAGCTGCTGCTGCTATTCATTCAGAGTATTCAAAGTCATTAATGACTGGCAAAAGAGATAAATGAGGAGTGTTTTGTATGTAAGATTCGGTGAATGATACGGAACTTGTACTACAATACCGAGCATCGAATGAGCGTTAATTTTAAGTGAACGAAAACATTAAGTCAATGACATGGCAATAAGTCACTGACAAAACAACACAATAGGACTTCATCCATCATTCTTGGATAGTACTTAACAAGAGAGCTATATAGCTATCGAATCTTTTTTGGGATGACGATGGACGGTTGGTTGGAAACGAGGGCTCTGTAGAGATCTATGAGTTTGTATGGATGTGTGCGAGCGAGCATTAAGCGAACGTGTATGATGAATGGTGAGTTTTTGAATGGATCGAAATGCGGAAACCTGTAAAATATTAGCGCTAATTAGAGACAAGATAGATGCTTCAGTTTGAGTTATGGAGGCAGGAAAGTCGAAGATTTTGAAATCATCATTAGTTTTCGGGTTCTTTTTTTATTTTTTATTTTTTTGGTTGACCTTGGAAGAAGTTTTCGGTTTCTCCATTAATATTTGGTAGATAGTTTTTGAATTCTCGGAAAATGAATCTGATATATGATTGGTATGACAGAGACATTTTACATTATATTTTCTCAATGCATTGTTTCATTTATTGCCACAAATTATCTGCCATCTTTTAAATTTTATTCTACATGAAGTACTTCAGCACTGATCAAGCTAAGTTAATTTCAATAAAATTACATTTCACATGCCAAAATATGCTCCCCGAATTTCTCTCAACCGAATCACACACAAGTTTCGTGCAATTGCACTAACTACACAGTCGTCACGACATAAATCACCTGCCCAAGCTTGTTCTTCAAACTCATCATCTTCGCAAAACAATCTCAAGATATTAATCTTTTTCATGTTACAACAATGCCTACGGCTAATAGCCTCAGTACCATATTATTTACGTCCAATTTGTACTTGGAAAATGGTTCATTTTGTAGTTCGAATACAGTTTGCAAGCATTGGTACGGTAAAATACATTGCGTGCGTACGCTAAAAGGGAGAGAACGCAGAGCGGCGACAACGGACGGATGCAAATAAATTACATTTGAAAATTGCCGAAGAGATAAAATGTACGGCGATGCCAGTCAGTTGATGATCTTTGGGGATGCGTGGAATTGGCAAAAAGACGTGAAAGATGTGACGAAGCAGCAGAGACATGTATTATTTTATGCAAGTGACAAGATGACATCGAAGAATTGCAACGAAAGATGCGATGCACACCATCTTTTTCCATCTGCCGCGATCAATCAATGTCTATTGAGTTTTTGTGGATGAATGACTGTTAGATATAATGACACAAGTACTGTGCTGATAGTTTGGAAATGAGGATGTGAATTTGATTGTGGGATGTTATGACACTAAAGAAAATAATAAAACTTCAATGAGATTAGAAATTGAAGAATAAGAATATTGTTTTGAAGCACGATTTTTGATATTTGAACCTTTTTTTTATTACGAATGGATCAATCAGAATGGATCACGTGGAAAAATAAAAAAAAAACAAATCATATCTGCCTTTTGTGTACTAAAAATAGTCATTCGATTGAAATCATTAAAACACATCAAAAAACTTTATGAAGTAATGGCTTGATAGTGGTCAACTAACACTAGCCAAATTATTCGTCATTTATTTTTCAAGTGTATTTATATGCTTTTCAATATGCTTTTCCTTCTATCCCTCCTTTTGCTGTCTATTTTGCGGTCCAGTGCTACCTAGAAAAGACTTGCCGGTGTAGTTACATTGTTCCTGCTCTTCAGTGCGGGAAATACAAGCCAGGTGAAGCCTTCAAATTTGATAATAAGACCGTTCTTGGAATCCAAGCGAGAATCTGAGCGTCCTATGGTTTTTATGCGCCCATGCCCGCGTTATAAATCGAAGAATATCCAGTTGTTTGTGGTCCTGAACCTTTATATGAAATTTGCGAGCCTCAAGCCCATGGCCAAAGCCACTGCGGAAGTGGTTGTGGGATATATATAATTTTTCTGACCTTTGAAGTGCACGAATGGCTTCATTCAGATAACGGATTTCAGTTTGCGTCCAAGACATTCGCACAATTGATGGAGAACTACGGAGTGCATCACTATTTCACTGCAGTGTACTTCCCGCAGGTGAATGTGGCGGAGCGGACCAGCGTGTCTACATTAAATGCAACAAGGGCCTACATAGGAACCGCTCATGCGAGGTGGGACAAGAAGCGTCCAGAGTAGTGTTCTGCTATTTGCAGGGTAGTGCATGAATCAACTGGCTTTCCGCCGCACTTCCTCATGCTCGAATATCATCCTATTCAGCATGGCTCGGAGTACGCTCTGCTCAGGAGTCTTCAGGTATTTGACAACGGAGAAGCTCAATTGCGATGAAATGAGAGAGAGGGTCTACGTAGATATGGGTTTTTGATTAATAAAATCCCAGAGATGCGGACTTAATAAATTTATTCCACAAACTAAACTTACTTCTAAACTCGTACAGGTATTTATAGTAGCGAGATAAAACAAACAATTCTTCTTTAAGTATTTCTTAAGAATATGAAATGGCAAATTCATGTTCTATTTAATCAAAATAATTCTATCATTAACTTTCTTACTTATTGAATTATAAACTGTCTTGACATTCGTCTTCATATTCTAAACAATCTCGATAATATTTATAAACAATTATCGATATTCATTCTTTCATAATGCAAACGATCTTGAAATTCATCTTTGATAATCTAAACAAATCTTGACATCAATTCTTTCACACTTCTTTCTAAGTGGCCACGTGCAATGTGATATTCTATTGCATGAAATGATTGTGTCATGAAAATACTAATTGATTCTATGAAATACTAATTGATTCATATGTTCACAGATCGAATGATGGGATAATGGAATCTCATAATTTATCATAGTTTATGATAGTATGTTTACAATATCATAACTCCCCCCACCTTAAGATTGAATCTCCTGGTTCAATTCAGGTGAAATATCTTTTTTCTTGTTTTTCTTCAAAATTTTATTTTGTAACTTTACTTTCTTTAATTCGATATTTTCAAGTTTTTGAATGTATTCGTCTGTCTTATCTGGTAAATTTACTTTTAAAATTTTACTTTTACATTTGAGGTAATAATATAATATACATATTACAATAATGATTATAATTATTAAAACTAGGCCTGTAAAGACATTATTTGTGACATTGTTGCTTTTCAATAATTGGATTTCTTTGAGTCTTTTAGCTTTTTCTAATTGTATATCGTCTAGTGTTAATTCAAGTTTAGTGTGTGTTAAATTGAATACAGGCGGTATAATGAGTTTATGATTAAATTCGGAAATTTTATTTGTGAATAGTTGATTATTAATTTGTACAGAGCAATTATTAAAATTAATTACAAAGTTTCTTACAGGATGGAGTTGCTTTTCGTTACAATCATGCATCAATGTGCCGTTAAATTTCGTTACCAATATTAAGCCTTTTTGGATTTCTTCTATTTCTGTATTTTGTGAACCTTTAATCACTTTACATATATGATCACAATTTATTGGATTTTTCAGATTTTTAGTGTATTTAGTATATGGATATAATATGTGGTTATATTTGACAAATCTTTGATTTTTTATGTCAATTATTGTATTATTTTGAAATGGAATAGTTCTTAGAAAATAGGTTGGGTATTCTTCTGTTAAGAATATTGGTACGTTTATAATAATCAAAAATATATTGGAGTCAATTTTTCCAAATATATTAATAGTAATTTCCTTAAGTTCATTTAATCCGATGAAATTATTTGTGATTTCTTCTATATCTAGTATAGATCTTGTCATTATTCCTTCTTTGGCTGCATTTATATTGTCAACTACTTTTTCTATGTCTTCGGCTATGATCGATATAGCATTGTACATTTTCAGTTGTGCGATTTGTGTCACAAGATTTCTTATTTCCTTACTAATATGTTCGTTCATAAAATTATTTATTGTTCGTAATTCAGAATATACCTTATCGATATTTCTTTCAAAAATGTCATTAACTTTAATTTGTTCATTTAACCTATTTGTGATAGTATCCATATTTTTATCTATTGTATTTATTTGTTCCATTATTTCTTGTCTATCTTCTGAATCCATTACTCCCCATAGATGTTTATATACGTATCCTACAAAATTAAACAATCCTCTTTTGAATCTTTTGGGGACCCTTATTGGAGTCTTTCTGAGTTCTACATGGTTATTTATTTCGTGCACGTTTGAAGTTAATATCATTTTTATATTTGTTTTGATCTTAGCTATTTTATTTAGAAGCACTGCATCTGGTGAGGTTTCATTGTCATAATGTATAGATACTTCAAAATTTTCAAGTACTTTGATATATTTATCGAAATCAATTTTATGGAAAATTCTATAATAATCGTTAATAAGTGGAATTGATGTATCCCGAATAAGTATGATTCCGTTATGGGTATTAATGTTTTCGATTTAGATGTCTGCTTTACTAGGTGTGACGATCAAGAATAATATTATATATTGCGAAACTGACATCTTTTGGTAGATTTACGTATCTGAAATTTCGAAACGTTTTTCTCGTTTAATATTTGTGAAATGAATATTATTTAGAGGTTTCTTTTTATATTTCATTTTATGTTTTGGTGTCCTATCAGGGGCTTTGACATAACCACTTTTTCTATTTTCAGTATAGTCTTCTCTATGTTCATTAGCTTTGTTAATTGTTTTGACTTTTAAATTACTCATTCTTTTAAGGATTTCATTTTTATTTCCTATGCCGTGAAAGATATTATAAGGTGTTTCCATTGTTGTACTGTGTATTTGATTATTATAGTAATAAATACTGTTAAATATTCTAATTTTTTGAGTGTCGTTTTTATCTGTTATTCTATATTTAGTAGCTAGTGTTTGATGTAGGCGTTCTATGTCTGCGTTTCCCGTATGAGAATGAGGTGTGGTAAAGTGTGTGTTTATATGTTTATCATTACAATATTCTTGTATTAGAAATGTATTAAATTCGTTATCTGCGACTATTTTGTTTGGTTTTCCCATATGTGCAATAAAATATATTAACGCTTCTTTCAATGAAATTTTGGTTTGATCTTGCAGTATATTTACTGATGCATACTTGGAAAACTTATCTATGCATGTTGCAATTTTTAAATTATCAATTTTAAAGATATCTATGTGAAAGATTTTATTAACATCTTCAGGAGTCTCTGTTAAGTAGAATTTGGGTTTAATAGGATTTGTTGAATGTTTTGCCAGATTGCATTTTTCGCAGTTGTTAACGTATCGTACAACCATTTCGTATAATTTGGGAAAAGAGATGTATTTTGACAATCCTTTAAATGTCTTTTCAATACCTCCATGCCCGATTTCGTTGATATGATAATTACGAATGTTGTAAATTGCTTCATCTTCTGTTTGAATGTCTTTTAATATCTTCGACACTTTAAGAAATTTATATTCATTGCTAAATATTTCTTTTAGTTTAATTTGTAATTTATTATATTGATGATCACTTAAATCTGAATAGATTGCGTTTATTACGTTTGGTTTTAGTATTTTAATTATCTCAGTAATATATTCGTGATATTGTAACTGTCGTTCTTTGATATAAATCCTGGTTTTGTTGATTGGCTCCGGATATGTTTTATTTGATAAAATTATTTGTATTTTATATTTGTTTATAAAGTCATCTTTAATTGGTATAAGGCTAGTAGTATTTTCGCTTTCGGAATGTTGTGTTATGCTATCCTGTATCGATGGTGGACTTAGATACATAGATGTGTTTGGGATATCTACGTTTTCAGGTAATTCTATGTTATTTTCTTTTGCGATATCCATAATCTCTTGCAACGTGTCATCAGGGTTTGCGTATCCTATATTAACGTCTTTTTCCGAGTTATATTCATTCGTGCGTGAAAGAAAATCTGCTACGTTATTGTTTTTCCCTTTTATATAAACTGGATAATAATCATATTCATTTAGTCGTATCTTCCAACGAATAATTTTCTGGTTGGGTTCTTTTAGTGAATTTAACCATATTAAGGGCTTATGATCTGTTTCCAATTTAAATTTTCTTCCGTATAAGTAAGGACGAAAATGTTTTGTTGCCCAGACAATTGCGAGTAATTCCCGTTCAATTGTTGAATAATTTATTTCATGTGTGTTCAAGGTACGAGAGGCATATGCAATTGGGTGATCGTTTTGTGACAAAACTGCTCCTATAGCGTATAATGATGCATCTGTAGTTAAAGTGAATTCTTTAGAAAAGTCTGGATATTTTAAAACAGGTGGATTAGTTAGTAGAATCTTAAGCTTTTCAAAGCTTTGAATATAGTCAATGTCATGGATATTTAGTTTCGTGTCTTTCTTTAAATACTTTGTCATTGGTGTTATGACTGCAGAATAGTCTTTTATAAATTTCCTGTAATATCCTGTTAAACCAAGAAATGATCTGATTTGTTTTATAGTTTTTGGTAATTTAAGTTGTTGAATTTTTTCTAATTTACTAGGATTAGGTTTGATGCCTTCTTCGGTTAGTACATGACCTAAAAATTCCGTCTGTTTAGCTAGAAAGTTACATTTATCTGGTTGGATCTTCAAATTATATTCCTTAAGCTTGTTAAATATTTTGGTTATTGAATCGACGTGTTCTTCAAGTGATGTAGAAAATATAAGTACGTCGTCCATATATACAACACATATTTTATTTATAAATTCTTTTAAAACTGTATTAATCATTCTTTGAAATGTCGCTGGGGCATTCTTCAAACCAAATGGCATGCGGAGATATTCGTAGTGTCCGTTATGAGTCGAAAAAGCAGTTTTTTCTCTATCTTTTGGATCTACAGGAATCTGATGAAAACCTTTTGCCAAATCTAATGTTGTGAAGTAATTCGATTTCCCGAGTTTATCGAATAAATCTTCAATATTGGGTATTGGGAATTTGTCGTCGACTGTGACTTCGTTTAATTTTCGATAGTCTGTTACAATGCGCCATTTTTCTCTTCCAGAATTATCTATTTTCTTAGGCACAATCCATAAGGGTGCGTTATATGGTGAGTTACTTTCTCTTATAATTTTATTGGTTAACATTTCTTTTATTTGTTTTTCCACTTCTTTTTGGTGTACTTGTGGTATTCTGTAAATTTTTGAATATATTGGTTTACCTGTTGTGGTTTTAATTTGGTGGGTGACTAAGTTAGTAGACGTTAATTCATCTCCTTCTTTATAAAATAATTCTTTATTTTTCTTTAATAAAACGAGTAATTTTTTCTTCTCTTCCTCGTTAAGATGCTCTATTTGCACATTTTCCACAGGACTTGTCTCAAGTTTATTCAAAGTTAGGCATAAACTTTTTGAGATAGTTTCTGGGTTTATATTTTCCGTTATGAATGGTACGCAAATGTTGTTCATAGTAATTGAACCATTTTCGTTATTTATTACACTTTTCATTGGTGCCAACACATTTTGACCTAATATTGCGTCAAACATTTTACCACTTAAATCTACAACTTTCCATTCAATATTTCCTTTATAATTAAATTCTTCTGGGAAATTAGACCATATTCCTTTGGTTATTAATTCGTTATTATGTAAACTATTTAATTTAATGGGGTACTCTAAAAGTGATTCACATTCTTCAGGAAATACATTTTGATTTATGAGGGATGTATTGCATCCTGTATCTATTAAACACCGTAGGGTTGTTCCAAGGATTGTAATTGGGATTATTGGAAGTTCTGGAGTTGTTCCGAGGCAGATTGCTGAAAATTTTCTACTTCGCGATAATTAACTGTTCTCATCGTTCTATCCTCGTTTTGGTTTTCATTATTATTATTATATTGATTATTATTGTACGTTCTGTGACTTCTGTGTCTCCTATTGTTTGAAATTTCTCTGTTTGAGTTTTGTGTCCTCATGGATACATCTTGGTCATCTAGATGTTCATTTTGATTGTGACGATTATTGTTTCGTGTATTATTGAAATTAGAATTTCGGTTTTTTTGATTGCCCGTATTATAGTTTGGACGAGGTGTATTATCCATTTCGTAGTGGTTTTGTTTAAAGTTTCCATGATTTTGATTATTGTATGAATATTGACTTTTATAACTATAGTTATTAGAGTTATCAGAATGGCTAGTTCTAAGTTGTTCTATATTTTTCAATATTTGATATGCTTCATGTAGTGTTTGGGTTCCGTTTGTTTCTATTAGGATTGTTTTGTATTCTGGTATGCAAGCTTTGAACCTACCTAATGCAAATGCTTCGTTAAAAATTGGTGCGAAATGCTGAATACTTGGATTAATAATTTTGCATTCAGTTGGGCCAATACATTATCTATTTCATAGTAAACTTTATGAAAATTTTTATTAAATCTTACTTTGTTAATCTCATTGAGAAGCGCGTGAAAAGGAGTAGATATTCCGAAATTTTGGAACAAAATAGATTTTAAATTTAGCCAGGGTATTTGTGGATATTTATCACATATACGTTGAGGTTCACCTCTAATTTTAGTTCTTATTATATGTTCTACATATTTCTTTTTTTCTTCACTATCGCAAAAACTTAAAATTCTATCTGCTCTTAAACAAAAAGATTGAAGAGTTATGCCACGTTTATGGTTGGAAAAATCTTCTAGCCGGTTTACTTCGCGTAGAATGTCCTCAAATGACAAATATATCGGGAGATCCGGGTATTCGTCTTCGTTATTGGGATCATCTTGCACTTGCGCTATGCCTTCCCTTAACATTTGCGCTAGTTCTGCTGGTTCCATTGTAAAAACTGGTTTTGTACTTACTCTGATTGTTTCTTTAGAATATCAAAGTTATGAATTTTAATTGCGATCTGCCGCCAAGTTTTGGAAATGAGTCTGGGATCCTCGACTCGTTGATGGAGCTAGATCCGTGCTCGGTTGTTGATCACAATTTTATTATTATTTTGCACTTTTTTAGCTTTCTCAGAGGTTTTTCTCAGGAAAGGAGCGAATTCTCTGAAAATTCTGCTCTAGGCAATGCTAAGCCTTGTTATTATAATTTATTTATTATAATTTTATTTAAACGGTTTTTTCCACATTCGCGTTTCACAAAGCTAACACTTAGATTCTTGTGATTTCTCACTTAGTGAATCTTTAACTTTTAAACGAACGATTATTGGTTCAGAAACCGACTGCGCCAGATATGGGTTTTTGATTAATAAAATCCCAGAGATGCGGACTTAATAAATTTATTCCACAAACTAAACTTACTTCTAAACTCGTACAGGTATTTATAGTAGCGAGATAAAATAAACAATTCTTCTTTAAGTATTTCTTAAGAATATGAAATGGCAAATTCATGTTCTATTTCATCAAAATAATTCTATCATTAACTTTCTTACTTATTGAATTATAAACTGTCTTGACATTCGTCTTCATATTCTAAACAATCTCGATAATATTTATAAACAATTATCGATATTCATTCTTTCATAATGCAAACGATCTTGAAATTCATCTTTGATAATCTAAACAAATCTTGACATCAATTCTTTCACACTACTTTCTAAGTGGCCACGTGCAATGTGATATTCTATTGCATGAAATGATTGTGTCATGAAAATACTAATTGATTCTATGAAATACTAATTGATTCATATGTTCACAGATCGAATGATGGGATAATGGAATCTCATAATTTATCATAGTTTATGATAGTATGTTTACAATATCATAACTACGTTCGCATCTTTGTGGTGAACACGGCACTAGATCGCTTCGCAGCAAAATTCATCCCTCGATTTTCTCTCGTAACCGTGAAGAATCAAAGATCGGTCAAGTGCCCTATGAATTGCAAGATGCAAGTGGTAAAGTGTTGAGAGTTTTCTATTCAAAAGACATCCGGGACGGAGTCGAAGATATCCCTGTTTGATTCCGCATATATTCCGTATTTAGAGCGTTTATAAAATAGTGTAAATATGCCCGGCATGTGAGACATCTCAGAGTCTGGGTCGTCCCCACGAACGTTATGAATTGTTTCAACTTTAAAACAAAATTTCAACTTACCGTGTTATTGCGCTTCCGTCATATTTGTGTTAGGTGTTACTTTTTTGATAAACTTGACACTAAGTTCCACTTAACTTTTCACAGCCGATTTTGCTACCTTGATTTTGCTCAAGCAATTGCTTTTCAAAATTTCTTTTCAAAGTTCCATTTTGTGAAAACTGTGTCTTGTACAGAAAATACAAATTATATTTCGATTCATGCTCATCATTCCCTGTAATACAATTTCAATTATTCTCGGCTTCGATAAGCATTAGAGCCGATATACGTTGTCTTTGTTAATTTATAGACAAGAAGGGAACCGTGATCACAAACTGATAACCTTTATGGGTAAATAATTTCGTTGAATATAAGTCGAGTTTGTTAAAATTTGTATCAACTAACGTAAATAAAAATTAATGACATCACATTGCAAGTGGTCACATCAGTCAGGTATGCACTGTGAGTTTATATCTGATGAGAATCAGTGCATACTTATGAAACCACTTAGTTAGTTCAAAATTTTTTAAATTTTAACAATCCCGCAAAAACACTTCCATGTTAATATTTAAACTCTTAAGTTTGATTCTATTTACTGTAATGTTTTGTTCAATAAAATAAATTTTTGTAAGTAGTCAAAACATAGAACACTTTACTGTATTAACTTCTTGAAAAATGAGTACAATCACTAGTTGAACAAACCAAAAATAAATTAAACAAAAAATAGTATAGTGTTTACCCACGCTGGTCGTTCAAGTTTTTGGCAGGAAAAAAGGTGATATTTTCACTAAGTTAAAAATATTATTTAAATTGAAATCGCATAGTATCAAATACTCTTATTCAGGAATATAATAAAAAAAATACTCATGTTTTGGGAAAAAAAGGCAATTGAAAATAGAATATAAAAATGAAATACACCAAATAATCTTCTTAAGAGTTCTATATTCTCTTCAATTAAACGTGACAAACATATCAATCGCCGCATCTACATGACATAGAAGAAAAAGACTAATGATCTGAAGCCAACCGTTCGACAAGGTGAAATTAATGTTCTTGTTCCCCAGAACAAAACTATTTGCAAACTTTCCGGTTGAATGGCAGCAGGATTACTCAAGGAGCATTGAATGTCACCGCAGTGTCTCAACATGCAGACAAACCGTAAACCAAGTGCACAATGGGAGACAACGACAACATATCAGGACATATGTCATTGCGAAACAACGTTGTCTCACTGCCGCACAAACACCCAGTCATGTCAACCACCACCATCACCACCAAGAGGAAATGGTAGATTGTGTCATTGCTTTTGCCCAGGCAAACCATTCAACAAATGATATGAACCGGAAAAAGTTCTATTGTGCCAAGGAAATCGATTCGAGAAAACTATTCTCAGAGAAAATAAGAGCTTCAAGCATGAAACTCCTTTTCGAATTTTTTGCAAGTTACTATTCATCACCTTAACTAAACCAACTGTCAGTGCTTGAACGAATCTCCGGAACTTTAATGACAATAACGTTGTCCGTTCATTGATTAATGTTAATTCACATGAAATGGATTATTAATGATTGTCGTTTAGTAGCTTTTGATTAAAGACTTATGCTAATGAACATCAGGGACACCCAATAACACGAAACAAAATCATAATCAAAATTCTTTCGAAGCGGACAAGCAAACAAGACAAATGCAAGCGACAGTTGTAGAAGCAACAGTGACAACAGCAAGAATAGACGATGATTAATTGTTTGCTGGAATGATTTGACAAATTTTTCGGAAGGTTGTCATTTATTTTTGTGTCTGCGAAAAGATTAATTTGATTTATGAGCTTTAGTTGGTTGGGTAATGAGCATTTCTTTTTGTAGTGATGATGATGATGATGATGATGAATGAAAAGCTTGCGTTGCAATTCTAGATTAATGTTACTGAGGTGTTTGACAGCATGACGTCACATTGAAAAACATGTTTGATAGAAATCAAGTTATTTGTTTGATATGATGCCATAATAGTGGTACTATTTATTTATGGTCATTAAGAATCCAATGGTGATTCTGAGGTTGTTGTTGATTCTGTATTCTTTGAACTTAAGTTGTGACAATCAAGCTTTCAGAAATCCAACGAACAATGTGCTTCTTTTACTAGCTTTCGCCATATAAAATATTGTAGCTGGTAAATGCAAAATGACATAATTAATCAAAATATTATGCAAATATTTCACAAACTATATTAATTTAGTTTGCAGTCTATGTTTTAAAGCGTTTATATGCATTAACAATCAATCACATTCAAGGCTATTTGAAACGTCATATGTTTTCTTCAAAAACCTGAAGCTGTCAGCCAATTTTTCTTTAACTTCATTTCCCTAGTTTTCAATCAAACCAGCACCGTTCTGAAAAAAAGACCAACCAATTTGGCGGCGCCTTATTACGCAGGTACTAAACAATATTTCTTGTCCCGACTCCATACACATTAAAACATAATTTGTTATTTGGCATTTTGATTGGCATGTTAAGTGTTGAAGCTGACATGCGGTATTAATCAGATAAATCGACTGAATCTATCATCTTTGCCGTTGAGCTTTTCCAATCGCAATATCATGACAGCTAACAACGCTGTTTCCGTGCAATTGGGCTCTCCGCGCCTACATACCGTTGCTTAACGTAGTAAGCGTGGCGCGTCTAGTTTCATTTGCCGTTGCCTTCATATAAATATCACGAAATATGTTCAACCTGTCGGATTGTAGGTAGTTAGATAGATGTCTGCTATGAATGTAGTTGATTTCAGACTTGTCGGGAGTAACAAAAGCAACATCTGTTCACTCATATCATAATGTTGACAATACAGCTTCTATGCACTCACGATAATGATGACGCGACGCCATGTTTGCTGTCGTCCGTTATCAATGTTGGAGGTCGCCATGTTGTTTGATTGACAGATGAATTTTTCAATTGTCAAAAAATCGATGTATCTGACCGCGGAAATGCAACTAATAATGATCATGCTAACAAAAAAATTAAAAACTACTTTAACAAGAAGTAATTAAGAAGCGGAAAACTCAAATGACAGCTAGTTGATTACGGTGCGGTATACAACAAGTGGCAGTACCATGCGCACATGATAAATAGAGACTTCAAATGTATGTAATAATTGCATAGCTTACATGACGTTTGTGATCGATTGTCTGTCAGGTATATGGAAGGTGCTAATAGCATTTGAAACAACCGAGCATGTCAAGGACTTGGTTGTTGATTATGGTGCGGTATTTTTTTGAAGTAGACAATTCATTAGTTGGGTAATGAGCACTAAGTTTTACTTTTACAGTACTTGGACTATGATCAGTGATTAATTGAAATCAGTTATATATAATTGATAGGTTAAGATAAATGTTAGGTGGTATGTGATCAAAGAGGGATTGTTATAGTCATCGAATAATATTTTTTAAAATATGACATTATTTTGTAAACCTCATGGCATTTACACTACAATAGCAAAAGCATATTGTTTTTATTTTACACTCATTTGTAATTTGTAATTTATTCGGAATAATTCATAAAACAGGCAAGATGCCTACTTACAAAGTGATTGAAAATATTATAAAGAAATAAGATATAACACTGAAAAAAATCCACATAGCGCCCAGAGCCATATAACATAGCGCATTATTTATGGCCCCATACGCCATGTACATAGTACTCTGAGCCATGCAATATGGCTCCCAGCGCCATAATGTCAGAATCTACATAGCGCGTGGTGCCATATTACATGGCGCAGCATTTATGGTGCCACACGCCATGTACATAGTACCCTGAGCCATGCAGTATAGCTCCCAGCGCCATAATCACATGGCCTCCACGCCATGTAATATAGTCTGCCACGCCATGTACATGGCGTGGAGGCCTATGTACTTTTCGCCATGTATTATGGCGTGTGGCGCCATATTTTATCACAATCCCTAAATCGACTATGTACATGGCGCCAGAACTCTATAAATTATGGCGTCTGGCGCCACGTGTTTTCTCAGTGAATAAAACATTAAACTTAAAATTAAAATACACAGTAAGAATAGAAGTACAGAAATTAGAATACAGTAAGATAAAAATTGAAAATAAAAGAATTATGGATATAATAAAAAATACAATATAAAAAAAACTCTAGCGCACCTGAACCGCTAGAAACACTAATGTTCGAAGAACAGTAGAAGAATCGTGCAGGTTTTGAGTGCATATTCCACCACATGTGCTGCTTATTACGACCAAACTGTTTCAAATGCGACGTTTTACTTTGGTCTCAAGAATGCATTATAACTCATATGGTGGAAGGTTTCAGATATTACCACTTGCATGAATTTCAACGTTTATGAGAGCAAAACACGGGTTAATTATATTCGTTATCAGTTGCTTATTTCACATAATTTTTAAAGCAGCATCTCATATAACATCAATGAAGAAAATGCTCAGTGCCTGCAGCACTGTAACTGAAGTTGGTGTTTGGGGCTGCGATCCGAAAAATTTGCAGAACTTTGCGAATTGTAACATTGATTATTTATTTTAATTGTAAATGTTTCCGGTATGAATACTAACTGTAAGCATTTATTGATACAAAAGTAGCACAACCGACTCGTGCTGGCAACCTTCTGCCAGTATCAAAGCCAAGAATATATCACATCTGCTTCACGTTGTTATATAACATTCGAAGTTAAAGAAGTATAAAGAAATTAAGAGTTACCTGCAGCGAGTTTTTTCAAATAATCGAAAGCTTAATATTTGCTGTTTATTGTCACTACAATATCATTACCATTTGAAAATTCTACGATAAAACCGCTTAATAAAGATATTGCAATTAAACACAAAACCGACAATAGCTGGCAGCCCTATCATGGCTTTTCAACCAAATTTGGCCTGAATAATGTTTATGACAGGTTTCATTAATTGTATGAAATTCGTATTGATTTCATGACTGCACTGGAAGTTATAGGGCAAAAAGTTTTATTTTTCTGAGCGAATTTTCAAAACCAAAGACACAAAAATTACCATAGCTGGCAGCACCAATCAAATTTTTCAACCAAGTTTCCACCAAACAGAAATTAAAGTTAGGTTTAGCTACTGTGCCAATTTCATGAAAATCTGGTAATTTATTCACATTTCATAGGGCAAAAAGCAGTTTTTTTTCTTTGTAATTTTTCAAGATGGCACCACTGGCACAGACTTGCCCACAATTCAAAATCGCTTCTATCAAATCTGGTTCTACTTAAGTCCAATGCATTCTGTAAATTTTAGCTGTATCTGATTATTGGTTCGTGAGTTTCCGTGAACATAAGTTTTTGATGCTAAAAATATAGGTTAACTGGGAGAGGGTTACCGTTCTTGTCCGACATGAAATTTCCAAAGTTTTATTTTGAACGTGTAGATAAAACATAAGATTTATATACAGATTGGTTTTATTGTAAGAAACGGACATTTTTTTGAATATTCGATGGTTTGAATGTTTTCACTTCCAAATTTTTATTTTTCAAATTTAAGACACCAAAATTATCATAGCTGGCAACTCCAACCGAATTTTTCGACCAAATTTCTACCAAACGTGGCTTAAAGTAAGGTCTAGCAGTTGTGTGAGTTTCGTCAAAATCGAACGATTCAATCAGAATTTATAGGGCTAAAAACAGTTATCTTTTTTAGTGGTTTTTCAAGATGGCACCACTGGCACAGAATCGCCCGCATTTCAAAATCACTTCTATCAGACCTGGTCCTGTTCAAGACCAATACATTCTGCAAATTTCAATTAATTCTGCTCATTGGATCGTGAGTTTCCGTGAACAGAAGTTTTTGATGCTTAAAATATAGGTAAATTGGGCAAGGGTTACCAGGCGTGCCCGTTATACCATATATTTTTTTTTTTGGTTATGTAAACATAGCACAAGTTTTACATATGAGTGGCTTTTTTTTGAAGAAACGGCATTTTTTCAAGAGAGACGATGATTTGGAGGTTTTCACTTTCAGTACCTGCCCTAGCTACAGGGTTGCCAGCACGCTCATTAAAAGCTACACAAATCTACAACTAAATAATATCAATATGTCCTGAAAATTTGGTAATGATTGAATAGCTCCGTCAAAAGTTATCGCAATTTAAAAATTTTCAAATTTTCCCGACCTCTTTTTAGGCACCCAGCGCACACATAGGGTTAAAAAATTCCAAAGCATTATCCGATTCATATGTAAAACACGTTCGAAATTTATTTCGTTAACTTTATTTTTGCGAAAATTATTTGTGCACGAAATAATAGGTATATTAAAAATATCACTTAAATGGCCGCCGGCGCCAAAAGGTTAACAATAACTGACATTAAAAGAGACCTGGACCTATTCTGCATATACACCAATGTATCCTGAAAGTTTCAGCTCAATCGGATGGCGCGTTCCCGAGATTATCTCACTGAAATTTTTTGATGATATATATATATATATATATATATATATATATATATATATATATATATATATATATATATATATATATATATATATATATATATATATATATATATATATATATATATATATATATATATATATATATATATATATATATATATATATATATATATATATATATATATATATATATATATATATATATATGGAAATATGAATTTTTGGCCGAATCGATTTTAATACTAATGTTCTTCGAACATTGGTAAAAATACAGAATAAGAATAGAAGTACAAAATTTGAATACAGTAAAAGTAAAAATAGAGAAAATATATTAAATATAAGTAATAAGCTTGGTAATTTTTTGAAACCGGCTTTTACTGTGCATATTTATTGAGTTGTCTTTTTCAGAACGATGATTCAATTACCAGGCATTATTTTCTTACAAAAAATATATTTTTTAGCAATCATAATCATGAGTAGAAGAGAACCGCACAGCAGTGCAAACGGCCATCATAAATATACTAAAAGATGGAAGATTTTAAGGCCCCCATTCACGATCAGTCCATTAGTTCAAATGGCGTGAAGGAGAACTCGGATGGAGTCATGGACTGAAGCAACCAGGTTGGATGCTCAATCTTTCTAATGTTCATGGACTCAGGCCATTGGTTCACCCTAAGGCTCGACTGTATGTAGTTCAATCGTAAATCGAGTTTTGCCATTCCAGCCAATGGACTAGTCGTATGTGTTGAAGCCTTAGTCCAAACAACGTAGCAGTCTTGCTTCACACGCTGACCTGTGACAATATCATTCTCATTGACTGTTTGTGTACTTTTTCAATTTAATCTAATCAGCCCAAAGGGTACTGCTGGCCATGATTTTGTTTTGGAGGTAATTAAGAAATATAGGTCACATGAATGTCTTTGGCAAGTTACAAATGAAAATTATTACGACAAAATTAAGCGCAATTCTGCTGTGGACGATATTTTAATATTGTTTTGTCCAAAGAAGCCCCAAGCTAACAGAGAAACTTTACAAAAAATACACCAAAGTATATGGTGTAGTCACAATAAAGAATATAGAAAGGTAGGTTTTTTGTTTATATTTAAAAATAACTCAAGAAAATGTTAGTCCTTCATAGTAACAACCACTTGTTTAGAATCTTTCGTGAGGAATGATGGTTTGTCTCATGATAGTATCTTTTCTTTTGATGAAAGGAGTGATAAATTGGAGCAACGTATTGTATGTCGTCTTATCTATTCGAAAATAATTATATTTACATGACTCCTTTATTTTCGATCTGCAAGACATACTTTTTGCCAATTCCTTTTTGGTTTTCATATCTTGATGTATATTAGTTGCTATTGCAAACATAAAATTTATTTCTGCCATATGCTTTATGAGTTTTTATGCTTATGGAATTAAATAATCATTCAGTTTTTCTTTTATGTTTTCTAAATAAATGATAGAAAAAAATATAAAATACAGCACAGCAGAAATAAATACATATGACGAGTGGAAAGGACTAACTGCATTAAGACTCTATCCTCAGTGGTGCGGTGAACTGGACTTAAACCAAACGGACTCAAGCCAAATAGACTCAAGCCATGTGAACCGCTCGTGAAAAAGTGCCTTAAGAGCTTTTGCTGAAGCTATTAAATGCTCAGGACTAATGGTACTTATTGCATATTACGTAAAGCCATAGCCCAAAGCAAAAAAAAACGACTGCCCGAAATGTCAAAACATTCAAAGTAAAAACAAAACTCTAGCGCATCAGAGCCGCAAGAAAACTGATTTTCGAAGAAATTGCCTTTGAGTGACCAAAAAATATGGAAAAACGTAATACACTTTTTTGTAGTCCATTTCTTACTCAAACGTAATACATTTTTTTGTATCAACCATTTCTTACCCAAAGTAACAAAAACCATTCCCGACAGCATCTTGTATAACATAAATGACGAAAATGTTCAGTGCTGGCAGCACTTTTCGAACGAAGCAGCAATAAGTCTACCATAATATGGCTATGCTGAAATCAATCTATTTTTTGAATTTCGCTTTCATCCAAGGATTTCATCGAGCCAAAATTTTCAAAACTCGGAAACTTTAAACGTTGGTTTTTTATTTTTATTGTAAATGCTTTGCATATGAATATATATGTATAATGGTGTTGGTGCGATATTTAAGAAAATGGCTGGTGCTGGAAACCCTGTTTGAGCAGCATAGCCAAAAATATACCAAATTTGCTTCACGTTAAGTTTAACCCACCCTGTAAATTTCGTTTCGATTGAATGACGGCGCTGGAAGTTATTGGGAGGATAAGGGTTTTAGGGCTACCACCCTCAAAACTGTTCAATATTTGTTGTTAATTTGCATAGCAGGATCATTCCCATTTGAAAATTGAATGACAATATGGCTTAGTAAAGAAATGCCAAAAAATTAAAAAAGTGACCATAGCTGGCAGCCTTTTCATGATATTTTTATGAAATTCCTACAAAATTTGGTTTACAGCAAGGTTAATTTAAAACATGATTTCCGTTTAGATCTCATGACTGGACCGGAAGTTATAGGGAATTTACAAGATTTAGGTAACAGAAACTTCCATAGTGGGCGACTCTTTTCTTATTTTTCAAATATCAAATGTAGATTAAACTAAAGTTCAAGTACTGCATGAGTTTCGTGAAAAGTGGTTGGTTGAATCGGAAGTTATAGGCTAAAAACAGTTTTATCGCAGTGAATTTTCAAGATAGCACCACTGCCTCAGGACTGCCTGCATTTCAAAATTACTTCTATCAGACCTGGTCCTAGCTAATACCAACATGTCCTATAAATTTCGTAATGATCCGGTTATTCAATTGTCAGCTCTCGGGAACAGAAGCTTCGATTGCTGAAAATAGAGATAGTTTTGTGCTGGATTGCCGTTCTTGTGCAACTCGAAATTTTGAAAATTTTAAATGGACATGGTGGAAAAAAAAATTTTTTGTCAACGAGCAAAAAAAATTTTAGGAGGGTTTGAAGCATTTTTTTCGCGTGCCTACCGTAGCTAGAAGGTTGCTCGCACAGTCTGGAAAACCCATGTGTGTGTGTATAGTTTAAGTCAACATCAACACTATCCGCAGATTTCACGATGATTTAATGTTTTTGTCACTAGCTATGGAAAATCAGAATTTTGAGCCAAAACAGGTTTCAAAATTACCAATTCTTTATCATGAACAAGCATAAAACATAATAGGTTCTCATTGTCAATATTTACTTTTAACAAAGTAATGTAGTTATACCTGAATATTCACTAAAATGCCAGCCGCCGCCATAGTATTAAAAATATCTTAATTTTAACAAATCATGGACCTACTCTTTATAAACATCTATGACCTCCGTATGAGCTTCGACTGGGTCATCTAAACTTATTGACACTTGCATCCAGAAGAAAAATGGTTTCGGCCTGCTTCACATTTGACGTCATTAGAGGCGTTATCAAAGTTGAATTCCTGAATAGTAAAATGGTATTAAATAACCCTGTAAGGAACACTAGGTCCTCTCGTTTACTCAAAGAATATTCACATTCCACTACTTACGCAGCTAATGAGCCGGTAAGTAGATGCTGCAGAATATTTAACAGTGTAAGTTTTCTGTATTCCCCAACGATCTCCAAATTCTCCTTCAAATCCTCTCTTTTCCAAGCCATCCATAACCCCTTATCTTAAGGTATATGTCAATGTTTTCTTTGTTTGTTATTTATCAATGGTTATTGATTTATTAATTAATTATTTGATTTATTTAATTTTTCATTTACACATATTTATTTCAAATATTTTCTTGTATTGTTTACCCATTGTTTAGTTAATAAATAAAATAAAATAAAATTTCAGCTCCATCGGATCTGCAAAGATTATCTCCCTTAATCTTTTTGCTGATATATATAAATATATATGTATATATATATATATATATATATATATATATATATATATATATATATATATATATATATATATATATATATATATATATATATATATATATATATATATATATATATATATAAATGTTTTAAAAAAGGCTTACGGGTATCGCTACATTAGAGATAAGCCAGTATTTGTTGATTTTAAACAATCGAGCAGTCATTTTTGCTGACTTCTGCCATTTTATCTTGAGCTTCGAAATTAGCAGTTTCAAGCTTCTCTTCTCATCGGAATGTAATTGAAAAGGAATCTGCTTTGTTTCCGAAACGTTTTTTTTCAAAAGCGGGAGCTGTTCATCTGAGTTTGACTGAAAGTGCCCCTTCGAGTGTATCGCAACTGAGTGTAAAGCAAAGATTTTGTTCCTACTATAAGCACTATAAGCATTATTATGAAGTTCTCATTGTTTTGATTCCATAATAATAAATTTCCTTTCATCCATACTTTGCTGTATAATATATATCAGGGGTGGGCAAACGGTCGATCGCGATCGACCGGTCGATCGCAAACAGTTCGACAGTCGATCACAGACATTTTTAATAATTTACTAGTTTAATTTAAAATGTGAACTAAAAATTTAGTAGACGATTTATTCAGTACATTTTGGAATGGGCTTTGGCCTAACAGATCTAATCGGACAGTCCACGCAGTTTCAGTTCACACAAAAGCTCGCAAAGCATTAGTGACGGAGAAGCCAAAGGGAAAATCCGAGCTATGCTCTCGATTTGTGCAATTTATAGATTTATATAATTTTAGTAAAACAGCTTCACTAAATCTCGTATACGTATACGGTTGTTTCATTTCCTTAAATCTCTCTGTTCTAAAGTACACACTTTATATTTTTGCTTCCCGCTATACGCCTTGCCTGCATTTGCATTCGTCTCCCTGCTACCGAGGTAGTAAATTGTCGCACACAGCGCAACAAAGGTTAATATCAATTTCAGATAAAATAAAATTTTAAATTAACATCTTTTCACGCCAATTTAGTTTGTGCAGCTCATTTTTTCGAGCTAAAAAGGTACATTTGGTGTTTGATTTTGAAAATTGAGTTGTGTAAATTTCTTTTCAATAACAAAATCGTTCGAAAATTGAAATTCTTGACATCATCATGATAAGTATCTCCGCTTTCCTCCATTTTCAAAATTATGGATCGAAAGAATGACCAGATAATGGAGACATGTCAAAATTTAGCTTCACGATTAACTGATTACTAGCCTAAAGAATGAACTGCACATACTAAATTGGCGTGAAATGATTGGAGACATGTGTCAAAGCTATCTGAATTTTCAAAGCGAAAGCATGTTCCAAGCAATTTTTCACGCTTAAAAGTGAGTACAACTTTTGCTTATTTTCAAGCTAAATTTTCGCCGAAATAAATTTCACGTGAAAATTTGCATGAAAATTTAACGTGAAATCGAAAACAGTACTAAGCTTTAGATGGCTTAGCTGAGGAAGCTTCTTGCGAAGGTTTCTAAATCTTTTGCCTGAAATTTTTGCATTTTTGGACACATTGGGAGAAAAACATAAACACTTGGAAGATCCAGTATGGGTAAAGAAATTAGCATTTCTTACAGATTTTATGGGCCGTTACAGCTTGCTTAATTTACAATTACAACGAAAAGGAAAATATTGTTGACTTGTTGAGTTCGGTAAATATTTTTAAAGTAAACTTAAAACTTTTTACTTCGCAATTAAATAGACAAAATTTTGAAATATTTTCCATGTATAGAAAAACATATGAAACTTACTGGTGAATGTATAATGCAAAAGCTGAAAGACATCCTTCAGTTCGCGAAAAAGTCCGGGCCCTTCCATGGCCGCTTGGACTGAATTTTTTTTCTCCTGGCCCATTTATCTGGTATCACTATGGACCAATAGGTCTATGTGTGGCCTTGTGTCACCTGGTGCAGCCTAACCTAACCTACTGGTGCATGTAATATTGAAATGTTTTGTCCTGAACTGGAAAATTTTAAACAAGAATTCGAGAGACGATTTGCAAATCTGAATAACCTTCAACCGATTTTTGAATTTATTTCACTTCCTTTTAGGGAATTCGATCAAGAGGATATTTCATCAAATCTAGCTCATACTTTAAAATTGAATTCATCCGATCTAGAGTTAGAGATTTTAACAATAGCACGCGCAAATGAAAATTAATTATTTTTGGATTTTACTACCGTAAAAAATATCCAATATTGAGATTGGTGGCAATGAGGATATTTGCATTTTTTTTGCTTCCATTTATCTATGTGAAGCAACGTTTTCTCTGACTGATGACCACTTAATGGCATCTATTCGATTGTGCATCAGTGCTTACAAGTCTAACTCTACAATACTCTTTGATCAAATTGAGAGTCACGCATGTACATCAAAACTGAAGCCAAAATATGTATTAATAAAGTACATTGCACAAAGTAGCAATACAATGTATTTTATATATTAATATCAATAAAGACCTTAATTAAATTTTTATTTGTTTTTAATTTAACCCATTTTTCAAAGTCGATCGAGCATAAATTAAATAAATTAATGTCGATCACACCAGTATTAGGTTTGCCCACCCCTGCTATATATAGTGCAATACAAGTTCAATTATTTTGATTTGGAAGAAATATACGTAATAGGCCAATATAGTTCATGCATGATTAATTAGCAAATAGTAACGGAATCTCACTTTGCAAACCTCCAGAAACACTTTCCATATGAATACTAGCAGCTCAGTTAGAACTGTTGATCACATTTAACAGATTCACTATTTTCGCGCTAAAATACGTCTCGCGCAAGTATGCGACAACTGTCACTTTTAATTACGATTAAACGATGCTTACGTTACCCACTTACTCTGCAATGTGTGTAGAAATATGTTCTTCATCGAATACCGTATTTAAAAAATAATAATATTCATAATAGAATTAGAACAATTTTACTTTTTTTAAAGTTTTGACTAACTATTAGGATGAACCGCAAGACTGTACGCTAGTTTAAAATTTAAAATTAATGCTTTTACGCGTAATCTTAAAAGTACCTTTGAGTACCTTTGATTTGAAAAAACGAAATTCAAAAATTTCTTTACCACAAATCTATTAAACTTTTCTCCACCGACGACCCACTAAAGAATCTTACAGTCAATCTCGCATTTAATAACAATCTCATATTCATTTGCGCAACGGCGTCAGCGACGCTTATGAACAGTTATTTATATGAAAAAATTCCGTAATTTGCAAACTGATAGATGAATGTTTGCCACGAGATGGTTTAAAAAGACCCAGTCATTATTATTTGCACGCTTCGCCAGTTTCAGCATCGAGTTGTTTCGATTTTAAAGTGGTGTACGATGGCGACGGACGGCATGGTGAAAATGGATGAGCCCTATAAAGTAATATGTGAGTAGGATACAGCGAATATAGTGCAGCGCCTGTGCTGGTTGTTAGATATTCGTGCTGTTGCTGATGATGATGATGATAATGATGTTGATATGATATGTATGGTGATTGCATAGTATGTTCTGAGACAGAAATGGTCCATACACTGTAATTTATTGCCAGGCGAACATGTTATATCCATCAGCTCGAGGTCAGCTTTCTGCCCATTATAAACAACATAAATTAACCGGGGAAAACACACAAGAATGGTAAGATGATGGCGTTTCGAGGGCAAAACGTACTGATATGTTGCACTCTAACTGACTGAAATAATGAAAATGTTCCGGGAATTTTTATTAAACGCATCGAAGACATGCAATCTAGGCATTGTACACCATGCGAAATAAGTACTCCTCTGTAAAATGATGGAGTGAATTGATCATTCGGTAGTTATGTTGCAGTTTATGAAAGTTTCAAGATAAGAAACAATCGTAGATTTACTAAATAAGTACTTGTCAGTGTTTAAAGCATGCAATTATATTATATGCTATTGTTTCAAACTGTTTTCGTGCAGACTAATTGTGGCGCCCAGTGTGGTGTGGTAATGCATTTGTTTCGAGCTTGATGTGCTGGCGGTGTCATAAGTTCAATATTGCGTGATAAATTCAAAAACTTTATTTAAATGTGCAAAAGTATGTAAAAAATATTACACCGTTTTCTCGGAAATAGTAAAATTTAGGTTGAAGCACCAATATATATGCATGAGTAATAACATGCAATATGAAAATGAAAACCATTTTTTTCTGAAATATGCTGCCATTTCACAATTTTGGCGCCAATAGTTTTTGCTTTTTTGGATAGCTATCCAGCTAAAAAGTTATTAGAAATTTCAGCCGTAAATACGTTTCTATTCTTGAGGTTGTGCCTACAAAGGAATCAAAGTTTCGAATCAGCGCCTTCGTGGTTACATCGTTGGTTGGAAATTGGAGCAACGTTGTTCAGTAACAACGTCGAAACAAAGTAGCCATTGCATTGAAAGAGTTACATCGTAGTTACATCTGTACGTTGACGTTGCCACAACGGCATTAAGTGATGGTTTTGAAACAGTATGACTGACGTGCGACTATGAATATAATTCTTAAAGCCACTGTAACTTAAGAGCAACGTAAAATTTTAGTCAAAATTGGCTAGTCAGAGTTAAACTATTCCTTTCTCACCCTCTACTCACCCATCAGCGCGGACAATGCTTCCGAAATGAGAGTAGTGTCAGGTAGAGACTCGCAGATTCCTGGTCTGTGTTGTGTAGGTGTTGAGTACAACCATTTTCAATCCAATCACCATCTTCACAACTAATTTCCTCTGTGTATTCTAAATTGGCATTCCTGACTCCAAAGCTTTCGCAATGAAATTATGAGCATCCTCAACATCCATTTTCCTTTTTGATTAGGTCGTTCGGTGAGAAATAGTCGTTGCCAAAATCGATGACTTGGTTTCAAATCCAAACATACCCGAAAATTTCAGATCGACTCGGACACTTCGAGCGTCTGCAATCTATAGATTTCCATATCCCAAAGAGTCTGTATATCATGCCTCCCGATTTCAGCCTCAATATGGCTCGCTAATCATTGCGGATTTATACACCAGCTTTGTGAAAAAAATTTCTGCAGGGTGACACTTCTGTTCATTTTCTTGGAAAATCTCGTCAATGAAGCTTCTTCTTTTGCGTTTCAAGCGCTTTTCTTAAAGCTATGCACGTTTCTGAGCTCAGAATATGGTTAGCTTCCACTGTTTTTGCCTTGTCATTGCAAAACAAGCAGAATGGGTAAGCATCGCATACTTTAGCGATAGGGCAATTTAATGTAGTTGCAGCTCAAATCAGCTTCGATCTGATTTTTTGCTGCTCTTTTTCGGGTCACCGCTTTGGATCGACTCTTTACTCTGGCATACACCCAGCTAAGTCTTACTGGCACATCAATATTTAGCTTCATTGCTTTTGCTTCTTCCGATTCTAGAACGACTTTCTTCCTTTCGCTTGTGTTTAAAGCAGCAGTAATATTGAAACAATTTTTTTGTGTCTCCTTCCAGGATGGCTGCCGCTACTTTTTCCCCGGTTGTGAGG
Organism: Nemotelus pantherinus; assembly: GCA_963978885.1. Lineage (NCBI taxonomy): Eukaryota > Metazoa > Arthropoda > Insecta > Diptera > Stratiomyidae > Nemotelus > Nemotelus pantherinus. The sequence continues at coordinate 43,932,966 of OZ022266.1, read as the reverse complement.
CTGTGGAGGTCAAGAACCTCATCTTTGGCCCAGGAAATTAGTTTCTTAGCCTCTACGGCCATAGTTTAAATGGCATCACCAAATTATTCGACATTCTCGCATGCTGTCAGCGACATCAGCACTTTATTTTTCGCCACCTGTTTTTGGCAATCCTATACCACCGCTTTGCCTAGACTCACGGGTTCACGGATCTACGGAAGGACTTTTGTTTAAGTTTGCGCTGGAACGGGCTTTTTACTAATTTTCGAAGAAGAACATTAGTATTAAAATCACTTTGGCCAAAAATTCATATTTCTATATATATATATATATATATATATATATATATATATATATATATATATATATATATATATATATATATATATATATATATATATATATATATATATATATATATATATATATATATATATATATATATATATCATCAAAAAATTTGAGTGAAAAAATCTCAGGAACGCGCCATCCGCTTGAGCTGAAATTTTCAGGACACATTGGTGTATATGAAAAATAGTGCCAGGTCTCACAAAAAGTTAATAATCTTTAACCCTTTGGCGCCGGCGGCCATTTTAGTGATTTTTTTAATATACCTATTATTCCGTACACAAATAATATTTGCAAAAATAAAGTTGACAACATAAATTTCGAACAAGTTTTGCATGTGAATCGGATGTCTTGGAATTTTTTAACCCCATGTGTGCGCTGGGTGCCTAAAAAGAGAACGGGAAAATTTGAAAATTTTTAAATTGCGATAACTTTTGACAGATCTATTAAATCATTACTAAATTTTCAGGACATATTTGTTTTATTTAGTTGTAGATTAGTGTAATGAGCGTGCTGGCAACCCTGTAGCTAGGGCAGGCACTGAAAGTGAAAACCTCCAAATCATCGTTTCTCTTGAAAAAATGTCGTTTCTTAAAAAAAAAGCCACTCATATGTAAATTTTGTGCTTTCTTTACATAAACAAAAAAAAAATTGATATGGTATAACGGGCACGCCTGGTAACCCTTGCCCAAGTTACCTATATTTTTAGCATCAAAAACTTCTGTTCACTGAAACTCACGATCTGATGAACAGAATTTATTGAAATTTGCAGAATGTATTGGTCTTATGTAGGACCAGGTCTGATAGAAGTGATTTTGAAATGCGGGTGATTCTGTGCCAGTGGTGCCATCTTGAAAAATCACTAAAAAAGATAACTGCTTTTAGCCCTATAAATTCTGATTGAATCGTTCGATTTTGACGAAATTCACACCGTAGCTGGACCTTATTTTAAACCACGTTTGGTAAAAATTTGGTTGAAAAATTCGGTTGGAGCTGCCAGCTATGATAATTTTGGTGTCTTAAATTTGAAAAAATAAAAATTTGGAAGTGAAAACATTCAAACCATCGAATATCCTAAAAAATGTCCGTTTCTACAATAAAGCCAATCTGTATACAAATCTTATGCTTAATCTACACAGTCAAAGTAAAACTTTGGAAATTTCATGTCGGACAAGAACGGTAACCCTCTCCCAGTTAACCTATATTTTTAGCATCAAAAATTTCTGTTCACGGGAACTCACGAACAAATAATCAGATACAACTGAAATTTGAAGAATGCATTGGACTTAAGTAGGACCAGATCTGATAGAAGCAATTTTGAATTGTGGACAAATCTGTGCCAGTGGTGTCATCTTGAAAAATTACAAAGAAAAAAAACTGCTTTTTGCCCTATGAAATGTGAATAAATTACCAGATTTTTATGAAATTGGCACAGTAGCTAAACCTAACTCTAATCTCTGTTTGGTGGAAATTTGGTTGAAAAATTTGATTGGTGCTACCAGCTATGGTAATTTTTGTGTCTTTGGTTTTGAAAATTCGCTCAGGAAAATAAAACTTTTTGCCCTATAACTTCCAGTGCAGTCATGAAATCATTACGAATTTCATACAATTAATGAAACTTATCATAAACATTATTCAGGCCAAATTTGGTTGAAAATCCATGATAGGGTTGCCAGCTATTGTTGGTTTTGTGTTTAATTGCAATATCTTTATTAAGCGGTTTTATCGTAGAATTTTCAAATGGTAATGATATTGTAGTGACAGTAAACGGCAAATATTAAGTTTTCGATTATTTGAAAAAAACTCGCTACAGGTAACCCTAAATTTCTTTATACTCCTATAACTTCGAATGTGATATAACAACGTGAAGCAGATGTGATTTATTCTTGGCTTTGATACTGGCAGAAGGTTGCCAGCACGAGTCGGTTGTGCTACTTTTGTATCAATAAATGCTTACAATTAGTATTCATACCGGAAACATTTACAATGAAAATGAATAACCGATGTTTCAATTCTCAAAGTTCTGCAAATTTTTCGGATCGCAGCCCCAAACTCCAACTTCAGTTACAGTGCTGCAGGCACTGAGCATTTTCTTCATTGATGTTATATGAGATGCTGCTTTCAAAGTTTGGTGAAATAAGCAACTGATAACGAATATAATTAACACGTGTTTTGCTCTCATAAACGTTGAAATTCATGCCAGTGGTAATATCTGAAACCTTCCACCACATGAGTTATAATGCATTCTTGAGACCAAAGTAAAACGTGGCGTTTGAAACAGTTTGGCCGTAATAAGCAGCTCATGTGGTGGAATATGCACTCAAAACCTGCACGATTCTTCTACTGTTCTTCGAACATTAGTGTTTCTAGCGGTTCAGGTGCGCCAGAGTTTTTCTGTTTCACTGGTTTGATTACACAGCGTAGCTGCGCTTTACATTTGTTGCAAATCAGCTGCGCTCAGACCAGTGAACCTGCGCAATGCAATTAAATATGCAGCAATCAAACATATTACCAAACCTGTTGTGGGTGGCAATGTAATGCATTCGATAGTCGCATGCCACATTGCATTAGCTATATTTGTGGGTGTGTGAGATTCGATCTGGGAGCAACCTGAGTCAATTTCTATGATGCTTAAAGAAATGCCTTCACAGATGCTTAAAGAAATGCCTTCATATAATCAGGAAAGTCTGCATGAAATACTGCAAATACTGTTCTAAGAAAATCGGTGCTGCAGTGCATCCTTTCTTCAATAGCCTTTGCTTCAGAAGAGCATGAGAAACGCTCTTCTCTTCAATCGACTGTGTAACGCTGGAGACGATAGCGGAGGCGATGCTTCATTCAGAGGACGCTTGGGTACGTTTTTTGAAATCAGAAGCAGGATGCCTTACAGACTCTTCCTATTAGAATAAAAGTAGTTGTGGGGCACCTGATAGGCTCAAGTGGCACAGTTAAGTCGAAGTAATGCGAAAGTGGTCCTGTCTTAGTCTTTCGATGTCAGTGGGTAATGTTTTTTAATGAGTAAGGCAATGTTAGATTTTACTGGCTGACACAAGGTCACACATAGACTTCTTGGCCCGTAGTGGTATCAGATAAGAAGACCTCGAGACAAAAAGGTTCAGTCAGAGTGGTCATCGAAGACTACGGGCAAGAGAGCTCACCGAAGCAGTGCTATCTAGTTTACCATAGTGCCCGACAGTGACACTGGAGATGCTGGATTGTTTCTGAGACTCCCGGCTCTCGACATTTCCTACAAGTGTCGGTGGTTAGGAGTCCTATATTCAAAGCATGTGCTGCTACAAGACAATGGAAGTCTGCAGTCAACCCACGTTATTTCACGCAAGTATTTAGTAGCTGCGAGATTTTGGTTACTCTACAGATCTGAGTAGCTTGCCATCTGCATATCGCATTTTGCATCATATGGGAGTCAAGCAAGCACTTGATCGTTTGAATAGGAGTTGTGATAATTATAACCTAACAGGAGAAGATTCAACACTTCCGGGCTTTTATTTCCATCAATCCTTTCGTTACCGGGAGCCCAGAAAATTCGGACTCTTATGTTGTTGCCTAATCTATTCAGGGCCTGAATGCAACCGAGTACGTAACTCGATTTGTATGTGTGAGACATCAGTGTTTTTGCCGCCACTTGACTGTCTGTGACCTCACATGTACACAGTATCGTTGGGATATACTAGCTCTGGAGGTTTACTTATCGCAAAAATCTCCGTCTGGCAAATGCTACAGTGATTAGAAAGCCTAAAAGCTATTTCCATATCGTAACCTGCAGAATATGCTGCAGCAGCTCCTAGTGTAGCTGTTTTAGAATCAACAGTGTAGATGCTAAATGCTGCTGTAGTCATTTGCTGATTCCATTCCTGCCCATCTCGTACGGTCTCTTGATTTCTTCGCTGGAAATAAAGAGTGGAGACCAAGTAGTCAGTGAGTAAAAATCTCACGTAATCCTGCATCGTTTGCAGCAAACGTTATGCAGGATTTTCGACACTTCTTAAAAAAACAGGAGCTAAATATCTATTTTAGAATCAATAAATTAAATTGGCCAATATTAAGGCGACAATAGAATCGGATAATTTTAGCAGAATAAACTCAAAACTGATATTTGGCATTAAACTAATATGTAAATGAGGTGCGTCTTTTTCCGCCTCGATCAATAGCAGATTAGGGTAGGCAGCATTGATAACAACAACAACTGAGGCAGGATTGTTGTTGTTTTCAATGCTGCCTACCCTAACCTGCTATTAATCGAGACGCAAAAAAAACCACCTAATATTGCTAGAACTATAAACATCGCAGTCAAGCGGCTGCGACACGTCTTATAAGTCTTATTCCTTTTTTGTACATGACTAAAGGTCCTCGTTCTCTTCGACTGTTAAGTTACCGGTGCGCGGTTGGCCTCTAACCTGCAGTAGGTGTATGATTTGATTTGGAGGTGCTGATTTAAACTTATAGACTTTTCAAGCTCCATATTTCACTTGTACCAGCAAAATAAATACCTGACCATTGTTAAATTTTTTTGACAACCTGAGTTCATAAAATATGAACATTTATGGCATAAGTACTTTGATGATTTGACCTCTCGAACCTATTTCAAAGAAATTATTTTAGTGCCAACACTATGGCCGAGGTGCAATCAGCTTTTAGTGACATATTTAATTTATAGTCTAATTCTTTCCAAACATCGCTCAGGCAAACTATTATAGCAACTATCTCCGCCCAAATGGGCAGAGATAATTGCTGATACATGCATATAGATATAATTCACTTTTCAACTTACATTCCACTTCCCTTCCCGTACTCCATCACCACTCACTACTTACTTCATGTCTCAAACTCAAAACGTTTTTCTTATCTCTCGGGTCCTGTGCTCAAGAAAAGCAATTTAGATTACTCTAATTCCATTTCGGTTTCGGCGAGCTATTAGCGTGTGGGATATACACATAATTCTTCTTCGGTGTCTGAAAGAGTTTTCAAGACTAATTTCCTTTCGACTAAAGACTAAACCAGCCGAAAGGTGAACCCGGACCGATGCAGATTAAGAGTGGAGTAATTAATTCTTTGGTAATAGGTTTTGAATGTCACTGCGGTTTGTCACACTAAGGTCTCATGCGGCAAGATAAGACGACGGGTACAAATGAGGAACGAAGGTGGTGCGGTCAGAGAGTTAAAGATCGTAAAATGGTAGGTAATTTGTGATATCCGAGATTGAAATTTTAAAGTGTTAGTCTGTTGGATTTTTAATTGTTGTGTGAATTCAATTTGAAATAAAGTTGGATGTAGGATTGGTGAGTTAATATTCAACATCTTTTTTCAATTTTAGTTTTTTACCTTCGTTTTTAATTGATACTTAATGAATTTCAATATCAATCATATTTTTATTTTTCATTGAAAAAATGGTAATTGTAATTTCACTCACCTCAAACGCTCTTAGCATTCCACATGGCACTTTTTTCGGTCCACCGCTGTTTCTCATCCGATGCCAGTGCACCCCATTGCGCATTGCAAGCATAAAAACAAGTTTCATCTTGTAAATGATACCATTCTGTCGTAACAATAAATTCAGTAGTCATCGTGACCAAATCAACTACTTATAAAACTGACATGATACATTAAAATGCTATCCGAATGCCATTAAGCAGCCGTTTCAAAACAAGTTAGCATGGCATTACAATCAAATGATATGCCTCTTTTTCATCATCGCTGCCATCACAATCATCCCAATCGCCGTTGCCAACCATCCTCGACACCGTCCAACATGATCTTCCTCTCAATTTCTGGTTCTGCGGGTTGGTTCTTCAACGCATCAAGTTCACTTCTTTGTGGTTGTATTGTTGTTGAGACCTGTTTTTTGCGGCCACCACTAGCCGAAGTGAACTGTTCCAATTCAATTGGGCCGGAGATTGTGACAGGCAACAGCGATAAATTTTGCGTTGATGAACATGAATGAGCCGCAAGAGTTGCAGAATGGCGGAAGGAACGGAGATGAATAAAGCGAAAGGTAAATTGTCTTCCACATCCTTACAAATTTAAATGTCAAATTAAACATCTGCCCCGTATGCAAATCGTAGGCGATAAATTTCATTTCAACATGCAATTTATCTTTCGAGAGAGTTGGTTTCGGTTTTCTTTTGGTCTGCGGAGTCAAATGATGTGAGTTGGAAGTTGGTTTGGGGTCGGATTTTTCGTTTGATTATTATTTTAATTTGATGTTGTGGCTCTGTCAGGGAGTGAAATGAGTTAAGTAAGCGCGGACAAAGGGTTCATGTTGAGGACCAATTTTGTTTGTTTTTTTCATTGGTGTTCAGTTGGTTGTTGATTGACATGGATGATTTGTGGTAAAAGTGGTTTAATTTTTTTTTTTAATTTAATAAGGGAAGTATTAAGATTTTTCAATTTAAGTAAAATCACAAGTTTATTGGGATCTGAAGCAAACAGCTCAACTTAAAGAGTCTAAAGCTTCAGATTTATCAATTAACCATAGCTTTCTGGATCGGAGTCGAACATACCCTATTTTGGGTTTGAGCTTCAGACAATGCTTTGACTTTGGTACCGGTTTTTATTTTTGCATAATTCAAATGAAAATTTGCCCTATAATTTTATTAAAACTTGATTTATGTAGACTAACGTTGAAATGTGAATATACACAAAAAATAAGAAATTCGGTCTTCAAACTGAATCCTGGTTTTGCGAAGCTGAAAAGGAGTTGAGCTAGGATAAAAAAAATTATGCTTATTGTACTTGCTTCCAGGTCCTATTTGAGCTCCTGGGGAGAGAAGCCGCCACCCAAACCATCCTTTGCAAGTGGCCATTTATCGAGTCAATTCAATTAACTGAGCTCCCACTGTATATGAAGTCAATTCCATTAAATCAGCTCTTTCGTCCTCAATTAACAACAAACATTACAATTACTCTCCTTCGCACCATATGTCATCCTGTCACGTAAACAAACCAATTCATTTGCGAAGCCTTGCAGATTAATATGTTACATGTCAAAGTAAATATAATAGTCTGCTTTTCCATCTGCATTCATTTCATTCACCGCACAACATTCAACACCGCAGCCATAGCACAAGGACACATGCACATTCACTATTCTCACCCTCTCCTATCAAATAACTGGAAATCCTGCAAAAATCTCTCATTCTACGGTCATGAAAATTGGCCAGCAACTGACTTGATTTTATTATATACATGTTATATAGGGACATTTCTTCTTACATTTCGATGTTGACTCACTCATTTTGGGCTCACTGTGACTTCATGACAACTTAATTACCCTGTAGTTTGTCACTTTCAGGATATGCCATATAATCAGCTCATTGTCGACCCGGACACAAAACAGAGTGTAGAAATATAAGGGCACAATGATGATGACAGCAAAAATAGGAAAAAGCAGAGACAACAGAGTTGGGGTGAAAGAGAATTTGGCAAGTGCCAGTTAAGTGATATGGAAAAGGATAGTTTTGTTTGTTGGCAGTTGTTAGGAAAAGGTTGGAGATTCAAAAAACTCTTCATATTTTAGTCGGACGATTTACCTGTTACATTTAAAAAAAAAAATTATCAACTATTCGAAACAGATCAACCTTTTTCAATAGCTTTAAATAAGATTTTCTACAATTTAGAATATAATTGAAGAGAATTTGGAGAGATTTACCTTGTAGCATAAAATCGCAAACAAATAGGTAGATTGATATTTCCAATTTGAGTCCTCAGACTCACCTCCCTTATTTTTCTTCCCTCAAAGCAGATTCTATTTATATCAAATCCTTCGCCACTGCATATGAACTTGACAACCTTCCTCTAAACAATCCAACTCACCCAACAAACAATCGTTCAAACAATTTATTTCACTCGAACCTTAGACAGATGGCACAACCTTAAACTCACCCTTGATCTCAATGTCCTTAGATTTATTATATCCTCTCGAATGTTTCTCACTCACACTCAGCTTTACCATTTCCTTGTAAAAACAGCATGAAAATAAATGTTTCTTTCCCCGGAACGAGACACGAAAAGCGTAAAAACTTTGAAAAATTCAAAATCCAGACAACAACACTTCGAAAAGCGCCAGCAAAACTTTGGAAAGAACATAGTCCTGACCAGGCGGCAGCAGTTTGGGGAAGCAACTTGAATACGGACATAGTACGAGTAGATTCGTAGCTTGCTTGGCTTTGCCGTCTTTAAAGTTGGTTGGCTGCGTGGCTGGCAATGACAAAAACATGACAAGCCCTTGCTGGTATTGTTTTTCAGGATCCATTTTAGTAAGTGGTGTATTTGCTTCGTAGGGTTTCGGGTGAGTAAGATGAGTTAGGTGTTTGGCTGAGGAGTATTGAAAACATCAAGAAAATTACGTGACTGTAAATCTTCTTTTAGTTGTTCTGGAAATTGAAATCGCTGCGTTTATTTGAAAAACTAAGTTTGAGATCCAATAAGTGAAGAATGGGTAAAACGCGAATTGTTTAAAGTCAGAATATTTAAAGTGGAATTGTTTTTGTGGGATAATTAAAATTGAAAATTTTTTAACTAAGAAGTTTCGAAAGTATGCACTGATTTTCATCAGACACCAGCTCATAGTGCGTACCTGACTGAGGTGACCACTTGCAGTGGGATATCATTAATTTTTTTTGCTTTTATTATTATTTACGTTAGTTGTGATAAACCACTTTGGTAACATTTTTTCAATTTTTTATCATCCGACAAAAACAATTCCACTTTGATTTTGCTTTGGGAGGCTTATTCCACAAAACGATCGAGTTTCCCGTATCAATTATTCTCTGCTTTGATAAGCTTTTAGAAACGATATATGTTCGTCAAGACAAGAAGAGAACCGTGATCACAAACGAATAACCTTTGTCAGAATATTTAGTTTTGTGTACATCGTTGATGTGTACATTTTATTTTAAATGTTTTACCTCTTTCTGTTTTAATACCTTTCAAATTAATATTTGGAAGAAAATTAGTACATGAATTTTCCCTAAAAGTGGACAAGGATTTTTTTTCAAATTTCGATTTGTCATAGCTTCGGACAGAAACATCAAATCATTATCTAATTTCCAAGACATATTAACACTGACTTGCTATGTGTGTGCAAGCAGCCCTGTAGCTACAGCAGATAAGTGAAACCAAATCATAACCTCTCCCGAAAAAAAAACATTTTTTTGAAAAAAAAAAATGCAAAAGACGGAGAATATTTATTCTTTGACCATCCGATAAAATTACAATTTTCAAAATTCCGAGTTGCACGAAAACACTAACCCATCACCAAATTACCTATTTCTTTTTCGATTTCTATTCACAAGAACTCACGACCAGATCATTAAAACAGCATTAAATTCACATATTGTATTGGTGTTGAGTTGGAATAGGTCTAATATAGTTTATTTGGAAAAATGGGCAATCCGGATGGCAATCCTAAAATTCTTTCTACTTATTCTTCTCTTTTATAACTTCCAACGAAATTATCTGATCAAAATGAAATTCACAGAGTGAATTAACCTTTATACTAGGGACGGACTACAATCGAATCTCGTTGAGCTTTTACCCTAGTTTGCCAAGCAACGGAAATTAGAAAGATCCAAACTCATTGGAGATTTGCGAAATGAGATTCGATTGTAGTCTTTTTCCAGTATAATGAATTATGACGGGCAAAATGTAGCGTGAATACAGGGGCATCGATACACAGCTTAGCAAATCTTCAAAAAATTCTGGAACGCCAAGCAAGTAACCATATTAAATATTCCAATTTTTTTAGGCCTCCCAATTGAATTCACGTTCTTTAATATTTACTGACAAAATTATTTGCAGCCTTTACAGGTCGATGCAAATACTCACCTGTTTTTTACTCAGATGTAATCAATCCACTTGGTGCTCCCGAAAATTGCCGTATTGCCATTTTTCTTCAATTTTCTTATTAACCTTTTTATATTATTTTTTATAAAGCCAAACTAGTAGTTTTGATGGTATTGATTTTTCCCTATTTGTATCTAGTGTTTATATTTTTTTCTGTTATGATATTGCACAAAAAATCCAGAGACGTATTAACAACAGAATATTTCGTTACTGGAAAAATCTTAGGGACGATGTAAATAATGGCCCTACTATTGAAACCATCAATCAAATGTTTCCTGCACTGAAAGAAAAACTCTTGGTTGATTCAACTATTTTTAATAGCATTGCAACGATTCATTCAAAATCGTTAAATGAACTAAGGAAAATAGTTATTTTTACTATGTTAATATAGTTAATTTAACGATATAAAAGTAGTTGGCTCTGGTTATACAAAAAATATCGCAACGTTCATGAAATCAACTGTTTTAATTGTTTCATAACCACGAAAATTAGTTGATAAATAGAAAATATTCATCAATTCACTCAAAACTTCAACGTTTCGAATTATCAACAGTTTTTATGGTACTTAAACTACTTTGCAATAGTTGATTTCAACAAACGTAATTCAGTGAGCAAAGTCTTTGGAATTATTCTACGCAAAGTAGAATAGTTTCAACATTTGGACGTTTTTCATGCTCCGAATGAAATTGTTTATCAACCACGCGTTATGGTGCATAAAAGTAATCAACCATTTTCTTATGGTTGTTTTAACTATAGCCCTAGTTGATGGCAAAACTAAGGAAAACTGTTGATTTTTCATACTCCTCATACTCATACTCCTATTCTATCATAGAAGTTTCATATGATACATGGCAAAATTGTGTTCGGTTTGCTGTTCGATATAATTCATATTCATGTTATGCTGTGAAGCCTTTATATTACGTTGCATGACGCTAGTTTGTTCACAATACAGCGTTTTCCGCTGTGGCAAAACAGTGGGCTGCGGCAAAGCGCAGTCAAAAAATTAGAATGCACTGTTTTGTATAGTAACGCGCACAATGGCTGCGGCCGAATTTGCGGCAGCGGCAGAATTTGCCAAATTTCTAATTTTGCCGCACTGCTAGCGGTGATACCTACCATAGGTTGGCATCACCACTAGGTTGAAGTAAATCTGATTGAATTAGGTTGAATGGTCTGGTGGGATAGACAAGCGATGGCTGATGTGCATTGTGATAAGCCAACCTAATCCTCGTACAACAGGATTTAGCAATACAAAAGAAAAAAAAATGAATTTGGTTGGTGCCTTGATTGCATTGACAGCGACATTGTCGCTGCATTGTGATACACCAAATTCAACTGCGGCATTCACGCCTCCCCTGCCTATATTTCGTACTATGTATATGGTTGGAATACCATTGTTTGTGGTTGCTTACTTTTTTTGCACCACGGACGTTGTTTATCAACCACGCGTCATGGTGCATAAAAGTAATCAACTATTTTTTTATGGTTGTTTTAACTATAGCCCGTAGTTGACGCAAAAACAACTAAGGAAAATTGTTGATTTTACCAAGATTTTTCTTTCAGTGTGGAAAAAGTTGGAGGGAGAGCACCAGATCTCGGTCGCATTCCGGGTGAAGTGCTGAAGTCAATATTTCATCAAAGTCTTAAGCCGCCGCCAAATGATGCTACCAACACCCTCCAACGTTCGGCACTTGATGGTTGGACGCATCATGTGGCCGATGCGCCAGCTACAAGCGCTCAATGTCCAGCGTCCAACGTTGGCGCTGGAACATATTAGGCCTGTTGCCGGTCTTTTAAGTCGGCGCCAAACCCGGCGCCAAACGATGTGGTGAACATTTGATTCAAACATTTGCCTCCAACGTTTGAGTCAAATATTAAAAGATCGGCAACAGACCGAACATGTTCCAGCGCCAACGTTGGACTTACTTGAAGGACAAACTATTCTTGACCTACCTATTCCAAGCTCTACAGGTTGTTACACTCTTTAACAGCCGGTCAACCATTAGTCCTAAGTGAACTAACGGGTGGATAGTTCGGGCGGCCTCTGCTCGTGGAGGTGGGGTGGATCTGGGCGCCAATTGTTTCCCGTTTCGAGCTACCATCGCACTTCCGCGCGCAAGCGAGATGTCGCGACAATTCGTCTGGATTACACAATATGCCACCAAAACCGTAAAAGAAAACCATATAATCCAAATTATTTTCCGTTCACAGTCTTTATTACTACTAAATTTTTTAAAAAGCAAGCCAAACTTAATTCAATAAAATACAACTCAGATTACGTTATTCACACCCGGCTTCTAAAACTTCACTTCAGGTAATGCAACGTTATCATAGGTATCAAATTTAAAATCGCACTTTAGAATACACTTCTATCTGACAAATATCCCATTTTGGATTTTATAAGCAACAAGGTAGTAAAAAATTAGTTTTATATCCTAATCAAAAATAAGCGCCCAATATGGGCTAATCTCTTGGAATTGAGCAAAAATTAATTTTCATTTTAATTGCAAAACGAAGCTAGCGTGGTACGATTTACCTTACAAAAGAACAAGAAATGTGAAATTAACAATAGATCGATGATGGAATGTCCCTAGACAAAATACAATTTTGTCTATTTTTCTTACATATTCACAGAAATGTTCCCCGATGCTTGATACAATTCAAATTTATATAAGCATTACTATGTTCACATTTGATTATTCTTTCTAAAATTAAAGTTTCCTTAAATAATTTGCAAATATTTTAGACCTTACGTGCACATATCTCAATCTCTAATGTAATCATCTGACCCACGCACTTACAAAAACAGCTGACAAACACTAAAAATTCACCTCAAAATCACTCATGCCCCCAATACAAGCCAACTTTTCCCGGAATTCAATTTGACTTAAATCATTCATTTCGCACCCAAGCCATTTATCAAAGTGCCATCAACGGAACAGATTTCATATACCACCCAATCATTTATCTCGATAGTACTGAACCGTCCGAGAATCGGGAAGATATATGGCGGGAAAATACTATATGTTCGGTTGCTTGGGTTGTGCTCTCGAAAGGATAGAGTATATCTGGAGAACTCACATTTCGATGATTCGAGCTTTTCCTCGGTAGAGTTCGAATTTTCAGCCTTGCTTGCACTGAATCTGAAATCCATCCAACAACACAAAGACCGTAAAACTAAAGATTCAGCCCCCCGTTCAACACAGTAAATCACGACTTTTGGGCAGTAGTGTGATAAACAGCTATCTCGTTTTTTTTTTGGGCCCATAAAATTTCTTTAGTGTTTTCATGTATGTCTGTTGGCTGAATGCGGAGATTCAATTTTGAACCAGGATGAGAAAAGGAGTGTTCGATGTTGTTTAGAGAACAAATAGGAGAAATTCTGACGATGGAAAATTCGATAGTTTTATAAGGTGCAAGATTTACTGATTTAACACAAGATATGCATACAATAGCAATGATAACATTGGTGGCTGTACCACATACTCGTACATCTTCAAAAAGAATTCTCATCGAGAAATCCAATAACAAATTAAAGGAAGTTTTTTATAGATTGACATACAGCAAAAAACAAAATTTAGGACAAAAACTGTTGGAAATTTTCAATAAAAAGATTCAGGAAACCTCTTAACGAATACCTGTCTATTTTGATTTTAACTTCTTGTTGGCATTGCTTCGCTACTTTTTCAAACTCACTATTTCCACTAATTTTCCCGTTGGTATCAAAACTCAAGCTTCTACTTCATTCCACATCGAGCTTTGAATGCTACCTCTCTATCTCTACCAGAACGGTAATGGCAAAAGGAAATCATACAGCACCGTTCAACCGTTTCCGTTTTGATATCAACCCAAACAGTTCGACTGAACTTTGGTACGGTATCAAACGTCATGGAACTTAGTCTTTGAATAGATGGAGTTTGGTATTGACTCCCATTCACAAATCATTTATGAGCCTCTAATCGTAATGATAAACGACTTCCTGTATCCTTTGCCGTGTTTTTCGTGTTGAGTCATGAAAAAGTTGAGTTTTGCTCGTGGCCTTTTTTGCCGGACAGAAGCTTGTTTAGTTGCAAAGTATTCGATGATGAATATTAGTTGGTTGGACTAATATGCTTCAAAGTATAAAGCGAAGAATATAAACTTTTCAAGTATTTTTAATGCAAATTTAAATACGGTTTCTTTAATCAAGCAACAAACAAAGGTGAAATTTTCAAGACTTTATTTTGAAAATTTTGACCGAACAATTCGAATGTGTGGCCTTAAGACAATACGGAGTTGTTGTTTTGATTGATTTATTAAATTTATACTAGCTGTGTCTTTTGCATCTTAGTTCAAGTCAGGTTAGGCTAATTTGCAAAATATGATCCAGATTAACATATATAAGTTGCTACGTTAACGATAAAGCTCTACTTGATGGTCCTCAGCCGGGAAATTTTACCAACGAAGGCCGAAAATTGAGCAAGAAATACAAAAATTTACAAAAAAAAACACTTATCAATACAACCTATTAAAGAAAAACAAGTACTTCTGTTGTAAGTGGCCAAACATTTTTTTAAAGATACCAGTAAGATATTCTTCTTTGCGTGCTCGTGCAAGTAGGTCTATTAGGTTAGTACCGATACCACCAAAACGGTATCTTTGGACACCATGCAGTAGCTACTGGCGATATGCAGGGCACCTCTAAAGTGGACGCTAGTAACGCACGCTCTAAACTTCTTTGTTTGGAGAGCGTCCACCCGAATTTTGGTCCCCTAAAGTAAGATAGAGCTAGTTGCCCCCATCAGCAACCTCCGTCTCATTTTGCCGGAGCCACGATCTTGGCCATCAACCTGCTCAACGAGCCAACAGCTCTTAGAGCCCTATCACAGACCGTGCGGATATGATCCCAGTAGATCAGTTTAGTATCCAGCGTTACTTTCAGGTAGCTCACCGACTTACTTGTCCCCACAGTCATCGTGATGACAATTGGTATCCTCCACTTTGTCACCACATCAATAACTATCTTCGACAGCACCAGCTGTAAGCCATGGTTGGTCACATACCGTTTCACCCTCCTCATGACTTTAAGTCTGAATTGAGCGGACTCGATGGCTCTAAAAGTGATCACTGCTGCCACGTCATCAGCATAAATCACGAAATATATATCCATTGGCACTTCTAGGTACAACAGTCCACCATAAACGATGTTCCAGAAGTCGGATCCAAGAAAAGACCCAAAAGAGGTAATAAGGTAGAAAACAAGGATTCTCCAAAGAGACCTGATGCATTACAGAGCAGCTTATGACCTCTTCACGTAGCTCGTTTCGAAAAAAAAGGCTCAGATTATGCTGATCAGTGAGCCTTACCAAAGGACGGACTCGCATACTTGTACTTGTACGTGCAAAAGATATATTTCTCGTGTTTTACGCTGGCAACGTGCTTTTTAGCTACCTCGACCTCCTCAGTAAACGTGAGACAATCGACGTCTGTAACCCCAATTTTGGCTCTAAGAGCCATTAGTTTCACGGCCTTTTGGCATTCCATGGCTGTTAATATCGAGTTCTGGAGCCACACCAAGTGGGTTCTAATAAGACCCCCCCTTTCTGTAGTTTTCCTCATTCGATGGCCCCATTTTTGGCCAGCCAGCGTACGTTTTTCTTGAAGCTTGTTTAATTGTTTTTACCGCTGCTTCCGTCTACTAATCTTCCGTTTTTTTTAGGATTCGTTCTTCACAGAATGTCTCCTGAGTGTCCTTTGTTTTTGTTGATATTTCCTATGTATTTTTCTATCACGGTCATACACTGAACAGGCTCATGAGCCATAGCCTCTTTCCTAGCATTGTTTTCTTGTATCTCCTCCAGACAGGATTTTTGTATTCTTTTATTTTAGTGGGGTTGAGTGACACCCGGAATCACTACGAGTGTAATCTTCAGTTGAATGGAATAGCGTGTGCGTTTGTTGATATTCTTTCTCTGCCAATTCCAGCATGTCACCCTTCATCTGCTCTGATATATTTTTTTGGACTGAGGCGACTTGTAACATTTTTTGTCGAATCAGCTTACATTTGGCAAGCATTTCCCGTTTAGCGGTCCGCTCGAGCCTGATATAATCTATTTTAGGAGAGTTTCGCGCAGAGTTTAGTCATTTTAGGAGAGTTTCCCGAAATTTCTTCAATATATTCCTGTCTTAGATCTTTGGGCGTTGCAAGAGACTGTTTTGGAGCTATTAGCTGAACAGGAGTTCTCAAGACACTTGGTTTTCTCAAAAAGGCAAATTATACGATAGAAGCACTTGCCAAGTTCCTCCAAGTTTCTCTGTTCATTTGTTTGTCTGCCGGTTTCTCCGTCGGTACTTACGAGTGAGACAACTACCTTTGACTTTACTAATCAATCAGAAATCAACCGACGTAATTTCAAAAATATTGGGCACTATTATAATAATAGGCTAACCATATTAGTGAACCAATATTAATTTAAATTATACAATTTTTTTCGCTATAACAGCCACACTACTAATCTTCCCTCCCAATCACTGCAGATGACTTTCATTTTTTGCATGCTCAAAGCAGCTAACACTCTCCATCGTTAACTGCATTTTTCCTCACAGTTAGCAATTTTCGCTTAGTCATTCGTTTCATTTACAAATCCTATTTAGCTGCCATGCCGCAAGGGAGCGTCCTCTCTAAATTGTACACGTAAGAAAAACAAAAGATTTCAATAAAAGCAACCAGGATGCTAGTGAACAGCAGTTCGACCTTCATCTCCTGAAATATCCTACTACAGCAACTATTAAAACAAAAATGGACCGAACATTAGACCCATTCGACATTTATGCCAAATGACCACGGTATGTGGCCAAAACCTGACTGCCTGAGTGTAGAAAGACCGACAGCTTTTGTAGAAGAATGACGACTTCCGAAATGACCACCAACATTCAACGAATACTATGGAGTCCTCCCGAGACAATGACCATGCTGAAATCACATTTCTGCATCACACGGCTACAATAGGATAATATTTTGTATGGTTTTTTTTTGCTTTAACTGCTTCACCGTCGATTCCCCGTTAAAGATCACAGGGAGTCTGGGGCCGAGAGAAATTTTTCGGAAGTGAATCCTGGGGAGCCGTTGACAAAACGACGAAAACGAACATAACGACATGTCCTAATGTTATGTCTCCTGTCGTTGATGTGGTCTCGTACATGTGCTTTTAATGTTTATGTCTGCGACTAATGTGCATATGTGGCATAGTCGTGAAGAAGAATTGGCGAAACAGCGGAAACGGAAACAAGTGGAAAAAGGATGTAGAATGAGATTTTTTTCAAGAAGGATGTAGATTGCATTCGATGAATCTTCTTGTCGTCAGCAGATGTACTCAAAGACCATTTGACAATATGTTACGCGGAGTTGTGTGGAGAGAGAAATAATAACTACTGCAGTGGTCGAGAATGAGAATAGTAGCTGAGGTTTTTTCAAGTATATTTTTTATCACTTCGGTAAGACAAATAAATAAAATAAAGCAAGGAACATATGCCCCATTCTAGCGAAATAGAAAAATGCAATATCTTAGATGTTCAATTTGAAGCTTCGTTATTGCTGAAGTTACCGTGAAAAATTCGAAAGTTGTTCATCAAAAATAAATAGTTTCAATTTTCGAGCACTACAATTGAAATTTTAAGTTCCGAAAACGTGTAAAACCATGTAAAAATTATTGCGCCCAATGTGGGTTTTACATTTTTTCATACTTAAAATTGATTAAATATGACAGGTGTTTTGGTTTGTTCTATTAGTTGGTATGATTGAGTTCTATGACGAGTCTAAAAAGCTTCGCATTATTTATTTACATGATTCATGTTTGCTTCAGCTGAATTCTAATAACGGTGAGCTTATTGATGCAACAAAAAATGTTTTTAATTTTTGTCATCAATAAGCCTTTAAAATTAGCTGAAAGTTAAAACGACAATTTTTTGTTTATTATCCATTCAAAAGCATAATTCTGGATATTCATAAAAAAATTTGTAAATTTAGATTAAATCTCAATTATGTTGAGAAACTTCGAGCAATAAAACTCTGAAAATCAATAAAAAGTGCGTAGGCATGAGCTGAATGTTCTAGTTTTTTCGAACGTCTCTGATATTTTTTCTTATGATTGTGGCATTTTTTCATAGACATTGAATTTAATCAAAATGTAACTACAGTACTAACGTCAGTCTTAAATTCGATATAATCTGCCTTCGTCGTTCTTTCAAAGCCATCAATGAGTTAGAAACTCAACGATTCTATTACGTCCATTCAAACTCAACATTTAACAGTTGGAATTCCACATTGATTGAAACATGGTATTTCTGAATCAGAAATCTACAATTCAAAATTCTAAGTTAAATAGCTAGCTGTCTTTTCCATAAACATACTTGCTATGGACCATCACATCGCTGCAAAATGGCCAAACAAAGGAACATTACAGCAAAGTGGATATCGAATATCGTGTAAATTCAAGTCATTTAGACAGATCCTGTGAATTGGCTGCATACAAGAAGTGAAGGGAATTCGAAACGTTTGTACGTTTACAATCAACGCAGCCACTACTAATGCTGGCTAAATGATGCTCAGTTTCAGATCAAGTACCTGTAAAGTTTTCGGTAGAGAAAATGGTGCACAACAGGGAAAACAGCTAGGACATGGGGAAGAATTTGGGGGAATTTGAAGGCAGAAGCCGAGCTGCATTACGATGTTGTATTAAATTTCATGAAGTAATAATGAGAAAATTTCATAATAGTCGATATTTGAGTATTGTAAGGATATATTTTTTTAATAATCTTTTTTTTAAAGAGTTTAATAATCTTTTTTTTAAATCTTTTTTTTTAAAAAGACACGTTGAAAAGCTTTCGATTCCGTTCAAACTTCAAGACATCATTGAACGCAAATTAATTGTTTGAATTTATTAGCGCATTGTAATAGTTTAAATTAAAATTAAAGTATCTAGAATGAATAATGAAGAAAAATTTAGTTTTGTACACCAAACCTTGATTGATATATTTTTTGTCGTTTTGTACACTTTGAGGCCAAATTTATTTGTAACAATAAAAATAATTCTTTAAATTGACATATATTTTGGCTTTGTTATTGAGCCTTGACCCGAAAAAACTTTCCATTATACGTTCGCGATGGCCTGGCTGGGCTAATTAATGTTTTTGTATGGAAAAAGGTGAGGTATTTTGATTATTGTTTCTATATCGAAATCAATGGGTGGCGTGACTCCTCCAATTCTATCAGGAGCCATAGCCCCAATACTATCAGGGCCTTAAAGATGTGCGCCCCGCCTCGGGTCCACTCAAAATGGAGGCAAGATCTTTTTTCCCATTAGCGTTTAGCGATATTCATACCTCCTTTAGACATTACGTGTGTTGACACATCTCGGCTGAGTCTATTACAGCCAATGCCTGAGAGTTTGTTGGCTAGGTTCTTTAGGAACAGAAGCCCCTTCCCTTGAAATTTGAATATTATTGCAGTCCCTTTTTTTGATTACGGATGAAATACAAGTAGCAGTTTTTCTTTCTTGGTGCTTCTCCACACTATTTTTGTAATAACCCACCCCAGTCGCGTAGAACTAGCAAAGCAGCACACTAGCAACAGTCGAGTGTTCCGCTAAATGCGGACTAGGCGCCGTTACGGCCATTTCTAGGGCACCCTGCTCTAGAGGCAACTAAATATTTTTTTTGCCTCGTTGATGGTTCGCCATCAAATTACCTCCTTGACAGTCTCTTGACTGAACTTCGGTTTGGTTGAGTTGAACTGCCAAGGATCAATTATTTAATTCAATTTGCTACAGTGGATCTTGTGAATGGAACAGTTAAACACTACTAAGTGAGCGAGAAAACTTTTCTGTAGTTTGGGAAAAAAATAAATCATTCGCAAAGAAGCACTGTCTGGATCTCACATTTTCCAGAGGATCGCGAAAGCGAAAAACAGCAGAGAGCACCAGTTTGAAAGGTTTTGTTGTTTCATTTAGTCTCGGACACGCAGATCTAGTTTCGGCCTACAGTGACATCCCTGCAAACCAAATGGTTCGAAAAGAGTGCGTTGCAACTCTCTTCATTTTGGCAAATTATTTATGCTTTTTCTAAGTTTTTAAATAAAAAGTTTAAGCAAAGGATAAATTTCTCCCTTATAAGCTAATTATGTTGGCCTTCCGACGAATCGGAGAGGATAATTAAGACCTGGGTCACATCAGTTGTCACATCAGTCAAGTATGCATTGTGTGCTGGTGTCTGATGAGAATCAGTGCATACTTTCGAAACCACTTTGTCAAATAAAATTTTCAATGTAAATAAAAATTTTTTTCAATTTTAATCATCCCGCAAAAACAATTTCAACCTAGGTTAAGTTTAGGTCTTAGTAAGCTAAGCTAATTATGGTTAGACTTAAGCTAGATTTAGTTTAGTAAATTAAATTAGTATTTAAGTATTATATATCTAAATCAACCCCAAGTATTGTACTTTATAATATTTTAAAAGTGTAAAATGAAAAATAAATGAATGAAGAAAAAATATAATCCAAATCGAAAAAGAGCCAGCAGGCCAAAATAAGATAGCCGCTAAATATAAGATCTTTCGTGTTAAATTTCCCTTAAATTAAGTAATCGATGTACTTTTTAATGAATAAAATTATTATTATTATTATCCCTTATAGGCTAAATATATTCCCATTTCTTCAGAGATATCAATGTTTTGAAAGTAACCTATCCTTTTCTTCAATGTTTACCTGGTTAACCGATACCCTCGAAATATTTTACCCTCAAAATATAAACATTTGTTAGAAAATTGGAATATATTTAGCTTTTAAACAAAAAAATTGTCTTGCACCGCCAAATCTCGGTACTACGCCACCCGGCGGGACCGAGCGAAAGTGTCATAGTAGCGCGAGTGGCATAGCACTGAGGGAAAACGTCTCGACGAACTGCTTTTTCTGAATAAAAGTACATATTTTGGGCTTGACTGAAACCAAGAATTTTTAATGTTTCTCTATCATTGTTTATATTTAAATTCATAATTTACCCTACAAAGTTACACTACTGAAGAATGATACATAATATCCGAATTTACTCTGTCAAGTTTTCTATTAGTTAAGCCCAAAGCTCTCAAAAATTGTTGGCTGGCGCATCTCTCTTGAATGTGATGCCGTGGCGTTTTTTGAAATCGTCCAGCCAACCATCGCTCGCCATGAATTTTCAGAGGTGCATAGGCTCGGCCAGTTTGATTGCCTTCTCCTTCATCACATCGCCGCTGACATGCAGATTTTTCTCTCAAGCTTGTTTCAACCATATTAGCACGCCCTCACCGACTTTCGGGTTTTTAGTATGCAGATTTTCCCCTCAAGCTTGTTTCAACTATATTAGCACGCCCTGATCGACCTTCGGGTTTTTTAGCTTACGTTAGCTTCGTGTGCTTTGATGAAACTTCAACTGTGATGGCCGCCTCGATTGCATCCTTCTTGCTGAGACTGCCCTTCACGGTAGTTCTCTTGACTTCGATACCCCATTTCTTGCTTATTTCTCTGGCCAGCTTAGACTGATTCCGCTCGTTCTACGCGGCATCGATGATCTTTTTTTTCTCCTTCAGTGCTCGGACTTCTGAGCTGACATTGTAGGCTACTTTTTGAACTTCACTAAAGTACGAGATCACAATTGCGTGCGTGTGTAAATAATAATGCATTATGCACTAGCAGATAATAAAGAATAAATTAGCAAATATATAATGCACTAGTAAATTATATAAATGGTGTGAACAGTACGTGTGTCTTACGGAAGACAATATCATCGCATGTTTTGAGCCTTTCTGCCCCTGGTCCCTGCCATATTTTAGGCCACGGCACATCTATGCCCTCCATCATCTCTTTTTCTACTACCTATTAGAGAATTTCCGACTTTAATTCGAAAACGAACTTCATATAAATTCACTGACTAATTCTTGCAAGTGTGTATGTGTAGAAACTGTAAAACTGTCTAGCAAAACTCGAAACCTATTAGACATACCAAACGACTGAGATTGAATCTTCAGAGGTGACTCTGTTGCAACTATCACGCTTTCAAAATACTGCAAAGATAAAGACACAAACTTTCCCATGTGCATCCAAACCTCTTCGTGTATGCCTTAATGAATCCCAAACGCTATAATATTACAAATGCTCCCTGGTGGATACACATGTACGTTCAAATGAGTTTCGAAGTAAGTTCGAAATACCATTGCCGATGACTACAACTAGCACAATTGTATCAGATATCGTTGCCAGGATGCTCCTCAACAGGACGAGAATAGAGCAGATAGTTTCGATTTACGGTAGGTAATAAAGCGATTCAAGAGTTTCGAATGTAAGTTTGGAATTATGAGTACCGTAATGGGACACTTGGTATGTCATATAGTTGCTTGTGAATGGATAAATTCCATTTATCTAATATTGAAACTGAGGGGAGTTTATTAGAGTCAAATGAAGATGTGATAAAGTGATCAAAATGCTTGGAATTCAATTGTATAGTACATTAATTAGATGAATGGTACATGTGTGGGCTGTTGCGATTGTAATTAAATCGAACGAAGCGATTAAAGAAGGCTAGAGTCTAGGAAATAGATAATTTTGATGTCCATATTGGCTACGAATAGCTTTTGAAAATAGTTTGCACAGCACATGGAAACTAAAGCTCACATAAAATTCGTTTTTACTGGAGCAACATTCTGATTTCTCTCGCCTGGGTGGACGATTTCTTCAGCCCATCTCAACCATCACTAAAACATTAGATTTTGTCCCTTAACTGTCTGCTTGCGTTGTTCATCATGTTTAGTTTATTTGGTTTGATCTCGGAATAGAATCTGCTCAGTATACCGTTGATCGTCCTTCTTTTTTACTATATGTGCGAAGTTCAGAAGAGTCTGTTGTCAAAATGTTTAACTGCCCGTTGCCACTCTATCGTCTGTAAGCTCTGATTTTGAAATATATGATCTTTAGAAATATGGCTTGCGTCTTCTCGGCATTTATTTGAATTTCCCACTTTTGGAAATATTCCAATAAGGTATCAATGCAGGTTTGCAGTTTTGTAGACATAGCTTTCGCTTGCTTCGAGGTATAGTACATGCATGTATCACCGGTGCACAATGCTACTGCTGCGTAAGGACTATAAAACATAAGGAACAGTTATGAGCCTTACGAGACTTCTATTTCTATTGTCCGCAACATGCCAGACTATATCAAAAGCCTTTTCAGCGTTGGATATGGCGAAACCCGTTGATATACTTTCGTTAAACCCTGTACAAATGTGCTACACTACCGTTGCGAGCTGGAATTAAGTAAAATGTAGTCACTTGAAGCTAAATTCAACCTCCGGGATGATATATTTTTCCTTAAGCCGGTCGAAAAGAAGACACTCAGCAATTTTTTCTACGGATAATAGGGTACTTATATGGGCCTAATTATGAAGGAAACGATGGTTTTTTGCCTGGTTGATACACAACTGTTCAATTCACTCTCTTTCAAACCTCAGAGAAACTTCTCGTTCAAAAAATAGCGTTGATTATGTCCGTCATAGCCAACGGAATATCCGTGTGTTGTCAACAAGACGTCCCAGCCATTCGTTATCAATTGAGTCAGGTACAGGTGCTTTCCGCTTATTTATTCCATTGACTAGCTGTTTAATTCAACTGAAATTAGTTGGTCTACTTTATGAGTCTCTTTTTGGCACTGAGGCAAGGATTCAATCAACAGACTCAGCAATTTCTTCTTCGTTGACAACATTATTTTCCGTACTGTACAATTTTTCTGTAATTGAAGCTCGAGTATTCCAGCCAAGAACTCCGCCGTGCAATCAATATCAAATTTCCGCCCTTTTTGCCCATGTGTATATTTTTTTGTTTTTGTGCCAATAATTGTTATCCCCAGGTTCTATGGTGTGCAGAAAGTCACCCTACTTTGTTCGATCCAACAGCTGATGGTATTTGTGAACTGGTTTGCTCCTGTTCTTATGCTAGACACACCAGTACTCTCTTTTTCGAGTTCTATTCTTCCTCCTTAAGAGATATTTTATGTTTATAGAGAGCTCGTAAGAGTTCGTCCCTTTTATAGGAATCTGAATCGTATTGCCTTTTTTCCTGCTTAATTTTGACTTATATATTTACTCTTATTCTATTTATTTCTTCGAAATTTTCGTTCGCCATTGCGTCCTGGAAAGACGACGTTGAGACGATGAAGACGATTTCCATATTGAAGTGTACCGGCTTGGGGTCGGATGAAGATTTATCAAGGAGGCAATATATATTTCTGTCCGATTTCAAATCTAGTGAATAGGAACCGCTAGAAAGATTTATTTTTGCCGTAAAGTAGAGAAATTGAGTAAATTTAGAATAAATGTTTTACCAAACGTACGGCTTATTACAACCAACCTGAAGGCTACGTACCACTTTGATGCAATTAGTCCAACGGAAGCCATAAGCTAGAAAGATTTCTAAAGTCACCACTCGCTAGAGTTTCAAAATTGAGGAACGCAAACACTTTTTAAATATTTTCAGTATAGGATCTTTATCACCTGCAAACTTGAGTAGAGCATCTCTTAGAACAAAAATGATTAAAGAAAAGTATACCACAACTGATTCAAGTCAAAATCAATCTGCCCTGTAAATTTCGTTTCCATCCGATCCAAAGCGAAAATCCCACCAAACGGATTTCATAAAAAATATTTGTCTTCTTTTAGGCACTCTGCGCCCGCATAGGGTTAAATATTTCAAAAGCGTCATCACGGCCAATATGAAACTATACTTGTTTTTTTTCAACATTTCCGTTGAAATATAGAAGTACTCGAAAATTCACTAAAATGACCGTAGCTATTAAAGGGTTAAAGATATCTTAACCTACACCAAACTTGGATGAGCTCCTTATACAAATCCTTAAACGAAATGGTAAGACACTTTTGTATTTTTGGAAGTTTTCTCAAAAAAAAAACTGTAAAGAAGGCAAAACCCAAGTACCTGCTTTATTGAACTAATGGAAGGTTATTGAAATTTCAATGGGAAAAAGTTTGATTCTTTAGTTACCCCTTAATGAGTTTTAATAAAATGCTTGAAAATTTGCTGCTATATACAGATAAGACATGGAAACGTTCGAAATAAAAAGAATGGATGTTTCACTTCTGGCATTCTATTTGATAGAGAATTAAAAAGATGATTGAGATATATTTTCGCGGAAGAAAGTTCCTCGCCGCTTGAATAGCACCCTTCAGTTCGTTCAGCGTCTGGTATGGCTTTCCACTACGGTAAACAGTACGTAACAGTTAACTCCAGACACTTTCAATTATATTAAGATCAGTTGGGCATTTTAACACCTTTAACGGAATGGCGTTCGCGGTGTAAATAAAGCTGAAAGGGGAAATCTTCAAAAGAAATTCTGACTCAATTTTGCTGGATCTAGCCACTGCTTTTCATGTTACCCAAAATAACCCTAATTTCAGTTTTTCTTTTACACCCAATTTCGGCCGAAACTATAATTCCACCTCCGACCATTTAACGCCTGACTTTTAACAAAAGATCTTTTCTCAAATCGTTTAAATTATGCGACCAGCCATCACGTCCATTCAGACAAAAAAGTTTTTCGTGGTTAAAATTACTTTCCGCTGCAGGTTTTTCCATTTAATGTGTACATGGGCAAACTTGATTTTGTCTTCTGTGTGTTTTGCAGTTAGCGGAGGCTGTGTTTATCATTTCCTTAAATTTTAGGAGTTGAGTCCTTTTTATAGTACTTTGTACGCTCTAAACTTTCACTTCACACCTTCCGCAGTGATTTGCCTTGTAGTGTTCGTTGAATTGGATGCCATTCTTAAAATTGCACATTCTTCCCGTTGATTTGGACTTTTCGCTTTCCTATAATTTTCATTACCTCTAAGAAGATCCATCATTACATATTTTCAACAACTTATCCCCCACTTTTACCATCTTTTTTCGCATTTAATATTATTTTCACTTCTTCCGTAAGTTTTTTCCTTGAACAATTTTTCACAAAGACTTGAAACTTTTGTTTCAAGAATCCACACTTTTTGCTATATTTCACGATACAAATTCACAAAATAAAATTCTATAACGGCGAGATTTTAAAATCTGCTTTATAATTTTGTACATTCAAGGATCTTTTAAAGATCTTTTCAAAACACATTAAGGAGTAATTGAAGAACCTCTTTTCTTATGGAAATTTTAGTAACCTTTCATTAGTTCAATAATGCAAGCACTTGGGGTTTTCCGTTCTCTCAGTTTCTGAATGTTAAAAACATTGTGGAGTTTCATCATTTTGAAGTGTATATCCATATCCTCGGAAAATTTCAGCTCGATAGGATTGAACACATCAATTATGGACAATCAGTATCAATTTTGGATAATGTTTAAGTTAAATTTATGAATCGAACAGAAAATTATATTTCGTTTCAGGAAATCAGGGGTTCTTATTCCTTTATTAATTTTTATGCAGTTAATTCTTTTTTATGATCTCTCACAACGAACTCGAAATAGAGTTCCCACCGAAAAAGTGCCATAACTGTGGAAGTAACCATACTGCTAACTAAATAGAATATCAAGTACCCACATAATTGACAGGAAACGTGAATTCTGCCAATAATTTTCCTCTCTACTATAATTATTTTAAAGATTATGAACTGTTGCCACTCGAAAAGACAAAGTCCTTTTCACCTAAAAGTTAGGTGCATATTTCTTTCATCCTTCAAGATTTTCAAGTACATAGTATAACAAGCGTTCAACGTTTTTCTTCTCGGCCAGTCATGTTAATTTGTTTCTCTATTAAATAAAACAACCAGACCATTATTTCCTTTAAAGAGTCACTTAATTCTTGCTTTTCATAAATTATCAGCTCATATCCTTCGTAAATCTTTACTAAGCCACAAATGCATCACCTCCTCATAAATCGTCTCCGGGCCTTTCACCATATTTTCATTGCATGATGAATCTCTAGCATGGGAAAATACAATCCCGAGAACAAAGTCAACATTATGTTGATAAATGAAATTAAAAAGGATTTGTCGCTACATATTCGTAAATTTATTGCTGCCATGCATAAATTTACGTCTGAGCCGAATAACCAGTATCTCCTCTTTCTACCTTTCAAGGAACACAAAACTTAGACGGTCTACTTCGATGACCAGCTCTGAAGTCCTTGAAATCCTACAAGCTTATATTTAAGATCTTTACCAGCAAACCGGCTTCACTACTACCATAAAACAACAATACGATACGGCATCACTAGCCGCGCCTAAGCTTCCTAAGATATACGTGCGCTTACGTGAAAAGTTCGCCAAAAAGTACGCTCGGTATACCGCATGAACCCCTCTGCCAACAAACTGTGAAATCTAAAAGGCAAGCGGAACGAAACGTACGTTACGAACGAATATAAATATTTTTGTGGGCTAGAGTTTAGGACATTATAAAGCTGATAATGTTGGTTTGTAATTAAATATAAATTATAGTGTTTTTATGGAAATGCATCCTTGAGCTCACAAAACTTTACCGTGGGTCGTCGAGTCTTTCCCTGAACTCTTGGTGGGCTGGCAAGTAGCTACTGTAGTAATGGTTTTTCTCTTGTAATGTATACGCGAATCATTCGTTTATAAGCCCATGCAAAACGGAAAACTCATTGGGACATACCAAAAAAGCGGTGGAATAATATGCAAGCTTTCATGAAGCTAGCGATTAAAAGATATGCCAGCGACCACACGAACTTGGTTAAAATATGTAATCTCGAAAAGTATGTTTGTCGAAAGGATTTACTTTTGGGTTTCAGAGGTTGAGGCAATGGAAAGGATCTGTGTTTTATTTGGTTTTTAGTTTGTGCGGTAAAATATGTGGGCTAACAGATGTAAATTAGTAAGTTTCATTTCTCTAAGTGTAGATTTAATGATAATTCGATGGGATTATGAAGATAAGTTGATGATGTTTGAATATAGAATGATTTATTATTCAGGAGTGTTGTAATTTTTACAATTCAAACCGACATAAAATGAACAGTCGAAGCAGTTTTCCTGCTCATCTTATATCTTAGTTTACATTCTCACATTATCACGCACATCATTTTCATATTAATCATGATACAAAATAAGCAATCTCATCAGCTTAGCTCTCACTTAAAACGATTCTAGCAAATCGCCCTCCAGACATCTATCTAAATCCTAGATATAAACTATCATCAAAACTCATAGACACCGCATAGCAGCCTTTCATCCAAAATCAAATTATATCCCTGACTTCAGCAGCTACGCACACACAAATCTCAAATCCAGTCATCCATCCATTCAGCTTTCGGATCCATCTTAATCTATTTACAAAAGACGAATCTTTGCTTCCGACCAATTTTCTCCGCAAGCGATACAACATGAGATTCCCATTAAATTATATTCCGTTTTCAGTTGTATGAAGACGATTCGTATCTGCAATCACAGCACTGACTTTCATTCGACGTCCTCGTTGTCGGCAGTTTCGAAACACTAAGTCTGCTTACCGTTCAACTTAATGTGCCAACGCCACAATGAATTTCATGATTATCACACCTGAATTAACACGAACAACCCACAAGACATTCATCAGTTTATTTCAAGCTCACAGCCCCCTTCCTCTCTATGCTTCATCGTCAGTTCCCAAAACCATACTCAGCAAAATTGAGATTTTCCTAGACTAACGACGACGACTAGGCAAAGAGGAAGACCTACACACCCTCATCTCAGCCTTCATTCCTTCGTCGACGTCTTTTCAGCTTGGCTTCGAGTCAATCCAGTTTGATTCCAGGAGTTTACTGAGCTACTACTTCGGCTTCTAGTGCTTTTTGCTATTCCGTAGGCATGTCAGCCTGGTCTTTACCCACTTCACCGAAAAACGAATCAATCCTTCGAGTGAGCGAACAAACGGACCGACATGCTGACTGCCACGACTACCTCGACGACGTCGACAAGGACGACGTTCAACAGATGAAAACATCATGCTGATAGCAAATGTGCTTGAAATTTACTAGGGATTTAGACATACAACCTGTCGAGAACGAATGAACGAACGAGAAATGTTTCATACATCAAACAAAATCAAAGTTAAGCTTCTGAAAGTGTTTCACGTTGATAAGGGTGGCTGCTGGCGGTTATGAAATGTTTGGTTGGGCAGAATCAATGACAGACAGCACCAAGGTAGTCAAGTTCGAAGTGCTTAGGAAAGAGGAGGAAAATATGGAAGATATCTTCAAAACGGAAAATTGATGAAGGAGGAATCAGATTGGAGAAATTGATTGAGATGTTTGTTTCTGATCCTTTTGAAGAGGGATGTAGCTTGCTGTGAGAGCTGTTCGAAAAATTTCCAGATAAACTTAAGCTGAATCGGTTTTGCAAGCAATATATGTACGAAAAAGTTTAGAAAGGATACAAAAATTATGTGCCTTGAAGTGGTGCTTGACTTTGCTGAGCTTTTGTCACAAGAAAGTTGTGTCCCATATCAGTACTTCTACAGATGTTTTGGTGGAAATATAAAATAAGTCCTATAAAAGCGCAGAAACAGACCCTCTAGAAGTCTTTATTGAGAACAAAAGTAGTTATCTGTAAACATAATTAGTGCGTTTTTTCTCCAAACCTCCATCTAGCACTCCAACTAAAACTAAGCACCTAAATTCACTCTTAAACGCAAAAGCGAGTTCTTTGCCATCATAGCAGAACAAGGACACCCAATAATCAAAGATATGATGGCGGAAATATTTCCAAATATGTTCGCTGGCCAAAACTCACCAAATATCCTACTAAACACACGCAA
The DNA here is from genome assembly GCA_963978885.1 of Nemotelus pantherinus. NCBI lineage: Eukaryota > Metazoa > Arthropoda > Insecta > Diptera > Stratiomyidae > Nemotelus > Nemotelus pantherinus. Next base: position 43,902,984 of record OZ022266.1, on the reverse strand, counting down.
ATCAGCCCCACTAACAATGTTTCAATTTTCACGTGAAATGCAAGCTCCTTACTGTCCAAAAAAGTTGACTGATGCAATTTTTAATTAATTTCAAAATTGATATCATGCTGCTACAAAAAAACTTCCTCAAACCCGGCGATCACCTCCGAATTCTCACCTACATCCTATACAGAAACTATAAAATGATGGGAGGGGAGGTTGCATTGCAGTCCTCGCTAGAAGAGATTTCACTTATTATCTCGTCCCTACCCCCATTCTCACGGGAATAAAAGCCACTGCTATAAAAGTGCAAACAAGCTTTTTCGAGTTCGCATTGGTTTCAGCGTACCGGCCACCAAGACCAAAGGTGTTCATTGAAGACCTTGGTGTACTTGATGATCACGAAAGCACAGTCTTCCCTACGGGAGATCTCAGTGTCACTTTCGAGTACAGAACATCTATATTCACGACTTCGTAAGGGCGATAAAAATCACTAATTGAAAGAAGTACCCAAAAATACCACCGACAGAGGAATCAATAAACGACAGAGGAATCAATAAATTTCATAACCAATGTCATAAAGGAGGCAACAGAGGACAACACGATCACAATTCCGGTAAATGATGAACACAATTCTTACGAACTCTTTAAATCGATTAAGCTACTTATACAGAGGATGCATCAACTCCGACGAAGAGCTAGATGCATAGGCGACTCTAGAACAAAGTGGGAAGCAAACCGGCTAACGAACTACATATGTGTTCAGATATACCAACACCAGAATTAGCAGTGCGAGAGTTTGATGCAAAGTACCGAGCCTGGAAATAACACCCTTTGGTGACTGTTTCGAAGCTGCAAGACCAAAAGCAAACCGTTAGTGCCACCGATCTGCGGCACAAAATGTCTTAAAGTTTGGCATCGAGCTACTAGACTCAACAGAAGTGGATCTAGCACAGAAATGCAACACATCCGAACAGAGCCCAACCATACAAAATCGACTGGCCTAGTTATGTTCGACATACCGATGGCCTTCGACAAAGTCTCCTCACTCTTGTCCAGATTATTGGAGCTTTTCTCAAGAGTAACAGATTCTGAGTGAAAAACGACAAACACTTCTCATCGGAGAGGTAATTCGCGGCTGGAGATCCTTGGATTTTTCCAAGGATATAATATACATAAAACATATTCTGTAGACATCCCTAAACTACCCTTAGTTAAACAATCACTATTCGCCGATAACATGTACATTTCCCACACGTCTCGGCAAGCAGAAGCCGTCACTTCAAATCTAAAATTCTCAATAAATACGCTTCTTGGACACTTGCACAAATGGAAGTTTAAGATAAACTCAGACAAAACCCAGTCAATTTTTATCAAGCGGAAGCGGAAACACACCACAAAAACTAAGAATGAACGAACAACGGATTGAATGGCAACGGACGGGCAAGCACTTAGGACTCACTTTCAACGATCGACTAACTTGAACGACACACATAAAAAACAAGCACAGTAGACTTCTTTAAGCCATGTTCTCTCTCATGAAATCCCAGACTAAACAACACTAATTTATACCGTCACTAATTTATAAAGAAATACTAATTTATCACTAATCATCTTCTCTAATTTATAAAGAAATCACGTCTCTAATTTATAAAGATCAATAATTTATAAACAAATACTAAGATTGGGACTACTTATGAAAGTCTTGCATTTGGACAAACCTCAAAAACTTACAAACAAAACCTACTGACCAGCCAAAATGTGGCACTGCATAGAATTTCCCGAATTCCATGGTAAATTAGAAACTTACACGACATACATAAGGACTTTCAGATCGAACAGTAGTAAAATACATACGCAACAAAGCGTTAAAGCTCTTCGAAAAAATAGATGGACAGACTAATAGTACCATGGACTTCTCAAACTCTCAATTCCTCGCTGTCGTCATACTAAAAAATTTTAATTGAATTCTCTAGAACTTTTGTTACTTCCATCCCAGGCAACGACTCGCTTCTTGAAAACCATTTTTTTTTTAATAAAATCACTAGTATTTATTTTATCAAAACGATTTTCATTATACATTCATACACACAATTTTTGCCTTACGGAACTATTTTTAAATGCCCACCAAAAAAAATCGCTTGAGCAATTAGAAATCAATCCGACAAAGCAAAATTTTGTCGCAAAATAACGACCCTACACGGAATCGAACTTATCTTTAACAATTTTCAAAAATTTCGACACTCCCTTTTCTTAGCAATTTTCCAGAACAAAAAATTCTACTAACATTTGATATGAAACTCCTCGGAATGAATATGCACAACAGAATCATCGAAAACATCGCAGAACATAAAAACTGCCCTACATACCATTCTCCAATGTCGTCTACAGTTCATCCGTTAGTTTCTGTGTTGTCTCACCTCTTGCAAATGATAAGAACGCTTCAACTGTCCTCTCTCCTTTAAATTCACCGTCCAAGTTTCCATCCGTAAACCGAAGAACCGTTGGAAAACCGTGTACACTAAATCTGTCTGCTGTATCGGCATTCGACTCGGCATCGATCACTCCGAATTGTACGTCGTCGTCCTGTAAGCGTTTGGCCGCCTCAATGTACTCTGTCTTGGCCGGTTTGCAGTGTTTACACCAGTTGGTGTAAAAAAATAGGATCGTGTGACGCTTACGCTTAACTAGCGAGTCAAAGTTGTCATCAGTGAAAACGGTGACCTTAGGATCGATTGCTTCAACCGGAGCTTGAGTAGTTGCAGCTTCGTTCACTGTCGCTCCCAGCTTAACCAAATAATTGACAAAATCTTTTTCGTTTCGGCCACCTTCATAGGGTGTAACAGTTTTCAAGTAACTGAAGTATTTAATTGTCGGATAGCCACGGACATCGTAGGCTGAACAAACTGAATTGTGCCGGGTACAGTCGACAGCCGCTAGAGCTACTTGAGGATTATCGCTGAATTTGCTAGCAGCTGAAGTGAATTCAGGTTTAGTTCGCTTGCAATGTCCACACCCTGGAATTGATAGCGAATTATTGATTATCCTTCAAGTGAATGTATGTCGTTCTTACAAGGCGCATAGAACATCACAATCACATGCTTCTTTCTCTTTAAAAATGGCTTGAATGTCTCATCATTAAGATGAACGACTTCAGACTCTTCTTCGTCCCATGCTTTCTCCGGAGGTGGAGGTGGTGGAGGTTCACTTGGATCCTATAAATACAGGTTTATTATAAATTTATTTGAAAAAAAAATAATCCGAATTCACCTTCATAAAGGCCACAATTTTGTCAGCTTCGCGAACATTTACATCAAATTTAAACTCCCCGTGCACGAAGTACTTTACAGTCGGATAGCCTTTAACGCCATATTTTTGGCCAATAGAAGATTCTTTTGTAGCATCAAGAGCAGCAAGTATACCAGGAACCTACGATTGAGCGATAGTGTTATTTGACGCTCTTAGTCAAAATACTAATAGAATAACGAAATCCAATTAAAGAGTTCTAAAACATAGGGCTCAGCATAAATCTAGTCAAAAAATACATAGTACCTTGTTATTCTTCATAATCACCGCCGCTTTTTCATATTCCGGTTTCATTCTCTTACAATGACCACACCACGGTGCATAAAACATTACCAGAACCGATTTCTCATCTTTTAACGCTGGCTCGAAACCGTTTGTTGTCAGATGAACAATTTCCGAATTAGTATCCGTCGACCAGTCCTCCTCTTTCGGTTTTGGAGCAGGCACTGCCGCGGGATTTAACATAAACGCTACGAGTGCATCCTTTTTATTTTCTCCGTCGTATGTTTGTTTCATTTTGCCATTTTCGAAGTAGAGTAATGTCGGAAATCCGGTGATATTGTACTGCCTACGTACTATAGTGTTTTCAGGTCGATCAACATCAATTGCAGCCATTATACACTTGTTTTTCAGTTCCGAGGCGGCCGCCGAATATTCGGGTTTCAGCTGCTTGCAGAATCCACACCACGGCGCATAAAACATAAGCATGATCGGTTTTGTTTCTTTCTTGAGAAATTTCACCAGAGTCTGTGTTAGAAAAACAGAGGACATTTTTTTTAAAGAAAATGGTTTGTATACAGCTGCACTATTTAATTTTGAATGAATATTAGATAGAAAGGAAGCGTGAGGGTTACTGGGATTAATTCAGTCAACGTCAAAGAAGACATAAGTTCAATAAGTTTATATCTTTTGCATTTTTATATTTATTGTATCTTTCAAAAAATAATTCAATTCAAAACTTAAGGTTACATCTGAAGATATCACTTCAATAAAAAGAAGTTTAACTTACATTTGAATCAGAAATATGCAAGACATCTGCTCCGATGGGATCCTCTTCCCAAGGAAGTTCACCAGTTGGATCACGCATGAAGTTAACCATGCTTTGGACCGTTGTTTGTCGATCATAGTCTTTGTGGAATTCACCATCTTTATAGTGTTTTAGAACTACTGGTGCGGGTGTTACTTTTAATTTTTTGCACAATTTCTTCTTTTCGCTGAAAAAAATGTATTACTATGAAGTTGATAGTAAAAACTAGATTTGAAATGCTATATGGGCTACCTGGCACCAGCTATATGTATAACACTATAAACTCTGGAAGCATTTATAGGAGTATATTTACCGCCATTAAAAGTAATAATTTGGATATTTATTTATTCATACTTCAAAGTTTAAAGAATGGTTCAAATATTAGTGGCGCTTGCATAAATACTCACTAGCTCATAGGTCAAGAGTACTGTTATGAACAGCACTCTAAAAAATTATTGCATGGGCACAGCTACGTTAACATTATTGCCTTGTAATCTTTGAGGTAGCAAAAAACAGAGCGTGCAGGTAAATATCAGTAAATTTTGCAGATATTTCATACGATTTTATTACATTCTAATTGTTTGTAGTCTTTTTTTCACAGGATTCATAATAAGGAGAAATAACAAACACAAACAGGTACGAAATATTTATTTGGGCATTAGATAGGAAAAATTACTTCAAAATAATTTTTAGAGCGTTTAGCATGGTCAGATACATTTAAGGCTAATTTATTTATCATTCTTTAAGATGCGGAGAGGAAGGAACAAGCATATGCCTTGAAACTACCTCACAGATACAATATTTTTCGTGCAGTTTTGTAACTTGTAGGAAATACAATACCGGCTTAACAAATTTGAGATGAATTAAGTTAAATTTTTAGTGGTTAGCTTAAATTTTCAAGTATCAGCTCCTAAAACATTGCTTGGTTTGCATTTAATTATTACACAGTTGTGTTTATTTTGAGTTTTATGTGGTGTTTAGATCGGGGCCAGCTCAACAAAATAAAGATATAACGCAAGGAAAGATTCCACAACAAGAAATTATCATACCACATAAAATGATTTACGGCGTTAGTAATGTGCCAACATCGAAAAAGGAAACTTCCTGTCAATTGTTCATTTCAGGAATGTTTTGCTTACACAAAGTTCTTATTATATCCGGGTCCCTTTTTAATTGGTTTCAGCCTTCTTGTTATGATCGAACTCAACACCTCAAGTTCCAGCCACATGTTTAAAAGAGTTTTTGTCTTCTAGAGTACTACAAGGCAATAATCTAGGCCCCTTGCTTTCTTCATTTCTAATATGTCTGAGATATTGCTTGGTATACCCCATTTTTCTAAGTAGACAACTTAAAAAATCCACCACACCAAAAACGCGCAATCACACGCAGCGCCTCTACATTCAAATATTTAATATATCGAACATTGGAGACGAGAATAATGTCAATCCTAACATCAGCAAGTGCGATGTAATAAATTTTGGTCGTAAGAATGGAATCACAATGTTATCTTACTACCCTTGAAATATCGTTTTGAATAGGATGGATCAATTAAGATCTCGACGGAGTTTTGAACAAAAAGAGCCGCTTCAATTGCTTCAACCACTACGGCAAAGTCCTAGCCAGAGATAATAAACAGCTCGTTTATCGTGAAACAGCACAGGTTGAAACTTTGGAGAAGTTGAACAAAGCATATAAAATCAACCAATTTTCAAAGTAAGTGCAAAATAACCAAACACTACTCTTCTTGGATTTGATGATCACCAGAGCTCAATATCTACCGAAAGCCCACGCACATACAGAGAACAACACTATCCATGTCTTATTATTGGTATTCCCACAATATAACGACTTACAATTCGTTGATTCACCAGCTAGTAGCAGTGCCCATGGATCAAAAAAGCTTTAACTCAGAGGTAAATATATTGAGATACAGCAAAAAAAAGATAGTTTTTACGGGAATATAATTGGAAATCTTATCAAAATGACGAAGGACAATATACAGTGCGATTATTCATAGCCGGTATTTAAGCGATATTCAAGCTATAAGAGTCAAAATAATTCTTTCGTCCAGCATTAAGGGGGGAAGTACATGTGAAATCGAAAAAAAGTTGCTAATTTCAGATTGACTTAAAATATATATATTGTTTATTCAGAAAATTTTTAATATTAAATCCTTAAAGTACATGTCTCACAGTAAATGAAAATATTTTTTTAATAATTTTTCAACACAAAATGGCGGCGATGCGAGCGAATGAAAAAAATACATCAAAAACTGCCTCGTACAATTAACGCCTTTTCCGGGGAACTTGCAACGTTCAGAGAGAATAAAATATGCTAATGAGATGTATAATTCATAGGCGAACCAATAAAATTTATTTAAAAAATTAAATTTTTACATTAATTTTAGATTAAACAAAAAATTCGATTATTTTTTAAAAAAATCACGTTTTAATCATTAATAAACAAATTATTATTCCGAAATTACAATAACATGTAGGTTCAACGAGGAAATAATACTCTTTTGTACATGTGGTATAAATTTGAGCCGGATCGGTTCAATATTTTTTGAGATATTTTGTACGGAAATTGAAAAAGTACTACTTTGAGAAAAACGGGTTCAAAGTTCTAAAGCTCGACCAACCTAGGGAACGCCGCGCTACCTATAACTGACTATAACTCGAGAACTAATACGAATATCGCTTCAAAACTTTTTTTGGTATATTTTAAGAGCATTTCGAACATTTGGATGTAATAAAAAAAATCGATTTTTTTAGCAGTTACATGTATTTTCCACCTTAGGCCGACAAACACTGAAGAAGGGGGCAGATTACCATCAAAGTGTCGATAACTGTCAAGAAATTGATTTTGAAGGAAAAAATGGTTTAGAAAAATTTTATCACATTAAATCATTTCATTTACAAACTTTCTAAGCAGTTCAAAAATAAATGGGTTAGCTATCAAGTTATTACACACTACTTTGGTGCGACTTCTACTGGAATATGCTTGCATAATATTGTACCCAGCTTTTGAGCTACATTGTGATAAACTCGTTCTATATTGGAACACCTACTTTTCAACAACTTCCATCTTACAAATGCAGACTGATACATCTTTCATCTAGAGGAATATTAATAAGCGCCTGCCTAGCTTTTGACATCATTAGTGGCACAGCCAATGTAGAAGATTTCCTTAATGAATTTAATTTAATTAATGAATTTAATTAAATTAATGATAAACCAAGACGTATTCAACGAGAGCTCAAGGAATAAAATCATCACAATGCTTACCTAAGAAAACCCATAAATAGGTATTGTAGGGTAGTCAATTATATAAGCAGATACTATTTACCGGGACCCTCTACAAAAAATTAGGACTTTTTCGATCAATAGATCGATCTGACCCCCAAAAAGGTAATCAAAAAAACTTACATATAGCATTGAATTCCAATGAAATTTTGAGATATTGGGCACAATATATTTAAACCTCCTTTAGCAAATAGAATAGCTTTGCAATAGTCAATGCTAGTTACTGGTTGAATAAAAATGGATTTAAAATAGCAGTTTTTAACATTCTACAATACTTGGAATTATTACGAAAATTTATTAAATTCATGGGGGTTTTTTGATGATTTTAAATTTTTTTTCTTTAAAATTTATTCCGAGAAAAGTGTTGATTACAAACAAACCTAACGTGTCAAGCTATAACCTGCGAACGAAGAAAATTATGAGAGTACATTGTTCACACGAATGCATACAAGCATGAAAAGAACGTAAAGAGGTAACATAATATGCTTCACAAAACACGAAAGAAAAAAATGACTTAAAATATAAGGAAACTCAATAGAATTCCAATACTAAATCTGAATATATGATTTTAGTTGAATTATGCAGGCTAAATTAGCCAATCATGGCTAAAATCCATGCCTAACTTTACGATGCTTATGATACTATTGACTACACTGAGTTGTACGCTTTTGACTTTGAAACATATATAATCACTAACACCTAGCTGGTATGAGAGAAGAGAAGCCTGCTCGGAAAATCTTTACCTTAACGACATTACTAAAGCCGTAAATCATTTTATGCGGTATGATAGTTTCTTGTTGTGATATCTTTCCTCGCGTTATATCTTTATTTTATTGAGTTCGAGTGACCCAGCTCTAAACACCACATAAAACTCGAAATAAACACAACGGTGAAATAATTAAATGCAAGCTAAGCAATATTTTAGGAACTGATACTTGAAAACTTAAGCTAGCAACTAAAAATTTAACTTAATTCATCTGATATTTGTTAAGCCGGTATTGTATTTCCCACAATTAAAAAAACTGCACTAAAAATATTATATCTGTGAGGTAGTTTCAAGGCATATTTTTGTTCCTTCACCTTCGCAACTTAAAGAATGATAAATACATTAGCCTTAAATGTACCTGACCAGGATAAACGCTCTAAAAATTATTTTCAAGTAATTTGATGACAAAAGACAGCGAAAATGAGGTCTTGTTTGCGCTGGCAGGATGATTTTGACCAGGAGCGTAGGGGATGGCATTAGGTCGCATCGGGACCGGCGGATAAAATTGTTGAAGTACTATTACAAAAATTAGGTTCCAGAATCGTTGATGATGTTTTTGAATCGTTTTTAATCAGTATTTACAGTTTAAAATTGGAAATTCAATAAAGCATGTTTTCAAAATATTTCCAAGATCTCAATTTTTTTTAAAACATCAAAACATTATACCCAATCCCGAGCAAAAGGCACATTAACATTTTTTAGCGTGCCATATTCTACAGACATATCGAATTTATTTTTGAATCGGGATTTTTGCTACGATCTTGAATTGAATGAAAATATATTGACAGACCATGCTATTGAAAATGTTATTCAATGAAAAAATTTGTGCCACCCAAGAATGATATGTATTAAAATATATGTTCACCCATTTTATCAGGCCATTCGTTACAAGTTTCCTGATAAGGCAAAACAACTCACACAGTTCAAAGACCGCAGATGGTTCAATGATTTTACTTTTTATCAGCTCGAAACATATTTAACATCAATATTCAATTACCTAGCTAGTACTTGACTTTTTAAATTACCTGTTTGAACAATCAATCAACACCAATGTCCCTTGCCCTTTTACAATATCAGCCACTTCACGGAATACCTTAACTGCTGACTGAGATTCCTTCATAGTCGAGACAAACATGAGCAACATATTCGTTTTCGTCCTGAATAGTTTCTTTAGTTCCTTCATATCTACAACATTATCTATAACTGCACTCTGGGGATTAGTTTTAGCAGCCAGTTGTTCCACCCGGACAAGGAACATCTGTATATATTCGCGAGGAGGAAAACAACACGTCAGTACTATGAGCATGAACAAAATTTTCAGAATATTTATGATTACTTACACAGGCCACAATGAGGAAAACGATGAAATTCCTCATGTTGATTGAGTTGCTCTTAATGAGATTGCTTTTAATTTATAAATTAGGTACTGTTATTCACTCAACTTAATCGACCGGCATTCCGAGATTCTATATTTACAAAGTGATGACGTCTTCAAGCACTTTGCGGCAAAGGTTATGATTTTGTTTAGCATGAGAAATGTCAAGAAGTGCTTGCAAGCGTAGTTTCTGCTACCTGGTGGCGAGTAGGAAAGATACATTTGTGAGGGAAATCGTGGTCAAGATGGTCGTAACTGTTAATTCTTCATATAACTATATAACAGTAAATTTTGATATGGTGGTTCAGGGGACATTTACATTTAAATTGAATTATTAACAGTAAGCCGAATTCGTTTGTAGGTACAGATACTGTTGAATTAAAAATAGGTGCATAAAACCAATTGAAACTGAATAATGAAAAGTCTTTGAGAGTAGCTTGCATCTAAGTTAAAAACTAGATCCGAAGTAGCCTGACATTTTTGATAAATCGATTTTTTTTTTTTTTTGATTGAATTTGTTAGAAAGAAGCTTTAAAAACATGATTTTAATAATATAAAATTGAAATCCTAAAAAAAAACATTTGGGAGCATATATAGCGAAGAGTGCCAAGGTCATTTTTTCTATGATTTTCGTTCACTTCGCTATACCGCTACATCCACTTAAGCTAAAGTGTAGAGAGGGGTAAGTAAGTAAACTCTTTCAAAAGAAGTAAAAAAAGTTAGCCTAACAAAAAAAAATTTGCTGATAAAGATGCTTCTAAAAAAAGTGTTGCTGAAAAATATGCTTCTTAAACTCCAGAAAAAGGTCCGAAAAAAGTTCAACTGACACTAAAATTAATGGAAAATTTATCAACATATTATGGCCTACCTACACGACGAAATTCTAATTCAGTTGAAAACATACGCAAGGAAATTTGGGCAGCATAGTACCAAAAAATTTCAACTGATGAGAACCGTCAACACTCTTATTGTCCTGTTGGAGTCCTGCGGAAGGCGAAGGCAGTTGGTGGTAATGCTTTAAAAAATTTCAAGCATCCTCCACTTTTAGATGATAAGGTACAAGAAATTTTAAAGCCTATTTATGAAGACTTATCATCAGAAAATTTATTAATGTGATTTCACGCAGAATAATAACGAAGCTATAATTCTTGTATTTAGAATTTGGCCCCAAACATACTTTTCGTGGAAAAAATATCATAAATATGGCTGCAAATATTTCTGCATGTACATTCAACGAAGGATTTATGGCTTTGTTGAAAACAATTCAAGTCATGGGAATTACAATTGGCCAACGTGCGCTGGAACATGCAGAAAATAGAGATGCTGGAAGTATCAACCAGGCGGAAAAACACTCGACTGATGCATCTAAAGAGGCCAGAGCTGCTCGAAGGGTGCGAAAATCTTTGGAAGGGGAGGAGTATGAGCAAGATGAACGTATATTGTATGGTCCAGACAACGTAGATTAAATTTCGGTAAGATTTATTACAAAAAATATTGAATTTTAGCTTTTAACACGATTTTCTAAATGCACTGTTTCTCATCAGACATCAGCTCATAGTGCATACTTGACTGATGTGACCACTTGCAATGTGAGATCATTAATTTTTATTTACGTTAGTTCTGATAAATTTTAACATCCTCCATTAATATCCAATGATATCATTTACTCATAAAGGCTACTGATTTGTGATAACGGTTCCCTTCATGTCTATAAATTAGCATAGGCAACGTATATCGGCTCTAACGCTTATCAAAGCAGAGATTATTGGATACGAGAAACTGGATCGTTTTGCGGAATAAGCCTCCGAGAGTAAGATTTTCATGGAAGTCTTTGTGTGCCAATATTGAAGGTATCAATGAAGCCAGTCGCCTCCAAAAGCCTTTAAGTTTAACTTCTGTTGCTCCGGGTTGTATACAAAAGTACGATGGTAATTGGACTCACAGCAGCTGTGAGATGCTTTGTGTGTTGATAGACACTCAGTGGGTAAACTGGACTTGATGCCCCACACCCGGGAAATCCCGCCACCAGAGGGCGAAAAGGTGGTAGAAAGGTTGAAAAAATGAGGAAAAACAGACAAAATTATACAAAAAAATAAAAAAGAAGATAAAACAATTAAGAAAAAGAAAAAAAAGAAAGAAAAGAAGCCCCAAAAGCAAACGCACAACCACAAAAACACAAACATATTAGCCCGACATCTATCGGCGAGATTCATGCAACAGCTGTGTGGGGCACCAACTCCAGTTTTACCCACTCAGTTTCCTGTTAGTGAGGAGACATCTCCACTATTTCCTTTCGAATCATACGGGAATGCAAGTTCGTTTTTGGGTAGCTCAACCATAGAGCAAGTGGTAAGTCCAGGCACCTGCTTTGAAATTTAACAGATAAGGAGTTTCTAAGAAAACTCGATCAAGATGGTTGTAAAGTGGTGGCATCTCCAGATGACAGCACTTTGGCATATCAGAATTGTTTATCTCAACCCTAATGTAGAGATTAAACAATTTTTTATATATTTTCTCACAATGGTGGATTCACCATTGCTAATCGAGAAAAAAGAAAATAAATTCAGGTACTAAAAATGAAAGTAGACTATTTCAACTGTCAAATGAAAAAGTTGCTAAAAATATTAGCGACTTAGCAATGGTTATCAGCGACTTGAAATACGAAATAGAAAAACTCACAAATTTCTGAATATTTCAAAAATCGACCACCTTGATTAGATCTTCCTACGAATACTCAACTCTAATTTTAAAGAGCATACAAAAACACAAACAAAATAATTTCATCCGTTTTCTAATGAAAACACACAACTCCCCACCCTTCGTATGTCCTGGAATACTATTGTCTTCATTAAAATTCTTAGAATATTTTCACTTATACCAAAGAGTTAAACAGGAGTGCAACAAGTGATGTTCACACATGACTGGGACTGCAAACGCTTCGCGACATGCTCCTAGCACTGCATAATGTAATCGTATTAAGTGTAATTGTTATAAATCGTGCGCCAAGCGAGCGAAACTGTCTTAAATTTGAACTTTTTATGAGAGTCCTTGTTTGCTTTGAATTTTGTTTTCATAAATTAATTCTGAAAAGCGAGCTTTGAACGAAGTAATTAATTGATAAACAGGATTGCATGTGATTTTGATAGTAGCTTTTCTAGCTTCAAGTTATTATTGTTGACTAAATTGTGATTGAAGGTGAAGGTTTTAGTTGTTTGAACGGTTGATAAGATACAGTTTTGCTCTTTAGATAGCTTCAGCATAGTGGAAGGTGTAATTTAGAACTTTAGATACTAGTTTCAAGATTTATTGAAGAATCTTTGCTTGATATGATCCGAGAGCTACATTCACCCCCAAGTCCTTATTCCTTAGTTATATTACTACACATCCATCTATACGACCCCAACAACGATAAATTAATTTTCGCCCATTAAACTCTTCACATTTATATCGAATTACACTGAGTCTACATAAGCGTAGTAGTTGTAACTTTGAACAACCGCAAACAATATTGCTGAGCACTTTCGTTGCAAGGCTCATCACTAGAAAGGCAGACGACAAATTGTTTGGTTTTAGTTCCTCCATTTCACGGTACCATCGACATTTGCTTCACAAAACAACAAGTCTAGCATATGCAATTCGTAATAATGTTGTTAGCAACACCTATTGTCACAGTTTACAATAGTTTGATGTTTTCACATTGCAAGAGCTGCTCGGGAAATAAAAGAAAAGGAAATAAGGACAATGGGTTGGAATATAAGTTGCAGAATCATTGGAAATGCATTCATATGGTAGAAATGCGGGAAAAACTGTATTACAAGGTGAATAGCACTTGATATTGTCATTCCTGGAATCATTCCGACTTTAATTATCTGTTTTGCTAATGGTTCACAATTTTATTTCAAGCGTATCTATATGAATGGCTAATATCGGAGTGTTGAAAAAAATATAGTGCGACATCAAACATTTTATTGATACTATTCTCGTCAAATCGGTTGATAAGCAGGATTAAAATATATTTTACTTTCTTCAAATCAACCAAAAATTTCGTTTCTAACTAAAATTTTTTCTCTATTAGTACGTTGTATTGGTTCACTCAACTGTAAACACATAAATATTATCAGCGCCCAGTGTGGGCATCAACAGATAATTTTTATATTTGTTTGTGACAGCAAAATTGAACTCTTAATAAACCAAATCCATGAACCTTAAACAGACATTAAGCAGCAATTGAATCAATTCCAGGAACCAAATCCAGGAACCTTAAACAGACATAACGCATCAATTGAATCAATTCTTTCTCTAAACAATCACAAAACACCTTAATTTAGCTTTTGACATTTCCTAATGAGCATCGTCTATCTTTTTGTGGGGATGTCGATTTCACAATTCCAATCATATTCACCATAAAATTAATATATCCAGCTGATGCCTAAAACAAGTCGTCTGTCTCTTGCAGGAACTACAATATTCGGAGTTTTTGTTTGAATGACTATAAAAATCATCATCCGTACGAAAATATCGAAAAGCATCACATTGTTGTAGACTAAAGCTGATTGCGTCGACAAACAATGCCATTGAATTTCGCCTTCCCCTTACTTCGGCTTGTGGTTTTATACGGTATAAGGACAAGGACAAGGACATCAAGCATCATTATAATTTTTATTTCCATTCATATTTTTTTGGACGTGTTGTTGACCATCTAATTACGTGGGCTTACATCGAAGCTTAATTAAGCCGAGTCTCATTACGATGTGCAGGATGAAAGTGTGTTAGAGAGGTGTTTTGGGATTGCTCAGCCTGCGAATAAAGAGTGATGCTGGAGTGAATATGTTGGAAATGTGTTTTAGGATTGTAAAGACTACGGACCAAGAGTGGTTTTCAATGAAATGCCGGAAAGGTAGAAATGTTATAAGCGATGCAAAATTTGTGTCTCGTGGATAATGGATGCAACAAAAAAATTGTTTTTGGTTTATTCGTTAAAAATTTTTAGGATGTTTTTCACTACATAAATAATGGTAAATTCCTTTTTCTTAACACTGTGAGCTTTTTTTATACAAAAAAAAATTAATAATTACGTATTTTTTAAACTTGTTTCTGTATAGTAAGAAACAATTGATTATATATCGCTTGTGTAGAGACTAATAACAAAACAAGAAAGAAAGATCCATACTAGTTTCATTTTTTTCTAAATAAACCCTGTGATAACTCACTTACTCGATACAAGAAAAAGTAACCTTGGAGTTGTGAATATGGAGTATATAGTATTTACGGTCTAAAGTTTTGAAACCATTTTTTGCATTCTCGTGTAAACCGTGAAAAAAACATATTGAGAATAATTGGAAGGTTTTTTATAAAAAATTATGTTACGTTTGAACTTTAAATAGTATTGAATTCACAGTAATAATACTAAACTTCAATACGCTTCCCTAATTATTGGGCTTAGCTTGGAAGGACATTACACATTCGGATTCTGCGTGGCTTGACTGTCTGCTTTATTTTCAGGAAGGTACTTCTCAAACCAGACAACACCCCTGGGCCTCATAAAACCTGGAGTCAAAGGCTCTCTGCTTCTTATTAGATCTACCTCTGAAAAAAAAGAAGAATTTTTCCCCGCATTTTTGTTTTTCACCATAATTTATCGGGTCTGGCTTGCAAAACTATGCCTGAAAACTCTGCTCTTTTATGGTATAAAAGCTCTTCCCTTTTGTAGCTATTGTGTGACCCAATAACGAATGATAACATGGCATCCCCTTTCTTTCTTGAAGCAAGTTCACCTTTTTCTAATGACCTATTTCAGCCGCGTAGAACTAGCAAAACAGCACATTAGTATTCGTTGGGTGTAGACTATAGGGTGCTCCACTCATGCGGAATAGGGCTCTTCACAACGATTTTTTGCGTTTTTGCCTCATTGATAGCTGCTCATCACACTCCGATTCAGTTGAGATATCCTGCCTCCTCTTCAACTTTTAGAATTATTGCAGCGTCAGAAAAAAAAAACAGTACATAAATTGATAAAATAAAGATAGCTACTATTCCTAAAGGTGTTATGACACTACATTAATAATGCCATTAATAATCCGAGTAGAAAGCGACAATGAATAAACATGGATATGTGCATTTTGTATGAGCGAATAGGCCTCACTAGCCAATAATGTTGAACTGTTAAATATTAATGCCATAATTAATGTGATGTGCTATAATAATGCGGCCGGCTTCGCATTATTCAGCTGCTAGCAGCTGAAATTTTGACAAGTCGGAAATTGAATGTGTCATATTAGAATATTTGACACATTTTAGCCTTGATTCCAGAAAACCTTCGACATTTCGATAACAGTTAATCGTCACTGTCAAAACGAACAGTTGTTTTGACTGCACTCACCTACTTGTCTCTTTCACACTAAGTATTTTGATCTCTTTTCTTTTCGGATTAATAATGAGATGATTAATGCGCAAAATAATGTAGTGTCATAACACCTTTAGTAACATCGCGCAGAATTTACGGTCGCATGTTCTATATAGACAGTAGCCTGAAAGTGTAGCGTCATAATTTTATTCTTGATCAAATCTACTGAGCACATACACTCATGTAATGTAGCGTGACAATTATGGCCGCAAACGCTATGTACACGGTATTCTGAGCTATATATGTAGCTAAGGCTGACGTATGAAAAAATAGGGTTTGCTTCATACCGAAAATTTTCTGTTATACACATAATCTACTGTTCAATGCATATTTTCTTGGCGGGCTGTATCACTCCAAGAATTGGACATACTCATTGCCTAGCGAGTCTAGGGTCTAGGGTCCCTGGTTCGAGTCTAGATTCGAGCAGACGTGTGATTTTGATATGTGTCGGGATATATATTGCATGGTGTTGAGGGCTATAATGTATAAGTTTGCAGGCTTCAACGTATAGTACCTACTTCTATATATTTTTCGGTACATATTATATTGTCAGACACTATAATTTATCACACTTCTGAAATTAGCTATGTACATAGCGCCGGAAATACCTCTAGCGTTATATTTGCTGCTTTTCAGTGTTACGGTAAATACTTCAATCTTCAACCAAGTAAAAACCATCTTCAATTTTTTTAAATTGAGTTTTTCTCATCCCCTGTAAAATTTACCACTAGGAACTTTGACGATTTCGGGGGAAATTTTGCACGAATTTTTGAGTAGAAGACAAGCCACCAAAGCAATCAATGAATAAACTGGCCGTTTAAAGGAAAAAATTATTGGTCAGTCTGCACTCTATCTATTTTATCAAGAAAATCATTGCAATGTGCAGAAAACAAGAAAAAAAAAGGTAAACTACAATGGTTTTTTTTTATTTCTATACTCCAGCTCATACATATTATTTGCGTTACTAAGAAGTAGATCTTTTTGATTGGGTTGATTTTTTTACTAGAATTAATTCTAGTACAAAATCACCACTAAATTTAATTGAACCTCATTTTTGCTCATTTCAAATGCCATATTTATCGATTAAGATGAATATATTGAAGTAGCCGAATTCATAAAGCATGAAAATTATGCATGCAAAATCAATTTTCTTCATCAAGCTTGATGTTTTTAAGTCAATGACCATAGTTTACTATAACCAATGCATTCCAATGTGACTCAATGTATATTGCTAATACGACGGAACCAAAGTATAAAGAAGATCAGAACGAATTCGCATATAATTATACATGTTTGTATTTTTGCCGTCAGAAACTCGCAGCTAACCTCAAGCAAGTTTTAAATTAAACCATTTATGCTTAAAACAGTAAGCCTGAGTTGTAGTTCTCTTTTTTAGTAACCGTTTAACTTTTTTGTAACGGATCTGATTTCATTTGATAGTCAATGCAGTTTCATCAGCTTCAATTCTGATGTTAGTGGTTTTAGCCATTATGATCTCCTTTGAAATTTCTCTAACTAAGGAATACACTCCAAGACCTTTTGTTTTCCAAAGATTGCTTTTAATCAAAAAAATTCGAACTTTTTTTATTTTTATAGTGCAAATGTTGCTTTGTTAGAAGTGACAATTGTAACGTCCATTTCGCTCTGATCATAAACTTAACTGTTATTATTTTCGTTACCTTCAAACATAAACATCAAATAACTGAATGAATAGTGAACTACAAAATTCTAGTGGATTTTGTTGTAGTAATAATAAAAATAATAATAAATAAATAAATAAAAAACAGTTTGAAAAAAACAGTTTTTTTCAAACTGTTTTTTTTCAAATAGTTTTCGTTTTCTGAAAACAACAGAAACGTCCATCACTAATGGTAACACCCAGTATCAATCTGCTGCTGGTCGAGTGAAAAAAGTTTTCAAAAAGATTCAAAAAACAGTTGTTATTGGAAAAAAAACAGTTCGTTTTCGTTTTCTGAAAACAACAGAAACGCCCATCACTAGAGGTAACAGACGCTTAGTGCGTTTTGAAAGCACACTCGGTCCGAAATTGATCTCGATATTTTTTATACAAACTATGAATTAACGCACATTTTTAACCAGGTGCTATGAAATGTCAATTCGATTAGCTGACTTGAAGTTTAGAACGGCACATTCAAAACAAAATTATGACCGCGGTATTGCGTTCAAATATAGCCGTTTTAGCCCGTCCGCAAAATGAGACTCGCGCTGGGTCAGGATACGCAGTACGTGCCACACTCGAGCTTATAGATGACAATATAGATCACAAGGTACAATCTGATAGGTATTTAGGTACTATCAGGAGCGGAATACCCCCTCAAGTTTAAGATTCACTCAATAGCCCAATGACAATAGTTTTAAGATTTCACATTGACAATTAATTGTAACAATGGTACTCTAAGTAAAGGCGAACATCTTCATCTAATAAGTTTTATTTATTTTATTTTATTTTATTTATCAACCAAGCAAGGTACAAGTAACATAAACAGTAAAAAAAACAAAAGTTGTAATTTACGAGTACATAGAAACAAAACGAAAAATTAAAAAAAATAATTAACAAAATAAATCAATAATAAATTAATAAATAACAAATAAATAAAACATTGTCATATAGCTTAGGATTAAGGGTTGCGGATGGCTTGGAAAAGGGAGGATTTGAAGGATAATTTTGAGACTGTTGGAGAATACAGATTACTTATGCTATTGAATATCCTGCAGCATCTATTTATCGGCTCATTAGCTGCGTTAGTAGTGGAGTGTGGATATTCCTTAAGTAAACGGGAGGACCTGGTATTTCTTACAGGGTTATTCAACACCATTTTGCTATTCAGGAATTCAACTTTGATGACGCCTCTAATGACGTCAAATGTGAAGCAGGCCGAAATCATCTTTCTTCTAGATGCAAGTGTTAATAAGTTTAGATGACCCAGTCGAAACTCATAAGGAGGAAGGGTATTAAAATCGTAAGGACTGTATAGTTCTCTCAATGCGAAAAGTAAGAATTGCTTTTGTATGGACTCGAGTCTGCTACTGTGGGTTTCAAAAGCCGGATTCCAGCAAATGGAAGCATATTCGAGAACGGGGCGTACAAGAGAGGTATATAAGGATCTTGTGACCCACAGGTTACGAAATTCTTTGGCACGTCTTTTGATGAAGCCTAGCTGTTTGTTCGCACGGGAAAGTATTTTATCATAATGCAAGGTGAAGCGGAGTCGCTCATCCAAGACAACACCAAGGTCGACAACGTTGTCAACTCGAGCTAACAAATTATTCCCGAGGAAGTATGTGTTATGTGAGACGGTGCATTTTCGGGAGAAACTTATAACTTGGCACTTAGCAATGTTGAGAGAGAGCTTGTTTTCATTGCACCAATGATCAAGTGAATCAAGTTGGGATTGGAGAAAGAGTGCATCGGATTTAGATTTAATGATATGATAGACTTTGAGATCGTCGGCATAAAGTAGATGAGGTATATTTGCTAGGGCGTCAGATAGGCCAGAAATAAATATATTAAAGAGAAGTGGGCCAAGATGGCTACCTTGTGGTACACCAGAGGTAGCAGAGATATTTTTCGATAAGAGTCCTTGAAATTTTACCAGCTGAGTTCGATTTCCAAGGTAAGAAGTCAGCCAGCTAAGCAAAGATCCACCAAGTCCGAATTTCAGTAGCTTTAGAATTAAGGTAGGGTGGTCAACTGTGTCAAAAGCTTTACTAAAGTCTGTATAGACTGCGTCAATTTGGTATCCTTTCTCCATTTTACATAGGACTTCTGAGATTAGGACTGTCAAATTTGTGGTAGTTGAGCGACCTTTTCTAAAACCATGTTGTTGCTCGTTCAGACGGGAGTCAACAAGTGGAGAAAGTTTATCGTAGACAATCTTTTCAAAAAGTTTCGGAATAGAAGATAAGATGGCAATACCTCTATAATTTCCGATACAGCGTCTATCACCATTTTTGAATATGGGTGTGACATATGAAAGTTTCCAACGGGATGGGAAAACTCCAGACGAAAGTGATCTGTTGAAAAAGATATGAAAGGGAGTTATAAGCTGCTCTACACATTTGCGCAAGAAAGTTGGAGGAAGAAGATCTCACTTGGACCTTTGTTGCAATCGAGTTCCGAAATAGCTTTACGTATTTCGTCACGTGTAATTTCTAAGTGGCTGATAAAAGCTGTAGCAGTGGAATGAGAGGAAGGGAGATGTGAGTTTGATGAGTCAGGAGCAATAAAAATATTCTGGAAATTATCTGCGAATAAATCACAAATCTCATTAGGAGAGGAAGAAGTGATATCATTAAAGAACATCGACGATGGATAACCAGTAGTTTTTCGCTTCACATTTACAAAATCATAAAATTTTTTCGGGTCGCGGATTATATTTTCACCTGTTGCCTTAATGTAATTGTCATAAGCCTCGTGAGACTTCGCCAGAAATTGCTTAGCAGTTTCATTATATTCATCCTGAATAGCAGAACTAACGTCGATATTGTTTTTAATCCGCTTATAAAGTTTATTCCTTCGATTTCGCAAATGCCGAAGGTCCCTATCAAGCCATGGCTCAGACAGTTTCTTCTTTTTTTTTATCTTAGGTACATATCTTTCAACGGCGTCAAATATATTGTCATAAAAAATGGAAATGGCTTCCTCAAGATCTAACGTTGAAAGAGTATTCGGCCAATCTATAGAGTCAAGGTGATGGTGAATGCTTTCATAATTAGCATTAAGAAAGTCATATACAATTGAATTATTGTACGCTCTAAAATAAATAGAATCAGAAGTGGGAAGTTCAACTGATAGTGCAGTGTGGTGTAAACTATTAGAAAAAAGATGTTCTGCATCATCAGTTGGACTTACCACTACCTCGTCATAAGCGTTTGTAAATACAAGATCCAACCAATGACCGTTTTGGTTGGGAGTTGGAGAGACTTGCTGCAAATCGTTGCCATAAAAAGTACTCGCAAGGTTGAAGTCATTGGAATCTGAGAGGTTAACAGGGAGAAGAAATGCGTCGTTTTCATCGGGGATAAAACGTAAGTTGGGACGATTGAAATCCCCTAGGAATATTATTTTGTCTTTTTCATTCAGAGATGTTGTAATGGAAGATATTAATTCACAGAAATGGTTGTAAACTGATTCGTCCGATCTGGGTGGGATATAGGCCAAACTAATGTAAAGGAAATTGTTATTCAAAGAAACACGAATAACAAGGTGTTGGAACAATACATTGGGGGTGATGTCAATAATCTCACTTGAAATAGTGTTGCTAACCGCCAGTAAAACCCCACCGCCTCGCGATTGACCTGTGGAAGAATAGTCGCGATCATTTCTGTAAATTGTCCAATTGCTATCAAGGATCTCTTCATTCTTATGGGAGTCATTTAGCCAAGTTTCAGTGAAGGCGAGTAAATTAAAGTTATTCAATTTGCCTCTCATACCACTACAATTGTGGTAAAAGAGTCTGAGTCCATTGAAAGAAGGGGTTATGTTAGGACAAATGCCTAACAGAGTTGACTGCTTTTCGACGAGAAGCAGTTGTCATTAAATTGTCAATAGTGGCAGTATTCGTAGTTGCCTCGGTAGAGGCGACATAAGAAGTTAGGTGGCTAGAGGATAAAGAGGAGCTAACATTGTTTGCATTTTGTTGAGAAGAAACGGAAGCATCAGTAGGACGTGGAATTAATGAGTTCTTACGATTAGAAGCAATATTAAAAGTACCGTCCAACGATAAATTGTTTGTTACTACCGTAGACTGGGTGGGGTTTTTAGAAGGAATAGTCAACAAGTTGGATAGAATTTGAGGATTTTGAAAGGATGGAGATTTGCGGGTAATAGGAACATTATGCCAAATACAATTTTTTCTTACAGAATTAGTTTTAGTTTCTTTCTTACGCCTATTGTTGGTGACTCGATTTTTCCAGGGAGAAAATGTAACGCCATTCCAGTCGAAGTTGCTGTAAACTCGTAAAAATCCAGGCATATTTTGAAGGAATCAACACTTTATATCGTTTCTGCGAGTTGTGTTTCCGTTGTGGTAGTTTTGTTATACAATAATCTGTGATGTGGAAACCGGCTTCGAGAAATCTATCCAGCCAACCTTGATCAGCAGCGGGGGGTATTCCTTTGACGAAGAACGCTACTTTGTCGGTGTCAACTTGTAATTGGAAGCGTGATCCTTCGTCTTGACAACTTTCATTATTTTTTTTTATTTTTTCAATGCGACTGTCCCATTCATTTTTCGACCAATAAGTACCAAATTTATATATTGGCTTCGTACAAGAAGGAATAAAAGATTCGCGTTGGTTACTTGATGAACCAGTAGTAGAAGTTAGTTCTTTGATAGGAGACGAAGCCATGTCTTTTGTTGTCACTTTTGGCATGTTGCTGTTAATATCGGCCATTGAGAGTTCATGGAGAAGCGAATGTTCGTGAATAGATGGCCGATTATTTAAGACTTCCAATTGATTCTCACACTGGTGCTCAAAGTGTTCAAGCTTATTATTTATATTACTTAACTTTAGTGCTTGTTCAACGAACGCATTTTTTAGCAAGGAATTTAGCTTATCAAACATTGAAGAAAATTTTTGCTCAGCATTCTCGAGCATATTTATAAAAGTTACTTGGCGAGAGCTGCTTGGGACAGAATTGGTTGGGATACTTGAAGATATTGTATCTAATTTGCCATTCAAAGAATCTATTCTCTCTTCTAGTGCGGCAAGAGACTTTTCAACGCTATTGTTGTTGTTGTTGTTAGTCTTCGAAAGAGTAGATGAAAGTACATCGAAATGTTGCGAAATGTCCGCCAGGATATCTTCGTTTGCTCTAGCCTGAGCTTGATGTTTCAATATAAGATGGTCTTTTTCAGCATTCAATGTACCAATATAACTGATTATGCTGTCGTACATGCTTTTCATCAGCCGGTCCACATTTTGGCAATCAGTGCATATGAAATGGCGTTCTAAGTATGGATGGTACCAATCCCGTGGAGCACCCATACATGCGCCATGTAATTTTCTATTGCAGAATGCTTTGCAATGCACATATATAATAAATCATATTTTGGATGAGTATTGTTTGGTCCCTTATGAAAACCCAAGTGAAAGTGTGAATTATTTATTTTGGAATACCAGCCACCTATATTTGGCCATGTGAATTGTAAATAAAAGCCAAGTTTTGGTTGGTAAGATTTATTACGTTTTGAAAATCATCAAGTTTTTTTATTTACTGATCAAATTAATTGTAATGTGCGTGTTATGCTTGAGATTTATCAGTGTCAGGTCAAATCGAAACAACTATCAATCCAATAAGTTTTTGATTACATATTATGATTAAAGCTTACATTTTGATTCGAAAATGTCTACACGCTAGTGTGAGCCGCGCAGTGCTTTGATCTGATTGGAATACTCGATTTGGGAAATCCTATCACAAATTTGGCCTGATTTTAACATGCAAGTACTGCTGTTTCACTCATACAGCTTGATTGTACAGCTGTTGTATTATATATTAAAAATATTAGAATTTATATTTATACTAGCTGATCCTTAATTTTTAAAGTCTTCCGTTCAAATTTTTTCTTGATATCCAGCGCTGGTCCATCCAACTTTTCACCAACGTTTCCAGTCGGATTCCTTCCATTTTCAAGCCTAAATTAGCAGTAGTATCAAAGCTGGCTTATTCTTAGTAGCCAACAAATCCCGTTTCCGGTACTTTACTTTCAACTCCGCTTGCATTAATTTCTTTATAAACTTGAACATTTTTTCGATTTTTTTCACACAATAATTCTTAATACTAACAATAGTTAATACGTCCGAAATTTCTCACTTTTTGGCTAATTGGCACATTTTAATGAATGTTCAGGTATCAAGAAAGTCGTTGAAAGTCTCTTATTGATTAAGAAATGCGAAAGAATCCCACTTCTGACACCAATTTGTGTGTTTTCCTGATACCAAAAAAATGTTTGTGTACCTACATAAAATTTTCAAATCTACAAATTCATTGTTCTTTGCTTCGTTTGCTAGCTCAAACTAAAACTACTTCAATTTGCCGAAGGATTCTTTGAAGAAGAATTATCGGATCCTAGCATTATTCATTTGGATGTTTTGTTCGATTTATTGAACACTCGTTCGGTGTTTTGCGTACGATGTTCTGGTCAATTTTGACTTGGTTGTTCGAGTAGAGATTTTGGATCCTTTTAGAGATTTTTAATCCTAATAATTAGAGATTTTTGATCCTAATAATTCGAATGTGTCTTCGGTCCAAACCATACAGTACCTATGCGTGGTAAAATATTATATTTAGAAATATTTGGAGCGGAAACAGTCTCTTTTCAAAAGCTGGTAATCCAATTATCAAAAAGAGAAAAAGACTGCCAAGTACTCTACTATCTAAGCTCTCATTTCTACAATATAAGACATTTACAACTGAAACCAATTATTTAATTATATTTTGATCTCTAAAATTTTATGGGAGCTTATATAGTTCATTCGTTTTTGATTACATACATTAAAATAACATCCACTGTGAAAATTTTATTTTTTATTTGTCTATAAAATTTCCGATTCATATTTACGTAATTTATTTATAGGTTTAGTGTTTCGATATAATATACCATCACTAACTGTATCGCATCTAGCAAACATCGATTATCTATATGCCACTTGACACACTGGTACCATAAGCACGAAATTCAGTTTAATGACAAAAGCCATAATAGGTCTGAAAAAGCGTATCATGATGCATAGTGACATGTTGAATTGAATGCAATAACAGGTTATCCGGAAAAGTAGGAAATAGTGTTAAAAAGTGAATTATCGCAATGAATGTTTCCTGGCAAGGACCAAAGTGAAGTTTGCAACGAGGTAAAAATAATTTACTGATTTTTATTATATAATTTAAACAGCTTTCATGGCGTTACATTGACAATATTGCAGCGAAATCAGGCTAGAGTGCAAGTTGGGTCTTTTTATACTGAATAATACACTTTTTTTAATAATATATATTTTATTAATTTGAAATTGTATAAACATAACTTAACTAAAGGGTATTCAACATAAAAAAACTTATATCTAGCGGCTATACTATTGTGACCTGCTGGCTCTTTTTGGATGGTAATTTATATTTTTTTTATCATTGATTTTTTTGTCTTACACTTATAAAATATTTTTCAGGCTGTACATGACCTGGGGTTTACTTAGCTATTTAATACTTAAAAGCCAGCTTAAATTACTAAACTAAATCTAGCTGCTGTCTAACTACAATTAGCTTAGCCTAATTAGACCTAAACGTAACCTAGGTCTTAGCTATCCCCTCCCATTCGCTGGGAGGCCAACATAATTAAACAGGACGTCCATGAGCCGCCGTTGTCCTGCTATCTCCGCCGGATGCATAAATGGCTCATTAAAGCCACTCATGCATCCGATAGATATTCCGGCTCAGTTTGTTTTCATGTCCGCCTGTCTGTGAGTGAAATCTTGTCGTCAGTTTCACAGCCCGTTCCGTAAGTGGCATAAGTCCTGTCTCCTGGTATAAGAGAGAGTTCTTCGGCCACTTTTTAGCTATCACCGTTCGAAAATCTCCCCCTCTGCCGTGGCAGATTATGAACATTTAATCCAGGATGGGGATACGTATGTCAGGATGGGCCTAATGAGTGTCTTATAGCAAATGGAGCAGCCTTTATCGTCATGCTCATCTTTTTGACGAAAAATGACTGATGCGCTCAAATACGGATTTGACTACTTTAATTTTACGTCGGACATAGGGACTAGATTTCAAGAATTTATGCATATCTACAACAAGGTAACGTAATGTAAGGCCAGGAGTAATTCTATAGGTTCCGAACAAGATAGTGACTTTTTGGCGCTGTTGCGTATAGTTCGTGATCCCCGATATCAGGAAGGGTTCTTGAACACAGCCAGCTATGTTTTGCTACTATTTAGCTTGATGCCCCATTCATCAAAATAAAATCTAAGAATGACCGAGTAATCTTCAAGTCTCCTCGCAGCTTTGATCGAGTCTTGGCTCGACGCGAATAAGAGCATGTCATCTGTATATTGTAGGACTTTAACTTGAGGATAGCCCACTGGAAAAGGAAGGTCAGCAGTTAAAATAGTGTGTAAAACAGATAGAGTGATAGAACCTTGTGGCACTCCTGATGTCACCGATCCCCGAAGTAAATTTGCTCCATTAAAGCTCACATAAAATTTTCTGTTGTTAAGGAAACTTTCGGCGAGTCATATACTCATATATACTTTTGGATGTCCAAGCTTGATCAGCTTATATCGAAGACCTTCGATGGCCTTCTCGATATCCAAGGCACAAACAACCGTTGGAAGGTTTTGTTCATTCAGGTGTGACAGAATCTGATGTTGCAAGTAGGAGATAACGCGCTGGGTACCATGCTTGCGCCTAAATCCAAATTGATAATCAGGTATAATATTAGCGAGCTCGCAGTAGATGGAAATTATTTCCAACCAAATCTCCTTAAAGAGCTTTCCTAAATTTGGAAGCAAAGAGATCAGTCGAAAATTGCTGGCCTCAATATTTTTACCATATTTGTGAATGGACCGGGCACCACTAGGGGTTCCATGTCCATTTTACTCCTAATCTATAAAGCAGTACCACCGTTTTGGTTGTTTAGGACTCTTACATCAAAAGTATTTTTTCGTACTTACCTTTATAAATATGGGTATCTTTAATCTTAAGGTATTGCCTTTAATACTATGATGATCACGCCAAAAACTCACTCAAAAAATCACGTTGCTAACGAGTCAAAGTATAAAATCATTTCTCGGTAAATCTGATTTAAAGAGTCTGGTTTTCCTGTTTAAATTCACCCAAATTAAAACAATAAGCAAAATTAAAAAAACATGAAGCAAATTTATATTAAGAACTAAGATTCCAGTCTAATCTACGACAGTACACTTTTTGGTGCAGCCAGATTCTATATTCTTCTACCTTTATCTTATAGTTCCAACTTATTACGAAATAAGTTTTATTCAGTAAAAAAACTCACACCTTTATTTTCGAAACATAATATTTTTTATTTTAAATTTCATTTTTGCAGTTATAGTATATATTTGTATTCATTTATTTGAAATATTTGTTTCCCGTTTTATATTAGTTTGCTTTGTCTTGAAATACTGATCAATTGCATTCACAAAATAAGAATAAATAAATGTTCTTGCATTTGTAGTCATACATTAAATATTTATTTATTTTATTTATAATAATAGTAAATATATTTTTAACATAATACACCAACCGACTTCTTTTTTCAATATTCTTTATTTCTTTCACATTGTTCCATAATCTCCTCTATTTCTTCACATCCATTCGTTCTATATTTGAGTGTTTAATTTGTTCATTCTTTCTCGGTCTTTTCATATTTTTTACTCACATATTTTCTGTTTTTTTTTTCAATCTTTTTTCCTTCATTTAAGATTTAATAAGTACATCTTTTTTCTTTTATTTACATGAATAAGTTCTTATTTAGTTTTGGTTTATTTATTTTGTATAATATATTTAATATTTATCATGTTTCATTTATCTCATTTGTTTATTGTGGTAGGTATATTTATTCTGCATATCCCATATCCCTTCATTAATTCATCAGCTGCATGCAGTAATGCAACAGATACGTGTTCATGGTTTCTGTGACTCATATAATATTTTCTTCTGTAAGTACAACAATGTATATAATTTGTTTTTTTGTGCTAAAATAGCAAACGTACATAGTAAATACGCTGTTTTCAAATAATTGTTTACTCTTACTTTCTTTTTATTTTACAAAGAAACTCGTGTCCTAAACAGTAATTTAAATGTTTGAAACTAATCTGTTTGATGCTCCATTGATTTATTTATGATAAAATTACACATGTATAGTAGTGGCAATAATTATTGACATTCACTAGGTATATATTTGTATATTAGTTACAGTAACAGTGTAATAGAGGTACTTTTTTTTGGATATATTAATATGAATGTATGACTTCGATTTTTTTTGCTGATCTTGCATTGATAAAACACGTGTCTGGTATAATTTTTAGTCTCATGACATTTGATGCAGTGGCGGGGTGGATCGTCTAAAATTCAAAGCTACATAGTTTTGACTATGATTTATAAATATTTTTCTCTATATCATTCATTAATTTTTTTTTACTAACAAAGAGGAACTATATACAATTTGTTTAAATGCATTATTTGTAATTTATTTTTGTTTTTGTATCTTTTTTTTTGTAATTTTGTTTGATCACGACAAATATGCAGCAACTCATCAGCCAAATGATTACTCTACTTAATTGCAATTAATATGTGTATCTCTATTAAAAGTTTTGATCTGTAGAAAAATAAATACATAAATAAATCAATAAATAATATAAATTGTGTTTTAAAGAAAACTATCAACAAACAAAAAATTCAACCAAAATCTAACAAAACACTTAATTTCCTGCATGTACTAGAATTTTGCGTAAAACAATTTTTATTTTTGGTGTTTTTTTTTTTATTTTTTCCAGGTGTATTTCTTTTTATTTAATAGCAATAAATAGTGTTACAATTTATTTATACATATGATAGATTTTTGAAAACGATTAATACTGCAAATAATTTCGTTTTTAGGTTCATTCAGTCCTCGTATGATAAGGATGTTTTTTTTTCTATTCTTTGCTTGAATGCATGTAGAAAGTCCTGTACCAGAACAGTTTTTTTTTAATAAACTGTCTAAGATGATGGAGGGTGTGGTTTGATTTCGGCTGTGGGCTCCTGCAAAAAAGAAGAAAATATTTTGAAACAAAAAATCAGTAAATCTAAAAATGTCGACGATGCAAATTGTCTGAGTACTGATAGCCAGTGAACGCTGAAAGATTGCTGAAAGAGATCCAATATTGGACTCCAGATTGTCAGTTTAACTTTCTATGAATATCTAAATAGCTAAATAAAAACCATATTGTGTCTTAGAAATAATTACACCAGACCCGTAAAAAATTAACATTGATCGAACAGTTTCGTAATGTGTGGCGTGGAAAAGCGTCCTCGTTTAGAAACCAGTTCTGAATATAACTTAAATAAAATAAATATTAAATATTTACAACTGATAGAAACAATCACCGGGGATGGGTTTAAAGCTATAAAAAAGGAAGTTAGACCTGCTTCAATATATGTAGTCTCACATCAACATATATTGCTGTGTTTATTATTTATTTATATTACTATATTTATTTATCACATGGATATTTCACTGCGTGGAAATTTTTGATGAAGATAAAAAATGACTCTGCTTTCAAGTGGCTTCACATATGGGTACAAGAATGAAGAAGCCAGGCGAAGTAGGAGATCAACAAAGAAGAGCAAGTTAGTCAGCATGAGCTATCCACGGCATAAACTTCAATGCCAGAAAAGGTTGATTTTTTATGTTCATATTTGTTAGATTATTTGTATTTGAATTAAATCATTCAATTCTTCAAGCGCATTTTATGCAATGCGCACATTTTCATTCTCAATCGGAATACAAATGGTTGGAAAAAATGGCTACTGGAGACGGTTTTCATGTGTGAGGCGATATAAACACAGAGACAGAAAATTGAATTGGAGGTGGAACAGCGATAAAGCATAGCCGCATAGAGGATGGCTGAGGAGAGAAACAAAACCAATCCCACCTAGCATTTAAAAACCAACTAAGCATTAAAATTCCTGAGAAATCGAAGCATATTTGGTGTGAAAATGAAAACGATACGGAAAGCATTTCAGAACAGAAACAGAATTGAACGAGATTAAGCAAGAACTGTTTATACTGCAAGCACATTGTTGGTCAGAGATGCAGCTTTTCTTGTTAAACCCATTTGCTATCAGATTCTGATCTGGCCTATCCAGACTTATGCTTCCTCTTCCTGGATTACCAGTCCAAGGACTGTTATGGCCGAAGCGGAGATATTCAAAAGAAGAATCCTCCGCTTCTGCACTGGTAGGTTCTACAACCCGGTAACTGAAAAGTGGCCGAAGAACCTTCTCCTCTATCAGGAGTCGGGACTGAAGCCAATTAGGGACCGGGTTGTAGAATTAACGACAAGATTCTACGGACAAACGGACTGATTCGGTCAATAGGGTGTACAGGTGGCTCCAATGAGCCATTTATGCGCCCCGCGAAGTCAGCGTATCAACGGCAGCTCATGGATGCGCTATTTAGCTATGTAGGTCTTCCGTCGAACAGAAAGGGCTAAATGTAAGACCTAGGTTAAGTTTTAGGTCTAATTAGGTTAGGTTAGTTATAATTAGGTATAGGTTAGAACTTAATTGTACTAGAAGGTAGATTTTAAGTCAAGTATTGTTCAGGTAGCCCCAGTACTTGTACAAGCTGGGTAGTATTATTAGTGTGTGTAAGATAAGAACTGTTTAAGAAAAAAATATTTATATAAAAAAAAATCATAAGAGCTAGCAGGCCAAAATAGTATAGCCGCTAGACTTTAATGATAACTTATAATTATACTTTAAGCTAAGCTAAGAATATGCAACTAAAATGAAATAAAAATCTTCTTCAATCTTCAATCAATCAGCTTTTCTTGTCGCAGCTCATTTTGCGCATATTTAACTAGCAAATTGCATAAGAGCTGTAAAAGGTCACCCCGCTGAGGACACATATTTATCTCAAGTAGCAGTCGGCTCCAGCTTCCGAAAGCAATGGTCTCTGTTTCAGCATGGCATGTATCCATCTAACAAGGACTTCGTCCATGAGATGAGCTTTTGCAGCTTAAAATAACTCTCTTAACGGCGCGCAGTGCCCACAAATATGCTCATCACGTAATCACCATTTTAGATCGCCCCCTTATCTCTGGAAATTAGATAAAGGACTAACTCGCCTGTTTTTCCTCGCTGGTACACATATTAGACTTATATGGGTTAGAATGTCGTTCAACAAGCCTCTCTGGGCACTTTATCATGAAGGAAGTTAAGCTGGTTGGCCTTAATTTGCTTGGATCTGAATAGTCATTTTTACTTAGTTTAGGTATGAAGACTATCTTAACTTGTTGCCAGTGTTTTGGAACATACTGCAAGGGCTAGGTTTGCCTCAAAGATTTCCATTAGATCTATTTTTAAGTGGTCAGTTTCTTCCCGCAGCATAACCAGATATGTATCACCCAGGCGCGGCGATTTGAAGTTTTCAAAGGACATGATTGCATTCCTAACCTATTTGCTGATAGACACAGATGTGTTGTGGCTTTGTACTAACATTTTCTACTGTTGCAAAGAGCAGGAAGTTTGGTCAGCGACACAGATGTCCTTTCGGTTTCAGAGCGCCTCGAAAATGTTGGGATTTCGTCAAATATATATCCGGGTATCTTAGAGACTGCTGCTTAGCTGAAAGATCTTTCTCCAGAACCTTGTACGTCTCTCGTGCACTTTCTAGTCTCTCAAAGAACGATACCATCACGGAATGTTCATAAGTTCTCTACGAGGCTCTATAGGCGATCCAGTTAACCTAGAGCTCGATTGAGGAGATTTCTGGTATTTTCCCTGAGCTTCTAAGGGAAGATTTCACCAGCGAACTGTCTTGCTACATCTACTCCTACTGATACGGTAAGCCTCTACATAGCTCTTGATTATGGCTGCGTTCAGAGCGCACAGCCAAGACTCCACTGATTTTGCGGACTTAATTTTATGATTAGATACCACAATCATTGTAGCTATGAAAAATTTTATGGTTTATTTGCAACGTCAAAATTCCTTACAATACTGAGGATGGATGGCTGGGAATACTTCTTGAAGCTGATTTCTGCATCAACGATTGCAATCGCGAACAACTACCACAGTGGAAATGTAAATCACCCAAGCGGTACAAATCTTTCATACCAGCCAAATATGCCTGGCTTTTTATGGATTTCAATGTAAAGTTGAAAATTCATCAAGAATGACTGATGGATTTCAGGACTCCGAGGCAAAATAATCAAAGTTGTGCCAAAATGCGTGACATGTATCTGAATCGAAAGAAAACAAAGTTGGGAGGAAGGGAATTTATCACCAATTGACAAAACTCACAGGCTTTTAATGATATCACATGTAGACGAACAAAAATTACAAGCATGTTGTAATGGATGGATTTTCCAAATTTTATTGGGTTGTTTCCAGTGAAAACTGCAACGGCAGAAACGATCATCAGGAAGCTCAGCGAAATTCTGCAGACTTTTGGAAATTTAGATAGGATTGTGACGTTCAAAGAGTTTTCCTGTGAAGAGGATATGCAGTATGTAATGCTAACTATTGGGAATGTTCAGAGGAAGTGAGTGTCTTGATATCAATTTTGGCGAAGTTAACCATGGATGGCCCTACGAAATGGTATTTTATCGTGTCCAAGATGCAACATTTTTGGATAAGACATTCCAGCGAAGTATTGGGTAGACAACGTAATTTTCAACGAAAACGGCTCATGATTTGACAGTGAACGAAAGTAAACGCGAATATGTGAAGTCGGAGAACTTTTGTCACTCAATTCGGTAGAGGATTAAAGTTCAGACCTAAATTGTAGGGATAATATAGCGTGATTGAGTGCACCACGCCGTTAAGAAGGTACTTGAACACGAAGAACCAAATAAGGCTACAACTGGCGCGAAGATGATGAAGCCATGGGGCTAAGTGGTAGGCGGTTTATCTTTCGTCGTAAGGGCATGAACTCTTTTAAAGTCATTCGCCCACAAAAAAGTGGCCGTAAATGATGGTGCAGATGAGCTTCATATATGTATTTCCTTTCTGATTTCTTTTTCAGTTTTTTTTAGTTCACATTGGCATATTTAATAACTGCTCAGAAACCTTTTTTTCCATTTTTCAAAAATCTAAAAATTGTTTTTGAGTATATATTTAGCTGTCTTGGAAAATGTTTGACAGCTGACAGGATTTTTATACTAAAGTGGCTATCTAGTAATCAGTTACCTTAAATCTGACACAATAACATTAAAACTCAGTTCCCACAGATTTGTCGTCTGTTTCCATCAGTGTACGAGGGTGGGTGTAGCGCTATAAAGTCTGTTTATTTCACAGATACTGGACTATGTACGCGTCATGTTACTGAAGTAACCAAACTCTACTTATGCAGCCTTTTTTAAAAGATTGATTGATAACGCTGATTGATGACGCTGTAGTGGATAACAGCTATGTGCGACAAGTTTGAAAATGGAGAAATGAAAATTTCAGATAAACCGAGAAGTAGAGAACCAACAACATCAGCCACAGATGCCAATCGACAACGTGCTGATGAATTGGTTCGTTGCAATTCAGAGTTGCTTCTCATGTACGTCTCGTATGGCTCTAGCCAAAGAATAACTGCTGATTTGGGATATTACAAAGTTTTTACTAAATGGATTCTCAAGGAATTGATTGATGATACCCAGAGGACGTGATTGGAAGTTTGTGAAGAGTTTCTGCACGCATTTGAAGCGGAGCAACAGGACTTCTCCAAGAAGATTGTCACTGGAGATAATGCCTGGGCATACCTGTATCACCCAGAGTGTAAAGTTCAATCTAAAAAATAATGCCACAATGGTTTTCCACGTCCTGAAAAATTTTAAGTCCATCAGATTAGCACAGAAAGTTATAACAACAGTGTTTTGTGACACACATGGTGTTATTTTTGTTGATCTTCACAATCAACAGTAAAACCTATGTATCTACACTTAAGAAACTTAAAGAGGAAATAAGAAAAAACAGACCACCAAAAGACATTCGTTCCATTAGGTTTCATTACGGTCATGCGCCCCTACACTTGCCATTTTTCACAATCCAGATGATTGCAAAAACAACCTGGTCGTTACTGCTACACGCACCTTACAGCCTCAATTATCGCACGATTTCGTAATGGGCTTTACACGTAGTGTTTCTGATACCACAATAAATATAATTCCGTTGAGAAAATTTCACCTGAATTTTTTTTTCGCAGATAAAGCTTTAAATAGCTGGGTTATAATTGCATAGCATAATGGTGGTCCAGGGTTATATGGGCAATATCTATTGTAAAAAGAGTTTGTATGAAAAACAACAGGGAACGCATTACATGCGGTTCGATTAGCAGTCCAAGAGTATACCAATAAGCAAGTTTTACTGTATGTCACAGGTTTTAGCAGCAATTATACATCATTGAAACGTATATTTCGTATTAAGGCGACATAGCACCTTCAAATTGAAAAAAAAATGTTATTTTCAAAGGCTTGTTTTTAATTGAATAAAAAGACATATCTTAATGAAACTTTTTACAAATACATTATATGTCTTAGACTCCATAAAAAAAATTGTTAAAAATGTTTTGTGGCCCCCTGTCGCCTGTTACAATTTTTTGGAAAATACACCAAAAAAACCTGGCGTGCATGATAACTGCCCTCAGGAAAGTCTGAAAAAAAAACAAAAACGGGGTTTTGACCAGCATCAAAGCGGCCTTGGAATGAACTAAAAAAAAAAAATTTGGTTGAAAAATAACAAAATGGCAGGGTTTTTTCGAAAATCGAGTTTTTTTTCCCCAAAAATCGGCTATAACTAAAAAAGTTTAATGCCGATTTTTTCATCCGAGGTTCATTCTGAGCATTAACATGTGCAGATTAACGTGTTAAAATTTCAAAACGATTGGATAATATTGTTTTTCTTAATCATGCACGCCAACTTGAAAAACGTTGTTTCGAGAAAATCGCGTTTCAAGTTAAAATTCAATATTTTTTGCAATAAATCTTATCGAAAATTAATCTGCGATGCTTGGACCATACAATACACCTTCTTCTTGCTCATACTCCTCCTCTTCTAAAGATTTTTACTCCCTCGAGCAGTTCTGGCCTCTTTAGATGCCTCAGTCCAGTGTTTTTCCGCCTGGTTAATTCTTGCAGCATCTCTATGCTCTGCATGTTCCAGCGCACATTGGCCAATTGTAATTCCCATGACTTGCATTTTTTTCAAGATAGCCATAAATCCTTCACTAAATGTACATACAGAAATATTTGCAGCCATATTTAGTACGTTTTTCCCACAAAAAGTATGTTTGGGGGCCAAATTCCAAACACAAGAATTATAGCTTTCGTTATTATTCTGCGCAAAATTGCCCAAGCAACGCTTTAATAAATCTTCTGATGATAAGTCACCATAAATAGGCTTTAAAATTTCTTGTACCTCATCATCTTAAGGTGGAGGATGCTTGAAATTGTTTAATGCATTATCACCCGCTGCCTCCGCCTTGCGCCAGTTACACCAAGTCGTTTCTCCAACAGGACAATAACAGTGTTGAGGGTTCTCATCAGTTGAAATTTTGTGGTAATATGCTGCCCAAATTTCCTTGCGCATATTTTCAACTGAATCAGGATTTCGTCGTATTGTTAGGCCATAATGCGTGGCTAAATTTTTCATTAATTTTAGTGTCAGGTGAACTTTTTTCGGACCTTTTTTGGAGATTCTACACTTTTTTTAGAAACATCTTTTACAGCTATTTTTTTATTTTTTTTGCCAAGGCTAGCTTATTTTTTGCTTCTTTTAAAGGAGATGACTCATTTATCTTTGTCTACACTTTGGCTTAAGTCGATGTAGCGATATAGCGAAGTGAACGAAAATCATAGAAAAAATGATCTTGGGGCGCTTCGCTATATATACTCATAAAATTTTTTTGTTTTAGAATTTCAATTTTATATTATTAAAATCATGTTTTAAAACCTTCATTCTAACATATTCAATCAAAAAACAAAAATCGATTTTTTAAAAATTTGGAGGTGCTACGTTGCCTTAATTTAAAAAAATGATCTAGCAAATGTAATATATACAAAAATATGCACCGAAAGCTAAATAATTGCTAAAATTCAGACAAAAATTAAGTGAAAAATTATTAAAAATACTAAAAACAACCAGTATTAATGACATTTAAATATTTAGAGAAATATTTTTAATTCATTCATAAATAATTTTTCACTATTTCTTACCTTTATCGAAGCCGTATCAATACTACGTCCAAATCGTAGTCTAAGTGGAGCTGGTTTTCGTGCTTCCCTTATGAAATCATCGGCACTGACATCACTATAATCGTATTCGTTCAATACTTGTAACAGATTGGCCAAAATCTCCCGGTTCAATTCATTTCTGTCGGCCATCAATTGAGACTGAAAAGACAAAAAAAAAACAAATTAAATTATTCAACTAAAACTGAAATAATTTCCAATCAGATGCCCAACATTTATTCAAAAAGCACAATCAAAGCAAAAAGCTATACTAAAAAATTACAATCAGTAGTGAAATTTGCATGATTTATACAATTTATGAAATAATTCCTCAATGATAGACGGTTGCATGACATCTGGTGAATTTCTTGCTTCGTAGTGAGCCAAATGGTCTTTTGTTTTGTAATGAATGAAATGCATACTCCGAAATTCCAATATTGGTTAAAAACTAAACTGGCTTTAATTTTGTTATACTGGTGTACATTTTTCTCATATTTATCAATTCATATTTTAGGTCAAATCTCCCACTTCAAAGTGTAATATAGGAATTATTGAGAATGGTTTTTTATTTGCATGAAAAAATACTAGACATTATTAAAGCCTATATTTTCTTATCTTTCAAGAACAGAATAATAGGTGCGTTTTTTTGCAACCTAGCAGAGCAGGTTAACGTAGGGTTGCAAAAAAACGATCCAGAGCAGAAAATCGCAGTGTTCGAAAAAGTTGTTGCATTTGCTGAGATTTTGCTTAGATTGGTTGTTAAATTAGAATAATCCATAGAAAAAACCTGAATGAAATCTTATATAGATTTTAATCGAAATCAGACATGAAACTTGCATATGAAACAATCTACAATGTAATGTGCATCGAAACACTCAAAACCAGTCAGCACACTACAAAATTTGATGTAAAATAATTGAAAATGGCAGAGGGCTATGCAAATTCATTCAATTCAAACTGCCGATTTCAGCAGTGATACGAACCGTTTAGAACACTCTTACTGTTATCAGCACACTCTACATGTAAACCCATAAACTACTACTGCTTAACATTTTTTGATTCAGTGACGCCACAAGTGCAGGATTTTTGTTGTTATATTCAATATGCTTAACAAAATTTGATCTGCTCGGGTGTGCAAAAAAACGCACCTAATATTATTCCCTGCCTGTAATTCGATATTATTACAAGCAACTTTCTTCGAAGATATTATAATGAGACTTAACATTTTTCATTCGATGTTTGTGATATTCTACTTCTACTATGTATGTTATTTCTATATTCGGGATTCAAATGTCAGGTAGGTATAATACCTCGCAGTCTTGGATTGAATTATTCAATTTACAAATTTTCTTGTTCGAGGTGAAATGTTAGAAGCACAAAAAAGTACAAAAATCGTGATGGTGGATTCTTTCTGAAAGGTTTTTTGCTTTATGGGAGTCATCGAAAAATTTAGGGGGATTCAAATATGATTTTTAGTATGGTGCGTGGCTTAACTTATTTTTGAAGCAAAGTAATTGATAGCCAACTTTCAAACGAATTCAACCAATTACAAACACAATCAAGTGGGATATTTAACTATTTAGCCAGATTTTTAGCTTCCGGCAGTTTTTTGAAAAGTGATAGGTTATGTATGATTTCGTTTCAGAATATTCAGCTCTAGCACTTATTCTTGAGTGCTGCTTTATTTATTCTTCTCAATAACTCAAAAAAATCTGTAAACTCACTTAGCACATTACAAAAACTCACTACTACTTACTGCAGAAACTTTGTACGGATCACGTCCGAATCGCAATCTCAATGACGGTGCACGTTTTTCCTCAGCAGTTTGAATTTCATTTGGCATTTGCGTTTCACGACGTACCCTCAACCCGAGTTCAGTTGCATGTTGATGTTCTCCATCGTATTCCACATCCCTTCGAACACGATCATAATTATTGTTGTCATCGATTGAATTCTCAATTTCATGAGTTGGTACCATGGGATCAGATCGTCGACCGAATCGAAGACGAAGTGATGGTGATCTGATCGGTTTCTGGTGAACATCCCCAAACCAACGTTTTTCTATGGATTGCAGGAAATCCGGATCACTGCGTCCGAAACGCAAACGTAGCGATGGCGACCGTTGAGCTTTTCGTTCGACTTGATGATTCGGGAATGAAATGGGACCGGCATATTCACGTTGCAGGAGATTATCGTAGAGTTCATTAAGAGAACCTGGAATAGAATGAATTTAAACCAGATGATAAACGATGATCATATTGTATATTAAGTAATTAGAAAATGAGATACATTTACGAAACATTGACTGATCCTTAAATATCAGTTAAAGTTATGATGAAAATTCAAAATTATGTAAATCAGTTTAAAATAAAAAAATCTTAATTTAGGTTTTTATTCTTTGAAAATTGTTTACAGGAAACCAAAAGTTCTCTTACGAAAAAAATATATCGATACATGTTCCAAAATTTGTTTGAAATAGGACCCACACTCGGCGCTTGCTCTGGTTAGTAAAAAATAAAAGATGTGACTCCTGAAACATCATGAAAAATATTTCCGTAGCTTATTGAATTTTATAATAGAATTTTATGGATTAGTTTTGAGCACAAATGTCTCAAATGTTTGAGTCTCACGTTTAGATGATGCATTAGTTTGATTTTTTCGGTTAAAGGCTGGTACTGAGTTCGAGTTCACGTGAAATTTTGACATGTTTCCATTATCTGGTCATTCTTTCGAGCGAAAATTTTGACAATTGAGAAAAGCAGAGACAATGCTCATTTCTGACGGATAAAATGTCATGAATTTCACTTTTCGATTGATTTTCTTATTGGAAAGACATTTTCACTGCTCCATTTTCAAATTGAAACACCAAATGTCACTTTTCCGCTCGAAAGAATGAACTGCACAAACTAAATTGGCGTGAAATGATTCGAGACATGTTTCACTGCCATCTACGTTTTCAACGCGAAAGCAACTTCAAAGTAACTTTTCATGCTAAGAACACAGTACCAAACTTGCTTATTTTCAAGCTAAATTTTCGCCGAAACCAATTTCACGTGAAATTTTGTATGAAAATTTCACGTGAAATCGAACTCAGTACTATGCTTAAGAACACAGTACCAAACTTGCTTATTTTCAAGCTAAATTTTCGCCGAAACAGATTTCACGTGAAATTTTGTATGAAAGTTTCACGTGAAATCGAACTCAGTACTATACTTAAGAACACAGTACCAAACTTCCTTATTTTCAAGCTAAATTTTCGCCTAAACAGATTTCACGTGAAATTTTGTATGAAAATTTCACGTGAAATCGAACTCAGTACTATGCTTAAGACGAAATTTTTTTGTATTTTTTTTTTTAATTTGACACACGCAAAGCCTAACACCGTTTAAGTTTACCCTTTGAAAAAAGCTTTCATATAGTTGGTGTTTTGTAAATGCTTGCCATATATTTTCAATTTTTAAGTTTATCAATTTAATATGGGACGTGTGAATGAAAATGCTGTAAAAATAATGAAAAAAATTTAAAATTGATATTGAATTTTACTTGTCATCTGTCTTTACTGCCATCCACGAATTTAATTGGAATTACACAAAATAGCATTGTGCTGTATGTGCAAACCATGATATTATGACTGAGCGTACTTCGTTTGCATGCAAGAGTATCTTTACAACAGACTTCCGGCTCTAGTTGGCTGGTAGTATCATCTACGAAAATATTTGGTCTTTACTAGAGCTGAGTCCTGATCACCAATAAAATATTCTTCTGAGCATGAGTTTAAGTTTATAGACTAATGCAAGAGGAAGAAGTCGATTGGCTCCCAACATATTTTTTATGCATATACCTACTGACTTTTTAAATATACTAACCGGTTAATTTTGCTTCTAATTCTGGAAGCT
This sequence comes from Nemotelus pantherinus, assembly GCA_963978885.1. NCBI lineage: Eukaryota > Metazoa > Arthropoda > Insecta > Diptera > Stratiomyidae > Nemotelus > Nemotelus pantherinus. The sequence goes on along the minus strand of OZ022266.1, from coordinate 43,862,971 downwards.
GACTCTTAGGCTCATAATAAAGAGTGGGGCAGCTCCAGCATAAATTACCGAGTTGAAGCACTTTTTGACTTCATTCTGACCTACAACCTGTTCATCGCGAATTCTGCCAGTGAACCGATCTTCCTCACCTGGAATCGTAAGGTGGACGGTCAATATCAGTGGTCGACACCCGCTTCTCCTCCGTGACTGAAAAGTTTTACAGAAGTGTTCAACATAGCTGGATGCAACTCAACTGAGCAGGTTTCTTTAAAAAAACAGAAAGAGGACGGATTGGAAGTTATTCCAATCTCTGGCATGATTCTCACTAGAAATTGGTCCAAGAAGCATCAACTGCTACCATAAATTGGTAGCCCTCGGTAATGCTCCCAACTTCACATCTAGGACAGCTTCTAGCCCATCTACAACCAGGGAGAAGCTCCAAGGGGAATATGGAAATCACCATTTTGCAGAGATCGCGCAGAATAATGTTCAACAGGTCTTAAAGGCCTTAAAAACTGTGGTTGCATAAAACGAAGCTGATGACTTTTAAGTATGCCGAATGCAAGACAAAGAAGTGCTCATGGATATCTTTCTGTGGAAAGTCTTAGTAAGCAAAATAACTTTGTAAGATTTTAAGCTCGATAACGAAGCCAGATAGAGTTCAGGTTAGTTCGAGCGCAGACCCTTTAAATGATCTCATCAGCTCACATTTTCCGGGCAATTATTTTCCTACGCTAGAAGTGACACATCAAATGGAATAGACCACCAGCTCCATGCAGTTTTTTAACATGTCCAACTCTGAATGGCGAGAGCCCTTAACTCATTCGAGCCGTTTAAATCTTTGAGTCTTGATAATGTTATTTTGGCTGATATCCAGCGGCCAATAGAAGTAGTATTACCATGGCTGAAAGATATGTAGAACGCGTGCCTGCGCTTCTCGTTAGTTCCCATTAGCTGGTGGGAAACTAGAGTTGTGCTTATTCCAAAAACAAAAAAGTTTCGCATGTTAAACCAAATTATTATCGTTTAATATGTCTTAGCTCTATCATGCTTAAGATTTCGGAAATTATCATTGACTATTATATTAAAAATTTAATAGATCTTCTTTCATCTTCAAAGGAAAGTCTGTTGAAACCGTTTTTCATGTTCTCAGTGAGCAAATTTATAAATCTCTTTTTGTTAAAGAAATTACGCTTGTCACCTTCTCAAACATTGAGGAGAACTTTCACAACGTTAAGTCTCTCGTATGATGATGAGTCAGCTCGAGCACAGAGCAAGGTGGAGTCCGCTCCTACTTCATCAATTATTTACTACTTACTTTTGATGAAGCTTAACCGTGTCGGCTGCAAAATGGTTGCTTATGCAGACGACGTAGCCACAGCAGTGTCGAGTTAGTATATATTTTTCTTTTTGGAGAGGTTAAGACACTCTCTTGATAAACTTTCACGCTGGAGTCATGCAAGTAGCTTGAATGTGAATCCAAGCAAAGAGGAGCTAACAATGTTCACAAGGAAGTACACAGTTTTCCGTTTCGAATTACCAAAATTAAACGGGATCTCTATTGTCTTGAGCCCAGATATCAAATATTTGATGCTATTTCTCGATTTGAAGCTACTTTGAAGCGACAATGTAGTGAAAAGAGCGCAGAAAACTTTCGGTGTACTTTACTAATGAAAAAGAGCCGTAAGACAGCATTAGATTTTACAATCTCGTACTGTTGCTTGGCTTTATACTACACTGATTGAACCAATTCTATTGCTTGAGGTAGTTTTCTGGTGGCGAGCTGCTCTTAAGACTGCCTACTAAAGTTTGTTTGGAAAAGTGCGAAAGTTAGCTACACTTTTGGTGGCAAGATCACTCCACACCACCCCTAATAGGGTTCTTTTCGTTTTACTTCATTGATTACAAATCTCATAATCTTACAGTAATAAAATCTGGCTGCTGTATGAAAGCATTGCATTTCTGCGTGACTAGAACAGGTTCTGGCTACATACGAATATTATTATTACAAACCTTAAATTTAAACAATAAAGTGGGGAGTGGTGTGTACTCGGACAAACTGAGTTTTAAGCTGTTCCTTCGTCTACCAGACCATTGTAGTAGACATGGGTAACGCAGCAAATTTTGAAGCGCTGATACACTGATACCGGCGCCAGCAGTGGTATCAGTTGTTGGTGCCTTGGCATTGCAAACCGGCAGCACCAACACCATTGATACCGAAGTGCGTTACTGCGCTACTGATACCGACAATCGGTATCAGCGCAGTGATATCATGACTAGTGCTTCAACGCAATTGCGCGGCGCAGCGCTGCGTTACCCATGTCTACATTGTAGTGCTCTACAGTCAGTTTTTGTGCCTATTTTTGTGTCAATATTGGTATTTTCACAGATAACCAAATGGCTATTAAGTTCTTGCATTGTCACTGAATGCTGTGCTATCTTATGGAGATGTCGAGTGCAATTGATTTGGATACCTGGATTTGGGTATTTAGATTTGGGTACCTAGATTTAAGTACCTTGGTATTCAATGCAACTGCTAGGCTAATGTACTGGTGAGGCTTGGTACTTTACTAACAGAGGTCTCATGCCACTTCTCTATAGCAATACCGATGTTATCGGTCAAATGGAAGTTTGGGGAAGTTTTGGGCGACACCAAGACAATTCTGGGTCTCAATGGATGCGCGTCGCACCAGGCAGCTACTAGGTTTAAAAGCTAGCTCTTAGTGCTCTGTACTGTGCTGTGGATACAGGGTTCAATGAGTTTTGGAGGACTAAGAGGAATCGGTCCTAAATCTCTTGCGCTCGGCTAGGAGAATAGTGGCGGCACATGGTGTACCCTCCCCTCAAATCTTACTGACCTAAATCTATTAATGTATGTCATCTTTGTCTGAGTACGGCAATTTTCGTTTTGAAATCATTTATGGGGAACTTAGATTTATAGTTTTTACCTAGGCATGCAGAAGCTTCGTAGTAACTTCACATAATATTACATTAAACTCCTATGCCCACCTTGGGCGCCGTCAATAGTTTGAATAAAAATTAGAAACAATTTATGGTAATCAAGTGAATGTGATGCAATTAAATACTTGTTGTAGTTCTGGCTTTTCAATGGCATAGAATGGTAGGGAAATTAAATTTTTCATTTAGCATTACTTATCACGAAGAAATAATGTCGAGACCAATTAGAGATTTGAAATTATGGTTGCATATCTTTGGAGTAATTGTTTGATAGAAGCTAATCATAAATTGTAACTACATGTGAAAAATTTATACTATTCAAAATGATAGCTTCATGAATAGCTTTGATTGCGGGAATTGATATAACTAGAATTGGTAGAACAGAAAAGACACAGCATAACAAATGATCAAATGGGCAAACTGAAATGATTTTCAAAATCAGTGTTCCAATTATTGTGGCTCGAACAACGTTTGGGATGCCGATTATATTCGAATTTACTTTTTCAATTTATCCATAAAACGGCTAATTTTTGAAAACAAATGGCAAAAAAATTTGGCGTATTCTTGGCACTTGGCTTTTTGTGTTAGAAATTTTTCGATTGCGAAATTTTGGTGGAAATAAGTAAACACTTATTCTTTGGCGAAAAAAAAATGAAAAAATATGTGAAAATTTATTTATGATTTATTTATGAAACTCATACATTCAGCTTCGAATTAGGATAAATTTGATAAAAAAGTCAATAGATTTTAGCCAACCGTTGATATTGCCTCGAACTAATTAACTTTAGAGTGCACACATGTTTAAAATTCCAACAATATTTATACACACTTTCCAGAAATCATCCAATCGAATTGCAATGATGTTAAATAAAATTACAGTATACAATATATACTCACTATCGAATGAAGAGGGTAGTGCTGATATTTCATTTATTGCCACAATAAAGATTACTGTGAAAATGACTGTGATTCTGTGACAGCTCATGATCTGAAAAAGAAAAATTGGGATAAGGATTAACAAACGATGCTTAGTAGATATAATGTTTTTAGAAATCTCGATGTTCAATAATATCAGTACAAACTTACATAGCTAAGCTTGTAATTTATATAAAAAAAAATATGTTTGTATTTTTTACGAATATTTCTCTTTGAAATCTTCACCCCTAAAACAATCACTTTTCAATCAACACACAACAATAAATCACAAAATTCTTTCAACCCTTTGAAAATACTACCATAGTAGAGACAATATATATTTTCGATACGTCTATATACCTTAAACTCTCGATAAGCCTGAACTATTTGCAGTGTTTCGGGATATGCATAGTCGAATGCCTATTATTACAAAAAAAAAAACGTGACAATATGCAGATTAGAGCAGAGATTAGATCAGATTTTGGATATAATGAAACTATCATTTATATGCATCTATAAGTATTTACTAGAGCCGGTGCGTGAAATTGTTTTGATGATAAGCTATTATTATCATCGATAGAAGATAGTATATGGAGTATTTACGTTCATATGACAGAAAGTTAAGAACCTTAGATTGATAGAATAAATGTGATTTGATTAGTTAAGGCAGAGTAATGACGTCACTGTTCACTTATTTTATCGTAAAAGATAGTGAAAAAATTGAGTTTTTTTTCAAAAATCTTTTCTTATCTGTGGAATATTTCTTTTGTTTCTGAGAGGGAATAATAATAAGTTTCTTCATGCTGAGTATAATTGTGTGCATACGATATTATACTGATTGTAAAGAATTCACGCTCACAATTTTTTTATTAAATCTTGGGCTTCGAATAAGAATTGAATTACTGAGCGAAAAAAATTGTACATGGTTATTAAATATTTGTTGTTGACTATTTTAAGATATTTTGATATTTTGAAAATATTTGTAAATATAATTTTTAAGTGTGGCAAAATATTCATTTTTAGTTATTTGCAAGTAACCGATTTTCCAATGAAAATATTTCAAATACTCTATTTTCATCCCTACCGATCAATGCAATTTCTTAAATACAAATATAAATTAATAAAGTAAATAAATTTTTTTCAATTTTAATCATCCCTCAAAAACAATTCCAATGTTTAAATGTTTCACTTTAACTTTCATGCATATTTCACTCTGTTTTTTTTTATACAAGTAACAACCATCTATATCGATTGTAAAGCATTATCAATATTCCTGTCAATTTCGTGTTATATTCATAGCACAATTCATATTCTCCGCTATTAAATCAAAATCCTGTAAAATCATAATAAATGAAATTGATTCGGCATTGTCAACAACCCTTATACGTGAATTAATGTTAATTATTCAATGAAACCTCATCATCAACTTAAAATTCCATTCCATTTAAAATCCCAACAATTTACTCCGAAAAAAATCTGGATCATATGAGTATTTTAGATAATTCGAACGATTTGTTTTCAAATTTTCACAAGCGTGAAAATCATATTTTTGTTTCAGCGGTAGAATTCAAATGCAATATAATTAGATCGATGATTTATGAAGTGGTTTGCAATGTTTATTTTTGCCTTGTTGATTGGTTTAACATTATCATTAATAAATCGTCGAAACTAAAGCCGAAAAACTATTATTGAGTGGTTTTGAAATTTTAAAGTATCTCTACAGTGGATAATTTATGTTAATTGAATCAAGTTTATTTTTTTTTAAGTTTATTTTGGACAATTTATGTATCCAGCCAAATAAGCAAAAATTCAGCAAATAGCTACTATCCCATCGTTACTTTTTTGATACGAAAACTTAATAAAGGAAATGTTTTTTTTCTCAGTACTTTCATCTTTACGTAGCCTCGTTTCCAGCTCAGGCCACAGATTTTCAGTGAAGTTGAGGTCTGGTGACTAAAAAAATAAGTCTTTGTGTATTATAGAGGATCCATTCTCCAAAAATTATCGCTGTGTACTTAGGATCAATGTCCTGTCAAAATTAAATATCTGATGCTTATCACAATGCCTTTAAATTCCTTCAAATTTTGTATGTGAGTTTTTTGTGTCGATTTTCATGGGGATCAAATTTGATAGAACTACAATGCACGTAAAATCAATGGTGGACTGCCCAGCGTGCCAAATTCGGAATTCAGAATTGGTTACGTCTAATCCGAAAGTGAGCAAAAGAGATAGAAATATAAAAAGCTCTTGAATAAATAAAACTTTTGACTGGGGTGCTACTGTTCATTATTTTATGAGAAACATTTGAGTATTTTTTAAGAATCTCTTCTGAAGATTGGAAGATACAAATTTAAAACCAATCGGAATTCGTTGCGAATATTTCACTGAGTTCGAACAAATTCCAAAGAAAGTGCAAATGAATCTGTGATATGGAAATTGTTAAGAGTTTGTTGTGAAATATGTTGGAATTGACAACAAATTCCGAACTTAATGCCGTTAATGTTTCGTTTGGTAAATTATGTATGTATGTATGTAATTATGTCGTATAACTGTTTTTCATGCATAAGTGCAAGTGCTTACAAAGTTTTTTGAAATTGTGTTTGTTGTTTGAGATGTTAACAGTGTCTATTTTAAAAGTTGGAAATGTTACTCAATTTTTTTATTCTCTATAACTTCTCCCTTTTGTATGCAGAAATTGCTGAGCGAAGATTTCCTTGAAGAAGATGAGTTTAAAAAAAAATGGTATTTTTTATAGCAGCAAAAACAAGCTTAACAAACGGACGAAAAAATTTGTTATTTAAAATAAATGAAATGAAACAAAAAATAAAAAGAATTAGCATTGGTATTCAAAATAATAAGTATTTTATTGAATATATGCTATTAGAATATATTCAAAAAGTATTGGAAGCATTCTCAAAGGACTATTTAAAAACTGCGAAAATTCTTGAAAACATTCACAAAGGATTCGTAAGGAATTCACAAAGAATTCACCAAGAATTCCTAAAGAATTCGCAATGAATCCTGAAAAAAATGAACCAATGTAAAAAAGCTTTTCAAGAGCTAAAGAGGGGAAGTTTGAACACTGTCGGCGTTGTTGTAACATTTTCCATATACCGGTCTTAAAGAAATCTTAACGAATAAGTTTGAGATTCCAAAAGTTTTTTTCTGAATTCGCTTCAATTTTCTGAAAGAACTATCAACGAAATGCCGAATTTGGTACACTGGGTAGGCATTCGATTGACTTTCGTGAGCTTTGCTCTTTAATAATTTTTTTTCCGCACTTAATTTTGCAACCGAATCTTAACACAGTAGAAAGTATGTAAGTACCAAAATAAAGATAGTCCCGGTAAAATATCTTGGATCTTCTTTGCAGTTTTATCTTATACTGTACATCGGCTATTATGGAGTGATAGATTTATTTTTACAGGCAACATACAGAAAACTCAATTGATATGTTGATAATTCTGGATAAGTACAAAGGCTCAAAGATCGAATAATTGCTTGTACTCAGTATTTTTGACAAAATCTAGTCATAATAAATAGAAGAACTTGCGAATGGCATCTTAAACATTTCAGAGCTCCGCTTGTCCAGAAAACTATTAAAAAATTATAAATTTTGGAAATTAGAGCATGTTGAGATGTTGTAACGAGACTGAAATAAAACATACTGGTTGAGTAAAATATGATGAGTTGAAAGAACCTGCATTATTCGATGGTTCTTAATGTTGCAATGGCTTAGAACATCAACGTTAAATAAGCATTCAAATAAAAGAGGTTGTGGTAGGTAATTTACATTAAAGAGAGGAGAAGAGGGCTCAGTATAGATTTTTGTCTATTATCAAGGTTGGGCTTTGAAGAGAGCTATTAAGCAGGACTTGCAATGAACACAACTATAGTGATCAGAAAAAGAGAACCCAAGCTGTAATACAATAAAGGAAGAAAATCTAAGCTACTTTACTATTAACGGGAGAATATCATTGTAAATGCTTGTGAAAAGTCAAAGTCTATGGTAGATGTAAGCTTATGGTAGGCTTCTAGATTGTCAAATTTTTCATAATAACACAAAATAAGAAATAAATGTGGCACTTAAAAGAATAATGGAATAATTGATATCGGCTTCTCCCATATATGTCTCCCTACCGTCATCACCAAGCATTCGCTTCAAAGGGAAATCCCCTGAGCTTTGGCATTATCATACAAAAAAAGAGCTTTTCAGCTTACTGATAGTGTAAGTTAGCAAAAAATAATGAGGTTCGAGTGTAGTCATCGGATTCGAAAGTTTTTTGCGGTAAACAACAACACCGCGTTTAACAAATTCCAAACAGATCAATAGAGGTGAAGTGTATTTCTTATTGATGTAGGACGACAGGGGGTCGATAGATGAAATAAAGCACGAATAGTTATAAAAACAAACATGGGTAAAAATTTCAGAAAGTAACAAATTATAAGTTAAAATGAAAATTACTATGTTTTGACGATCAATAACAAGCGAATTTGTCAAGCTGAGTATTTTATATATTTTTAATTAATATTCAGTCTGAACGTGGTTTTAAAACAGAAATATCTCAAAAAGCAGCACCTAAAAAATTGCGACTGTTTTACTTCAATGAAAGGTCTGAGCATTAGTATTCATTCAAAATAAGTTTCCATTAATGCATTTTTCAAAAAGATAGAAAAATTTCAGTCTGGTCGACAAAAGCAAAAACAAATTAAACATAAGTAACTATCTTCCAATCTCCTTGACGTCAAAAATATCGAAAATTTGAGAAAATTTTTCAAAACAAATTTTTCCAAAGTTTCATTCTTAGACAATCCTTATTTCGTAAAAAAAGATCGAGTCAGTTTCAGTAATGAATTTATTACGCAAGCTACAGGTGGAAAATTAATTTTCTTTATTACAGATCCAATGAATATGGGACTATTTTTAAACTAAGTAAGCATATAGCACGTAAATATCATTCAAATATTTTATGAGGGAAATTTTTGCCCAAAGTGAGTAAAATGGTTAGAAAGCTATTTGGCTGATCGGAAATAAAGAAAAAAATAGCTAAAAAGTTAAGTTTTGAGATGTTTTTTGTACATGGTGTGCCACAAGGAACGGATTTAAGGCCTGTAATTTTCCTTGTGTATGTGAATGACATTTTCTCATTGTATGTAAAAAATAATTTGATATCATTTGATGACGTTTTTTTGTACATGACTGCAATTATCAGAGAGTAAAGTTAAACACAGAATATATACCTTTTCATACTATAAACTCCCTAAAGCTTAATATGCAAACAACGAACTACATTTTTCTCAATCAATTTTTCTCTTCTTCGATGTGGAATGTCTAATGATCTGAAAATAAATATTCATTTACGGAGCAGTATTTCGAGCTGTCACTGTATGCCAATAGAAAATGTTTCTCATGCAAAATATTTCGGAATCATCTACCATGGACCAGGACTTGAAATGGGAGTTTCAATTGCAAAGCACAACAAACAAGACTGGAAATTGATATTGATTTGCTTTGAAACTCGTTAGTTCTTTAACATGAAAGATTAAAAATTTCTGCAATGTTCGATAGACATCTGAAACTGAGAGACACTGAGAAGAAAAGGAAGATCATTGACAAACAAAGTAAAAAATAAATAACCAAGGATAGAGCCTTGAGTGACTCCGAATCTAGGAAAGGCAGAAGACGAAAAAATCCCTTTTGGGGTGCCTCTACGGGGACGGTTGTAAACATAGGAAGCGAGCCAAGAGAGAATGAGGGCAATAATTCAGAAACTTTCAAATTTGCCTATAAGTTCGCGACTACAAGTTTAATTATTTTATTTACATTCAATTAAGAGTTTGAAATTTGGTAAGAGAAAACCAAACTATTGAGAATATAAATATTCATACTTCCGAAGGCGACAAAAATCAAAATTACTCGTTCAAACTCATTTCAGATTTCGTGGCAGTCAAAGCTTCATTTTGCTTCTAATTTAGCTTTCTGAATAAAGCTCTGGAAATGAGAAAAATTTTGGTTACTAAATTTCCGCTGCAACTCAGACTAACTGAGAGCCCAATGAACAATACTCAGAAGTCAACCAACAAACACACATTTGAAACCAGTGATTTAGTCTCTAGATCTCACATGCAGAATAAAGTGAAATTGATTGCAATTTGACCTGGAAATTTCGGAAGCTTATAGTCAAATATAATCAGGAAAACATTTTGGTCATTGTTAAATTATATAGAATCTATTAAAAAAAATTACTAAGATCAAAGTTTTTTTTGAAGTTTCCATGTGAACTCAATATTAATATAACTATACGATAGGTGCCAAAATAATTTTATAATTTCGTTAGCTTTTCAATAAATTATTGTACCATAGAAAATTATTTAACCGTATTCAACTTGACTTCTAGGAGCAAACGTAAACTTTCATAAATTCGTTAAATCATAACATGAAATTCCGACCAAAAGTCAGCTCACAAAATTCATAAATCCCGCATAGGTTTAGTCTCATACTTTCACGTAGGAAAGAAATGAAATCAGCTTTAACGACGACTTAATGAAAATTCATTGCTTACTATATGCTATAAAAAGTCTTAAAGATCATAAAATCTACTCAAAATCTTTCAAGCTATAACTTAAGCTATTTTCGATGTTTTTATTTGATTCTTTTAGTTTGTCATAAACTGCCCTGACGAAAGAAATTCAATTTTAAAAGCATTTAGTAATCCATTAATCTTTGAAATTTCATACTTAAAAACCTGCACTTGAATGATGCAGTGATAAATAGTCTCGTAAAGTTTTTAATATATTCATTTAAATTACTTGTGAATTGATGGTACTTCGTATTTAATAGAAAAAAATACATCATTCAAAATTACGATAAATCACCTTCACCTGTAGCAGTTTCAATGATACAAAAAATGTTCCCTTGCATATATCGACCAACGCATCGAAAAAAAACCCCTCTAGGACGCCCATGCCTATAAAAACCAATTTACTTTCTGAGCACCATGCATGAAAAAAGCGAGTATCTTCATGACTTTCATAATCCAGTCATTACTCAGTCTATGATCCAGACCATCGGCTACGGTCAATTTGCCAATGTCCGATTGTAAATATTGCTTTCGAGTGAGATAAAACCTCTAACCTTTAGTTCCCCCCACGGAGTCCTTTTTTCAGGCCCAGAGTAACGATTTTCTAATCGTTAAAATGGAATCTTTAGCCGAAACAGGAATTCCCGGGAGGTTTTCATGACGGAAAGTACGAGCTGAGAACGATTGCTTTGGAGCTTTGTAGATGTAACCTGTCAAGTGTTTTGATAGTCATTACGGTCAGTGGCAGTCTGACGTGTGCTGAAAGTTTACTTGAAGAGGTAATAGCACTTGAAATTTTTATGAAGGGAGAAGTGATGATTAGGAAATTAGGATGACTTTAATAATTTTTGTGAACATGAAGAGATAGACGAATAAGCATGTGTTGATGAAATTTGAATATATTCGGCTTTACTTAGACTCATTGATGATATTGGTGTAATTCAACATGGAGCCGTAGTATAACGGAAATATCCCATTATTGGATCAGTGCGTGGCAACTATCAAACAACATAATTCAATACCTTCCTGAATGGAAGACTAAATTACACAAATTTTCACCACACGTAGCCCACAGTCACAGGACTCAATTTGCTGCTTTAGCCTCTAAAAAACAATTTTAAGTCCGCATACAGATTGACTATTCCTGCTGGGCACCACGTTTTCATTGCATTCTTCTCATGTATATCAAACAATTAATATGTGGGCGATTCATAATGTTGTTTCTCTCGCAACAAAACGCAATCACATAAATACACATGTTCATAGTGTGGTTTGACTTTAAGCATTCTACTTACCTAGAGATGTTTCCGTGAACAAGACAAGAAAATCCTGAATGGGAATTAACTCTGCGTGGTCCGTTTCGAAAATTCATGGGGCTATATTATTGCCTAGTTCCACAGACTATGTGTCTGTGTGTTTGAGTCTGTGGCAAAGTAAGTTTGTGTGGCTGAGGCAAAGATGTGAATTGGATATTAGCCCTGGTTTGGTTCTGTATGTCCATTTCAAACATGTCCTGGTCCTGACTTGGACTCAGCAATCGTTTCTCGGTTGGACCAAGTCGGTAAGTAAGAATAGAAGTTGGTCACAAGCAATAAGTGCTGCAAGAGTATTATGTTCTTTGGATATTGAGTTTGGTTTTATGGAATGTTAAATTGTTGTGGATTTAATTGCATGGATTTGATTGTGGCTTGTTTGGTTCGAGAGTCTATCGTTAAAATTTAATTCATATCCTTCATTTAGATTGTATCTATCTTCAAAAGCATGATTTGAGATATACTGAAGAAAAATTGTATGCGTCTGATTTTCAAGTGGTTTCGATTCGAATTTTGGTTTGAACTTTTACTCGAGAAAAGTAAAGTAAACTAAAAATAAAAATTTAGCAGGGATATGATACAATTTTGAAATCAATCTGTTGTTTCTTATGACTATAGCCAAAAAACATAAAAATATATTTAACATACAAATAATGATCAGTTTTGTTATTTGATAACTATTAAAAGTAGTGCCTGGTCTTGAAAAATTGATCAATTTTGATGTGCGCCCAATGTGGGTACATGTATATACTAAACATTTTCCTAAAAGTATTTTTCCACCATGAGCAAGTTTTGTGCTACCAATAATATTTAATTAGACAATCGTTGATTGAATATTTCAATCCCCTATTTCCTGCAACGTGCCATGCTTGCGCATGCAGATTGACCGAACAGCGACGAAATTCTTATTGTTCAACATTTTCCAGTAAATTACGAATCATAGCGTTGAAATTAATGATAAAACTGCGCTATGGCAAAAAAGGAATGAAAAAGACATGTTAAGATCAGGAAGGTCCATTGAAATACGTTAATTGCTTTTGACATGAATTTCAAGAGTGCATCATATGCTGAAATTAATCCAAAACTTTTTAATGAGATTTCAGTTTGACTTGAATGTTGTGAGTTTTTGTTCTGTTGCAACAAACTTGCAAAATGATACTTTGTTGAATATATGTTAAGCTTTGCAGTAAATACATGTAAATTTAAACAATTGTTTTTAAAAAAACTAGAATTACTTTTTAATGAGTAATTATGAAAAAAAACATACACTTCTATTTTAGTACATGCTGCAGAATGGATGGGGATCATATTTTGCCGACGTATATCTGACATATCTCTGAATTTTTGACGTATTTCTACTGATATTTGAGAGACAGTATGACACATGATAAGTAAGCTTAAATTGAATGACCAACATTCTCCCTTTGGGCTTGTAATACACGAAAAGAAGTTAAATTTTTTGTGTGTTCAATTTGGGTAGTTATCCTTGAAAGTATTAGGGAAAGAGTACTACATTTTTATGATTACTTTAAAAAAATGCAACAGGACCGTGCATATTGATTGAGGCATGTGGAAACTGGAAGAAAGAGGTCTAGAATGAATTGAGCAAGCACCTAAAAATTGACCAGACGCGTACATCAAAAAAGTTAATGTTGCTTATTTAGCTCATTTATATTACTCACTGCCTGCTAATTAGATTCAAAAGAAATTCACAGACTGACTGTAAACTGCGTACAAATAGGACCAGGTTTGGTAGAAGTTTTTGCGGAACAGGACCGGTGACGTCATCCCCACTATGAAACTACTCATATGCTAAGCTGCACGTCGGACTGAGTTTTGCTTGCGAGTGCCAACTTAGCTTGGAATTGATTTCACGAAAGAATTAAATGTACATCTGCACCCATTTCATATTTAATCAAAACTGCTCAAGAATTGATTAGATTTACAAGTCGAATAATCGTTAGCTTTGTTATTTTGCTGTGTTTTGCAATCGAAATTGAAAATCGATTAGGAACAGTACAAGATGTAGCTCTAGCATAAAAAATACGAAGCCTTAAAAAAAATCGTCGAGCGGAAAAATCTTTAGCGCGCCTAGTTTCAATGCAAATAAACAAGAATTAGTTTGATTTGTGATAATTTCAGAATTTGAGATAGTTTCAAACTTAATTGTTAATTTTTCTTGAAAAAAAAGCTTTCAGTACTACCTACTTCCAAACAACGGTCAACCGTCGTCCAGATTCGGTGATTAGCAAGCTTGTTTTATATTGTTTGATTATACTTTTACTTTCTATTATTCTACTATAAATATTGATTTTGTTTTTAATATTTATATATTTCTTTTTATGTATGCACTATTTATTTCTTTCTTTTTTATTATATTTGCGTTAAGGCAATTTAAGGTTAGAGTTTTTTTCCACTGAACTTTGTGAACTTTTTTGATTCGAAAAAGGAGCCTTGTGTACTTTTATGGCGGTGGCTGGGTAATTTGGGTATTTATGTTTTAAGAAATGTTAGCATTAAATTTTCATATGCTAAATATCTTATGATTCATACAAGCCGAATGTTCGCGGATTTGAAATCTAATCACCGTGCCAAGAGGTTGGATTTGAACCGTAGCCATCTACCAAAACCATCCGCATCCTGTCTATAGTTCGGTTCTTGAGTACAGTTGGGGAAACAAATCCGTCAAAGCATTCACGCTCATAAGGAACGAGAAGACCAGTGAAATTGAAATTCGGTAGTGAGTTTTGAAGCGAAAATAGTTTAGATTAAAATCGGTTAACGACACCTGGTGGAACTGCATTCGATGTATATCCGATAACTTGCAAAGAAATCGAAAAATCTTTGCTTTGCAATCAGAATCATAGTTACATAGCATTTTTTTGATTATTCGAAGAGGCACATGATGTTGAAGTGACTGGTGATCAGGACTGATATGAGGCTGAGAGTATGACTGTATGTGAGATGAAGATGTAGTAAATTTTTTTAACCTTTGCATCGGCAGAATGTTTCTGCATATGATGTTTTTGATAATTTGGTTATTTTAGTGTCTAATTTTAGATCAGAATATTTTTGATACCTTCAGTATCAATGGACATTAAATCGATGCATCATAATTGACATTCAATAGTGCATAACTAATGACACGGTTGATTAAGAGAGTTTGCAATCATGCAATCAACAATTTAAAATAAATATAAAATATTTGCAGCTTTTAAAGGAAAAATTATTCAAAATACTAAGCAATCAATTAATAACTAAAAAACTAAAACCCCAATTTTCTTTTCTGCTCTTGGTTTCATTTGGGTGGTCCTTTCGACTAGTTTCTTGTTTTTATTGAGCTGTAGTCAACGGGTAGCGTAGATCCCCATAAGATCTAAGGTCGGATGATGTCTGCATCCAACCAGGTCCATATCGAAAATTAAGCCATTTATCCAATATGCGTGTGTCTTTTTGTTTTTTCAGCTCCTCTTCATTGAAAATGGGCTTCGCCGCATTTAGGTTGAGATGCTTGCTAGTTCATGCTTGAGGGTCTTGCAGTCATTTTTGGACATAGCTCCTTCCATTGTGTTTTCTACATACTATTTTCGGTACAAGTTTATAATATTTTCGAGTTTAATTCATAAATTAGACAATTTTTCAATTGACATCCGAAAATTTTCGATATCAATTCATATGTTTTCTAGGCAAATTTATAATTTTTTGGAGTCAAAATCATAATTGTTATATGTCAATTTCAGAATTTTCATGTAAAGTTCATAATTTTTCCGAATTAAATTAATACATTCTGAAGATAAGTTCATATATTGCGTATCAAATTCATAAATTATAATGTTGACGTGAACTCACGTCGAACAAACTACGAGTTTGACTCGAAAGAACTACGAGTTTGATTTGAATAAATATGAATTAGACTGGAAAATATTATGAAATTGTACCAAAAATCAATGAATTTAGTTCGAAAATGGTATTTTGCGGCTTTGTGTGATTTCTTGACGGTGAAAATACGTAGCGAGCAAATCGACTCCACTTCTCAGTAACTTACCTCAGTTAAATAGGATAACCAAATTGGCACATTTACATCCGTCGGCTGTTCATTAAAATGTACTCCGCAAATGCAAACTGGTAGCTTTCAGTGCCAAGTGCCAGTAAGTTGTCGTGCCACAGGAGCACAACGTTTTTTTGGTTCTGTCTCTTTGAAAAGTGCTCGTTACACTTGTCGTAGGCTTTCTTTCTGGACTTTGGTTCGGTTGAAATATGCTGTCAATTATTAGCTCCAAAATCACTACAAGATACAGCGTAGATAGAGGCTTTCATGAGACTGCAATGCCTATCTAACCAATTTGATATCTGGCACGATCTAGTATTTGAAGTTCCCCCAAATACATATATCTCTCACCAAATCTGGTGATGGTCGTTGCTGTTCGGTTTGCTATTGAGAGCTTACTGGATGTGTATGTGGATAGTGATATGCTCAGCTGTCGGATTTCTCTCTGGTGACTTAGCTGAGTCACACAAATTTTTGAAATTCACTGTCTTCTTGCAGTATCGTCATGGATGCTCTATATTTTATTCACAAAACTTTAAGAACAACATCTAGTTTTCTTTATTACAAAAAATTTGGTAACCTTTTATTTTTTTTCTCGAAATAAAAGCTTGATTAGTTAAATGTCATATTGAATACAGAGATTGTCCATTTGAAAAATAAACAAAGATAATTGTGTTATTTTTACAGAAACATGTATGTCAAATTGCAATATCAATTAACACTTTGCATTGATGGCGCTATAAATTTCATCAGCCTATCTCTCATCACTATACACAACCGTTCCAAACATTATTGACGAGCAAAAATAAAAAAACAAATGATATTCTGTTCACGACACCCTATCACAAATTCAAAATAGAGCACAAAAAACAGGAAAAACTTTCGACTCCTTGCCGAAATATTTAAATTCATCATCATGTCCGTAACACAACATTTTCATCCAGGACTAAGATATCGATTTATTCTATTAACTTCGATCCTACTCAGACCCATTTTATCTTTCCGACTCAACTTTCATCACATTTAATCCGTTTACCGCTATGCATCCTGAGACAAAAAAAAGAGTTATGGAAAATCGCCAAGTCATACCTTCATTGAAAAAAATTATCTAAGTCGTATACCTATTGTTTTTGACCGCAGCACGGACATATCTTGGTAAGCTCGATAACACAGATAGTCAAGGGAAGTTTTAACGGTTACAGCTAAGAATGGAGCAACTTTCAAGCCAATCTATACTGTAGCTCGGAAAAGTTATCCTGCTGTCTGCGAAGACCGTCGTTCGCCGGGAAATTATTGGAAATTGATCGATTTTTAAGCGATGTTTTCTTTTGGACGCTTGCCTGGAACAACACAGTAGTTGGATGGGATTGTTGCTTGCCAGCCTGAACATGTGTTTGACGTAAATGCTGATAATATCGACAAGTGGTTGGATATGTAGAATGAAGCAACAGACAATGTGATATAGGATGATAATGACATAAGCCTGCGGAGGGGTGTGACGATAAACACGAACTTGTTCAACCACGTGTGCCAGGGTTATGGTTGAAAATGTTAAGCGAGCCTATTCGAAATTGCGAGTCTATTGGAAAATGATGACGAGACCTAGCTCGGTGAATCGATCCATCATAGCGAAATGGTAATATGTATCACTCATCGATTTCCAAAGTTTTTCGTGCTGTTTTTCGCTTGCTTCTGGTCGTCGTGGATGGTGAGTTGTTCGATAGGAACTATACCGTCGTTCATGTAAAGCCAATTTATGAAGCGACGAAGCTGAATGTTTGCACAGAAATGCAATAAATAATTTGTTGAAATTTGTGTGGGAAATTCACAACTGCAGTGTTTTTTTCTCCCACTTTGGAAATCGATAAGGGGCTGAAAAGTTTTGCAAAGTTTGTGGTGAACTTTGATGCTATAAATATGCTAAGTT
Source organism: Nemotelus pantherinus (assembly GCA_963978885.1). NCBI lineage: Eukaryota > Metazoa > Arthropoda > Insecta > Diptera > Stratiomyidae > Nemotelus > Nemotelus pantherinus. The sequence continues at coordinate 43,845,250 of OZ022266.1, read as the reverse complement.
TGAATGAATGAATGATGAGAATGGCATTGGTGTTATTGATTGTCTTTGGATGAACGTATGGCAACGATCTCAGGTTAGAAGCATTTTTCCTTTGTCATACCACAAATGATATCATGAGCTATGATGCCAGGTTGTTATTGTCCATAAATAAATTGCGGATAGTGCTAATACTCCGAATAAATAAATTTAGAGTGAGTGTGGGATAGTGACTCTCAAAATTAGTTTTAGATAATCAATCAGTCAAATTTGGCTCTCAGATTATGAGTGGCGTATAAATTTTGAAAATAGTAAGTAGGTATGAAATTGAAAGTATTTTGAAACGCAGCAGACTTATTAGTGGCTTAAGAAGAACTGAAGCGAGTTCTACTATAATGTAAGCGCAGTACACGGTGGTCTATTGGTAGACCAGAAATTTCTTAAACTACCACAACATACCAAAAAATAAAAAAAACATGAGAAGGCTGTCAAGTAAAAAAGAAAAAAAGGAAAATAAAGAGGTGGATCGAGACTAATGGAGCAGGGGCTACAAACGTGTTCCGCAGGTACAGCTCCAAATCCCCCAATAGAAATGAATGCTCTGTGGATGTGGGGCACTCTAGTTAACACTAAATGATGATGCATTTGGGCTGGTGGTCGTATTATTTCGGACCTAATTGTTTTCAAGAGTGGTAGTGATATAGTGAAATCTGCTTCCTGTGCGGCATGGTGTTAATATTGACCATCTCCGTCGCGCTAAGGCTCTCTCAGTCTATTAAGTTGGTCGTGAAGGTTTGCTTGAGGCGGACTCCTGATTAGCATCTATCCAGCTCGGAGCACATGTCCCCATAAAGTGGTCCTGCTGTAACCCATTCGGAGTGTTGGAGAGTGAAGGTAGTGGATACTTAATTTTCATGATCGAAATTTTTAAATGTGTGAAATTATTAGTTTCAAGCATCACTTTACTTTACTCAGGTACCTAGTCAGAGCTAGGTCAAATCAAAGCTCGTTGCATGGTCTCCCGATCATACCTGGATTTGAGCTACGGATCTCGCACTCTACCAGCCAAAGCCCTATCCACTAATCTACACGAGGTTAATTTCCTTAGAAAACAGCCTGACGTGGCCGGAATCATTTCAGGAATTTTTCCCGAACATTCGCAGAAAGTCCCAGTCCGTCCCAGCAACACCAAGTCCAAGAAGTTCATTCGTGGTTAGCATGGATCAGAGACGAAACGAGAGCTGCCGTTTTAGAAGCTGCATATCTAGTCAAAATCAACTAGCGAAACTCGTCAATGCGACCATTTATACAACTGAATACCAATTTTGGTATAGGTCTCACAGCTATATCTAGCTATAATTACAATCCTCCGCCCGATACAAGTTACCTTTTCACAAAAAAAACATTTCTTATAAAATTTACAGCGGTAACACAGTGCGACATGGACGCCATGTCCTTTGCTATCCGATACTTTCCGGCTGGCTGAGCGGACTGCTAAAGACATACGCGCAGTGGACTTTCCGATGTGTCGGGAAGGTGTCCGGGAATATGTCCGAAACTTTCCGCCTGGCTGTCGGAAAGTCTCCGACAGTAATGGTATGCCGTCTATGTTGACACCGTGGAGCCGCTATGTCTGTTAATTTTATAAGAAGCTAGTTATGGTTGTGGTATCTATGTCAAAAATAGTATGAAGTTGGATACATAGTCGTATTGATGCGTTTTGCTTGTTGATTTTGATTAGCGGCAGCTCTGATTTCGTCTGCAATCCACGTTAACCATGAATTAACTTGGTGTGGCTGGCACGGACGGTATTTGCCCTATAAATTTCAAGCCAGTCACCAGATTTTAACGAAATTCACACAGTAGCTGGATCTTATTCTAAACCAGGTTTGGTTGAACAATTAAGATAAAACTGCCAGCTGTGATAATTTTTGTGCCATTAAAGTTTTAAATTCGCTTAGCAAATTAATGATATTTCCTTTATAACTTCCAGTGGAGCTATGAAATCAAAACAAAATTAATGTAGCAAATGAACCTTAGTGGAGGCCGAATTGGGTATAAGTTTGGCTGAAAAAACATGATATGCCATTTCATCATAAAATTTTCTAATAGTAATGATCTTGTAGTGACAACAAACAGCAAGTATTTGGATTATGAAAATTTGAAAATTTTCCGAGTATATCCCGGAATATCCCGGAATATCTTTGTACCCCTTTAGTTCTCAATGCAGTCATCGGGTGAACGTGAGGCAGGTTTGGTATACTTGAAAATTTTAATTTTTTTGCGTACCAACAGGTACTACCAATCAATATTCATGTGGAAAGCGTCTATAGTGAAAATAAGTAACCATGGTTTAGATTTTCCAAATGGAATTTGTTCCGATGGCAGTCCCACACATCTTTCTATCACTTTAGCTTTCAATGAAGTCATCGGATGAAAACAAAGTTCATAGGGTACGTTGATTCTGGCGTGAACCAGTTATGGTAGACTTTTAGCTGCAGTGCTGGTAAAGTATTGCTTGCGCTATACATTTTCATTATTTATGTTATAGAAGATGCTGCCTTCAAAGTTTTATAAGATAATCATCCGCTGATGAATATGGGTAACAAGTGTTTTAAGCTCCAAAATTTGTATGCGACCGGTAGCATTGGAAACGTTTCTAAAACATGAGTTTCATTGCAGTCTTTGGATTGAAATGGAACAGGACTTTCGAAACAGGTTGGTTGTAACACAGAGCACGTGTGGTAAAATAGGTATTCAAAACCTGCACGACTCTTCAAAATGGCCCTATTAGGCACACTCTAGTTAACGGTTTTCCGGAGTTTTCAATACCCAGCACTATAAAGTTGCTATTATTCGATATTTTCTAATTCAATGTTAAAACAACATTGATGTTAGTTTTTAATTTATTTCAATAATTTCTAGCAATATCATATTTGGTATTACAACACTCATAGGCTTGCCGTGGCCTAAAATTCGGCAGAGGCCTGGGGTGTCCTTCATTAAGCACACTTGCTGTTCATACTATTTATATAATTTGCTAACGCATGATATATTTGCTAATGCATTATTTGCTATGTGCTAATACATTATTATAAATTCTTCTTCTATGTGAATACGTGGGAGCTACTATACCACATGTATATAATGTGAATGGTATGAATTACACATGAATTATCCAATTTTTGTCTAGAAACCTGAAATAGAATACATAATTTGCCGAGAGGAAAAGTGCTGCAACGCACTCCCATTCTAACCACGACCAAGTATAATTGAATCTGAAACAGCCAGCATTACTTACCAGTTGAGATAGTAAGTTTGAGCAAATGTAGCAAGGTGTTTTACGTTAATTTTGGATTGGATTTCACTTTTTTGCCCTGACATGACACTAGCACCATCATAATATTGTCCAACATCAAGCAATTTGCTAAGCCTACAACTGTCTTAAAGACTCAAAATGAGGTCTACTAAAGACGAAGTATATCCAGCTCCTGGACAATCTATAAAGCCTAAGAACCCTTTTTCGACTGTTAATCCTTTATCAAATCTCACAACAATGGAGAGTTGCTCCTGTTTCTAAGCCCTTGCTTCGTCTACCATAATAGTTATCAGTCCGCACTCTTTTATCTTATCTGTGATCTCCTCGTGAGCAATTAACTATTTTTATTAACTCATTTTGTGATCTGCCACAGCAGTAGTTCAAAACATTGTTTTTAAAATGTTTTTCAAAATCCGAATCATGCTCCGCGGACATTTCTCAAAATTCGAAAAAGTTTCCGCGGCTATCTCTGCCCCTATTTTCATCATTTCCCCTAAAACATGCCCTTGAAGACTTAAGAACCAATTAATTTATTTTTAATGAATTTTTAATCCTGCACAGTGTTCTGGTTATCAGACAACCTGATAAAAAAACCTACCATTAACACCGAATTTAATTTTTCCCACCGATATGTAAAATAATTATATTAATACTATTCACAGAATCTTTCGAAAATTTCTTTTAAAACACTTAAAAACCATCCACATTTCAAACACATTCATATGTACCTTGCATACTTTTGAAACTTTTCTTCACACGTTATTTTCAAAACTTTTCCATATACTCAATTTTCGTCATACCACTATACGTCCCCTTCGCTCATTTCTTCTCCTTATTTTTCTATGCGAATCCTTATTTTGACATATGTAAGTATAGTCATTCAAGTACTACGAACTGTGAGTTCAAGTACTTTTGAGAAGTACTGAAAAAAATATATTCCGAAGAACACACCAAGCGTACAATAGGCTACGGATAAGAATGGCAAGAAGGTAATATGCTGAAAATTTTAAAGCAATGTCAATGTTTGCCTAAATGTTATTTTTTTTGTTTCTTCCTCAATGTGTCGTTGTTCCGACGTCATCAGGTGAACACGTACGAGCAGTGACTTATTTGTTTATGTAAGATTTAAAGAAAAGTTTACTGTGAGCAATGAGAGGAGGGTAGATATGATGGAGCGGGTGGAGTAAGAATTGAATGGATGATGATGTTGTGTGGGCGGAAAGGTTAAATGAGAGCGAAAAATAAATTGATGATGAAATTTGAAATTTTTCAGCATATAAGAAATGAGATAGGCAGAGTAACTCTCTGATTTTTTTAAGAAAATTATTCAGCAAACTTGTATAGTCTGCAAAAAAAACTTATAATTTATTCAGAATGCCAGCCAAAGTAAGATTAGTTGACTGGTATATTAGATTTCAAGAAAAATGTTTTAAGTTTTAACGATAAATTCCAAACCAATTTTGTTTCACTTTTATTTTACAAAAAAAAAATCGATTTTAATACGTGAAAACCCAAATTATTTCCCACAATGGGCGCAAATTGAAACTAATGATTTTATCTCTGGAAGCATTGAGATTTTCGAATTTTCGAATTCATCTATTCGAATATTTGTACTATATCAAAAACAACTTTTATCTTTGAAAATTTGATTTCAAACATAGTTTCATTCAGCTTTGTCTTTTTCAGCCAACAAACATGACTAAAAATAACCTACTCTCTCAACATTAATTTTTAATACCGCAATCAATAGCTGTCACAGTTCTATCATCACATTCCGACTTGCTTTTGCAACTAGTCTGTTCGCAAAAATATCTTCAAATATTTTGCAATCCAATTTTAAATTCGTAATTCAGATTCACTAAATTCCGTTTGAAAAATAACTGTACCTTCTATTCAGAACAAAATTTTTACAATGTAGCAAACGAAAAAAATTCACATTTTTTCTACCTATGAAGCTATAAATCTATCAAATATTCAAGCTGCAATTGGAAATCATCTATGAAAGCTTGATTGATATGTTAGCGTGCTTGCGTTTTTTCAATGGTATTTCATTGATATGAAAGAATAATCTGATGATAGATACTCATTCGAAAAATTTGCATGATGCCAGATACTGTCATTGCCGCCTATGGGTTTCGAAAATTCAAGTGACGTTTGCATGCTAAAGTCTACAATGTACTTTGTGAGATTTGGTCTGAATGCAAGCATTCAACCGCAGATAAGGGTAGGTATGTAGACGTTGTTCTGTTATAAGCCTTTGTCGGATAGATATGTGTGACAAATTAGATGTGTCTTTCTGGAGCGCTGGTATCAAGTACCTATCCAGGAGGTGAATTACTTTTGCAAGTGCTTTGCTCCTTTGTAGCATGATACTAGTATCTTTAGGAGATTTGTAGAATGATTTGGTGATTAGAGTTGATCCAATGCATTTCATGCTCTGGGGTCGTTTGCAATTACTTAGTGAAATATGTGTACAATTCTTAGCTATGACAACGTCTGAATAAATAATCCAAAATTATATGACATATCATCCAAAAAGTAATATTTTCATGTTTGGAAGTATTTTTGGAATTTGTTCATCAGAATAGTACATCCTTTTCATGACTCCGAGGCAACCATTTTAATTGCCACAGTCAAAGTCAGGCACGTGCAAGGAGAACAACTAGCCACTTATCCAGTCCTCTTACTCTTGCTGTGTTCATATCTCTATCGCTCCCAAATGATGTAGCCAACAGATATGACACTTTTCGACTCCCAGCTTCCACACCGTCCCATCGTCGTTCTTTGTTACCTCATCAAAAATGGCTCAGTACGAAAATCCTTACGTGTCTCTGCAAGCTGAATAGGTTAACAGGTGTCGCTCGTATTGAGCTCAGTAGCAACATAACACTCTATTCATTCTATGAAAAGTTTTAAGTAGCATATGCTCGTCGATGTTCAGGACTAGTGCGTAGTGATATTATAATACGTATAATGAGACCCATTGCATGAAGATTGGATTGTGTTTCAGCGTCTTATCTAAAAAAAACAAGACATTTTCTGGAAAATGCTTTTAAGCCCACGCACACATCCACGTTTCGGTTCAAATGCCTTCGGGGAAACCCGGAGTTATTAAAGTTATCGCTTAGAAATCTTTTATGATTGTATCATTGTGATAGATGCATTTGAAACGCTTAAATGGCTGTAGAGGGTAAGATAAAGATGTCTGATTCGGGGGTAGGAGTGCGTGATTATGAAAGTTCGAACGTAGCCAAGATTTGAAAAGATGGATTGATGGTCTTATGAAAGTGATGTTTGGGATGATTTACGTGCGATTATGACCCTTTTTGTATGATAGTTATTAATAATATTCTGTGAGTGGCATAATCCTTTTTGAAACTGTCATTTTGAAAAAAAAATTACTTGGTTTATTTTAGGAAATACGGTTTTGAATAATATAATAATTGTGTTTTTCATACCTATTCTATAGATTTGGTGGGACTGATTTCATATTCTTAAAGTTTTTATTAATATTTGCAATTTTGTTTCGAAAACCACAAATTACGCTTTTTCATATCAGATAATAATCATGCATATTCTTTAAATATATATGTGTATTGTATTATCTAGTCAGAAAAACTATGTACTTTTAAGCCCGATGAAAATGAGGCATTGAAATGTTTTTCATTCATGATTTTCTATTGCATTGAGCTACAATCTAGGAATTAAACTATTGATTGAATTTTCCGAAGACACATGTTCAGACAGGGAAATTTTTGAGAGTTTTTCAAATGATCAAGGATATGATCAATTTATTTTCTTCAGACAGTATATATAAAAGTATATTTATCAGACATTATATATATAACCTTTTTAGTGTTTTCAAATAAAGCTCAAATTATAAAACTCGGTAAAATCGATTTATGAGAAGGTAAAGTAAATCATTGAAATTGCCACAAATTACTATCCGCAGAAAAGTTTTTACGGTTTTATTCTCGACTGAGACTACAAGATGCAGTTTCAAACGTACTTTGCTTACCAAAAAGGGGTGGGTTAAACATCATTCGATCCAAAACAAATCTGCCACTCTACCGCCACTCTGAAGTAAGCATATAGAAGCGGTTCACGGTTCTTAACAATCCCATTGAATCAGAATTCTTACTTCTTAACGAAATAGAAAAACTGACGTAACTCACAATTTAAACAATTCTTTTCCGTGAAATCCACCGTATACCGTACTAATGCTCTTGATTTAATTGATCTGATTTTGATTCGCAAAATATAGGTTTTTCCAATTTTGTAGAATTATGTAATAGAGTATGTAGTTTTTGAATCCGGTGATAACTCAAAAATGAGAAAAATGCAGATAGAATGTTTATGCTTAGCAGGGCAGTGTAGACGAGTACTTGGCTTTCCGGACTTGATCCAGCATCGTATAAATACATACAAGCATCTTTTTCCGGCACCGCGTTCACCTTCATGAAGTTCACGCAGAACCTGATGATCATCTGACCTGCTCGCAAATATATTAGCCCTTCCATGACAGTTCCTTCTACCTCGCCTTATAAGTAAGGGTGACTACCATGGCTACTTGTATACAGTGCGTAGTCCACGACCGGTTGATGCATCATCTGTTGCGGCCTCGTCCTAGTGCTCGCTCGGCTGCTTAGCAAAACAAAAATGTTAGTGGAAATTCTTTGCAAGAGATTTAGCTTAGATATCTACTCATAGTTAGAATAGCTTTAGTTTCGACCTAAAACAAATAATGAAAAGATACAATGCTGTAAAATATACTACAATACCTGTCATATCAACTTTAAAACCGAAACCTAATGACTTTTTCATCATTTAACATGGATAAATCGATAAAATTCTCTAGTATCAAATAAAAAAACTAGCACTCTATTACCTAACCGTACTGCCACAGCTCGTCTTTTTATACACACTCATTAACGCATCTAAAATATCGACACTCGAATATGTCTAATGCAACTTTCAGCATTCTATCAATTCTCTTATATTTCCCCGAGTTTTAATTCAAAATGAATGCAGTCGCGAAACCTAACATTCAACCGAGCTAACTGCCGAGAACTAACGATCAACCGAGTTCAACTTCCCGCGGCAAATACATAGATGAAATCGAATTCACTGATGTAATCAAGAGAGGCTTTCAAAGGATCTGATACCGAAGCAGAAACTGAGAAACACTCTCTTCAACAAATTCCAATTAGATTCGAAACACTTCGGTCTCAATTCTGTTGGGCAAATCAAAGGTAAACATAATGTTCAATTTAATTTCCCTCCCAACGCATCTGCTCGGAAAATATTCGTGGGAATATTAAGTAGTCCGTCAGAGTAGATGACGATGTCAGCAGCAGATTATATTTTCTTTCGAGAACCGTCAGAAGAACATATCCTTTACCGGTCGACACTCCTAGACAGCATCCCCCTTCAACTGGCATCATGAATTTTATTAATGATGGTTTTAAGCGATTCGTTTCCGTAATGAGCAAAAACATTTCCAATAGTCCTGACCACCCGGTCCACTATCCTTTCAGGCAAAACAATGAATGAACTCGTATTGAAATATGCTCGAATGGAAAATCAAGATACAAGTCCGCGAGTAGCTGAAGTTAAATAGATGAATAGCTCTCCCAGATCTTCCAACAACTCTTTCATCTCCCATCCGAGGACTCAATCTGCCCATCTTCGACAACCAGCGACAGATAAATTAAAGAGCACAAATCGAAATTTATGATAACATTAACAAATAACGACGGCGATAAATACACTAAAAAGGAAGTTTGGAATAAGCTTGTTCGCAAAGATTTCAATATAACACTACTGTCGTCCCGTGAAATTCCGAATTCCGGCAAAACAATTTAATGATGTAAATGTAGAAGAGCAACTGATTTTCAAATCGAAATTTAATTAAAGCTTATTATTGTTGCAGAAATAAAATAGAATTGTTCGCGGAAAATTGATAGACATGAAATTGAGAATGTAAACGATTACGTTAACAAAAGTAAAGTAGGAGAAGGAAGCAGACAAGCTAACTAAAATACGAACGTATAAAGTCAAAAAGTTTTGGAATCGATTTAGTTGCTATTGAAAGTATTTGTTTCAAAGAAACAAGTAAATTTGCATAGAATTAATTTTATATATTTATTTTAAATATATAAAATCAAGCGTGAAAGGCATGAATATAACTTTGGTTGTGTTTGTTAACTAATTTCTATAAATCAAACATGGGTTTAATAAGCTTCTTTTTAAAACCTATGTTTGTTTGTTATTTTTAAGATTTGTGCCTGAGATGATAGTCATTTGAAATTTGGAGATAATTTACAGTATTGAAAAGCTGTGCTTAGCTCATCAAATGATACTAAATTTCGTTTGATGTGTAATTGTCACGGATATTTTTCAATTTCTAATTAATTTTGGACAAATTACTCCCGATGCGAAGTGGGAGGTTAAATGCTTCAAAATATATTTTGTGCATTTTCTAAAGCACTCATCAAATTCTTCTTCTTTTGATAATGCTAAAAAAAAAAGACTTTCAAAAGAGATAAATCATTATAAGAGATAAATCATTAACTCATGTTTTCAAATATCTTTGATAATAAAAATAAAAATAAGTAAGAAAAAACTCTAGTGCATAGGAACCGCTAGATACACACTGATTTCTGAAGAAAAACGGAAGTATCGTGCATATTTTTAATGTACATATATTCTACCACATGTGCTCCTTATTACTAGCAACGAATTTCGAAGGTCATGTATGACTTTGATCTTAAGAATCCATTGAAACTCATAGAATGGAAAGACTTCCCGTGTTACCATTTGCATGAATTACAAAATTTAGGAAAGTCGAACACTTGTCACATATTTTCATTATCGGATGGTTCTCTTAGAAAACTTTGAAAACAGCATCTCCGATAATATAAATGATGAAACTGCTGATTGCTTGCAACACTTTACCAGCATTGCAACCAAAAAGTCTTAAACAACTACTTCACCTCAATATCAACCAATCCTGTGAATTTCGGTTTCATCCGATGATTTCATCGAAAGTTACAGGCAATATGGAAATATGTTTGGGGCAAACAATTTCTAAGATTTCCGTTGCAGATAGTTGGTCGCCATATGAATATTTAGATAGATGGTATCATTGTAGAAAGATGGTCACCATATGAATATTTAGTGTTAGTATTTGTTGCTACAAAAGTAACAAAAACACCTGGTGCAGGCAACCCTTTGCCAGCACCAAAAAAAAAATATCACACTTGCTTCACGTTGAAGTCAATCCACTTTGTGGATTTTATTTGGATCCGATGACTGCATTGAAAGCTAAAGGTGTACACAAAATTAAGCGTCACCACCTGCAAAACTTTTCAAATTTTCAATATCCAAATATTTGTTATTTATAGCCACCACGAGATAATTCTTAATTGAAAATTTAATTTTAGCACCGCATAATAAAAATACGGGGAATATTTTTTCAACCATTACCATATCTGGCGGCCCTATCACGATTTTTATTTTGCTGAGTGAGTTTTCAACCAAATTTCTATCGAACTTGGTTCGGAATAGGATCCAGCTACTGTGTGAATTTTATTTCAGCTTTTAAAATAACAGTTTTTTTTTCTTAACGATTTTTCGACATGGCACCACTGCCAAAAGGCTGCCAACATTTCAAAACCAGTTCTATCAGACTTCGTCCTACTTAATGCCAATACACCTTGTGGTTTTCATATTGATGTGATTATTTGACCATGTAGAGAACATTCAAGTGCTCAAAATAGAGGTAATTTGATGATGGGTTGCCTTTCTTGTAAAATTTAAATTTAACAGGGTGGACAAAGAAAAAATTTATCAATCATTTGCATTTTTTTTTTTCAAAAAGCGAAACATTTTCAGGAAGGTCAATAATTTGAAAGATTTTTTCTAGCATGACTGCTATAGCAACAGGTAATGAAGCTAATCATGTACTCCCAGCGCCAAAAAATCAAAAAAATTAATCAAAGTGAAAAAATCAAAAAAACTAATGACTGAATTAGCCTATCCGAAGACAAACAAAATTTTTCAGGCATAAATTAATGTCTGGATCGAGTAGCTGAAGTTAAATAGATGGATAGCTCTCCCAACTCTTCCATCAACTCTTTCATCTACCATCCGAGAACTCTATCTGCCCATCTTCGACAGCCAGCGACAGATAAATTGAAGAGCACAAATCGAAATTTATGATAACATTAACAAATAACGACGGCTGTTAGGCCGTTAAGCATGTCCCCGATGTGATTGTTTGGGGATGTATCCTACATAGGTGCGTAGAGAGTATTATTTTTCATGAAGGATGTATGATTGCTGCGAAATCCAAAAAAAATTGTCGAAGAAGACGTAGGTCCACCAATCAAGGATCTAACGGCAAATGTGTCAAAGCCTCATTTCCAGGACGATTCGGCTCTTTCATATCGAGTTCACTCTGTAAATTATTTTGACATCAACAAAAAACTTGTTGTTGCTATTGAGCTTCTAATGATTTTTCTTTTACAGGCCACAGAATTGAAGGAGCGGCTAGCGATAGGAAACAGTCCCGACTTGAATCCCATGGAACGATTTTGTCAGGCAATGGGCTCAAACATTATTGAGAGTGATGCAAGAACTATAAAAAATTTGAAGAGTGTGATAAGAGAAGTGTGGGAGTGAAGATTTGATGATTAATGAAGATTTGTTAAAAAAAATTGTATGACAGCAGGTGAGTGAAAGCTGTCATCCAGGCTAAACTCGGATCGATCAATTATTAATAATTATAAACCGCTAATTAGGTGCATTAAGGAAATCACGCATGGGGTTTCTAGTAACCTCAAGAAAATGATTAAAATTAGGGTGCTGGAAATTAATAATAAAATAATAAATATCAAATACTTCATTATATTAATTAAACAAAAACATAACTGTGGAATCAGAAAATTCAAATAAAAAAAACCTCTAGTCTCTCTTAAAACTACAAATTTTTTGGCTTAGCTGAGATCAAAGCTTCATAAAAATTTTATAAGTTTTATCTGTAGGCCTTTTTTTGTTTCGTAACCGATGCAATACACTTTGCAATATTCTAGACAGGTAAATTTGCAAAATGAACTATATTTTGTTGGCACTTTTTCTTATTCTTTCTAGGGCCGCGCTTAGTAGTTGATTGATGCACCGTTTGTGGCGAAACGTGTACCTTATGAAGGCGTTCTATTGTTGAAGTAGGGACAGCACAATACTGAATGCGGCAATTCTGGTAATTTTCTATAAGTGCGGTTGCCAATTTTTTCAATAAAAAATCTGTCTTACACGTGTCTTATTCTTTTTCAATATTTGCTTTGTGAATTACCAACGCGTTGCTGCCAGATATGTTCAGAAGATAAAGAAAAACAAAGTCAACTTCCAACGCTTTAATTACCGCAAAGTTGGTCATTGCAGTCAACACCGCCTTTGGTAGAATTATAGTACGTAATTATTTTAAGTTTTTGAGCATTAGAAATTGATTCATCAATAGAGTTGTCATTGTGCATGGTAAATAGCGCAAATATCTACTAAAACAATGCACAAGCAAGAATAAAAATAAATGCAAACACAAGCCAAGCAAAAGGACAAAAAAGAAAATTGATCTTCACGAAAAAATTTTTACGTAACTGGTTGCATAGGGTCAGCTTGCAAGAGGAAAGTGACACGTGTGTACGCATTAATGGTCTGACGGGATTAATTCACATGTTTTGCGTGTACATATATAGGAAGCTAGAGACAGAACTAAAACGCTGCAAACACTTTAACTCATTCGTTTTTCTCTTAGAAGTTGTCTAACTAAGGATGAAATACATAAGAAACCATCAATTTTCATCAATATTAACTTTTCTATAGTTATTATAATGTGTTTGCTTCTTTTATTAACATGACAGAAAAAAACTAGAAAAATATTTCATATTTTTTTTACAGACCTTGCGGGTTTTTTTTGAAAATGTACCTATCTTTTATTTTTTAATGAATCAAGCCCTTTAAATGATATAGCAATGTTTTGGTGCTCATTCAAGAAACATATTGTGACAAGAAAAATAATTTTTATATATAAAGGGAACATTTCTAAAAACAAATTGAAATATGTAGCAATCTAGATGAAATTGGCATCTCCTAGATTTTTTTGTCATTGGGTGTATAGATTGAATCAACGTCAATATGCCCAGCAAATTTCGCGATGATCAAATGTTGCTGTCAGAAGTTATGACAAATCGAAATTTAGAAACAAATATCTTTGCCTACTTTCAGGCACTCAGCGCCCACACAGGGATTCCAATTTCCAATTTTTAATCATAAACAAGCATGAAACATCATCGGTTTTCATTTTCAATGCTTATTTTTTACCATTAATTTTTTGTATAGAAATATAAGGGTACATCAAAATTCACTTAAATGCTCGCTGCCACCAAATGGGTAAAGATATTTGTGACAATTTTCCGCATCAATTTATTTTTGATAAATTCTTATTATGTGCTAATGTGTGCAATAAATCGCTCTTCCTAGTTTTTCTAGCTGCTTCGACACACGTTGATTCAGTGATACAAATGGCTTAAATATTATTGAGATTTCAAAGGAAGAATATCTGAAATGTACAAAGCCCGAGTTTATGTGTCAAAACTAATAAAATGTTCGATATTTTAAGGTGTGAAAAAGTTATCCAAATCGATACTAGGTATGTTTATCCATTCAATGAGCTAAATTTGCTTATGATTTAATTTTTCCAGTCCGAGTTGTAAAGTAAAATTATCAGTTATTGATTTATTCAAGGTGAAGGGTTTTTACTAATGTTCGAAGAAGAACATTAGTATTAAAATCACTTTGGCCAAAAATTCATATTTCTATATATATATATATATATATATATATATATATATATATATATATCATCAAAAATTTTCAGTGAAAAAATCTCAGGAACGCGCCATCCGATTGAACTGAAATTTTCAGGACACACTGATGTATATGCAGAATAGTGCCAGGTCTCAGAAAAAAATAATAATCTTTAACCCTTTGGCGCCGGCGGCCATTTTATTGATATTTTTATTATACCTATTATTCCGTACACAAATAATTTTTGCAAAAATAAAGTTGACCAAATAAATTTCGAACGTGTTTTACATGTGAATCGGATAATGTTTTGGAATTTTTTAACCCCATGTGTGCGCTGGGTGCCTAAAAAGAGAACGGAAAAATTAGAAAATTTTTAAATTGCGATACCTTTTGACAAAGCTATTCAATCATTACAAAATTTTCAGGACATATTGGTATTACTTAGTTGTAGATTTGTGTAGCTTTTACTGAGCGTGCTGGCAACCCTGTAGCTAGGGCAGGTACTGAAAGTGAAAAACTCCAAATCATCGTCTCTCTTGAAAAAATGCCGTTTCTTCAAAAAAGAGCCACTCATGTGTAAATCTCATGCTTTGTTTACATAGACAAAAAAAAAATTTGATATGGTATAACGGGCACGCCTGGTAACCCTTGCCCAATTTACCTATATTTTCAGCATCAAAAACTTCTGTTCTCGGAAACTCACGATCCAATGAGCAGAATTAATTGAAATTTACAGCATGTATTGGTCTTGAATAGGACCAGGTCTGATAGAAGTGATTTTGAAATGCGGCCGATTCTGCGCCAGTGGTGCCATCTTGAAAAATCACTAAAAAAGATAACTGCTTTTAGCCTTATAAATTCTGATTGAATCGTTCGATTTTAACGAAATTCACACAGTAGCTGAACCTTATTTAAAACCACGTTTGATAGAAAATTGGTTGAAAAATTCGATTGGAGCTGCCAGCTATGATAATTTTGGTGTCTTAAATTTGAAAAAAATTAAAATTTGGAGGTGAAAACATTCAAACCATCAAATATCCTAAAAAATGTCTGTTTCTTATAATAAAACCAATCTGTATACAAATCTTATGCTTAATCTACACAGTCAAATTTCATGTCGGACAAGAACGGTAACCCTTTCCCAGTCAACCTATATTTTTAGCATAAAAAACTTCTGTTCACGGGAATCAATAATCAGATACCATTGAAATTTACAGAAAAAATTGAACTTAAGTAGAACCAGGTCTGGACTTAAGTAGGACCAGGTCTGGGCAGCTCTGTGCCAGTGGTGCCATCTTGAAAAATTACAAAAAAAAAACTGCCTTTTGCCCTATGAAATGTGAATAAGTAACCAGATTTTCATGAAATTGACACAGTAGCTGAACCTTACTCTAAACTCTGTTTGATAGAAATTTGGTTGAAAAATTCGATTGGTGCTGCCAGCTATGGTAATTTTTGTGTCTTTGGTTTTAAAAATTCTCTCAGGAAAATAAAACTTTTTGCCCTATAACTTCCAGTGTAGTCATGAAATCAATACGAATTTCATACAATTGATGACACCTATTATAAACATTATTCAGGCCAAATTTGGTTGAAAAGCCACAATAGGGTTGCCAGCTATTGTTGGTTGTGTGTTTGTTTGCAGTATCTTTATTAAGCGGTTTAATCATAGAATTTTCAATTGCTAATGATATTGTAGTGCCAATAAACAGCAAATATTAAGCTTTCGATTATTTGAAAAAATTCGCTGCAGGTAACCTTAAATTTCTTCATACTCCTATAACTTCGAATGTAATATAACAACGTGAAGCAGATGTGATAAATTCTTGTCTTTGATACTGGCGAAAAGTTGCCAGCACGAGTCGGTTGTGCTACTTTTGTATCAATAAAATTATACCGGAAACATTTACAATGCAATAACCGATGTTTCAATTCCCAAAGTTCTGCAAATTTTTCGGATCGCAGCCCCAAACACCAACTTCAGTTACACTGCTGGAGGGACTGAACATTTTCTTCATTGATGTTATATGAGATGCTGCTTTCAAAATTTTGTGAAATAAGCAACTGATAACGAATATAATTAACCCGTGTTTTGCTCTCATAAACGTTGAAATTCATGCCAGTGGTGATATCTGAAACTTTCTACCATATGAGTTATAATGCATTCTTGAGACCAAAGTAAAACGTGGCATTTGAAAGAGTTTGGCCGTAATAAGCAGCTCATGTGGTGGAATATGCACTCAAAACCTGCACGATTCTTCTAGTGTTCTTCGAACATTAGTGTTTCTAGCGGTTCAGGTGCGCTAGAGTTTTTTTTATTTAATTTTATTCAATCATTTCTTTTGGAGCTTTTTTCTAGTAGACAAACAGTTTTATCCAGTTAATTGAATCAGTTTGCTTGATTTTCATTCTCCAAATTTGAGCTGAAGGACAATGATTTACATATTTATGTACCCATCTCATCAAACAAATTTTGAAATAATTTATCATTATTATTCTACCATTTGACATTTATTTATTTCCTTAAGTCTTTTTCGAACGTATACTTAAGTACATTTGGACAGCTTCAAGAAGTGAAAATAGCTCCATTCTTCAGTTAAGTGGTATGTAAAGTATCCGAATGCCATAGTAAATATTAATATCAAAAAGAAATCAGTTCACTTTCTTACGCAGAAAACAAAAGCTTTATTGGCTGATTCTGAAGAGTATATGTGATTAATGCTTGCTGGTTTATTTTGAATATGAAACTAAACTTGAATTGTTTGTTGCAAGATGGATTCTGGTTCGGTTTATTTTCTATTAAATCACTAAGAACGATAATGCTTTTTCCATTTTATATTCCCCAAAAACAATTCTAACCAGCTTCTAGTTTTTCAACTGTATCAAGGCACTTTCTCTGTCTTCCCACACTGGGCGCATATATTTCAAAAGAATAGAAATATGCTTTTTGAACTTTCTTACCATTTAAAGGTCATTTTTTCTTATGAAGCAAATCATTTCTAGCCAATTGATTATATTTTATGTTTCGACAAACAAAATTCTAGCATATTAACTCAAAGTCAACTTTAACAAAACTCCTTATTCACTTTTCTTTTTCCTTTTCAAAACATTAAAGTCGAACACTGCAGCTTTAACAGCATGCAATTTTCACGCATGACTGGCCTACTTATTTTTCTTTCACTTCAAATACTTTTGGTCTGTCGTTTTTCGTGAATTTCGAACGAACCAGCTAAAATAGCAGCAACAATCGTAAAGACGGTAGCACACCATCTTCATTATGTTGAGCTGTAGCAACATGACCAAGCGTAGCAGCAACATACTACTTAGCAGCAGGCTCACCCATTCATTCTCTTACCATCATCATATCATATTCTTGAAATCTTGTTATATTCCTTGGGAAAATGTAAACAAATGAAGTAATTTGTTTAAGTAGATACATGTATTCAAGATGGCAGTTGATTCCCTGCAGCGAAGATAGATTGAAGACTGATTGTAAGATATACGTCTGTCTATCAAATATCTTATGAAAATGAAGAGATATTGAATTGGTTCGTCCTGAGCGAGAGAGAGAAGGAGTAAGATAAAGAATGAGGAAGAAGTTAACTAGGCTTAGGATTTTCCTAAGATTATTTTGAATTCAAATCAGGATACATGGGAAATTCTAAAATATTATTCAGGCTGATGCCTCAAGATAATTTGAAATCATAGATAAGTAGTTTAGATTAGATTTTCTCAGATAAGTAACCTATGATACTAACAAAGCAATTGTTAGAAAATTGGTTAGTTATTTTAAAAACTTATTTGAAGGCTAAATAGGCTTTTAGAACAGTCGACAGACATAAATAATATATTATTTCGATAGTATATTATTTCAATATTTAAATTGCTAAGCTGCTGAAATTGTCTGCGAAACTGTTTCTTATGAAAATCGGTTGAACATATCGATTGTTTTTAGTGTGGTTTCAACCATAACTGCTTTAAATTATGCCAGAATATTTGTCATCCAACTTGTAGTGAACAGCCAAGCAAAACCATATAATCACTGTGTGCTATTTCATTTTCATTGCACTTCTTGTTCCACTCTCCGACATTAATATCTACCAATCTCCGTGTTATGCATAATTTTAACTCACCTTTACAACAATACTATCGTCAACAAATACCCCGACTTAATGCCAAACAACCGAGATGACTCGATTTATCCAGTATACGGCTAATTAAAAGATAAAAACATTGTTTGCTTTTCTTTCTCGATGGACTTGGTGAGATAAAGGATTCATTCTTCATTCTGTGGTTGAACTTGAGTCGGACGAACAAAATCGAAACTGTTCTTTCTGTACTACTGCTGTAATACCCGGAATTAACTGTAGTAACTAAATAGCACAGAATATTGCGCTGAAATTGTGCGGTGTATCCTGCCTTATTCAGTGGAATCGACTTTGTACGGATGCTTTTTTCTTTCTCTTGAGAGTATCTTTATGCTGAATGCGAGCATTTAGTATTTTCATCAAGAAGCCGGTTGTATGAAGAAGGGGAGGAGGGAGGAAGTAGTTTTTGTCATACATATGGAAGTCAAAAGGTTAAATTCTGGGCTTTTATGGTGGAAGACAGTTATGATGGAGTGGAAGAGAATAAAATCAGAGATAGAAAATATTCTTGTGCATCCATGAGAGGCTTTCTTGAAGCTATTGCATTCCATTGTAGGTGAAAAATATGTGCTAATTTGTTTCAGTTGATATAACGAATTATTCACCATGTTTTTGAATATAGTATGCAAATATATTCAATAGAATGCATAGTGTAGGGTTTTGTACAACAAAAGGAAGCACTATGATATAATATACTACATGAGAAATATTATGTACAGATTCTACTACATTTTATTGTTCGTATCTTTGTAAGGTAATATGAGATGGTTTCGTTTGTGATAAAAGCATCATCAAAATGTTAAACATTATACTTTTCGATCGATGAAATAAAACTTATTTAATAAAATCATTGTATCAAGATTGAACAGCTATAACTGTTCTGTTTAGTGCAGAAAAATTGTTATGGCTTTTTGTGGTATTTGTCAGTCTGAAATACGTAATTTTTTATATATTCTGAAGAAATAAACGTATCACCTTCGAACATCAATTTGGAGAAATTTTATTACTTACGTAACAAGCTGTTTTTAGTAAGCGTAATATAAGAATTTTCGATGTTTTAAAACTTTTTGGACTGGAACTGCAAAAAATCCAATGGATCGAATCGCGAAGATCTTATCCGATTGAATTTTTAAGACAACGTTCTAGTTGGATTAGAGAAAGCTTGTCAAATCGTACAACGAAGATTGGAGGAAACGCCGAAAAGGCTTGGCGAGATCAGATAAATTTTTTTATAGTAATTTCATTTTAGTTGCACATATTTGCAGATACTAAGAAAAGCTGCCACTCTTTCAACGCGTTTTCAAGCGAAACGCGTTTTCAAGGAAACACAGTAACATGTGCGTTAGATATTGAGAAGTCTTTTGATCCTGCATGGCGTGAAGATCTTCTATTTAAATTTCAATTCTTAGAAAAATCCATAGAAACCGTTGCAAGTTTAGTTATCAACAGACAAATCTATGCCACCGTTAATGAAGCAGAGTCTTCAAAAGATCTTGTAATATCTGGAGTTTCAGAAAATTTTGCAACTGAATTAATGCTTCGAGCAATATTCACCGCAGATCTTTCCTTGCCGTGGGCTTAACCCAAGGCCTTCTATCCTGAGACATGACAGAGAGTTGGCCGGTGATCTACAAGAAGGGATATGCAGCTAAGTTTTGAAAGGATTGGTTTAATATTTGACGCGTGTCTTTTCCCTTTGCTTAGAAGAAAATTGTGTTCTTTGGAATTAGAAGCCTCAAGCTGATAGCTTTGTACATATGTAGTGACAAGCAACAATCCAAAAATGGAATAATTTATACAGTTTGCCAAAGTCTAGTGATTTTAACGCTACAGTATATACTCAACGTTAAATTCTGTCCGGGATTTCAATGATTGTTTGCTTCTATGATAGCCTCGTTGAACTATCTCAGACTGTCCGCTCCTTCGAGTTGTGGAAAAATTCCGGCTAGACCGAATGGGCCTGATATTAAAAAAAGTGTTTTTTACCACAATGCAATATTTTTTTTTATCTGTCCTTATCTTATATATAAGCAATGTTTTGTCAGAGATAAGTAAACATTTTAAGAAGATCGGATCTTTATGTCAATAAAAAGTTGAATTCCTACCACTTTAATGTGTTATAGTGTGGTTCCGGGGTTCATCACAACACTCTTTAGGAGCATTATAGTTCAGAATAGAAAAACCATCAGACTCAGAGCTGTAAATCCATGTCTTAGATAAAAAATTGAATCATGCTTAGAGTTCAAGTGGAGTGGTGTAACACAAATGAATCTTTTGAAAAAGAAATCCCTGTAATTGTTATAATTTCCTGATTGTTATAATTTCCTAATTTCACTTAATAAAGTTTTCAGTGTGAGCTCGATTTCAATAGCTATGGCAGTATGTAACATGTAATGAATTTTGTTTGGAGCGATTGCCAGAATAATCAACTTTAGTTATGGTGGCTAGTGGATTTTAGTTTCAGTCATGCAGCATTGAATATTTACAATCGGTAACATAGCTGTTATGCATAAATTTTATTTGCATTTTGTATAAACGCAGTCTCTTCGCAGATAATTTTGGAACACTTTTCATGAAAATAATACAAATAACTCACTCATAGGCTTATGATCAAGTCTATCAGTTTCGCGGTTACAGGAGTAACTAAATATATTGAAATTAGAAATTAGTTTTTATAGATTAAATCTCGGGAAATTATAATCGAAAATAAATTTTCACACATCTGTTCCCACCAACGTTTCGAACTTTGCTGATGATTATTTACATACCACTGGAAATTTCTAGATCTGTGTAAAAAAGTCAAACTTTCAACATATTTCACTCGTATTTTGCAATGCTACTCAAATCTCGTTTCAAAGCCTATATTCAATAGCTTTCACTTCATGGTGTATATATTACTCAAGAATTATTTTCAAAATCTTCCTGAAATTTAATATTTTGGAACTGGATCAACATCATCAGCAATATTTCTCCATAAATAGCAATATTTCTCCATAAATAGCTCGAATCCCATTAATAACTCTCCATAGATCTAATTCCGAACATCCAATGGTCATCTACAGATACTCTCATCCAAAAATAAAGCCCACAGCTTGAAATTAACAATAAATTTACCGTCATTATCCTTCGTAAATATTCGCTACCTAGACTTTGTACATCATGCTAATCCATTATATTATCATGCTCTTAAAACAACCTGGCATTTGAATTACACCGAACGAGGGTGAAACACCATAAATTTTTCACACTTTTCATATATAGTTAGTCCTAGCGACTTTGTAGCTCGAACCAACCCAGGACATTCTAGTCTAATATCTCTAGCTAAGCTGTAGTACTTTTTTTTTGTTTAATGCAGTATGATGTCGGATGCCGTCAAATGGTGTAAAATACTGGCTTGTTTTCAACGAGAGAAAAAAAAACAAACAAATTTTGGCCATTAGCGTACGGATCGTTCAAATTCTTGTCATGTATTAACGCCATTTTTATTACGAGTTTAATTACAATGCAATGTAACAGAGAGGAAAAGGTAGTCGGAAAGGTGACTAAATACAAGGATTCTGATGATAGATTTTCGCATTGTCTATGAATTCAGGCGAATAGAGAATGCAAAAGGAAACAGTTTTCTCAATGTTTAACCTATGACTGCATAATCAACTAACTGTTTATGGATTTGTTTATGGATTGAACCACTGGTTTTAATAAATAAGCTCGTATATCCTGAACGCAGAAAATTCGTCTTTATTAAATCTCGGAAAAAATCTTATAGGATACTTTCCGTTGACGACTTTTTATCGTAGCACTTAGCAGCTCATTTTCGAGAAACTTTCAAAGAACTATGCAACCAAAATTACATCATAAAAGCGCTTCCATCTACTAAAACCTTTTAGCATATAAAACTTTTTCCTTGGCTTTCATTCTGTTAAAAAACTTACATCTATCTTTTCAACTTTAAAAATTCAAGTCTATTTTCCTCATTATTCACAGATCATAGACAAAATGTAAATATGAATGCTAATATACACACCGGAGAAGAAACTTTATTTTTAATTCACTTCAAAACATGGTTTAAACCTCTCAGATGCGTCGTAAACAAAAAATTTTTTTCAGCTTTAATTATTTCACTTTCTCTCGTTTCGTTAACATTTTTTCACACCTAAACTCTTCAATTTTTTTCTCAACTAACTACCTGTAAAGCGTGTTTCTCTCCTGTCCCTCCACTTGTTTTTTTTTCTTTACTCGAATACATTCACTGGGTCTTTTTTCTATCTCGTTCACTCAATACCACGGAGAACGGTACTAATTGGAAAATATATGATGCAATTATCCCTTGTATTTAATTAAAAGGTATTATATTTTGTCACAGCAAGTTTTTGTGTTTATAGGATGGGAAAGTGTCGTCTAATCGGTCCTTAGATTGTTCGGTAAGTTCTGACAAGAGCTACGACACACGCACACACCTGTCTAATACCATAGAAAGCAGGAGCAAAGCAGAGAATGGTGAATAACGTTCTAGCTTCGTTTCAAACGATTTACTACTATCGAGATAAAAATTAGAAGACACATTGTCCCCATGACGGCAACTAGTAGCAATCGCGGCTTTTGAAAAAATTAAACTTTCTTACCTAATGAGCTTCTAGTTTTACAACGATGAAAAGGATGATGGTAATAGCAGGTGCGTGGATAAAAGCTGTTGTTATTTACAAGCAAACAAGATAATTTGTGAGGGGTCTTTGAAAGTAGGAGTGAGCCATGAATTTCATGCAAGTTTAATTGCATAATGATCTAAACGCAAAGGACGGGAGATAGGGTTTGGCAGTTATAAACAAAATTTATTGTTTAAGAGGTTGATCAGACTTTCGATTAGGTGGGATTGAAGGCTAACTGTTTGTCTAATTTTCTGGTAAGCGGTTTTGTTTTGTTCATATTGTTTATTCTATATTCAAGGCTGACAATTAAAGAAATCATCACGATAGAAATAATAGTCAAAAAGTGAAGTTTTTTCGAGAGAAGAACGCAAATTGCATGCATGTTACCCACGCTGGGCGCGATCAATTACAACCTCTTTCACTGTTTTATTCCTTATTAAACCAGTTTGTGGGATCAAAAAATATTTTAAAGATTATAATTCGAATACAAGAAGAGAGTTCAAATTATTATATAAGATGAAAGTTAATAGTAAGGAAGAAGCAAGATATTTTTTTAACCAGAGTAAAACGTAGTTTGATAATAAAATCAGAAGCTTTCCACTACTATGCAAAAGCGGTCAAAAATTAATTAGATAATGAAGGCCACGCATTTATCTGAAAAGCAATTGTTTTACAGTGATTTTCGGAAGTAAAGATCAAAACATATTTCACGTAGGTCGTAGGAAACAAATTTCACGTTTAATAATAATATTTAAGGAGAGACAGCAATAAAGATAACTTGTAAAATAGCCTAATTTAAACACGCTTTACTTTTTTTCCATTTTTTTTGTGAGCTATATTTATTTTAAGCTATTCTCACACGATCTTATATAAAATAAAAGATCTGTAGCAATATAAAAAAATCAAATCTAGAAGAGAAATCAAATGTGTAAATGTGCAAACTGTGGCTGAAAACATCTAACCAGCTATGACTCCTCATTGTTAAGTGTTACTCAGTGTAGAATTCAGCTGATTTTTCATAAAAAAAGCTCTTGCAATAAATAATTTTTGCTATTCAATCCCGAAAGGTTCCGTCCTTTGCACTTTTATTTAATTTTTTTTGTAATTGCATAAAATCTGAACATAGTTTTAATAGAGATATATTTTGTAGAACAGTTCATAATTTAATAAATTAAATACGCATTTGAGACAAAGAAGGAGAGTAATGAAAATAGGTATATGGGTACGTGGAACCGAATAAAGGATTTAAATAGTTTTAGGTAAATTCGTAGTTATTCTTATTTTGAGAAACTTTTATTTTTGTGCTAGCTGTTGGTATGAAGCCATTAACTTTTGCCCCAAACGGCAAAGCCAACAAAACCGAACTTCCAGCAAATACTTATCGAACTGCTTCTAAAGAAATTCAAAGGTTAAGTCATCACAAACGAAGTGAAGCGATTCAACTCTGGGCCAGGCAGTTGAAAGAGTTTAGACGTTGAAGCTGGCTGAGTTCAAAAGACGTACTGTTGTCACTATAGCAACAGCCTGGCAAACTAGCCGCGGATTTTAACGGAAGCCAGAAATCAGGCAGAAAACTCAAAGATTCACAGATTGCTGAAAGGGAAGCGGTGCCTTAGCCACTTGGCAGAACAGCGACTGGAAATGAAGGTTGCCCCAAAAGCTTGCAGGTCCCTGCAAGGGAGGATGTTGATTCACTTTCAATAAAGTGAGCGGCCATGAGTTTTTTTGTAGTTCGATGGAAAAGTTGAAGAATCTCGGGTAAAACTAACTTCTATGTCTGCGAGCAAACGTCAGCATTCAAAGCGAAACGTCTTATCAGTAAACAATGGAACAAAGAGGCCACCGACAGGAAGCAATAACTCGAAAGTTTAAGCACGTGATTGCAAATCACCTAAAACTGGCTGTCATTAATAAAAAGGATGACGCGGCTTCGGACGTGTCTTTGTCTTCGTCTTTGGCCAACCATCTTAAGGATCTCCGAAAAACTTTCACGGTCAGACGAATGCTGACTATGGCTAAGGTAGCCGTGCTGCATTCAAATGTTTCTCAGGATCTGTCTCTCGTAATGAGACAGAGCCCGGATCTGCGGGTTTGAACCAGGAGATTGTTCCAGCTGGTGGAACTTAAAGAATAATTGGCAGGGCTTGATCATATTGAAGTAAAATAATGCCGATGCTGAGTATCGACCTGAAGCTAAAAATAAATTGCTTCCAAAAATAGGATGATTCATTCCGCACTAAAAAATATAATTAGGAAGTTTAGAGGCGGTCAAGGTTACCGATGGAAGCTAAAGTGCGGATGGTCGAAGCAAATCTGCATGACAGCAAAGTGATAACAGCAAATCCGTTTCGACACATTAATCGAGGACATTCTGAAAACGCTCGGATAAAAGAAATGTTTCTTAATATGAACGTGGTCTGTGGATTCAGCACAAGCCTTGGTACGTTTCATTCAAAACAGCAAAAAAACAAGGACTTGCACTAGCATTAAAAACAAACAAATCAAGGCCACGTTTTCAAAGCCGTTTTCAAAGATACAGCAAAATTCAAGAACTAGTGGTTTTGTGGTGGTCGCGGAAGACTACAAAATTGCAGTGCTTATTTAATAGCTAATATCTAATCTTATACTTTATGCAATCAGCGCTGGATATAATGGCTAAAGCTAGGATATTATGGCCACCACTCAACTCAACTAAGGGCAGCAAACTGCTCAAGTCTAGCAGCAACTCTTTGAAGGTGACAGTTGGCCTGCTCACAAGGCATCGGTTTACTACATCTCATGTGAATAGAATCGGACTGACGTCCAGCATTTTGCCTGAAAATATCTTCAGGTAACTAGGTAATATTTGACTGATGTACTGCAAAATCACCTATAAAATCATTAAAATTTCTATCATGACTTTCAAATCTATTTTCTTCGCACACAAAATGGGATTGCATCTTATTATTTCATATGATTTTCAAGTGACACATAATGTGATTAAACAAATGTTTCAAGAAAATCCAATGCATGCGGTATTGGTGACTATTTTATAAAGGATATTTTAAATACATCAGAAGGACATGATAATATTAGCGTCTTTATGTTCACTGACCATCGGACTAAATGAGATACAACCTGATATGCAAGAATCGATATTCTAATCGACCATGACATAATTTATTGGTTGATTAAAAGCAAGAGATATTTTTGAATGCAATAGCAGGATGAACTGGTTTAAAAAGCGATTTGTTTTTTGAATTTGTATGGATGAAAAATTTCAGTAACTGTTTACATTATAAAAAATTTTTATTATTTTGTTTCTTAGCTTTAAAAACCTGTTATAACTTTTTCTTAAACAGATCTATGGAATTGAATTGTAAAAAGAACTTTGATATGTTCCTCGCTTTAAAATTTGATGCAAATACTATTTCGCAGTTAAGTTTTTAAATAATATTCATGCAACACATCATGATTCTAGCCTAAAACAGTATGGAGTCACTTAACAAAAACTCATTCAACTTGATTCGAAATAAACTTGAATGATTCCGGGCCACTCTGGAAACCAGTTAAATATTCGATTTTGTTTTTCAGTTTTGTCCCAGAAAATAACCGAACCGTACAGTCATGTAAAATGTAAACGGTTTTGAATTATCGATTATTCATGTATACGTATTTTGGTCAATTTTGAAACTAAAGCTATCTTTTTTCAAGGAATTATTTGTGAAAATGAAACTATAATTTCATGTGTACGTACAAAAAAGGTAATCGTTTGCCTCGTCTTAGATAATACAGCATGATTTTACTAATTTATTCGTTAATATAATAGATATTAAAATTGTTATTTCACCGATACCTTTTCTGGCTGCCTACAGACATACTTCTTACTATTGGTGTACAGAATTATTAGTAAACTGGTGTTCTTCTATCGAGAGTAATATGATTTACTTTTTAAAAAAAAACGAAAAGTAGTTTAAAGCTGAAAAAATTAAGATATTAAGAAAATTTTTACTGAAATTCACTCAAATACTTCAGCGCCCAAAGTGGGCTTTCAATTAGCTCTCTATTATTTTTTGTGGAACGTTTATTTTCGGAAGCCATATTCACTTTGCATAAAAATATTCATGCTATCTTGTGGTTTTTTCCAAAGATTTAAGTTTGAGTTACTCAAGCTGTCGAATCTCGCAATTCATTGGTTTTTTGAAAGACTAGTTGAATAAAATGTAAAGGCAAATAAAAATATAAATGCACGTTTCAGTGCTATATTTTCTCATATACAGAACATTAAAAGCTAACCAATTTGATGATATTACATGCATAAAAAGCACAAATCATTTAAATAGCACCATTTTCCAGTAGCGGAAAGACATTTCATTACACATCCCTAATTAATGAAAATACGCATAAATTTTCCATAGATTTTACCAAAAATTTCATTAATTTCTAATTAGCTCAATCCCATAAGCATGAAATTAACACCTTCTTTCAAATTATCCTTGTAATGTTTCATTCATCTCACGACATTCGCTCCACGGTTCTTATAAAACACAGGACAAATTTAGAATAAACAATGTATGTGCTTTACATCAGCTTATAAATTTCCACACGAAGATAGAGTCGAATCTGTCTACCTGTGCTCATAATTTGCGTCTGAGCACATAAGAATGTTTTTATTGACAAGAGTGAAACACCTCCGTGTATGCATGCTGTGCTTGTAAGAGCTTTGAATAGTATGTTTAGATTTCGAAACCGACAGCGTTGAAATGGCATGAAGTGAAAAATTATATTAAAAATCATATATACATATAAACTTTCTGCGACGTGTCTCACGCAAGTGTGCTAATACTTATTTAATCGACACGAAAAAGCAGATGTTTCAATTTAGGTTTGAATACAAATTGCAAGAGAGCAAGGACTTCTTGGAAGGAAAACAAAATAGAATTTTGTGAATAAAAGGGGTTATTAACGTTTGCTGGAGCTGACTTTTGAAATTGAAAAATGACAAATTTTCTATTCGGTATGTAGACATGTTTTTATGGCTGACGACAGCGGAGGAGACCTTGTAGACAGGACGCTTGCGACTTAGGATTGCCTAATTGGATGACATCGGCTCGCGATTGGGGCCGATCGAAAAATTTGTTGAACGAAGCCAGGACCGGACTCCGGGGTTAGTGCCGATGATAATGATGATGATTGGCTTACCTCAAAGATACTTGCTCTCGAGTCTCCTTGAGTCTAGTCGATCATCATCATCATTAATCTGAAGCTACATACTCCTGAAAAGGTGGTTTAAATGCCTCGAATTCAGACACATAGCAAACAACTGCCGAAATCTGCAGGATTGATCAAAGCTGTGTCGAAGATGTGGAGAAGAAAATCACGTTGCCAAAAATTGCAATAAGGATCCAAATTGTCTCTTCTGCAGGGAAACCGAAGGTTGCGATAACAAGCACGTAGCGGGTAGCAATAGGTGCCCAGTTTTCAAGTAGGTGTTAAAGTCCAGACGAAAATGAAGATCATACAATCATTGTTGAACAGCGCAGGAATTGCTTTCACAGTGGGCTTACGAGCTCAAAGCCGACGTCGCCATAATTTGGGAGCAACATCGAAATCTTCATAGTTGCGTCTGGGCGATGGATGCAAGTGGTAAAGCAGCAGTATAGGCATGCGGGAATCAGGCGTTCCAGGATGTAATGCAAAAACCGAGGAATGGATACGTATGGGCTAAAATTGATAGGATCTATGTATATAGCTGTTACGCAGCACGAAATTTGACATTGGCAGAATATAAACGCATGTTGGACAGCATAGCAATGGAAGCAAAATGGCACAATCCGAAGCTCATAGCCGGCGACTTCAACGCCTGGTCTGAGGAGTGGGGAAGCAAGAAAACTAACGCTAAGGGACAAGTTTTATTGGGAACTTTTTCGCAGTTAAATATCGTCCTCGCAAACAAGGGGAATGTCAACACCTTCAGTAGGTGAGAGCTAGGATCCATCGTAGACCTCACTTTTGTGAGCGACGCTCTAGTCAAAGACTTGCAGTGGTTGGTTAGCAAGCACTACAAGCACAATGACCATCAGGCCATGATAGCTACTATGAACTGCGTACGTAGCAAAAACACGATGTGTGCGAGTTCCCAGAGAAAAAACATGTTTGGCGGGTCATCAAAAAGGCTAGACGAAGAACTGTTCCGGGAAATGCTACCTCCTGATATTGAAATGAACGGAGCTGCGTCGACGAAGGCCGCGCAAACCATCAGTGAGATACAGCGGCCATGTGATGCATCCATGCCACGACGTTCTCTCCACAAAACCAGGAAGGCAAATTATTGGTGGAATGCAGAAATCCAGGAGCTTCGGAAAAAATGTCTTAAAGCTAGACGATGTAGCCAGCCCGGCAGGAATACCCAATATTATGAAAACTTGCAGAACCAGTACAAATACGCCCGGAAGAACTACAGCTTGCGATCACTAAGAACAAGAGGAAGCACTTTAGAAAGCGGTGTAACGAGGCCGATTCCGATCAATGGAGTGGAGCGTATAAAGCTGTTATGACTACAGTAAAGCGAAAGAATTCTCCTCAAATAAAGTGTCCGAAGATGTTTCAGGAAACAGTCACAACGCTATTCCCACAGAATCAAGGCCAGCGATAAGCAGAGCAGAAGTATTGGCAGCCATACGCATAATCGATGACGAAAAAGCGGCCAGATTGGATGCGATACCGAACAAAGTACTTAAACTGGTGGTAAAGGGGATACCAAATGCCTTCGCTGATACTTTTGCAACGTGCCTACGGGAAGGCGTTTTTCCCAAGCAATGGAAGCAACAGAAACTAGTACTCTTGCTCAAGCAGGATAAACTTGTTAGGGAGGCATCATCTCATAGGCCAATATGCCTACTAAATGCGATGGGAAAAATTTTCGAGCGGGTGATATTCGGAAATCAAAAGCGAAAACGGACTATCGGACCGGCGATTCGGTTTTCGAAAACGACGATCAACTGTGGACGCTGTCAGAATGGTGTCGGTGGAGGCTACTGCGCCGTGGTCATGTTAGACGTCAAGAACGCCTTTAACTCCGCGAAGTGGAGCCGTATTATAGTCGCTCTGGTGGATAATGGAGTGTCACGCTCTTTTGCATCTATAATCGTCGACTACTTAAAGGAAAGAACCTTATGCTACGACTCAGATGAACGACCAAAACTCTACCTAGTAACAGCGGGAGTACCATAGCGATCTGTTCTTGGCCCCCTACTTTGGAACATAATATACGACGAGATACTAAGGCTACGAGTACCCAGAAATGTGGTGGTGGTGGTATCTATATATATATATATATATATATATATATATATATATATATATATATATATATATATATATATATATATATATATATATATATATATATATATATATATATACCTAGTCTAGCCATAAATACTGTTACAAACTTTTTGAAGCACTGTTCAATAAAAGAGGTGTTATATGTTAAGAAATCATTGTTTATTTATTAAATGCATTGTCAACAACGAAAATTGCAACAAGTTATTCGAAGTGATTGCCTTTTGCCTTTAGACAAGCCTTTAATCGAGCTGGCCACTTATCTATGGAAACACGCACGACTTTAATCGGAAAGTTGGCGACTGCATGTGTAAGAGACTTCTTTAAGGATTCGATATTAGAATGTCTTTTAGAGGACGTCATTTGCTCTAAGACAGACCATGATTCGTAATCCAGCGGATTCAGGTCTGGGCTAGAGGAAGGACAATCTTCAGCTTTAATAAAATCTGGAACATTTTCTTCAAACCATTTTTGGGTTGACTTCGCCTTATGACCTGGTGCAGAATCTTGCTGGAAACTCCAAGGCTGATTTTTGAATAATGACGTGTTGAGAGGTTTCTTTACACTTTCAAGGACACTTTCTTGATAAATGTTGGCGGACGTTTTGACGCCCTTCTCACAAAAATGCCACTTTGTCACCCCGTTGTAGCTAACGCCCCACCAAACCATTACTGAGGCTGGATGATGACCTCTTTGAACCTTTTGGGCAACTTGAGAAGCTTCTCTGGCACTGCGAGCATAAACCCTATCATTTTGTTTATTAAATGTTTCTTCGACAGTAAAAATTTTTTCGTCCGTAAACAAAATTTTACGGTGTTCTTGGTTTGCGTGCCGGCAAAGTAATCGTTTTGATTTTTCCACTCTATTTTTTTTTAACGAATCTGTTGATAAATGCCCGGTAGATCTACGATAAGCACCCAACCCCAAGTCACTTTTGATGATACGTGAAATTGTTCTTTGGGGTATTTTCATCTCACGCGATAACATTTTTTGGTTCCGAAGAGGATTACGGCGAAATCTCTCGTGCACGGCTTTAACCGCTTGAGGTGTTCGAGTAGTTCGCGGACGACCACTTCTTTCACGGTCACTTACTCCAGAAGTATCATTAAATCTTTCAATAGCCCGATATACAAACATTCGGCTTATACCAGGGATATGCAGAGTCTTAAAAATATCACTTGGTTGCATTCCTACTTTATGAAGTGCAATCACAGCAATTCTATTTTCTTTGTCGCCCCAATCCATTTTCACTACACTAAAAATTAAACTCAAATGATGACAAATGCATCGAGCACAAGCGTACTATAGCGATTAGCTCAATTTTTAAGAAATGCAATATCACGGTTCCTTTCTGCAGGGTTGCCAAACCTTGTAACAATATTTATGGCTAGACTAGGTATATATATATATATATATATATATATATATATATATTTATATAGTTACATATTATTTTCAAAGAAAAGGCGACTTCCCAATCGAAACATTCATTTTACTGGGCACAATATTGACTGGATGCACATGATTTCCTACCTGGGGGTAGTTCTGGATAAAAAAAAATCCGTTAAAGAACATATCGACCAAGCAAATTCAAAGCTTACACACTATATTCGCTCCCTAACAAACAATCAAAACTATCGCTTGACAACACATTGATTATATTCAAATTAGTTATCCAACTCATCATCACGCAAGAAGTGCTGTCAGGAAAGATTTTGAATGTTTTGCAAGTCCCATGCAAGAAAACTTTAAGGCATGCAAAATAAAATTCTCAAAATGGTACTGAAAAAGCCTTTTTGCATGTAAAAAGAATAACCACCAGAAATGCACTCAGACCATAATATCAGTTTCTCAAACAAGGTTTTTTTGAACATTTTCCTTGGGCTCTTGTAAATCAAAATTCAAGGTAATATATATAAACACAAACATAGTCTCCAATATAAATACAAGACATATCTTTAAAGATGTAAATCTAAGCTCTAATGTAAGAAACATTATAATTGATAAAGACTGAAATTTGTACCAATATAAACGTAACTTGATCTTGAACAATCAATTTCTGGATACAATCTACTCCTATTCTTTGCACCCTAAAGTTTCAGGCAAAAAACATCTTCGTGAACGTTTTAAAAATCATTGTTCTGGTAACATGAAAGCATCATTTCAACAGTAAAAATATGGAAGCCTACTAATTTTCTCAATATCAAAAACAATACAAACACGTCACAGTGTATTTTCCTATTCATGCTCCATCACTGTGCAAATAGATTCATCCCGCTTCTTTGCGCAACCTTATTTCGTAGCCAATAATACGATAAGGATATCAGCAACTCTGATCTATCATAAGCTACTCGATCGACCCAATTGCTCTCAAGACCCGGATGGTCTATTTATGCCAAAGACAAGAGATTGACTCGCTAAAACGACAGTCTTCTTTTTCGACCCCATCAACTCAGAAGCAAACAAAAAATAGCCTTACTTCTGGCAAATTTAATCGTTACCTGAGTGGAAAAAATCTGTTATCGTGATAAGATGACAGAAACGCTACCATCACCTTGTATCGTTGTATCGAGCCCGATTTCAGGATTATAGCGGCAAATAATTCCCATTGCTTCTCCGCATTTGCTGCAAAGGCTTTGAAATCTGTTTCCGGTGGTGTAGTCATAAAGAAATACACAGTGCTTGCTCGTGAATTCTCATTTCGTTCTAAGTCGAGATAATGGTTGTACTTGTGTGTTGTGTAATTTAGGTGATTTTTACCTTCTTTACTATTTTTGTTGGTGCTAAGAGTATACTGGTGCTGCTCTAAGAAAGAAGACCTTGAATTTTTTTATGCTGACAGGAGTACTAAATAAATTTGAAGTGTAGTCTCGTGCGGAGGGTCGTGAATGTCAAGGGACCAACTGGATGGTCGCATGGATTATGAGTGAGCAGAACGGATGGTTGGGGGGTTCAAGGTTAGACCAAGTTTGAGAACTTGGGAGGCATTTGGTGTTAAATGGATTTAGTTGGATTTTGATGTCATGTAATTTATTTGACACTCTTTGATTAAATTGTTTATAGCAAAAATCATTTTTTCTTCCATATTTATGAGCTGGTTCTTGAAAAATGTAAGGTAATACCGTATTTTTCTATATCAAAGACAGACATAAATAAATTTTTAGAACGTTTCAATGTTTTTTTCCTCTTTAACAGTCCTCTTTTGAATATTTGAAAGTGTTAAATAGTCCTACGACCCTATATTTGATATGTGGTGGGATATCGTTTTGACGAAAGGACCACAAATTGTTTTTCCATAACTTCGTTTTTCTCTCTAAATCATTCAAAAAGTGTCTAAAAGACATCTTTCTTATGAAATTGGTTAGCATTATGTTTTTATGATACGCAAATGAGGTGAACAATGCAGTTGGTATTGAAATTGAATTATCGTTGCTTCGAATTCGGATTTGCCGTGATGCACCTTTTTTGCGTTTGTGAATTTTGACCGTATTTTATGACCATATTAACAAAAATTACAGCTCCTGAAAAGTTATAAAGTTTTCTAAATAGCTATAGTTATTTAAGATATATACAAGAATCTCAACGCGAACGTTCATTCGATTTTAGTTTTTCTGTGAAATTAGCAAGTGTTTGACGATTTTCCAGCTTACTTATTTTGCACTTTTGTGAAAAATTCGGCAGTCTTATTGACAATTTTGTCAAACTCGAAAATTTTTTAGGCCCCTTGAACATTTGAATATGAAATAATTACGTTTTTTTTTCATGAACGAATCTTCTCGATTTTTGAGAATTGTACTCAGAATTCACACAGATCTTCACGTTATCATTTCGCTCCATTTTAAGGTTCATTGCGATTCCGCGAGAAAACGATATTATGACCTTGTTCAAAAAGCCTTTGAAACTCAAATGAATCATTCCAATTGTTAGCAAGCAACCGGCTCGTGAAATGATATCTCTTGAAGTCATAAATCAACCAAGATCGTCTGGTATTCTTTCGTATGCTGGATTGTCATCTCCTGGAGATACAACATTGATGTCGAACAGATCGTTTTAAGGAATCTCTAAATGAATATGATAGTACCACCGCTCAAAGTATTTGTATCTCGGTTCTCTTATAGAAAGAAACATCTAAACTTAAAGCTACTTCCACTCTGATAACTTCCAAGCTTCCTTTTTTTTCAAGTGGTTCGAATGTGTCCTAATTAATTTCATTTGCCTTAGTTTCCTTGTACGTTAAATTTGGATTTGGATTTTTTGCAAAATTATATTGCTCTCTGAATACTTTATACATTTCTTTAGTTTTTATGCTTTTTCAAGTTTAGTTTTTATGCTTTTTTTGTCTAATTTATAATTGGATCTGTTTCTATTGATTGGACAAAAACATCAGATCATCACAAAATTTGCAGAGCATATTCATGCTGTATATACATAAGAAGGGTGGCTGAAAAGTTCTAAGCTAAGGGTGCTTAAGTAGTAGGCAGTAAAGAGGGTTGACGGGTATCTGGCTAGCATTAAGCCGCCAGTTTGGGCCCATTGCACTGAATCAGCTGACTCAACGTGACGGTATTAGCCACCTCTGCTAACTCTTGACATTGGTAAGAACCAAAACTCTTGAGGCGTTTATTATTTAGGACCGGACAATCGAAGATAGTGTGCTCGATGGGGCCCTCTTCAATTTGGCACCTCTTGCATAAGTTGCTGGATGTAAGTCCCATTTTGTTCACATGAGATGCTATAAGCGACGGTTAGCTTGCTTACATGGCGCAAGCTAACCGTCGCTTTCTAGCAGTTTCTGCTGAGCTTGAACAATTTCCTGCTTTTGCTTAGATCAGGTGATGGCCATACTATTCTGGCCACCCTGCAGTCCAACCTGTTTTCCAATTCGGACCCATATGGCAGTATTTAGGTTACTTGTGATGTCAGCAACTGACCATGGTACAGTGATTCAGGGGCTATTACTAGCTCTCGAACCTTTTCTCGCCAATTCATCGGCATTTTCATTGTCTATGTCCCCACTATGCGCTGGAACCCACATAGCCCGGATAGGAATATGCCTTGCTTTTTCAATGAAAGTCACTCTGCAAGCGTTAACGGTTTTTGAATAATATCTGTAAGACGCAAGAGCGAGAATGGCTGCACTACTGTTGACGCAAACTCGTTGTTTGATTTGGTTGAAACCAACCGCTAATGGATTCAGCTGCCATGCGTATAGCATATATTTCAGACTGAAAGACAGTAGCATGGTTCGACAGTCTACACCACAGGTTAAAGCTCAAATCCGTAGGAAACACGCCCAAGTCAACTCATGTGTTCGTCTTTGATCCGTCCGTGTAAATCCAGCTCTCTTTTTTCCCCAGTCTGTTCTTGTGGGTATCTTGACCTGGAAATTCCTGCCAAGTTGTTTTATTTTGCTCATGTGCTCCGTGTTTTCCACAACGAGCCCAAATCTTCTGCGACATTCTTTAAGAATACAAAATGCGGCATTCTGTTAGAAAAGAATAAAGCTTAACTTGCGTTTATAAAGATGAGTCGATCCATGGGCATAAGTCCCAAAATCATTTCCAACTTAAAGCGCTCGTAATACATATGCAAACTAATCTTCGCTGTCTTGTTAGCTCGTTGATGTACGCATATGAATATGTAGTAGGCCGCTCTAGGTTTAATATCCCAGGTATTGGAGCAGCCAGATCAGCACGCAAAAAGTGCTGTGCGAATCTGACCTATTCTGTCCTTCTTATTAGCCCCCCAGTTCAGTTTCCTGTTTAGTATAAGGCCAAATATTAAACACTATCAACAAGTTCCAATGTTATTCCGCTGAGGCTAAGCATGGCAATAGCCACCAGCCTGTGTTTCTTTTTGAAAAGTACAAGTTCCGTTTTTGTTGGGTTTGCCCTAAGACCGGCTTTTCTGGCCCTGATTTGGATATGGTCTAGCGCCGATTGTATAAGATACGACAAAGTATGTGGGAACGCACCCTTCACAAGTCTCACAATGTCATCAGCATAAGCCACCATCTCAAAGCCACTGGCCCTTAAATTCTCCAGTATTTTGTTGACTGTCATGATCCAGAAAAGGGGAGATATAGTCCGTCCGTGTAGTACTCCGGTTTTGACTATTCTCTCCGCTTTGGCCTTCGAAAAAGTGGCTTCAATCTGCCTATTTTTGAGCAAGTCCGATGTCCATTTCGTCAAAGTTTTATCCACTCCATATTGAACCGAGGCATCGATGATATTCGTGACAGTGACATTATTGAAGCCCCTCTTAATGTCTTAGATGTCTGGCAACGTGAATTCCTTTTGCTGTAAGGACTTTTCTATTGTACGGACAACTTTGTGTAATGCCGTTTCTACTGATCTGCCCACTAAATATCTCGCTATATCAATCGAGCTCTTGATATCCAGATCAACAAACCTCTCTAGTGTTTTGAGTACAAACGATGTTAAGCTATTTTGTATAAAGTCCTTCACGTAATGTAGATTCAACCAACCAGGTTTTGGGATAAAGGCCACCCTAGGTTTTGTCCATTGCCCGGGTACTACCCCCAGGTGGAGGCATGCGGTGAAAATACGCTGCAGGATGGGGAGGATGGTCTTGTTTACTATTTGAAGCATGATGGGCGATATCTCATCAATATCTGTAGCTGTGTAAGGTCAGAATGTGCCTAAAGTCCATTCAATCTTGAGCTCATCTACTACTTCCTTAATCAGCTGCTCAGACGGCCAGTGGGTTGCTCGCAATACGCCATAACGCGGTACCGTGTAAGTCGATTCCGGGAAATAAGATTCTAGTAGCATATCCCGACATTCTTTCGGATTCTACACCCAATCGCCGTTTTTGCTTCGCAAAAATGTAGGTATAACGGGAGTTATGCTTAGTTCCTTCCTGATTCTAGCAGCCTCTGTACTTCCTTGAATGTTCTCACAGAATTCCCTCCATGAATCGCACTTGGTTCGTCTTTTCTTCTTTTTGAAGAACGACAGCTTTTGCTTGTAACGATTCAAGTCTTCAACGTTTCCGGACCGCCTTGCATTCTTAAAAGCACTTCGTGTGCGACCTCTAGCCTCTGTAAGTTCACCATTCCACCGTAAGTTAGCGTTATCTTGGGTTTTAATACCCTACACTCTAAAAATATATTCATTTTTTCGTTTAAAATAACGAATCACAAATTTTTTTACACATTCGATGTGCATTTTTTGCTTTTACGTCATATTAGCTGAATAATACACAGCTTTTTGTAAATCGAAGCAAAAAGAGGGTAAATTTACTGGTTTGCTATTCACCTTTGCGTCAAAGCCATAACATTGCATCATTATTTAGGGTAAAATTACACCATTTGGTCGTAAAAAAAATATTCTTTTTTCGCACTTTTGTAAATTTACATCTTTAATAGTAGGAAACCAGTTTCCTACTATTATAAGGGTAAAATTCAACCAAAATTTTTTTGAGTGTAGGCTCTGAGCTTTTAAGCCGCCTCTCGTACATACATACAAGTCTACATAAAAGTATATAGCTCTGCGCCTACAGCAATTACTTGGAAAAAAAACTTGCAAGTCATCGAACCTCCAGAAAAATTTTTGCTTATTGAAATAATGCAAACGATTGGTAAATTTTCGCAATTCAAATTTTGGAAATAAATTACGCTTCGCACAAAAATGGCAGCTCTTCACCAAATCACCTCTATTTTGAGCACTCAAAACTTCTGTTCACGACAACTCAAGATCGGATCATGAAGTCAATATTAATTTTACAGGATGTGTTGGATTTGAGTAAGACTAGGCTTGATTGAATTTATTTGGATATGTGGGCAACCCTGCAGAAAAGTGTTTGATTTTATCTACACAATTCATGTTTTTTCTTCAAAAATCAGTCTTCCTGGCTGAATGGATTTCAGATTAAGTATCTCAAAACTAATGTACCTAGCCACTAGTGTCACTTCCATCTCAAACCAGTTTTTCTTCTCGCGAAAGTAGCCTCAAGCATTCGTCTAGTTAATTTTGAATTCATTTAAATTTCATACATAATAAACGCCATACCTTCTTCGTAACTATTTTCAAATCCTTTTGATTTCTACCTATAATCCAAAAACCTGAATCCATTAGCTTTTCTAATCAAATTCGTTGGTTTCCTGTCCATCAACATTTCATCCTAAGCTAGCAAACTCAATGGCTAAAGTTATTAGGAAAACTATTTGCTTCGTCCAGAGCTTTAAAGTCATTAAGCTTAGAGCTACACGTGCTTGTTTGCAGGAAAATTTCTAGGAATCCTACCAACAAGTTGTGCTCAGTAGATACTGGAAAATCTTTCGATAATCTCAGCATTTTCGAAAAAAAATCTTTAATCACATCTCCCGCTCCGAGGTTTTAATCCTTCAACCTGCCTAGTTGACAAGCTCTCAGTCCAGCTATCATGTCACTTCAATCAGCAAAATACTATTACATCCTGGTGTATCCATACGGCATTTGACTGGACAAACTTATGGAGCTCGAAGAGAAAAGTGAAGTGTTCTCCTTCAAACTTTCCAGTTTGTGACGCTTGCTAAGTGCTGGAATGTGTTGAGTATTTGCCAATATACAAGTAAAATGAACTATATCCGGTCGGCTATGCCTGAGTTAGCATATCTCTGTTGGCACCTTCATAATAGCACCGGACCGGTATACCAGAATTCACTGCAAGCACATAACAAACTGCAGCCTTAAGTCATTTACCGGGAAGGGTATGAGTGAAGGCCATTGGTTACATGTTGGGTAGGAAAAAATTGAGCCTGAAGCGATCTGGAGAGCTGCTCCTGCAAATATGCAAAAATAAGATTTGCAAAAGAGTTGAATGGAAAAAACACACGTTTCAGGCATGTGAATCGTGCTATCCTGTTGCTTTTCGACAAACTAGACTACCATCTATACTCGTACAGGAACGCTTCAATACTTCAAGGTGCTTCTTGCCTGGCCATGTTGTCGACACTATCGATTGCAATCAATGACTTAACAGGTTGTGAAACTATTTCAGTCATTTGCACCTGTTTAGTCTCTACGGGTTTCTCGGAAACGTTGTATCACCTTGCAGTACGGTAGTACGGATGAGTGCTGATTCAGACGTTGAACAGGTTGGCAATAGTTCGCCAATGAAGCTATATTGACTACATGTCTGTTGCTACTAAGCATGCAGATGGTATAGTGTTCGTGGTCAACATAGTTTGCACCTGTGCGATTGTAAAAGCACATAGTTTTCATTTAATCAGTAATGGCACCGTGGGGGTGTTCTGATGCATGCTTAAATTCCCTTCTTTACACGATATTGCTATGAAAGTTTTATGTACAGACTAATTTGTGGTTGGAAATTTCGATGGTGATACTAATAAGAGGAGTTTGTATAGTAAAAACATATTAATCCGAACATGAATTCGTAGTTAATAAAACGCGCCCAGCGTGGGCTTGAGAATAAAATTTCTTCGATTTTATTTGTCCCTTTGAAATATAATCTGGTTCTGGTTAAAGAACGTTATTGCCAAAACGCTTCCATGATCAATACATTATTAAAAGAACATAGTGATTGTTTGTACCTATGAGACGAAAAAGAACCGAATACCAAGTCCGAGAACAATTCAGATTCAATTTCACCACATTCAAAGGACCCCAAAAAAAGTGTGTGTTCGAAATTACAGAGTTACAGTCTATCTGATGCTTTCACTATTTTTTTGATAAAAGCTCTTCTCATATAATTGGGCATGCAAGCCAGTCAGCTAACTACACGGCGAAAAATATTGCATATCGACCAGTGATTTGCTCGGTGAGTACAATATACCTGGAGCAGCTTTTTGTTACATATACGATGGAATGCCAAACCAAACTGCATCCCTTTAATTCACAGCATCCAACCCCAAGTTTCCAAGTAGAAGCTTTAACTGCTATGATATTAAATGTCCTGAAATTCTTCTTAAGGTTTATCGACTGAGCTTCGAGATTAAATCATTCAAATATCAAACAAATGCTTCCGGATTAATTATCCCTTTAATGATGTTTACAAAAGTTCACTTTTCTCTTTAACCATTTCTGGCTCATTACCAACACCTGTATCATCGTTATTCACCTTGAACACAAACATCTCGAACCCGTTTCACTTTAATCGTATCGAATACTGTACTAGAGGAAAATTCCGAATTGTGAACTTTCAAAAAGATTGTTGAAAATTTCTGGCGTGGAAATTATGCCTTATATAAATAGGCGCAGTAGACAGAATTAGTCATAATCGATATTCAAATTGTCCATGACAAGGAAAAATGATATTATGATCGAACGATGAGGATTATTGAATAGTTTCGGCTTCAGAACGATAAGGATGATGATAATAAAGATGAGAATGATAATGATACGAAGTTAGAAGTAATGGTCAGTGATGGCTGTGTGTGTTTTATTGTTGATTTCTTGTTTGGGTTTCTATGATTGTTGAAAGAAGTAATTGGGCCAATTCTGTTTCGTTGTATTTGTTTGGAATGTATTTTCTTCGATGAGACGAGTTTTTCTTTGTGATGAAATAAATTACGCGTTTGAAAATAAATTGGTGGGAAAACGAATCGATTTCTTTCCAATATGCCAACATTGCACTAAGCCTAACGTCGAAAAAGACCTCTGCATGTATTTCAGTTCGTTCATTCACATTGGCATGGATGAAATACGATATTTTATATTTGTTTTTATTTCTTAAGGAATATGAAAACCTAATATTTAATACCTTGCACTTTGTGAAAATAGTTTTGTTGGTCCGTTCAAGACTTGTAAAAAACAAAGAAAACTCTAGCGTTAAAAAACGCTAAATAGATAAATTTTTGATGGAAAGTAGAAAAGAATTGTAGATTTTTAATACATGTGTTACCAAAAATGCTCTTTATTACGTATTGAAAGTCATGCTCTATTTTGAACTGATCACTGATTTGAAAATCAAAGGATAAAAAATGTCCAGTGCTCACAAGCGCAAGAAATTCAAAATCAAGTAAGGTAAAACATTCGCCGCATACTTTTGCTGCAAGATCCGTATAATCTGGAAATTCGACGGCGACATCTGCCAGTATGAAAGTGATGAAAATGCCAAAAAAC
Organism: Nemotelus pantherinus; assembly: GCA_963978885.1. Lineage (NCBI taxonomy): Eukaryota > Metazoa > Arthropoda > Insecta > Diptera > Stratiomyidae > Nemotelus > Nemotelus pantherinus. The sequence continues at coordinate 43,803,885 of OZ022266.1, read as the reverse complement.
AGAAGCGCTCTCAATCTGCTCTACGTTTAGAAAACCTTGCTGGTGAATTTCATTTTTTCTGATGACTGCGTTGGAAGTTAAAGGTATACCACGATTTTTCCGAAATTTTCAAAATGTTTGAGAGTGAATCATTTGTTGCTCACTTTCACTACAGAATCATTATCATTTGAAAATTTTACAGCAGCATCTCTCGTAAAAGAATAAGAAAAATTAAAAACCAAAAAAAGATTAAATTGACTTTACTGTAAAACTAGCCTGCTGTTTAAATTTTGTTTCAACTTGATATACGAGTATATGGGATAGACCAATTTTATTTGGTTGAGTGATTTGTCAAGATGCCACGACAGTTTCAGTGGTGCCAGCATATTCAACAAACTTCTTCCATCAGGCCTGCTCATATTCAGGACCAATACATTCTGTAAATTTCTAAACGATTTGATAATGCAGACGTGAGTTTTCATGGACGAAAATTAAAAATTACTAGTCTTGCGCAATGAAGAATTTAGAAAATTTTGATTTGGCAAGATGGGTAAGTTAAAAACCTTATGAATCTTTCGCATGCCTGTTAACGCGTCTATAGGCAATTTAAAAGCATTTTGAAAACAAAAAAAATATTTTGAATATGGCAACAAACATCAGATGAGTGAATGGAAGAGGCAACGGTTTACCTAAGTGATATACAGCCAAAATATCGTATATCAGCTGCTTTTTATTGCATTAGCTACTTTTCATTAGTAGCTGTATCCAGAGTAGTGCAGAATAGCGGTTATGCACGTGAAAAAACCACACTATCCAGAGTACGAATTCTTGTAAATACAGTGCATTTCGTACTTTTGCTCTTTGGAGAACATATTTCAGTAAGTCATATCAGCTGAAACAGTTGGCTGGAGTGATGAATTCCCCCAAAATTTTCCTGTCAGCCTGGCAACCAGGAAAAATTAAATCGAGTGAGTATGATTGAAAATCAATGCTGTCAACAGATTTCTTACCCCATGAGTGGAGATATTCTTCGATCATGTTAAACTAGAAATAAACCTGATTCTAATTTTTTAGCTAGACATTCGTTATTCCGGAATTTGAAATTTAAATTTTGAACTGGCAAATATCTATTGCCGCCAAACGAATAGGAATGAAATAAACTTGCATGCTTCGTTTTTTATGCATGTTGGATATCTCTCCACTCTGGATGAAAAAAATGCAGCTATTATTGCAGCTGAGCTCGAGATATTTAGCTCTACCAATATTGGTATCTATATCATTTGGTGTGAAATATTTATATAAATTGTTTGTAAAAGAAATAATCATCATTCCAATTTTTAATATTATTGCTCAAAGTGAAGTATTGAGCTACCTTAAAACTAAACAGCATAATAGAGGAAAATGGCAAAAATTCCACGTGTTGGCAACCCTTCAAAAAAATACAAAAACTACCATGCTGGCAACCCTATCATTTTATTTGAACCAGATTCCTATTGGATTTGTCCTACAATAAGGTTAATTTACTATATGAATTTCGTTTTGATTTCTGCACGGAAAATTATAGCGCAAAAAGCTTTATTTCGCTGTGCTAATTTTTGAAATTCAAGAGATAGAAAAACCTAGCTAAATTTCCATCGAACGTGGCTGAAAATAAGGTCCATTTACTGCGTGACCTTCATTACAATTTGGTAACAAAGCGGAATTTATAGGGCAAAAAGCATTTTTTTTTCTTAGTGATTTTTCAAGATGGCATCACTACCACAGGGTTTCTCATATTTCAAAAGCATTTCTATCATACCCCTGTGGATGGGGGCTTGCTTTGATGTGAATAGAATACATCCGCATCCTTACCCAGCTAGTCGTAAGAGGTGACTAATGGGAAAACACATGAGAGTGAATCCTAAGGAAATCATCTGCAGGTGGCAGGCAGACTGAGTCTGGAAATACACCCATGTTGGCGTGCTCAGTACGGCAGGGGCTCGAATTCTGCTGGCCCCGATCTCTTGTACGACTACATTGGAGGACCCTGGTTGCAGTGGAAGCTCACAGGTTACCATCGGAGAAGATTCCATGATCATCAAGTTTTCGGGATTGCTGATAGCAACCCCTCTGATCACAGGCTCCGGAAAGACGAGTACAGCGTCAGCTGGAAGTCCGACTACTGCCGTACCAAGGAAAAAGATGTTTCCCCTCGAGTCTTCACATAAGATGAGAAGGGATGTACTAAAGGAAGCAACTCCGGCAAGTGCAAATGAGACGCGCAAAAGTAGTGTAGAAAGTAAGAGTGCTCATTCCTCTGAGATCTGGAAACCCGTGGAGGCTCTCAGTCACAGGCAAACTAAAGCGAAGTAAAGGGGAAAGCTGCCGGCAAAGGTTGACAGGGACACTAATGCAGTAATAGCTGCAGGCGCTTTCCTGGAGACTGGATGTCAGGCAGCAAAACCTCTGAGCCGACCTGGATTAGCAAAAGAAAAGTTGGCTGGTGATGCTTAGGTTGCCAGTTTGAAGCAGAAATGTCCTGGACCAATGACTGGGTGTGAAGCCACGCCAAATGAACACTGTAAGCCAGGCAAAGATCTCAGCAGTCAACAGAAGAGGACTCGGTTCACGAAATCGATGATTCCCGATGTTCAGTTCAGTTGTTGGATTCCTGGTCCTCCAAAGGGTGCAGGTGACATGACTGACATGTTTGGCAAACTAAAACCGGGAATCGATGTGAAACACTGGATCATCAGACACATGAACCCCAGGAAGAATTCCACCACCAGTGAAGATAATTTTAACTTGGTTATCGTACTTGACCAGAGAAATTTCTCGATGCTAAGAGACAGATACCCTATGGTGTTGAGCTACTTTTTGTTTGTGGTTAAATTTAACCAAATCAGGAAGTGGAGAGGCACCAACTCTTGTAGATGTCTATGGATAGATCTCCAGAGCAAAACGCAGGGATCCAGTGGAAGTTCTCTTCTATTCACTGAAGTCACGCGAATATCATCTAAGGGTCCCTGCAAAGAGATCGAGAGACATCAGCTCCGGATGTTTTTTGTGCCTGAAGGTATAAGATTTTTTCAGATCAACTTGCAGCATGCCAAGGCTCCGTCCTATCTTTTGAGCGACATGTTGACAAAACTGCAAGCTTCTCCCTACATTGCACTTGCACAGGAACCGTGGTTTTGAGGCTGGAGGATCTGCGGCCACAGTTCAACCACGGGGGCAAATATCTATTATGATGAAATATCAACATGGTCGAGGACTTGTCTTCTGGTTTCCAATCTGCTTGATGCCACCATGCTCAGACAGTACCAGAAAAATGGTAGACTCAAACGCAGCTAGGCAAAATTAAAAAGGAAATAGTTGTTGGTCCACAGATACGGGAACTAATGAAAGATAAGAACTTTGAAGAAAAACTGAATGATCAGGAAAAAAATCGCCTGGAAATATTTGGTGAAGCTCATCGACGATTTTCTAGGAAACCGTAGAGTGGAAAATTACAAAGATTTAATTAATGACCTCACAATCTCACAAAAAGCTCTGGCGTGTAACATGTTCTTGAAAATACATATGCTGAACTTCCATCTGAAGTTTTTTGAGTGTGATGATAATAGACAAGCGTTATCAAGGGAAATGGGAGCCAGAAATGCTAGCAGATTACTTAAAAAGGACCTACCAAAAACCAAACACTCACGAAAATCATAGCTGTATATTGTACATTAAGTATAATTAGTCTAAGTGTAAGTTTTTTGTACTTTTGATGAAAATATAATGTTTTGATGTCACAAAGAAACCAATTTTTTTCATTTATGTATTATTGTTTTTCATTTATGTATTATTCATAGTACATTCAAAATTTTACATAAGTTTTCGTGTGCTAAAAAAAAGTTCAAACTTTGTACACCAGTGTAATTAGACCCACACTACACTACATAGCTCAGCAAACAATTAAAACCCAGAGACACCAGCTTCAAATCTGCCGCAACGTATCCCTTCGAAGAACCGAATAGGGACATAAACAAACATTTAAGAATTAAAACAATTTACGAATAAACACGGGACAAACACTCAAAATTTTTGACACAGTAGACCGTCAATTGAACCTTACAATGAATCATTTTCAACTCAGAAGTGATCGAAACAAGACTTACTCCGAGTCAAAGGATATTACATAAATATTATGTTAAACCTTAACCTCCACAATTGGTTGAGATACTTGCCGAGTGAATAAAACCATTTGCTCAGATTGAGGAAGGAAAGGTAGAAAACAAAGTTCTCATTCAACATATCAGTAACAAAAAATATAGAAATATTTATTAATATTCACATACATAAGCTTATGCATTTAAAATAATCTATTGCATTGCTCATTTACTCGCTGCCTGTTTATCAAAACCTAATGCAAAAAATTTGCCTGGTTTAATGAAGTCAAAAATAAGCCAAAATCTCGAATATCGGGTGAACATACTAGCATATCAAGAATATCAAGGAATTATAGAAGAACAAACTCAATCATGATTGTTTGTCCCACACTGGGCGCAATTTATTTTTGCGATTTAAAGGCATTTTTTTTTTACTATTATTCCTTATTTATGATTGATTTCGTAACCGTTTATGATTCAATAAATTTAGGTGAATTTCCCATATTGAGCCACAACTCTAACTGTTAGTATTTAAATAAAATCCAAAAAGGTTAAAGTCAAATTAGAAAACATGAAACTCTCTAATAGAAATTAGAAAATTAATCATTTTCTAAACACAAAGTTTTTCAAAAGCTATCAACAAGATGATTGAAGCTGCGAAACATCAAAGGAAATTAGAATGAAGCATTCCGACTTTCTTTGACCTCCCACGGGCTATTTTCTTATTAATTTTTCACACAATTTAATTACACTAGGTTATTGATTGGAGCGAATTTCAATCCATTATTTTGGCATTTAAAGTGGTGTGGATACACCGATAATATTTTCATCGAATTTCATGACCGATTACTCCATAGAAGATCAATTTCCCGTTTCAAAATTAACTTTTAAACGTGATTTAGAAATGAAATTTGTGACCATAATTTTTTCGGTATTTGTATAAGATCTAAAGTATGAAATCTTTCCCTTATGCCAATTTAAAATTGTCTGAAAAGTGTGGCAAGAAGGATGAATACGAGCTAACATAAACTATCCGAAGTTCCTATTATTGAATAAGATTTCAAAATATCTAAGATTCAATTCACGTTTGCTTGAAAGGATTACATTCCTAAAAGATCCAGGATGTTCTTCGGTACTAATCTGATCAACATTTGTCCTTCCTAAAATATTGGCTAGCAAAACAAAATAGCTTTCGGTGAAATGAAAGCAAAAGACAAAAAATGTCTTCTTCAAACAATCTTACTTTCCGGAAAAATTTCCTGTAAACATTGCTACACATGGTTCACTTTTAAGATGAGTGAAAACACATCCGAGCCAATTCAGTTCGTTCCTTAGTGGATAGTTGCAATTTCAAGCTTAGGGCTTTGTATTTCGTCGTAAATGTTGCGACACAAACTCATCGTTAAACAACGTACGGTGGAGTGTGTTCTATTTTTTCCGTTGTCATACATAACATGGCGCTTAGAGTAGCGGAACACTTCCTACGTGCACTTGTTCACCTCTACACACTATAGATAATGGTTTCATCTAGCTCTGAAGTCTACGAGTAACAGTAGTTTCCTCCTCTCCTGGTCCATAAGACATCGTTGTTTAAACAAGTGTACAAAGAAAGCAGTAGTATCCTAGTTACCGTGTTTACATCGGAATTTCATGGAGTGCTGTGCATGTTGATGCAATGAGTTGGGTACGATGAAATCTTATGACTGCTTTGTTTCTTAATTGATAGGAATTTTTTTTGTGACTGTTTTTTCCGAAGATTAGTATGGAATTGAATGAGTTGAATTTTTATTAATTTGAAGCTGCTTTCACACATAATTTTGTGTTTGAATTTGATTTGATTAAACTCTCATTTTTTATGTAGAGTATCTTGTGCTCTTATCGAATTTTATGTGCTTTTATTATAGAGTTTTCTGTATTTTAACATGAATATATTACAAAAAAATAACATATGTATTTTTTAGTTTGTTTTAACTTTATGCTTTCAAGCGCAAAATTCATTCTTGAGACGAAACTGAACTTCAGATGGAAAAATTTGTTTCCGAGAATCAAAAATAAATTAAATCAGGCATGAATAATATTATTATTTTCAACGGTAAAGAATGTTCAAACTTATGACTTTCAATAAATTATTTAATGAAAACACTAGTAAAATAATATTGAATGAACTTTCAATACATTCTTGAAGAACTTTTGGCAAGTGAATATTCGTAAAAACCTTCAGTTTTCCCTTTTATTATTACTCTCTGTTTTCCATTTGTACATATAAAATTCAAAAGTATAAATTTGATTCAATTTATTCATCAATATGCAAAAACTTTCTCTATTTCATCCGAGGCAATATTAATCATAAAGCCACATCTCTCCATAGTCACTTAAAAGCCAACAACTTGGAACATAATTTCCTAACATTTCGCAAAAGTTTCGATTGCAACACCATAGTGAAAAACTTTCCGAAATAGTTTCATCGAAATTCAACCAAATGGCACCGCATGAAATTCTTCGAAATTCAATATCTTCATTTTATGAACGATTCTAAGCATAAAATCGATTTCATTGCACAAATAACTTCTGAAAATGTCAAAGTCACTCAATATCTTCGGATTTGTCGACAAAAAAAGTTCACCCTCACCAAAAACCAAACGCAACACATAATTCATCCGATTATTTCCCATTCATTACACTCAGCCACTTGCAGATAGTATCTTTATTGATTATTATCATGACTATCTAAAATGCTGCCGATGAAGTCCTCCTCACTCATTGCCTCAATTACTGACCAAACACCCACCGCACCACCATAATTTTTCGTTTCACCATCTCTTAATATTGTCAATATCAAATATATTTCTCTTCCGGATAGCTTTCCCGACATAGCTCACCCAATCATTCACCACCCTCTCGAGATAGGATCCAACACGAAACACTACACAACTATAAAATGAATGAAAATGAATTCACTTACCACACTGTTGCTTCTACTGATTCTACCGCTACTATTCAGGTTCAACCTCATTCCACCGCCCGCGTTGTTCATTTTGTTGTTGATCATAATTATATTTATTAAGCAGTTAGTGGGAGAATGATGAGCGTATCGTTTACACAGTATCCGCTGCCTGAAAGTTAGTTTTGAAGGTTTTGTTGCTGCTGTTTTTGTTGTCCTGTCCTGATGGTGGCCGTACCTGTTGGTTTTTTTATTGATGTCCTGACTCGTGTACAGTGGTGGATGTGGATTTGAAATGAATAGTTGTGGAATTAAATACGCACGAATTAGCACGTGTTAACGGATGTGACGTTTTTCTGAGCTTTTTATCAAATTATATTTGATTTCGCGTAAGGGTATTTTATTTGCTTATTGTAAGTTCGTTGAATGGATTGAGCAGTAGATTATGCACTGAGAGATTTTTTTTCCACAATAATTTAAAGTTGGTTTTGATGGCATATGATTCTGAAAAATAAGCAAATAGTTGCAAGTTAAATAAACGAAACTGAACGAGAGAGCTTTGTAAATACTTGATTGGAAATTGTTGGAAAGTCATGAGAGTTATTTCATGCATCAAGGACATAAAAGATTAATCTACCTTGCAGTTCGTATTTACTTGACCAGCATGAATTAAGCATTTGAATATTATATAATATTTAAAATAATAATATTCATTATTATTTTAAAACATTAAAAATTAGTAAATCAGCAAAACATTTAAACATTAAAAATTAGAAAATAATCAAATAAGAAATCATATCTTTAGGAAAATTTAAAAATTAAATGTGATTATGTGATTGCTCTTCAAATTTTCACGAAATTTGTATTATTTCAACGTACAATACAAAAATTTACGTTACTTAAATACGAGGTTGTCAGCGATCATAACCTGTTTTTCTTCAAATTGTTTGAATTATTCGCAAAACTGATTTTGAGTTTAAAACTCATCTCTGCATGTTTCATTAAACAAATGAGAGAGCTACCTGAAGGTACGTTTTCTTAGTTTCATACAGCATTTTTTTTTTGATGACGAGCAGTGAGTATTTGAAAAAGCACAATCCTACTGACAACATCAAAACAGATAAGATCATCACAGTTCGATTTTTTGCTATTGCATTCAACACATCAATAGGAAAATAATCTTATCGTATTGTAACCAAATTTCATCTTAAGCACCAAAGCTTGGTGACAAAAAAATTGGCGTCCAGTGTGGGTACCCGATTTATTCTGAGCTTCTTTTGAAGCTACAAAAACAGCTTGAAGAAAAACACATAATTTCTAATTTGTATGACTTTTGAACTTTTCAAAATTTATTAGATTATTGAGAAAAAAATCGACTAATTTTGATTTCGAAAAACTGAATGTAAGTGTATGAGAGAGTATGAAACATCGAAAACCAAGTAAAATAATTAAACTGTGAAAAAACTCTAGCGCACCTGAACCGCTAGAAACACTAATGTTCGAATAACAGCAGAAGAATTGTGCAGATTTAGAGTGCATATTCTACCACACGAGCTGCTTATTACAGCTAAACTGTTTCAAACGCCACGTTTTACTTTGGTCTCAAGAATGCATTATAACTCATATGGTGGAAAGGTTTCAGATATTACCGCTGGCATAAATTTCAAAGCTTATGAGAGCAAAACACGTCTTAATTATACTCGTTATCAGTTGCTTATTTCACAAAACTTTGAAAGCAGCATCTCATATCACATCAATGAAGAAAATGCTCCGTGCCTGCAGCACTGTAATTTAAGTTGGTGTTTGAGGCTGCGATCTGAAAAATTTCCAGAACTTTGGGAATTGAAACATTGGTTATTTATTTTCATTGTAAATGTTTCCGGTATGAATACTAACTGTAAGCATTTATTGATACAAAAACAGCACAACCGACTCGTGCTGGCAACCTTTTGACAGTAGCAAAGCCAAAAATATATCACATCTGCTTCACGTTGAAATAAACCTACCCTGCGAATTTCGTCTCGATCCGATGATTGCATTCAAAGCTATAGGAGTATAAAGAAATTTAGGGTTACCAGCCGCGACATTTTTCAAATAATCGAAAACTTAATAGTTGCTGTTTATTATCACTACAATATCATTACCATTTGAAAATTTTACGATAAAATCGCTTAAAAAAGATATTGCAAATAAACACAAAACCAACAATAGCTGGTAACTCTATCGTGACTTTTCAACCAGATTCGGCTTGAATAATGCCTATAATAGGTTCCATTTTTTTTATGAAATTCGTATTGATTTCATGACTGCGCTGGAAGTTATAGGGCAAAAAGCTTTCTTTTCCTGAGCGAATTTTCAAAAACAAAGACACAAAAACTACCATAGCTGGCAGCACCAATCAAACATGGCTTAGAGTAAGGTTCAGCTACTGTGTCAGTTTCATGAAAATCTGGTAACTGAATCAGAATTCATAGGGCAAATAACCGTTTTTTTCTTTGTAATTTTTCAAGATGGCACCACTGGCACAGAGTTGCCCACAATTCAAAATCGTTTCTATCAGACCTGGTCCTACTTAAGTTCAATATTGTCTGTCAATTTCAACTGTATCTGATAATTGGTTCGTGAGTTCCCGTGAACAGAAGTTTTTTGTGCTAAAAATATAGGTAAATTGGGAAAGGGATACCGTTCTTGTCCGACATGAAATTTCCAAAGTTTTACTTTGACTGTGTAAATAAAGCATAAGATTTGTACACAAGTTGGTTTTTATTGTAAAAAACGGACATTTTTTAGGAGTTTTGATGGTTTGAATGTTTTCACTTTCAGTGCCTGCCGTAGCTACAGGGTTGCCAACACGTTCATAAAACTGCAACTTAATAACGTCAACATGTCCTGTAAGTTTCATAATGATTTGATAATCTAGTAAAAAGTTATCACAGTTCAAAAATTTTCAAATTTTTCCATTCTCATTTTAGGCGCCTAGCGGCTATTTTAAAAAAGTATGGTTGATTTTTCGCCTTCCCACAATGGGATACATGTTAGGCTCTAAGATAGTGTCCTGAGTTAAAGATGGTTTGGGAACAGTCATAAAAACTCAAGTTAATATTGAAATGCATTGAAAATCGAAAATAGTATTAAATATGAGTCTATATGTGTACATACGACGTGTAATTAGATAAAATCGGAATACTTTTCCTTTCAATGAAAAACAAATGATAGAGCCTGAAGAAGAGTAGGAAGCCATCCTTTAAATATAGACGTTTGTCGAAAATTTGAAATAGGATTCATATTTGGAAAAATTATTTTAAGATTTATGTTTTATTTTTATGACTATGCCTAAACTAATTTACACTTTCAATTCGTTCAATCGCATGATATGATTATTTTGTTCTATTTTACTAGCATTTTCTACATTGTAAGCTTAGCAATATTCCTTCAATATTCTAGCATATATACTTGCAGTGTTCATATTAGCCAAAATTATCCAGAGCCATTTATTTGAACAACTAAGTTCAGTAAACGAAAAACTGGACGAGAGTTCAATAAATCGACAATAACATTCTAGTTGGATAGGCTAGGATTCGATAATTGGCTAGAATATTCGAGACATTCAACGGTGGTCTATAAATAATTCTTCAACGAATTGACGCAGGTTGGCTTCAACCAACGGATCATGCGAAGAGCAGCAAATTATTTATTGAATTATTAAAGTTTTATAATATAATTGAATATAATTTTATTTTTTGCTTTCAACAGAATACTTTAAAGAGCTGAGGTGTCATGGTGCGCGTGCTTACTTCGAAAAAATTAAATCAAAATAAATAGTTTCTTCGATTCTATTTGTCAGCACAATAATCAATAATTCTAAGCATGCTTTGAGATGAAAAGTCAAAATCCATCATGGCCACCATACGATTCATGCAATGAACACCATAAGCAACGCAAGCTTTTCAACATTCTATGCAATGAATGGCAAAACAACTCAATCCACTTTCATCTACAATCAATAAAACATAATAAATGTCAATTGTTTCATTCCCTGGAGATTTTGTATATGACACGGCATAAAACCTGTTACGAAACATGATAATGTCATGCGACTCACCATGCTCAATCCACAAAACCTTTTCTTATCACGAAATATCCTTCACATTCTATTTTCCTCAAAATTACCATATTCATTTTAAAGCTTTCAATAGTCTCATATCGTGCTTCCATATTTTTTTAGTATCATATTCACACTCCTCACAACTAATGATTTCATTTATATTCTCATTTAATACACAACCGGGAAAAATCGTTTCTTTTTCAAATCGACCGAAACAAATGTTTCGTTGGTTCTGAAGCAAGTGTCATAAAATAAGCTCTTAACATTACTATTAGTACAAAAAGATCTGATGTTTTTGTCTATTTCTCTATCACACTCTAAAATTCACACATTTGCATGAATGCGAACCAAAACATATATTTTTTTTGAATTGTTGTACATAGGTATTATATTGGGAAATTTCCACCCAAGCCGAAAATAAAGAACCTATTAAAACAAAGATCACGCATAGCTTAATGTGTTTACCATGAAGAATAATGGATTTGTGGAAAATGAAGACGATTTTGGGGGAAAAAAAGGATGTTAAGTCTAAATATTGTTCAATTATATTCAATTGTTCAAGGATTGAAGCTGAAAATTTTGTGCGAAATTGAGTTGTCCGTAAAAACATTTTGAGAAAATAATTTCAGATATTATTGGCATTATTCTCGACGTACATACGTGACACAGAATGACCTTTGATGCTGAAGAACTTTTTTTTCAAAATGCATGCCATAATTTAGAAGAACTATCGAATATAATCATTGAAATACGTATTGACGCTACGATAATGTTATTATACTGAGATATTTTCAAGTGACTTGTAGATTGATCATTTAAGCTGGTTTCATAATTGTATATTTATTCTAAAATGTTAAATTTGAAACGAAAGATATTTTTTCTAAATAAATACAAATACACCAAATGATTCATTTATTGGTCAAAGAGCTATCAAAAAATTATTTGGCAAATAAAAACAATAACTACATTATCAGCTACTACAGACAACTTGCACTCATCGTCGATTTCATGTTATGTTATGTTTTACTGTTTTTACTTTTCAACTAAACTGAGTTAACAAAACATAATATTTATAGTGGTGATGTCAAATAATTTCATTCATTTATTAAATGGATTCGTCGAATATCAATTTTTTTTTTTGCACACAGTTGAACATAATTAACCTTTTTTCAACATTTCAATTGCATTCAGTAACATTTCACAGTATTTCAATTTCGCTTTAAATCGATTGAATTTCAGAAACAACTACAACAACTACAGTCCTTATAATAAAGGTTAACCTATTGATTAATTCATTCATGACATTAGTTCAATATCCTGACACAATTGTTTGGTCCTCTATCAAAGAAACGCTAAATAATAGTGGGTCGGCTCTTATCAAATCAATTCAAATGGAAATATGGTATAGATGGCGGTTCAATCATATACTACTACAACTACAGTGAGATCTCAGTTAACCTATTGAAATTGAATCTACGAATTATGGTGGTTAATTATATCAATGAGACCAGGAGTGTAAACTTGAATGAATGCAAGATATTCCTTAATAGTAATATTTAGTCGTGCTTGCAAATTATGGTAGGGAACGGTATTATAATGGTAATCGATGCAAATGAGATAATTATGTGGGCGTTTTGATCTGCATGAACGATCTGAGTGATTATAGTTCACTCTACTTTTTAATTTAATGAACTAATTATAGTAGTTTTTTCAATGAGGGGTGGTTTTTTCAATTGATTTTAGGTAAGCGCAATGAATGAGCTATGTAGTTTTATTTGCATTTGTCTCTATTTCTATAAGAAATTGTTAAAAAATAACAATGTATTGTCAGCATTCAATGAATAATGAACAATACGAGAAAAAACTAAAAGAAACAACAACTGAATTTCAAATCTTACCGCTTCACCGGCTACAAATTGTAGGTATATGCTAATTATAAGAATACCATATGTAGCATACTTGAGAGTCAGAAGCGGATACAGTCATAAAATTTACGAGAAAAGCCATAATACAAGATGAGAGCCCCAAAATATTTATAGATGGAGCCCCAAAATATTTTTAAGGATTTTGAGAAAATGTGTCTGTTAATATTATTCCAAGAAATCAATTTATAATGCATAAGCGTCCTCAAATCACGCAAGGTAAAAAAAGTCACCCATTCAACTTGGATATCAATAGAAAAGAAAATTCTGATGGATCTGAGGAAAAGCGACAAGTAACGCGATGAAAACACCAACAATTTCAGCAGGTTTGGTTTACAAATAAGAATACACCATATTTATGAATAATAGCTGCTTTTTCATAGTTTTTTTTATTGTGAATAATAGCGTACAATTTGTCTGGTGCCGTCTCTATTGATCTGCTCTTCGAATACGCACATTAAAAAAAACAGAGTCCCACAACATCAATCGAGCTCTTGATGCAAATTTGCAAAAGCACTAGCTTTTCTATGGTTTTAGTAGAAAAAAAGTAAATCTAGTTGGTTTAAAATCCTTAACAATATGATAATTCACCCTGTCATATTTTGGAATAATTTTTCTATTGTTACACCGAGAGAAAGAACATACGAAGCCATTGCATGGTAATAGGCACTTCTCCAAGGGTTTCAATAAGAATTCAAGAAACTTCAGGAAGCTATCGAAGTGATTGAGGTTCGTAGGACATACTGGAATAATCTTAGCTAGAAATGAGCCTAAAAGAAGATTTAACCAAAGAGCGCGAAAGCAAAGAGCCGGCTGAAACTCCACTTGTCGAGAATGCTAGGCCACAAAAACGGACAAGGACTCCTGAATCTAGCTCGAATGGCGAAAACACGGCTATACCACAATCCGAGACTGAAGCTGCTTATCAGGATGACTGGGGCTAAAAGGTCTCATTTCCGTAGCATCTCCTGAAAAAGCGCCGTGAAAACTGCAGAAACGCCAGATTCTAGGGCTACGAAGGAAGCAGTGATGATAAAGCCCACCCCAGGGAAAACTTACGCGGGGTGCTTCAACAGATCCGTGGAGGCTTGAGTCCAAACAAATTAGGAGCACAGGTACGCCAAACAAGAAAAAAGCGGACGGCGGAGTGCTCGTGACGCTCGCTAAATCCGAGGTCATCGTGAAATTTGGCGAGGCCATTCAAACGGTGGTAGGGAGTTTTGGGGAGGTTAAGAACATTATTTTCAAGACCAAAATCGAAATCCTTGATCTCAACAGTCTTTCAACCGAGAAAAAAGTAGCGGCTGCGATTCGCGAGAGGAAAATCGAATGTGCGAAAAATACGTTACTGTTCTTAATTCCAATTTGAGTTTGGGAAATAGGTAAAAGTCACATAGGGTAATATCTGGCAAATATGTTGCATTTGCATTTGATGCTGTTTTTGATCAAATATACGCGCACAATGTGTGATGTAAAAGCTGGTTTACTATCGTGAACACAAATCGAGAATCGAATTGAGAATTGAAAAACACAATCAACAGTACTTTGATTTTAGAACAACTTTGACGTTGTTTTTTTTTGGGGGGGTTTTGGTTCATGTAGATAGCACCCCTCTGTATATTGTTGAGCTGTTTCGACGTCATCTTTGCATACCCAATTTTCGTCACCAGTAATGATGAGTTAAATATCTGAGTTAAATATCTTAAAAATCACCAAAAAAAATCACTCTTTTTGAAGAATACTCGCCAATTTTGAAACAAGACGCTGCTATGCGTTGCATGCCCAAAATATCATAAAAAATACTTTTTGCAAATCCTGTTAATATACTAAACTCGTTTTTAAGCAAAATGTTCTCCACTTTTTTGACATTTTTGTCGTTAATTGATGTTGCTGGACAAGAAGCGTGAGGCAAGTGGTCAACTGATGTAAATTGTCGACCCTCTTTGAATAATTTATACTATTTAAATGCTTGAGTACGTGATAGTGTAGACTCCTTACAAGTTTTCTGCAACATTTTCAATGCATTTGGACGAGAAATTCCGTTGTGTAACATTTCAGATACAACTTTGCACAACCTTTTTCACAAATTGAGATGAAAGCCAATAACAGTTCTAGCAAACTTCAGCATAAAAACATTTTAGTTACATGTCAACCGTCAATGAAACAGTCTGGTTCAATTTTCAATAGAAGGTGCTATATGTATTCGGTGGTGACTAACCTCATTCTTTTGCATCTAGTTTCGTATTGTTATTGCTGTGCAATAAAGCTTTGCCGAAAAAAGGTTAAGCCATAGCCGCTGAAAACTATAGTAACATTGAAATCATAGTAACCTAATATGTAGTAATTGAAATTTCAAGAACTAAAACCTACTGGGATCATATTCACAGCAATAATACGCTTGCTATTTCTCAGTTGTAGCTTTTAAGGTAACATAAGCTATTAAATTTTTGGGATCATTGCCATTCTATAATCTAAAATGAACTCCCATTGATACCTATCATGAATCAATCCACAGGAATACCTCGGAGCAACGGCTTTTACTCTGATTAGGATAATTTCAATAATTGTCCGCTCCACAAAAAAAAGCATATCATATTTCGACCAAGCAAGGTACACACAAGAACAAGGATGAGACGTTGACAAGCACGCGAGTATTTGCTAGTGACGTAATAGCTTCCTTACAAGCACGTGAAAAGTATTCTTTATGTTTGCATTTCGCTTGAAAAAATATAACTCATAATAATATGCGTATGAAAGCGCTACAATATCAGACGCTATCTCTTCTTGCCTTCTATCCATCTCCTTTTGAGTTTACGGGTGACAAATTTCAGCCGGTAATAGATTCGGGTGCTATCAACCTTTTATCGATTATTTTTTCCAGGATGAAATTTACTCATGTACGTACAAATTGTAATACATGTAGGCAATTATATATGCAAGATACCTAATATACTGTCAAAACCGTATTGTTTTTCTGACAAACAAAAATCTTATTTGAGATTACTTTTATTGTATTGTTGCTTTCCCTCTACTGTGTTCATTGTTGTAAAATAACAGATGTTGACGTTGGCTTTAAATGATGTAATATTAAGCCAATCTATGTTTTTCTACCTACGATTATTCAAATGTCTTGCAAGCGTGTTGGAAAATGATGGAAATCCGGGCAAATGACACGGTTTGCTGACACAGCTATTATATTTTTGTGATAATGTACGTATTTTAGCTTATGAATAAAAATATTATTCGATTCATTCTATCTGGATAATTTTATTATAGTTGGGTGAATATTTACATAAATGGTTTTGATTGCTCAGTTTAGTAAATCAATATTTTCTATCCTATATTTACTTCGACTCGAAATGTAACGTTTGATAGAAAATCAAAACATTAGCAGCAACTACAAGTAAAATTAATAATAGAATCAGCAATATTCTATCATCAATCCGAATTCAGAAAGACCATATTAATGCATAAAATTTTTTAATACATCCAATATTTTTTTTCTATTGGCACTTTTGAATTTTCATAAAAAAAAAATTTATTTTGAAAGAAATCTCCACTTTAAGTGTTTTCTCCATGATTGTATGTGAAATAAAGATTATATTCTTTCTGCTTGATTTCTTATTCTCAAGGTTTTCTCTGCTGAACACGTTTTCGCTTCTGGAGAAAAAATTGGTATCTAAAGTTTTTGATACTGATATATTACGTTACATTAAAACACATTTGATGTTTTATAATAATCCATTATTGACATTAAAATGTTGGTTCTTAGAACCAGAATAATAAAGTATCAATGGCATTTGTGTATTAATTAGTATCCGCGTTTCGTTTTATGGCTAACTTTCTATGCTATAAATTTTAAAATTCCTCTGTTTAAATGGTCATGGCTTGTATTCTCTCAAATTAATTTGATTCAACAAGTATTTCTTGGTAAGAATATTACTATCATTTCTAACTAAGTTACTTATTCCTCATATTTTTATTTGATATTTTCACAACTTAACTATCTATCTAAATATCAAAAACCAGCAGAGAGCTTTCCCATTCTCACCTCCAACACACGCAATTCAATGACTTTCATAACCACAATAGACAACAAAAACTTCATTCAATCAATAAAACACAAGTCTCTAGAGTCCAACTTGTGTATAGGTAGGCTTTTAGATACACATTGTCCTTATATGATAGTAACATATTCCCATAGTATCATGACACGCAAGAGACCTAAATTTCGAGAAAGCTTAGATCAACCTGACTCAGTTCAGTTCAACATTGATTGATTTACTCGATGATGAGGTGCATTGTTCGTATTATTGGTCCCCTTAGAAATTTAGGTTTAGTTTTAGTTCATTTGGTGCTCAGTAAATGGACTTAAATAACGTATTCTTGATAGTTATTGAAAATGTTTTTGGATTACTCCTGTTTTTTTTTTTTTACTTGTGTGAGAGTAATTCAAAATTGAAATGCAAGAGGTTATGTGACCGAGATTTCAATTGAATTGGGTCAATAATCGTATAAACCTGATGGCATATAATCCATTCAATTTTTCAAAAATGTCTTTAATTTGGTCCTACTAGAATAACAAAAAATTATAAAGTTGCAGACATTAGATGAGAACCACTCACATTGTCGTAGAAATAGTACTTCTCAAAGAAACCCACGTTGGGCGCTTGGCTTTTATTTCATTTTAATGCCAACAAAAATGTTATCTGTTGCCTAAAAATGTTAAAAGTATGCATGAAAAAACATACTTTTTAGTGTTGAATATATAAAACAACATATATTTCTTTGAATCTGTACACTGTTTTAATCATAAGATTTGTAAATTTCCCGAAAAATGCTGCTGCTACAGTATTTTACGAACTTTGATTAAGTCCTAACACTATTTCCCTTGTCAAATAAAAAAAATCAGTTGGACGTGAAATTCAAATCAATATTTGATGTATATTGCGAGACTACTACCAAAATTCGTTAAGTGCGAGAGTATTTACAAGAATGGTGAAAATGAATTTGTGCATTGGTGCATTTATGGATTTTGAAAGAAAATTAATATTGTATATATCAGCAAAAAGATTCAATGAGACTATCTCTGAAGTACATAATCCGCTTAAGCTGCAATATTTGGAGAATATGGATGTATGTATATTAAGAGTGGGTCCATGACAAGATATGTTCAACTTAACGGCAGAGGCAATTTTTGTGCTTTTTAACGTATCCCTATATTTTTCCATAAAAATAACTGATATTTTTTTCATGTATTTGTTTACATACGGACTAAAAGTTAATGATAACTCAAAGTAAAATTAAATATGAAAAATTACAATTATTATAATTAAAATTATAGTAAAATACAATTGATTAATCAGTTCACTAGATATTTTGAGCATTGAAGTCGATATTTCAGTTTGATAGTTTAGATCTCTGCCTTTTTCTGAAAAAGGATATGACCGAGTATTCTATGGGTTTGATTTTGATTTGCCATGATTTTCAATGGTTTGTTCAAACTTACTGGAGCTGCTATAGATGCCAATATCGTCTACAATTATATTAAGCTCTCAATTTTCTGCTTTAGATATTGTCTGACAGGAAAAACATTAAATAGGATTGGGCTTAAGCAAGCACCTTGAAGGACGCCAGATAGAACTGGATGCTGAGAAAATTTCTAGCTCTTATTTTTGATCACGAAAGAAACAAAGCGATAATTTTAGTTATGAGCATAAAAAGTCGAAAAAGTTTTGGTTTGTCAACTATGCTATCATGTCAGACAGAATAAAATGTTTTTTCTACGTCTAGGGCCACAAATCCAATTGATTATTTTCATTGTAGGGACCCTCAAATAAACTTATATACACGAAAAAGTTGCTGAAAGATGGAGAAGCTGGTGCTGAAACCAGGCTGAAACTCCATGATAATATACAAATTGTCGATAATATTGAGTATTCGAGATAAAATATTTTATGTTTTTAAACTTTTACTCAGAATGCTCAGCAAACTGATTGGGCGATAATTTTTGGGGGAGGTGAAATCCTTATCATGTTCAAGAATCAGCTCAAGCCAGTTTCTTTCACATTGATGGGATAAAGCACAGCGTGGAGCAACAATTAAAAATAAAATTGAAGCGGGGACTATGGCTTTGTTTGACAGTTGCTTTAACGCAATGCTGGGTATTTTGTCACATCCAGAAAATACTTCAGAATATATTTGATCTATCTAACTTTGGATGCGTAAAGCGCCAAAAAATCAGATTGCATTAAATTTAGTTGGAATACAAAGGACTGCACTGAGCTTCGTGCTAATTAACTCCCTAAGTCGTCAGATGTATGGTGGGTTAAAAGAATTCCGAGATTATTTCAGCTCTTGGGCATACCTGGGCACACAGGGGCATACCTGGGCATATCTGGGCACACTTGGGCATACATCTGAGCATACCTGAGCACACCTGAGTACATCTGAGCATACCTGAGCACACCTGGGTATAGCTAGCCATACCTGGGCATAACTGGGCACACCTGAATATACCTGGGCATACCTAGGCACCCCTGGGCATAACTTCGCATATCTCGGCTTGCCAATACCATTTGGAGAATAAAAAGAGCATCTCCAGTGTGTAATATCAGTTAATTAGTTTTTGCAATTGGAATTAAAATTTTACGTTTAGTGCTTCTTCATATTTTCGTTCAGGTACCAATTATAATAGAAAAATTTTGTGCTTTGCTTAGACATGATTTAATGTGATACGTACATTTTATGCAAAATGTTGATTGAATTAAAAATGTGTGAGAAAATTGGATCTACTTTGTTTTTCAATATAATCGATCTTTGAAGACACGTTTAAAAAGTTTTCTTACGTTTAACGGTAGAAGTGATAATTTTTGATTCTCATTCTCTTCGAAGCATAAATATGTATGTGTTGAAATTTATCAAAGTCAAAGGTGTCCTCAAAGAGCGATGGTAATTTCCGGATTTGTTCAGTCCTTGAACTGTACAATCTGTTTTTGAAAGCCTGGAGCACATAATTAATTGATTTGAATTAATTCAATGGGATTCTTGGGACACCGCTTCCATAAGGGAAGCAACGAACTGTTAAGTTATTTGAAAAATATTCTGTCAGGCAAATATTCTTTATAATGTTTTACATTCACGCAGTACAAATGGTAATCTAGATTTTGGTTTATTAATTCAATTAAAAATAGTTTTAAATTGAGACAGCCTAATCATAAGTAATAAAAACTTCCATATACGATCTTCATGTTATTTGATATATAAGTTTAGGACACAATTATTATCCAGTTTACAACAGTCAAAATTAAGATTAATAATGAAATGTTCTGAATCGATTTATTTATTTATTTATGAATTGTACAACTTTTTTGAAAGATATTATAATGTTTACTTCTGTTTAACAAATAAATAATTTAATTGAAATACTTTTTGACACTTTAGTTAGAACTATAGATTCTGAAAGATGATTTAGCTATCTAAAGAGTATTGAAACATAAAATTCAGTAAAATGAGTCCAAATCGTTTCAATTTATTTGCAATATTATCTATTAGTAATAAAATACTGAAAATTGTCATGGGCAGGTGATAGATTTGTCAACAGAAAAATAGGCGCATGGAATATCTATATAAACAATAAGTAGAAGTGTATTTAGAAGAATTTTCCCCTCAACTGGTGCTCTTCAGCGAAAGGTACCCACAACATTAATTTCACAAACGAATTATTGTTCCTTGGTTTATTTCATTCCAATTGCATTTGCAATTCAAATGGAACGCCATCTCTCATTCATGAAACCGTTCATTATCGCGGGTTCAATATCATTTCTGATCTGAAGTCTGGTAACAAACGATCGTCTTAATCCATCTGAACTGAAATTAAATTTTAGACTAGCTAGAGTCGCTCAATTTCGAACTGTGTTTGGTCTTCCGCGCTGTATGAACTGAATTTGGATAAACTTATATTTATAAGCTATACTCGGTTGTTAAACTGGTTTTTAAACGTGCCAACTATCTTTAGTAACACTAATGTAGGAAATACATATTGGCCCAAGCGAGACCAAGAGAGGCTATGGCTATTATGTGTACACCCCGTTGGTGCGAGCTGGGCTGATGTTGGGCTCTTTCCCACCCGGAGTGGATTCTTGGCGAATATGTTGGGCCAATATGTATTTGAAGCATAAGATTCATTTTCATTGATATCTTAACGTTTTTGAAAACAGTTTTGCTCAGCAAGTTCGAGTTTGAACTTTTTTCTACATTGGGAGATTTCTATCATACAGAAATTGCATTTGTAAATCAGAGATACATGGAAAAGCTAAAAATTTAATTTTCAAGCGCAGCCTAAAAGATTTCTAAGACATATAATAATGGGTATACACTCACAGTTAAATCTAACGACGCAGACGTTGATAATCCTTTTAAAATTAGTTGTTTAGCGAAGCTTCTCAGCGGAGCTAAAGTTTTTGGAGCCATAAGCACCGATATTAGGTGCATTTTTTTGCTCCAATTATCCATAACCAGTGCAGACGCATTGGAAACAACAACAACTCCTGTTATGGAAAGGGGAGTTGTTGTTGTTCTCAATGCATCTGCAGTGAATAGCATTGTTCTGTTATAGATAGGGGAAGCAAAAGAACACGCCTATTATAACTTTTTATTGTAAATCAATTAAGACCCCGTATTAACACGGTTTTTGAAAAAGCAGTTCTGCCACAACGAGCTTTTTAGAATTGCTGCATCAAATGACCAACTCAATCGAAGCTGACCTTCAGATTGGCAGTGTCTACCTATACACTGATTTGATGGAAGCTTTTGATAAGTTTGACCATTTTATACTGCTAACAAGGCTTAATTTCTTTCAATTTCATATTTTTTGTTGAACTGAGTTGAATTTTACTTGACAAATCCATCTCAAGGTGTATCTTTCCTGGATGCCTCGTCATCTGAAATTAGAGCCGCGTCTAGTGCTCGATAAGGTACCATTTACTGTTTACCTGATTTATTTATGATGTAGATTACTGTTCGCCTGATTTATTAATAATGTGAGATATTCAAAGTTTTCAAAAATCTTAAAAACTGCAGTCATTTGCAGCAGAATCGAAATAGATTTACCTGCTGGTGTTCAGATAGTAATCTCCTTATCATTACTGAAAAGTGTACTATTTATAGATTACACACGCAAAATAATCCTGTAAGTCACTTTTAACTACACTTCTAAGTACATCTGTAAAAGTACTCGATTTACAAGTACGTACGCACATTTGACAATCACATCGACTCAATCGTTGTGAAAGTCTGCAGATGCTTATGTTTTGCCTGAAGACCTTGGAAGGAATTCAGCACCATTTTATTTAGGATTGGCCTCGGTTGGTATTAATCAGTCACAACAATAAGTAGATATTATAAATAAGCTTACTGCTTATTTGATTTTCATTTATCTACTGCATCACTTAAATTCTGCATAAGAATTATTAACTTTTTTTGCAAATTTTACTGTTTTCATATATAGTATAGATTAGACAAATTTCAGAAATAAAATAAACTAGGTACAATAGATAAATAGTTTGGCCACTGAATGTAATTATTTTGGATTGTTGGATAAAATTACTAATTAAAAGCATAAATGATTTTATACACAGAAAATATAAGAAAATGCAGAATTTTGTTGGTCTCCAACTTAATATTCACCTGCTGTTAATTAAAATCATCTTGAATTTCAAATATCTTAACATTCTTCTGATATAATCAATCAAAATAATCCTCAAGTCATTTAATCTTTTAAATTACATGGCTGCAAATGCCATCTTTCCTACACTAAGATTAACTTTCTTCCATTTAGTGTAACACACTTTTAAGCTACCATCTAATTACAAGAAACGCATTTCATTCACCAGTAAATCTTTTCAAACCTACACCAAAACCACATCACAAGTATGATTAGGCAAGTGCTAGCAGTACTTTAATTTTTTAACAGCAACTTGAACCACATGATTGATAGCTCTTTTGAACATGCCACAAAGAAAACCCTGCTTCGCTATTAAATAATTCATTCATAAAAGACGAGGCATTTGAAGTGCTGCTCATACGAGTCGACATGATTTACATCGACACCAACAATGTCCACAAGTTTATATGTTGTATATTATATCATCACACAAGCTGCCCTTGTTGAATATTTAATGATACCAACCGGCTCTTAAAATATGCCTTCATAGTCCAAAAACTAGATAACTAGACCTTTTGAGTGTCGAAACCTTTCATTAAGCTCGTTATGTGCTGTAATTTTACTTTTGGAAAGGGTTCATCGAAACTCTTCAATATTTCTCAATTTCTTTGTTACAAAGCCCAGCACTGTTCGCTGAATAGTCATCCTTGTTCAAGAATTAAAATCCCATTTGAGAAATGTTTTAGAAAGGTAGTTTCAAAGGACGAACAAGACAAACGTGTGAATTTCGTTTCAGTAAGTAACATAATGAAGAATGTGTGGAGATTTCCATAAGTGAAAAAGGATATCTGAAGTACATGTGACCCCAAGAAAATTGCTACACATGTTCGAGATGGGATTATCCCGAACTACTTGTTATCCTTTCATATTGTAATTCGGAACAAAACATGTTTGCTAAAAGACTTACATGAATAGGAATCGAATACCTTGAAGCGCAAGTCTGGAGAATTGAAAGTAGCTACAGTTCGTTGATTGACGTTAATCTATTATATTTTCACCGGCACGCACACCAATTGGGCTTTTAAGAACCTTAGTCGTAATCTAATTTCATGTGATATTTTTTGGTAAAGCTGGAAACACTAACAAAAACTTATTTCAGCTGAGCAACCATTTTTTCAATGTTGTTTTTATTTTGGACCCATTTAAAGATTGTCTTTCAAAGTTTTTATCCCTCGTCAACACATTTGTAATTTCTTTTACATATTCCCAGCAGACTCTCTTCAACAACTTTATTTCTCAGTTAACTTCCAGTTAAACTCAACCAACATCAACCTAATTTTTCTTCAGCTTTGAATTATTATTTTCACGATTTCGTCCCACATTCTGCTTTTGCAAGATTAAAAATCTGTTTCAACATACTCCATTCATTCGGCCAATTAAAAAAAAACTATGTTTATTATTATCACCAAACAAGGCCACTTGTTTCCGTTTTTCATCCTTTCTTCCACTCGAGAAAAAAACAGTGACCGTACTGAAAAAACAGCATTGTTTCAAATGAATGACAGAAAGTGTCCTTTATCATTCTTTTCAGTTCTTTCAGTTCGTGGTATGTAAATGTCCTCTTTTGACTTACTGTTTTCGACCTTTTGCCGTTTATGTTTTGCCACCAGTTGTATATTTTTTTAAAGCGCTTTTCCGGTTCAAGTCTTCTTCAGACAAGTGCTAGGGTAAACCTTACTAGGACTTTGAGAGTTTTTTTCTTGCTTTGTGGCTAAATTCGTTTTGCAGACTCAAGTTAATCGAAGAAATTTCAAGGAATTCGAAAAGTGTGGGGTGTACAACGAAATTAAGATAAGTAAATTAGAGTCAAGGTGTGAAAGTATGCTGTGCATTTGACAGTGCCTTGTTAAGGGGGTTATTGTTTGTGTAAAATAATTTACTTAAAAGCTAATCACAGGAATCATCATAATCTAACGATGTAAAAAAATAGGAGAACGTAAATTTCAATCAGCTGGTAGCTCTAAGACAAAAACCAATTTAAAAAATGCTGTGCAATAAATTTATTTACTATCGAACCCTTGTGGTTTATTTTGAAATATACTTGATTTGAAATTAAATTGAAATTAAAGTAAGTAAATAAAAGATTGTCCCAGATTTTTTTACTTTAAAAATTGTTTCTCTACAACTATTAATAAAAAAGTATCAAACTATCAAAATATAATCATAATTTACTAGACACACCAAAGAGCATCATCCCCTAAACTTTGATCAGAAATCGACATTGGTCATATTAATTTCCCTGTTGTTTTTTATTGAAAAGAACAATACAACACAAGTTGTTAAACAGTAGCCACACTACTATTTCTGTTTCACTCCACTCGACAGCCAGTGGATTACACAACAACTTGCAGTGGACAATGTAACCCACTTTGTTTTTGTCACAGACACACTCTGTCTGCTTGTTATGATTGCTGGTTATACAAGCTGTCAGTGCAAATGAATACCAATGCTCTTAATGCGAATTTCAGTGGAGATAGATATGTGTAAATGGTCTCCAGCTGAGAAAAAAAACGACTTGGTTTGCACTGGATTGATTTTTTTCTGAAAAATACATGGTGCCTCTGTCTGCATTATGTTAAAGAAAAAGATCGGAATAAAAATTATGGAAAACAACAGTAAAATTTTCAAAACATTTATATCAGCTTATCGTTTATTAAGATAATGATAAGAGAAGTATGTAAGATTTTTAATTCAATTGTAAACTCAATAGTTTTCATCAAACAACAGATGAGCTCAATAGGTGAGTTCAAGTCATTTGAAGTAAAACTAATGCAAATGACATCTTTTTCGGGAAGTATTCAATGGTACATTTAAATAAAAACGACGATGAATAATAATTATTATTATTTTACAATAAATGCACACCAAAAAATTATGTCCGATAAAATAAATTAGAATGCTACATGATGTTATTGCCTCTAACCATCGAGCTATTTGCGATTTATTTGCTAAATACCTCTATAGCTTCTGTTTTCCCTCGTTCTTCTCGACGCTTATCCGTGTTTAGTACCAATCCCTTGGAAGTTGAAACTCTTATCTACACCTTAGGTTTCAATGCTAGTGCCAGCTCTGACGGTATTCCCAGTATGCTTGTCAAATCCCTCCCGTCTTCTCTCTGTGTTCTATTAGCTATCATTTTCAACATTAGCTTTGTTGTATGAAAATCCGCCAATATTTTCCCAATTTTCAAATCTGGTGACCCTTCTGTAATTTGCGATTATCAACCTATATCCTTCCTCTGCTGTTTCAGTAAATAATTTGAACGTCTTGTCTATAATAGAGCTTTTCCGTCTATACAACCTTTACTTGCTCCTGAGCAGCATGGTTTCGTAAATGGTCGCTCTACTACAACCAATTTTATAGTATTCACTAATTTTGTCACTTCTGCTTTCGATTATCAACGTTAAGTTGATTTAATCTATACGACCTTTTGAAGGCTTTTGATTCTGTGAACCATAGCCTGCTGCTCTATAAACTCAACGGGTTTGGCATTTTGAGTCCCCTTCTTTCCTGGTTTTCCACCTATCTTCATAATCATCCTTTTTTCTCTCATATTTCCCACCCCGGAGTTCCTGAAGGTTCTGTCCTAAATCCTTTACTTTTTATCTTCTCTTATCAACTTCTCTTGTCTTTTATATGTGGATGACTTAAAATTATATAGAGCAATCAAGTCTGCACACGATTATCACCAATTGATTGCCCCAATCACTGGCGCCTAAACAACCTGTTACCACTAAACATTTTGAAGTGTCATGATATCATTCTCATATAAAAATGCTCCTCATGTATTGACTTATTTCTTGTCTTGTGTTTCCTTATCAGTTGTGCAGAATTTTAAGGACCTTGGCGTAGTGTTTGATTCCAAATTGAAATTTGAGATTCATGTGATGGTAGAATTGCTGGCTTTGTCTTGCGTTCTTCGTATATGTTTATCGACATTTCCACCTCTATTCATTTATTTGTCTCCTTAGTACGCAGTATTCTGGAGTACGCGTGCCAAATCTGGTCTCCTCGCTTTCAATATTTATCTGACGTCATTGAAGCTGTTCAGCGTAGGTTCATTCGTTCGTTGTTTTTTAAATTCACCATCCCTTACTATCCTTACTCTTCTCGTCTTTCCATTCTTCATATGTCCTCGTTGGAATCGTGTAGGCTGTTCCTCGATGAGTGTTTTCTTTTCAAACTTTGCCAAGCGTTTTTTGGTCAGATCTTGGTTCCCGTATAACCAGACGTGAATCTAGTCGTCTTAGTCGATCTTCAGAGGTATTTTCTGTTTCGTTTGCTCCTACGGAAGTCTATTTTCATTCGCCTTTGTTGCGTCTTCCTAGAATGCACAATGCTCTTAAGCTTGGTCCTCTCTCGCAAACTTTTTTAGAATTCAAAAATGTGTTGAACATTTTATCTTTAATTCGAATTCAACCTTAGTTCTAATTTTTTAACTTTCTTAATTTTTTGTTGTTACTTTTAAATTACTTCTTTCTTTTTGTTTTTTTTTTGTATGATGTCTCATTTTCATTCTTGACACTGTGATTGGAGTATATCTATAGCGCAATGGATACTAAATAAATAAATATAAAAGTAATAATAGTACCACCAATGAGAGAAAATATTCCTTTACGATATTACTTTACGATTTCTAGCTATCGAAAATACGGTCTAATATGCAATTCATCTTCCGAGTTCAAATCAATCTTTCATTCAAGCACCATATTTTTCACCACATTTTCTTGGCAAATTAAATTGAGAGTTTACGCCATTTGTTTCCACTATAAGTGCAAAATATCCGGCAGATAGGCCATAATAATTAGGTATCGAGTAATTTATTTTGTAGTCAGTTCCCACAAAATCTGTTTTTATCAAATCGAAAGTGATTCAAAGAAAATAGAGCAGGATATATGTTCGCGCCCAATGTGGGCAAAATCATGGGCTCAAAAGTCCCCCAAAGACAAACTGCTACAAAGTTAATAATTACTCAGACGAAATTTTCAATTCTCAAAATGGATTTATTTTGGATGTAAGATCTTCATATATGTGTAAATTGATTTAAGTATCTCAGCTCTAGCATGATTAAAATAGAAAAATGGAAATAATTATTTCAAGGGAAATCGATCCTACATGAGTTATTTTTAATTTTTGCGCCCACCAGCTCTCAATTTTTTACTGATAAATTGAATTACAGTTTTAACACTTTTTGATCGCAAAACATGGATTTATGTGGAAAAAAAGCTTATCGCCCAAATTGGATGAAATTTATGAAATTCGATAGCTTATCAGAAATCTTCACAAAAAACAAACTATCTTTATCCATTCTTAAACTTGCACACCCTTCTTATACACAAAACTACGCTTCCGTAAAAGTTGTCTTGCCTGAAAGATACCAATAACTAAACCTAGCTCAAGAGATATTACATTTTTACACGACATACATACCGTTTTGACTTACACTGCGTACTATTCTGCTACTGGCAATTACGAGCTTATCTCAAATTGCTATCTACAAGCGTTTCTACTTAACTTGTTGTGCCTTATCTTAAGCCAAAACTATTGCTTTCGTCATAAATAGATACCGGATACAACTGAGCCTTTTGGAGAAAGCCAAAGTCAGTCACTGAGCAGTGTTGAAAGGAGTGTGTGCAGGTTATTTACAACCAAAGCAATAAAAAAAAGACAAATTGTGACAAGGTGCTGGTTGTTTGATGGGTAATGTCAAGAAAGAGATAAAGAGAGTTGAGAAATGGGGACTTAAAGAAAAAAACGAAATTTTTTCAAACATATTTTTAGCACAAATATCCTAAGAAATTTTGGTTTCGTACAATTTATTGTTTCATAGAAAAATGATCCTAAAGAGCAAAAAATTATATGCAACGCAAACGTTTTATTTTGGTAATATACTTATTTGTACTCCGGTAAATTAAGCTCCGATTTGAAACCAATAATTCATAAGAGGTCATTTGAATAATTCCTTCAAATCTCAGCACGAATCTAGTGATGCAGCAAAAATCAAAGCTAAACATGGGAACGTGTGCATGGTTCAGTTTGGAAGTTATTTGGCCAACTATCTTTTCGCACTCTACTGCCATGAAAGCGATTTTCAATATTTTTGATAAAAATTTTAGGCTCAAGGATATCTAGTAGCAAAAAATTACACCTGGCGTTTATTTTTTCATTTGTAGACATTATTTGGTTGAGTTATTTAAAATATAAATGCAAAACATATATTCCTATTACAAACCCAAATCCAAATCTATATACGAAATACCATCACAAATATCACTCTCTCGATTTTTATACAATCAACACTTATTTCAAATAATCACCTTTTGAAAATATTCCTTCAAAATTCTCAATTGACCACCGTTTACACGTCTTAAAATTCCTTCGATCGTTTATCTTGTTTCAAAAACTTTCACTACTTCAAAACTAGTTCAACACGATAACAAATCCCTTTAACTATTCAGTGTTCTATCAACTTCAACTCAATGTGCTAATCAAGCGTTGATTTATCAAACATTTACACATTAATTTCACCACTTTCACACTAATGATTGATCTCCAGAGAAATTAAAACCGTTCAAACACTGTATCTAGCTTTTATTCAAGCTCACAGAAATATCCTTTCAGATTGCCTGTTGCAAGCTTTATGCAATAACATTTTCACGATACGGACGTATTTATAGAAAAATCAAAAACCCGTCAACTCGGGAAAGTAACGAAACGAAAAGCTTGCTAAGGAATCAAGAAAAGCAAGGAAAGCATTGAAAAAGCTTGTGGACTCAGTATAGTATTTTTCATAGATGATTCAAGCTAAGTTAGAGGGCTTATAAGAGCATCGCACGTTTTTCGTACCGGTGAAAACTCCGGCGCACAATGTGGGTGGGTCTTAAGGAAGCTTGGGGGATGTGTTTATCATCCCACGTGCTCGTAGAATGAACAGGTGGGGGAAAATCTTGTGAAAGAAAGCTTTTTTTTGATTTAACAGAACAATCGGGGTGAAATGGAAGGACAATGGTGTTGTGAAAGATTTAGATCTGCCGGAGAAGGTGAAAGTTCGTGGTTTTAGAATGTGTGGGTAACGGGAATATGTATGAATTTTATCGAAAAGCATAAACCACTTGTAGCATTTTAGCGGACAATGAATGAATAATATGGTTTGGAAGTATTTTTTTGTGAATGAAAATATTTCAGGCTATATTCGTTGGAGTAGATCGAAGAAGAGCTTTTGTTTACTGTGCGAACGTAATTAATTAAACTAGCCACTTCCTGATTTTTGAAAAAAATCTGGAATGAATGGATATCTCTCAAAAATCAGGAATATTCATTCATCCAGGATTAGTGCGGTTAACTCAAGGAGTTCAAGGAGCAGATCTGTGTAATGTTTAAATGAAGATATTTTTAATTTTATTGGTAATACCGTGACCCCTACATGTCTGACACTTATATTTCTGTGGAAAAAAAAATTGGGAGAAGAAGTATGCTAAATACAAATAAATGATGTTTTAAGATGGCTGAGATAACATTTTGGAAATATATTTAATACTATATGAGTGCTGAGTGCCATTTAATAATTTAAACGAACACCAGAGCTGCAAGAAGCGTTCGTCTCGAGACTAATAAAGGAAATCATCTTTTCGTTTGTTTATTACAATTTTTTCAAATTTCGATTTGTGATAGCCTCAGGAAAAATCATCAAACCATCCAAAATTCGCAGAACGTACATATTACTGTTTACCAGAAATAAATATGCTTGATTTTTAATGAATGTGCGGGCAAGACAGTAGCTACAGCAGGAACATGAAAAAATGGTCTTCTCACCCTGAATATTTGAATCTTTCAGAATTTCGCATCAAACAAGAACGGTAGGTAGCCCTCTACTAAATTACCTATTTTTGAGCACCCAAAATTTATGTTCGTAAAAACTCAAGACCGACTCATCCGAGCATACCGAAATCCACAGGGTGTATTACCCTTAAATAAGACCAAACTACACTGAAGTTATTAAAAAATGCGAGTAAGCCTATGGCTGTGGAGTTAGTTGAAAATATCTTCAATTAAAAAAACTCTAGCGCACCTGAACCGCTAGAAACACTAATGTTCGAACAACAGTAGAAGAATCGTGCAGGTTTTGAGTGCATATTCCACCACATGAGCTGCTTATTACGGCCAAACTATTTCAAACGCCACGTTTACTTTAGTCTCAAGAATGCATTATAACTCATATGGTGGAAGTTTTCAGATATTACCACTGGCATGAATTTCAACGTTTATGAAAGCAAAGCACGGGTTAATTATATTCGTCATCAGTTGCTTATTTCACAAAATTTTGAAAGCAGCATCTCATGTTACATCAATGAAGAAAATGCTCAGTGCCTGCAGCACTGTAACTGACGTTGATGTTTGGGGCTGCGATCCGAAAAATTTGCAGAACTTTGGGAATTGAAACATTGGTTATTTATTTTCATTGTAAATGTTTCCGGTATGAATACTAACTGTGAGCATTTATTGATACAAAAGTAGCACAACCGACTCGTGCTGGCAACCTTTCGCCAGTATCAAAGCCAAGAATATATCACATCTGCTTCACGTTGTTATATTACATTCGAAGTTATAGGAGTATAAAGAAATTAAGGGTTACCTACAGCGAGTTTTTTCAAATAATCGAAAATTTAATATTTGCTGTTTATTGTCACTACAATATCATCACCATTTGAAAATTCTACGATAATAATAAAGGTATTGCAATT
Organism: Nemotelus pantherinus; assembly: GCA_963978885.1. NCBI lineage: Eukaryota > Metazoa > Arthropoda > Insecta > Diptera > Stratiomyidae > Nemotelus > Nemotelus pantherinus. The sequence goes on along the minus strand of OZ022266.1, from coordinate 43,772,340 downwards.
AAACTTAATAAAGGTATTGCAATTAAACACAAAACCAAATTTGGCCTGAATAATGTTTATAATAGGTTTCATTAATTGTATGAAATTCGTATTGATTTCATGACTGCACTGGAAGTTATAGAGCAAAATGTTTTATTTTCCTGAGCGAATTTTCAAAACCAAAGACACAAAAATTACCATAGCTGGCAGCACCAATCGAATTTTTCAACCAAATTTCTATCAAACAGAGATTAGAGTAAGGTTCAGCTACTGTGTCTTTTACTTTGAACGTGTAGATAAAGCATAAGATTTGTAAACAGATTGGTTTTATTGTAAGAAACGGACATTTTTAGGATATTCGATGGTTTGAATGTTTTCGCTTCCAAATTCTGATTTTTTCAAATTGAAGACACCAAAATGATAATAGCTGGCAGCTGGCAACCAAATTGCTACCAAACGTGGATTCAAGTTAGGTTCAGCTACTATGTGAATTTCGTCAAAATCGAACGATTCAATCAGAATTTATAGGGCTAAAAGCAGTTATCTTTTTTAGTGATTTTTCAAGATGGCACCACTGGCACAGAATCGCCCGCATTTTAAAATAACTTCTATCAGACCTGGTCCTATTTAAGACCAATACATTCTGCAAATTTCAATTAATTCTGCTAATCGGATCGTGAGTTTCCGTGAACAGAAGTTTTTGATGCTAAAAATATAGGTAAATTGGGCAAGAGTTACCAGGCGTGCCCGTTATACCATGTCAAATTTTATTTTTTGCCTATGTAAACAAAGCACAAAATTTACATATGAGTGGCTTTTTTTTTGAAGAAGCGATATTTTTTCAAGAGAAACGATGATTTGGAGGTTTTCACTTTCAGTGCCTGCCTTAGCTACAGGATTGCCAGCACGCTCATTTAATGCTACACAAATCTACAACTAAATAATACCAATATGTCCTGATTATTTCGTGACGATTGAATAGCTCTGTCAAAAGTTATCGCAATTTAAAAATTTTCAAATTTTCCCGTTCTCTTTTTAGGCACCCAGCGCACACATGGGGCTAAAAAATTCCAAAACATTATCCGATACACATGTAAAACACGTTCGAAATTTATTTCGTAAACTTTATTTTTGCAAAAATTATTTGTGTACGGAATAATAGGTATATTAAAAATATCACTAAAATGGCCGCCGGTGCCAAAGGGTTAAAGATTATTAACTTTTTGTGAGACCTGCCACTATTCTGCATATACACCAATGTGTCCTGAAAATTTCAGCTCAATCAGATGGCGCGTTCCTGAGATTTTTTCACTGAAATTTTTTGATAAAATATATATATATATATATATATATATATATATATATATATATATATATATATATATATATATATATATATATATATATATATATATATATATATATATATAAATATATATATATATGTATATATATATGTATATATATATATATATATATATATATATATATATATATATATATATATATATATAGAAACATGAATTTTTGGCCAAAGTGATTTTAATACTAATGTTCTTCTTCGAACATTAGTAAAAGTAGCTCCTCAATGGCTCCTCATGTCCAATCAGAATATTTTTCTATAGAGAAATGAAATACCAATGGCCCAAGGGACCATAAGCCTACTAAATAGTGTAAAATTATCTCAAATATTATCTTATCTCTTCGAAGGACAAATTTCAATCTAAACAATATTTTCGTCCGCTTGTCTGAAGATAGCACATCGAATTACTGCCCGAAAAACAAAGTTTGCTATTTTGCTTCAAATTTCGAGGGAAAATATGTAAGTTGAAGCTTTGTAAACAATGTATTCATGCTGAAAATTATTATTCCTTACTTTTAAGTATCAAATGAAAACAGCTATTTGTTATTCGCAAGATTTTTATTTTACAAAAAATAAATCTGCTCGATATAGTTATCTTTTTAAATTTTTTTCGTGTAGGTATTCTCTGATTTTGAAAAAGTATCACTTTCAAAACTCTCATTGATAATTTCTTCGGTTTTTTCCTATCAGATACATGTGATATAATTTCCTTGCATGAAACCTGGGAGTTATTGGAATGGAGAGTTTATTTTTTAATTTCAGAAGTAGGATAACATGAAATACGCAGTTGGAAAATTTTGTACGAAATGATACAAAAAGACATCAGGCTGTGCAATGTATATATGGAATGAAAAGGGTTTGATCGAATTTTGCTGAAATAAAATTGCATTATTTTAAGACAGGTGTTACTTTTTATTTGTGCGGACTGATAGTGGCCATTTGCATAGCTCATGGCTATATGGTGAAGTAGAAGGAGTCGGGTACGTTGATTCGTGTGCTGTCAGCTTTTTGACGTTTTTCTCTCACTCATCCTCGTTTGTTTCAAAAGTCCTGGATGAGTGAAATTTTTTGAATATTTTGTGATAGTTTTGGGATAATTTTGTATTTTCTGTCGAAATTCAGATATTTCATGTTATTTTTAAAGTGTTCATAAAACTTGTGTCAAGCAAGCTAAAACTTTGCAATGGCTCCCACCCGACTTTAGTTATCTAAAGTAAGGAAGAAGTACTGTGTCAGACATTAACATTTTCTCAGAGTTTCGCTATATTTTTCAGATTAAATTTCAATTGGCATATAACCATCACATCAGTGAATTCGGAATTAATTTTCGTAAGCAGCCAATAAAATTTTAGAATTTTTTATACCAGCCAGATTATGCCTGGCTACATTTATATCTGCCAGCATAACCATTACTGCTCCAATAATTATAAGCAATGTGATTGCTAATTACTTCCATAAAACATATACGGGAGCCTCTAATTATTTAAACTTTAACAACTTGACAATGTTTCTTAGCATCTCGTTGTTGGGTCTGTAGCAAAAGCGGAAGAGGAATGTCATCAATCCAGACCGGTCGTAATGCTGGCAGCACTTAATGTACAAAATGCCTTCAACTCGGCGAGGTGGACGGATATCCTCCAGGCCCTTGTGCGGAGGTTCTGTGTGTGTGTGTGTGTGTGTGAGTTGGGGGAGAGGCGCATTGGCGCCTCTAAGCACTCAGGCCAAAGGACCCATTGTACTCATTACCCCCTGCCTACCATAGTTTCCCAGACCTCTTGATAAAGTCTAGGATCACTGATAGGGGAAAAGAGGCTATCGTCTGCATGCGTGCAACATCCCAGCCAAAGCATTGATATCTGAGACGCGCAAACGCTGGGCATTCACAGAGGAAATGCTCCGCAGAGTCAGCCTCTTCTAGACAGGATGAACAGAGGTCATCCTGTACAACACCTATTCGGTACATATGTCCTCCTAGGCAGTTGTGTCCAGTCAGAATACCTACCATGGCCCTGCAAACTTTCCTGCTCTTATTGAGCAAGAATCCCGCAGTCACATGGTTGGGTTCTGAAAGGAATACCTTCGTGTGCCTGGCCACACCGGCAGCCGTCCATCTATCTTTGTGAGCATCATCTACCCACTTGCGAATAATGGCACGTGCAGATGCGGTCGGCACACCCAAGGCGGGTTCAGGGCCCCGTAGCGGAAGTTCCGAACCTTGCTTCGCAATGACGTCAGCAATTTCATTCCCCTCAACACCACAGTGCCCCGGTACCCAGAGCAGATGCACCCTATTGAGTCTGGCGACAGAGTTCAATCGTGCTCTGCACTCTTGGACAATTTTCGAGTTTGTCAAGGGTCTACGCAGCGCCATCAGTGCAGCTTGACTGTCACTGCAAATAGCAATGCTCTTTCCCCTCCATCTTTCCTCAATTGCCCAACAGGCAGCTCTCAGGATAGCAAACATTTCTGCTTGAAAAACCGAAGCGTGCTCTCCAAGAGAGAAAGCCCATCTGCCATTCGATGAATGTAGATAGACACCAGCTCCAGATCTACTATCTGACCTCGAGCCGTCCGTGAAGAAGATCTCTGAATATCCCCTCGTACACAGATCGGGATCATCCCAGCTACTTCTGCTTAAGAGGATTACTTCGTACCTTCTTCTGAAGTCGAGGAAGGGCACCCGAGCGTCCGAAGGCATCGCGAGAATCGGAGAGATCTCACACATCGACCTCCTAATAGAGCAGTGCCCCACATCGTCTTCACCTACCCATAAGCCAAGCTGAGCTAGTCTATGGGCAGAGCTCATCGCCACACTCTGAACTTGAATGTCGAGAGGAGGCAGATTGAGAAGCGCATCAAGGGCCGCACCCGGAGTAGTACTCATGGCACCACAGATACCCAGGCACACCGTCCTTTGCAGCGTGGCTAACTTTTTCCGAGCATACAATAGCCTCACGATAGTCCACCACACCACCGATGCGTACGTGAACATCGGCCTAATTATTGCTGTGTAGATCCACATCACTACACGAGGCTTTAGACCCCATGTGGTAGCAAAAGCTCTCTTGCACTGCCCGAAAGCTTTTATAGCACGAGTAAGCTTCACTTCCACATGTTTCTTCCAGAGAAGTTTTTTGTCCAAGATTACTCCAAGATATTTGACTTCATCTGAAAGTTGAAGTGTTACACCCTTCATGATTGGAAGCACTAGTCCTCTCAGTTTTCTTTTCCTGGTAAACAAAACAAGTTTCGTCTTACCAGGATTCACTGTTAAGCCGTGCCTCGAACACCAGCTGCCAATCAGATCCAATGCACGCTGTGTATTTCTACATACCACATTCAGATCTTTACCGACAGCCAGTGCGGCCACGTCATCAGCATAAGCTTGTGCGTGCAGCCTTTCTTGTTGCAGTTCGTTAAGCAGGGAGTCGACTAGCATACTCCACAGGAGCGGTGATAGGACGCCCCCTTGAGGGCATCCATTTGTCGCCTCTGTTCTTAAGTAGCAATCGGATCCAGCTTCCGCCAGCAACCATCTCTGCGTCAGCATGGCATGAATCCACCTAACTAAGACATCATCCACGCCATGCACTTTCGCAGCATCACATAGTTCCACGAAGGGCGCGCAATCAAAGGCCCCTTCAATGTCCACAAACACCCCCAACGCATACTCACCATTGGAGATCGCTCCCTCAACTCTGGCCACCAAAGAATGAAGGGCCGACTCGCATGATTTTCCTCGCTGGTACGCATGTTGCTCATCATTCAAAGGGTTAAACCTAAGCGCCGTAGTACGTATGTGTCGTTCGACAAGTCTCTCTAGGCATTTCAACATAAACGAAGTTAAGCTGATCGGTCTAAAGTTCCTTGGATCGGAATAGTCATCTCTCCCCGGTTTAGGTATAAAAACTACCTTAACCTCTCGCCAAGGTGACGGAACATACCCCAAGGAAAGGCATGCCCAGAAGATTTCTCTCAGGTCTGCCCCCAAGTGGTCAATTCCCTCCCTAAGCATAACCGGATAGATACCATCCAGGCCCGGCGATTTGAAATTCTCAAAAGACATGATTGCATCCCTGACCTTTTCACTAGTGACCACAGATCTAGTTGTGTACCAGCACTTCCTACTGCTGCGAAGAGCAGGGATTTCGGTCACAGGCGCATTTGCCTTCTGCGACTCAATCACCGGGGCTCCCGGGAAGTGAGTCCCAAGTAAAGTCTGCAAAGACTCCTTTTTGGACTTGGTAAAATCACCATCCGAGCGTTTTAGAGAGTCTAGCTTAGCTGATTGATCCTTCTCTAGGACTTTGCAAAGCCTAGACGTCTCCCGTGCGCCTTCCAGTCTTTCACAGTAAGATCTAAATGATTCCCTCTTAGAGGTCCTCACCAGCTTCTTATACGTTCTCTGCGAAGATCTGTAGGCGATCCAGTCATCCTCATTGTTGCTCTTACAAGCTCTGTTGAGAATTTTCCTGGTACTTTTCCTTAGCTTCTGTAGTTCCCGATTCCACCAGGGAACCGTCTTGCCACATCTGCTCTTACTGATCGGGCAGGCCTCTTCATAGCTACTCATTAGGTCTCTATTCAGAGTGCTCAACCGGGATTCTATTGACTTTGGCGATCTTATCCTACCACTAGGACGCGCTTTGTCTGCAAGAAGCCGGTTGAACGTAGGCCAATCAGTGTTTCTTGGGTTTCTTCTTTCCACCACGGGTGTTAGATCCGTGGCTAAAGAGAACACCAAGTAGCGATGATCAGAGAGTGAATCCTCATCTGATACATTCCATCCAGTCATTGATCCAACTATTCCAGCTGAACATAGCGATACATCAATGACCGCCCTTCTGTTTGGGGTGACAAATGTGGGAGTAGTCCCAGTGTTTAAAATCATCAGCCCGGCAGAAGTTATAAAATCAAAGAGACTTTTACCCCTGGCGTTACATTTGTTGCTACCCCAGCTGGTATGCTGGGAGTTGGCATCGCAGCCCACCACAAGTTCAAGTCTCTCCGATTCAGCGTACAAAACCAGGTCCTTTAACTCCTGTATCGGCGGCGGGAGTAAGGAGTCAAAGGGAAAGTAAGCTGAGGCAACTATCGTGCGCTTAAGCCTACCATTTTCTCGGTGTTGTACGACGACCGCTGACAGGTCCGGGCTTGAAATCTGTCTGAGCATGGTGGCATCAAGCAGATTGGAAGCCAGAACACAAGTCCTCGGCCGTATTGACCTTTCATCATAAAAGATCTTGGCCCCCGTGGTTGGACTAAGTCCGTAGATCCTACCGCCTCGAACCCACGGTTCCTGTACAAGTGCAATGTAGGGGGAGGCTTGCAGTTTTGTCAATTTTTCGCTCAAAAGATAGGACGAAGCCTTGGCACGCCGCAAGTTGATCTGGACAAATCTTATACCTTCAGGCACAGAAACGTCCGGAGTTTAAATCTTTGGATCCCTTTGCAGGGACCCTTAGATAATGTCCGCGTGACCAGTGAAAGAAACTCTATGGGAGAGAATTTCCACTGGATCTCTGCGTTTTGCTCTGGCGATCTGTCCATAGACAGTCACAAAAGCTCGTGCCTCACCACTTCCTGATTTGGTTAAATTTAACCGCATACAAGAAGTAGCTCAGCACCATCCGGTACCTGTCTCTTAGCATCGAGAAACTTCTCTGGTCAAGTACGATCACCAGGTTGAAACCATCTTCACCTGTGGTGGGATTCTTCCTGGGATTCATGTACTTGATGATCCAGTGTTTCGCATCGATGCCCGGATTCAGTTTGCCGAACATGCCAGTGATGTCACCTGCACTCTTGCGAGGACCAGGGATCCAACAACTGACATAATAGGGTTTGGCCAGGTCGGAGTCCAAAATGGTAAATTTGGGCCGACTGCCAGTACCCAATTTAAGAACGATCTGTGTGAGCCACTCCTTAGATGTTTGATTGGAGCAGGCGACTTGGAGGTGACCATCCACAAACTTCGCTTGCGTGAAGCTGTAAACTGGTCCCGACTCCGCTATCTCTCGCCACAGTTCGTTCTTAAGGATAGCGCACTGACCTTCGGTCAGTTTGCCACCCTTGCCAGACACACCTATCACAACAACCAGCGAAGAAGACGCAGCTTCTGCATACGTTCTCCTCCCTACCCTTGTGGAAGGTGTGTTTGTGCCAGAAGGGCCAGCCTCTGCAAGATCTCTCTCGCAGATTTTGACACCTTTCGGCACCTTGCGCTCAGAGATGCAGGTATCCGCTTTCGCCTCAACCTTGCGTCTCTTTCGTGCGCCGCCGCTGGCAGATTTAGCCTCTGTGCTGGCCGGCTGGGAGATCTTCGGTGTGACCGGTCCCTCCTTACCTTTCAGCGTCGTCGCTGAATCCCGATTTGCATCAGGAATCATCGATTTCTTGAACAGAGTCCTCTTCTGTCGACGGCTAAGAGCTTTCCCTGGTTCACGAAGTCCAGTCGGCGTAGCTTTGCATCCAGCCGCCGGTCCAGAACATTTCTGCTCCGAACATGCGACCTTAGCATCACCAGCCAACCTTTCTTTCGCTACCCCGGGTCGGCTCAGAGGTTTCGCTGCCTGACGTCCAGTCTCTAGGGAAACACCTGCAGTTAATACTGCATTTGTCTCTCCGTCAGCCTTCGGCGGCAGCTTGCCCCTTTTGCGCAGTCTCCTACGTTGTCTGCGACTGAGAGCCTCCACAGGTTTCCAGAGTTCAGAGGAATGAGCACTCTTACTATCTGTACTTCCAGCGGGCGTCTCATTTGCACTAGTCGGAGTTACCTCCTCTAATGCATCCCTTCTCCTCTTATGTGAGGATTCGGGAAGAAACATCTTTACCCCTGGTACGGCCGTAGTCGGACTTCCAGCTGGTGCTGTACTCGCCTTTCCGGAGCCTGTGATCAGGGGGGATGCTATCAGCAAGTCCGAAAACTTGCTGGCCATGGAGTCTTCCACGATGGTAACCTGTGAGCTTCCACTGCAACCAGGGTCCTCCATTGCAGTCATACATGAGGTTGGGGCCTGCAGAATCCGAGCCCCTGCCGTGCTGAGCACGGGTGGATTTCCAGACTCAGTCTGGCTGCCACCTGCAGAGATAAAATCCTTGGGATTCATCCTCATGCTTACTACAGCCATCAGGCTGCAAATATACGCATTTTACTGAGGATAGAGTTACCTCGTTACCTCAAACCCTCCTCCTTTCTCCGGGCTTGGGACCGGCATATCACAAGTTAGACTTGTGAGCGGCGGAGGTTCTGTATCGCAAGTAGCCAGCGATAGGTTCTGTATCGCAAGTAGCTAGACATGATGCGAGACTGTCACCTCAGGTGTGGCACAGGGGTCGATCATAGGACGTGACCCTCTGGAACATCATGTACGATGATTTACAGCGCCTGAAAGTGCCTGCGGATGTATTCCTAGTAGGTTGCGCTGATGACGTCGCAGCTGTTCGTCTAGATCTGCCATTTCCGCTCAACTCAGACTTAGCCATTTCATGAGGAGGGTGGATCGGTGGATGACTGAGCACGGTCTCTAGCTGGCAGTCTCTAAGACAGAGATTGTCATTCTGACGAAGCGGGGAATACCAACTGTCATACCCATGACATTTGACTCCGTGGGGTCCAGACCAGCAAGTCGGTTAGATATCTGGGAGGGACCCTGGATACCAAGCTGACGTATTGGGATCATATTTGCAGGGAATGTGACAGGGGTCTAGTAGTCGTCACTTCGCTGAGTAGGCTAATGGTCAATGTTGACGGACCCAGTGAGACGACACGGAGGCTGCCGATGGTGACGACCAATTCCATATTGTTATATGGAGCTGAAATTTGGGGTGCCGACTCGGAAATTAGGCGGGTACCGACTCGGAACTTCATGGGCTTGTAGATGGTCCTTTTTTAGTAAGTCAAACCTTACATACCTCCTGATGATAGGTCACCTGGAGATTTGGTAAGCAGGTTTTTTTTTTGCCTTTTACACTAGGGGGAAAAATCTCTTTTGGAATGGATGATTTAATTTTTGAGGAAGAGCAGCATTTTCAAAAAAAGCAGCATTTTCAAAAAAACTAGACGACAATATGACCCCAAGTCCGGATTGCATCTCAAATTTCATTTCGTAACGTTGTTCTTTTCCTCTCTCGTTTGATTCATCATACCTCTTTAACCTGTCTGTATCCATTGGTGTCTGAAACACCAATGAAAAATACCATAGCATACAAAATACCATCTGAAAATACGCAATCAATACACCATACACAAGAAAGGGGATAAAAATGCGGTCAGCGTTTACCGTCCGATTGCAATAATAATTCATGCCGTAGCATTCCATTGTAAATCCTAAATATCTCCCTATCAGCACGGGTTTTCAACATTAACTAATTCGAATTCTCCAACATTATTATCTGGATCATTCTTATTATTAAGCTGGATCATTCGATTTTACTCGAGAAATTATCCACATGCAATTTTGTGGTGCGCTATCGTCAGAAATCACCATCTTTGCAAGTGTTCCCCAGAGGAGCCAGCTGAGTCCACTTATCCACGATTCACCATACATCTTGAAGAACTCATCTATATTACTGTATGCAGATGATGCCAAAATTTTCATAAATGTATTCAATGTACACGACTGTCTTTATCTACAAGCTGACCTGGATAATCTCTCAAACTGGTTTTTTAAAAAAATGAGAAAAATCGAAAAACGCACAGCTTTGTTGGAAACAAAACTGTAACGTTGCTTATTAAGTTACTGCCCTTAAATAAAATATTTAAACTTTAATTAAATTAATAGAACTGGAGTCACACTTGCGATCGAATGTTTTATTTTCGTCAGGAATACGATTTTTGTTTAGCTTTATTTTGATGTTCTAATGCCAATAAATTTCTCTTTGAAACAAATCTGCATCTTTTCAAACTAAACTAACAGTTTATTATTAGTTATATTTAAAGGTGAATATGCCCTCTTCTGCTGTTTAAAAAAAAACCTTTTATGAATAGTTCACGTCCTAATATGTGCGTCAGAATTGTAGATATTCACGTGTCACTTATTTCATGCACCTTGTATGAACTTTGTTATATTCAGCACGTGAATAACAGTTTAAACATAAACTCATACATTCATCTGTATGCAAGCAGAAAATATTGAAAATCGAATTATGCTTTTTTCGACAGAAAAAGTATCAATAAGAAGAGTTTTAAGAATCGTCGTAAGCGGTTTTGTGAAATACGCATTCAACTTTACTACTGATTGAATTGTTATTTAACTTTTATTCTTTGAAATTATGCTATTAAAGACCAAAAGTAAATAATTTGGACAAATATATAGTTTCATGATTTCATTTCTTTAAAATAAAACTGTTCTTGATTCTAGCTTCGAAATAATTTTTTTTTTAATTTAACGACTGATTCAGGCCTTCAGAAGTATGCAATATTTCCATTATTTGCAGATCGAGGTGAATTTTGCCTCTTCTGGAGGATTAATTTATATAACATCTTGAATATCGATAGATTTCTATACTCTACTTTTTTAAATTTAAAGCTTGTTCATTGTTAAAGCTCATCTCAATTATGTATATTCAAGTATGAATCGCATTTCAAGGGTTTAATGTATGTATTTTTTTATACGATTATACGATTTTTTTTAATTTGGAAGCAGATTTAATTTCATTAAGTTCTCACTAATCAAATTTGTCACCAAAGCATACGTTATCCATTCATTAATAATATAAACGTAAACAAATCTGATTCTCCTCCCTCTCCTTTAACAATGAATTTAATAATTAACACTAACAGTTTCAGGCAAAGTAAATTATTTGTAATCAAACAAAACAGATATTATCAAGTGCAGAGTGTCAGCCTACTCATTTCACTATGACCGTTAAATTCATCCAATTCCAATTGAAATCGAATCCACGCAGTCGACTCTCACATTACAACACTAAATTTGGATATGCTAGGCACAGTCAGGGTTCCAAACGTGTAGGGATATTAGAAATTGACTATGCAGGCCAAGGAATGAGTGCAGGCAGGACCAGTACATGACTAGCCAGGCGGAGTCGCGCCTTAATGGAGTCGAGCATAGAAATGAAATCCTAATTGAGGACGACTTCAACTTGTATGCGGGCCTGTTGAAATGATTGAGATTTATTGCGCTTTCAATTATTAGTACTTGTCCGGTAAATGGTCGGGTCAGACTTCCTACTCGTGACGATTGTGATTTTCAAGTGATGATGACGATGCGCTCATCGAGTTTGTATCTCGGTTCGGTAGTATCGAATTACGTTTAAATGATCGTTACGGAAATAGTGTGGTCAAGCGGACAGCCATACAGGAATATTTGCTTCCACTAGAGCTAAACAAAAAGCTTTCAAAATTAGGCAGGTTTTAGTTTTAGTTTGGAATGCTCTATTGGATAATCGAACGTTCATCATTTCAACTCATCGAGAAAAAAAAAGTCGAACCACACTTCACTACCTAATTATCTTTTCGAATATTTCCATCACCAACAACCAGACTTTCACTATATTTATGTATCTAACATCTTCACAATTTAAAACTTATCCGAATTCAATCGTGTCTACGAAACTTTCGTCTACGAACGGTTACCCGCTTGCAGCCTAAGGACATTTCAATGCATCCTCCTACTCGGCTACAAATTAATGACATTTTAATAGCACTAGCAATTCATTTACTCTTGACGGCCGGACATCGATATAAGCCATCTATTCCGCAGTCATCAAATATTCTTGTTTCCCACCTTCCATCCCCCTGCATCCTCTACCCTTATCCTTTTATTGATATTTTCAAGTGGGCAATCGACAAGTTCCTCGGTTAAAACGCATCCAAGATTATTTTTCCAATGATTTTTCCATGTTTGTTTTCATCATGTAAAGAAAATATTGTGCGAAAACGAAAGTACTTATCGTACTTTTTACAAGCTAAACGGAAAAGGATGTCCTTATAGAGCCGGCGAAAGTCTTCAAACACTTGAAAAGTTTTACATGTTTTCTTAGTAGCTTAATGGATGTTTTGGGCTATAAAATACGAATATGATTTTAGTTATGTTCAAGTGTAAATCGTCCATTCGTATCCTCCAGGGATTTTCAACGTGTCCTTCGATTGATTTTGCTAGTTCAAATAGTTTAATGCACACTTCAGAGTTTAAACTTTGTAAGGTTGGCGCATAAACGGGAAGACGGCACGTGTACACTGATTACAGCAGATAATCCTTTACTGTGAGTTATCATACATGCTGCAGTAGGATTATGTAATTGACTCGCAAAGACTAATTACTATCATAACTAATTACCGTCACAAAAAGTAATTACAAATTAATAAGCAGCTTAACGCTGGAAGTTCTTGGAATCACTACTGAATTTAGAGAATTAAATAGGTATTTGTTTTGTAAGAAAATCGATTACAAATTTATTGGTTTTCGTATTATCTTAAGTGTATTGATAACAGGCTTAGAATTAATTTGTACATAAAACTAAATTGACCGAAGCTATTACAATATCAAACTATTGGACAACATAATTCGGATGCACGACCAGTAATGGATCCTCTTCCATCGATTCACCTTCGGTTTCCGTGTCCTTAGACTTCGATTTCAATCCTATGTGTGTCAAAGGAATGATAACTTGATCATGATGAATGAGCCGATCGATGATTTTGTCGATCAACGTCTTTCGTTCAATCAGTTCTGCTTCGGAATCGATCGAATCAACGACTTGCTCTAGATACCAGTTGACAACATCATTCCTACGCATCCCGGTGTCTGTTCCTCCGGCTTCGCAACGTGCCTCTTCACCACGCATGTGAATAACCAACATATTGGAGATGTTCTTGTACTCCTCGAATGACAATGTGTATTTCTTTTTCTGTAGGCCACCGTGCGCTAGTCCGTTTTCGTCGCCATTTTCACCTTCGGCGTGGTTTTCACCTTCACCATTCACTGGACGCTCTTCTTCAGGAAGCATATCGACGTCTTCATTATCCTCGACCTCTTCGTCGTCCAGATGGATATCGGGTTGCTCGACTCGAATGATGGATTTATTTAATAGACGATATGCTTCCTTTACATGACGTAGTTCCACTTCGTTTGAACATTCCATTTTCGCCATAGCTTCACTCAGTCGAATCATACTTTCCAGCTGACGCACAGTTATCCGCCACGTGCTGCGTCCAACTGTACCTGTATCCCGCTGCCGTAAATGGCCGTAATTTTCTACTAAGAGTTTGCCGGCTTCCGCACTTATAACCGGTTTAAATTGCCTAGCGAAAGTAATGTAACGAAGCACAGCTTCACGCGTGTAGACCTGTTCGATATTGTCTTCGATATTCGAGTGCAAATCGAGTATCTTCCTGGCGATCGCATAGTCCACCACTTCATTGCATTCATCGACCAAAATAAAGAACAAGTCAAATCGAGACATAATTGGAGCTGATAGCTGAATGTTCTGCTGCAGCGACTTCGATCGATCGTAGCGACCATTAATAGGATTGGCTGCAGCGAGAATCGACGTCCTTGCGTTCAGAGTGGCTCGCACTCCAGCTTTTGCGATAGAAATAGTTTGTTGTTCCATAGCTTCATGGATGGCTACTTGATCCCGCTGGTCCATTTTGTCGAACTCGTCAATACAGCAAACTCCATTGTCCGCCAACATAAGTGCACCGGCTTCAATTACGAAATCGAAACTTTCCTCGTCACGAACGACAGCGGCTGTAAGACCTGCAGCCGACGAGGCTTTTCCTGATGTGTAGACGGCACGCGGCGAGAAATCAGCGACCTGTTTGAGCAATTGTGATTTGGCTGTACTGGGATCGCCAACGATACAGACGTTGATGTCGCCACGAAGAGTTGTTTCTAGAGAGAATGGAAGGTATTAGTTCGGAATTGTCCGTACAATAACATATAATGGATTTATGAAAAATATCACTATTTTAATGAAGAGATAAGTCAACCCAAAGAATGATAAAGTTGCCAACAGAAATGGGGGATGTTTGCTTTGAAGAAATCTATTTCAAAAGATAAAAAAAACTCTGATTTTCTATTTTATTTTGCTTCATTTATTTACCAAGCAAATCTAACATGTATATAATAAAATATATTTGCAAAGGAAAGAGTTAAATATAAAAGTTTTAGACATTACGAGTAGAAAATTTATTGATAAGGGATTATTTAAATTATTTAATTTAAAGATTACTATCCAATCACTTAACCAAACTTCGCGTAAACCCTTCTAAGTAAGAACGTTTTTAAATTATACTAAATTTGCTACAATTTGAGGCCGATAGTTTCCAATGTAAGATTATCGATTTTTATCTTGATTTCGGATTTTTTAGGAAAAAATAATATGAAATAATATTTTTAGTAGCAAAAATATAATAAAACACAGCTAATGTTATCAAAGAATGTACTGAAAGATTATATCAATGTAAGGGTTTTTTTTGTAACGACAAAGATAAAGTTCAGTTGCGGGAGCTGCTGCTGATTAAATGGCTCACCCCTACTTCACGCCCCCACTCCCTCCATTACACTCCTCTCCCAACACTCCACTCCTTTTCTACCATTCCCCTCCCTAGACCTCAAGAACAGGTTCTTCGCATCACATTTCATCTAACTTCTCAGTTCTCAGTCCTTACCTAGTTCTCTTCTGCCCGGTGTCTCATTACATGAGTTGTGCGTGTCTTCTTTGCAGTTTAAATTCAAAATCTACAAAATGTCTGATCCTAGTACCAGTGCCAGTTTGTGTTTTATATGTAAGACTTTAAGTCAAGGTGAAATGCGGTTAGTAATGGAAAGGGGTCTAAAACAGTGAACGAAAAAAAACCTTATGGTACCGTACCTTAGTGTACTGTACCGTACATTATTGATGCCCGTACGCAAACACATTCACTACAAAAAGTACACATACCCTACCTCAGCCTATAATGTTTGCGTACATGTACACAACCGATATACCGAACGAAACAGACACGATGCAAAAGTACGCTACGATTGAATACTGTACTGTACAAAGTACACAAACCTTATCATCTACAATACGGAATGTGTACACCTACACAACCCGTACACAAACGATATACACTAAACGTACCGTACGTTTAGTGTACTTTTGCGGTTCATTTATATGAACTGGGAAAAAATTACTGATAAAAGTGATAATGCCGTAGTCGAAATGAATTGATTATGCTCTCCTGTGAAGTTCAATATTTTTGACTCAGTGCTTTCACTTCCAAAGTGTTTTTCCTTTTCATATAAATGAACCGCAAAAGTACACTAAACGTACTGTACGTTTAGTGTATATCGTTTGTGTACGGGTTGTGTACGAGTACACATTCCGTATTGTAGAGGATAAGGTTTGTGTACTTTGTACAGTACAGTATTCAATCGTAGCGTACTTTTGCATCGTGTCTGTTTCGTTCGGTATATCGGTTGTGTACATGTACACAAACATTATAGACTGAGGTACGGTATGTGTACTTTTCGCGTACAGTACGCTTAAGGTACGGTATTTTTTCGTTCACTGGTCTAAAATCTCTTCTTGCATCCAGTGTTTCTGTTAAGCACCAAGAAAATTCATGTTTATTGAAGGATGTTAATGAGATATTTGTGCACGGTGATTGTCAGGAGATATATAAGAACCCGGAGTTTATCCAAATAGTTGTTCGCCATGCAGAAAGAAGTCAGAAACCATCAAGACCAACGAGATCAGTGTATCATCTGTTCAATTTTCGAGAACACTGCTTTCTCTGCAGAGACAAAATAACTGAAGAGTTGCTCAAAGGAAGAAGCCAGAAAATAGGAACGATGCCATTAGGAACGATGCCAATATGAGTCTCAATTTAACAATCTTTAAAGCAGCTGAAAAACGTGATGGCGCATTCGTCATCGAAATACCACAGCGCACATCTGAGGACACAGATTTGGTAGCCCTTGATGCCAGATATTGATTTTGCCAAACAAAGCTCTACCAGCACCACCAAAAGGAATTTTCAGGGGAAACCGTCAGCATTCCACGGCTTTTTTTAGTTTTCTCTAAATGAACTCATGGACCAAATAGAAGAAGAACGACCTCAATCACGAGCAGTGAAAAATCGCTTGTTTGAAAAGTACGGAGACGATATTTTGATCATTGAAACATCCTCCAAACTAGCAACTGTTTGTTTTAAAAACACATAACACAAAATCCTTCCCAGTACTTGGTATGAGAATAAAAGCACAGATCCTCAAGCAGAAAGACTACATGTAGCCTGCTACCCCACAGGCGCTGCACAAAAAAAAACGGTGTTGTGATGGTCGTTAGTGAGGACATTGACTTGTTGATCATTCTAACTGCAATTGCAAACCAACATGTGATTTTTTTCTAAGAAAAGTGGAAGCGGAAAGATAACCTCCTCGAAGTCGTCATTCATTCCTTCAGTGGTTGTGACTCGACATCCTGTTTCTTTAGTCAAGGAAGAAGCAAATGATGGCAATTGGGATTCGAAAGAAATCTGGACTTTGAAGAGAATGTTTCAATTTTCCTCAATGCCATCTCTACACTTGATGAGATATTAGCAGTAGAAGAACGAATAGCAATTGCTCCGTACCGAGGCAACCCCAATACCCACAACCTTCATGAGCTGCGGTACCAGCTATTCGCGAGAGCAACGGCGAAAACCAGCTTTAATCTGGCCAGGCTTCCTTCTTAACGAGACGCTGCCCAATTTATATCATCAAATTTATAATTTATCATTTTCTATATGACTATAACCCTTTTATAGATGCAGACTTGGTTAGGAGTCACACTGATATCCACGTCACTAGGTCTCAGCCCTAAAATGATGACTAGAGACGTAGCCCCATAGCACCTCTTACGGATGATTTTGTGTGGCTGAAACAAATCTTTTGGGAACGCATGCAGCTGCAGAAAGGCGGGCTAAAATGCTCGTCAGTCTGCATTCACTGCAGCGGGGCCTCCTGTGACAACGTACAGGATGCCAAGCTAGAAATAGACCTCCATTCAGACTTCCTTCCAAGAGGTCAATTTTTTTTAATTGATGTAGGTAGTGTGATGTTGTCTTTGCTATACAATCTTTCATATAATTATCTATCTTTTATTTATTTTTGTATTTGTATTAAATAATAATTCATATAATTCTCCTTTTTTAACATTCCATAACGTTCAGACAAGGCTTCGATAATACAAAGAACAGGAGGTTGAAATAATAAATAATAAATGTAGGGGAGGAGATTTGAGGGCCTCTCAAATCAATTCGGGATCTACTGGAATAGGATAGGGGAGGGGGCATTTAACGAAAAAAATAGTCTGACAGGGTGAAAATGCACTTAGAACAACAAAAGATTGCTAAAAATTTAAAAATTTAAGGATGTATCTCCGAATCTATCGGTTCTACATAGATGGTTCTGGTCTCAAATTGTAGCAAATTTAGTATAATTTAAAAATTTACTGCATAGATTTTATCATAAAACAAGTTATTTGTGGTATAAATTGACAAAAACCAAAAAAAGTCGAAATTTTCTCGATTTTTTTTTGCGATTTTGATAAGGTTGCGTTTGGCGCTCAGGGTCACAAACTTGGGTTATTTATTGGGGCACAATGATAAACAAATCAGCAAAAAATCAGAACTGCCGGATTTAACGCAAGGTCTGATGTATGAGGTTACTAGACTATTCATGTGAATCTCTCATGAATTCAATATGCCACTGATTGCCGTCTTCAGAATCAGAAAACCTATATTCTCGTATTCGATGTAATACAGAACCAGTTGATTTACTCATTTAAATTTACGTATTCTGCTCACTATCCAAAAATTGGAGCATAATCTTTCCTGTTCTTTTGTGGCCTTCTTCGTGGTGACGATGTTGGCTTCAATTCCCTTTTAAGCTCTTTTGATTCGATGCATATGTTGCCATTTTTATCGTAAGAATATTCAGTTGATTCTTTTTACGGCATTTTATAGCCATTTTTACTTTTTCCATCCAAAGGTATTATCTTAAACAGCAAAAAAACACCTTAGTTCAATAAGTCTAGAACAAATAACGCAAACAATTTAAGCGATTTGCATCACAGCTTAATCTAGAACTCTTCTATAAACGGAGATCCGCCACAAAGGAGCAAATTAAAAGCACATGCGATCCCCGTTTATCACAAATTGAATTTTCTTCACAGGCCAATAGTCTTAAATCATTTTGGACTCACTGTAAGGAACTGTGTACTCTTAATTCGTCTTGCCATACTATCAATCATGGCGACCAAATTTTTACGACTTCTCAATTATGTTGGAACCACCTCATCCGCTTATGTCCATCTCCCGCAAACTTGACTCCAGTTGAACTTCGTAACAATCCGTCAGCTTCAACTGCTATTTTGACTTTCATGACTGTCAAATCATTTGTGAAAAACTAAAAGTATCATTTAGTGTTAGCTTGAATAGTCTACAAGCAATGTTTTTGAAAATGATCAGTAAGCCTTTGAGCCTCTTTTTAGCCCCTTGCATTTAACAAGAGTTTTTATGAAACCATTTTTCTATGAGGAGCTTTTATTTTTCCGCAAGAGAGGTATTGAAAATTCTCCCTAAGCTAGATGTCTAAAGTTGCTGGAGTTCACCCCTCGTAATGCATCTGTTAGTGCACACCATATTTTATATTTTATTGAAACTATCATTAAATAAGTCAACTAGGTTCCAAATCAAATTTACATTACCTCTAGTTGACGGGTAATGCAAGAATACGCTGTTGGGCTTTCCAAAAAGCTTTTTTTTATAAAGCGAAAAGCTCTCTTATATATAAAGCTATGTATCTTACCAGCCTAGGGTATTCTATGTTAAAAAGAAATGAACCGGATATGGATCTGTAATGCTTCCTTGAAAGAAAAGGAGAATTTTGACAATAATTTGTTTCACAGTTGTGACGTAAAAATATGTCATTACACCTAGTTGTTCTTGTAGGAACTCTGATCAATATTTCCTGAAGAATTTTAGGACAAACTAGAGAATTTACTTACTGCAATCAAACGAATTTATATACTTAGGCTCGAAATTGACAACGAAAGACAGTGAAACTGATGAAATTAAACGGAGAATACAGCTCGCTAATAAAATCTTTCACTCCGTTCTGGCCCTACTGAAACACAGGAAGACGAAGCTCCAAGTCTACAAATTAATAATCAGACCTGTGTTGTGCTGCGGATGTGAAACTTGGACCCTTACCCAAGCATCCGCAAATATGCTGAACGCCTTTGAAAGACGGGTCTTCAGGCGTATAATTGGAGCTAAACAAGAGTGCGGCCAATGGCGGATAAGGTACAACCACGAGTTGTACGAGGTTTTTGATGAGCCAGAAGTTGCTACAATAATCAAACTGCGGAAGCTGCAATGGGCTGGTCACGTGCAACGAATGGACGAGCATCGAGGACCTAAGAAGGTATTCGACGTAAGGGCCGACGTAAGGTTCGAAGACCAGTGGGAAAACCCAGAAAACGCTGGTCTGACCCTGTCGACGAAGACTGCGAAAAGCTGCTCGGTTTTCGAAATCGGTAGTAGTATCACATCATTATAAGGAAGTAGACTAGATATGATTTGAGCAATATGGACAGTTTTGGACCCTACAGAGTCAAAAATTAGTCAAAACATGTGAACACAAATGCATTAAATGCGTTAATCTAAAGGGTCAGTTTTAAAAACAGCTCATGAGAATAACATCACCTAAAACATGTAATAACTGTAGATGTAATAACTGTAATCAATACAGAGTGGTGTTCAAGCATAGGAATCAAAACTGTTAAATGCTATATTGCAGTCTTTATCAGTAAAGGCGATGCACTTAGAAGTTGTGAGCGATATGACGCTAAGGACTTGCATAGCAGCAATAAAGCGTTTTGTAGCATGATAAGACTGTGTACAAACATATACAGGTTGTGTATTAAAATTTCTATTCTTTTTTGTGACGCAAATTTACATCGCAGAGTGCTCGTCCTAGGTAGCTTTGGTGGAGAGGAAAGTCAGTTTCAAAACACATCAAGCTTGAGTTGCCTGTGAGCCTCCGTTCGGTGTACATATTGTTTTTAATGTTCCCAGATTTTACCCTTGATCGAACGAAAAAATACAACGGATAATGGAGTAGCGTTTTGCCACCAAATTTTGTGTGTTGCTTTGAAAATCGACTATGGAGACGTTGGCCATGATTTAACAAGTGTTTGAGGATGAAAGCCTGGCAAAAGTTTATGTTGTGAGATGGGACAAGTGGTTGAAGGTCTTTCGGGAGAGTGTGGAGGACGCACATCGTACCGGACGCTCTTCCACGAGCAGAAATGAACAAAATGTGAAACATGTGTGTGATCTTTTGAGCTTTTGTACAAATAACTGCTCACATCATCATTAGGGAGGACTTGCAGATGAGAAAAATATGTGTCAAGCTAGTTCCAAGAGTGCCCGCTGTCGTGTGCTTATTTCTGAGCTTTAATTTTTGAGTACGATCCTAAGTCAAAACGCCAAAGTTCCGAACGGCACTCAACAGCATGGCCACGCCAAAAAACAAGGCTTCAATGAGCAAGTCGAAGACAAAAGGCATGCTCATTGCTTTCTTTGACGGCAATCGTCAATGGCGCTTTTTCCGAGTCCTGAAAAGACTGAAGCAAAGGTTTAATCGAGTGAGGCCAGGCAAAGCCAGCAGTTGGAAGCTGCATCATGACAATGTACCGAGTCACACTTCACATATATAACGCGGCAGAAACGGTCAGATAGGTAGGACTCAGGTCATCGAATGATGGTTGAAGAGAACCCAAAATTTTGCAGCTTACTTAGTAGAACATTAAGATCAGCAAGCTCAAAGGCCTTAGAAAAATCCGTATAGATTGCATGTACGTCAAGTCGCGCAACTAGCGACTTAACTACGAAGCTGGTAAAGCAAACGAGATTCGTTGACATTGATTAGCTTTTGAGAAATCCACGTTGCTCTTTCACTTTGATAGATAATACAATCATGTACAAATCGTTCAATTATCTTAGAACAAGAATGGAACAAAGATACGGGGTGGTAATTCAAGGCATAAGATATATCACCGGACTTGTGGATGGGATCAACTGTGAACTCTTTCCAGCGAGAAATAAATATAAAATCAGTTAGGCACTTATTTATCATTATGACTAAATGAAAGTGAAGTGAATTGCATGTAATTTTTAAATAAATTGAACGAAGATCATTGAACCCATAGCTAGCTTATGTCTTTAGAATTTTCAACAGACTAAAGATAATACACAAGTTATGACCATAATTCTACGGGGTCATATTACGGAACTTTCAATAAACAAGCTATGTTACATTGCCAGATTTGGA
Source organism: Nemotelus pantherinus (assembly GCA_963978885.1). NCBI lineage: Eukaryota > Metazoa > Arthropoda > Insecta > Diptera > Stratiomyidae > Nemotelus > Nemotelus pantherinus. The sequence continues at coordinate 43,750,665 of OZ022266.1, read as the reverse complement.
AACACATGAATCTGAAAATTGATAGTCAAGATTAAATAACGGTACGTGAAGACTAAGCCACAAATATACCACTGATTGTAAATCCACTCGGAGTTTTAATTGATATAGGCTAGGGGAAACTGAATCAGAACCAAAGAATTAAAATCTGCTAATAGACGCCCAAGACATCTACAATTATAATCAGTGATCAATCAAATCAAATTATTCCATCCAAAAATGCTCAGTATGGTCAATGCTAAAATGTGCGATATTCAAGCTGAATTCGAATAAAATGAAAATATATATATATATATATTGGATTTATAAGAAAGCAAAGAATATAAAAGAATACAAGAAAAATATGTATTACGTATGTGTGTAAAAAAGATACAAGTGATCAGTTGGCTGTGAATTGCTATATGTTAATGCGCAAAGAGTATGTTTTTCTTTCACAATAAAACTATTCTATAAGCTTTACCTAATTCATGATTTATTTCATTACTTTGGTCATTTCACATGGGCTGAGTGAGTTTGGCCTACATTGATTTGGGATTTGGGCTCCCTCCTCCTGAGAAAATCTGGTAGCCCTGGTTATAACCTTAGGGTTACAATGATTGAGGTAAAAAATATTCGATTGATTGTTAAACTTACATAGTTTCAATGATTACAAAAAAAACTTAACTTTGGTCAAATAATATCAAACTTATTGGAAAAAAGGTTCCGTTTCATGACGCAACGAGCCTATCGACAGTTCAATGTTAGATTTGGCCCCTGAGTATCAGCAATTAGTCGTTTAGTGGATTGTTTTCAGCATTAAGGCTCTGTGTGAAGAACGCGCACAAGGTGAATGTTTAGCTACGACAGAGATGAATATTGAAAGCGTGCAGGACACTGTTGCAGTAGAACTAACCGGAGACGATGCACTTAAGTGGCCAATACTTGGGGTCACTGCTGCGCATTTTACATGATTTACGCCTACTTCCGTACAAGATTTAACTGCTAGAAAAGATAACGCATAATGACTAACAGTGACGGCTTGAATATGCAATTAATTTTCAACAATTGGCAAAAGAAGACAATAGTTTAATACACAAATTGATAATGTCGGATGAGGCTCAGTTTTAACTCAACGGTTTTGTGAATAGACAGAATAATAGGATTCGAATCACGGAAAATCCAAGAATTGTACACCAGACAAAAATGCATTCCTTTAAGTGCACAGTTTGGTACGGAATAACGTCCCGAGAAATAATTGACCCTTTCTTCTTTCAGAATGTGACGATAACGCTGTGACTACCACTGGAGAACGGTAGATGATAATGCTTCAAAATTTTGTCCGACGTGCAGTCGAACATCGCCCTTACATGAGGTTTCAACAAGATAGTGCCACTTGTCACCCTGCTAAAGCCAAAATGGAACTTTTAACAGAGATTTTCGGAAAATGCATAGTTTCAAGAAGCTCAGAATTAATGGGCTTCTACGTTCTTTAGATCTGACAGCCTCTGATCTATTTGTGTGGAGTTATTTAAAACAAAAGGTGTACGCAAATAAACCTCAAACAATGAACAACTTATGGACAGCATACACGCCGAAATGAAGAGACTACAACCAGAAAAACCTTCAGTCAAAAATATATGTTAAAAAGAGCCGCCCTTTGAGAAGTCGAAATTGGAGGCAATTTAAAATATATTTTATATTTCGTAGTAAGTTTAATAAAATTTACATACTTGTTAATCTATTAACAAATAAAGAAATAAAACCAAAAATAAAATACGATTTGTTGAAATCATGACCCCTTCATAGCTTCTGGGTCAGCAGGTTGATACATATTTACAAAGAAGGATTAATTTGATACTAAAATTTCATGCAAAAATTATAAAACGATGGCTAAGGCCTAGCGCCTGGCCAACCTAAACTCCTTGCGGAAGTAAGCAATATCAAAACAACATGGATTCGCCAGAAATCCAATAAGATACATTTCAAAATTTTGAGGAAAAAATTAATTTTTGTTCGTTTTCTTACTGATATCGATAAATTACACCAGCGATAGAATTTCCAACATTCGAAATCTACATACTTTTCAATTTGCTACAAGCGGAAGTGTTCAAACATTCTAAAAACAAAGTTAGAACTGAAAGGATTATTTTAGTCAGTTGTCAACAATTCAACTGCCACGCCCAAATGATAATTTGTATAAAATTACATAAATTATTTATTTCCATTCTAAACATATCGAAAAACCCAGCAAAAAGAGGAGCAGGAACTCCTAGGGGGCACCCGGGTTTGAACCGGGGACCTCTCGATCTGCAGTCGAATGCTCTACCACTGAGCTATACCCCCGCATACATTCACATGATTCTGAACAAAACCTGAATCGCTTTGATGTCAAGTCTTATCTGATATGCCAGCAGACAAATACGATTCAACCTATAGGTGGCGCTTTAACCACATAGTAGTACGTATCGTTTCAAATATAAAGTCCTCCAAATCGAAGACATGATTTTATGGGAAACTCGAGAAATTAAACTTACAAATTGTCATTGAAATTAATGATGCATGGCTCAAAAATGTTTTTCAGAATCTTTTACGGTTGTGGATTCATAAGAATTTCTCAGAGAATATTGACTTATTGGAATTCCAAAAACTTGTCAACAAAGATTAATAACACAAACACTACTCACTTTCATGCGTTGTCTTGCCGACGCCACCAAACAACTGCAACAGGATGCCTCGTTTCACTTCATCGTTTCCATAAATTGCCGGAAACAAGCTCCCAATTAAATTCGTATACAAGTTCTTATCCCTGGACATTTCGTAGATCATATTCCACTCCTCGTCGGTCATTTGCTTCTTCATGTCCTCAGCTGTCAACTCGTTTAGCGGAATATCATGTCCACCGAATCGCACAGACGTTGGCTCGACGCTACACGCTAAGAAAGCCATTCGATAGTTCAAATCGCGCACTCCCAACGCCTTAAGTCCACGCACACCGTCCTGTTGCTCGCCATGCTTATGACGCGACCCAGGCTCTGCTTTCGCTCCGGGCATATTCAAAGCCCCCACGTCCGGTACGACTATCATCGATCCGGTAAAGTCGTATCTGTCTCCAGCCTGCACGGTCTCAACTAGCTCTGCTCGCAGGATTATCTCAACGGAGCGTGGAATGCATCCTCGCGGCAGCTCGGACTGCGTCTCCTGGATGCGAATCTTCTGGAAGTCAATGAAGATACTCTTCTCGACGTCCAGCATGAAGCGACGACGATTCGAGCAAACTGGATTCCGACAGATTGCCGGGTTTGTGTACTTGAACTGTTGTTCGACGCCGCGGATTTCTGTTTGACAATCCATGCAAATGAACGTGCCGGTCACAAGTTCGGGGTGAACTGGATGCGTTCGGACAATCTGCCCAGAGATTCGTATCAAAGTTCCGATTTTCGCAGTGGTCATATCGCGGACTTTGTGTCGCGTTGGAACCTCGATGAAAGCGATGTAGCATTCTTTCTCCTTTTTCAATCCAAGACGATCCTTCACAAAATTCGAAACGGCATGGCAAAGGTACGGGTAAATCCTAAAATTTCCGGAATAAACTATTACTAACACTTCATTTGAAGTCATTATATTGCATTATTACCTGTAGTACTCTTCAATGATCGTCGTTGCCAGATTCTGGTTATAATTATCAACATCATCAAAATTCACCTTCAACGTACTGCGATCGGGCGATTCCATTTCGGCCGCTGCTTTAACATATTTAAGCTCATTATTTTCACGATACCTGCAACCAGTTCCCAATTAGCGTTACCATGTTTCATTTCCAATTATCGCAAATCGAAGAAATTTTGAGGTTCAACTTACTCTTCCAGAAAATCTTGAAACAGCTTCTGACATCGAATTCCCACCTCATCCTTAACGCGCAATTGTCCAATATTTACATCAGCTACATCCATTTCGTACACGAAACAACTTTCAGCTAGGATAGAATTCGAAAAACAATAGAAATTCAACAAGAAACGTAAATTTTAGCCGAAATTCAACAAGCACTTCACATGCATATGGCCGGCACAATGTTATGGAAACACATTTTCCCGCCACAAAAATGACATTTGAAGTGAAAACTAGCACAATTTTCAACATGCTGCGAGATTTGGTTTGTGCAAATTAGGTGGCTCGGTAGTCGAGATGAAGATATTTTTTTAGTACAAATGGCGGGAAAAATTTTAAATGGAAATATTTCGTTGCAAAATGTTGATAATCCGGTTTTCTTTCGTATTTTCATCAATAAAAGAGTTTAAGAAGTAAAAAAACGTGAAATCAAACACACTGCTGACCCATGCGCATAAAACAGACATGATTTTGTACTTAAATTGCCACTGACAGAACGGAATTCAAGATATTTGCTTTTAGTTGGGAAGCTATTTTCATGGATCAAATCAATTCGAGTTTTCATAATGTGAGGGTTAAATGTATGTTGATTCGTGTACCATCAGCTTTTTCATATTGTCCTGACACTCATTCTCATATGTATCAAAAATCCGGAATAAGTGTTTTTATTCTAATATCTAGGGACAATTCGTGGTAAAACTCGACATGACGATCCCATTAGGAAAAAATTGGAGAAAAATATATGCTGAAGATTGACATGCGAACAACTTTTATGCAAAAGACATTAGGCCTATCAATCTTTCTCTTTCTTGTTTGGTAGACCATCAATCTTTCATTCAAATTATCCTATCACATTTCCGCACGGAAATATTAGGTCTGTTTCCGTACTTTCAGCAAACTGCAGCAGTAACAAAATTTGGCAGCTGGCTTCTTTTTGCTGCAAAATTTGGCTTGCATTTGGCTTGCAGCAAAAGTACGGAAACGACTTGCTGCGAATCTATTTTAACATATTATAATAGATTCAAGTACGGAAACAGACCTATTAATGTCGTGTTCCATTTTCACATTCAATTCATTTCATCGGCAATAAATTTTAAACGTGTCTGAGACGTTTTAGTTTTCTTTATAATTTCGACAAACTTCACAGTATTTTTTATAGTTCAGCCTCCATCTGCCAGGGGTCACTTTGTGTTCTAAAGAGCAAAATCCAACAAAAAATGACATTTCGCGCGCCAAAACACAACCAGAAAGAAGCCTGCCGAGCACAAGAATCAAGTTGAACACGAACCCGTCGTCATTCCGCGCCTAATTTCCACCTTGTGTGCTTCGAGTCGCCATCAATCAACTGAAAATTAGTGTTTAATAACTTATTAATAGGGTTCTAAGGTAAATAATCCATCCTGCGATGAGTATTTCCGAGTTTTGTGGCAATTTTCTTGGTGAAAATGTGACAATGAATTTCATATCGTTGCAGAATTACTTGAAAAGATGTTCGAAGCACGTTTGAATGCAGCCACAACACTGAAAAAGGTCCTGGACGCTATCAAGGATCTACTGAATGAAGCCACGTTCGATTGTAGCGATGCAGGGATTCAGGTTAGTAAATTGGAAGGCTTGGCGAAATTGCATGATGTTGTGTAAATGTTAAATTAGATGCCTTTCCGGGTAATTTCTGTACATTTCCTAAGATGTTAAGTCAAAAAGCACTTGACCACATCAACGCAAAGCTTCCATCGCGCAAAATGTGCTCGAAATACTTGCACCAAGGTTTTACAGTTCCATCCAAACTAAGCGCATTTATCTTCCAGCTCCAAGCCATGGACAATTCCCACGTATCCTTGGTCTCGCTGACTCTGCGATCCGACGGATTCGACAAATTCCGCTGCGACCGAAACCTCTCGATGGGCATGAACCTTGGCAGCATGGCGAAAATCCTTAAGTGCGCCAACAACGAGGATACCGTCACAATGAAGGCTCAGGACAACGCCGATACCGTCACATTCATGTTCGAATCTCAGAATCATGAAAAGGTTTCGGATTACGAAATGAAACTAATGAACCTCGACCAAGAGCACTTGGGCATTCCCGAGACGGATTACTCGTGCGTCGTCCGAATGCCTGCAATGGAGTTCGCTCGCATCTGTCGCGATCTGTCACAGTTTGGCGAGTCGGTAATCATCTGCTGCACTAAAGAGGGTGTCAAGTTCTCAGCTTCTGGCGATGTAGGCTCAGCTAATATCAAGCTGGCCCAGACATCGAGCGTCGACAAGGAAGAGGAGGCTGTCACAATCGAAATGCAGGAGCCAGTCTCGCTAACCTTTGCTTGTCGCTATCTGAATGCTTTCACTAAGGCCACGCCGCTTTCGAACCAGGTGCAACTTTCCATGTCTGCTGATGTACCGCTTGTGGTTGAGTACAGAATCCCAGACCTAGGTCACATCCGGTACTACTTGGCACCAAAGATCGAGGAAGACGAGAGCTAAAAAGTGCGCAGCAGGCATGGTAAGAAATCAATTGGAATTTTATAGTTTTACAAATACACAATACTTTTAAATTGTAATTTTACGCTAGACTACAATCGCTGTTAATACCGTCTTTATATTGGATTCAAAGCAAAATATATGCGTATTTTGTATAGAAAGATTTTTTTGAATTGCAAACCCAGCTTCAGGTGGATTTTATTGTACACTAGTCATTAGATTGGATTTTACCCCAATATTGGCTTAGATTCGCTTTCGCTTTGATACTTTCATTGCATGAAAATCTACTTATTTCTTTAGTTTAAAGTAAAGTAATCCCACGACAACCCTAGGCGGGTGTAGGGGCTGAAGGTAGTAGAGAGCTACATGCACAAATTCACAATCAATGTATAAACGTGAATAGTTCTATGACTCACTTTACCCCTTTAGTGTAAGCAGAGCATACATTTTATGCTGAACCCGTGTTTGCAGAACTTTAAAGGTGAAAGTTGCAGAACTTTAAAGGCTATAAAGTTTTCTGTGTGGTTTAGTGTTTGTTTTTTTGCGACAAGAAATGAGGGTGCAGCCTCCTAATGAAGTGGCTTCAATGGAGGAAACATCGATAGGGGCCATTAAAAGGGGGAAGCTGGTGATAGCAACTAATATATGGCAAAGAGAGCTTTAAAAGGAAAATATTTCAGATAATAAAAACTCAAAGCCAAGTAAAACAAATGATCAGAGAATGCAGTGCACATATAGCCCTTGTGACTTTAATAGTAGATATAATGTAAAAATGAACATTCGCTGCCTCTACTACTACTCACTAATACAAATCATGCTGATATTAACATAAAATTAGAACCTCTAGACATCCAACAATATTTAAAAAATGCATATATCATTCATATAAAAACGGTAAAGACGAGGGATAAGTTTTACCTGATGTAATGTAAATGGAATTTAAAGACTTAGAAAATGTAACAGACTAGGACATTAAGGTTCGTTTAGAGTTTCTATAACAGTTTCACGAAGTACACGAACACGAAGAAACTGTTGAACTGTTATTGTAAGAAACTGTTGTTGTTGATTTGGAAATACCTGGTGTCACTGATAGAAAGTGCTCTAAATAAACGGAAGCCTTTGAAAGGACATCTAAAATTCAGTGCAGATTAAAAGGGAAATTGAATTCTCATTTTGGAAAAGATCATATTAGGTTCATTCCCTAACTTCTCGGGTAATTTTTTTTAGGTAAAAACTTATTGCTGTAGTGGAGGAATATTTGCCGAAAATCACAAAAGTGAAAAAAACTTGCAAAACTTGAAATGTTGTTTACACAAATATAAATGGCCAACATAATTGAAGATTGTCAAGATAACAACCCGAAAGAATCTTTAGATCACCTGTTTAAAAGCGCTAATAAGAAAAGTTAATAAAAAACCAATAAAAGTGAAAATAATAAATAAAATCAAATAATAACTTGAAAAATGTATTAACATGATGATCGTGAGCACTGAAACCATAAGAAACTTAACGACATTACCCCTCCGATCGGACACCACCTTGTCATAGTTTCCTGTGCATTGCAAGGTATCACACCAAGACTGCCTGGTAAGCAGCATGAGGATGAATCCTAAGGATTCTATCTCTGCAGGTGGCAGCCAGACGGATTACCATCATGGAAGATTCCATGGCCAGTGAGTTTTCAAACTTGCAGATAGCAGTTCATGTGGTTCTCGAAGGCCGTAGTCTTACTGCCAATCGTCGGTTGGCAGCAAGACTACCGCCGCCACAGGGTAAAAGGTGTTTTTCGGTAAGCTGAATCTGGGCATTGATATGAAACACTGGATTAGTACGTATATGGATCCCAGGAAGAGCTCCACTACTTTCGAAGTTGGATTTGAAATTGATGATCGAACTTGACAAGAAAAGTTTATCGATACTCAAGGATAGATATTACACGATGCTGAGTTGTTTCTTGTATGCGGTTAAATTTAGCCAAATCAAGAAAAATGTGAGGCATCTATTCTCGGTGACTATATGAATATGACTACAGAGCAAAACGCAAAAACCAGTCGTACTTCTCTCTTATAGAGTTTCTTTCGCAAACATTTCTTCGCCTGTAATCTGTTCAGATCAACCTGCAGCATGCTAAGGTTTCGTGTTTTATTTATTTATTAACATATATTCAACAGACAAATCCAATTACTGAATATTATAATAAAAATCATAATAAAATAATAAAAAAAACAGAAACATAATAATCCTAATAAAAAAACAGAAACAAGATGAATATAAAGAAAAAAAAATAATAAGAAATAAAATCAAGTTAAAAAAGTACAAACTAAAAAAAAGAAAAACACTAAAAAGAGAGAAGAGAAAAAAAAGAAAAACTACAAGTTACGTACTAGTATACAAAATATGATTTTTAAAAAAGTTTCAAAAGCACGTAATGTCGGCGGTAAAGGACCAAAACGTAAGTTATTGTGTTGCCTTGGTAACCGCAATAGTGGAGATAAAAAGTCAATACCAATGCGCGCAAATGGCAACACAATGGTAGAACGCGTGCCATGAACTACTTCACGGACAGAAACGTGGTTACTGATGTCAGAAACAACTATCCTATAAAATAATTTATAGAGTAGGCACTCATCTAGGAAAAGTCTGCGTGATTCGAGGGAAGGAAGGTTTAAGAACGAAAGGCGATCACTATAAGGACGGTGAGGAAGCTGAAACTTGAAGAACAAGGTACGAGTAAATCTGCGTTGAACAGACTCCAACGCAGTATTTAAGTAGACATAATGAGGACACCACACTTGACAGCAATATTCAAGGACACTACGCACAAAGGAAAGAAAAAGGTGTACACAGGTGGAAATATTAACGAAAGATTTAGAGGATCTAATAATGAAACCAGATAATTTAGAGGCCCTGGCAGTAATATATGAAATATGCTTATCAAATTTAAGCTTAGAATCAAATATTACACCAAGATCATGATCAACAACATTAAGAGGAGAGCTAGAAACAGAGTAGGAGAACATGAAAGGTGAGGTTTTACAGGTAAAAGACATTTTGTGACATTTCGCGATGTTCAAAATGAGAGCATTGGCGCAGCACCACGTCTGTAAGCTATTAAGGTCATATTGTAAACGCGTAAAGCGTAAGAGAGAAAACTTGGTAAAACTGCAAGCTTCCCCCTTTGTTGCACTTGTACAGGAGCCATGGGTTCCAGGCAGCAGGATGTACGGACTTGGCTCAATCAAGGGGGCAAGTATCACTGATGATGAAGGATCAAAAGTCTCAAGACTTCTATTCTGGCTTCCAATCTGCTATTACACTCATACAAATTCCAAACCGGGACCTGTCAACAGTCATCGTGCAGTACCAGGAAAATGGTAGCCTAAAACGCGCGATTTTTACCACTTTGATTTTAGCTCCTTACTCACGCCACCAACACATCAGGAGTTCAGTACGATGAATCCAAGAGACTCGAACTTCTGGTAGACTGCGATGCTAGGTGCCACACCAACTTGGGGGAGCAATCTCAAATGGTAGAACACCAACTGTGGCAGCTAGCATCGCACTCATAGACAGACTCTTTGATTTTATAACTACTGCAGAACTAATGGCATTATACATTGGTATTTCTCTCACCTTTATTACCCCTAACAGAAGGATCGTTATTGTTGTATGACAATGTTCATCTGTAATAGTTAGATCAATAATTGGACGGCACGTATAGGATGAGGTATCACTCTCCAACCACCGCTACTCGGTGTTCTCTTTAGTTACGAAGTCAATACCCGTGTCGGAGAGAATAAATCCAAGAAACACTGATTGGGGTACGTTCAGTTGACTTCTTGCAGAAAGAGCGGGTTCTAGTGGGAGAATAAAGTTGCCAAAGCCAATAGAATCCCGGTTAAGCAGTGAATAGAGAAATAATAGGTAGTTATGACGAAAACTGCCCGATCAAAAAGAATAAATGCAACAATATGGTTCTCTGGTGTAATCGAAAACTGCAGAAACTCAGGCACAATATCAGAAAATTTCTCAACCGTGCTTGTAAGAGCAACATTGAAGATGACTAGATTGCCTACAGAGACTCGCAAAGAACTTATAAAAATTTTGGGAGGACCGTTAAAAGGGAATCATTTAATTTGTTCTTTGAGGGTCTGGAAGGTCACAATAGACCCCAAGACTCTGCAAAGATCCTGGAAAAGTACCAATCAGCTAAGCTGTACTCTTTGAAACGTCCCGTTTGTGATTTTACTAAGTTGAAAACGGAGTTTCTATAGACATAATTTGAGACTCATTTTCCGGCGATTGAAACACAGAAGCCATCTGTGCCTCTGACTAAACCTCTTAATCTTCGCGCTACTAAGAAATGCTGGTTCACAGCTATATTTGTGGCTACCGGTGAAAAGGTCGGGGATGCAATCGTGTCCTTCATATCGCCCGGCCTGGATGGCATCAATTCGGTTATGCTAATGGTGGGAATTGACCACTTGGAAGCTGATTTTAAAAAATATTTTGGGCATGCTTCGTCAGCTTGGCGACATATTATGATAGTCCTTATATCTGAACCGGGAAGATGTGACTATCCAGATCCAAGGAACATTTGGCCAATCAGCTTAACCTCGTTTATACTGAAATTCCTGAAGAGATTTGTTGAACACAGGGGCGGCTCGTCGTTGTACGCAAAGGAAGCAGTGCTTCCCTTGCTAAATATTCCCTATAAAAGAAAAATAGCTTAACAATACATATTGAAATTCAAAGCAAATCAATTGATTTTTTATGAATTAGCATCCAACATCAATAAAAAAATTTACGAAACTCAAAACACTATTCATCTCACACACGAGATAGTTCTAACAGCCTAAGTGCCTTACAAGTAGTTTTACAGCAACGCGATCGGATATCTTGCGTTTGAGTGAAAACCTCAAGCAACTCGTACCATTGTAAGCCAGAACGCTCAGTTCATTGCAGCGTATTGAAATATGCTACACAGAACACTAAAGTGATCTTGCCTCAATGCACGTACCATGATGTGTGCATACACCTTATTGCAAGCATCACGCAATCGATGGTCGTAAACACTTTGCAATGAATGTTCCCGAATAGCAGCGCTGACGCTGCTCCGCTCACCGCGTCTTCCTGAGTAGAGAAAATCAAAAACCCCTCGCTTATTCAGCCGCTAAATGGCCCAGAAATATTTGTGAATAGACGCAGCATGATTTGTAGCGTACTCTGTTTGGTTTCTATTTCGCTACAGAACTTGGAGTTGGTATGTTTTGGGTGACTGAGTTTAGGATGTTATTTGTATGTACGAATACTGTAATGAATTCGTTGTTTAACATAAGATGTTATTTGTATGTTTCGTTTCTGTAATGGATTTATTACTGAGTTCAAGAGTTTAATGTTTGCTGTAGATTGAAATTCTTCTGATTTGTCTTTTTGTTTGTGCTGAAAGTGCGTAAGTTAGTATTGGAATGATTAAAGAAAGATAGTGGCATTTCACTTAAATAGTACAAGAGTATTAACGTTCGGCATACAACGTGAGGTTATTTCAACCCCAAATCTTAAAGTCATGAAGCTAATTTTATGGAAGAGGTATGAAAGTATTTTTTTAAATAAATGCTTTGTGTTTTATTATTGCTTGTTGCTACAAAGAATAAAAGAAATATTTGAGCACGTTCTGTTTAATATATGTATACACAGAATAGATAAAATGCTATATGAGGTAAATCTAACCCCACCTTGTATGAGTGAGGAATTATTTTCACGTTGTTTGCCGAAGGTTTAATTGATTTTGTCTTGAAAATTGAATTTCACCATAGAACATCTACTGCGGTATATTTTTCTCTTAGACTATTTGCATAGATAAAAGTATTTTATAGATTCGTGGTGTCCAGGACCACTAATTTTCACTTTTTAATTAAAAAAAAAATAGTTTCAATTTGCAATATCTTGCATTGCAATTTGTAATCTTGCATCATTTAAATATTACTGAGATTGATTGATGGTGATCATAATGAGTAGAAAAGTCCGTGAGTCAAACAATTGGAAATTGAATGCAACTTTTGATGCATTTGCTACTTGTTTGTTCTGGAAAACTATGCAAAAATATATCTGCGAAAATATATCTGCTTCCCCGAGTCTTAAAGACACGAGCCGCCACTGGTTGAACAACACATGAGGTCTGTTCCCGTACTACAATTAATTGCGATTAATTGCAATGAAGTCGTTTTTTGTACTCCGTTTTAGTACGCTTCATTGCAATTAATTGCAATTAATCGTAGTACGGGAACAGACCTATGTACACTAGGACACTTAAGCACTTGAGTGAAGAGCAACATTTGTATCAATCAACGTATAAAAATCATCCGGGTTTGCCTTTTATTCTCTGGTTTCCAGAGTTGAGGGAGTAATCTCAAATGGTTGGTATACAATGGAGGTATTTGTGAACATTGAAAGCTCATGGTGCGAACGATGACCTAGTTAAAGTGATACATGCCATGCTGTCCGAAGCTGGATCTGACTGCTACTTGGAAACGGAGGCGACAAATGGAAGCCCTCAAGAGTGTGTTCTTTCACCACTCTTGTAGAGTATACTTGTTTACTCTCTCTGAACGAATTGCAACATGAACAGCTTACGTGTAGGCTTATGCTGATGACATGGGCACACTAGCAGTCAGTGAGGATCTGAATGTGGAATCCAATGACGAACGCCATTGAAAGTTGGTGCTCGAGTTACTGCTTTTCAGTGAATCCTGCTAAGCGAGATTGGTTTGGTTTACCAGAAAAAGAAAACTGGAAGGACTATTGATATTACTCGACATTCAAATTCAGAGTGTGGCGTTGAACTCTGTCCATAGACTAAAGCTTTGGCTCGGATGTGGCGGGTATGGAAAAGAAAGTTTACTTTCCCATATGATTGATCTTTATGATTAAGAGATCGGTTGGTTGGAGGTACGAGTACAATGGGTCTTTTGGCCTGAGTGCTTAAAGGTGCCAAGTGCCTCTCCCCCAACACACACGCGACATTGCTCTAGGTATTGCAGCGATTTAACGTCAAAACCTGGTCCATACCAGATGGAGTTCAGCTGGAGGGCCTTTTATTCGTCCAGGAAAAGTTGATTTACTTCTTGGGACTGATCACTGGTTTGCGCCACTTTCCTAAAAACAGATTCAGTTAATATTCAGTTTTCCAGTGCTAAAAAATCGGGTTGGATTATAGGAGGGAAAAGTATTAGCCCAAGATTGACTTATGGACTAGATGAGTAAAAGATGTCCATTACTCCAGACAGAAAGATATATGTAAGCCTGAGTGTGGCTAGGTGTCTATTGAATGTAACAGACACCTGTGCAGACATGTTCCTAAATTTTATACTACAATTCAAATACTTACATCTGCAAACTGATGGAAACATATTCAAGCTTTTTATCAAAGTGAATCATTACTTACCCCAAATTAACTGGCGTACAAGACAGAACCCATTGCTTTTGAATTGTCCCGGGAAATGATGCAACAAAATGACTTCACTTGGACTAACAAAAGCATAATATCTCCGATTGTAGCTAGTATTCGGGTTTCATAGGCATTTTGGCTTGATTGTTCAATACGTCCTGGGACATATAGATATTTCTTCCTTTGAGCAGCTTACAATCGTATTCTCACGGCAAAATGTGCAGTTCGGAAATGAGTGGACCTATTGTCCTGGTTTAATATATTATGTGAAGACATATGAGCAGCGAATTCGGTAAAGATCTATGACTTAATAATCTCAAAGGAAAACCATGCTTCGAATAGTTTTCTTAATAACTAGATCATTAATATCCATAGTCCAAAAGAGCTTCTGTTTTTTTAATTTCGAATTTATGCCTCCTACTGTCCATGTGAAACGGGCGCTCATCAGAACACAAATCACACCAAACTCATCCAAATGTAGCTTCCTGTATCAGAAACCGAACTGGTTTATGCAAATCAAGTTTAATTTCGAGTCGATGTCCTATTCCTGTATCAAGTCCAAGTCCTCTTTTCGCTTCTTCGTCCAGTTACTCCGGTCAAACATCGTAGCGTTTCCTCATATGCAAACACATTGTTTGACTGTTGTTCTTCTATCGCACGACCACTTCCAATTTCAACGGCCCCCACAGAGGATATCAAAAAGACCCGGAGGAAGGTGGCTAGTCGGACGAGTATGAATAGCTTTTGCTAGAACGCATTGATAGCATTAGTGTGGAGGCCCACTACAAAACAAACTCATTCGGGACCAAGACCAGCAGTAGAAACTAAATTTTGTCCAATCCATCTCCCAATCGAAATTCTTTCAGTGAATACTGTGTCCTGTTCGATTTCTGAAAACTCACCTGTTTATCGAAATCCGGACATTGTTATTATCTGAAGAACATCTCGCTCGGTAGTCGTTATTGCTGGCTTGTTAGTTAAATAGGTCTGTCTTTTGCTGCCCGGCCGCAATCTATGCAGGTTCGCATCGCCGGAACAGGACTGTGCAGGCGTGGGAGTGCGATATTGATTGGTTGCTGCTTGATAGTTTCTCCTCCACACATTGGTATCGTTGGTCATTCTACCTTCTGTGATGTGGTTTTCTGCTTTACAAACTCTGCGGCACAAGCATGTGACAGTTTTGAAACTGAATTTAAGAGAAAGTCTTCATCCTGTTCAGCCTCTTGGAAACTATCCGAGCATGGAGCGAATGGTCGGAGGACGCAAAACTTGTGAATCCAAATCGAGTGTTAATTTCACTTGAACACAATTCCCATCATCGTGCGGAGGGAGGATTTGTTTTTGGGGTTTTGTCGAATGGAAATCGTTTAATTACATATTAAAGGTGCCTCGTTGTGAGTGACAAGGCAAGCGTATCAATGTCCGCAACTTGGGCCTAGTGTCGATGATTTAGTGATGTAATTTAGAATTGAGTTCGGGGGGAGCGATAGGATGACAATAATAAGTCTTTTGGTAAATTCATAGACTTGTTTAAATTGTAATTGAAAATTATGTAATGTAACTGGGCATATAGTTTTTTTTAAAAGGTATTCTTATGCTAACTTCGATACTTCAGCTCAAACGAATTGTTAATCGTTTTCAAATACTACCAAAAACGAATAAGTTTCGGTAAGAAAATTTCAAAAAAAAAAAAAAATATTCTTGGGTGAGGTATCCTAATTTCTGTATTGAAATTAAATAAGCTTTGACTGAAAATCGAAGAACAATAACAATTTTGAAATACAACTCTACACAACGGAAGCTATTATAGTTCCATATTTTTGACGTTATATAAATTTTAAAAATTTTATTTGAATGTATTTGTTTTTGCCAATCGTAAATATTAACGGTCAGCCAAACACTTTGACAAAAAAATAACAAAATATACTGCATTCTTCTGAGTTATATTAATTTGGTAGATAAATCTGGATTGCACTTATTAGTTACATATTGAAAATGATAATTTCTAGTATCATACTGAAACAACTTTGTGTATTAATAAATTATAAGAAAATTTATAATCATAGGAAGAGTTTTTACTTCAAAAATGAATTACAATCACTAATTGAAATAAACTAAATTTAAATCAGTTTATTTTAGCATAATTCCTTTTTGCGCCCAGCGTGGGCTAAGACGCAAGTTGCATGTTGCTTAATTTATATCATTCACCTTCCATATTTTGGTTAATTTTCCTAACTAGAGGCTAAAATTACGTGCTGTTTAAGAAGAAAATTATTTCCAAAGTATATATGTATGAAAGATCACCATATTTATGAAAAAACCATTGGCATAACATTATTTTGTGAATATTTTTGTAAAGTTTGGAAATATGAATGAAGATTTTCATTCAGAAAACTTTTGATACTTGTGGTACTTATGATACTTTTGAAAATTATTCGGAATGCTGCGAAAATGAATCAGAATATAATAAAAAGGTTAAAAGAATAATTTTAAATAGTTCAAAACAAAGCCATACCTCCTCTTCTGAGTTTTACCAAAACACTGCATACCACATTCCACCATTCCAATATCATAAATAAATTCTTTTGTAAACTGGTCGAAATTTCCCTCCAAATTACTCCATGCTGCCTCAACAAAATATCCCCGAAAATCATCCTGCGCACTGTAATCAGAACCGCTTCTCCACTTTGCAATTTGATTTCAATCTAGACACACACAAAAAATGGGAGTATGAAAAACACGTGGTCATGGTTCTTCTTACATACATAGCTTAAAACGTAATTTTCATACCGCTATTTCATACATATGCTCACTTGACTGCCCTACACGAGTAAGTACGTAGAATATTCATACAACTCATTTAAAAAATATGATCACAATTGAATAAAGAATTAATGCGATTTATTTACTATTTAAGTGTGATTTTGGAAATTCAAATTGATTTCTTTTTGTTGTTTTTATTTAAATGTTTTTTGTTCTGTTTTACAATTTTCTTTTGTTATATCAGTTGATAATCATTTGCTATAAAAAGTGTGTGCTTCGAGAGCGAACTGATTTTAAATGTGCCCAGTAATCACAGATATAGGAGAGAATGGATTAGAAATCGCAGCTGAGAAATTATCCAATTTTCGACTTCTGCTTATTAGTGTGAGAAGGAGATACGAATGTGTGTGACAAGCAAACTCGGCGTCAGGGGAGCATCGTTGATATAGAAAAAGATTGATTAATTATATGAACTTCTTGCATCTTTCTTTCATTTAATGTATGTGCATGTACATGTACGTGTCATGTAAGAGCAGTTATATCAGAAATAGGTCTGTTTCCGTACTACGATTTATCACCGCTTAGGATGACTTTATAATCACTATTGTTCTTCCAAAAACCGAAAACTGACACTTTTGGTTGTCAATTTTCAGGAAATGCAATGAGAGCGTTCCCGTACTTTCATGAATTTCCCCCACCACATGATTCAGGAAAATTCAGGACAATTCAGTGACTGAAAGTACCGGAACAGACCTATTATATAACAATGATATTAGTATATAACATTACTCGAGAATGAATCGTTAATTTCCCCTAAAAAACAATGATTTTTTTCAAACGTAAGTTATGAAAGAAAGAAATTGTCAGCTAGATTCTTGCTTAAGCTGATTCTTTAACTAATCTCCCGGATGTCCTTGGGATGTCCCGGATGTCCTAGATTGCAAATTGAAAAGAATTATTTTATTACAGTAAAATAGAAGTTCGACTTCAAAACAAAGCACTTACCTCAATTCATCCGAGTCGGTAAGACAACTGAAGCCATATTACATGGCTCATGGTACTATGTAATATAGCGTGTGGGGCCATAATTTCTGCGCCATGTAATTATGGCGCTGGGAGCCATGCCACATAGCTCAGGGTACTATGTACATAGTGTGTGGGACCATAAATGCTGCGCCACGTTACATAGGACCACGCGTTATGCAGATTCTGATATTATGGCGCTGGGAGGTCATATTGCATAGTTCAGAGTACTATGTACATAGCGTATGGGACCATAAATAATGCGCTATGTTACATAGCTCTGGGCGCCATGTGGATTTTTACATTTTTTCAAAATTCTAATGAGGAAAATATAGCTTTACCAAATTCAAAGCCCATGACTCGAAAATGAGTTGTCGTGTGATACTTTGTTACATTAAAATCAGCTCAATTTTCAGAATCAATAGGTTGATCTTAGTGCAAGGCAAGTCTGATAGATTTCAGTTGAAATTGGTTAAATATGTCTAAAAAATGCTAATGTCTAGAAATGCTAATGTTTAGGGCTATTTGTGTCTAAAAAATTGTAATTTTTGCGAGAGGTCACTTAAAAATCTATCGCTCCTATAACTTTCGATGCAGTCATCGGATCAAAGAGACTTGATAGATAGATAGCTTCAGGATTGCTTGCATATTCTTCAAACACTACACATGCTTATTTTCAATAGACTTTAATACACCCTGCAAATATCGCAATGATCTATTTTCTTGTCAGAGGTTATCGCAAATTGAAATTTGAAAGCAGTTTTAGGTCTAGTTCTAGACATTCAGCACCCAGATCAGGCTCAACATTTTCAAATTGTTATCATAACCAAGTTTAAAGCACTATGAATTTTCATTCTGTTTATTTGTTTTTTTTTTTCGAATTTCTTCTTTCCATGGAATTGAAGCGATTTTCTTCGAAAACCAGTTGAAACAATTTTTCTGCTTTTCTTCAGCAACAGTTCAATTTTCGTCTATCAGTTCGTTGATATTTTCTGGAAAAAAAAACAGTAATATATTTACATCAACATTATGAAAATAAATTGCATAGACATCTCGTAAATTAAATAATATTCATTTCCATCAATTTTATTGTTTTAAATACATACATGTATAAAGATTTTTCAGTACAATGCGTACTAAAGTCATGTCGAAATAATTCGGAAAATTTCTTCGACCTACAGCTATTAATATTTTCCGAAAAATGAACTTTTTTCGCTCCATTTTCTTTATATTTTTAAATACTTTTTAGTCTAATTAGCAAGTAATACCGGAGGCAATTTCGAACTATTAATCTGATCCTGGGTTCGATTTCAGAAGTGTCCCAATTACAAAACGATATTGTTTTTTAGAGATTGGATATGCTGTGAAGCTATGGTTCAATTATTCAACTTGTCCAATCCTACAATGTCCCAATTTAAGTGTTTTTGAGGTGAAAGAAGCCAGTCCCAAACGATTTCTATAACAAGACGACTTTAATTTTTAGACGAAATGGCTATTTGAAACTAAAAAATGTATTCAATGGTTTTGCTAAATTAATGAAAAAAATTATTTACTGAAACGATATCATAATTCTCTCTGTTCGTTATTAGATGCAGAAGCAATGTCATCATAGATAGCTGTTAAAAATATTTTTTTTCAAATAATTTTTTAAAATATTGTAACAAGTATATTTCAATGCCAGAATTTACTACCTATGACTCATATTCACAAACAAATTCTTTCATTTTCAACTAACCATCTGGAAAATATACTTTCATCAGCCAATAAATTATCCAACCTATTAACCTCTTAATCCTGCCATTAATTCCATCATCGTAAGCATCCACCCACAGCAATTCAGGTTTCACACAACTTAATGCTGTGCAGTTAAATTTCACTCGTATAAAGCCAGCAGATCAGTCAATCAAAAGCAGCAGCTCAAGAAATTCACACAATACGAAGACCCAACAACCTATGACTTGTGACTTTTTCTCGGAAAACGATGACTTAAGCTATTGTGAATGATATGATGTAGGAGTTTATAAGTGTTTGGGAAACCAGTGGAGGGACCACTGAGAGCTCACGGGATGATTAAGTCAAGAACGAAATGCCATGAAGTTGTAAGGAATCAAGACTGAGTCATAATGTGTGGTTTTGAAAAAAGAAGCATGTGGAATGCTTGTGGAATTGAATTGTATCTGTGATGGAAAGTGAGTTTTTGTTATTTTTCCAGATTGACGAAGAGATGTGTTGAGGTTTGTTGAAATTACGACAGAAAAAAAATAAAGTTGCTTCTATTACAAAACTGATTGAGATTCCGTTGATTTATTATGACTAATGAGCATTCAATTACTAAGATTTTTATTAAAATATAATTTAAATTTGGTACATTGAGAGTATTATTATTAATTTTGGTGTCTACAGCAAATGCGCCCAACGTGGGCAGATATGGTGTTTTTTTTTTCTCATCAGGCTTTCGTTTCATTTTTCAATTTTTCTCGCATTTTATAATGTAAATATGCGAAAGAAGTTCAAGAAAAGGAGCGCAGAAAAACATTCAATCAAAAAGTCACTAAAAGCTTATACGAACAATTAATAAGTATTTGAAATACGAACTAAAAACTTTTCATTTTCAAATTACCATTCCGACAAACACTCAACGCAAGAAATTTCCCCACAATCATGATAACTATATCTTACTACCAAACTTCGAGCCAACTGGCACGATTCCACTTTATTTTCCTTCTCGAATTGTGTCCATATTGTTGGTGTTACTATTACCCCGTCTGCTTGCGTCAGTTCACAGCCAGTAGGGAAAACGTTGAAACACATCATCATATAGCAAGTCAGGCAACCAAATCAACCATCGTATGTACACATAGTAGCAACGTCAGCAGCAGTGAAAATAAATTCAAGGATACGGAAAATTACCTTTGGGTAATTGAAATAACTTTCCTGATAGCAATTTGCTATTCTCGAAACGTTGCCCTCGATAGTTTGCAAGTCAAGAAATCGAGACGAGGACACATCACTAACAACTCCAACGACGATTGAGTGAATAAGTTGTGGTGAGTCTTCGATTCAAATTGCTATCGCAATTGCTAGTGGATACTCGTACATGTGTAAGTATGATACATTGAAAACTATGTAAGGACTGTGTCAAATCGATTTGAGAGCACAATTTCGGAACTGGATCAAAACTGAAAACAATAAAATGGTGTTGACTGGTATGAAACCTAGCCTCAAAGAATAAGTCAGTCGTTCAACCGAGAGTCTTAAGTTGGTAGTCGTGCAAATGAAGTTGTATGTCTCTTGTGTACTAAAAAAAATTTAATGTTGAAGCTGACCCTTTCTACGATCAACGATAATGCCTAGCTATAAACCCAATCTAATAAGATGACTGTGTATTAACCCGTTGACACCATTCAGTTTAGGAAATGTGATTTTGTTTTTGCTCAGACCTAAAGCTAATAATAAATAAAATATCAAGCTATTTAAAAAACTTAAAGCTATGGTCTTGAAGTCAACTGAAAATCGATTCCATAATCTGATATCATCTTCTCTTCTGTTTCCACCAGCGACAAGATTAAACTATAAGCAAACTAGTACTTTCAAAAAACTTTCATAACTTTTGACCCAACGACGACAAACTCACTTTCTCTTAAAACATTTAAATACATTTTCAGATGCACTCAACCAAACTGACCCGGACAACGCGCTACCGACCCAACCAGATTGACTTCATCGCGATAATCGGCTTTTTTATGGCTTTGTTTTTCGTTTTCATTCTCTCTTTTATCCTTTCGAAAGGATTTTTACTAACTATACCAATCTTTTTCGATTTCTCCTCATTTTCCATCTTTGGTTTGACGTGCTGCAAACAAGAGCAAGGACTTTGGTTTTGACTTTCGTTCATTTTAACCGTTTTCTGGCATCTTTTCACTTTGCAATTTCCATGGATTGGTGCGAATTTATCACGCACCGTTTTTGTTGTTGCTGTCATCCTTAACCGTCGTCATTGCTTGTTAGCTTTAATGGTGCGAACAGTTTCGGACTTTCGATTTGAAGAGACGTTTGCTTTACGATGTTCCAAATGAACATAAAATTTTATTAACAATATGTGGGAAGAGAAAAAACTGGTGAAGCTAGCGATAGTCGTTTGACTTTGGTAGGTTTTTTGGTGGGCTGTATTGACTATTGTGGTTGGGGAGGGATGTTTGCGGTAAGCAGACAGGCAAGCAAGGCAATTATTGAAATAGGACCTGCTTTTTTATGTGCTTTGCATGCTGTAGCCTTATTGAAACGTCGAAGAAAGGAAGGTAAATTCCATGCTATTTCGGGTCATTTTCGTTGAGTTTTGCAGAATTTGAAGTGATTTAAGTAGAATTTATAAATTAAATTTACGCTAGAATAATTGATCTGAAAAGACAAGCACATCAGTTAATTGTTTAACCTTTTTTTGGTTTGATATGATCTTAAAATGTTTATTTTTTTAATGGTAAATTGTATAAAAAATTGATTATTTTGTTTATATTGTTTGATGAATTGTTTTTTTATAGTCTGCTTTCAAGCAAAAAATTTCTAGTTCTTGAACATGATTGGGATTTCAACTACAAGCTGGCGCGCAGCAATTGTCTTATTTGGGAATGGAAAAAATATAAAATATTTCAAAAACTAAATCATTTAAAATTATGAGCATTTAAAAAGTTTGTTGGGCAGTGCTTGTTTGTTGCTGCAATGGCTCCAGGACTCGGGAACGATTGCTATAGAAGCCCCTTGATTTGATGATGCTATGATTGATGTCAAGAGCAACTGTTTGTTTTTGAGTACAGTGTCTGACAGATTTTTCGGTGCTGTGATGGTTTTCTGCGGTCCTATTTTTATCGATGCGGCATTTTTGTTGTCCTGAATGCATTCAGTCATGACATATCGAACTTTGCGAAGAAGTAAGATCGCGGGGGAAAGAGACTGAGACTGAATCGGATGGGAATACAAATCTTCCAACCATCCCCCCTTCTTAGTAACTAGCCATGGGAAACTCTGGAGCTTTTTGCGAATTGACGAATTCCTTTCAACTTCTGCTCCGCCACGTACTTGAGATCCACTAGCTGGCAACTAGGGCTCATCAAAGTAGCGCTATCTGGTTTCACTCAGCGCCGAATAGTCAACAAGGAGATGTTGACTTGTTTCTGAGACTACCGGTTCTTGAAACTTCCTACAACTGCAAATAGCTAAGAGTCACAGTCTCATGGCATGTGACAATGGTTCCAACAAAACAGTGAAAATCATTCCGGATTAATGCCAGTAAGCATTTATCAACTGCTAGATTGTTTGCGCAGATCAAAGTTAGAGTCGATCAAGCACCTAACCGTTTAGATAGGAATTGGGATGTATGTCGATCCAATCTGAGGGAATACTGGCTCTATGCTTGGCTAATGCATCTGCTTTTTCATTCCCACTAAGGCCCTTAAAGCCGGGAGCTCTGTTCAAGGCCTGAATATATTCGAGTTCGATTTATCTGTGGGAGATATCAACGCTTTAACCTCTGTTTGACTGTCTATGAAAATATTGATCCTGGTATCTGTAGCATCCTTGACGTTTGTTGATACTGTGGCTTGTCGTATTGTAAAGATTTCCGTCTGCCAAAAACTACACTGATTACGAAGCTTGAAGGCGGCTTCTATATTATGGCCTGCAGTCGTGGAATCGAGTTTTTGCAGCAAAGCTTCTAGAAAAAAGGTCACGGCAGGCAGTTAGGACACCTGTAGTACAGAGAGTCCCCAATCGCTGAACTCGGCTCGCCATGTCAGAACAGGTAGTTTTATCCATTTCCGACCACCAAACCAGATAGCCGTTCGCCAGGATGAACTTTGCTATCGCCGGGCAGATCCAGTGCACTAGAGCTGGGCATTGTTTTTGATGTTTTTGCTTGCCCTTACTCTTTCCTCTAGGCTAACCTTTTAGGTGAGCTAGCTGCTCAGAATAACACCAAAGAACTTTGTTTGTGACTTGAGATTTAATAAAGCGTTGTTAAATCTAATTGGGTATTTTTCAGGAATCTTGTATTTTCTTATGAAGAATATAAGATCGGGTTTATTGCAGTTGATACCAATGCGTACTTTTTTGCCTATACATTAACGCGCCCCAGAGCTTACTCCATAAGCTGGTCAAGGGTATACGGGAACCTAACTGAGACTACGATCGCAGCGTCATCGGCATAGGCCGAAACCACAAGTCTCTTGCCGACCAACTATCTTCAAATTGTTGTTAACCAGGTTCCACAGGAGTGGAAGTAGAACCCCCCATCGGTGTACCTCTGCGAACGGTCCTTTGATTTGGGCTCCCACCCTTTCCACTGAAATACTCCTTTTCTTAAGCATGCTTTTTATCCACCAGTAAGTACGAGGAGTGGTTGATAAGTTCGCGGCCTACGGTACTTAATGGATGAAAAGTATAGTTTTATGTTTTTTACGTTTTATTGTAATCCTCCTCCAGTGAAATACGCTTTTCACATCGTGAATATAATCCCTTTACACCCCTGAAAAAATATTCTTTCGATTACTATTTAAAATAGTTTTCTACGGGCGCCTTTATCTCACTGTCATTCGAAAATCTTTGTCCCCGTTCTAAATTTGAAAAACTCCTGTTTTGAATTTGAAAAAAGGAAAAAGTCACTAAGATCCTTGTCCGGACGGAAAGATAAGTGGTCGATTTCTGTGAATCCCGTAGCTTCTAAGGCATCCCTCGCAACCCGAGCCATGTGAAAAAGCGCGTTGTCTTGTAGAAACAGCATTCCACGCGCCAACTTGCCACGTCTCTTCTGTACGACTGCCTCACGTGCCTGGCGCAGTAAATTAGTTGAATACTGGCCATTTATTGTAGTCCTTTTAGGCAAGTAATCAATTAATAAAGTTATCTCGATATCCCAGAAAATTGTAGCCATAATTTTCGACGCCGACTTTTCCACATTGAATTTCTTTGGTGGTCTTTCTCGCTTTTTAAGTGTTAATGAACAAAATAAAACAGACGTGTTTTTTATACTAATAATGGGACACACAATTAGTACTAGCAGTAATGAGATGATGAGTCATTGCTTAGTAACTTAGGTCGCTCGGCGTCGCAAGGTGGATGGTGGTTGCGCAGAGGCTTTCTAGAATGGAAGCTGTAAGCAAATTTTCGAAGGCACATTCAATGCCCAAAAACATTTCCAAAACTTATTATTTGGTATGGAATGACTCTATAGAATAGAGACTCATCTGCACAGGTTTTCTTTTAGTGGACACGTTTATTGCTCTCGATAGCATTTGAGATCTCTGTCCCTCCTTAATGCAGAAATCTAAAAGATTTTCAAATATTTTGAAGAGAAATGAAATTAGGCTGATTACAGGTATGTGACTTAGCACTAACCAACCTTTATAAATTGGTTTAGCCTAGGATATGATTGGCGTTCCTGTCCTCTGGAGCATAGCAGGCAGAATTCTATCTGAGCCTGGAGACTGGAATTTAGTTTCTACCGGGCCACAACTAAGCCTATTTCTTCTGGATCATGAAGGCCTAACACCTGCTTATCAATGGGTGCGGCATCGGCGTAATACAATCAGCCCCGTAAGTATCTACAAGAATCTTAAACATTTTTGAGCTGTTGCATGCCCAGTCCTGAATTGAAGTTGTGATAAGGAAAGATAGGCTTCGTGCAGCAAGCTGCTTCTTAAGTCTCGCCGGTCCCATCATTCCCTGCAACCAATCTAATGTGTCAATGCCTTGTCGGTCAGTCTTCTAATGTATCCATGATCAAAGAATGATGGCCCCTCAAGGATCCTCCAGTTGTTTTCTATCAATATTTTGCTGACCCCATTATGCAGAGTGATGTTTAGCACGTTTTTGCTGAGAGGTTCTCTATAAGTACGTGCATTTCTCCATTTGCTAAGACTAAACAACTAAACAACTACTAATAACAAAAGTGAGCAGATACTCCTCTCCCTCGTTGATGTCGTGCCCAAAATGGTATGATATGCGTTACTTTCCACTCCAATGAACAGCAATTTCTTTATCCTGAGCGACTCTGTCGCAAATTTTTTCACCTTCTGCGACTGAACAGCTTTCGTCTTTTGCTATATAGGTGGATGCTTGGATTATTGTGACCTTCACATTTCACGTCGGTTCATGCAGACCATCCATACTGAAGTAATAAAGAATATCCGTGTCGATATCCTTCCTCATCAGCATGATCGTTTTTATTTTAGTTTCTGCAATGGGGAAGATAATATTAAAATACCGTTACTTCAGTTTAGCAACCCAGCCTTTCGCAGAAATCCAAGGCTCCTGAGCTAGTGCCAGGTTAAACTTACCTCCGTAAAGAGTTACAATGGCTCGGTCGATCTTCTGTGATGTTGATTAATCTGAAAGATTTTCAGCGTTGGTCGTGGCATCTTTCCTAGCCTGTGACTCAATCAGCTGCTGAGTGGTAACTGTTTGCTAAAAAAATAGGAAATTTAGTGAGGGATTTCTGTTTATGACAAATTTTTTTTGAAAAATGTTTAATTGACCGCGCTGACAATACATAAAAGTTATCATTGGTTCACATTTTTTTTCTTTTAAAAAAAAAAAACTTTTCCAAGAGAGTCCATGGTTTGTCAGATAGACGTTGTGCAAAGCGGAGCTACAGGAGTGTCCATCAAAAACCAGATAGACCTGTCTCTTGTAAGCATCAATATACCCTGTAAATTACGTAATAGTTTGATGACTTTGTCGGATGTTATCGCAATTCAAAATTTGATAAATATTCTTTGCCAATTTTTAAGAAATTTTAGTTTTTTGAATCAAATCTAACTTAAACACATGTCCGAATTTTATTTCGTAGACTTGGTTTTTCCCCCCATTATTACCTAAAATATTACTCAAATGCCCGCCGACGCCAAAAAGTCAAAGGTAACTAAATTTTGGTGATTCCTGAACCTATTCCAGATAAATATCAATGGATCCTGAAAACTTCAGGTTAGATTTAACCTTAGCTAAGCCTTTGGCATATCATAGTTAGACTCAATTTCTGTTTTTTTTTTTAGAAAATTTGGTAATGTTGTTGAAGTACATTATCAATATTTCATTTTCAACCCTCTTAATTTCTCCACCTTTTTATTGGAATAACACGTATTCCCACTATATTCCACTTTGCAAAAATAAGTGCGAAAAATTAATCAAAATTTTGCAATTCTTCGAAAAATTCAATTTGCTGTCCACGAATCGCCCAGCATTTTTGCATATGACAAACAACAAATCTGTACTGCGAGTAAGTAAATTCTACCACCATCATTATTACCATAAGAAGTATCACTTACCAAGTACACATACTGCTTTTTTATATAAAAATATATCACCCACAACTTGCTTTGCATAAAAAATATCAATTGTCTCTCGTTGGGGCTGAAAAAAATAATGCTCGTGCACGTATCGAACTGAGAATGTGTCACCGTTATGTCCGCGAAGAAAAAATCTCATCTCGTCCCTTGTGGGACATTCAAAGAGAGAATATTAAAATACTGGTGGCAACGATGGTACTATCATAACGGGCACGGAATGATGATGGTGATGATGAAAATGGTATGGCTGCTGAATTAAGACGACTGTAAGAAAATCGGTTAGATTCGCATGTGCACAGCTGATGCCAACTGTTTTCTTAAAATATTTACACAAGACGACTTAGTGGGCTAGCTGGCTGGCTGGTGAGAATCATGGCAGATGATGATGATAGAGATTTAGATGGACTTCGTGAGGTCGAGATTTTATTTTGCAAGAAGAACTGTTGAACAAGGAGAGAATAAAATATGACGTTAGTCCCGCATTACCCTCTTTTAAAATGGAAAGTAATACGAGAGAGTTAAATAAACATTACTAAGGAACCTATATTTATTATTTGGAAACTGATTGAAAAATCTAATAATCTCACTAATTAAGATTATGCTTTCAGTGCAATCAATGCAAGATTGTTATTGTGTGGTTGCATTGAAAATTATGGTTTAAGGATGACCGCTTCATTCCAGAAAGTCAGGTCATTTTCCTGGAATTCGTGTAACTTTCTGAAGCCATTAAAATCTTAAGTATCGTTTAAATGTATTCAGTCCTATAAGAAATATTGAAGTGTGGCCACGAAAACTTTGAAAGTATGGTTTGCTCTCTACTGCGAGTTTAAATTAGGAATAAATGGAATTGCTTTTGGAGACAATGTGGAGCCAGAACGCAAAGCTCAACGACGGTTTGCTTAATTCCGCTCCGACATTTTTTGGCCTTTCAGAATTTTAAATTAAATATTTAATTTTGAAAAAAAAAATGCAGGGCCGTAAATAAATCTGAAGTAATAGTCTCATATATATTGTTCTGTTTCGCTATTGTAAATTTTTTATAGTAATTTCTATTTATTTTATTGAATTTTGAAATTATAATGGTATTAATGCATTTACTTAAAGTTTATTTAAAGTTACAAGAGTCATATTGAATGAAGTTATTTCCTAGAATAAACAAACAAATTTATAAATCTGGGAAATAACGGTAAATCATGTTTCAAATTTTTAAGTTCATTTTCAATATAAACTCATAATTCAATTTTCCACCACAACTTTTAATTATGCAACTACCTGACTACAAACATCTTCTCCATAAAGGCCCCGTTTGTTCGTGTTAAAGCAATAAACTACAATAATTTAAAACTGTTATATTTAAATGAAAAACCAACAGTGCTACGAAAATCACGTGAACTTCGTAGATACTCATTAGCCAGAATCCAATTCAACCATATCAACACATTTCCATGAGCTCACCTCAATTCATTTTATTTACACATACCAAATTTGTTTTAGACTGACTTTTGTATCTTTCTTTCACAAAAATACCGTTTTCATACGAAAAACTCCTACTGGGAATTTGAATTGAGTTAGTTGATTTAGTTTTTTTTTCAGTTTGTTCCTTCTTCCTCTTCGCCTGATGACAGAAAAGGTGCAACTTGCATGGTAGCTGGGATATTTGGTTGACTCTTTCAGTGACGATTCAGTGAGCACAGCATTTGTTGACGGTTATTGTTGAGAAGAGGATTGTAAATATGCTTAAAACATAAGAACACTTTTTGCCATGCATTATGCTTGTTGAGTGGGTTCTGTGGAAAAATAAAAATTGTGGAAAAACTCTGTTTGTCGTTGAATGCTAAGGAACAGAAAGATGGAGTTTAACGGTATTTGGCCTCAATGAAAATGTATTCAAATAGAAAAATAAATAGAAATAAGCCAGAAAAAATCCTTTGGAGCAATCAAAAGAAGCAAATTAGAGGCTTGAAAATTGGACATCAATTGTTCAAGCCTATAATTTTTTTTTCTGGCTAAAAAACAAAATGTTTTCAAATCATCTGCTTAATATAACATCATAGCATTTCAAAGTAATTAGTCAACAGGCAAGGAATTTCTCATGATCGCCAGACTAATTTTTTAGGGGGAACTCAATCTACACCTACTTACTTGACAAAATTGGTGTATTAGTGGTAACGTATTACAAGAGACAAATAGTATATATTTTTTTTATATTTTAAATTCAAATATTACGGTAATCGAATGAGGGGGTCACTAAGCTTAATTTTAGTGAGCAGGGCGTTAAAACAAAAGCAGCCAAAGCGTAAATTAGACACGGAGATCTGGTCGTCGACTTGCTTACAGATATGCGATATCTGCGACCAAATTCGTTGTCTGTAGGCTAGTCTCATATCTAGTTTGTTCACAAATATCGCAAGTCTTCAACCAAGTCGGCAACCAGATCTCCGTGTCTGTGGGCCGTTTAACTATCAGATGGATATTTGGGAGCCCGTTGTTAAGCCATTGACCCAAACGTTATTCTCGATCTTCCATTACAGTCCGTTTTTGGTTCTGTCTGTTAAAAAACTTGTCGTTAATTTCACAACTAATTTGACAATCTGGTCCCTTAGAGAATCAGACAAGTGTTGACTCCTAATTTAAGAGTGAACTGTATGTCGGACATAGGATTAAACATGATACAATGAAAACAAGGTAATCCATTGCACATATCGCTCACTATCCCATTCTCGCGCTGGTGACAACTGTGAGTGATTTGCCTTTAAGCCAATGTAAAATTGGGCATCTTCAAGGAGGGCGTTTGGGGTGTTAATGGAGCGATATTTCGATTTTGATGATCAGGTTTGAATGGTTGGTCTTTAAATGTCCTAGAAACCCGCAAGGAAAAAACTGTTGTACAAAGCACAATGATGAAAAACTCAATAGCTTATATTTCCGGAGAAGATATTGAATACACTCACGACAACGAATAATTTAGAGTGTTCTTATGGGGACGATGCTAGTTGTATGTACGTGCGATGTTGGGTTGCAGATTCATGCAGCCCGATAAAGTAATACAGACAAATATGTACTGAGAAACTATGATGTAATTGGTAATGCTGTTAATTGCGGTTCTTTGTGAGCTGCGTTTTGAAAATATCGGCACAGTTAGAAACAAGATTTGTATTGTGTTATTAACTCCGCACAATATGGAAATGCATTATCGACATAGAAATTTCGCTCAAAATAGCGAAAATTTCGATCTGGAAAGCGGTCCAGTGCGAAATTTCGCAATGGACTGCGAAAATTTCGCAATAGACTGCGAAAATTTCGCAATGGACTGTGAAAATTTCGCAATGGACTGCGAAAATTTCGCAATGGGCTGCGAAAATTTCGCAATGGACTGCTAAAATTTCGCAAGGGACTGCGAAAATTTCGCAATGGATTGCGAAAATTTCGTATTGGACTGCGAAAATTTCGCAAGGGACTGCGAAAATTTCGCACTGGACTGCGAAAATTTCGCAAGGGACTGCGAAAGTCTCGCAATTCGAAATTTCGCAATGGACTGCGAAAATTTCGCAATGGACTGCGAAAATTTCGCATTGGACTGCGAAAATTTCGCATGTATTATGCTGCCCTGATTTGCATTAACGTTCTTTTTACATTTTTGTCATTTTTGAGTTAACAACGCATTCAAAAACTACATACTCTATCACATCATTCTACAATATATGAATAACATATCTTTTATGCAATCATGTTAAAATCATTTCTCTTTCTCGTGAAAGGCTATTTTCGAAGAGCTGTTAATTGTTTTAACACTTAGTTCGTAGGTGGTCATCTAGGTGGTCGTGTTCGTAAGGATGATATACGCCGAAACCAACACAAACTCGAAAAAATCCGTGTACATTTTGATGGCGGTGGCTTCTGTTTGTTGTAATACACCGTTATGTTCGATTAAGGAGCTATGTAGTGGAAATCGAATTTAACTATTGTTGAAAAAATAAATTGGTACCAGTGATTTATGTATAAGAGGGATTATTTGAAAGGGATATTTTTTTATTTATATTTAAATAAATAAATAAAAGCTATTTATTCTATAACAAAATGTACCTTCAATTTCGGTTACAGTACAGTTACAATCACCTTTCGATTTCGTCGAAATAACGAAATGAATAATAAATCAAGCCCGAAAATGAGATTTCCCGATAATTTATTTCCCTTTGGAAATTCGTTTCATTGGATAAAGTGTCAAACTGTTCACAGAAACCACTAGCCCAGGATTGCGAAGAGAGACCGGAGGATCGTGACGGGAAGTGATATTCAGACAGACGTGCTTGGAATATTGGTTTCAAGAGTGATAATTAATTTTAGCCTCATCGAATGAACCAGATGTTTGTGTAGTCAAATGATGATTGGGTTAACAAGAATGAAATGAGCTTAGGTCTTGAATAATATGGTTTTGGAGCAGAAGAGAAGGATTGGTATGAAAATTTTTGATTGTCAGATACGTGATCAGTGGTAGAGGAACTAAGGGATATGGATTATTTGCTTGTAATGCACTATTTATGGCTGAATAGGTGCAACAGAGACATTCATCATAAAAAAATGGATAGTGAAAATAAGCCCAAAAGGAGTATAAAGCTATTTTATTGAGATATTTTAAGTTATTTGGAGTATATAATTCCTAAAACTTCCTTTTTGTGGTGCACAGTATAATAAAATTTTAATATCGTCAAACGGGTCTAATTTTTGCCAGCAGTCCTTATCTAGCGCCATCGATTGAATAGTTTTGCCATCTCGCCCATTGTTGATTTGAATTTTCCATTTTCAAAATTTCATTTTCTAAACACATCTTTTATTACCTGCATTCAAATAAAACTGCAATATTTTCTCCATTCACACAAGCTATTACATATGCATCCACCCAATTACAGACATTTTCCACGCTTCTTCCTCGAAATAAAATACATTTGACGCGAAAATCTTGGCAGTTATCTAGCGTACAAAAAAATTCCACTGGACTCCACGGGGACTCATTGTAACTGGACTCTTTGGCAAATATTTGGGATCACGAGGTTCACCCTGAAACGCAACCGAACCATCCACAGGGCCTGAAACAGTTTATATCCTTTCCCTGAAATTTCTTACATTTTGTTCGTCATTCGACACATTCTTTCTATCTTCTCACCATCACTATCGTTACCAGCAACAACAACACAAACGATTTCTTCAAAACGCAGAGGTTTTTCTGCTACCTTCAATGACTTTTCGCTACAAAACGAGACGAGACAAATCTAAGGGAAGGATATGGCTTGTTTAACTCGGCCTCGAGCTGAACGAGTCTCCTGGGAAAATGAGTTTTATGCAATCAGCACGAGCCCAACGTAGAATCAAATTTAAGTGCTATCGTTACAACACTATCGTGCCTGTGTTGACTAGGATTTTTATTTGTTTTGCTTTATTTTTGGGATTTTTTTCGTGTCGTCTTCGGTTCGAAGGATGTTTGTATGAAGCTTCTTGTTTTAGAAATCTGGACTGGGTCATGAAACCTGAACAAAGACCTGGTGATATGAAAGCTCGAGTGGAAGTAGACGGATAGTGATACTAAGGAAAAATGTAAGATTTCATTTGAATAGTGTAGCTTGACGTGAAACGGTAGCCAGAAAAGCATACATTTGAGTTCGGTTGGTTAAAGTTAGAGTGAATGGTTATGAATGTTTAATTTTAGCCTGGATGTTTGGTGTGATGTGTAAATTTTAGGTTTTATGGTCGCAGGTAGTTTTCGAGAGATGAATTTAATGCGGTGCTAGATCTTCGGGAAATGTTCTTAAGAAAAAGTGAATAGTTTCTTAAAATTCCAAAAATTGCAAGTGGTTGCCCACACTGGGCGCCAGAGTAAACAGCAGTAAAATAAGCTCTATAGTAAATGTTTTGTATAAAAATACATATATACTGTATATTGAAGCAAGTTGGAAACAAGTTCATAAAAATTTAATGCGAGATCAATGAAAAATTAGGCATTTTAATTCAATTCGAAATGTGTATGTGAACATTTGAACTGAATGATGATTGAAAATAAATCTTAATTGTGTTTCATTGGAGCATCAATATTGAAGTAAAAACGTGTTTTTGCTTTTCCGAAAATTGAAGTATTTGTAATATTTTTATTTTTATTATTAGTGCGACTTAGCAAATTAACTTTGCATAAGGAGCTAAAAAAGATTCTTTGGTCAACTTCTCGAAGTTTTATTCCTGTAAGTGTATCCTCTTTGTTCGTTAGTTGAACGCTTCCACTTAACCTGTTACCCATCCATATTCATTTTGACTCATTAGTAACCCTCTATTCGGAATCCTTTAATACAAAGTCTTTACAGGCTATGCATGATTCAATAAATTCATCTATTCACTTCCACAAAGCGATGTATCATTATCGTGAGCCTAATGAATATTTCATTAATTCAAACTGTCCGCATTTTAGAATAACTCATAGTGGAATACAACACACTGGTCTTAGTGCTATGTAGCAAACAACAGTATCATAGCAAGATCCTTCATTGCCTTCGTCAGACATATTTTTCTGAGGAAAGTTGAGTCTTGTGGAAAATAATTGGTATGGTTTACATGTATTTTACATTTGACGATTAATAATTCATAGACTGAATGCAAGTGAAGCGATATGGTAAATTGTAGTGTTCATTAAATTGTTGAAATAATTATCATACTAATCATTGTTCTGGTTTGAGATGCGTTGAGATTGCTTGTGGTAGGGTATTTAAAAAACCATGAGTTTAGTGCTGCAATAATCTGCATTTTAACATGGAGTGTTAGTGATTATTACTGATATAATAAGTTTAGTATATAGATACTTAAGTTTGGTGGGTCATTCAATAACAAAGATAAGAACGAAATTGTTTTTAATCTCGAAGCAGATCCGGAACGACAAAACCAGCTGCGGCAAGATTTGCAGACAATCTAGAGGCAATTTGAACAAATTGTTACCGAATCACAATTTCAAAGAATCTGTTTGAGTCATCCTCAACACTTTCTAGAAGGGTCGAAAAGAAATAAAAACAAAAGTTCAAACAAAACCAAAACGGCAAAGAATAATTCATACACAAAAAAGAGAGCCAGAAAAACTAGTGACTCTTAAACTGATGAAGAAGATGACCTTTTAGTCTTTTGGATTTGGAACTAAAAACTACGTAGAATGTGAAAAATTTCCGATGCTTCCCTACCAAAGCCAGTGAAAGCATTACTATCTCTCTTAATGTTGCACCGCCTAAGTTGAGATCCAGTCCAACCAAATGAAACACATATGCACAATAAAGTCCCGATATGGTACTACAAATATAATTCCCCCTCAGCGATTGTAGTCCGGAAATCCTTTGCTTTCTTTATTAAATAGCATTATCCCCTGTGAATCGACGAAGTACAGATCAGTCGGATCTGTAAGGAAGAGTATCCTGAGAGAAGCTATTCTCCTCCTTGGCAAAGCGGGTATTGACACATACGATAGAGGACGGAATCCTTTTTATTTTCCGAGTCTCAACTCAAACATAAATCTTTGAACCCAATGCCCTTTTATAGGACAATGGCCCATAAAAAGCGCCAGCGAACATCGAAAAGCATTATGAGTTAAAACAGCTGCCTGATGCAACGTGTGCTTAAAGAGATCCAGAACTATAATAGGATTGCACAGGATGATTCTCCAGCCCAGAACTTTTTAGTGATTTTAAGGTATTTTTGCCTTATTGCTAATTTGATTGATGACATCGCTTTTCCTATAGAAAAAAAGGAGCATGATATCTCAGGCAGTAAGATGCTAGGCCATTTCAGTTTATCAGCTTTATAATTGCTTGAAATACATCTACGTGCAGGGACCCAAATTGGTTGCACTGCCGAATGCGCCATCGATTCCTTAAGAGATGTGCGGACTTCAGGAACAATTCTGAGCACTGTAGTATAGATATCAAGAGAGCAAGTGTAGTTAAATATTTTCCTGACGGTGATAAGGCTATGTTGTCCACATAATTAACTACTTCGCAGCCAAAATGGTAAAACTTCATTAGGAAAGTATTTATTGTGATGATTCCCAACTCTAAAAAACGACAAAAATTTTAAGTTTGGCCGTATTGACTCCTCAACACAAGTGAACATACAAAAGGCTACCACTGTGATCCGAAAAAGCTGTTTGATTGATGCTGTCAGCCAATAATCAACACTCAGCTTCGCGTCAGGCTTAAAGCTGTTTAACAGGACCCCATAATATATTCATTAAAATCTCACTGCATCGATTGCTTTTTTGATGCACTTGATAGTAAATGATGCTTTTCTTGCTTTAAGCTTCGGCGAAAATTTAGCTTGAAAATAAGCAAGAGTTGTACTCAGTTCGCGTGAAAAAGTGGCATTTGGTGTTTGAATTTGAATATTGAATTGTGCAAATGTCTTTTCAGTTACAAAATCGATCGAAAATTGAAATTCTTGATATTTTATCCGTCAGAAATGAGCAGTGTCTCTGTTTTTCTCCATTGCTTAAATTTTCGCTTGAAAGAATGACCAGATAATGGAGACGTGGCAAAATTTAGCTTTCCGATTAACTCAGTACCAGCCTTTAATAACTAACAACTCTTGTTTTCCGACGGCTTATGGGAACATACGAGTATCACAAGCACGCAGTACAAATCTGCGCCAGTCCCGGTAGGATTACTTTTATAGACTGCTAAATCGAAGCTGGAAGAGCGCATTTAGAGCATGTGGATTTTACCTGGTGGAGGGAGCTAATATGCAGCTTCAATTGGGAGTCCGTAATTCCAAGAGGTGGCGATAAGCTAATGATTAGGGTTCGCTGAGAAATGTGAGTCCATGACGATAGTCAAAGTGCTGATACTGGCATTAGTCCAGATGCCATAAGGGCACTAGATGTACGCACTGAAAGAAAAATCTTAGTAAAATCAACAATTTTCCTTAGTTGTTTTTGCGTCAACTACGGGCTATAGTTAAAACAACCATAAACAAATAGTTGATTACTTTTATGCACCATGACGCGTGGTTGATAAACAACGTCCGTGGTGCAAAAAAAGTAAGCAACCACAAACAATGGTATTCCAACCATATACATAGTACGAAATATAGGCAGGGGAGGAGTGAATGCCGCAGTTGAATTTGGTGAATCACAATGCAGCGACAATGTCGCTGTCAATGCAACCAAGGCAACAACCAAATTAATTTTTTTTTTCTTTTGTATTGCTAAATCCTGTTGTACGAGGATTAGGTTGGCTTATCACAATACACATCAGCCATCGCTTGTCTATTCCACCAGACCATTCAACCTAATTCAAACAGATTTAATTCAACCTAGTGGTGATGCCAACCTATGGTAGGTATCACCGCTAGCGGTGCGGCAAGAAAGAAATTTGGCAAATTCTGCCGCTGCCGCAAATTCGGCTGCAGCCATTGTGCGCAATACCATACAAAACAGTGCATTCTAATTTTTTGACTGCACTTTGCCGCAGCCCACTGCTTTGCCACAGCGGAAAACGCTGTATTGTGAACAAAATAGCGTCATACAACGTAATATAAAGGCTTCACAGCATAACATGAATATGAATTATATCGAACAGCAAACCGAACACAATTTCGCCATGTAGCATATGAAACTTCTATGATAGAATAGGAGTATGAGTATGAGGAGTATGAAAAATCAACAGTTTTCTTTAGTTGTTTTTGCATCAACTAGGGCTATAGTTAAAAAAACCATAAGAAAATGGTTGATTACTTTTATGCACCATGACGCGTGGTTGATGAACAAAAAAAAAAAAATTCATTCGGAGCATGAAAAACGTCCAAATGTTGAAACCATTCTACTTTGCATAGAATAATTCCAAAGACGTTGCTCACTGAATTACGTTTGTTGAAATCAACTATTGCAAAGTAGTTTAAGTACCATAAAAACTGTTGATAATTCAAAACGTTCAAGTTTTGAGTGAATTGATGAATATTTTTCTATTGATCAACTATTTTTCGTGGTTATGAAACAATTAAAACAGCTGATTTCATGAACGTTGCGATATTTTTTGTTTAACCAGAGCCAAATACTTTTATATCGTTAAATTAACTATATTAACATAGTAAAAATAACTATTTTCCGTAGTTCGTTTAACGATTTTGAATGAATCGTTGCAATACTATTAAATATAGTTGAACCAACCAAGAGTTTTTCTTTCAGTGACAGATCAGATGTCCTGAGAGAGACGATTCTCCTCCTTGGGAAAGCTGGGTGTTGGCACAAACGATAGAGGATGGAATCCTTCTTATCCTTTAATCTGCTTTAATCTTCAACCCAACTCAAACAGAAATCATTGAACCCAATGCCCACTTATAGGACAATGGCCAGTAAAAAGCGCCAGCGAACATCGAAAAGTATTGTGAGTTAAAACAGCTGCCTGGTGCAACGTGTGCTCATAGAGATCCAGAACTATCATAGGATCGCATAGGATGGTTTGTCAGTCCAGAACTTTTTAGTGTTTTTAAGCTATTTTTGCCTTATAGCAAGTTTGATTGGTGACATTGCTCTTCATATAGGAACAAGGAACATGATATCTCAGGCAGTAAGATGCTAGGCCAATTCAGTTCATCAGCTTTATGATTTCTCGAAATACATCTACGTGCAGGTACCTAAATTAGCTGCACTGCCGAATGCGCCATCGATTTCCTAAGAGATGTGCGGACCTCAGGAACAATTCTGAGCACTGTAGTATAGATATCAAGAGAGCAAGTGTAGTTAAATATTTTTTGACGGTGATAGGGTTATGTCGTTCACATAAGCAACTACTTCACAGTCAAAATGGTAAAACCTCCTTAGGAAAGTATTTATCGTGATGATTCCCAACTATAGAAAAACGATAAAACTTTGAAGTTTGGCCTTATTGACTCCTCAACACATGTGAACATGCAAAAGGCTACCATTGTGATCTTAAAAAGCTGTTTGATTGATGCTGTCAGCCAATAATCAACATCCAGCTTCGCGTCAGGCTTAAAGCTGTTTAACAGGACCCCATAATATATTCATTAAAATCTCACTGCATCGATTGCTTTTTTGATGCAGTTGATAGTAAATGATGCTTTTCTTGCTTTAAGCTTCGGCGAAAATTTAGCTTGAAAATAAGCAAGAGTTGTACTCAGTTCGCGTGAAAATGTGACATTTGGTGGAAAATGTGACATTTAATAACTAGCAACTCTTGTTTTCCGCCAGCTCATGGGAACATACGAGAATCACAAGCACGCAGTACAAATCTCTGTAAGTCCCGGTAGGATTACTTTTATAGACTGCTAAATCCAAGCTGGAAGAGCGCATTTAGAGCATGTGAATTTGAACTGCTGAAGGGAGCTAATATGCAGCTTCAACTGGGAGTCCGTAATTCCAAGAGGTGGCGATAAGCTAATGATTATGGTTCGCTGAGAAATGTGAGTCCATGACGATGTTTAAAGTAATGATACTGGAATTAGTCCAGATGCCATAAGGGCACTACACTGAAAAAAACCATAGCGCTGGACGCCATAGTTTAAAGACTTCTGGCGCCATGTACATACTTGATTTTGGGATTGTGATAAAATATAGCGCCGCACGCCATAATACCTGGGGAAAAGTACATAGTTGCAGACGCTATGCTTATAGCCCTCCACGCCATGTACTATAGTCCCCCACGCCATGTACTTGGCGTGGAAGACTATAGTACATGGCGTACTAGATACATACCCTCCACGCCATGTACTATAGTCCTCCACGCCATGTACATGGCGTGGCATTATAGTACATGACGTGGCATTATAGTACATGGCGTAGAGGGCTATTAGCATAGCGTCCGCTTTAGATGTGAACAACGAACTATTGTTTCAATGAATAATTTTTATTGGATCAATTGGTATTTGTAATTGAAAACTTTCATGTAAGCCCAAATCAAAAGTTTTTCGCTACTAAATATTTGCACATATGCCATACTTCGCGCTATGCAACTTGTACCATATGGGTTATTTTCCCCGAATTTCAATTATTGATAGCGAGTTGATATGATGCATATTTGGCGACTGTGTAGTATCATTTATACGTCCCCTCACACAGTATGGCTGCGGGTTATAATTGGAGTTATCTTACGTATGACAACTGAAGCCATATATACGGTAAGACAACTGAAGCCATACTACATGGCTCATGGTACTATGTAATATAGCGTGTGGGGCCACAATTTCTGTGCCATGTAATTATGGCGCTGGGTACTA
This sequence comes from Nemotelus pantherinus, assembly GCA_963978885.1. Taxonomy (NCBI): domain Eukaryota; kingdom Metazoa; phylum Arthropoda; class Insecta; order Diptera; family Stratiomyidae; genus Nemotelus; species Nemotelus pantherinus. Next base: position 43,711,507 of record OZ022266.1, on the reverse strand, counting down.
TGTACATAGCGTGTGAGACCATAAATGCTGCGCCATGTTACATAGGACCACGCGCTATGTAGGTGCTGGGAGCCATATTGCATAGCTCAGAGTACTATGTACATAGCGTATGGGGCCATAAATAATGCGCTATGTTATATAGCTCTGGGCGCCATGTGCATTTTTTCAGTGTAGATGCACGCTATAGCCTTCGGTATTGAGCTTAAGATCTTTCGACAAAGGTTCCAGTAAAGATCAGACCACGATTTTGAAATTCGTCCAGTCTGTTTGTTTTCTATTAATAAAGCTTGCCTGCTACGTTGAGCGACGGCCACCTACATCAAAGGATATGTACCTGTGATCAGAGACTGATGGTGATCCTGGAAGTCCTTTGTTCAAGCAGCTAACGCAGTTCGCCTCCTAAAACACAATCACCGGCATATACACCAAAAATACCGATGGTCAGTCAAATGTTCTAGTCAATGTCGAATATCGCCGAATCGACCAAACTCAATCATGTCTGTGCAAAACCACATATGAATGCTCACTTGGACTGGAAATTTTTTTTAGTAACGAAACTGGTGATTTGATGCAATTCGAGTGCAACAATAGGGTTGAGATCATACTCAATCTAAATAAAATTTTCCAAACTTGCTGATCGTCTTCACTTCTCTAATTTTAATCTATACAGGAACGATAGATTAATGAGTAGAGGTGGAGGCACTGCGATTCAGGTGTGAAGAGTCATCAATCACTTTCTCATAGAATTTCGAACTCTAAGTAACAAAAGTATAACAAAAGCACACAAAACCTCTTTTGAGTTCACGGTTATTTAGGCATCACAGTCAAGCTATCTTCACCTGGACCTTCAAAAACTTTTTGATAACGAAAGTCCGCTTTTTTAGCTGGAAATCTGAATTTCAGAGAAGGATGAACATTCAATACATAATACTGAGTTGATGGAAATTAAGGAAAATAATAATTTTAATTTGACATTCTTATTTTCAAATTAAATCAATTTTGTTTTGAAAAAACTCTTCTCTTATTTCAATGTCACATTATTACTCAAAGCCACAGGTACGGTGAAGATACACAAAATAATACCAAAAATACAAAATTATGCCACAACAGCTTTTCTCCACTCTACAACTCTTTTATTCTCATACCACACGAAACATATTCCTTCCCACCAAGTTGTCCGTGACAAAGTTGAATCGTAGAGAAGTTTTAATTGAATTAATTAGAAACGTCATCTGTGAAAAGTTCTCGTGATTTTGATGCCATGCATCACTGAAACATTGCAGAGTTTCATGAATTCTACAAATTAACCCGAAGTGAAATTCATTACTGTGACAGTGTATCGTAGTTACTTATTAATTTTCATCGTAAGCCTGATAATGACAGCGATGATGATGATAATGGTGACATGAAAGATTGTTTCATTATTCGTTGGCGACGAATTGTTAATTATTCGAACACTGGGTGGGATATTATTTGTTAGAATAAATATTTTGTTGGAAACGAAAGATATGGTGGAATCTAGAAGGATATGGGGGAGTCTAGAAGGATATAGTTGAGTCTGGAATTCAAAAATATTTTTAAAATTTATAGATACTCGAAAAAAAATATTCTGATCACACTCATAATAAAAACACAATCGAAAACAACATTTTTTTGGTAAAATCGAGCGAAAAATTGTGTAATAAAACATGCTGTGAGTCATACTCTTTATTGGTATTACTCACATCACAAAATTTATATTTCCATCGTTTCATTGAAAAATCAAAATTAATAAAAGTCGCCCCAAACTCGTTAAATCTTTCTTTGCAAGATACTTTGCATCAGGCAGGTGCTTATTTATTTACATTCAGTCAACTCTACAAACGAGCACGAAAAAATATCCAGAAAACATTTCCTGTACCTAGTCGTTACATCGAATGGCAAAAGTATGAAAACGAATTATCATCTATATAGTTACCGTTACGATGGCTGCAGCTACTTTGCGAGAGAGCCAAAAAATCGGGCTCATTTCTTCAACGACGGAACGTGCCTTTGAACGCTTGTGTAAATATTCACAAAGGAACCTAAGAAAACTTCTTCACCCCAAAGTCGAATCATTACCCAACGTCTGGATGGAATTGAGCAGGAGCAACAGGATACAGATATTCAATCAAATTACTTTTAATTTGTTAATGGAGTGTAAAAGCGAATGAAGATGCTGAATGGAGAAAACAGATTCGGACAATGGAAAAATAGGCAAGGTGATGGAAAAGTTAATATCTCGTTAGGATTTTTTCGCTGGTATTTTGGATGAAAGCAGACATCCCCCTTGTGAATGGAGCTGAAAAGCGGCTTTGTGGTGTTTGAATAAAATCTGTTTATTGTAGGCTTTCAATTCCAAGTATGATGAAAATGCTGATTTTGATGATAATCAAAGAGTAAAATTTCGGTGCTCGTAGAGACATAATACTAGGGATTTTTTTTAATTTGGGTTTTTTTTTGTGGGATACAAAAGGAGGATTCTGATGAAATTTAGTAGTAAAATAAATTATTAGTTACAAAAGCTGTTTGGAATTTAATTGCAAAATTATTTGAGTGAAAAAGCAACCACCAATAATCAAATCAATAATCATTCACAAGAGCGTTTTTGTTTGATAGCTCTTATCTGTCGTTGGATCCATAAAACAATATCTCTCTATTTAATTTTTCAGTTCCGTACTCAAATATTGAATTATGTGTTCGGATAATGACAATAGTCTTTAATTATCATTCTCAAATTTTCAACACAGTGGTCATTTCTCAAAAAGAGGAGGTTTGGCTCAATATCCTGGTTTTCTAAACCTATTTGACTTTACAATCAGAATACTTGCAACAACCTGGATATAACAATAAACTGTCCACGTCAAGCTCCTTAGTATTGAGTTAATTGCATGAATAATGAGCTGCATATTTACACGTTTCGTTGCGAATAATTTTCAATACTTCCGTATGCCCCGTGGCCATTCAACGGTATGAAATGCTGGGTACGTCCAAGTACGGACACAATGCAATCCAGACAACAGACAAGCAGATGCAGTGCAGACGAAACAGGATATCAGGATGCAGGCCTGGCAAACCAATTTGATGCAGTATGGAGCGAACAGATTTTTAGTGTCAAAATGATGCCGCCAGACGGAAATTACAAATGCTGATCGGGCTTTTTGGCGAATCGGTGAAACGCCTGGATTCGGCATGACAAAGGGAAAAGCACTGTGATGATGATACATTTGCATGAATGGTAACCACATTATTATCGCTATCGGTGTGGTTTTGATGAAAATAGATGATTAAATGGTGTGAAAATATTTTCGTTGAAAAGCTGATAATATGCAATTTAGATTGGTAATTAGGTGTTGCGGAATTGGGGTTGTAATTAGCGGGAAATTGGTCGGCAGATGATATGATGTGTGAAGAGTGGTATGAGTGATGGATTGCCGGAGGTAAAATTTGTTTCGTTGTTGTAGTATTAGATGTTGTCTTAGGCTAACTAGAAGTTTGGTTAGCACTAAAAGTTTTATTTTTTTTAGTTATGTAATCGTTTGAGATGAATTGGAAGCTGCATGTGAAAAACTTTAGCTTATATTAACTGTTTGAAAGACTGATTCACGTAGTAAAGCAGAGTAAATGTGAAGATCTAGTTTCAAAGTTGGTATGGATCAAATTTTTACAAAATAACTTTTTCATACTTTCGATCAGACCCTGACATATAGAATTTAATGCTAACATTTCTCAACACGAAGAAAATGAATTATATGAAGTATATTGGACCTGCTCTTTTTTGAAACCAATCTACCTTGTAAATTTGACCGTTATGTGTATATCAGATTTTGTAGGCTACTACCTGCAAAAAATTTAAGACTTCTTAAAAACAAACATGAACTGCTCATTTTCAATAGAGCATGTTTTTAAACAAATCGACTGTAGCATCTTTCAGTTATTGATCTACATATTCGTGATAGATTAGTAATATCAAAGAGTGTGTGTCTTTTGGTGCTGCATTTGTTGCTGCCCAGATTTTTGTGCTCAATGCTTGTAAAACAGGCTACCTGAAGTTCCGGTCTCTCAAAGTCAGCGTACTAAAGCAGGTCTTCTAGATCCAGTGAGGTAAGCAAGAGTAAGAAGTCAAAAGGAAGTTAAGCTGCTTATCATTATACCGGTACTAGATAATGAATGCTGGCAGGTCCTGGCTTGAAAGCTCTCTGGACGTGGTTACATCAAGCCGAGGGGAAACCAGAAGGCAAGTTCTTGGTTGCATTGATTTTTCACCATAAAAGTTTTTTGCTTCTTTGACAGATCTGAATCCGCAAATTCTGTTACCTTGAACCGACGGCTGCTGTTATTAGTTACTTATGTTACTATTTAGGGGGATGTTTGCAGTTTTGACAATATTTCATTTCGCAGAAATTACGAATATTTAGCAGGTTGCAATCTGATTTGAACAAACTTGATATGGTAAGGCATATAATGGTTCAGAGAGAGCCTTACAATGTTGATAACTTCCAGTCATGTGTTGGAAGCATTGGTGCCTCAAATTGACACCATCAGCATCACCAGGCAGCCTATTTCTTGCTATTCTAGGTAATGCTTGACAGTCAGTTTTCTGGGAAACATTCTTGTTCTGTACTTTGCTTCTCCTCTTTTATGAGGATTTGAGAGCTGGCATTATTTTCCTAGCCTTGGTTGTAGTTGGACTTCTAGCTAACGATTCACTCGCTTTTTGGAACCTGCATATAAGATGCAGGTAGCTAGTTTGGAAACTGGCCATGGATTTTTCTACGGTGTTAGCCAATAGTTTTCTACTACAATCAGTAGTGGTGGTCTCAACTGACACTTTGGAGGTGTGAGTGTGTTGGTTGATTAAAGGCTGCAATAGTTACAGGCACCGGACGCAATAGCCAAAGCCCGGCACTGCTTGATGAATAGAAAAGCCTTGTGTAAAGGAAAGAAAAAGGATTACACATAGAGTTGTAATCTATAAACCATATTGCATCGTATGATTTTATATATACAATATCGAACACATATAAAATAAATAATTACTTTTTCCCTATGCTTATAGTCTAACGATTTTATGTCAGGCGCATTGCGGCTGAGCTAGTTGAATTATCGTTTTAAATCAAAAAATAGAATTAGACTATGCGTCTACCTTCAAATCAAGTAAAGTATTGCAAACATAGTTTTGGCTAAGTTTCTGTAGAGATTGTAACAAGACAAGTTGTTTCTGTTATTTTAGTTAGTTTAAAAAGTATTTCATTTGTTTATCTTTCGATAAATAAAATACAAAAAAAGTAAAATACATATTCAGATAAAAACAATATTGTTCGTCAATCGAAATTACTGACGTTGCATTGTAAACGCAAGAAACACTTAATTCGAACGTAATGCTCACTTCATTGCACTATCTAATTTCCATAAAAGTAGATTTTCAGCAAATTGCTACCACTTTTCACAAAATCACAACTCATAAATCAATTTCACCGGAACCCATTTATCAATATTCTGACAGTACGCTAAAATGTTTACTGTTGCATTATTACAATTGCTTACGGCCATATAACTTTCCTTGCCACCATTACTGAATTCTTTTGTTTTCTCATTAACGATGGATAGCATCATTCGAATATTGGCTTGAATCCTTCGTTTTCTGGTTTCCATATAAGGACGATGTGATTTGGGAGCATAAAGTAAGTGGGGGCACGAATCATTGAATCCTCGCCTGGCTTACTACTCGGATTGAATCGAAAAACGTTGGCAATTTATCAAAAAAAAACTCTAGCGCACCTGAACCGCTAGAAACACTAATGTTCGAAGAACAGTAGAAGAATCGTGCAGGTTTTGAGTGCATATTCCACCACATGCGCTGCTTATTACGGCCAAATTGTTTCAAATGCCATGTTTTACTTTTGTCTCAAGAATGCATTATAACTCATATGGGAGAAGGTTTCAGATATTACCACTGGCATGAATTTCAACGTTTATGAGAGCAAAACACAGGTTAATTATATTCGTTATCAGTTGCTTATTTCACAAAATTTTGAAAGCAGCATCTCATATAATATCAATGAAGAAAATGCTCAGTGCCTGCAGCACTGTAACTGAAGTTGGAGTTTGGGGCTGCGATCCGAAAAATTTGCAGAACTTTGGGAATTGAAACATCGGTTATTTATTTTCATTGTAAATGTTTCCGGTATGAATACTAACTGCAAGCATTTATTGATACAAAAGTAGCACAACCGACTCGTGCTGGCAACCTTTCGCCAGTATCAAAGCCAAGAATATATCACATCTGCTTCACGTTGTTATATTACATTTGAAGTTATAGGAGTATAAAGAAATTTAGGGTTACCTGCAGCGAGTTTTTTCAAATAATCGAAAGCTTAATATTTGCTGTTTATGGTCACTACAATATCATTACCAATTGAAAATTCTACGATAAAACCGCTTAATAAAGATATTGCAAGCAAACACAAAACCAACAATAGCTGGCAACCCTATCATGGCTTTTCAACCAAATTTGGCTTGAATAATGTTTATAATAGGTTTCAGTAATTGTATGAAATTCGTATTGATTTCATGACTGCACTGGAAGTTATAGGGCAAAAAGTTTTATTTTCCTGAGCGAATTTTCACAAAAAGACACAAAAATTACCATAGCTGGCAGCACGAATCGAATTTTTCAACCAAATTTCTATCAAACAGAGTTTAGAGTAAGGTTCAGCTACTGTGTGAATTTCATGAAAATCTGGTAACTTATTCACATTTCATAGGGCAAAAAGCAGTTTTTTTTCTTTGTAATTTTTCAAGATGGCACCACTGGAACAGAGTTGCCTACAATTCAAAATCGCTTCTATCAGACCTGGCCCTACTTAAGTCCAATGCATTCTGTAAATTTCAATTGTGTCTGATTATTGATTCGTTAGTTCCCGTGAACAGAAGTTTTTGAAGCTAAAAATATAGGTTAACTGAGAAAGGGTTACCGTTCTTGTCCGACATGAAATTTCCAAAGTTTTACTTTGACTGTGTAGATTAAGCATAAGATTTGTATACAGATTCAATCAGAATTTATAGGACTAAAAGCAGTTATCTCTTTTAGTGATTTTTCAAGATGGCACCACTGGCACAGAATCGCCCGCATTTCAAAATCACTTCTATCAGACCTGGTCCTATTTAAGACCAATACATTCTGAAAATTTCAATAAATTCTGCTCATTGGATCGTGAGTTTCCGTGAACAGAAGTTTTTGATGCTAAAAACATAAGTAACTTGGGCAAGGGTTACCAGGCGTGCCCGTTATACCATATCAAATTTTTTTTTTTGTTTATGTAAACAAAGCACAAGATTTACATATGAGTGGCTTTTTTTTTAAGAAACTACATTTTTTCAAGAGAAATGATGATTTGGAGGTTTTCACTTTCAGTGCCTGCCCTAGCTACAGGGTTGCCAGCACAATCATTTAAACCTACACAAATCTACAACTAAATAAGACAAACATGTCCTGAAAATTTCGTAATCATGGAATAGCTCTGTCAAAAGTTATCGCAATTTAAAAATTTTCAAATTTTCCCGTTCTCTTTTTAGGCACCCAGCGCACACATACGGTTAAAAAAATTCCAAAAAATTATCCGATTCACATGTAAAACTTGTTCGAAATTTATGTCGTCAACTTTATTTTTGCAAAAATTATTTGTGTACGGAATAATAGGTATATTAAAAAAATCACTAAAATGGCCGCCGGCGCCAAAGGGTTAAAGATTATTAACTTTTTCTGAGACCTGGCACTATTCTGCATATACACCAATGTGTCCTGAAAATTTCAGCTCAATCGGATGGCGCGTTCCTGAGATTTTTTCACTGAAATTTTTTGATGATATATATATATATATATATATATATATATATATAGAAATATGAATTTTTGGCCAAAGTGATTTTAATACTAATGTTCTTCTTCGAACATTAGTAAAAAGTTAGTGTTGGTGCGCTGAGTATAATGCAAGACGATTTTGAAAGAAAACGATTGACTTCTACTAAGAGTATTTTTACTAATGTTCGAAGAACAATAGTATTAAACTCGTTTCGCCGAAAATTCATATTTCTTTATATATATATATATATATATATATATATATATATATATATATATATATATATATATATATATATATATATATATATATATCAGCAAAATGATTAAGGGAGATAATCTCTGGAGTGGCCGATTCGATTGAGCTGAAATTTTCGGAGAACGTAGATGTATATAGTAGGGAGATCCACGACTTTCTCAAATTTAGATATTCTAAACCTTTTGGCGGCTGCGAGCGTTTTAGTGAATTTTGAGGTACTCCTATATTTCCAAGCAGTGTAAAGTTTTGTTAAAGAAAAGTATTGGGAATGAAAACTAATTATGTTCTTAGCTCGTTTATGATAAAAAAATTGGAAATTGTGAGCCGTGTGTGGGTGCAGGGTGCCTAAAAGTAGGCAAGGATTTTTTTTCAAATTTTGATTTGTCATTACTTCTAAGGAAAACAATGGATCATCGTGAAATTTGCAGAGCGTATTAATGTTAATTAAAATATGGCACATGTGGATTTTTAAGATAGTGCGGGTAACCCTGTAGCTACGGCAGGCTCATGAATAAAAAACCTTCAAATCATTGACCTTCCTGAAAATTTTTTGATTTTTGACAAAAAAATCAGATCAATGATAAATTTTAACTTTTGTCCATCATATCAAATTAAAATTTTCAAAATTCCGATTTGCACAAGAACGGCAACCCATCATCAAATTACCTCTATTTTCAGCACTCGAAAGTTCTGTTCACGAGAACTGACGACCGGATTATCCGATCATAGTGAAATTTACAGGACATGTTGGTATTAGCTAGGACCAGGTCTGATAGAAGTGATTTTGAAATGCGGGCAACCCTGTGCCAGTGGTACCATCTTGAAAAATCACACAGAAAAAAAACCGGTTTTAGGCCTATAGCTTCCGATTCAGCCATCAAATTTTGACAAGATTCATCCAATACTTGGATCTTATTTTATGTAACATTTGATGAAAATTTGGCTGAAAAATTAGAATAGAGTTGCCAGCTATGGTGATTTTTGTCTCATAAATCTTGCAAATTTGCTCAGCAAAATAAAGCTTTTTTCCCTATAACTTCCGGTCCAGGGTAAAAATCAGAACGAAATTCACGCAGTAAATGGACTTTATTGTGAGCCAAATGTCATAGAAATTTCGTACCAAAATCATGAAAGGGCTGCCAGCTATGACCATTTTTGTAATTTTGTTTATTTTCTTTACTGAGCGATTATGTCATTAGATTTCCAAATCGAAATTATCCTGCAATAAAAATTAACAACAAATATTAACGCTTTAATAATTTGATAAGTTTTGAGGATAGTAACCCTAAAATTCTTTTCACCCGTATAACTTCCAGCGCAGTGAATCAATCGAAACGAAATTAACTGGTTGGGTTTAACTTAACGTGAAGCAGAATTGGTATGTATTATGTTTTGCTGTTGAAACTGGCTAACCAGCCTTAGCCATTTCCGTAAATATTACACCAACAGATGCTTGAAACAACGTTTTCATATGCAAAGCATTTGCAATAAAAATAAGGAATTCTTTTTTAAATTTTTCGAGTTTTGAACATTTTTCGGATGGCAGCCTCAAACAACGTTTAACCGCTGAAACCTTCGATGAAATCCTGCGAAGAGAACGAAATTCAAAGGATACGTTGATTTGAGTATGAGCTTGTTATGGTAAACTTATTGCTGCTTCGTTCGGAAAATGTTACCAGCACTGAATTATATGTGTTATAGTTGAGTTTAGTTGCTTTGGATAAGGAATGTTTGATATGGTTTAAAAAAACAGTGTATTACGTCTTTCCACACTTTTTTGTCACTCAAAGACAATTTCTTCGAAAATTAGTTTTCTAGCGGTTCAGGTGCGCTAGAGTTTTTACTAATGTTCGAAGAAGAACATTAGTCTTATTACTAATGTTCGAAGAAGAACATTAGTATTAAAATCACTTTGGCCAAAAATTCATATTTCTATATATATATATATATATATATATATATATATATATATATATATATATATATATATATATATATATATATATATATATATATATATATATATATCATCAAAAAATTTCAGTGAAAAAATCTCAGGAACGCGCCATCCGATTGAGCTGAAATTTTCAGGACACATTGGTGTATATGCAGAATAGTGCCAGGTCTCAGAAAAAGTTAATAATCTTTAACCCTTTGGCGCCGGCGGCCATTTTAGTGATTTTTTTAATATACCTATTATTCCGTACACAAATAATTTTTGCAAAAATAAAGTTGACGACATAAATTTCGAACAAGTTTTACATGTGAATCGGATAATTTTTTGGAATTTTTTTAACCGTATGTGTGCGCTGGGTGCCTAAAAAGAGAACGGGAAAATTTGAAAATTTTTAAATTGCGATAACTTTTGACAGAGCTACTCCATGATTACGAAATTTTCAGGACATGTTTGTCTTATTTAGTTGTAGATTTGTGTAGGTTTAAATGATTGTGCTGGCAACCCTGTAGCTAGGGCAGGCACTGAAAGTGAAAACCTCCAAATCATCATTTCTCTTGAAAAAATGTAGTTTCTTAAAAAAAAAGCCACTCATATGTAAATCTTGTGCTTTGTTTACATAAACAAAAAAAAAAATTTGATATGGTATAACGGGCACGCCTGGTAACCCTTGCCCAAGTTACTTATGTTTTTAGCATCAAAAACTTCTGTTCACGGAAACTCACGATCCAATGAGCAGAATTTATTGAAATTTTCAGAATGTATTGGTCTTAAATAGGACCAGGTCTGATAGAAGTGATTTTGAAATGCGGGCGATTCTGTGCCAGTGGTGCCATCTTGAAAAATCACTAAAAGAGATAACTGCTTTTAGTCCTATAAATTCTGATTGAATCGTTCGATTTTGACGAAATTCACACCGTAGCTGCACCTTACTTTAAACCACATTTGGTAGAAATTTGGTTGAAAAATTCGGTTGGAGCTGCCAGCTATGATAATTTTGGTGTCTTAAATTTGAAAAAATAAAAATTTGGAAGTGAAAACATTCAAACCAGCGAATATCCTAAAAAATGTCCGTTTCTAAAATAAAACCAATCTGTATACAAATCTTATGCTTAATCTACACAGTCAAAGTAAAACTTTGGAAATTTCATGTCGGACAAGAACGGTAACCCTTTCTCAGTTAACCTATATTTTTAGCTTCAAAAACTTCTGTTCACGGGAACTAACGAATCAATAATCAGACACAATTGAAATTTACAGAATGCATTGGACTTAAGTAGGGCCAGGTCTGATAGAAGCGATTTTGAATTGTAGGCAACTCTGTTCCAGTGGTGCCATCTTGAAAAATTACAAAGAAAAAAAACTGCTTTTTGCCCTATGAAATGTGAATAAGTTACCAGATTTTCATGAAATTCACACAGTAGCTGAACCTTACTCTAAACTCTGTTTGATAGAAATTTGGTTGAAAAATTCGATTCGTGCTGCCAGCTATGGTAATTTTTGTGTCTTTTTGTGAAAATTCGCTCAGGAAAATAAAACTTTTTGCCCTATAACTTCCAGTGCAGTCATGAAATCAATACGAATTTCATACAATTACTGAAACCTATTATAAACATTATTCAAGCCAAATTTGGTTGAAAAGCCATGATAGGGTTGCCAGCTATTGTTGGTTTTGTGTTTGCTTGCAATATCTTTATTAAGCGGTTTTATCGTAGAATTTTCAATTGGTAATGATATTGTAGTGACCATAAACAGCAAATATTAAGCTTTCGATTATTTGAAAAAACTCGCTGCAGGTAACCCTAAATTTCTTTATACTCCTATAACTTCAAATGTAATATAACAACGTGAAGCAGATGTGATATATTCTTGGCTTTGATACTGGCGAAAGGTTGCCAGCACGAGTCGGTTGTGCTACTTTTGTATCAATAAATGCTTGCAGTTAGTATTCATACCGGAAACATTTACAATGAAAATAAATAACCGATGTTTCAATTCCCAAAGTTCTGCAAATTTTTCGGATCGCAGCCCCAAACTCCAACTTCAGTTACAGTGCTGCAGGCACTGAGCATTTTCTTCATTGATATTATATGAGATGCTGCTTTCAAAATTTTGTGAAATAAGCAACTGATAACGAATATAATTAACCTGTGTTTTGCTCTCATAAACGTTGAAATTCATGCCAGTGGTAATATCTGAAACCTTCTCCCATATGAGTTATAATGCATTCTTGAGACAAAAGTAAAACATGGCATTTGAAACAATTTGGCCGTAATAAGCAGCGCATGTGGTGGAATATGCACTCAAAACCTGCACGATTCTTCTACTGTTCTTCGAACATTAGTGTTTCTAGCGGTTCAGGTGCGCTAGAGTTTTTTTTTTTGATTATAGTCTTTTGAAGAGAAACTTTTTTTTACCGAAACACATATATTCACATTCAGCTATTTATCACTACACCTAATAATGCATCTCATTTAAATGTAGCATTCATAAAATTTTCATCGTCATGAGAAGCTAAAATAATAAATTACAGCTTCACTGATAGTTATAAATGTGTCCCAAATACCACCAATCCGGTCTGCCAGGCAACAAAACGTGCAAGTAATTTTAATTATACAGCTTCACGAGTAGAGATAAAGTTACAATTTCAGTGTGAAACTTGTTGCTTGATTAGTTGACGAAAACTTGTTACGAATCGGAAAAACAATTTTGATTGAATTTAATGCAGAGCTTTTTTTCTTGACTCACCGTTATGAATAAGTAAGTAAAGAGCTGGTTACTATTTGAAACAAAAGTTTAGTGACGTGTCAATTACTTTGCATAGGTAAATTTGCATGTCATACCACAAAGCATTTCAAATGAGCTCTTAATATTGTCTGGATAAGATTTGTGTTATCTAAGCTCTTGTTGATTATAGCAACAGCAAAAAAATTTAAGAACGAAAATGTGCGCCCAACGTTGGTTCTTCATTTTAGCTCTTGCATGTAACATAAAATATTTCGATTTTTTCTCTACGCAATTCTTCAGCCCTAAAGTAAAATATGATTGATATATCAGCATATACTTGAAGACTTATCATCCCCTAGAATCCTTAACCAACCGTTCAGAAACAACCATGTCAGTGACAGTCGAACACTCGCATCATCATAACTTCATTAATTTCATCCAGCCCTAGTCCCTGGGCTGCCATGAAACTTGTATCCACAGTTTATTACCACCACCTGAGCATGTTGTTTGACAAAAATATTCAGTTTTAGATTTTAGTCGAGAGATTTTCCGTTTTCCTTGAAAATCAGTCACGTATGTATCGTAAACAATATTCCGACCGGCATTGTACAACAAAATGCGTGATAAAATAAAACAACAACGATACAGCTTTGAGATCCTCCGATACCAAATTACATAATTCCTTGTAACGCGATGTCTACTTGCATGTTTCGCACCGTTATGTGTCGAAGTCCGCCGCATCGTGACTCAATCATCATCCCCTAATATGCTTTTTTCATGTTTTCCGGCACGAAATAGAACAAAAGGGGGGACCCGAAATGTCTGTCTCAAACACATCGCAGTACATCATCCAGCCGTAGCAGAAGTAACGAAACCATTACGCTTTTGTGTACGTATGTATTTTTCTCTCTTTTTGCTTACCGTTAGCTGCTACTGGGATGCTGTAAGTGGAAAATTAGATACTTTTTTGCAATTTCGTAATAGGAAAATAGACATTTATACGAATATACCTGCTATTTTGGGATGTTGAAGGTGAATTGTATTGATAAGGATGTATGTAAGTTGGTAAGAGATTTTCGTTTGGAAGGGCAAGCTTGAAACAAGTCAGTGCTAAATGATTTTTTTCCCGGGATATGAATGAAAGCTTGGGGATTTGTTGAAATGTTACTTAACGTAACTTATGATTTGAAGAATTGTGGTTTTATAGGTTTTGAGTGATATAAATGGACAAGCGGGCTTAGTATGTGACAAATGTTAACGGCGAATGCAAAACCATGTTCAAAGGGAGAAAATTGACACGGTCAGTCCTTAGAGAACTTGGTGATTTCACTTTAATGTGAGCGAAATAGCCAATAATTAGGCTAATTGAAAAGGCTGATATCTTCGTGGTCGTTGTCACTGTGGGAGTTATCGAGGCTAATTAAACACCACATTTACTTTTCTCTTGAACATTTTTATCTAATCTTTCATTTATATCAAAAGATATGAGAAAAGTGGTGTATATTGAATCTGGTTTTCGAGCTCAAATTTCAAACTGAGAAAAACTCTAGCCCATCAAAATTGCCCAAAGTATATTCCCAAAGTAAATGGAAGATTGTGCTTGTTTTGAATGTATGTTTTATCAATCGTGTTTCTTATTGACTGCACCGGAGGCTACAGGGAAAAAAGGTTTCAAGACTTACAAGTAGCATGAATTTCAGAATTCAACAAATAAAACATTCATTACTTATTTTTTTATTTATTTTTTATAATAGAAAATCCAACTAAAGGCTAGACAAGGAATGAACTTACAAAAAACAAGAAAAAATGAAAATAAAGTACAAAACAACTACAAATCGATAAAAATTTAAGAATAAAGAAAGGGAAAAAATAGATTATAAAATCAAAAAAATAAATATATTAAACAGGCGGTAAATAAAATAGAATCATAATTTAACACAGAGATGAAATTGGACATTCAGCAATTTATTTTGTTGATTCATTTTGTAAGATAAAAAATTTCCTGTTAATTTTTTGTAAAGTGCGTAACGAAGGCGGAAGATGACCAATATTCAAGCAATTATATTACCTAGACAAGCGTAAAGGTGGAGAATAAAAATATGTATGAGTACGAGCAAATGTCTAAATGCACTCTGCATGACGGGCAAGTAGGGATTTTAAGGGTGAAAAGACGTATACTAAATATTCCACGTATACTTTATACTATATAGGTTACTTGACGTTGCTTTTTGCTGGGCTTAGAGTGATTTGGGATCACGTCGATGCCCCTTATTCTCTTTGCCTGCCATTCTTAGGAGTGCCATCCTTGTGTCTGGGCCTCTTCCTATTTGAACCCTGGTGTCTTTGTTAGGAGTGCTTTTTCCCTAGTAACTTCTGTCGATATGCCTTTTCGTATGAAGAACGTTATGCGCTTTCTGGCTGCACCGCTCATATTCTTCGTTTTTTGAGTATCTTTCGATGAGTCCTGCGAAACCATGTTGAGTGCTTATATACTGCGCGAGAGGTCATCCGTGATTTCTAAGTGGAGTCTGCCGTCAGAAATAGATCTAAAGGCTTCGGGAGCCTCTGCTACCTTTCCTTCTTCCGGTCTGCATCTCTCTTTTTGTGAAACTGGCTCTTTCTGTGACTAGAAAGTTTTTGATAGCTGAGCAGAACTGACTCAAGATTCAGAAAATTTGTTATAAATTCGCTAAAGAGTATTCTGACGACCAATGAAAATTCGATATTTTCAAAATATTATGCTAATTTAAATGTATGCATTTTCAATCTTTTATGTCCATCTATAAATTTTCAGTTAGTAGACATTATTACTTAAATATTCAATTTTTTTTGTTTATCATTATAAATGTAAACAAAATTTTATTAGATATAAATGAATCAACAATATTGAGTGTCTAAATCGTGTAGAGTAAAGCAAT
Organism: Nemotelus pantherinus; assembly: GCA_963978885.1. Classification (NCBI taxonomy): domain Eukaryota; kingdom Metazoa; phylum Arthropoda; class Insecta; order Diptera; family Stratiomyidae; genus Nemotelus; species Nemotelus pantherinus. The sequence goes on along the minus strand of OZ022266.1, from coordinate 43,695,767 downwards.
GATTTTATTGAAAACAAATTTACTAGGTGCATTTCCAAAAACCTTTACTTCAACTTTTATTTCCTCCTTCATTTGGCATATTTACCATTCAGCATTATTCCTGTCAATATCGTCTTATGAAACTTCAGCATCTTCATCAACGATACAATTTCAAAATAGAAAAGACATTCTACTATTGCCATTTAACTATTGAAGTTAGAAGGATTTAATTTAAAACGCGACACGGACCAGCAAATGAAGTTTCACTAAAACTTCATTTAAAATGAAACTTATCTATGAATAGTCTGAGGTAGTTGTTGCAGTTGGCTTCTTAATATTCGAAAGATCAGAGAGAAAGTCTAAGACCCTTAGTACGCAAAACTTTATTTGCTCACTTTTCCTTTCGAATTGCCTGGAAAGTTTGAAAACTTCAGGAAAAAAGTGCAATTAAAAGTTGAAAGTGATAGAAACTTATTTGAAATAAATATTCCAATTTGTTAGCTTTTCTCATAGATGACATTAAATATTTACCATGGATTCTTGTTCTTCTATGCTTTTTGAGTATTTACTACAAATAAAATTTACTACTATGTAGTATGATTAGAAGAAGGAAGCTTGCTTAGTGAGATGCAATGGACGGACAATTTAGTGAAACAAATTAATTATCGAGGGGCAAAAAAATAGATAACCCTGCATTGTTTCAAAAACTTTTCTTAAAGAAAGTCAATCTATCGAAAATTGAAAAATATATGATATTAAAATTTGGCTTTTTTACACTACAATATAAACAATAAAAAAGTGACCGTTGAAAAAAAATTTATTTGAGCTAAGTATATGGCTCAAATACTATGCAACCCACATTGGGCGTGAACATTTTTTCGGCCGTAAACTATTGAAGCACATGGTTTCTGTCCAATTCGCGAGAATTTTCAATAATTCTGAAAAAAATTGTTTTAACGTAAGTAACATTTTGCCTCGTTTTACGGCCAATGCGTTTTAAATTCTGAAAATCACTGTGAAAGTTCACACCTGTCCTGAACAATAATTCCATTATTCGAAAATCAGGTTGCGTGCCACTTGTTACAAAACTACTTTTGGTTTCATAATTTTTCACCATTCACCACCACCGGGGCCATTTTCCTTCATCTACAACAATGATGAGTTTGCGTATTTTCTAACATTTGCACCGGCACCGTTTTAATTTCACTGCCATCATCATCATCCATATCGTTGCTGCCGCGTACTTGTTAATCTTCGCTCCTCACACAACCATCAAACCAACAATGCGATTTCTTCAATATTTACAGGTATTGTTATGGTAACAATAGTTGAAATAATAGAAAACTGTTCGGTTTTCCCAATACGAAATTTATATGCCAGGCGTAGTAAAAGCGTGCAGCGTAAAAAATACTGTGATGGTGACGACGGAGCCCGGCACGGTACACCGAAAATTATCAATAGTAACAGAAAAATATAATATCATATAACGTGCTTAACGTGCATTTTTTTGTATCGATACGATACAATTCAACTGATTAGTACTTAGTTTGATTGATTTATTGGCACTTTTTGAATGGCCAAGATGAATGACTCAAACGATATTAATGATGGTAGCTGTCCTTTCATGTGGATATCTAATAGAGCATTGCGTGGTGTTCTGAAAGTAATGAAAGATATTATTCACGCTCTTCCTAATAGAGCTTGTGGATGAAAGAAATATTGATGAAGTTGATTAATTCTTTTGCGAGACCAGAAAGATATTAGCTATCTTGCTGTTAATTATACTTCTTGTTGCTGAGAAGGAGAATATGAAATAGGAATAATGAGAAGAGGTGATTGATTTGCTGCAGGTGTATAGTTTCGATGAAGGAATACATTTTCAGGGTAGCGGATTTGACAAATTGAATAATACTTTTTCAGAAAACCAAATCTCATTATTTCTTTTGGCTGAGAAGGGGTGATTTCATGGAACTGGTGCGGGCTCTGTACCCTTATTCTACTTATAGCAGTGAGCGGTGATGCATCCAGCTTCATAAACTAGCCAAACTCTGTGTTTTCTTTAGATAAATGTGGCGAGTCCGCCCTAATTTGTGAGTAGTTTTAGGCTTGGATAAGTCAAACTATTGTGAAGGTGAGGTATTTTCAAGATTCCTTGAGAATTGTTGGAGTGATTGCCTATTGTATCGAATAGCCTTAGCGCACGGTCGCGAATGTCAACTGTCTCGATTCTTAAATCATTATGGATGTCTTGAATGTTTGATTTAATGATTGCACCTTGTCTGTACATGTGAAGTGCCATCTGCGAAAAGCGAGATGGGAACTCTGCTGGTTCTAGGGATATCTGCTTTGTACAAATTGTACAAAATCGATAACCAAGAGGACTCGTGCTGCTATAGGTCTTTTAGATGAGAGGATGCTGTCAATTCTGAACTGGAAGACTCTCTTTTGAAGGGAGGATCCAATGAGCAAGATGAATGTAGTTAAATGACAGAGATAATCTAGTTTAATGATATGCCCAGCGTGCCACTTTTTATCAAATGCGTGCGATTTCATCTTATTGGGACCTGATCTATGTATTTAACTGCTCAAGCTAGCTGCAGTTCTATGGAGTGATTGGTTTAAAACTGAACTGCTCCGCTGGCAGAAAATTACTTAAAAGTGCTTTCTCTTTTAGACGAGAGGGGAACACGTGTTCCGTAGGTCTAACGAACGAGAAAAGGAGTTTAATAGGACACCAGTTTTGAAGCAAAGTTAAGCCTTTCCCGGGTTTTGGGATGACTATGACTGTGACCAGTTTCCAACATTCTGGATATCTTTTGTGGTAAAAAATAGCATTGATGATACCTGAAACTGTCCAAAAGATGTTATCGGGCAGGTGATAAAAGTATAGGTTGGAATATTGTCTGGGCCTGGAGATTTCCTCTTTTTCAGACTGTTGATCAAGCTTTTTACTTCTTCAATATATGTTTGTGGCCTTGAGTCTCTCCTTGAAGTTGCGCTGTATAATAACTGAGCTGCTACTTGATCAGTGTGCTATGCTTCTTCAAGATCGTAGTCTACAGAAATGTTTTCACGAAACTAAAGTTCTATAGAATCCGGAAAAGCATCGACTCTACCAGCATTACCATATTTAAGGCCAGAGAACGAGTAGATGGGTGGCATGTTTGGTTTGTTTTTAATTCCAAAATATTTAAAAATTTTCCAGATTGAGCCACTATTAGGATTAAGACTACTCATGAAATGCACCCACTGTTCATTCTTGAATTTCTTAATCTGGTCACAAATCACATTGGATAGCCGGCTTGCTTCATACTTCAGTCTAAGATAGCCAGTAATTCTGACTTGTTTTTTGATTTTGATTTCCCCTCTTTATGCTTATTTTGGTAGAGTTTGGAGGCTCACAGAGGTCTTGGTTGTCCAATACCAAAGTTTTGATGCGGGAGATATCTTTAGCCTGTGAGATATTATTGTTGAGGAGCTCAATGCTTTCCGTTTCTGGCACTGTATGCATTTATTGGACAGAGAAGTCCGGAAGGATTGCCAGTCTGTTGTTATTTCCCACTTGATTGGGGAGTCGATAGAAATATCCTCTATATGAAAAAGCACTGGCTTGGGATCCGAAGGGAGCTCATCTAATAAATTTATAAACACACTCTGATTTATACATATTTTTGGATAAGCCAATATCTTAGACATGACTGTGAATAGGGCCAAAGTGAGTGGGCTCATTGGGAATATGCAAACACGAAATAATATCTGCAGCAAAGCTATAAAGGTGTTTTCCCGCATGGTTACCTCTTGCTGATCCCTTTGCATTATTGTGGCATTGAAATCTCCTGTTTCATTGAAACCTCCTTCGAGATCAAACAGTTCGCGAAAATCTTCGATAAGATATTGAACGTTGAGGGTCTGTAAGCGGAGATAGCTTTAAATTTGAGGAAACTTAATCTACTTCAATGGATTTTTTCCACTGAAGCTTGGCATCTAAATAACATTATGGTTTGTATGCCTTCTTGCAAGCACTGCTACGCCAGTTAATCTATCCTTTTGTTGCTGATAGTCCGGTTTCAAAAAAGTTTCTTGGATCAAAACAATATAAATTCACTCTAGAATTGATTTTCTGATAAGTCCTTCCTGCTAAAATCAAGTTTTCGATCACGAAGGTTCTTAATCACGTGCTACCTCGTTCGAAACTGGTGTTAGCGGCTGCCACCGAAGGCTCGGCTATTAACTATCGCTCGTTTAATGGCAAAGCCGCTTTGCTGCTTGACCGTAGATCTTCTCTGCTCGAGAGCTAGGATCGAATTGATTATTTCTTTTGATGAATCCACTCATTTTCTACATATGGACATACAAGAAATTGGCATGTGTTAAAATAAATCAGAATCTTCTAATAACACTCAAGGACTAGTGGAGTTTAATGACTGAAAAACGTAAGCAAAAAATGAATCTCTATTTTGAAAACCAATACTGTTCCGACAAAAAAGGATGTTTAGTGCATTTCGCCCAAATTTCAAGGCTGAAATCCAAATATTTTTTATATCTTTCATTAGCTCTTTAAGTATTTCGGATGTTTATTTTCCATATTATTTTATTGATTTATTGCAGTTTTTGAACGGTTTTGCTTTTGGCTGCAAATATTAATAATTGTTCATTTCATTGTTTTGATTTTCTGGAAAAACTGTGAAATTCTAGTGAGAACAGGCGGAAGAAAAAAGTCCTTAAATGCAAGTATTTGTTTTTATTAAATTGTTAAAATTTAAATTTTGAATTTACCTGACCAAACACAAATGAGAAACATTTCTAGTAAAATAAATAGGGCGATAGTAAAATAAATAAATAAAGCTTTAATTAAATATATATATAAATATATATATATATATATATATATATTTATATATATATATATAATAAATAATAAATAAATAATAAAATATATATATAAAATAAATAAAGCTTTAAGCTGACATACAGTGTCAACACATAATAATTTAAAAAAAAAATTGAATGGTAGTAGTCTTTAAAAAAACGTCCAGTGTTCATTTATTTTTTCAAAAACCAATACAAAGAAAAATCAAGACTAAAGTTTATGATAGCTTTTAAAATAATGATGACCAGAAATATACCTATATTGACCAAAAATATACCTAAGATCACGAATTATATTTGATTGACGAAATTGGCCTTTAAACCTAAACCCATTGTTTTTGACAACTAGTATTTTTACTAATGTTCGAAGAAGAACATTAGTATTAAAATCACTTTGGCCAAAAATTCATATTTCTATATATATATATATATATATCATCAAAAAATTTCAGTGAAAAAATCTCAGGAACGCGCCATCCGATTGAGCTGAAATTTTCAGGACACATTGGTGTATATGCAGAATAGTGCCAGGTCTCACAAAAAGTTGAAAATCTTTAACCCTTTGGCGCCGGCGGCCATTTTAGTGATTTTTTTAATATACCTATTATTCCGTACACAAATAATTTTTGCAAAATTAAAGTTGATGAAATAAATTTCGAACCTGTTCTACATGTGAATCGGATAACGTTTTGGAATTTTTTAACCCCATGTGTGCGCTGGGTAACTAAAATGAGAACGGGAAAATTTGAAAATTTTTAAATTGCGATAACTTTTGACAGAGCTGTTCCATGATTACGGAATTTTCAGGACATGTTTGTTTTATTTAGTTGTAGATTAATGTACGTTTTAATGAGCGTGCTGGCAACCCTGTAGCTAGGGCAGGCACTGAAAGTGAAAACCTCCAAATCATCGTCTCTCTTGAAAAAAAGTCGTTTTTTTAAAAAAAAGTAATTCATATGTAAATTTTGTGCTTTGTGTACATAGGCAAAAAATAAAATTTGATATGGTATAACGGGCACGCCTGGTAACCCTTGCCCAATTTACCTATATTTTTAGCATCAAAAACTTCTGTTCACGGAAACTCACGATCCGATGAACAGAATTTATTGAAATTTGCAGAATGTATTGGTCTTAAATAGGACCAGGTCTGATAGAAGTAATTTTGAAATACGGGCGATTCTGTGCCAGTGGTGCCACCTTGAAAAATCACTAAAAAAGATAACTGCTTTTAGCAGTTATCTTTTTTAGTGATTTTTCAAGGTGGCACCACTGTTTTGCTTTTTAAATTCACACCGTAACTTTATCTTACTTTAAGCCACGTTTGGTAGAAGTTTCGTTGAAAATTTCGGTTGGAGCTGCCAGCTATGATAATTTTGGTGTCTTAAATTTGAAAAAATAAAAATTTGGAAGTGAAAACATTCAAACCATCGAATATCCTAAAAAATGTCCGTTTCTACAATAAAACCAATCTGTATACATACCTTATGCTTAATCTACGCAGTCAAAGCAAAACTTTGGAAATTTCATGTCGGACAAGAACGGTAACCCTTTCTCAGTTAACCTATATTTTTAGCTCCAAAAACTTATGTTCACGGGAACTCACGAATCAATAATCAGATAGAATTGAAATTTACAGAATGTATAAAACTTAAGTATGGCCAGGTCTGATAGAAGCGATTTTGAATTGTAGGCAACTCTGTGCCAGTGGTGCCATCTTCAAAAATTACAAAGAAAAAAAATGCTTTTTGCCCTATGAAATGTGAATAAGTTACCAGATTTTCATGAAATTGACACAGTAGCTGAACCTTACTCTAAACTCTGTTTGATAGAAATTTGGTTGAAAAATTCGATTGGTGCTGCCAGCTATGGTAATTTTTGTGTCTTTGGTTTTGAAAATTCGCTCAGGAAAATACAACTTTTTGCCCTATAACTTCCAGTGCAGTCATGAAATCAATACGAATTTCATACAATTACTTGAACCTATTATAAACATTATTCAGGCCAAATTTGGTTGAAAAGCCATTATAGAGTTGCCAGCTATTGTTTGTTTTGTGTTTGTTTGCAATATCTTTATTAAGCGGTTTTATCGTAGAATTTTAAATTGGTAATGATATTGTTGTGACAATAAACAGCAAATATTAAGCTTTCGATTATTTGAAAAAACTCTCTGCAGGTAACCCTAAATTTCTTTATACTCCTATAACTTCAAATGTTATATAACAACGTGAAGCAGATGTGATATATTCTTGGCTTTGATACTGGCCAAAGGTTGCCAGCACGAGTCGGTTGTGCTACTTTAGCCAGCTCGACTCGATTGTGCTCAATAAATGCTTACAGTTAGTATTCATACCGGAAACATTTACAATGAAAATAAATAAGCGATGTTTCAATTCCCAAAGTTCTGCAAATTTTTCGGATTGCAGCCCCAAACTCCAACTTCAGTTTCAGTGCTGCAGGTACTGAGCATTTTCTTAATTGATATTATATGAGATGCTGCTTTCAAAATTTTGAGAAATAAGCAACTGATAACGAATATAATTAGCCCATGTTTTGCTCTCATAAACGTTGAAATTCATGCCAGTGGTAATATATCTGAAACCTTCTACTATATGAGTTATAATGCATTCTTGAGACAAAAGTAAAACGTGGCATTTGAAACAATTTGGCCGTAATAAGCAGCGCATGTGGTGGAATATGCACTCAAAACTTGCACGATTCTTCTACTGTTCTTCGAACATTAGTGTTTCTAGCGGTTCAGGTGCGCTAGAGTTTTTTTTAAATTAGAGCATAAAAATCACAATAATGTCAGCAGTTTGAATTAATTAGATTAACATTTCATGAATAATATACTTTTATATTCTTAAGTATAGCCTATAAATAACCGGAAAATGTTGTTCTGATAATCTTTCGAATAGTATCTATCAAATCAAAATAGCTGCCCAAACCTCAAAGTTTCACTTTAATTAACACGTAAACTATTCATTGTAGCATAAACCTCAAAAACATTCCTAAATAATGTTACGAACTATATCCAACCAATTTTCATTCTCTTGAAAGTCTCTATTAAAGTTGTTTGCGGTCGATTCGAAAAGATTTACCACAACGAATTGCTGTAGCTGTTAAACAGTCAATGAAACCTACAAGCAGTTCACTTAGCAGTAAAGCTTCGAAGTGTTCATCCTTACCACCTCTTTTTCCCAACGCGTTTCCTTCGACCTTCGGAAAATTACCTGTGTGTATAAAACCCTTTCAAAATAAGGTCAGTTGCTATTATGCTCATCGTCGAAGAGATAGTGACCATTCCACATTTTAGAAACGACAGCTCATAAGAGGATTTGTGTTTACTTATATGAAAATAAATACCCCAATTACTTGGGGTATTTATTTTATTGTGATTTTATGTGGATGTTTTATTTGAAAACACTGCGGGGGTTCGATTAAGTGTAGTTTGTTTGGAAAAGAATGGAATCGTTTGAATAGTTTAACTTTACTGGTTAGCATGCATTTAACAATAGCAGAGAAAATACCCTCTTTCAATTAAATTGTGTAAGTTGCTGTTTCTATAGCTTTTTTTACATTGCCACGTTTTTGTGTACAAATTTAATATAAACCAATTTGAAACGAAAATTGCATTCGCCTGACTTAAAGTCACCACGCTAATTTGACTTAAGGCCATTTAAATCAATTCAACTCGAGACAAGCTCATGTTTAAGCCATAACATTTTTTCTTATAAAATATGACGTCTAAGCTCTGCAATACGAAAATAACGCGAAAACTGCCAGCACATAAATTGGTTTTGATAAATAAATTACACGGAAATGTAGAGGATTCCGGTAATATTAAGGTGTCACCAATCTCTCATAAATCATCCAATACATTACCTCCAGGATAGCTTGAAGAGGTTTTTTTTCGCGTAGAGACACTTTTTTGTGTGCAGAAGAAATGGAATCTTTCTTCAGGTCAGATTCCACGCAAGACAAGAAGGAATGATGACGATGTGGGGAGACATTTTAGGTCGTTTGGTAGGCATTTGGTTGAATAAAACTGTGGCTTTCGGCAAATTTCGAATGAATTGTTTGATGTTTTATGAGGTGAAATGGAGAGGTAATATGACTTTTTATATAATTTAAAGCAATTAAGCTACTCTTAAATCAAAGACTTGGAACAGACAGGGAGACAATATTATTGTATTTTAATAACCGGAAAAGATGGATATTTGTGTTGTTACTTCAATAATATTTTCAAGCACCCGAATTTAAAAGTTTCGGTAATTGTTGATTACCGCTTTCTAAAATATTAGCTCAACCACAAATTTTGATTTGATCATCAAACCGAAGTTTAATTTTTTCCCCATCAAATTGTGAATGGCACAAGTACCACATGAATACCGGTAATTTGTTGTTTTATTAAAAAAAATTCTTTGTCTATAGGATTACCTTTGAGACATGTATTTTTTCATTAAATTAGGCACATCTTTAGTTGCTGCTGGTTTTTACCATTTTGGTTTTATTTTTTGCAATACCACTTCCACAACCTTTCCGGTTTTGGTGTCAGAAGTGGTAAAATTTGTGGTTTTTCGACAAAACTTAATTGACACACTGAAATTCTAATTCAAAATCTTCATACATTGTTAAAATTTATGGAAATAAAATGTGCAAAGCTAAGAGAATTTGAAATTTTCATGATTGCCAATACTTGGAAAGGAAACACAAAACTACTATTAAACACAAAGTTTTATTTTCCGCAGTAAAACCTAAGATTCTTCTTGCCTTCTTTTAAGTTTTTTTTAAAGAATAGTATCAATGTCCTATTGCAATTAATCAGCGTCGTCTGTTAGTTCATCAGAGTAATGTTAGACTATGTCACGTCACAAGTTTAAGTGTGCTTAGCAAATTTTCTGGTTTCAGCCTTTCAACCAGAACCTTCTTATTCCCCTTTGTAGCAGAGCCCTTTTATGGAGACTCTGTCATGTCCGATTCTCTAAATTGTCTTAATTTATTGGCACTGCAAGCGGAGTTCCGTCCTGGCTTCTTTTGCAATGGGCTTCATTAGCCGATATCATTTAGTACGATAACAAAAAGAACGCAACAGAATACCCCTGAGATATTCTATCTTTTTTTCACTAGGCTCCACAGAGCTGAAGGCGGTCGGGGACTAATTGAGAATTCTGGCCCAGACATACAATATAAGGTCTTTCAAAGAGCTTTCATTTAAAGTTTGGCTGCTAGTTATTCCACAAAACTAAAACACCTCTTAGGGAAGTTTAGCCTGTGTTACCGATAATCTTCTCAGCTGCTTCGTGAGAGGAAGTAGATCGGAGGTTTTATAATTGGGGAAAAGCCGCCAAAGACTCTTTGGCTATAGTATCTCCCGCTACAGTAACAGGTTCTTCTAGCTTGCTCATGTTACCTCGCTATTGTCAGTGGCTTAAGACCTATCTTTCAAGTAAGATATATTTTATTAAAATAAATTAAGGTAAAAAATTAATTATATTTCTTTTCAACAATTTTTAAGGAAAAATGAGTCAAAAGTGAGTGTACTTATTGATAAATATACAAATCTTTTTTATTTATTTATTTTATATTTGCTTTGCTTTGGCTTTAAAATTATTTTTGACGGTATCGAAAATTTTAGCCCAATCGTTTGTTAGAGCATTTTTTAAAGATTGTACTGAATTTTCAATATCAATGTGAATTAAAATTCAATGGGGTTGAAATTCGGCGATTGAGGAGTTGACTGCGATAAAGTAGCCATTCTCGCACAAGGTAAGGGGGGTTGTTTTAGGTTGTTGTCTTGTTGAAAAACCCACGATCTAGGGAGGACTAAGTTACGAACACGGGTTGGAAGACTGTCTCTTAAGATGATTGACGAATCGTGCTTTTTCATTGTTAAAATGATAAAAACAAGATCTCCAACACCAAATTCTGCCATAAACCCTTAAATCACCGCCGAACTTTCCCCAAGTTTCACTGTTGTTGTACATAGCATTTTTTTATTTCAACTCTTTATTGGGCGATTTTCCTCTTACTGTGACAATCACCTCGAACTTGCATTCATTAGTAAAAAACAAAACACTGCGCCAGGAAGAAATGCCAAAATTTTTGTACTTATTCGCAAATTTCAGTTTGTATTTACTTTTGAAATATATGGTTTGTTCCATGAGACTCTGCGATGTCGCCAGCTTCCATTTGAAATCCGCGGAAGTGTACTATTACTCACTGTTATTTCCCGCTCTATAATAATATGTGTATTTTTCGAGAGCTTGGCGGCACTTGATCTTGGATTTTTTCTACTTCTTTAATAATTTTACGCTCATCTGGATCCCTTAATCTTTCCTCTTCAAATTTTCCATAATACTAAAAGATTTGCACTTGATTTGTAGGTTTTTAACTGTAATGTGATGTTTTTTGTAACCATATTCGCGATTTCACGGAACTCTTGCCTTTTTTAGCTACAATATTATTTTTCTTGTGCCCATCGAGGTTTCGGTTCTCATTGTTTAAACACGTTAAAGATAAACTTAAGGGGATATAGTACCTTCAAATTTTCAAAAAAATCGATTTTTTTTGATAGAATATGTTAGAATGAAGCTTAACAAACATGATTTTATTAATATAAAATTTAAATTCTAAAAAAACATTGGTGAGAATATATAGTAATTTTTTTTTAGTTATAATCGATGTTTGGGGGGGTTAGAAAACCTCGATTTTCCAAAAAAAAACGTCGCCATTTTGTTAGTTTTCAACTAAAATTTTTTCTTCTAGTTCATTCCAAGGACGTTTTTTTTTGTTTTTCCGACTTTTCTGATGGCAGTTATCGCGCATGTCGTGATTTTTTGGTTTTTTTTTCAAAAAAAAAAAAAATTGTGGCAGAAGACAGAGGGCCACAAACAATTTTTAAAAAATGATTTTTTAAAAAGTATATGAACAAAGTTTCATTAAGACATGTCACCTTATAGCATAGCACCTTCAAATTGACCACCATAGCACCTTCAAATTGAAAAAAAAAAATTTTCAAAGGTTAGTTTTAATTGAATAAAAAATGTCCCCTTTAATACTGGAATAAACTGTCCCATTACAATGCTTACTTAACCAAAACTGCGAACAATTACATGCTTCAACCATTGCAATTATTATAAACTACTTTTCGAAGAAATAAATATACTGTTGCATTTTCTCTGAAGTAGAGACTAGGAAATGTACATTAACTTTTAACTCGATTTTCGGTATTTGCTAAAAAAAAAACCAGACTTTGAGTTTTAGCTTTATTCATATTTCACTAAACACAGTTGATCCTTTTATGCATCCGTTCCTGTTTTATTTAATTTTCAGTTTTAACTCCGAGTGAATGTGCTCAAAGCTACTGTACAGGCCCCAGGTGACCGGGAATCTGAGTTTTTTCGCACGTAAACTGAAAATGAACGCGTTTTGACCATTGATCATTGCCTTTGGTAATTTGGACTATTTTCTTTAAACATTTTCAAAAAAGGCACATAAAACAGACAAACAGCCCCAAACGTTCCTACTAGCATTTCAACGTGGAGCTGATATATACCAGTCTTACATGGGGCATTTCACGTGAAGCGGACAACGAAAAAAATCGAGGTCCTGGATTTCGTTCAAATTGTGCATAATGGTAGAAGATATGAATGTGGATGCACAAGTTTTTGTTTCTATGAGGTTAAGTTGCCAAGTTATGGGCTTCTGAATAATTGACGAAATTGATAAAAGGTTTTTTTGGAAGCGGATTCTGAGATTCAAAACAAAATCTAAAAAACATTAAACATAATGATTGGTATAGAAAATTAGCTGTTCTTTTTAATTTTGAAATTAGATTTGAAAAACAAATTTTTTTCCTGTGTGGAACCGGAAATAGACACTTTAACTCGTAATTTGAATGATTCGGACCAGGTTAATTTTGTTTATTTTATAACAAAACCAAGCTTAAAGTATACTTATTTTATAATAAAAGTTTTAGAATGGGATGGCCAGTAGTTTAGGAGGTAGGTGAATTTCAATACATAAAAGTCGCATGGAGCGTGGTACCGGGAGCTTGACTCCAAACAAAAGTTTTGAAAAAAAACATGGTCAAAATTTCAAAAGCATTCTGCATCCCCTCAAGGTGTTTTAAAAATATGCGTGGAACTTTGAGAATATTTATGGGATTGATATGAAAATTTCTCAGTATAAACTTAAATATACATGTAAATACATTTTGGAAATGATATAAAGCTTTTTAAAGTTCTGACTATTTTAAAGCTATATTTTCCATTTGTTATGCACGTTTTAAGATATGGGAAAAAGAAATGTTTTGTGTTTTTTTTGTCTAGTCCTTGATCAATGAAATATCTAACAAGCTAAGATATACAATATTTCTATAGCTTTTTATTGAACCAATGTATATGACCACGAAATTCCGGAAAATATTATCTCATGAAATAAACTGTCCAATTTATATTTAAATCATCATTCCAGCCATCTATCAGACAATTACCATTCAACTTCCATAAACATATAATCATATCTTGTAGTATCTTACCTCATTGCATTAACATTTTGACTGCTACTCGTAAATCGCATCTAAATAGCCGAATAAAATCACCTTCTGTCTCTACAACACCATATTTCTCTCACATCTTCAAGAAATTTGATTTTACGCTCACTGAATACCAAAGAACCGACGATCATCCCCATCTGAAAGGGAACAAAAGCAAACTCAGCACATCATGCTGTGTACACAGTAAGCGACAAGTTGGTTGACTTATTCTCATTCACCGTTTTGCACCACAAGTTGTTAGGTAGATACATATCTTTACTACGGATTTTCTCTTTCATCACTCTAGATCACAGATTTCCACACATTTTGTCACCCATTTTGTCTATGTCCTCGAGACTATCGTCACCGTATCGAAAACTCATAGAACAGGCCAAGACAAACGGACACAAAAAACTCAGTACAAAACGTGAAAAGAAAAGGAATCACACACAAACAGCTTGATATTTACTTCTAACGAACACTGTGTCCGGGAAACCAGGATCACAGAAACACATCTAAAGTGAAGGAAACGAAAAAATTTGGCCTTGCTGGTGGCACGTGGTTTGTACGTACCGTTCGTGGAAAATGTATACAGAAGAGATATATCTGTTGCTGTTTTTTCCGCTTTTTTGTCTCCTGATGGAGTTGTTTGAAAAACATTAGCTTAACAAAAAAGTTTATTGAGGGTGAAATTGATTAGTGTGCATAGACAGGAATCAGATAAAGATTGAAGCGAATAAGTGGTGGAGTGAGGAATGTTTTATGAAATGTTTAGCCAACAATATGTAGATAGCCCACAGGGGGCGCTTGAATTGAAAATCCAACATTTTATTTGTTTCAACGATTTTGTGTAAAGTTCTGTAAATACTACACTTTTTAAAATATTTACTTATTTACTTCATTCCAAGGACCAAGTCCTTTCATATAAATTTAACAATAATATAAAAAATTAAATTATTAAAATAGTAAAATAGAAAAGATTTTACAATAGCATAAATGTTTCAATAATTAAAAGTATATTAACAAATAAATTCAAATAAATGCTGGACTGAATGTAATTCTATTTAATTTAATTTGATTCTACAGTTTGGAGGTAGTCAGAAACGATTCTTTTAAATTTGGTCGTATCTATACTGAAGAAATCTAAGTGATTTAAAAGTTCATTCTCGATTTTGATAACATAATTACGTATATAATTCAAAATTTGTCTTTAAACCATGTAGTTCTTAGTGGAGCCCTTATAGAAATCCATTGTAAAATTTCGGGTGCATCTAATTGATTATTGAGCATATTGAACAAGAAAATCGCATCAGTATAGGTTTTTCTTGCTTTTAAGGTTGTTATGTTCATTAAATTTTGTAAACATACGTAATTCAAGTTTTCTGGTGGCGTATGTAACTTATAGTTGACGTAACGTAAGAATTTGTGCTGCACTCTTTCTATGTTAGCGAAATGTTTTTTGCAGTAAGGATTTCATATTACTGAACCGTAGTCTAATTTACGACGAACTAATGAAAAATATAACATTTTGATTGTGTTCAAATTGTAAAACTTCTACGTGTTTTTAATAACCAAACCCAGCATTCGAGTTGTGATTAGCAATCTTATGAATATGAATTGTGAGTTTTAACGTCGTGTCGAATCTAACTCCCAGATCTTTTATGGAGTCAGCATGATCTAGTGCGACTCCGTTCATGGTATAGGCATACGAAGATCTGGCTATTGTACGATTAAATTTCATATAATCGCATTTGCTTACATTCAATTTTAAACCATTTCGAACACAGTAAGAATAAAAATTGTTTATATTCATCTGCCAAATATAAACGTCAGATAATGAAGCAATTCTCTTAAAAATTTTGAGGTCATCAGCGAATAATGAGAATTCAACTTCTTGGAAAATATGATATATTATTGATGAATATTAAGAACAAAAGAGGACCTAAATGTGAGCGCTGTGGTACTCCAGAAGAAGGGTAAAACGGACTTGAGTAATTGATGATAAATAAATTATAAGTTAATTGATATTTTCAATCAAATAAATTGTATCGATACTAATTAAGTTCAACCCTGCATATGTTATTTCCATAAATTTATAAATTGATGATGATTGATAAAATTGATGAGTAAGTTTATTCACACTAGCAGAAGTAAAATTGAAAATATGCATATTGCAGAATCAGCAATTTGAGGTGAATACACTTGCTTGTACTTTGGTCTATGCAGAAACAATAATTGTATTTTGAACATGTACTTTTACCGACTAAGCAATAATTACTGATCGAAATTTAGTACTTAAGCAATGAACAGCTTTGGTTCATTCTCTTTCAATCAATAAACGGCGATTATTCAGGTAATCTGTTGTTTTATTGATGTTAATATAATTTTAGGATTATAGTAATTTACGTCAATTAATTTTAGGATTAATTGAACAGTAATTATTATCAATGCAACTAATAGAGAACGATCAAGAATGTAATCGCAAAGCCATGCAAGTAATGCACCATAGACAGCAATATTTTTCATCTCTTTTGACAAAAGATCCATTAATCTTATCAAATGCTTTACATAGATCCGTATGTATGGAATGCACTTGAAGAGAAGATTCGAAACTCTTATTAATATAGTTATGGTAAGCTAAAAAATTTGTAGTAGTTAATCGTCCCTTACAAAAACCATGTTGGTTAGGAATTATTAAAGGCCTCAAGATAGGTGAAATGTAGTCAATTACCAGGCGGTCGAATAGTTTGGTATGGCGGATAATATGCATATCAAGCGATAATTTTCCACATTAGACTAGAATAGAATCTATGTATATTAACCAACCTTAACCTACTCTTAATTATTAAATTCATCCTAATTTTTTTGTAAGTTTTCGCAATATAGATATGCGAAAATTAAATTGAATGCCATTGCTTAAAAACTAAACTACTGATTGCCCAACCAGCCGTACTCAGTCAGTCAGTCAGTCAGTCCTAGTAACCATAGACTAGATAATAATCAAAAACCGAGAGTGCACTAGGTCCTTGCATGCTTGCAACCACATTGCGGTTTAAGTTTTTCAGCATCAATTCCACCATCAGCACAACGGCCAATGCAGTTGGTATTCCGTTTAGTTTTGAAAGCGGAGCAACAGCTAGCAGACTATTCTGCATGACAGTTATACAATCATATCTCGATATTTTTTCGGGAGAATCACATCATGAGTTTTGCTTTGCATTGACCGTTTCCGGTTTTTCCCGGTTTCACAACATAATCTATAAAAAGGATGAAAAAATGAACAAAATGATGTTGTTGCTATGGAAGAAGTAGAAAGGGATGTTTGAAGGGAGAAAAAATCCATAGTTTGTGTATTTTTTGAATCGATTGCGCTAAAAGCTTTGGAAATAATGAGTGGCTTATGCGATTTTACGATGATGATGCTGATGATGATGGCAATGGCGATGCCGAAGCATAGATGAAGAATAATAAAAAAGACTGCATTTGCATCGGAAGTCTGGCTTCGATGTTTGCATTTTATTTTCGTGCTGTCTTTGATGTGCATTTGTTGGCTGAAGGGTTTTGGTTTCTGATACGGAAACGGGAAACGTCTGCCTCTACTAATATTTGCTGATTTTTTGTTCCAAGTAGGTAGCCTTGGTGTTTGAGTTATTGAAAAATTATTTGAAAGATGAAAGACAAGAAAGAATTGTGAGGCAAGGTCTTTTGTGAATGAGTAGAAATGGTGGGTTTTAGCTAATTTAAAAAAAAAAAATCCGATCAAAACCTTTTAGTGACAATAAATGTGTTGTCAAAAGAAGTCCTTTTCAAATGTTCCTTTGTTTCCTTTTATGATTGAGTTGTTAAGTGATGAAAATATAAGCAACGATAATGACGAAGGTAATGTTTCATTCAAATAAATGATTCAACTTCACCGTGAGGGAAAATTAAAATTCATTTATGACAACTGCAGACAATATTGCGGAGGTAGACTAACTTTTTTGCATTAATGCAGAGGCTTTTATTTTATGGGTTGTAATAATGCTTCAAAACGCAGTCTATTGAATGTGGATCTTTTAGGGTCGGAAGAAATTATGAATATTAACAACACGGTTAACTCAATAAGTATCTAAATTTGTAATTTATGTTTTACAATGCACTCTGAAGTGTTGAAATCCTACTTGAAATTTTGAAAACTTCATGCAATCTTTTGGTTAGACATACTAGTTTTTCCTCTTCTTTTTAAACATTGATCGTACATACATTTGGAATGTGCTTTTCCGTTAAGTAAGAATAATTTAAGACAAATTAAGTATTAATTACGTAAGAAAAAAATTATTTCAGCTAAACAAACAGAAAATTAGCAAAAACGAACGAACTTAAGAATCTATTTTCCTGATGTGATAGAAAATTAAGAGAAGTTTTATGAAAAATATTTATTGGCGATTTCGTAAAAGTAGATGAAGCAAATTTTACGGAATTCATAGCTCAGTTAGAAGACCATTGAAACGGAAGACCATTGAAACGGAAATAAATACACTCAGTTGTCCCAATTTAACACTCAATTTTCAAGTATGATTTGGCGCCATATATGTTTCTTTTTAATTCAAATAAGATTCGTTTTTTATTTAAAAGTGTTTCAACTTTTGATTTAAATTTGATTCTGTAAAATTTAAAGTGGTGAAATTTTTCTGAGTGTAGATAGTAGAAAAAACGTGTTTTATTTTTATCATGCCTTGGAAGTGATTTGTTTAGTGATCCAACAGAACTGTGTAATAATTACCAAGAAAGAATTTAAAAACCAAACTAGTGACTTCACTGAAAAGCTAACATACTTGCAAAAAGGATTAAATTTTAGATATAAGGATGTTCGATATATATATCGATATTTAAGAAATATCGATATTTGACTCCCGATATATCGAATCAACCCGATATAATCGAATCTTCAGATATCGATTATTATAATATCGATATATTATCCGATACAAGAATATCGTATTGTGCTTGCAAACAAGTTGGTCAACAATTTTTTGTTTTCCGTGTCGCGACGCGAGCTAACCGCTGGTCGAGCAAGAGAAGAGAACGGAAAGAAGCAAATCGTTCAAACCAGCCTGTTTGCTTTTGTATTATTTTCTAATTAATTGGTCTAACTAATTGGATCGTGTCCACTGCGCTGCCCATCCTCATATATTGACAAAAATTAGGTTTATCTTTTTTTTTTACAGATTGTGAAGGATTCTCGGTGATTGGGCGGTTTCGGTTTACTCAGGTAATTGAAAGTACTTTAAATTAATTAACTTTAAAAAAACTTGGTCTTACAATAGAGATAGTGAGCCGTGTGTACGCGAATTTTAGAATTTTAGAAGCTAATTGAAAGTACTTTAAATAATTAGTTTAAATTAATTAACTTAAAAAAAAACTTAATCTTACAATAGAGATAGTGAGCCGTGTGTACGCGAATTTTAGAAGTTACAGCCAAAAGCTCGTAGAACTTAGGTAGAGGAGAAACCAAAGGGAATATCTGAATTAGTGAATCTCTCGATTTGTTCTGTTTATAGGTTTTATCTTTGCATTCGCGATTCAAGGAACTTCATTTTGAAGACCAACCGGTTTGTTCGAATGCCATACTTAAAATCAAAGAACTAATGAAAAAAGATCAGCAAAATGAATTATGTGTAGCTGCGGGATCAGACTCGGATGGCTCAGACAAAACTCAGTCCGATTTTAGTCTCTGAAGCGATCATCATCATTTAGTTGATCGAAATCGGAAAACAAATAAAACTGATGAAAGTGTCTCAGACGAATTACCTCTTTACTTGAGGGCTCCAGTTAGCAGATTAAATGAAAGCCCTTTGGCAGTATTGGTTGATTATAAAGTACAATTTCCGAAGTTATACAATATTGCATAGAAGTACTTGACTATGGTCACTAGTTCTGTGCCTTCTGAAAGATTATTTTCGAAGGCTACGCAGGTCTTAACTCAACAGAGAAATCGGTTATAAGCTAAACAGGTGAACAAATTTTTGTTTATACAAGGTTTAAGCAAAAAATATTGGGAACTTTGAAAAAATCGTTATATCATGATTAATTTGTATTATATTTCTTTTTTTTACATATAATAAATATAATTGATTTGTGTTAAATTTCTTCTTTTAACTATTCACTGTTAATGAAGTCTTACCTTTCCTTATGAATTGCGCTATTTTTGTTGGATTAATTTTCTACAGACAACGGTTTCGAAGCCGATATGGTCAACTCTTCATTGTGGGTGGGGGTTAGGAAACGTTAAATTCAGAAATGAATACATTCATTATGAGTTTAAGAATAAATATAATTTTTTACATGATATGATATTGCAAGACTGTAGATATGACCTTATCCTTGTCCCAAAATTTTTGAAATTTTCCTTTATATTATTTTGTTATATCATAAAATCTATTTACTTTCTTTATTCCCCTTTAACTTATAATTTGAGATTAGCCCGTCCATCATAAAATAAATATCTTTATTTTCATGAGCAAAATTTGACCGCTGCGAAGAGAAGTCAAAGCAATGATAGATGACGTGAACAAATATTTGCCTTTGTTCTCTTTGAAAGAGTTCAAAGCAAATTTCAAATTTAACTAATACTATTTTTCATTTATTCTATTTGGATGAATATTGCTAAGTTAACAAATGTGGAATCTATCCCAAGGATATTTTCTGCTTTTTTATCTTGTAGTAGTAGTAAACTTCATATTTTGCCAACATTTGTACTTTTCGAAAATTTTCCAGAAATTTCATAATTTATGTGCTCATTCTTTGGAATAATGACATAATTTATCTGAACAAGCATTTAAATTTTATTGTGACGGATATTCACGAGAAAAATATACATAGAAAAAATATCAACCCCTTCCTTGTATTTAGTGAGTAACACCACCTAACCAAACCAACCAAAGGCCCAACGCAATAAAGAATATATCGATATATCGAAAAATCGATATTTACATTTCGATATATCGCAAACTATCGATATAGAGTTTCGATATATCATATCGGAAAAGATATCGATATATATTTTAAATGAACATCTCTACCCCCATATGCCGTTTGGCTGATGGGATCCAAATGAGTTTGAATAAATAGGAGCTTCGATGCAAAGGCGATAAATCCGGATAATCTTATGTAGAGTAGATAACTCGAGACTTTGTTGCTACGCACGCCCTGCATTATGCAGGCAAGACCACTTGCTTGTAAAAAAACAACCCAACTTTAGAAGGGATGTCAATTGCACTGTCATGCGAATCAACTCAATAATCTATTGAAGGTATGAATCTATCTACTTTTTAAAGGCAAACAGTCAAACATTAATAATAATAACATTCATCACTATCGTGTAGACCTAATCTAACAAAAAATAAATCAAGTTCAAATAAAATAGGTGCGTTTTTTTTTCCACTCCCGAGCAGATCAAATTTTGTTATTTATATTGAATACAACAACAAAACCCTGCATGTGTCACCTCACTGAGGAAGAAATTTGCTCGGAAGTGGATGTTTATGGGCTTACATGTAGAGTGTGCTGATAACGGTATGAGTGTTCTAAACGGTTCGTACCACTGTTGTTGATAATTGTGAAACCGGCAGTTTGAATGATATTGCATAGCACTCCGCAATTGTCAATTATTTAACATCAAATCTTTTAGTGTGCAGACTGTTTTTGAGCGTTTGATTGCACTTTAAATTGTAGATTATTTCATATGCAAGTTTCATATCTGATTTCGACTAAAACCTAGATAAGGTTTCATTCAGGTTTTATCTATGTGTCATTCTAGTTTCACAACTAACCTAAGTGAAAACTCATCGAATGCAGCACCATTATCAAATGCAGCAAACTTTTTGCTCGGGATAGTGTTTTTGCAACTCTACGTTAGTCTGCTCTGCTACGTTGCAAAAAAACGCGGCTAATATAATTGCGTTCGATGAAATTCCAAAACCTTTGCTTTAATGTCCGAAATGTAGAGTCTAGCACGAAAAAAATCAGTGCAAATTTTTGGTCTCTTTGTGATAAAAGTGCCAAGAAGTGAGACATATCCAAGCGGTGTTTATGTCTTCAAAATTATTTTATATTATCAAATGAAAAAATTGTCTTTCGAATGAGCGAACTAATTCCCTTTAGGGTTAGGTTCAGTAGACAAATTAAATTACCATACCCTACAATTGACGATCGTTTTTTTGTAAATCCGTCTATTGATAATAAATCCACTGACTTACCTCGGATTGCGAGGGGGCCCGGTAGCTCTGCTCGCTAAGGCGTCAAGCCGAAAAGCGGCGCGCTACGGGGCCTGCGGGTTCGAATCCCGCCAGTGCCATGGCTGTTAGTGTGAATGCGTGTGATTGTCCATGAGGGTGGCAAATGGGCCCAAATTGGTGGCCTAATGCTGGCCGCGTTCCCGGCAGCCCCCTTGATTAGCCTAACCTAGCCTACCTCGGATTGCAGAATTTACTTTGTTGGTTGGATTTACTGCCATTTGTAACCGATAGTACTAATCAAACTTGTATACACTTTAAACTCTGTTTACATTTACACTTTTCGAAATTTGGATTTTCCATAAAAATACACAATACTTACACAAAAAATTTATCACCATAACAATTTTCATGCACCCGGTTCGAGAGGCCAAATGTTCCAATGACTATTACTTTTTCAAATACTACTTTCTATTGAAAGAAAAATGTTCGAAACTGGTTTATTTTTCAATCTAAATAAACAAGGTAAAAATTATCGAAATGAACTTAAAGTAAATTATAAATAAAATAATAAAAAATAATAAATAATAAATAAAATAATAAATAATAAAAATTATACTAAAAATTCGAGCTGAATATCGAAAGCTAAAAATCGAAATAACTTGCGAAAACAAAAAAGAACCTACAGATTTGTAAAGAATGTTAATTTATTTGTTTCTTTAAAAAAATATATAAATAACTTTTTTTCTTAAACTAAACTTTTTGACGCCTCCGCTAATTTGACGTGCTGAATCGAGATCTGACATTTTGCAGATGTTGACATCAAACAAAATCAAACACAAAGATGCAAATTACTCCAGTAAGCGGTGATGACTCAAGGCAGCAAGCAAATGTACCCAGATCAAATTCAACATTAAATGTTAGCACGAAAAAGCAAAAATGATTTGTGCTGGCAACTTTTTGATAGCACTGCAACAAAAAGTCTATCAAAGTTGCTTCAAGCTAACACTAAACTTTTCAGTGATTTTTGTTTTGATCTAATAGCTGCATTCAAAATTATAGATTTCTAAGTCCACTCCTTACAAAGATTTTGTGGTTATTTTTATTGAAAGTTGTTGAAAAAGACAAAAACTGCCGATGATGGCGACCCTGTACTAATTTTGCGACTTAAAATCTATATCATTGGCCTCGAAGCAAAGCAACATTTCAACCCATTTGAAGTCTTAGAGAGTGGAGTAAGTAGAGACTACATTTTCTATATCGAGACTACATTTTCTAAATGAATGTACTGCATGCACCATCCGTATTCGTACAGTGAAGTATTTTTAAGAAAATATTTGAAAAATGGCATATTCATTGGTTTTTTTTTCAACAAAGAAAATAATATCATTTATTAAACAAAAAGAAGCATTATTCATACAAAAATATCTCAATTCATAGCAGAGTTTGTGAATAACAATCATTAACATAAAATATAAACAAAATTCAAGGTTCCAATCGTATTCGTGCAGTAAGTATATATGTAGTGAAATAATAAAAATTCTTAAAACTAATATTTTGTAGGATATCCTTTTCGTCTGATAACCTCTCTTAATCTGTTTGGAAGCAATTTGACCAGCTGTTCTGTATAAGCCGGTGACATTTTTTTTCCATTCTGTTGTGCTTTTAAGTTATAATGTCGTGCTTTTTAAGTTCTCCTGTAATTTTTGCGCACAGATTTTCTATCGGGTTAATATCTGGACACTGGAGGGGAGTTTTGAGAACCTTAGGACAATTGTAAAATAACTAGAGCCTAGAATTTATTGCTAGATGTTAAAATATAAAAAAATATAAAATCATCCCTGATTTCAAGCTGCTCTGCGCTAGCGTGCAAATCGGGTTTTAAAATATTGATACATTTTGTTGCATCCATTATACCATCAATACATTGCAGTTTTCCCGCCCCACCAGCTGCAAAGCAAACCCACATCATCACTGACCCACCACCAAATTTCACCGTCGATGTTAAGTTTTGCGGTAACAGGCTTGCATTTTTCTTCCGCCAAAAACAGGCTTGCATTTTTCTTCCGCCAAAACACCGTCCCACCTAATTACGTTAAATTTACTTTCATCAGTAAATATTACCCGATTTCAGAAGGTATAGTCTTTATTCGCATATTCTTTTGCGAACTTTTACTTATGTAAGGTTTCTTTCTTGCGACACAGTTAATGTAGCCATATGGTTTTATAGCACGTCAAATCGTGCTTAAAGAAATGTTCTTTTCAAATATTTTTGAAGCTTGCTGACAATTTTCAGGGCGCTTATTTTAGGTTGACGTCCAACCAATACACTAATATATCGCT
Organism: Nemotelus pantherinus; assembly: GCA_963978885.1. Taxonomy (NCBI): domain Eukaryota; kingdom Metazoa; phylum Arthropoda; class Insecta; order Diptera; family Stratiomyidae; genus Nemotelus; species Nemotelus pantherinus. The sequence continues at coordinate 43,671,827 of OZ022266.1, read as the reverse complement.
TATCTCTTTCCGTTAGCTTGCTCTGGCTCAGATTCCTTGGCAAGTTTTGCAGGTTATTGTTACTTTGTTACCTTTTCACAATATATTGTATTGTGGATCGTGCCGGTTAACCATTTTGCTGATTTATCCTAGTGATTTCCCTTGACTATGTAGTGTCATAATTAGTTTTCTAGCTTCGAAAGATGTTTCACACCCCTTTCTTCTCATATTATCTATATAAATGTAAAAAGTAAACATAAACCACTTATCACTAAGAACATTTCTGCTAATACTTACAGTATTATTACAAATGATACGCTGGAAATAATAAATCCAATAAAAGAACACTTAGTAAATAGTTACAATGTTTTCATTCGCCTGTACGAATACGAATGGCACATTCAAATCTGACACTGAATCATATGTTCCTAATTTCAACAGCTGACCACCAGCTGACAAATATTATTTTTGCAATTAAACGAGAAACAGGAGTTCATGTTATCATTGGTGCATTAACTAACCTCTGGCAAATCATAAAATCCAGGAATTTTTTAATTTACAACAAATTTCAGTACTGTACGAATACGAATGATGCATACTGTACATACTTAGCGCTTGTTTAACTCCAAGCTTTTGCTTTATTCCTAAGAAGCAAAGTTTATTTATGGAATAGCTACGAATTAAAGAAGGTATCTTTTCATACTCGCTGCAGCTATCTTTGCACACCAATACGTCATGCGAATATCGTAATTATTTGATGTCTTTGGGGAAACTTCTCACAAATCAATATATTACATATTTTTTTCCTTTTTGTTTACTACAAACTTTTGTTTTCCCACTACATATTTTTGCCACATACTACTACTGGAAAAGAATTAAAATATATTGCAACGCTACCAACAAATATTTATTTGAAGGAGGAGTAGCCCAAGAGTTGCTGCTCTTATATGTCATATGTACAGTTGATTTCCAAACCAGCTGATTAGCTGCCCCAACATTATTATTATTGCCCAATTTGAGTCTAATATAAACTTAGTTTGATTTTCTTAAGAAAATCGAAAAAAAAGCATTTGCTCATCACACTAGCTGTTCACGAAATAGAACAAAAATGATTCCACATCACAAACGCTGTTGAAAAAAAATTAAAATCAGTTCCAAAATAATTTTTCATGATTTTCCCACTGTTTTGATTTCAATCTGATAACTAATCCGACAGGAAATTTGACCCTTTCTTATCAGAATCAATACAACCATTATACAAAATAATTTCTCCGAAAAAAGTTACATCGCTTATGCTGCTCTGAAATTGAAGCCACTAGTATCTTTCAGAAGGATTGGACATAGGCTGGCGTTGAGATAATGGGTTGTGATTGTTCTTCTTGAATAGCGTACTTTGATTTAACATTTCAACAAAATCATCAAAAGTGGTTTGTATTTTTTTATTAAGTTTAAAACTTAAAATTTGCGCCCAGTGTGGGTACAAAGTGAGGATGAAAATTTTGCATTGAATGTGATGATAGCGTGCATGTTGGTAGCGAGCAAAATACATCCGGTAAACTGAAAATAGTACTACCAATTACTCTGCATTTTGAATTATCAGAGATTTTTTCCACTGAGGAGACATCAGGGCTACAGTCTTAGAGTGAAATGAAAAATTTTTGCTTGAAAATTCGGAGCTACTAGTATGTAGCGTGTTTGAATTTTAATATTGAATGATTCGCCGACATGACGTGTAAATAAGAATTTTGAATTTCTCACGATAATGTCATCAGGACATGTTTTCATTCAGAAAGTAAGCAGAATAGCTACACTCAGAAAAAATTTCACCACTTAAAATTTAATAGAATCAAATCTACATCAAAAGTTGAAACACTTTTAAATAAACGAATCTTATTTGAATTAAATAAGCCCCCACATTCAATAAAAATGATTCCACTTTATTATACAAATGTTATTTTCAAATCATAATTTCATCATTGAATGTAAAACAAAACATTTTGTGCGAAACAAGACCACTTAGATACAGCGTTATTGAAGTGAAGGCAGATTATTGGAATTAAAAAGAAACGTATATGACGCCAAATCATATTTGTATTGGGTTTTTATCTATTTTTTTATTTATACAACGATTTTTCTCTGATTGTACCACTTTTGTCTGTAAGCTGAGTAAAAATTCAATGTTTATTCATTTGTTTGAGTCAATAATTAATATTTATTCATGTGATGGTATAAATAAAGTTGGGTTGCGCTGGGTTTCTGAGAAATTTTTGTTTAATTAATAGAGTGTGTGGGTAAAGAAAATAGATAATTTGAATTAAAAACATTGTGTGGAAATATGTCAAGAGATTCGCTCAGGAGATTAATTTGACAACAAAAAATTCATATGAACAATTTATCTCATTAAACTGTTTGTAGTTTTATATTTAAATCCAGTTGATGGTTAAAAGAATCCAATTTCTAGACTGTCAATGTAAAACTAGTGATTAATTTCAGACAAAATGTTTCTACTTTTTTTTCTTTTTTTGGGGTTTAAGTTAGTGATACGTAATCAAAGTTGGCTTTCTGCTGTACTGCCACCAAGCATCACAGAAATAGTAGCAATGAATGAAGAAAATACATAAAATCTATTATGTGTCAAGGACACCTCATCAAAAATTTACCATTCCTGGTTGGACAATAGTTACAATTTAGCTATTTAGACAGTTTATGTGCCTATAATTAACGTTTTAGTGTTTTGTCGTTACTGTTATTGGGTTTGGTCACGATATGCATAGAAGAGAAATGATTTCCATTTAGAAACTAATAGGCAATGTGTTTTATGAATGCATTTGAAAATTGATAACAAAACGAAAAAAATACACCTGAATGCACAATAATTAATTTTTCCAGGAAAATATAAATAGAATTTTTATTTTTGAATAAGTCTGAGTGTTTTTCATTATTTCTTTTAAGTTTGAATCAAATTAAATCCAATTCTTCGTGTTTTCTCACAAAAAATAAACTGGCTCTACCAAAAGGCGACCTATTAAGGTAGGTATCCATATGTTGCATCTCTTCCGTATCGTATCCCTGTTGCGTATCATTCACTAAACGGATACGGTGTCCACACTACTCAATATTCCATGTATCATCAATACGATCCGTTGCAAAAAGCTCGATACGCAGCTGCAACACTTTTATTCACGAATCTATAGTGTACAACGCAACGTGTCGACACATGACTCCACTTAGTATCGTATCATTCCTTGCACAAAATGTGATATCGTCGATATACTTCAATAAATTGAAGAATGTTATCTTTATTCCACTCCATTATCTATGCACTCCATTATCTATGCACTACAATATTGACAAGTTAACGACTCAAATGTCAAATCGTGCAACGCGACTTGTGCAACGCAAGTTGTCCAAATATGATTCGAGAGCGTATCGTTTCATTCCTTTGATGCGACGGCAAGAAACCACCAAATGACCGATCGAGTTCGTTGCGTTTCTTTGTATCAAATTTTGATACGCAACGAAGATACGTTTGTCGTATCCACTGATACGCAACGGTGATACGATACGCGAAAATGATACATATGGATACATACCTTTAAGCTAGCACTACTAATTTTTAGACATTAGATGTAAAGGTCGTTTTAGTTGCCATTCGTTCATATGTTGCGCACCGTTATGATTATCATCCCATATTCGTTAATCATTATAACTGATAAAAAAAACTTATATGGCTTCCACAAGATTTTAAAATATTTTTTTTTTCTCAGAAATGTTTTCATAGTTTTCGTTTCTTAGATATAGCTCCCAAAACTAGCGGTGCACAATCTCCAGTAAAAAGACAAATTCAAGATGAAAGTGAATTTATTTTTGACTTTTCAACACTGCATAGCGTTTTTTTTTTTCAGATAAATCAACCCTCATTGACTTCGTCTATTGGTTTTTTTTCTTCTATGTACAATTTAAAGTTCATTTGATTACATTTTCTAATATCCAATTGACAACCAGACCCACCAAAACATTAGTTTTTTGAGATTTGTTTAACTATAAATCTTCATTTGAAGTAATGTTCACATGTTCAAGTTTTTAGCTCTACCTAGTATAATGCAGTAGTCTGTAATAGTACAGCCAAGACAGTGGTCTACAGTCTGATATAATTAAAGTTTTACGTCTCTTATACTCGTCTGTCTACTGCCAACACTTACGTAACATCAAATTATATTATCAAAAGGTAGAAAAATTCAATAGTTATTCTTTTCTTTTGTGTAATTTATTTCATTCTAGCCAAGCGAAAAACAGCCAAATACCTATGCCTGGTTTTTGTGGTAAGTGATCTGTCTTGAAAGTAATGACTATTCTCGATGTCACTTTTAATTTATCCTTTGGTTTGTTTTACCAAATGCAATTGAATACTCAAATTTAAATCCACATATAAAATTTAATTACCAAAAATTAAACCAGACTGAATCAGCTTAAGCTGTGCTTTTGACTGGTAAAATGGTCACTAGAGTGAGGAGTCTTTTCAAGGATTAATCGAAAATTGTCCTTTACGAAACCTCCAATGTGAACATTTCTTGTGCCAAGTATTAAATTATCATTGCAACAGTACTTCTATCGAGAGCTGAATAGAGTTCAGACGAGATGACAGGACATATCTGGCCTTTAAGTACAGCAAATCGTACTGGTATTTCGTTCGAAGACAGTACTAAAAATGACAGACACTGAGAGGACTACTGAGATACAGAGAAACTAGCTCAACAGGGCACTGGTCTTTCAAATTATGTTCTATGAATTGACCACAAAGTTACCATTTCATTGACTGCATTGCAGCTTTATAGTGTAATTAAACCGCAAAATCAATGGTAGACTCATTAGCCCATTCAATCATCTTCCGACTGTACACTCGGTCGAACATATAATAATCTCCACTCGTATGTTTGTGGAAGAATTCAAGACTCCCGTTCTGGAAAATAACTAAAACCCGGGGCTGGATTATCGTGTCGGGTCTACACTGGTTCGAATAAATTATAATGTGTTATGATTACGCCAGGCCAGTTACTATGTGCTAGTTTCAAACGATGTCCTTCGTCCCAAATTAGTACATGGTCAAATGTGCATCAAGTTTACGTGTCTTTCTACCATCCCATATTAATGCGAAATCCAAACTGAGATGAGATTCCGGAGTCTGGGAAAAAACAGGTCGCTCGGTGAATATATGCGACGACGATGACGGCAATACAGACCGTGTTGAATATGTAGGATTCCGTAAAGCCTGTACGAATGAATGATAAATTCTCTGAAATGTCCAGGCAAATCCTTCACTTTGAGTTCCGGAGATTACGCTTCGGATCGGGAAACGGAACGTTTCATCATTGCAGCTTGCATACAGATATAGTGCACGATAGCTTACGATGTGGACTATGCAAGCAGTAGTCGTAGTAATACGGAGAAGCCAAGTGATCCTTTTGGGCTTAGCCGTCCCGACCGGGACTATTATCTTTGCATAAAATCATTATATGTGCGAAATTTATGTGGTCAGCATCATTGAAGCTGAAAAAAATCTGTCAGCTTTTGCCGAAGATCATGTATAATCGGTTTTCGATTTCGAGTGTGTTTGATTGTACGAGTGGTGCAATTGAAAAATTTAGTGCAGCCTCATATCAATTTGTGGTGCTGGAAAATCTATCTGGAAAATATTTTTGGTTTTTTTTTCGCTCCAAATTAAAATTGGTTTACTTTTTGTGGGTTGATGTACAAAATAGTTTAAGTTCAGTTAGCTAAGTAATTTAATACAATTCGTATATTTATAAACCCACATTGGGCGCATACTGTTTTTGCATGTTTAAAACGATAAACTTTTATGTAATCAACATAACCTCGAGCCGAACTTTTCGTACATAGACTCAATTACACAATAAAATTCATAGATACTCATTTAATAAAATAAAAATAAACTTGAAATGAAAAATAGGCACAAAACTTCAGTTATTCCGGCTATGAGCAATTCACTTCACAGGCTGAAAATTTAACTTCCTGGTTTATTGTAACGCCATTGTGGTTAAACATTCACCTATTCATCGTATAGCTGTGTTATACTTCAAATGCTTAACAGTCATGCAAGCACCCATTCTTAATAGTTGCCTTATTCACTTCCAATTCTCTTACCTACCTCAATAAAATTACACCCCCAAAATTACTCAATTCTCCCAAGTGACATAATAGATACCCGAAAACAGTATAATAGCTATGTGCTTAGGGGAAGAAAATATTTACAATCCCACCAATTTGCATACTATTTCCAATCGTACCAGGTGCGAATCGTATCACACTGTATATTCCACGTCTTCAAATAGTGCCATCAATATTACTTGCGTGCTAACGAGAATAAACGCAGCCCAAAGACAAGGTTGGTCTTATTGAACGTTTTCTTGGTCTCTTGTTAGAAATCAAATTGACTATTCATACCGATTTCCTCGGCGCAGTGTAAGCACTATAACGGTTAATGGGTAACAACTATCAAAATGACTACTCAAAATATAATGATTCGAACGACAACCCTCTTGCTTACTTGCTTGTTAGTTGCCATTAAGGACAATTCTATGCTTGTAACACAACAGAAATGCTACCTTTGCGGGGCTCCGTTTTATGAGCTACTATTTTTAGGACTTATGGAGTTGGGAATAAAATTGTTAGAGATTTGTTATACACGAACATTTTATGTGTGCTTAGATTTCGGAGAAAGCAATTGGAATGGCGTTATGCTAGCTATTAAAGCACATTGGACTTTTTTAAAAAAAAGTTAAGAGTTTGAAAAATGGAGATGGAGAAGGCTGGATTTGGTTTGGGAAAGAAATGGAATTTTTGGTGCTAGTATTGTTAGAAAGCTTTGATTTAGAGCCAGCAAAGGTTACTGGGACGGTCGATTATTATTTAATGGAGCTCGTTTTGCTTACAATTACAGGTAGTGAGTTTGTGAAAACAAATTAGAGTTTAACTGATGGAGCACTACATTTAGAAGAAAATTATGAGTATATTTTGTGGATTGTACTTATAATAAAAACATTTAAAAACGAACTTCCAAAAATTAAACACTGCAAAGGGAAATATTTTTTCGTACCGAAGTTAGCTGATTTAAACTGTGGAACAATGAAATAGTTTTCCATCAAACTAATAAATAGAACACCACTAGCTTAAAGTGATAGACCTTCAGCTGTACAAACCAGATAAAGTCTTTTTATTACACATAGAGCGCCCACATTTTATTTGAAAATTAAGTGGTTAAAGAAAAAAAATTGTTTAATATATGAAACAAACGCTAACCTTAGTTAAATTAGCACTTCAACAAATCAAATTGACATTAAACTAAAAAAATATGTAAAATATTGTAAACTAAATTTAACAGCAGTATAAATTAAAATTTTAAAGGCAAATTATATCAATGATAACAGAGAGGCTGGTGCGTAACTTGAACTGTTTGTCCCTTAATGTTTCCAAGCGTTTTTCTATGTATTTTTCCCTTAAGCTTCACACTCATGTCTTTCCTTATGCTATTGATGACACTATCGGCTCTTGTGTCAGTGGCGTGGCGTTCATGGAAGCAAGGGAAGCATTGCTTCCCTTACATTTGGCTGACATGAGTTTTAAATTAATAGTTTTCACTTCGAAATCGTGAAATAATCGCTTATAAACTTTTATAAAAAAAAATTCTCAAATCAAATTGTGAACATCTCACATAGTTGATCTGGTAACACCACAGAATCAAAATAATGAACGAACAACCACGACTTGGAAGCAATATAAAAATTGCATCTACGAGCATTTATTTGATCCCATATAGACTAGACTGTGACGTCATTAAAAAAAATGTGTCTATACGGTATGTTTGGAAGCAATGAAGATGTTGCTTCCAAGGGGAAATTATCTTCTCAAGAGAGAGACTCAGAGCGGAGCTGCGAACGCATGACTACTGTGCTGTGGAACAAATTCCTGCGTTCCCCTCACTAGTAGCAGGGTAAATTGTTATTGTTATCATTTTACTTTGCGTGTACATATCTTTTTGTGAATGAAAAATGCTTGCTGTGAGCGAATTCGAATTACGAGATGTAGCAAGCATTGCCAGATGTTGTGGATTCGATAAGTCGTTTTATTTATGATTTATATTATGACATTATTTTTTGTGTGTTCTATTTTGTATAGAAACTTTTTTGATTGGCGGCGGAAACGTTTTCAGTTGGCGGCGGATTTTAGTCACTTATAGCCTATAGGATTTGGTAATAATATTTCAATGTAGTAATAGGTAAAGCTGTAGACTATAATTGTGTCGAATTAAATGTGTAAAACTACTGTGTAAAATTGCATGATACTTTTGATTGATATTTGGAATAGAGAAAGGTTGAAATAGGTGAATGTGTTCACTTGTTCTGTGGGTCAATATTTTAGAATTCGTCAACTTATCTAATTTTTATATTATTGGATCTCGGTAATTTGCTGAAAAAAAACATCATCAACCAGGATCGATCGAAATCGAATTCGTAAATTGTCTCTCTATCAAAGAGATGTATCTACTCGGTAGTTTGATCGGAAAATTAATAAATGAAAAACTCGGAACGGATTATCGGTTGTAATATTAAACAAAAATAATTTTGCTGGTCATGTGTATTTTGGTTCATGTGTATTATGTATTTTGAAGTGTTTCAGACATTTGGCGAAATATTGGATTTTGTTATTTAAATAATGCTAAAGCTGTGAACAGGCTTGGTACAAATAGTCCTTTTACTTTTCAAGTTTGTTTCCGGTGATTTGAAGAATTGCTGAGTAGTCAATATAAATATTCAGTGATATTGCTCACAGTTAGGAGAAATTGAGAAACAATGAAGATAATGAACATGTGTCATTTAGGATGTCAAGAAGAACAATTACATAGTCATAACGAAAATGTGCATTCTTACAATAGGGGTAAATCACCTAAAGACAATAAATATTTTGACAGTACATAAACGATAATTGCCAGCTCACTTGGACCAAGCAAAGGTTTTTTCCGGCACATCAAATTATATTCAAAATGATCTCATTAGTTTCAAAACGATATCATTGTAATGCAATTCAGAAAAGCAAATTCATAGCAATAATATTAGATAAAACAACCGTTATATCATATCGATCCCAACTTTCAACAATCTTCGGTTACATTACTTCTTTCGGTGCAGATAAAGATACTTTCATAAATCTCACTGATGTTTCTGATAACCAAAATGCGTCCCGTTCATTTAACTTTGTATTGCATGTTGTCCGAAAATTCTAAGCCTTGAGGAGCCTCTGTAATATCTGCCAAAACAACTGGTTTGCAAACATGTATAAAACAAATGGATAAAAACGCAATATATATTCATTTCTTCGAACATCGACTAAATTTGATTTTATCTAAATCATGCAATAGTATACGCGAATGCAGAATTTTCCAAATCTATTACTAGTTTTTCAACAACGACAATAATTTTATTTGCTTTGTATTTATTCGTCAAAAAATGCTTCCGAAATTAGCTCCGAAACGTTGGACTTTTAATGGTCGGTTATTTTTAACAATTTTTCTATAATAAAGAGCAATTAAAATAACTCGTGAAATATATAACGGAAAATGATAGTGCTATTTGAGGCGGAGAGATCGTTAATAATGAGAGTGGGCTTTTTATTTTACTTAAAGATTCTTAGTTTATTTTTCTGTTGAATGTTTAATGTAAAAAAAAAACATACTGATCGATATACTTCAGTTCTAACAATGTAATATACTGTATCATATTCACAAAATGGCAAAATTTGAAGATCCAAAACAAGAATCAAGAAATAGTTTCACGGTAATTGGGAACGAGTTATGGTTGATTTGTGAAACACCACAACGTCGTTAAACAGCAAGGTGCATAATTGAATAAATGAGAATGTTGTATCATTCTTTACAAGTGCTTATGTCGAAATAATTGGTAGCATAATCGTTAAAATAAAGTCAAGGTTTTCATCCTTAAAAAGTTTCAGATTTTTAAATCTTTTCAATTCTTCGAAGTTTGGCCACTTTCAAAAATATTATATTTCTAGTTCTAGGAATGCTATTATTTTACTGATAAATATTGATATGGTTTCTTATTGTGTGAAGGACTGTGAACTTTTATTTTCATAAGAATACATAATGTCTACTCTCACGTCCCCGTTAGTAATTCATGGGTGCTTTTATACAGGGGTTCTATTACACGTAACGAATTTGCGGAAAGCGTAATCAACCATGGACGTCAGCCATGGACATCAACCAATTGCTTCCCTTCGGTAAATTGTCACGCCACGCCACTGTCTTGTGTCGATCATTTCTCAGATCTTGGGGTCACATTTGATCGCAAACTGAAATTTGACGTTCATGTCCTTACTATCACTAAAAAAGTTTCTCGGATTGCTGGCTTTGTGATTCGTTCCTGCCACAATTCATTTAGTGTCTCTACTTGTGTCCACTTATTTATTACCCTAGTCCGTTCTGTTCTTGAATACAGCAGTCAAGTGTGGTGTCTTCGTTTCAAATACCTCTCTGACGCTGTTGAATCAGTTCAGCGCAGGTTTGCACGCACTTTACTTTTTAAATATAGTCTGCCGTGTTTACCCTATAGTGAACGTCTATCTCTTCTTAATATTCCTCTCCTTGAGCAGCGCAGAGTTTACTTGGATGAGAGTATCCTTTTCAAAATCTGTCGCGGCTACCTATCTTCCTCATTAGCATTTTTGTTCATTGAGCGGGAATCTGTAAGGCCAATCAGGTCCTCCATTCTATTTCTTTCTTCTACTCTCTCGTTTTACGACTCTTACGCACTCACAATAGTCCTCAACTTGGCCCTCTTCCACAATCTATTGCCATTTTCAAAAATGTGGTTCGAAGAAAAATTTTTGATTCTAACTAATGAATTTTATTTTCTGTGCTTGTTTATAATAGATTCTTTCTTTTCTTTTTCGCTCTACTTAATTTTACTTTATTATTTAATACTTAAAGGTTTTTTGTATATTTTTAATTTTATATATACTTACATACATGCTTAATTTTATATATACTTACATACATGCTTGCTCTTCAGATCCTAATTTGGTTTTGGGTTTTTATTGTTCGACTTATTTCTACTTCATTGAATTTACCACTTTAATTATTTTTTATATATTTATATTAACTCATTTAATTCTTACTATTTTTATTTTTTTCATTGTATCCTATTTGTTTTTAAGCTCATTTCTTGTTGAATTGATTCTTCATTTTTTTCTTCTTAAATGCTTTAGTTAATTTTACTTTATTTTATTCTAACTTTAATTATTTTATATACTTATATTCATATATTCTTATTTAGGTCTTGTTATTTTATTTTTTTCATTGTATCCAATCTGTAACTGGGCAGTTTTGCCTGTTGTATTGAATACGCACCGAATAAATAAATAAATAAATAAATAAAAACTTAGGTATCAATATAGCGCTGAATTGATTCAATGGTCTGTGTCATTCTGACTGGATTTGAATCATGGACCAAACACACTAGACCCACATATACCCTATTTGGCTACTCAAGGGAAAAGCAGGATGCAACAATTATTAGGGCCTTTTTGTAGCGTGTGAGACTATGTGACCTATTGGGTCTAATGTGTCTTCTGAGCACTATTTTCCATAGAATATTTACTTTCCTTATAAACCTGGCCCTTTCCTCAGGAACAACATTTTTTTATGTACCAAATGTAGGTAAGAGCAGTGCCAAGAAACTCAAAGTTTCTTCTCACTGGTGCTGGATAGTGTATGAGAAGGCTACACTCTCTATCGCTTCCGCAAAGGTGCGGACTCGCTCTTTACCTATGCTATGTATATACTTTTTGTGCCAATTTTACGGTGAGCCACTGTTTGTTTTTGCTTTCGGTTTTGAAGCTAAGGTAGGCTTTCGAGTGTTTGAAGCCCTCCAAATTAGATCAACGGAGATTTTTGTCTCTTTCCATGTTTTAACATTTCTGTTGCTCTTGTTGCAAAAAGACTCTAGTTTTTTGCTTTCAGCTATTTACTTACAGCCCCAGTCCGTGTAAAACATTTTGAAATATTTTTCTTCTTGATTCTCTTGTGTTGTATATTTTGATTCAGCCTATTTACTGCAAATTCACTTGTGTTGTAAGTTTAATATTTTTAAGATGAAAAACCACAGATATATACCTTTTCTCCCTAAAAACACTGGCAATTACTTCACGCAGTATTACTACTTTCCAAAAACTTCATCTTATCATTTTCCACTGCATTTTCAAACATAATAAAATTAATAAAAACAAATAATTTGCTTAAAATCACACTATTTGATAAAAAAAAATATTATGGATTCGCAATTCAACCAACATAATTTTACTGTATTCATTTTTTATTTTCTCTCTGAGTTTGTGATTTGCTGTGCTTTCTTTGCTAAATGAACCTGACCTAAGTTTTTGTTTCAATTTGAAAAAACAGCTGCATTGGCATTGACCAAAGTTTTTATCTTGATCACCTTTGATAGCAAAAAAAAGTTAAATAACTCTACTTTATATTGTTGAACCCATCTTGAATCTGACCCAACTACAGCATAAAACAATATAACGCGACAAGGACACGATATTCAAGTGAAATGTTAAAAACCCATGCCTTTGTCATATTTCGATTCGCACAAAATAGAGCAAGAACATCACGATTCAAGCTAAACTTACTTGAGGAATTGAGTCTTGTTAGACACAATGCAATTTTTCTTCCTTTAAAGCAATCCATCCATTACCAGGTTTGTAGTTCCGCACAATTGTGCGGTAACGATGAAAACAGGCAATATCATGCAACATGAATTTCTACTGTGTATGATTGTAAGTTTGGCACAGTCGGCACATCATCCTACCATGAGCAATGAAATTGAAAGGGAAATCTTAGAATCTGGTGAAAATGTGCAGATACAATGAGGCGGCATGCACAATGCGCTGTCTAATGTTGTCGAAGCATTTGTTGTTGTTGTGCTTGTTAGACTGCAATATGCAGACAATGTGCATGGTAGATTGGAGGTATTCAGAGAGAAAGCTCCACCGGTGAGAGGACAATGTTGCATTCGATGCTTCATAACAAAAGGATAGATACGACAGCGGCGACGACGTGCATCTGTTTTCATGGCAACGTAAAGCATTTGTATTGTTCAAAAAATATTTTTCCCCCGAGTTAAAACCGCATTCACCATTGACTTCATTTTCATTCCTATGATGATGATGTTATTGGTGAAAAAGTATGGGTAGGAAACAATAAAGTTCTGCAAGGAGTCTGCTTGGGTGAAATTGGTGGTTTCACAGATAGTTTTCATGGACATTTTCTAGCTGAAATAGTGGTCATCTGGTACGCTAGTGTTCGAGATGGGCTCGGGGTTGTTCTATCACTCAGAGGGAGATGATTGATTGTGGAATTTGGCTTGGATTGACGGTCTACCTTTACTCTCGAAGATACATGGTATTAAAAACAAAGCTTTTTACTGCTAACTGATAATGAAATAATTATCACAATTAAGACATAACGTCTGAAAAAACAAATGAATATAGATTTGAATTTTAGAGAAATATTGATTTAATCCTTCAAAGTCGAAATGCTTTAATAACTTTAAGTGAACCTACTAATGTAGCGGACATATTGTTTTGTTATACACAGGTACGAGCAGAATTGCTCTCATTCTGTGCTTTGTTTGAAACACTGTATTTTATTTTCATTTAAAATAATAATTTTTCAAACACAATCCCATATTATTAACCATTAACTCAAAAAAAATCTTTTTTTCATACTAAACCTCAACACTTCATTACTTAAAATATTAAACACTCAAGTCTTTTACAATTTACCAACTCCCTTTGCATTTATAAATTGTTATCACTTATTCAACCCTGTACCGACTTTGCATCATCATAGACTACTTGTACTGGCTCTTATTCCTTTTAATTTGCACAAGGATTATCTGTGATTCCACTGTTAGGACGCTATATGCAAGGACCAAACAATCCACTATTGTCATTTTTTTCAATATCAAAGCAACCAGGAAATAGGGTTGGTTTAAACAACTGTCAATTGTTTTGAATGCTGAAAATTGAAAGATTTAAGTGGTGTCTGGAATAATCTGATGGAATGGTGGATACAATGTTTGGTCGACAGAGCGCGGAAAGCTTTGAGCATCAAGCTTGCTTTTAAGTCAGAGCTATGAATGAACTGGAAAAAATGTAGATTGTGCTACTTTTGAATAACGTGAAGTTGGTTGGAAAGAATAAAACATTATGGTTTGTAAACATTTTTGTTGAGCTGGGGGTAGTAATAAAAAGTGAACAAAAGAAGAAGCACTTAGCATACTTGAAAAAAAAAAATGGTGTACAGTTAGTCAAGTTTGAAGCTGACTCTATCCTCAAAAAAGTAAAGGCTGTTTTCATTTTCGAAATTGAATTTCGAGCAATATATTTTGAATTAAAGAGATACAAAATAATATTTGATAACGTAATTTATTAGAAAGCCGAATTTGATCACACTTGTATTTTTGTTTGATTTTGATCTCTTCAATGTAAAAAAAACTTTATCTCAAGCTCTAGCAGCTATGTCCTTTTCAAGTATATTTTTAGTTCATAGTTACCGATTTAACAAAAGAGGTAGCTATTGAGCAATAGTTAGTATTTCGAAAAGTGAGACTCAACAAGATCAAATCATCGTCAATATATACTCGTACTTCTGAGCTTATCCATGATAAAAAAAAACTAAATTCAAAGGTTTGTTGGATATTATTACGTTCTTCCGGAGCGTGTTCAAGCTAAAATTAACTTCAATAATTCACGGTAGTTTTATTAATTTAATAGAATTTCAAAATGGTACAAGTAGTGTTCTTCGTAAAGCAAAGCTCAAACCTGACTGACTGAACGTGCTCGCAATATCGAGCTGATTTAACTGTAACAGAAACCTGTATCGTATTGCTCTCTCAATAGATATTGTTTAGGAAAACAAGTTTTTTTTTAGCGCTATCAACTTGCTATAAGATTTCTTTTATCACAGTTGAAATATTGCGCCCAGTGTGGGCGTGATTCAAAGTAAAAATTCGCTTGATTTAATTTTTTTTTGCTAACTTAAATAAATTTGTGTTCAATTTAATTTTCGGTAAACATTCAAATCTATTTGCTATGCAGTACACTTTTAGCAATGAAAATCCCAAATCGCATAACATTCAAAGCTTATTACGAAATTGTCGTAAATGACTTTGATTACAATTTCAGTGACTCAATTTCACCAGTATACACTACGTTATTGTATAGGAACATTTAATGACTAAGTAGACGAAATTACCCTCAAAACTATAGTGTAACTTTTAACGACACCCGTAGCGGTCGATCCAACGACCTGAGCTAACACCTGGAAACATAAGAGCACTAAGGTAGTTGGAATTTTCTTAGAACTTTTGATTATCGCATAGCAGTGGGTTGACTGACATGCATTCCATTCTTATTTTTAACCATTCTTTTATGCGGTTCTTGCATTGTAGCTGTAGACAAAGGGGAGGAAGGGAATGTTATTACATGAGTAAAGTTATTCCAATTGTTGTATTGTCGTAATTACAACGGTGCCAATGGTCGTTGGTGTTAGATGGAATGGAAAATTTTGTAGATTTGATTTCCTTGTTTTTTTGTTGTTGTGTTATTATGGCAAATGAGTGTTTCGCATGTTGTGGTTGGTCAGATGATTGCATCTGAAATTTCTTAGAAGATTATAATTAGAAAATAAGTGATATGATGGGATTCGTTTTGAAATCGAATGAAGCTGCTAAAATTAGTTGACTAAAGGTTTATTTAAGAAAGTGCCCTTAATATAATAGTTTTTTTGAAGTTATGTATGTAAATAGGTATCTATTCTACACGTATTATTCCTTGAGTTTTCTTATTCAACAGAAAAGTTTATTTTGAATAGCATGTAAACATTTAAAGTGAAAGAGCTCAGTCATTAAATTTATCAAGAGTATATCTACTTGTATCTAATAAGCTCATCGATTTAAAAAAACATCAAATATAAGTCTCTTCAAGTTAAACAAACTTCTAGCAAAGCTTTAAGAAAACCGCATAAAACAATCGATCGAAAGAATCAAAAAATAACTATCACTCCTACGTGCAACAACCAGTCAACCATCTTACGTCCTTTTCGATCTAGCCATTGCCCAGTTCAAAAGCCACAGAATCAATGTCCCAATTCCACTATTGTGATGACGGTGCCTACGTGACAGCTACGAATTGATAAAGCACTGTGTAAACATAATAATCATTCAACTATCTATAGAACAGCTATTTTCAGGAAATCTGAGGAAATGTAAGCATGCTTATAATAATATCCATACTTGTAATAATCGGTACAATAGTGTCTGACTGTTGTGACGAACTGGACACTGAGTTTTCGGTCTATAGTACTGTATAAATATTTGCTGAGCTGACAGTAATCATATATGTTAGTTACATAGGTTGTTCGAGAGTTTTGATGACAAGAGGGTTGTTCACATCAATAAAATGTATCGAAATGGTCGTCAGAATTGTTTCATGATTTCAATTATTTGCCATAGTATTAGCCCCCAGTTTTGATTGTTTTGATTTTTAAAAGTTTTTGAAGGGCGTTAATTATTAAATAGCTATTCCAAAGCAAAATTTCAAAAAGTAAAACTAATGAAGCTCTCTCGAAAGATTTGACTTTTTTCTGAAAAGGCGAATCTCTGATTTTGAGTACACTTAAAAATGCATTTGAGTTCAGTACAGAATTCCTTACAAAGCTCAAGTGTATACGCTTATCAGCAAATAAAGCGTTATGGAAGAACAGTCGGGATAATTTGGGGGAAATAGGTTATGAGTGTAAGAAAAGTACGTGGGTTTTCACAGTAAATGACTAACAGAATATCATCTATAAATTGTTAGACAATAGTAAAGTGCAACAATAGTGGGAGTGGTAGTCAGTTGATTCTTGGTAGTTGCTTCTTGGGAACAATGGTGTCTGGTGGAATTAATTACAAAACAGAAAACAGCTGATGCGATCAGTAGCGTGGCGTTCATGGAAGCAAGGGAAGCATTGCTTCCCTTACATTTGGCTGACATAAATTTTAAGTTGTTTTTTTTTTGAAATCGTGAAATGATCGCGTATAAGCATTTATTAAAAAAAAATTTTCAAATCAAATTGTGAACATCTCACACAGTTGATCTGGTAACGCCACAGAATGAAAATAATGAAAGCACAACAACGGCTTGGAAGCAGCGTAAAAATTGCATCTACGACCGTTTGTTTGACCCCATATAGACTAGACTGTGACGTCATTAAAAAAAATGTGTTCATACGATCTGTTTGGAAGCAATGAAAATGTTGCTTCCTAGGGGAAATTATCTTCTCAAGAGAGAGACTCAGAGCGGAGGAACATATTCCTGCGTTCCCCTCTCTAGCAGCAGGGTAAATTGTTATTGCTATCATGTTACTTTGCTTGTACAGATTTTTTGTGAATGAAGAATACTTGCTGTGAGCGAGTTTGAATTACGATATGTGACAAGCATTGCCGGAGGATATGGTTTCAATAAGTCGTTATTTTATGTGTTTTATTTATGAATAATATTATGACATAATTTTTTTGTATGTTCTGTTTTGTACAGAAACTTTTATGAAGGTTTTTTTCAATTGGCGAAGGCTTTTAGTCACTTATAGCTTATAGGATTTGGTAGTAATAGGTGAAGTTGTAGACTAGAATTGTGTAGAATTGAATGTGTAAAATTACTGTGTAAAATTGTATGATACTTTTAATTGATATTTGAAATATTGATAGGCTGAAATAGGTGAATGTATTCACTTGTTCTGTGGGTCAAAATTTTTGAATTCGTCAACTTATTTAAATTTTATTTCATTAGATCTCGGTAATTTGCTGAAAAAAAGGACATCATCAACCAGGACTGATCAAAACCAAGTTTGAAAATTGTCGCTATAACAAAGACATATACCTACTCGACAGTTTGATCGCAAAATTAATAAATGAAAAACTCGGAACGGATTATCGGTTGTAATATTAAACAAAAATAGTTTTGCTAGTCATGTGTGCTATTTTCGGATTATATCGGATTTTGTTATTTAAATAATGTTTAAGCTGTGAACAGGCATGGTAGAAATAGCATTGATCACATCAATTTAGTCCTTTTACTTTCCAAGTTTGATTCCGGTGATTTGAAGAATTGCTGAGTAGTCAATATAAATATTCAGTGATATTGCTCACAGTTAAGAGAAATTGAGAAACAATGAAGATTCTAATAAACATTGTGTGTCATTAAGGATGCCAAGAAGAAGCATTACATAGTCATAATGAAAATGTGTATTCTTGCAATAGGGGTAGATCACCTAAAGACAATAAATCTTTTGACAGTGCGTAACCGATAATTGCCAGCTCACTTGGACCAAGCAAGTGTTTCTTCCGGAACATCAAACTATATTCAAAACGATCTCGTTAAGTGGTTTTCAAAAAAAAATATTGAAAGATATTTGTAATGAAATTTAGAAAAGCAAATTCATAGCAATAATATTAGAAAAAACAACCGATATATTATATCGATCACAACTTTCAACAACCTTTTGTTATATTACTTCTTCCGGTGCAGTTAAATAGACTTTCATAAATCTCACAGATGTTTCTGATAACCAAACTGCGTCTCGTTCATGTAACCATGTTTTGCATACTGTCCGAAAATTTAAAACCTTGAGGAGCCTCTGTTATATCTGCCAAAATATCAGGATTGCAGGCATTTACAAAAAAAAATGCATAAAAACCCAATATTTATTCATTTCTTCGAACATCGACTAAATTTGATTTTATCTAAATCGTTCAATAGTATACGCGAATGTCGATATTTTCCGAATCTATTACTAGTTTTTCAATAAAGACAATGAGCTTATGTGCTTTGTATTTATTCGTCAAAAAATGCTTCCAAAATTGGCTCCAAAACGTTGGACTTTTAATGGTAGGTTATTTTTAAAAAAACTTCTATAATAATTAGCAATTAAAATAGCTCGTGGAATATATAACTGAAAATTATAGTGCTAATTGAGACGGAGAGATCGTTAATAGTGAGAGTGGACTTTTTATTTTACTTAAAGATTCTTAGTTTATTTTTCTGTTTAATGATTTGTTCTAAAAAAAAAATACATACTATTCGATATATTTCAGTCCTAACAAAGTAATGTATCATATTCAGATATTATACAATCTTTAAGCAACAGTTTCATGGAAATCGGGAACGAATTATGGTCGATTTGCGAAACAGCACAGCGTCGTAAAACAGCAAGGTGCATAATTGACAACAATGAGAATGTTGTATCATTCTGTACACGTGCTTATGTCGAAATATTTGATAGCATAATCGTTAAAATAAACTCAAGGTTTCATATTTTTAAACCTTTTCAATTCTTCGAAGTTTGGCCACTTTCAAAAACATTATATTTCTAGTTCTGGGAATGTTATTATTTTACTGATAAATATTGATATGGTTTCTTATTGTGTGAAGGACTGTGAACTTTTATTTTCATAAGAATACAGAATGCCTATTCTCACGTCCCTGTTAGTAATTCCTGGGTGATTTTATAGAGGGGTTTTTTTTTGCGGAAAGCGTAATCAACCATAGACATCAACCAATTGCTTCCCTTCGGTAAATTGTCACGCCACGCCACTGGATGCGATCCATTCACAAAGCTGGCAGTCTCAAAAGATTATTGTTACTTTAACTCTGTTGTATTTCAAGCCAGTTTCGGATAAGTATTTGCATAAAATAACAACGAGCCGCCTGAAAAAAATCATTTTTCAAACTATCTGCCTTGCTTTAAACCAGACAATTGAGTAAAACTGAGATAGCTGCAAAGGGCCAAGAACGCCTGATCAAGACTTTTAAATGTCAACTTGATGACTTGAGCCAAGATAAAAACAGTTTTAAAGGTTAAAGGTTAATTTTAATATTGAAGATACTTTGGAGCAGCTGGAGGTAGTGTGAGGAAAATGGTACCAAAACCAATTTAATGAAGCCGAGAAACTCACTGCTTGAAAAATTCGCTGAAGTCAAACTAGTTCAAAACAAAAAAAAAATCCAATCAAAAGAAGCAAGAAGTTATCTTATCGCCACTTCTGACGTCTTGCGTTTCGAATGCGGGCGCAAACAATTTGATAGAAGAAGAAATTCAGCTACAAGATACCATAATGCCTTCAAAAACAGAGCAAATAATCGTCACAGAAACAAACACAATTGACACTGAATTGAACCCAAAAAATCCTGGCGTCACAGAATATCTTACTCTCACTCCCTCATCAACGTTAGCCGAAAAAAACGTGACAATATAATCCAAAACTTAGTTCAAACACCGGGACAAAATACACAACTACAACAGGACAAGCTGATTTTGAGATTTTCAAAGAGAAAAATCAGATTAATGTGGATTTCGAGTTTTTGTAAAAAATGTCACAGCCAAAACTGATGCAAACACTTTGGGCTCCACCTCTTCCAAAACTTCAGGATGTTTCACTAAATAAAAGGATAACTGTGTCAATTGCAGACGTGAATACATTGCTAGCTATTGGGCTTTATTAATTTACTTAAGTGCTGAACGGAAACTTCCGCGTTAAGTCTACCAGCGAAACAACCACTCAACCAGCTACTAAGTCTACATACTTACTAGAAATGCAAATTCTCTCCTGAATAAGCGAAGTGAACTGAGACAATTTTCAAGTAGCTTCAAAATTTTCTCAAACATCGCAGCTATCTCCGGATCTCCAACTACATCCTATTCAAGAATGAAAAGGTGACAGGTAAAAGAAGCCCTAACGTTTTTATGACGAAGACCGCCAAACATTACCTCTTCTAACTGCAGGAGCTCTCAGCGTCAAGCTATCAGTAGTCAAAATCATAAAAGTACAAAATGATTTTCTTGAACTCATTGTCGTTTCGATGTACAGGCCTCCTAGTGTCAAGATTTTCGAACGCAAACTTTTTGCACTGCTCGTTTACGAAAGAGCAGTATCTATTGTAGATGATCTCAAGACCTTCAACTACCAGTGGGGAGCTATGAGAAGAAACCAAGCTATGACTGAGCCAACGAAGTTTGTTACAGATAAAAATAGCAGCCTTCACATCCCAATGAGCCTACTCCTGCACGCGACACTGCATAACGTGCATACTAATATCCTCAAAAAACTGTTCTCATTGAAATTACATTGAAAACATTTTTATAAATTATATAACGAAGCGAAAGAACATCACGAACTGTTAAAATTTCCGAGCTGCACTAGCAAGAGCAATCAAACAATAAACATCTGAAACAGTCAGCAATCTAGAGGAGTCAGTAGATCTCCTTACCAGTGTTATATTACACACGAAAAAGAAAGCCACAATCGTAGTCCTTTTGAACCCTTTGACACTAAAAAAATCTAAGATTTTTAAAACGAGTACTGGGATAACCTAATGAAACTCTGGTAGCATACCCTCTGCCGATTATTGAAGTATTTCAGATCTAGGAACAAATAAATGATGCCACCCTTCCACGGTCCTCAAAGCCTGAAATATGATCTTGCTGTCAAAATTGAAGCATTTGACGCATAATTTGGAGCTGTAGTTCCAGCAAAACACCGCATTACACAAAAATCACCACAAAAACGGACGGCTTAATGATGCCGAATTGGTTGATACTGGCTCGTAACCAGGAGTAATTCAAAGATTTATTAAAGAGAGTAGGGGTCGGGTCCCAATTATAGTGACAATGCTGATGATGCAAATTATTTTCTTAGCCGATTGTTTTTTGTAAAAGAATTCTTAACCACTCAGCCAATTAAACCAAACTAAAAGCACTCAATATACTTTTCTGTACATTATATAATAAACTTGAGTGAACAACTTTGAAAATACTATAATGCTACATGTGTTTCAATTGGGATTGCATTTTGGTAAAAGTTCCGAATATTTTTATATTTTAAAATAGGCCTATTTCCACCCTTATCGAATCTGGAGGGGTTGTCAATAGCCTGTCAACTGTCGCTTGTCAGTTGTCATCATTTACGTCAGCTGATAATGCGGGCAATTGGGAAATCTGCACAATACAATGATCCTTGGCGGTACCTCATAGCAACGGAAAATAAACAGGTCAGTTAGAATTTTAAAACTCGAAAAACAAATTAAATGTTTAAAAGTCAATTGTCTGTCGTGTAAATCGATCAATATTAATTTGAAATTCGTTAGAAATTAGTAGAAATTCGAATAGTTATCTCAGTTTCAATTCACTCAAATTAAATATATTACGAAAGTAAAGGTCGGAGTGTTTTGTGGGTTTAGAAGAAGGCTTTAGTTGATAAAAACTACATTCATAGTTGGTGTAAGCGAGTGTGAAGTAATAAGCTCTACGAATTATTTTAACCCTGATTTGATGCAGACACCTATTTGGAGCCGGGTTTAAGTTAAAGAAATTAAACTATATTCAACACACAAAAAGCTCCAGCGTTCTCCTAGTTTGGGTTTTCAAGCTTCCACAGAAATCCATTTCCGAAAAACAAATTTTTAATTGCTCTATTTTCGATGAATCTGCACAGCTCAAAGCGTTTTTTTTTTAAATCAACGGACAGGTAGTCTTGAATCAGAATCATAGCTGTGTCAGCAAATTATTACTTAAAATTTGTAGTTGCATAAAAAGAATCATGAAAAGAACATGCAAAAATAAAACTAAATTCATTAAAATTTAAAATTTATTAAACGATTTGCTGAAATCATTTAAAAAGTTAATTTTTGCATATTGCGATCAAAATTACTCATATCATCTCCATCAAAGTTGCTCACCACCAGAATAATAAATTTTCATTTTAGCTTTGCATTTCGTATATTTTCTACATCTTCAACTAGTTTATTAGCAGTTTAACTCTTTTTTTAAACTCTGTTCGCAACATCTTCTCTCTCGCAATTTTCGACCTCTCTCGTTTTCCTCGAATCGTCCTCGTAACATATTTGGTATCCGTAAAATATTACCTAATTTCTGCGCAACTGATCTGTTTATGAATCTGCAGACACACAAAGTGCATGCCACCCTAGTGCATGGCTATTTCGAGCGACAAATGTGGATTAATTATGTTTCAGGACTGTGTACAGGCAAAATATATAGCAGTGAGGGTAGTTTTTGCCCGCTCGAGTATAACGTAAAGGCATCAGATTTTCTAGGTTGGTAGTACTAAATGGGCAAGTTAGGATGGAAAATGGAAGAAGAAACATATTTGAAATTGATGACCTAAGGGAGAAACTAAATTTTATTACAGTTAGCGGTGAAGTGCTTGATGAAGAATTTGTCTGTGGGTGATATGAAAATTAATTAACACTGGATTTAAAAAATCGCATATGATGGTGTTGAGTTTTATTTCAACTGGCGGATGATAATCAACTGTATTCTTTTGAAAAACGCACCACATTTAATTCTATTTCTAAGCTCGAAATTAATGAAAAATATTGAAAAGCATTATGAAGCAGCATTTTCATATACAAATCACACACAATATAATCGAACTATCAAACCCACACTTAAAAAAAAAAATTGCTCTAGACTGCACCCAAATCAAACAAATTTTACACAAAACAAAACTCGTATCAAACAACCTTTCGAAATTCATCGAAACCCAAATGCAAATAATTCCATTTTCTTTAACAAAAGGAACAAGCATTTTTCCTCCAACTATAAACATAACGATTGCCTATTGGATTTCAAGTGCTATATTGATTAAATTCATTCAGTCTATTGAATTTAATCGATCAACATGAATACAGAATAAAACTTCTACGGCCCAATATTTTTTTTTCATAAAAAGTAATGCTTTTCAGAAACTTCAATGAGTATAACTTCTGTTTACCATGAAATATCCTACTATATTCATTTCCGTTCCCCATACTGGGTGACGATTTAAAACAATATTCGAATTAAAATTGAAATAGTTAACGGTAGAAATTGCATAAAAAAAATTGAATGAATGAATCGAACGAACATTGAATGAGAAAACCAAATACGCAAAGTGGATAGCACTCATCATAAGGACTATGTAACGGTTTCCTTTTACTGAATTCTGCTGAGGTATTTTATCGAACATAGCTACTAGCGTAAATGGGAATCGAATGTAGTTTGGCTTTGACTGACGAAAGAACTGCGTAAAGCTGAATGCAAATTTTGTAAAAGTGTTTAAAAGGATATTGCTGAAAGTCTGTCAAATGGTTGAATTCTTGTCGTCATCAGAAACAAACAGCGTTCTTGATGAAGAGAGACTTCTTTCTGGACCTTTGTTTGCAGATTGTCAAGAATGCCAATTAAAATTATCTGCTTGTTTGCCGGTAACCAGTCAATCAGACGGTTGGAATGTTTGCAGCCAGACTGTTAGCATGACTTTCAGACTTTATATAGTCTAAGTGGATTGTATGTTGCTCGGAGTCGGAGTTACGATGGGAAGAGACAAGTGATGGTAAAAAAAACTCTAGCGCACCTGAACCGCTAGAAACACTAATGTTCGAAGAACAGTAGAAGAATCGTGCAGGTTTGAGTGCATATTCCACCACATGCGCTGCTTATTACGGCCAAATTGTTTCAAATGCCATGTTTTACTTTTGTCTCAAGAATGCATTATAACTCAAATGGTAGAAGGTTTCAGATATTACCACTGGCATGAATTTCAACGTTTATGAGAGCAAAACACGGGTTAATTATATTCGTTATCAGTTGCTTATTTCACAAAATTTTGAAAGCAGCATCTCATATAACATCAATGAAGAAAATGCTCAGTGCC
Organism: Nemotelus pantherinus; assembly: GCA_963978885.1. NCBI lineage: Eukaryota > Metazoa > Arthropoda > Insecta > Diptera > Stratiomyidae > Nemotelus > Nemotelus pantherinus. The sequence continues at coordinate 43,647,003 of OZ022266.1, read as the reverse complement.
TGCAGCACTGTAACTGAAGTTGGTGTTTGGGGCTGCGATCCGAAAAATTTGCAGAGCTTTGGGAATTGAAACATCGGTTATTTATTTTCATTGTAAATGTTTCCGGTATGAATACTAACTATAAGCATTTATTGATACAAAAGTAGCACAACCGACTCGTGCTGGCAACCTTTCGCCAGTATCAAAGCCAAGAATATATCACATCTGCTTCACGTTGTTATATTACATTTGAAGTTATAGGAGTATAAAGAAATTTAGGGTTACCTGCAGCGAGTTTTTTCAAATAATCGAAAGCTAAATATTTGCTGTTTATTGTCACTACAATATCATTACCAATTGAAAATTCTACGATAAAACCGCTTAATAAAGATATTGCAAGCAAACACAAAACCAACAATAGCTGGCAACCCTATCATGGCTTTTCAACCAAATTAGGCTTGAGTAATGTTTATAATAGGTTCCAGTAATTGTATGAAATTCGTATTGATTTCATGACTGCACTGGAAGTTATAGGGCAAAAAGTTTTATTTTCCTGAGCGAATTTTCACAAAAAGACACAAAAATTACCATAGCTGGCAGCACCAATCGAATTTTTCAACCAAATTTCTATCAAACAGAGTTTAAAGTAAGGTTCAGCTACTGTGTCAATTTCATGAAAATCTGGTAACTTATTCACATTTCATAGGGCAAAAAGCAGTTTTTTTTCTTTGTAATTTTTCAAGATGGCACCACTGGAACAGAGTTGCCTACAATTCAAAATCGCTTCTATCAGACTTGGCCCTACTTAAGTCCAATGCATTCTGTAAATTTCAATTCTATCTGATTATTGATTCGTTAGTTCCCGTGAACAGAAGTTTTTGAAGCTAAAAATATAGGTTAACTGAGAAAGGGTTACCGTTCTTGTCCGACATGAAATTTCCAAAGTTTTACTTTGACTGTGTAGATTAAGCATAAAATTTGTATACAGATTGGTTTTATTGCAGAAACGGACATTTTTTAGGATATTCAATGGTTTGAATGTTTTCACTTCCAAATTTTTATTTTTTCAAATTTAAGACACCAAAATTATCATAGCTGGCAGCTCCAACCGAATTTTTCAACCAAATTTCTACCAAACGTGGTTTAAAAATAAGGTGCAGCTACTGTGTGAATTTCGTTATAATCGAACGATTCAATCAGAATTTATAGGGCTAAAAGCAGTTACCTTTTTTAGTGATTTTTCAAGATGGCACCACTGGCACAGAATCGCCAGGATTTCAAAATCACTTCTATCAGACCTGGTTCTATTTAAGACAAATACATTCTGAAAATTTCAATAAATTCTGCTCATTGGATCGTGAGTTTCTGTGAACAGAAGTTTTTGATGCTAAAAACATAGGTAACTTGGGCAAGGGTTACCAGGCGTGCCCGTTATACCACATCAAATGTTTTTTTTTGCTTATGTAAACAAAGCACAAAATTTACATATGAGTGGCTTTTTTTTTAAGAAACGACATTTTTTCAAGAGAAACGATAATTTGGAGGTTTTCACTTTCAGTGCCTGCCCTAGCTACAGGGTTGCCAGCACAATCATTAAAATGTACACTAATCTACAACTAAATAAAACAAACATTTTCTGAAAATTTCGTAATCATGAAATAGCTCTGTCAAAAGTTATCGCAATTTAAAAATTTTCAAATTTTCCGGTTCTCTTTTTAGGCACCCAGCGCACACATAGGGTTAAAAAATTCCAAAACATTATCCGATTCACATGTAAAACTTGTTCGAAATTTATGTCGTTAACTTTATTTTTGCAAAAATTATTTGTGTACGGAATAATAGGTATATTAAAAAAATCACTAAAATGGCCGCCGGCGCCAAAGGGTTAAAGATTATTAACTTTTTGTGAGACCTGGCACTATTCTGCATATACACCAATGTGTCCTGAAAATTTCAGCTCAATCAGATGGCGCGTTCCTGAGATTTTTTCACTGAAATTTTTTGATGATATATATATATATATATATATATATATATATATATATATATATATATATATATATATATATATATATATATAGAAATATGAATTTTTGGCCAAAGTGATTTTAATACTAATGTTCTTCTTCGATCATTAGTAAAAAGAGACATAAAATATAAAACAGAGCAAATAGATAAATTTATATGACATATCCTCTATGTATAGGATATATCCCCTATATACCCCCTATAGGATATATCCCCTAAGTAAATTGTAGATTAAAAATTATTAACAACAAAGGTTGAAATTAAATTGTTGTGATCAAACTACTTTTACCCACAATACTAAAGACATAGTAGATTCTTATAATAACTGTTTGGTCTTCAATTATATGGTCTTTCAATAATATATATTAGAAAATTTTTTTTTTAAATTTCACGCATTTTTGCTTTAGTTGCTGCGGTATTTCTTAAATAATTAATATGTATCTATTTATTTTTTATGTTAAATATTATTATTACTGTACAATATTTATTGAAATATCCTCAGAATACATATATGTATCTTTTTTCTTGTAGAAAAATTTCTTGTACATAGTGGCACATTTCCACAATTTCCGATTTGAATCCTGGCCGGATTTGGGTAGCAACAGCACCCATATAATTTATTTGCTTTTGCATTTTGTTTTCCGCTAAATAAACAAAGTTTTTATTAGGATAACGTTTTTACAAGTGAAATAAATGCTGAAAGAATAAATCGATGGTAGTTAAGGCTGCAATTTGCTGTATCAAAGAAACATTTATTTACTTGGCCAAATCACAATAGAGGAACACTATGTTAATTAAGTTGGGTACAACCACTTCTTTATTTCAATTTAAGTTTCTTAAACATAGCTTCTATTTCCAAACAGTCCCAACAGCCTTTACCGCGCTTCTAAAAATATAAATGAATTAATAGACTTCGAATTTTATTTAGGTTAGTTTTTTGAATATTTTTTATAACATTTATGCCCATGGCCCAGTGACAACTGCAAATGCAACTGAAATTAGTACTGCATTCAAATTGGAACGCAGCAAATATAATTGAAAACGGCACAACTGCAACGTTACGGAATAGGATTAGGTCTATCCCAGCTGAAACTGAAAAGTTGCAGCTCCCATTGGTCCTTCAGCCATATGTTTGCATGTGTTCTAATTGAACTGCAATACTAGTTTCAGTTGCAGTTGTCATCGGGTCATAGGAATTATCTGACACACTTTACAAAATTTATCAACATAGCTTTTCAACATTTCATCGCTTTATGCAATAAGTTGGTCTATTTATCATTTTCTATTGCAGTTTCCTCCATAACGACTAATCTAGACAAAACTGCAACGATGGAAACGAAACATACTGTAAAAGAGAACAATCAAAAGATATTTGAAAATATCTTCCAGTAAACTTCAAATACAAAGCAGGCAAAGCAAGAAAAAGTTTAAGATTAAAAAATATTCCAAACCGAAAAGAAAAAGGAAGACTCTTTGGACTTTCAAGATTCTGAATGGCATTATAGTAGAGCAAAGTAGCAAAGGACAAAAAACGGGACAAAAAAACTTCTCAGACACATTTTAAAACTTCATGTACTAGTTTTCGATAAAGTTTTTTTGTCTCATCGTTGTTTGCGAGTGGAAAAAAAGTTTCACTGCTTAAGCCTTTCCCATAATTGTTCCAACACACCAGCTGCATCACGGATTTTTAAGGCTAAGACCTACAGACAACTTCACCTAAATCTACCTATTTGCATCTCAGTCAATCATAAAGTTTGTTCGTATGAATTTCATTTTTGGATTTTTCGGTTCGTGATGACTTAAGAATACGGAAACGGATAAGACGAAAAAGAAGGAATCGAGTGAGACTGAGGTAGAAAATTCAGTTTAAATACTTAGTGGCGAACGGAAATCAGTTGAATGAAATGCAATATAAGGTGACCATTGTTTGAAAGATGACGAACGAAGGTTAACAAGATTTGGTGGAAAGTTGATTGAGAACTTTTTCTAGGTTTCTGGATAAATAAGACGAGGAAAATATTATGTGTGTGTAAATAAATACCGAAACGGAATATGAAATGAATAAACTAGTTAATAAAAATATGAGTTAACGACTTTTCGTAGTTATTTGTGTAGGATGTTATTTGTCATTGAAAAGCTTATGTAATAAATAAAGTAAGGCATGCAATCATTTTACTGTCTATACGTTCAAGCCCAACACTGATGGATTGAAGAATTAACTCATTATTAATTTTCATGAAATGAGCTTTCGTGTTTTGGACTTTTTTTGTGAATTTAGAATGGTGGTTACTAGGATCTCTTACATCAAAGCTACCATAACCTGAGGACATACCTACACACGACAGAAATCTGCATCGCATTTGCAGTAAAAAGAACATCGCCAGCATCTACGAAAGCAAGTTTATATAGCATAGATAAATATTGTTGGGGGTCTTACAAATAACTTTAAGCCTGTTTCTTAGGTATGTCCAAAATATTACAAGCTAACTTTTGTAAGCGGGAAAATCCTTTTTTGTAAAATGATTTGATTTTTTCAATCAACTATTTGGAAACTATTTTAAATTTATCATAAATAATTAGAAAAATGTCAAGCTAATTTTACTGAACAAAAATTACGAAAAAAACGTAATGAATGCTTAAACAGACAACGTAAAAATATGCGAAAAGAAAATAAACGACGAATTTGCAAAACGATAATGAACTAACTAGAACTTTACTTGCTTTAGCTTTTCATTCTCTTTTGTATTGTTATTTTACTATCTCAATTTATCTACTTTCTTAGTTTTTATGTTTTTGTTTTTATATAATTTTTGTCTAGATCATAGCTGAATTTATTTATATCGATATGGAAAATATGAATATAGGAAAACTTAAACTTCGAATTTGAATATGTTTCTCTGCATGATCGGGAATTGATCCCACGCCTAAGTAGGCGTAAAATGAAAATAGACGTAAGCTTGCGGCGGCGTATGTAACATCGTTTTGGCATTGGCGAGTGATCACAAGGAAACGGCACTTCAGACAAAAGTAATTCAACTATAGCTATTACTTAACAATATACCAAATAAAAAAAATAGGTATCTACTAAGTGGTAGAATATAAATAAAGATCGCGCTCACATTGGACGCAGAATTTCAAGTGTCAATTTTGATATCATCAGCAAAAATTTTAATTTTCATTCAATTTTCTTCTAAGGTTTGGGTAATTTTTGAGATTTTAATTGGATAAACAATCTACAATACTTTAGCTTATATATAACTTATATACCACATTATGAGCGTGGGGTGTCGAATTTTGATTAGAAGAGTTTTTATAACGGCATAAGCATTGACAAAATGCAAAAGACTTTTACCGCTTGTTCGTTATATTAATTTGTTTTGTATTACTTGGTGCACTTAATTGATGAGTGATGATTTAATTTGCTCATATCTTACACTAAGCTACATTTTGGCTCTGAATTGCTTGCGCGTTCACTACTGAGAATCTAATTTTATTTAAAAACGCTAACATAAGTTGATACTATGTGCCAATTTTTTGGAAAAAATTATCCGATGCTAGGTAAACTTTAAAAAAAAATGGCCCTTGCAACAATTTAGTCCTCATATATCCAATTAAATTTACAGTTTTTATTTTCATTTAATTTCAACATTTAGCAAACCTCAAGAAAGTATAATAAATTGCCAAATATAATTCAATTTTATTTTTCTGAAAAATTCAAATCAAGTGACATTGCTTGCATCAGTTTTCACTTTAAAATATCGATCACCATTTTGTCAGGTCGAAGAAAAAATCCAGCCGTACTCGAAATGATGATTCAATCTTCGTAAAAACTAATATACTATACATCTATGCTCGTATGCATGAATGTGTTGAATAGATCCATTTGCAAGTCTGTAAATGTATATACAACGTCGATACGCTCATCATCAAAAATATCGACGGCAGAATGATAAAAGCTTATAAATCAGAGCTGACCAGAGACTAGACGAGATGCAAAGGATGCAAAAAGCTAGCAAAAAAACCATGAAAAGATATTTGCATCAAACGAAATCAAGAAGATAACTAGCTGCTAGCTACCAACAAATATACCATAAGCAGATATTTTCTGGTATTCAAAAAGATACAAGAATGGTTGAAAAATACTACTATTTCATTGTTGTAGCTATCGATTTCATATCTTGGCTTTTTGATAATGAAAATTTTTTCGATTTAAAACTGTGAAACAATGCATGTATCAATGATGACTTATAAAAATAAATTGCTAGTTCTAGAAAAGATTTTTAGGTGAACATAGAATTTACAAAATGCTTACTGGTCTACAATTTTCACATCCTGGATAGTAAATAAAACAATGTATTCTTCTCACGTTCTCTCAGAGCGTATTTCGTTATTATTTTGAAAAAGCTATGGTATGATCTCATTAGATTAAAACACATAAAAAAATAAATAAAATAACATAATATAATAAACTTTTGCTCGACGTCAAAATATACTTCAATAAAAAGTAAATAAATGAAAAAAATAAATAAATTGTAATAAATGTAAATAGATGCATTGCAATAAATAAATATAATTGTCTTGCATTAAAATTCCAAAATCTTCACGTAACTTCCTAAGCCACTCATCTTCAACTCGCCTTCGAGTCAATCGAATTTTACACTTTCAATTTCACAACGAAAATAACAACAATCAGTATATTTAAACCCTTCTCAGTACTATCTATACTACATCCTTGTTAGTCACCGCTGAGTAGGGACTCCAGAAATAAAGTGCAAAAGACTAAGATTAAAGTGAAAGTATCAAAGAGGAAATATTTCTTCTTGTTGTAATTAGAAATTAAATGCTTTTGGAAATTTAATTAACCACATAAATCAGAAGATGATGATGATAATTTTAAAGATCCACTCGCTGGTTTCTCTCGCAGATAGGAGCATTTATTATCAATGACTGCATTGCAAGCAATAAAATAGTAGATGGTATAAGTAGTTAGATGAGGAGGCGTACAAGGAATGAAGCAAATTAATGACGAACTCCGTTTGGGGGATGAATCATGGTTTGTAGATTAATTAAATTGTTGTTGGCAGTTTTCTTAGCTGTTGACACGGAATCGTTTTTAATTAAATGATGTTTAAGTGGTAATTGCTACGGGAGCTGATGATGTTTAGAAGTGGTGATAATGAAATGTTTTCGACATAAATCTGCTGAAGAAAACTGATGAGCTTCGATGAACTGATGAACGTGAACTGATAAACTGACGAACATGAGACTTCCGAGAGCCCAAAACGCCTGGGCGCTATGAATCATGCCAATTTGGAAAACCGTTGAAAGATACATTCAAATATAAATGAAAATTTCAATTTGAACTCCACAGCATAGTTATAATTAAATCTGAAATATAACTGGCAGTTTCCGTTCAAAGCAATTTTTATAAATTTTTTATTCATAAAAATGTCCCAGCTTTTTTTGTGTTGTCTGAGTTGGGGAAGGATGTAACATTTTAACTTATTTTCAAAAGAAAGTTGGCTGAAGTGCCCCCAAGTCACAGTCGTTAAACCTTCATTCAATCAAATAATCATATCTTAACCTATTCGAGGATAAGAGTAATCAAGTCGAAAATTCATCTTACAATCAAATTAATCTATAACATTTCACAGAAATTCGCAAGCAAAACTGCACGAAACATTGTAAAAAAAATGTATGGAAAAATTTCACATCAAATCGACTCAAAAGTTGGACGGAAAACTACATAAACTCATTCATTGGAAACTTTACAAAAATTTACACTAGAAATTGACTGACGGAAAATATCAGAAAATTGCATCAAAGGAAAATTTTGAAAAAATATAGATGGGAGATTTTGCGGAAAATCGCTCAGAAAACTGTATGAAAAGTTAAATATAAATATTAAAAATTTTTTTTTTTGAATATTAAAAATTTGAATTAGAAAACGTAGAAATTGTTAAACGGTAAAGCACATGATAAAATTTTACAGAACATTTCAAAAAGTTGTGCAGAAACAATCACATGAAAAGTTGAACGGGAAATCAAACCAAATAATCATATCTTAATCACGCAAAAAATTGCATGAAAAATTGCAAGGGAAATTATATTAAAATTACATGAATTGCACGGAAAATTTTACAGAAAATTTGACGAAAAGTAGCATGAAAAGTTGCGCGATAAATTTCAGGGCAAAAAAAGTGGCTGAAACTGCATGAAATGTTAAGCGGTATATTGCACAAAAAAACTGTAGAGAAAATTGAGAAAATCGCAAAAAATTCTGAGATATTGAAATAAGAGCTCCCACAGAAAAGCATAAATATTGTATGAAAAAAGCATGTGATTTCGCATGAAAAGTCACACTGATTGTGCCGCGAAATGCATAAAACTGTTACATTGCAAATATAATGGAAAAATTAAAAAAAAATCGTAAAATTTGCGCAGAAAACCATATTAAAAATTAAACAAATGACTGCAAGAAAAGCTAGAAACCATCCCATGCAACTTTTCATGCTATCTTCATGCAGCTTGTCAGGTGAAGTCTTAAATTTTTTTCATTTTTTAGAGGTTTAAATGTACTTTCACGAATAATTTTCATAACATTTTCTGTGTAGCTTTATATAGGAATTTCCATGTAATTACTTGCCAATTAATCGTACGGATTGTGTTTTGGTTGTATATGCAATTTTCGTGTAATTTTTGGACATTTCCTTGTGTTCCTTCAATGTTGTCCGCAATTTTCTTCCGTAATTTGCTTGCAGTTTCACGTAAATTTCCGGGCAACTTTTTTTGTACTTATGCTATTTACTTTTCATTCAACTTTCATCACAACAATGCATGTGCTTTTCCGTGCTTATTCTCATTGAATATTTGGCCAAACATTTCTTGCGATTTGCTCAGCATCTTTTCATGAATTATTCCTTGTAACTTTTCATGCGATTTACTAAGCACTTTTTGTGCAATGTTTCATGCTATTTTGCGTGTGTCCATTTAGGCAATTTCCCTACAAATTCTCATGGCGAAAACGTAACTGCAACATGTAACTTTTTGGGTAGTTTCCTGTGCATTATTTGAAACATTTACATTTTTTGCAGCTTTTCGTAAATTTTTTGGTTACTTTCGGCATGCAATCTACCGTGCAAGTTTTGATAAAATTTGCGATGCACTTTTTTACGCAATTTTCAATGCAATTTTAATGCGATTTTTCATATTTCTTCCGATTTTTCTTCCTGTAATTTCAAATGTTCAGGCAATATTCCATATGGTTTTTTGTGTTATATTTCATAGAGACACTTGGCATTTGCCGTGTGACTTTTTATACATGATTTCGATGCGATTTTCAAGCGACTTACTATGCTAGCTCTAATGCATTTTCTCATTCAATTTTTGATGAGTTTTCGCGTATACTTCTTATACGATATTTAAAGCGCTTCAGTGCGTCTTTTCTGCAAACTTAGGTGGAATCGTCGCATGCGACTAACCGCTCTACCTTTTATTTTTCGTGCATCTTTATGTGCGCGTATTTCTTTCACGAGATATTTAAGTACAATTTTTGATGGATTTGTTGTTCAAATTTCTAAAAATTTGTTTTGCTAATTTTTATGTTGTTTTTTTGTACAATATTCTGTCCATGTTTTCATGCAATTTTCCAAGCAGTTTTTGTTTTAAAAATTGTTTTTATGAAAAGCATCAAACGATCATATTAATTCAGCACATAAGGGAGTGTAATTTAAGCTGCAGGTAAATGGGCTTTGTGTTTCGGACGGAAGCTCAAATGTAGGAAACGAACCTACAATCAAACAAAAGATTTTTTCACTTAGTTTGCAAATAACATGCTTGATCTTTATTGTGGAGTCAGAACGAGAACAACATCAAAAACTAGAACCAGAAACATATGTACATTATTGATTCATTCGTCTTGATCACATCTTTGCATAAATGCAAGATCGCATGAATTAACGATCTTATGCTTGTACAATTGCACGATTGCATGTTTGCTTAATTGCAAGATATCAATATAGCATATTGTGTGATGAGGATAGCAGGATTGGACTATAGCACAATCGCCTGGTTGCCTGACTGCAGGACTGAATCGATCACATTATCGTTTGATGACATGTTTGAGTGATTGCACGGTTGTTTCATTGCATGATTCATAATTTGATAGCATCTAGCTTGCTGGTTTTGTGGCCGAATATTTTGACGAAATGGTTTATGGTTTTAATGGTCTGGAAGAATGGCTTGACAGTTTAGTTCGGTCGAATCGCATTATTAATTTTAGGTTTTTTTTAAAGCTAGACTTATAGACTGAATACATTGATGGTATAAATTACTGGCCAGACGTTTTAGCTAGCGTTTTAATCATTAGGTTTGAAAAAGTTCCAAATTCCTTGATTCAAGTTATCAAGTCTGAAACTTTTTTATCAGCACTTTGGGATTGAATTACATTGTCGATGAAAAATTTCAAAATTTGAAGATAGGGTAGAATTTTCTCTTTGATTTGTTGGAAGGGAAAGTGCACATATCATCACAGTACTTTTATAATTTGAATTCTTGCTCTAATAAATCAATTTTTTTTTGTGTTTATGAATGGCCGAAGAAATTTTACTGAAATTATATAAAATCATGAGCTGATATCGATTGCGTTTAAATTTAATGAATCGGTCAACAGAGTTTTTCAAAGAGATTACCTTCAATTTAGCGCAAATATCTTCGTTCTGGGTCAATAGGAGAGGCAACTTACATCCACATCGTTTTCACGTATCTCCACCAAATTCAAAACAGATACGATGATTCCTGACTGGGAGAATAATGTAAACTTGCGCAACAGAAAGTATTCCCACGTGTGTCAGTCTACCGGCAGAACTAACCACTTCCTACTCAGAGCAGAGCTCTATGCCGCACTGATCTCTCTGTTTATAAGGATATACAAGCTTATTCACATATTGCCGGTGGTAGGCTCACCAGATTCTTGCTTTTTCCGCTTCAACTTTTACCCGTAAAATTTTCCTTTTCTATCGTATGAAGGAAGCTGATGGTTGGTTGTATATCAGCAGTACAAAAGAAGACTACGCACAATTCGTTTTCGCATTGGGACTCTCGCCATGAAACAGTTTCGTCATAGTATCGATTTTCTTCTCTCTTTTTGTTATTGTTGCTCTTGTAAGCTATGCGACATTATGTAGCCGACGATGATGGCAAGAGATTGGACAGAAATGCAAAAAGAGGGCGTTTACTTCATAGTTTAGCTGGAATTTTTTGTTTTCAATTGAAATTTTATTATTGATATTAATATAAACATAAGTAGGTGATATATATTTTTCTTAAATTAGCAGCATGTTGCTAAAGCTTCATAGAAATGAATCTGTAATTTTTTAGGAGCTGATTGATAATTCAAAGCTAATTCTTAACTGTACTATTTTAAAATCCTTAAATTCTTAATCATTCAGTTTGATTCCTTCTCTTTAAATGATGTCACAACATACGAGTAGAACTTCGGAGAGCATATAGACTGAAATGTATTATAGAAGAGGGAATTATAATATCAGAAAAAAAGTTCTAAGAACCTTAATGGGTAAGAATAGCTTTTAGGTAGCTTTAACAGGAAGAAATACGAATTTATGAATGCAAGAATGAGCTTCTGAAAAAAATGGATTTATATCGGTGCAAAGACCAACCCTTTGTACATGCAAATTCACAGAAATATATATGTATCTATATGTCTCGTATATAAATAAATGATTTTTCTGAAAAAACATTGAATGATTTTCAAACTGTGGTTTAATCTATAGTTGTTGAAAATACACCTTCGGGAAGTATTGAAATTAGCTTTCGGCTGAGTCAATCCTAATATGTGTAATTTATACAAAAAAAAACCCCTATTTTTGTTTTCATTGGCTTCAAACAAGATAGTTTTCTTTCTTTCATGTCGCATGTCTTTAAAATATATTCTTTAAAGTGTCCCACATGGAAATCTTATATATTTTTTTTTATTGAAGCAGCCAATAAAGCACTTAAGGACTAAACTCCTGCATTTAAAAGACTAACGTTAGTTTCTACTAATTTCCGAAGAAATCAGTATTGCAATCATGGGAATGTGAATGTTTGTGCTCTATTTGTAGAGTAAAAGAACTAGTTTCGGGGAATAATATTATTTTTCGATAATATTTCTAATGACCGTTAATGAGCAGTTTTGTTTAAACTATTGTTAGCTTAACATATACATATCTTTCCCACAGAGAATTTTGCTGCTCTCCAAAGTTAGAATTTGACATACAATTTCCTCAAAAAGGCCTATTGTTTAACGAGTTTTTCTGACTTGGTTTTCCCTCGACTAATAAGTTCGTGCCAGTTATTTAATTCTTAATTAGTCCAAAAAGTACGCTTGAATTTCATGGTAGGTTTGAAACTTAGATATTTCAAAACCAAGAAGAAAAATTCAAATAAATTTAGAAACGAATGTGAGTTTCCAAAAACAATCAAACAAAGACTAAAGTATATGTATGACCAGAACGGCAATCTTCGAATCGTGAGATCTATTCGAAATCTACACATACATATATATATATATATATATATATATATATATATATATATATATATATATATATATATATATATATATATATATATATATATATATATATATATATATATATATATATATATATATATATATATATATATATATATATATATATATATATATATATATATAAGACTCAGGGCAATTTTTACACATCGACGTACAGCCTTGAAAGTTAAGAAACTATATCAACATAAGCGGGAAACGTTATCTTTATAAGGTTTCTAAGGTTTCTTGCTGATGTATATCAATGATTCTTTAAATTGTCAAACGTGCATATAAGTTACCTATCAACAAAGTAACATTCCACTCTTCAATCCTTTTTTAAAACGTTTGTGTTAAACTACACGTTAATCATGGAAACTATCCCTGAAGAGAGACATTTCGCCCGAGCAAATTTGCGCCCACTGTGGGCTAGGCTATGGTGTGAAATTCTTAATTTGGGTCACAGGAACAAAAAAGTTTTCAAACCTGATTTCAAAATAAGTGCGAAACCAAGTATCGAGTGTAATTTTGAAACTAATATTTTGATATTTTGATATTTTTCAGAATTAAATGTCACGTTTTTTTTAAAGAGAAAATCAAATGTTGCGCCTTTCACTACAACGTGAAGTGAAAAAGCATTAAAGTAAATAGCAGACTTTATGACATCTTGATGTAAATTTGTAGAAGTGAAACTCATGTTGAGTTACACAGCATATTGGTCGTGAATGAACCTTTTTCAATTAACTAAAACCCACTTACAGGCTAGAAAAGGGGCTCAAGCTGTCATTTTTCATATCCATGCATCAATGTTATCCATTGAAAAAGGTAACGAAAACCCTCCCAAAACCAAAATTTATAGTAGTATAGTTTCATCTAAATTACATTCAAATAATAAAAAATATGCTCACATATTTTGAATATACAAAATATGTAACTCACAATAAAAACTGTTCCAGCAACAAATCGAGTAGCAATAAACTCAATTTTTCTCGGCATTCAAAAGAAAACGAAAGCACGGCTAGTCGTCTGTTTTCATTGCAACAATACACAAAAATTGAACTTCAATTCAAATTGGCTTGCTTTCGTCCTCACGAAAACTTATTCTTTTCGGCTCTGAACTTTACTGACGACAGCAAAACAGACAGTTTTCCTCCAACTTTCAACAATTTATGTTTCGATTCAGTCTCATTTTGTCTATCCTTTTTAATACTCTCATCTTCGGTAATTTCACTTTGCCTCTGCTCGCAACTTTTTCAAGCTCTGCAAACAAAATATTCCAGTCAGTTTTCCAATTTTTTCTCCGAACAACGTACTTTTATTTGTCGCGCGAAATTCATTCATTTTGTTTTATTTTTCAGTTATTTGACAATAAAATAGGATTTTACCGGTGAAATAGCTTGCCGGCTTGACTGTTTGCTGTTTGCGACGTCCATACAAAATATTTACCTCGTTTTCATACTGAGGCTGTATGGCTAGCAAACGATGACTCAGAAATTGTGCCTGAGCGAAAGCTGTTGTGAATTCAAATGAGAAGTAAGAAACAAGAACTAGTGGAGGGCATGAAAAGAATGGAGATTTGAGTAGAAAATATGAATTGATGATATCAAGGGATAGGGTGAAATTACTAGATTTGAGTCCTTGTGCTCTTTTCTTATGCGACATGGTTTTCCGTTGCTTGCTTATTCGATTTACTAGTGTGCAAGCTATTGCTTGTGGGTGTTGTAATAGAGTTTGAGAAAATCATTCGTTGATTATGATTTCATGAATTTTCATTGATCATTAGGCAATGAAATCGATTCGAGTGTAATGACAGAAGAAATCGACCAGGCCTTGCTTGTTGAATTTTAACCAAGGAAGTTACGTGCTTAGATTGTTGAACGGATAATATCGTATTTTTTTGGGGTTCCGTGTATGTATCCAAGATAACTTTTTCGTTAATTTGCTGAGAATGACAAATTGCGGCATATTTGGAACCTTACTGTTACAAATCATATCAAGTGATCATGCCAAAAGTCAAAAATTGGGTAAATGAGTTTTCGACCATATGAGACCACAGGATGGAATACATGTACACGGAGTAAACCGAAAAGAAATTGAAAAACATTTTCCGTGTTTTTCAAATATTCAAAGTCCCGGCTGGAAATTACTTTTCTATTTTTCCATACCACTTTCAGCGACCGAAAAAAAACATTCAAACAACAATCATCGAAAACCAACAATTTCAAATCGCTTAAATCATCAAAAACTTCTCAGCAAACAATTTGAATCTGCAATTTACCTGCGGTTTTATCAAAACCATAAATACAGATATTAGTACTTTGCCTGACCGAAAAAAAATCGTGACCATAAAACATTAGACGGAAATTCAAACCATATTATGATGGTATTTTTCTTTTACTGACTACAGCATTTTACTCCCGTTCATGATTCGGTGCTTTTGAAGCACCATTGAAAATTGCATAGAAATATGATTTTTCTTTCACGAAATTAATGCAAACGCTATGTTTCTTTTTCATTCTATGCTTCACTACCAGCAATCTGATTTTAATCTGAATACTAGACTGAATTCTGTTCAATTAGACTATTATGAAGTTTGAATTGTGATTTGTTTTTCTAAGAAATTATTGACTACATAGAAGTTATAGTTTTCCGCTGATAGCTCATGTATGATGATAGTGAGGCTTAGTTTGAGCTTGATTTAAAACCATGTTAATTTCAGCATTATCTTTTTATCAAACAAATCGAATAGGATGTTGTAAAATTGATCCTAAGTTGTAGGAGTTTCAATTTTCAACTTTCAATTATGCTCAAACTGATTTATTTTATTTGGATCTAGCATTCACATATCGAGGAAAAACTGTTTAAAAAACTGCTGTATGATAATAAATAAATAATAGATACATAATCGGCCTAGTGTGGGAAAATGAAATAAAAAGAATATTAGTAAAAATACAGAAATCCCAAACAACGTACTTTGTTGTTATTGATCAAGATTAAAGATTTGATTTAATCATGTTGATGGAGCTTCTGGTTCTTTGTAGAATCAAAGTCAACTTATTTCAGAGAGCACTGCTGAGAATTCCATAGTAGGCTATATAGTTTGTAAGGGTCTAAATTTAGGCGGGGGTTTTAAAATCATCGATTAGAGGCACACATATTACCAGTTATTAAAATGAGCATCAGGTAATGGAGTTTTAGAAATATACAATAAAAAATAATGGCAGTGTAAATTATACAAATTACATACAATATGCATGTCATTGAAAAAATGCAGCAGAATTCTAAAAGACTTCCATTTCATAGATGCACCATTCAGCATAAAAACGGCTTAACTGTTTTAAAGATATTTTGTCAAGGTTCCTTCGAAAACAGACAGTTGTTTTACTGTCGGTTTTAATGTCAGGTAAATTGTGGCGAATAAGTCTTAAAATCCCTATGACATTGAAGAATACTTTGATTAGAATGAGAAAAAAACCCAGGTAATATGATATGAACGTAACTCTGTGACTACAACAGGCACGTAAAACCATCGGAGCTGCTAAAAAACAAAACAAACTCAACGTTTTGCACTCTGCCAGTTTATAATTTTAAACAGTTTCATCCCAAAAGAGCGATAAATACTGCAATTTACATCATTTTGGAGTGCCCAAAATTTGAATTTACAAGTGTTCACTATCGGATCATCAAATTAAAATAAACTTTACTGGACGTAGTGGTCCTTAGCTGAGAAAACCTTTTAGGAAATCCTTTTGATTGGTCTTCAATTTAAAATGAATCATTAAAATTGTTCTTACTTGCTACATAATCCCATGCATATGTGTTCGTATCTGTTTCGAAATCATTTTCTTCATCATAAACCTGTTAGAAGCCGACAGGCAGCCTTTACACAAATATTTTATTGATGTATCTATGAAAGTGAGCACAGTGAATATCTAAGGTTTATTCTAATTAAGTGAGTCTATACAACTGGATATATGACACAAAAATATGTTTACCGTTCAATATTTATATTTATTGAAGATCTCACAGGTCTCGTGAAGATATTATGTGTGTGTTTTCGAAATTTTGTTTGTTATTTTAACCCATATGAAAAACTATCTAGCTATAAAGCCTAAAACACAACAAATAATGAAAATGTGTTTCGAAGGATCCTGGTAAAAATTAAAAAAAAAATATCAAATTTAGAGACCAGTTCAACGTTTAATGCCGACGATACATGTAAACGCCTGAATTTGGATCGTTTTGCAGAGTCTTATTTAAAGTAGAAGGAATAAATGAATCGTTTTGAAAGTGATCATGTTTATTGACTGCATATTAAAATACAAGAATCTGATTTCTTTTAATTTTTTTTTTGAAAATGGCCGCCGTAGTAGCCAATCACCTGAGACCCTCGCGACGAAAGGCATCAATCGGCGGGATTTTTAGGATCAGTTACAGCAATTTGAAATAAAAAAAAATTGGTTGGAGTGTGTTTATTAAAAATGTATCTTCTAGTTGAACCAAGAAAAAAAAAAAGTTAAAAAATCATGAATTAGCACGTCTCATAAAAAAAATACAATTTTTCACCCTTTTTTCGACAGTTTTTGGGTCGAAAATGCTAAATTTTGATAAGTTTGTTGGCATTATTCAGGTTCAACTATAGAAGCTTATACTATAGAAAAAAGTGTGCCAAGCTTCATAAGAATCGGTTGAGAACTTTTTGAGTTATCTTGCCCACCAATTTAAAAAAAGTCATTTCGAGAAAAAAGCGTAGTTTTGACACACAGAAACTTTATGATTACAGCGACTTACCAACTAATCAGTGATTCTAGGTCCATACAGAAGTCTTTCAGTACGTTTATTTCTTAGATGTTAATTTAAGGGGTTACACCACAGTAGAGAGCGAATATTTAACGTTTTTCTGCGATTTTTTTTTAAGTGGAAGGAAAAGTAAAAAAGTAATTCTCTTTAAGGATGTTGGTTAAGCATGTTTTGAAGTTTTTTTAAAAAATGTGTTAATTAAAATATATTACAAAATGGCTGCCAAACAGCCGTTTCTGCGGAACGGTTTTTTTTGGAGGGGCTCCGCGGCACGCAGTAGAAGTGCACCAAAAATTAATCTGGAACAAAATAAAAAAATTTTTCTTAAAGAACATTAGTATAGCTAGAGAAATACGTAGGGGATTTTGAAAATATTTATTTTTGTAAAATTGGCGAGCATTTGAAAAAAAAGTGCATTTTCCTTCAAAAAAAACCGGCACTTATTTGTAGCTAAAAAATCAAGATATTTACTTATTGAAAATCGGCTACGTATTTCTATGCGGAATGTTGTTTTAAAGATGTGATATTAATTTGGATTGAAAAAATAGAAAATTGTTTGAGTTATGCTGCGTGCCGATTTGAAAAAACGTGTTTCGAGAAAAACGCGTTTAAAGTTTTGACTCGCGTTTCAAATATGATAAAATAAAAAATTTTGATCATGTTATTTTTTTTTACCTTCAATCAATATCCAAATTTACTTTATACATCGATAACGCCAGAATCCACTTTCAATTTTTTTCGGCGAAGCGCTGAAACCGGCCGAATCTTCTTCCGCCTCATATCTGTTCAACGGTCGTCGTTTCGTCACGTTGGTCCGTCGCCGCGTCTTATACGATATTTTTGAGCTTTTAGGGCTTGCATACACTTTCTTTTCACTCATTGTAACTCACATAAATGTAAAAGCTACAAATAACGTGTGAGAAATTAGCACTGCAAAAAAATCGTAATTCGAAAACTTTCACGCAAAATTTACGTCTTTTCTCAACTTCAAAGGACACTGTACTACTGAACTTAGTGTTCAAAATGCTTGAAAATGTTTCTAACGACTTATATTAGTGTATTAAAGAAGTTGGAAATCGTATGATAAGACATAATGCTGTACCAATTGAGCAGGTGTCGTATCTATCGCAGGTAGTCATTTTCGAGCAGTCGGGAAGAGTCGAAAAAGTGCTCGAAATTTCTTTGAAAACCAATTCCAGCAGGTATGAAACCGTTTGCCTCTTATTCTAGAGGTTTCAAAGCCAATAGAAAGAAAAGCCAATAAAAAGAAAATCAATTTTCTGAAATTTCTACTGTGGTGTAACCCCTTAACTATTTATGCCAAAAAAAAAGAAACTCGAATTTTCGAAAATTTTACATGTATCGCCGGCCTTAAGGGCTTATGAATATATGATATATTGTTTGATTTATCAAAACTTATGCTGAATGAAATGGTTTTAGAGACTATTTTTACGATTCTGTTTCTATAGCCACTATTATACTTTCTTAAAAACGTACAATTGTATTACGTTTTTTTAAATACTTCGTTTAAGTTGATTTTACAGGGAGTAAATAGACTTAAATTAGAAAAGTTTCAAAATATCTATCTTTTAAAATGCTTTTAAAAATAAAATTATAAATATTTAAGTCCTCAATAGAAAAAAAATCCACGGCAATCAGTAGTAAAGAAAAACATGAATCTTAAATCGCTATATGTTTGAAAAAAACCAGACTAATAATTCAGGCTCAAAAAAATCAGGCAATGAAATATCAGCAATACGCAAACAAAAAAGTCTATAAGTTAGCTTAAATCTTCTGACGCTAGAAAACTTCAGCAATTAAATCCATCCCGGAAGTTTATGATATGCTAGATTAGGAAATTATGGTGATTTTATAATGTACAGAAAGATTAGCATACCTGACGTAAAATAATGGAAAAATTTTGAGAAAAATCAAATACGTTAAACCGTTTCGTACACGTCAATAAAATAAATAATTTTATTTAATATTAGTTCAATTTTGAAAGTCTATTTCATTACAACATGACAATTCATATCATTTTCTTTGTGTGGACATTATGAATGTGACATAAAATGTGGCCACTGTAGCCTCCATTCGATTTTATTGGATAAAATCTATTACTCGTAAATGAAGTTACAATCATGCAAATAATTGAATTGAAATTCGGCTGTTCGAAAGAAAATTTCCGGGTCGCAATCAAAAAAATATTTGAATTCTTGACCAGAAATTTTATGGATTGAAATAAGAAAGGTTTATATCATATTCTTAAAGAACAATTTGAGCTCGATACTTTGATTCACTGAACACATCTGCATTGAAAATATAGCATTTGGGGTCTAAAAGTAAGCTTAAACGCAGGAAAGTGAATGGAAAAATTCAAAAGATCTATTTTATTTATCTTATAAACTGTAAATATTCATAAATATATTCCCAAAGTTTCGTATAAAATGTTGAATTCATTCTGATGCTATGAGTGGGTTATTGGGCATCATAATTATTTATAGCTATTATCTCTTCCTTATGATCTACTTTATTTCACCTTTTATTTTCAGTCTGATATGCCTCTCGGAGTTTTGTGCCTTTAAAATCTAGCACCACTGTGCTATTTCAATCACGTTCGCCAAACACGAGAGGCGAATGCCATGTAAAATTATCGTTCTCATGAATAAAGAGGAAAAAGTAATGAGAAAAATGTACAATAACAAAATAGATTTTGAAACAATTAGAGAAAAACTTACATAACAAATATTGCAAACATTTCACAGGGATGAGACAATCTGGCTGTTCCAAAATTTTCAAAATAATACGAGTAATTTTTTTTAGTTATTTAACATCAATTTTTGGGGTTTTTTTTTACAAAAATTAAGTCATACTTTCTGCGCTTCAGCTTTTTCAACTAGAGCCTTTGGATACTGAATTAAGATATAATACGTTTTTCTCCAGAAGTCTTTTTTAGCGAAAATTTAATTTAACAACAAACTTGTTTTTCTACTCAAGCAAATTCGGTCAACTTTAAAAAAGGGAGAGTTGGACTAGAAATATATGGCACTAGGGAGAAAGACATAAGACACAACTACGAAGCAATCAATAGGAAGAGAGATAAAACACCTTAAAGCTTTCTCTGCGGTATGAATGTTGCTGTCATGGGCATTCAAATGATTTGATAAACCATTTTTACGTCTTGTTTTTGAGCTACAAATAATGTCGTTGATAAGTTTTTGTAAATAAATTCATGGTATTCTTTTCTTGCATATTTTTAATATTTCGCCTTCTTTTTCATAACGTTCGAAAACCGTAAATATTTACGGTTTAAATTTTAAGGCTGTGGATAAAAAGAAGACATTTTCGTATTTGCAGCACCAATTTTTGTAACTTTTAAAAATGTCAGATAATGTTACTTAAAAATCCAAAAAGTTTCATAAATAGTGAATGATATGATTTCCACAAATAAGTAAAAAATATAACTGAATCGTAAATCAGAAGAAACAATTGCAGTTCAGCTTGAAGTTCAACATTAGGACAAAGTCACAGCACTTTACCTTCAATTACTTTTATTAAAAATGTTATTGCTGAAAATATGTTGCTCTCTCCTCCTAAGGCACGTGATATTTAGTTTTGCTTTAAAAGCAGCATCAAATTCCTCACAATAATATATTTCATTTTCGTAAATTAGTTCTTTAAAGACTTTTACCGATATTATGATTCCACATATTCACCACCTCATTGACTCGAAATACTCAAATTTCCAGTATAGTTTTCTTAGACAATTGCTCATATCCTGAACAAAACAATAAATCAAACTTGTAACAACTAATACGGCAAACTACTTCATCATCGTCGTCTTCGAACTCGTGTTCTTTGAAAAGGTCGTTTACTCGACTCACCTCATTCGATACATTAGTCCATCGAATATGGTATACCAAGCCTACGCCAGTTAACGTCAAAACTTTTCCATTTCACAATACCTGTTCCCGTCAATTCGGACTTCTTGATGAAGGTACCATAATGTGCAGTGGGCAGACAATTCCACTAAGTCAGGCAAGGCAAGTGAATTATTGCAGTCACGGAATCATCATATAACGTTTGATTTCACCATCATCCCCCGCCTTCTGCACGTCGGCTAACTGCACAGGACCATGAAGGCTATGTGTCATGTAATAATGCATAATTCTATGCCTAAAATGTATGCACACGTTGAGCGGAAGCCGCCAGTCGAACATTTTAAGCTAAGCTAAGTATGCACTTACGTATGCCTTTCAAAAACCCCCAATTTCCCGCTTTTAATTACTTTTCGAAAAGTTTCGCTCGAGATCCGTGGGCAGTTTCAAGTGGCAAGAGAGAGCTGAATATGAAGCGTCATGGTATAGTGTCGGTAAGATTTTTAGAATAATACTTCCTGACTAACTGGCTTTTGAACGAACCATTATAATTATTACCTTACCCGCTACTTATTGGCGCACGATTTTATGTGAAAAGTTGTCAGTGTTAATTGTGAAATTTATTAATAGTATTCGGTTTTGAATAAATTCGTATGGAAAAATTCTCAAATGACATGACAAATTAGTAGTCAGGTTTTTTTTGTAATCTCTTGAATGGTGGTATTATAAGAAATATTTGCATTTTAAAGCTTATTTTTGGGCACCAGCCCACACTGGGCGCAGGAGTACTACCGTAGTAATTAGGCTATTTAATTACGTTGTGTCACAATTAAAAATTATTCTCTAGAAAAACCAGTTTATTAAATCACATATGAGTAGATTTAATTAATTTTGACTCAAAAAACAATTCTTTAAGCTTTTTTTCTGTCTTAATTCGATATCGAATAAATTTTTTGGTAATAAAAAATTTGCATTGACGAGCTTATATTCATTCAAAACAACTTTGAATTAATTTTTTATATTCAATTTCTACTAAAATTTAAATTTTTTTCATATTTTGTGTAATATAATAAAAAAATTCAATCAATCACATTATTAATATGTAAACAAAATTAAAACCAATTCTCATTGAAGGAAAAACAATGCAAAACTAACTGCACTCCATATTTGTAGTCCCTTTTGATAGACTCGGTCTGACCTGAGTATTTCAATATTCATATCATTGTGCGGTGATATTAAATGTAAATAGAGAAGCATAATTTTTTCACGATTTAATAGGATGCCCTGCACAGCTGTATTGCTAATGTGAATGAACAACACTGTCATGACCCGGTCGATATAGCGGATTTCAATGATACTGTTTTGTTTGCAGAAATAATTCATAATTGAACAGGTGCTACATAAATACATTCTAATTTGTAATTATATCATGCGGTGAAAATATATCACGTGTTGATATCGAAACGTAAATATTGATATGCATTGAAGTTGAGTAGACAGAACTTGCAGAGAGTTTATGTTTTGAACTAATCTGAATGAAATAATCTATTTATAAATTGCTTATGTTAAATAATTCCACATGAAGAAATGCAGTATATGTATGTTTCTAAATCAGACTTAAATGAATTGTAAAATGATTTTTTTACTAAAAAATTTTACGTTTGATCTAACTTATATATTTTGTCATATCTACTGATATAATAAATTTTGAGTTTAAAGAAAATAATTGAAGTTTTTGAAAAGTTGACGATTTACGATTTCATCACCAACAGCAATTTGAACCGTGGAAACATAATGAATATTAAAGTTTGTTTAATTTTACATATTTTTCCAAGCAGATTTTTAAAGTTGAAATTCAAAATAATTATGTTAATTCAAACTAAACCACATGCAATTGCTAAACATAATCATATTCAGTTAATTCCTACCATTAAATCAAATGCACGATTAACCGAACTAATAGTGCCATCAGTGCCATGCAACCAATCCAAACATAACCGTAGTTCATATGTCTTCGTGTCAACCGAAATATTTGATATTTGCTCACGTATATCACCTCAATGTATCTGCTAGTAATAACCACATGATACCATTGGCAATCTACTAAGTCAGAGACGTAAACATGTTTGAAACAGAGTCAAAATCATCAAAGCAGAAGGACTTTACTCCTTGCGGGCTTAGCTTTCAAATATTGCCTCAAGAACCGAACCTCAGCCCGCTGTGTATGTCAACGAAATGATATATGTTTGATATGAATTTAATTTACATGCTAATTTCTTGACCAGATAGCAACCATAGATAGTTGAAGCCACAGATAGACTAATAATGTATTCGCAATGGGAAAGACTTGAAGTCGGTAGGATACAATTCGATTTCGGCTCTAATTTAAGCAGATATTGAACATTGTTGCGTGGTTGTATGAGTTCTAGTAACTAATTCAAGGGAATATTAAGGTAAAATACATTGTATTTGTTACATGCCTGCCTAAAGTTGCTTAAGAAATCCGAATAGATTCAACTTTAAGAGTTGACAATAAAAATTTATAAATGATTCGTTTTTATAATCAATTATATTATATGGTTTTAAAAGAGTCTTAGCATTAAAATGAAAATGTTAAAAATGTTTCGAAAAAATGATGATTTTTATGATGACAAACGATAAAGATTTGATGAAAATGAGTTTTTTTTCAAAGCAAAATAATTTTTGAGTGAAATCGAAATGAAATAAAATTTAAAGTTATTTCTATTATTTTATATTTACTTCTTGAAAATACGTACTTTTCATTTCACTTTTTTTTAATCTACAATGTAAAACCACAATCATCATTACATTCATCTACCTCTAATTGTATTTTCTGGAAATTGATTAAAACTCCATCCAAACTGTAACGAAAATGACCTACTATTCACCAATTAGGAAATTCAATTACGCTCCTATCATTTTCTTGCCACGCTACTTAATCTCCGAAAATACCGTCCAATCCGCCTCACCCCCGGCGCCAAATACTGTCGAACAATGCAGGGATATTCAGAATTATCATTTATCAATAGCTCTTTCTGCGTACGAACTGTATGTAGCTATATGTTAACAATAATCACCCTATGGGTGGTTGGCTAACCATGGATTTTCTTCTTCGCTAGCCATGACATATGAACAGCAGGACTCTGGTAGGTCTCCAAGAGCACTATGTGTGTACTTCAACGGACTAATTAACACATTATGCGCTCATTGAAGCTGCATGCTAGCAGGCAGCAGTTCTCCCCCAACGATAGATTCTGCATTGTCAGCGTCGTTGTCGTCGCATTGACCGAGGCCATTCATTCGAATACAACACATCCAAGAATATCCTCCAACTAATTTTCACCCACACAACGGACAACGGAAAACTGCTTGTTTTGCTTTCAACAGTCTGTTCGCAAAGTTGAAGTAATTCGTGTGAACTACACATGGTGATGAAAATACAAACTAGATGATGCCCTTGCGGTTTCCAAAGTTCCATACTCAATGGACCTGGGGCTTGGAATGGAAAAATTGAACTTAGGACGATTTTAGGATTTTCTCAAGAATTTTCCAAGGCAAGAAACTCGTGTCTTTTGCTGGATTTAGGATGTTAGTTGTGCAACTCATTTGTGAACCCGAAAAATTGTTTACATTACTCGATGCGAAAAATCACTGCCAAGTGATAATTTATTGATGGAATGGTCCCCTTTGACCGATCCATTAATTTTGATTTATCTTCTTGTTGGATTGTATGATGATGATGAGGATTGCTTATTTTAGGAAAAGTAATGATTAAGCGTTTTTTTTTGTGGTAGGGACTGACAAACCTGGGAGCAATATGGGATAGAAAAGTTTGATAAGTTCAGTCTTAGATTATGTTGCTTTGATGGTGAGAGCTATGAATGAGAAATTCATGAGAATTATAATTAATAATACTGTTTGGTTCTTAGTAATTGAGTTATTATTATAAAAATAATCATGCTACTGAAAATTATTACTAAATTATCTAAATAATTATAAATTACTTACTCTTTCCATATATTTAAATGCTGCTCGCTCTTCATCCTAAGTCAGATATTTGAGGGTTAATTTCTTGAAATTGAAACGATTTTTAAGGAAGAATTTTGAAGAAAATACATAAAAAATGAAAACTGATTATGTTTTGAGCTTTGGCTCAAAATATTTGAAAATAATTTGAGTGCTTAAATTGGACAAATGAGAAAAATTATGGGATTTCGAATTGTGACAAGTTCTGACAGGGTCATCAATTCGTTAATAAACCATAGGACGTACTGACGTTTATCAGAAATAGGCATATGTGGTCTTTGATAAATGTGTGCGCAAATATGTAGCTATGGCGGCAATTTAAAATAATACTTTAAAGCAAAGAGTTTCATGAAAACCTTAGTTTAATAAACTTAATGCTTTGTCCACCCCGTTGAAAGGTAAAACGTCACCAAAACCACACATATTACGAACACCCGATATTTGTGTTCACGAGAGTACACAGTGGGATCACACGAATGTGTTCCTTATGTATGCAGGATGTATGGGCTTTGAGCACCACTGCAACAAAAAATTTATAGAATTTGTTTGAATTTCGCTTGAATATTTTTCATGGCTCAAAACTAAAAATATGACATAAAAAGAATAATTTAGATGGCTCCCTTACATAAAACAAAAATTATCTGTCGGAGTAAGTAAAGCTAAACATTTTTTATTTTGTTGTCGTAATTTTTTTTACTGCAAAATTCGGCTCTTTACAAGCTGAAGATGAATTTGCGCAAACGATTACCGCGACTACCATTCAAGAAACCAATTGTACAGGACCAATTTCCGACCACTTTTTGATGCAATGACGCTAGTTATGCTAACTCCTTAAGCATCAATCGTTGCTGGTTTATCAGCGTAGACCAATGATTTTCCGTACCTCCATAGGAAATATTCCAACGGAGTCAAATCGCAAGATCTCGGTGGTCAATTTGCGGATTTTTTCTCTCGAGATAATGCTATTTCTGAATTTAGTCTTCAATAAGTCGATAGTTGCAGTCGCTGTGTTGCAAGTAGCGTTGTTTTGTTGGAACCACATATCTCTAACATCTTTACAACACTAATTTAAAAACAAAAACTGGTTTATCATCGCCCTGTACCGGTCGCCATTTACACTAACGCGCTTGCCTTGTTCATCTTTGAGGAAGTATGGCCCTATTATGCCGCCAGCATGCAGTGTGCATCATACAATGCTTTTTTGTGAATCCAACGGTATCTCTGTGACTTAACGAGGCTTTTCTTTGCTGCAAAGGCGGCAATTGACATAGCCATCGAGCCTGAAATGGCCCTAGTCTCTGAATAATTTTTTTTCCTAAAATAGAGGGTCAGCTTCCAGTTGATTTTCTGCCCATTCTCCAAACGTGCGATGCCTCCAATGGTCATACGGCTTTGATCCTTGCCTCAGTTGTATTCTCTAGGCCTCTAAGTCGAAATTTCTGTCCAAATTTTTTCACCAAGGGGACGGACAAATCAGCTTCTTAGGCATGCGTGCGTATTGATAAATCTGGGTTATCAACAACACAGGTTTCGACGACTACGATATTCTCTTCGTACGTAAAGTGGTTGCGAAAATTTGCAGCCACATGGCAAAACGCTCATGCTAATGGACAAATCTGCAGTCCATAAAACTCACGAAGCGATCTTGTAGTTTCGCGCAATTGAGACCTGATTTTGGAAATAAATTTCCACAATTCGAAGACACTGCTGCGGTGTATGGCAGTTTGTCAAACCCTGAGTTAAAATAATTGTTATATTGACAGCTTACATCAGTTCATTTGTCAGTAGTGAGTGTTAAAACGCAGCACCTGTAAAAAACACTTTATATTAGCACTTTATTTTCTTGATGGCATCTTTAAGTCAGAAAATGACTAAAATAACCGTAGCTGGCGAACTATATTTTAATCTTGAGACCAAAAATCTAGAGAAAGTTATCTTGTTACTTGTTTTTATTTGATAGTTGCCTCAGAAGTAATCGGGTAAGAAAGTGTTTTTTAATGGGTGATATATCATGATGGCATTATCAAATAATTTCTATGAAAATTTGTTCCAGTTAGGAACAATACATCCTGTGCATTTTAGTTTGATCCAATGATCCGTTCTCGCGAAGTTCTTGTTAACGAAAATTATGGGTGCTCAAAATATAAGCAATTTCAGCATTGCTTCTACACATGTTGAGACTCTGCCCCAGTTGTCCTCATTTGATTTTGTGACTAAGCTAATTACGCACGCTCGCACGCTCACATACTGCTCACAATAAATGCCTGGTGAGTATCATATTACATATCCATAGAGAACTAACAGTAATCATTCTGTTACGGCAACGTAAAATAACACAGCAACAGCCCTTGTTGCGGCAAAGGATTGAAACTGATTGAGAGTTTCAGTCACAAATTTATAATCAATGTATACAATTGTAAAGTTCTTAGTTCGACGATTAACTTTACCTCTGATTCAACTCATGTACATATTTAGAAGTGGACTAGCTTCAATATTCGTGTCCTCCCTCGTCGGAACCCGGATTCAAAGTATGGACACCAAACACTAAAAGCGAATACTCTACTCGCTAGACTACTCGATCTTAATTTTATTAAGGTACCTTCTTAAATAATAGTGCTCTATTTGGAATCAGCACAGGTAGAAATTTACCTCTCCGTAGTCGCAGTAGAGTCAAGGGTCCGGAAAACCTGTCAGTCTCACCGACCAGCGACTTTTATTGCTTCCTTTTCAATGTTGTCGGCAAAGCTGAAGGGTTAATATACGAGTATGCGGTAAAGCGTCTGTTCCACCTGTTTCAGAGCATGTGATATACCCGTTACTGCGTCCTTGTACAATGACATTTTTCAAGATAACTGTCCATACCCTAACACTGTTTATTTTGACGTCGTGCGGCTGGTACTGACAATACACAGGGAATTTCTACATTATTTCTACACACTCAAGCAAGTAAACGACTTGGCTTCATCAAACGACGCGCCAGAGAGTTTCATAGTCTTTGCGTTACAAAATCACTATACCGCGCACTCGTTCACCGTCTTCTTGAGTATGCTTGTATTGTATTATCTGGAATCTGGTTTTCGAAATTGATAGCCAGGAGATTTGAATCTATTCAAAAGCAATTCTTACCATTCGTTCTTAGAGGTCTTTACCGTCATATGAATCTCGCCTGAGACTTCCAAGCTTGTCACCACTTGCATCCAGAAGATTGATGTTATCTGCCTGCTACAGTTTCGATGTCATTAGTTACGCTGTTAAAGACTTGTGCTTAATCAGTCCGTGAGAGTCACTAGATCCCTACGAATGCTAGCTGAATATAAGCATAGCACCGCAAATGCTGATAATGAGCCAGTAAATAGATGCTGCAAGATATTCAACAGCATAACCCAACACTTTTCCTCCCACGATTTTGAAAGCCTCCTTTAAAAACAGAGTAACCAAGGCTCTCTTATTCTACCCTCTCTAGTCTACCGGACTAGGATCCTTTGCGTGACTAACCAAATATTTAATTTAATTTTTGTTTTTAATAATTTTGTGCCCTACATGTAATTTTGATGTTACGTATTTATTTATTGAATGTTAATTTATTTATTTGCATTGTATTCAATTGTATGTTATACCTGTTATTGATTTATTTCAATTTGTTTAATGTAATTTAAAAAATTATTTTTATTTCATTTATTTGTAATTGTATACCTTGTTTAGTGAAATAAATAAATAAATAAACTTTTCCGTTTGGAGTGCATTCGGTCAATCGCCCGCAAAGTATAGCAAAAAGAAGCTCGTTGTTGCTATCAGTTTGCTATTTTGCTGGTTCGGCTGGAGTCACTGATGGTGTTTATCAACCTGTTCAGTGAGCCAACGACTCTCAGAGCCCTATCACATGCGGATGTGACAGCATCAGGACTGTACAACATAAAACTCGAAAAGACTTGAACTTTCCGATCATATTTCTGAATGTAAAATAATGCTTTTTTTTTATAATTTCAGTGCAAGATTTGCCCCCTCGCTATAAATTTAGATTTAATTTTCGGGAAAAAATCTTCGCATTAATTCTTCTCCTTATAAAATTATTAATTCTTCTCATTAACAAAAGACGTCTACAAGCGCTCGGTTTTGAAGCGGCTTATGATAACAAATTTAAAGCTTGTACAGACTACATGAATTGTGAATATGAAGGAATCTAAAGTTGTGAAAAACATGAGTCCACTGGCTTTTACATTGCCGCGATTCCAAAATTTTTGTGTTCCCAGTTTTTGTGCTTAACAATACATTTTGAGAAAAAGTTTTATTTTCTGCAGGCGGGGGAAAACTGTGAGAGGGCAAGGACACTACGCTTTTTCACTTGTTATTTCGATTTGAAGATTTATTATGAGTGTACGCAATGAAATTCAAACGTTCATGTTGCATGCTTTTTTGGTTTAAGACAGGAAAAATATGTTAATGACAAAAATACAGAAATGTAAAAAGCAGATTCTTCAGAGCAAATAATTTTTTTCACAACCCTGTTAACCACATCTTTCAAATGTGGTCAATATTTTCATATGTCGAACTAATGGGTGAAAACGTTAAGAAACTTGAAAGATCTAGTAACCTGGTTGTCCTGCCTAGCTTCAGTTTTTCAATCCAATTTGATATGCGTAGGTCCGTTTTTGGCTCTGTTTTTTTTTCGGGCTCGCTAACTCTTTAACTAACATTACCATCTAAAATTAGTATTTTTCAGCCATACTTATCAGAAGAAAAATCTTGTGAGCCAACTTTGCTTGTTCATTGGCCATCAGATTTAAAGTATCTTACGTGATTGCCACCTGAGTTTTTCAGAGATAAAAAGGTATGACTCTATTGTCTCATTAAATTAAAACACAAAGAAAATTTAAATATCATATTTATAAAAAAATGAAGTTCAATCCCGGCAAATCAATTATCTTCGACTATCTGATCTAGATAATCGCACACTCATAAAATAACCACACTGAACTTTTGTTCACCCTATTTTCTTGCAGCCCTTCAGACTATCATGTGAAGGATGTTTACCCGGCAAACAAACGAAGCACGTGGTTAACTGGATATTTTGCGCATGTCCCAGGACTCTAGACTGGTCTAAAGGAAATTTCCCTTTTCTTGAAACCCCAAAACGATATTCTGCACACTCTTTTGACCACCTCCCAGTATCTGGTCGAGTGCTCCCCAACGATACAGTTCAACACACATCAGGCTGCGAAATTGAAAATTTCTTGAAACCAGTGCCCGTTACTCATCCAATCGACTAGCTTCGCAAAGAATCGTTGTTATCCTCCGACATGTGTTCCGTATCAGGGAAATTTCCGTCACATTCTAATGTGGAGCTCTAGTGTTTCCGTCAGCTTGCCCGCGTATACATAAATACGATATTGCATTAGTTTGTCGAGCATCGAGTTCGAAAAATCTCTGCTATCTATCTGTCAGTCGGTCGACGTTGGCTGTTGCGTTTATAAAGCGGGGTCGCAGTGAGAATGGCGATGGCGACAGTGACGAGCCTTTTCATAGCTGTTTCATGAATCAGGATTTCAGTTGGTTTTGTTGCGGTCGCAAGGACGGTATGGTTTTTCTATTCGTCCTTTAGAATCTGACAGTGAATTGGGGAGTTCGATGCACAAATGCTTTCGCAGTGAAGATGGATGTGTACAATAGTTCGAATCGTGAGACCGTTACAAAGCGCAATATGATTCGATAAATCAACAGTTTATAAAGTGACAAATTGTGTCTTGATTAATTGGTTTGATAAAAAATTAGCAAGCTGCTGTGTGTTTTTAAAGTGAACGAGTGAAATTGAATTAACAGATGGAATTGTGATGTACGTGTGTGGTTGGTGGTGTTTTAATTATGTGCGGATAATTGTTTTGTGGTTTTTGATTGGCATAGTTCATAATTCGGAATATCGATATAGTTGTTACAGTCTTTGGCACACGTAATATGAGAGATTTGGAGTATTACTTGGCTTAGTATTAAATAACCATCGTTATTTAACTTT
Organism: Nemotelus pantherinus; assembly: GCA_963978885.1. Taxonomy (NCBI): domain Eukaryota; kingdom Metazoa; phylum Arthropoda; class Insecta; order Diptera; family Stratiomyidae; genus Nemotelus; species Nemotelus pantherinus. The sequence goes on along the minus strand of OZ022266.1, from coordinate 43,615,694 downwards.
CTATTGTCATTTATACTAAGAATGATCATAAACCCCATAAATTAAAATTTATACAGCTTTCAGATCACTTGTCTTCAAATTAAAATCATTTTTGTTTGTTATTAGTATTAGCTCTAATTATTGCAACTTTATGCTCTATTTTTTTCGGACCTTTATATAAATCAACAAAAGTATTTTTTTGGAATATTTACTTAACTTCCATTAATAACATATTTCCGCTTTTTTTCAATTGAAATAACCCACACTGGGCGCAATGCTATTCAAGGCAATCTATTCGACTGAATGGATATTTTAGTGTTTCGAAATTCATCATAATTGTTTTGGGATCATTTTTTGATGCGTGTCACCATTTTAATTTTTCATAATGATTAAATTTTCAGTTGTTTATAGGATGGGTTAAAATAGAGCCCGTTCAAGATTTCAGTGAAATTACGTATTATAATTGCATTCAGTGCAGAAATATTTACTATACCAATCAAAACCATTTTTTTAGCCGATTCATTGGAAACTATGGTGACTAATTCTATAACGTGAAAACAGTGGCTTAACAAACTCAATGATTGCTTGCACTAAATCATTACCTTTTGTGCTGAATGTGAGTGAAACGTGAAAATGAATGAAAAATTTGAAACAAATTTTATAGATGATTTCTATAAATTTTTAATGATGGTGGTTATATTTAGTCAAAAGTTAATTCTGACTGGCGGTGAAATTGCCGGTGAGTAGGAATTAAGATATTGATTTTTTTCTATAGAGATTAATTAAAAGTTTTGAAAAGATGTGATGTGTACAGATTGCTCTAGTTTAGTGAGTAGCCTGAATAAATATGAATGTTTTTATTGTCATTGCATTGCTTAGCGAGTTAATGATAGTGTGGTGGTGAGACATTGAGTTTATTTGTTTTATTAAATGCAATAAGCCGATTTTCTCTAGCGATAACCGATTTCTGTGTACATTGCAAAATTGAACAATCATTTCAAAAATGAATGAAATGACTAACATTGAATATTAATTAATTGCCTCTGGAAACAGGGAGTACGATTACAGCTTGTTTATGTGGGCCATATAACGTTTCGTTATTATTATCACAGTGTTTTTTTGTGCTGCCCCACTACACCCCATCTTTGTGTTGTTGGGATTTGAAGTTTGTAGAGCTCCATTTTCATAGTCGAAATTTTTACGAAAGTCGCATAATTGATTTTAAGCCCCCTGATTTAACTTAAATATCTGAGCTAGGTGTCTGCTAGGACCCAGTGCTATAATCTAGTAGACTACAGGAGTTTGTATCGCCATCTATTTAAGTTATACTTAATAAGGGTTTTTAGGTGAATAGTTTTATTGTCCCTGATGTAAAACTGGATTATATTATTTGTTATTTTATGAGTTTTCAATAAAAAGTCTTGAATCTTTGAGTCAATCAGTCTTACTCTTTTAGCAGCCACATAAAGCGTGAAGATTACCTCTATCATTTGTCTAATTTGTCAATTATTTTTCGTTTTTAGTGACTACTTTTTGAATTATTGTTTTTGAGTCAGTAACTTGACTTAAATGTTTTTTTTTTTCAAAAATAAATATCATTTTTCAAATAGATCTTATCCACTTTATCAAATTTTCATACAAGTTTCTTCAAATTTACATGTGGATTATCTTAAAGTAGAGTGTGTTTGGTTGAATAATTTAAGGAGAAAATTCCCATTCATAATTTAACGGAAGAACGTTTAATACTAAGCTTTGAAATTCTATTAGAATTTTTATAAGATATCCAATAAGATATTTAGTTTTTTTTTCTATTGATTTTATCTTAAAACATGGAAATTAAATATGTCCGGGTGTGGAAAGGAACACGTTGAAAACAGCAAATCACTGGGACTTTTTGTAAGACTACTTCAAATATCATTGATTTACTCTATACCTTCCAAATCACCTTAAATGTGGCAAAATTAATTGGTGACTTTGAATTGTTGACTCAAATATTTTGAATCAAGGAAGATAAAGCAAAATATGCAGAAAATTTTGAACTCCAATACTTATGAAAATGATAAAATCTTCATAGAGTTTTTGGATTTATAATTGAAATGAAACCTCTTGCAGTTGAAATAAATCGAAATGAAATCATTTTCATTTGAAATAAATGAAACTTTGATAAAAAATAATTTACGGAATAATTGTTTTCATCCATATTAGGATGAAAAAGCTTATTAAGCTGAGAATAAAATTAATAAGAACTAAAAATTATTATGCGAATGTGGAACGGTTGGATCCACAATTCTTTCTGCTTCTGATGGAACCTGTTTAGAGCAAAAATAACTCAAAGTTTGATGCGCAGTCTGCCGTCTGAAGCTAGATCCAAACCAGGGACTCCACGCATAGCATTCAGTGCTCTACCACGACACTAAGCGATCTTACAAATATCCAGGACATATTTGAAGCGATCGGTTCAATAGACTTGAAGTACACTTGTAAAATAATATTGATTATGATATTTTTAACACTCGTGTCGCTCTGCATATAACGAATGTGCACTTATATTCTTAAAAATGTCTTTTCGATCGGATTCGGCACAAACAATTATATTATGCATCGATTGTCTGCAACCACCTAATGGCGTTTTTTGGTTCTGAATTATCCAAAATCAGAACTAGATTTTTCTTCTAGGCTTGCCACCAATTGTTCGCAAAAGCTGCTGTAAAAAAAATGTCAATCTGTTAGCATTCACGGTGGCATTTGAAAAGATTTTGGTTTAAACAACCGCTACGTTATTTAGAGCAGCGCATAGTAGACGTGTTTTTTGCTCACCCCTATTCATTACAAGACAGAACAGACGCATTGAAAACAACAACAACTCCTGTCCCAGTGAACTCACTGCGATAGTAGTTGTTGTTAGGCGTGTTTTTTTGCTCCCCCTATCTATAACAGAACAATGCTATCCACTGCACACGCATTGGAAACAACAAGTACTCTCCCTATCCATAACAGGAATTGTTGTTGTTTCCAATGCGTCTGCACTGCTTAGCAATGTTCTCTTATGGATAAGGAGAGCAAAAAAATGCGCCTGTTGTTTTAAAATATATCACCCGAGATGAATAGCACCAATGATTACGATCCTACTGATGATTTAGATCTACCTTGTTTCCTGACTGAATCGATGAAAAAAAAAAGAAACAGCAGAAGAACAAGAAGATGATGAAGAGGAAAACATTAAGAATTATTATTGAAATTAATAACTCCTGTTCAAAATTAGCCAAAAAGCAAATAATTAAGAAGTTCATAATGATTTATTAAAACATAAGCAATTTGAAAACAAAAACAAATGTGGATTAGGCCTTCTAGATAATGGAGTGCACGTTTCGTGAGAAATATAAAAGTTACCAGTTTAAGAGAAAAAAATACCTCAAAACGTTTATCGTTACAAGAAAATCTAATAACATCTTTTTTGTCGGAATTTTTTTTTATCTACAAATTCGTCATACATTCTTTTTTTCGTTACTAATATATTTATGGTGACTTTCGACCCCGTATAAAGACCACATCAAATTCCCTTGGACTAATAAGACAACAAAATATTTTAAAACTAAATTAAGTATGCCATCTGGGCTAGGAGTTATACTATTGTCAAGTTTATTCACAAATGCGATAGTGGTATACTCGTCAATTTTTAAATCCTTCATCTTCAAAGGAGGGACTGCTGAGTTTGTCAAGAAGTGTGAAAAGAGCCTGCAGATTGGTAATGTCTGTACGATAAGCTTTGTGGAAAGAAAGCAAATAAGTTACTTATATCAAAGGGATCAAAAGGATCATCAATACCTGAGCCGTTAGATTCAAATGTGAGTGGATAGCCCTCGAATTTTTGCATTTGCAATGTAAAATTCGCAATGTAAAATTTCGCAATGCGAGAATTCGCACTTCGAAAATTCGCAGTGAGAAATTTAGGATTGCGAAAATTCACACTGCGAAAATTCATGCTGCGAAATTTTGTACGCAAAAATTCACACTGCCGCAGCCTCAAACAACGTTTTACCGCTGAAACTTTCGATGAAATCCTCAGATGAGAATGAAATTCAAGGGATAAGTTGACTTAAGTATGAGCTTTTTATGGTTAAATTATTGCTGCTTCGTTGGAAAAGTGTTGCCAGCACTGAACATTTTAATCATTTGTGTTATAGTTGAGTTTTGTTGCTTTGGATAAGGAATGGTTGATATGATTCTACAAATAAGTGTATTAAGTCTTTCCAAATTTTTTTGTCACTCAAAGACAATTTCTTCAAAAATTAGTTTTCTAGCGGTTCTGATGCGCTAGGCTTTTAGTTGTTCAATTCGGTGAAGCTCTCATTCTTGTGGGCTGAGGAGTTTTGTAAATTTTTAGTTAGCTGGTTAAGCAAAACATTCTATTTATCATTTATTTACACTGTTTTCCAAACACCCAAAATTTTTCGGAAGAGTCGAAGATTTCAAGGATATTTTTCTGTTTCTGGCATACCTACAAGATCATCCAGACTTATGTTTCTGACAAGAGCTTTCACAGCTTGAAATTCAATATAGTTTATTTGCTTACTTTTAGGCACTCAGCAATCACGAGCGTTATCATAGCTAAACACAAAACATAATCAGTTTTCATTTTTCATTTTGCAAGCTTGCTATATTTTTCTCTCTCCATAAAAATGAGCGCTTCCCTGAAAATTTCTTAAATTTCGGCTGCCGTAAAATGGTTGATCATATCTCTACTTTAAAATGACAAATACCTACTTCTGATATGCATCAGCTCTTTTTCCGTACCTTTTCTTTAGTTTTAAGAGGCATAGTCTTCAAACATTGTCAGAGCATGTTCGCTTATAATATTCCTTAAGTTTCAATTTTCTTTTCTAATTTGTTATTATTATATTTCATCTTCACTATTTCAGGATCACTTACTATTTATTGATCTTCACTTTTATTATTCCATCATTAATATTATTTTTTTGTTTCTATTTGCTAATCTACTTTATTGTAATATTTTTGTATCATATTTGGATTATTGAATTTACATGCAAACACCTTTTTTTTCTATGATGATGCCAAAGCTCAGGGGATGCCCTATTATGCTATAGCACATCCTAGGCGGAAGAAAATTTAAGGAAGGGGAGAAAGGAAGGGTTGAGCTGTAGGAAATATCGATGCACGATTTGCTTGAACAATTGTGGCTCATAGTTGGCGCGCAAAACAGTAGATGGTAGACTGTTCCATAATGGTATTGTTCTAGACAAGAAAGAATCGTGAAATTTGACGGTACGATCGAAAGGGTATGAGAGTGAGCTCGTTGGGGGGCTCGGGTGTTGCGCGTCGCAGGTGCTCTACAATGGAGCAGACTTGATATTTCATTAGAGGAAAGACCATAATAATAGCGATAAACAAGAGAAAGGCAACCTACATTACGTCGGTGCTCAAGGGATTCAATACGTGAGGTATAGTTTCATCGCCAATTACCTTGAAAGCTTTGCATTGGACTTTGTCTAGTTCCGCTAAAGCAGTGCGGCCTGCCCCAGCCCATATATGGGAGTTATACTCAAGTCTTGGTCTTACTAGAGTCTTATAGATGTGCGCTATGTCTGATGGTGTAAAGTATTTCTTGCCTCTATGAAGAAATCCTAAGCATTTCATGGCATTTTTCGCAATTTGAAAAATATGGCCGGTCCAGCTTAGTTTGCTGGAGATGTTAAATCATAATAGGTTCAGCGAAGGTGATTCGGAAATACTCACAACGGAAATATTGTGGCTTGTAGGAGGTGGGTAAGGCTTGAGCGAAAGACGACAGCATTGGGGAAAATCAGTTTTCTAGCGGTTTTGATGCGCTAGACTTTTTTTTATCTATGTATATCTCTTTTTTTTTCCATTTTATAATTGGATGTTTATCTGGGAAATGGATTCAAAATAAATAATTAATTAAATCAGTAATTCCTGAAAATTTCAGTTTGATCGGATCAAACACACCTGAGTTAAAACCACTCATGAAATTTGAAAAATGTTCCTAACATATTCAAAACTTTTCACTTATTCCCGGCTTTTGGCACCATATCTGTGAAAAAGAGTGAATAAGAAACCTTGAAAATTTCATGGTACACGAATCAGTGTACCCGGCCTGTTGCACTTTACACCCGCCTTCTAAAAACTCAAGTTGAGTTGCGATGTGTAAAAGCCTACTTAAAACTCTAGTTGAGTTGAAGAGTTCAAAAGCCCGTATTTAGTTTATAATAGCACTATATTCAAATCTATTGTTCACCTTCTTTGCCACCAAAGCGCGAAAACTACTTTTCATTTCTATTTCTGATCCAAAGTGACGTTTGAACAGTATGTCAGCTGTGACGCACGGCCCTTTTGCCTTAGCTACTTTCTTGCTATCCTCCAGACTGCGAGCAGCAAATAGCTGCTACCTTAGCAGCTATTTCGGAACCTTGGACAGCCCGACTGTCAAATAGCAAACATAAGAAAGTAGCTATTTCGTGACATTGAACGGCCAGAGCTGCTAAAATAGCAGCTCATGGGCCTATTCACACTTGTATTCTTGATGCACTCCTCAAACCGGTTTATTAGGCAAGAGACGGAAGAATCAAGGGGAATTCTCTACAAAAAGTAGAGAATTCCCCTTGATTCTTCCGTCTCTTGCCCAGTAAACCGGTTTGAGGAGTGCATCAAGAATACAAGTGTGAAAAGGCCCAATAGCTGCTATAGCATGCACATTGATCAAACCCCAGATAACATGCAAGTACGAAGTGATTTTTACGGCTATGGAGTTGCCATGGAATGAAAAGCGCTCGAGGTTTTTCTATGCTAGAAAGATGTTATGCTACCAATACTTTCATCAACTGATTGACTTAAGCAACTGAGAAATAGCGATATTTTTGACAATCAGTATTTTGTAATACGCATTCCAAGCTAAAGGATATATGAAAACATACAACGGTGCTATTATTTTTGTGGCACTCGGTGTTCAAAAAGAAATGTTTCAGTAAATTTGTAACCAAGATCTATTTGCTATCATTTTTCAAGACTATTATCGAAATAAAATGCTCCAGAGCTTGATCTTTTGATTACATTTATCGCAGTTTTCAAAAAATCTCAAGCAACCACATACAGTGCGATCAAAACTGGCATAGATCAGACAATACCTTATAAATGATCACTTCCGAGCATTTCGGTCGTTGACGTAAGTCTCTGAGGAGAGTCGTATTAGCAGGTTATAGTATAATATTGTATTCAACTTAAGTACTAGATCCATCAAATGCCTTGCACAAACAAAAAATGTTATCCAGATTTTCTCAGCAAAAGAAAATGTATGTCCAATGTGATTTAACCAACTTTTTCAAAGTTTCTTTCATGGATAACTGCAACATTATGCTTTGAATATTTCAGCATGTTTTCAATTTAAATCAAATTACAAACAATTATTTTACTACCAGCTTTTGCAAAACAAAGCTAACTAAAAAATAGCTTTAAATTCTAAAGTGACATTTTCTTTTATTTCGTACCCTCAAAATAAATTTTTTCGACCCATAATGACTCTTCTCAAGCTCTGTACTCACGATGTTCAAATTTATGCACGTACACACTTCACTTTCGTCATATGGTCGTGCCAAACCGCTTGTGAGTGGTAAGCTCAGGAAAAATAATATTTACGTTTTTCACATTAAGTACTTTAGCCACTACCGCATCTCACCAGCCAAACCATACAAGTGGCAGCCAGTCACAATCTGTACGGTGCATTTTACGCAAGAATCTGTTCAAATATGTGTGCAAATGAAGCGATATGAAATCATCAAGAAGAAAATTAAAAAATAACAGAAAATATTGAATATACATATGAATGAGTGAAAGAGATATTATTATGAAATGGACGGAAGAGACTTTTCTCTTGGCTGAAGGATCACGAAAATTTTCAACGAAATGTTTAGACTATATCAGAATCGAAAGTTTGGATGAAAATATTAATAATTTTAAGAAATTTTGATTTTATTAGATATTTTATAGATATTTTATCAAAGATATTCTATTTTCATATTTATTTTCATTATGAAAGATATTTTATTTTCATATACGATAATTTATGAATTTTTTTTAACTGCCTTGAGCATTTAATTTTTACCATGCCAGTTACTGTGTTAATAGTATTTTTCTAATGATAAAAATGCTCGTGAAGTAAATATTTTAATATTCTTAAAATCAAAGAAATTATGAATAATTGAAATCTGATTCACTTGCTATAAGCCCACATTGGGCGTCATTATGATTATCACATTCACACCTAAAATACAATCTGTACTGACTTTTCAGGATAAATTTGAATTTTCAAAGACTGTTTCTGAAATATTCCTTCATGATTCAGGTGCAAAAATATGATTTCTATCTTGTAAACAATAATTATAAAATTGAATTGGCATGAATAATTCCGATATTCAATGAACAATTTTATAATTGCTGCCAACGTTCGTCATCAAAATGAGAATCCGATATCAAAATTAGTTTGAAATAAATTGAGTATGTATTATCAAATAATATGAAAATTGAACCTTGTGGGGTTTTAATACTGAGTTGGAAGATTTCATCTTCAAACCCTTTGATTCGACGTGAAATTATCTCTTTTTAAATCCCATCTGCTGTGTTGAATAGTTAAACTTATTTCTAATACTTGCAATGAGAAACAATTCAAAAAATGTAATCCAATGAAAATGAATAATTTTTTTTTCTACATTAGCACCCTTCACCGTAGTTTACTAAAATCAACTTGTAGCTTCTACCTGAAATCCTTATATTATTATTTGGCGTGTTTTTTGATCCCTCTTCATAACAGAACAATGCTTTCCAGAACAGACGCATTGGAAACAACAACAACTCATGTACCTGTTTCCAATGCGACTGTTCTGGACAGCATTGTTCTGTTACGGATCGGAGGAGCAAAAAAACATGCCTATTATTGTACCGTCATTGCCCATCCCCTACTGCCAGATTTTATGTCATTTTCATTAGAATCATTGATTTAACATTTAGTTCTGGTCATATTATCATGCCATCATCATCAAACATTTCAATAATAGCAGTATAGACATTTATTTGGTTAACGTCCTATTTTATCCTCTACCCAAGCCGTCTACTATTTAAGTCATCGAAAAAAGAAATGGGCTCAAAAGTGGTCGTCATCTCTTATTGACTTGAGTCACGGCATCATGACATATGTACAATATGAATAAATCGAAACATAGCAGATTCATACTCCATATCCTTTGGTCTAGGTCCTTGCATAGTACTATAAATCCTGGCGTGTTCGAGAAGTCCGTGTTCCTGCCAGTGAGTCTTTCGGTCTTAGCTCGAGGAAACATCACCATAAGCTATCAAAAGACCTGATTTTCTCCCTTTTCATATGGTTTGCGCCTGTTGTCCCCCTGGCTGGTCAGGAAACTGCTTCACAAGCCTTTTATTGGTCGGGTCTTTCCCCTGCTGGTAAAAATCCTTCCATCGACTTTCATTAATTGAATTCTGCATTTCACGATTGTTAGCTATCGTCCGCCGTTATCTTAATTTGTTGACGAGTTGCTCATATTGGTCTTTTGATGGTCATTTGACCCCTGTGGTGGCTACAAAAAGGGGGCGGCGAGTTTCTTTGCTTACTGCCTAAGTGGTGTGCTATCAACACTCAGCCATCTAAAAATAGAGGCGACAATAAAACCAGATGTGATCCATGTGATCGATAGCACTCTGTTCATTGTGTTGCGTGTGTCACACGAGACATTGTTTGGTTAGTGTACATGCTGTGAGAAAAAATCATACAATTATGAGAAACATTCATTATGGAAATTGTGACAACAAACGGAGATATCGAGTGCATTTGTTTTACACGGACTCGTAATTGAGCGGCAAATGAAATGGCTATTTTTTCGGTTACATGGTAGTTGGGATAGTTTTAGGGTTATGGTTAATTGGGAGCGGTAGCTAATGGATTTTTTATTTTAAACTAAGTGAATGGTGCTTGGAACCCCACGTTTCATGCACGTTATTGTCTAAGGCTCAAATTATTTTTAAAATAAATTTTACAATATAGCAAATACTTGAGCATTTGGTTGCTGATACAGTTTGCATGCCATCAAAAGACCTTCAAAAATACCATCTAGTAACATAGTTATATTAATAAGTCAGTAATGGTATGAGAATTAAGCTAATTTTACTTACTTAGCTTGTCCCGAACAAGTACAAAATCCATTGTCTAATACACCCTTATAAATTCTTGTTTTTTACTTTTTGTCGTCAATTTTAGTTATTTAATTCTACGAAATATTTTTATCCGTTTTAAATTAGGTGTTTTTAATTTTCCATTCAACGAGTATCCCTTTACCTCACTATATCTAGAAATTATGGTAGCCAAATCTTTTACTATGAAGTCATTATTATTATTTTCATTTTTACGTTTATGTATGAAGTGAAGTTCATTGGGAGTGCAAAAACATGCAGGAGAGAATGTTTTGGCATTTTCATGAAAAATAGCCTCATTTAGTCTAGTAAGAGAAAACCAAATGAATAAAAGTTAAATAGGAAGATGGATATGGTTTCAAATGAGTAAAAAAGAATAACATATCCTGCAAAGGAAAGTACCCAGTTTAAACTCAAATGTGCGCCGAAATAGCTGTTGAATAATCTACTAAAAATGGAAAATGAAAGATGATTTAGGTCAAGATTAAAAAAAAATTCAATGTCTCGACATTGTGAAAGAAACCTTGGCAATACAAACTCTATTAGCTGCATTGTGAAGGAGTCTTTTTGTGACCATAAAAATACATAGAGTGATGTCTTTACCAGCCAATGGTTTTTATATTCTTTAGACTAGCTTATATGAAGCTGATAAAGTTGATTTGCCCTTCTGGTAGGCAAATTAAATTAGCCTGTACGGTTTAAGAAGGTCAGCCAATTTGTTTCCACCTTAAGGAATGAGTTTAAACTGCACCAGTCTCTACAATAATTATGCATTTATGTAGCAAAAAATATGTACCAAGATTATTTTCAGTTTCCCTATGGCTTTTTATAGCAGACCCGGCAGGATCTCATCTTTTCCTGGTAATTTGAAAATTCTCAAAGATATTGCCCAATCACTGTCTTCATAGGAAATGATTTGTATAATCAGTAGTGAGTAAGGTCCGCTCAGGGCGTTCGACTTCTTCTTTTGCTTCACTATGATTACTTATCTTACACTCTGGCAGTAGTTGCACTTAAAATGCTGGGTTGAAGGAACTTTAAGAGTGACTCTCCACCATGACATCTCTAGTCCCCCATGCTGTGTTATGTGCATTTGTATTCGCCTTTCTAAGGGTCTAGAAAATATAAATTGAATTTACCCGGAACCGAAGTAAAAACGTCACCGTTCTTTTGTTTATTCTGGATGCAGGGAATTGGTTTTCTGAATAACATTCTCCAGGACTAGGAACTTAGGTTTTAATTTTGGCATTCTACGAATATCATAATCTTATCCTTTAAAATTGCTACGTATTGCAGCCCTCAGGCTTCTCCCGGCTTAAACTTGAGGATCTTCACCCTTATTATCTAAGCCGTTGATCTATCATTACAATTATTATTTCGTAGAAGATGCTCTGAAAGCGAGAGGCAATGTCTCTTTCTATCTCTTATACCCCATCCATTTGGGCGGTCGTAAGAAGTTTTCGAAAAAACTCTAAAGCATGATCATCTTTTTTTATACCGTGTAAGGCTCCGCTATAGGTCACCTGCCGGAGCCTTTTACTGTTGCGAATATTTTAGCTGTTTTAGTGCATCATTCATGCTTCTTGTGTTCTTTGGCGGTCTGTCCTCTAGACTCTCATTCTTGGGTCTGAGCCTTTGCATATTTGCTTTTGATGTCATTGTAAGGAACACGTTTCCCTTGGTTTCTTCTTTGGACATGCTGATTTTTATTACGAAAAGTTCCCTTCATACTTTAAAGTATTGCAATCTCCTTTGATAGATTTCTCTCTTCTGGTTTGACTCTTATTATACATAACTTCGGCAGAAACTCCTAATCGTTGCTTTCTCCATCTTTTCTTTTTGGTTTGTAGGTATGTTCTGCTCTTCTTCTTTTTTGCCTTCCTCTGGTTCTTTCCGTCCAGTTTTTCCTAACCCGCCATGGTGAAAGATGAATGATTGAGAGATTTTAACTTCAAATGAAATTCCAACCATATTGAACCAAAAAATTAAGCGACCTATTTTCCTGCAAATCAAAGTGTTTCATGCTTCGTTTTTTTATTTTGTCATTGTTTATGCGCCCTTTTTTTTATAAAAAAAAACAGCTTGAATACATGTTTTTCATTTTAATTTTTACCCAATTTTTTAAAACGCTAGAAACTCATTTGTCTTTGTTATCAAAACGAATGTGCTTATGCCCATGCCATTTATGCTACGTGTGATCATTTTCATTTGTAAAATATTTATGAATTGTCGATTTTGATACCATCATTCATATCAATCAAACATAAGATTCTAAATTTAATTAGTCGTATTCGGGCCAATTAGCATGAAATGTGACTTACGTATAATCAAATATATTAAAATGTTAAATTTTGTGAATAAAATATCTACAACTTTTATTTAATTACGTCACATTTTTTTGAATCATTAACAAGAAATATCTGACTTTAAATTTGCATATCAATCTACAATTTTAAATCACTTCCTCATTACCATTTCAGCTGATCCGAAATTCAATGCACCGATCCAGAATGTAACTGTGCCCGTGGGACGTGAAGCAATACTAACATGTATTGTTCAAGATATTGGCTCGTACAAAGTAAGTGATTAATGCATTCTGGCATTAAATTCAATCTTGTTTATTAGTGTTATTAGGGTCTGTGTCCCACAGGTAATATCATTTATATATCCCGGTTTATGTCCAATAATCATAGAGGTAATGAAGTCCCTGGCTGAAATGTGGTGTCAAGACGATTATGCCCAGAATCGTTCCCCGAACGAGCTACCGTATGAGCTACACGTTATGTGCCTGAGAAAGTATGTATACATGTTTGCAAATTATCCCGGAAGGAGAATTCCATAGAATTGCCTATCTTAACATTGAACGGTATTAATACTGGCAGAAGTGATACTAATTATATTGTGATGCTGTAATAGTAGTAGTGGATATTACATTGCTCGTTTGGAGTACAAGTCTTTGGGGTAAACTTCATAGAAATTCATTAAATGCAACTTTTCGCAAGTAAATTACATCAGACACTGTGATATTAAATTTTCGAAGGGAGACTTATTTTGACCCAAAAAACTACATCATTCGCATAATCAAATCATCAATAAAATCGTGATTGGCGAATCAATTTTTTAAGCATCGCAAAGCCATTTCTATATAATATAAAACTCGTGTGTTAATTTTTCGTCCTTTTGCGAATTTTAAAATCTATTCGAGGTATCCACATGAATTACGGCCAGTCAATCAAATACTCTATGCAATATCCAATCGCATTCAGTTATCTGCTCTTCTTCAGCTTACATTTTCCGCTCCGTTTAAAACTCTTCCATAAAATACACGCAAATATTTCAAGGTTCATCCATTATTAATTCATTTCGAAAATTTTCATTATTTTCCGAGAAATTCAATATCGATTCCACTTCCCAGAGCCTCTATATTCCATTCCATTTTGTTTGATTCGTTTTCTTTTCAATCTTTCCTTTATTTTTTTCGCTTACATATATTCTATGTGAACAATTGCAGGTTGCATGGTTGCGTGTTGATACACAGACCATTCTAACAATTCAAAATCACGTCATTACGAAAAATCATCGTGTGGCCATAACATATTCGGAACATAAAACGTGGCAGCTGAGAATAAAGGACATTCGTGAATCGGATAAGGGCTGGTATATGTGTCAAATCAATACAGATCCGATGAAAAGTCAAATGGGCTATTTGGATGTTGTAGGTACTAATCGAAAAAATATATTAAGACTTTCATTAATGGAATGTTTTTGTAGTTTACTTTAAGATTGATGAAGATTTTTTAGTGAAAGATAGTTAGGGGATGATTCGATGTGGCTGCTTGTGTTAAAATTTGATTTAAATCTGGTATTTGGTTCGTATATTTTGAATCATTCACTTTGAATACATTCAAAAAAAATTGAACTAGAAATTTTTTTAACGTCGAAAATGTTAATTTTGATTTCGTAGAAATGGCTCACTTATAACGCGTAATAAAACCTTTATTTTTTTAAATCACTTGGGTCCACTGGTTTGTTTTTCAAGAAATAATGTTCGTTCAGTATCTAGAAGTTTTTAAGCAGTTCTCAGATTGACAGCCAAAGATTACACCATACAATAAACTATAAAACAAAAACTAAATCAAAATAAAATATTTTTAAAACATGTTCAAAACAATTATGCTGCTCGCAACCTCAAGAAATGAAATCCTTTTTACTCAATATGAACTACTCCAGCACCAAAAACTCATGCCATCCATCTCACTTCCTCTTTTCTGACCAGACACTGATTAATGTGACATCAAGACGTAGACATATCAACACTCTTCGGCAAATTGTCCCGTCAAAGCTTCCGCTAGCGACCGTTATCGCATAAAGTTCGATCAAATCAAAGATGGCAAATTTGTGGTAATATTCTTACTCCACATCCGTTCACCCCAATCCAGGATTGGGGGAAAATTACCATAAGAAATGTGCGACAAGCATACTACGGGTATATTAAAACGTTTTCATTCCGATTTCCCAACAATAGTAAATCCGTCTTAATGGACTTGGTCACGAAACTATACCAAAATTATACCACGTTGGGCGCTACTGTAATTGCTCTTGTATCAGGCAAGCAGAAGATGTCTGTGGGTTGAAACATACATTTACAAAACTGGACGACAAATAGAAATCAGAATGTGTTATTGGTCGCTGTGAACAGTAGTGGTATAATAGTGTTTACAGTCTTTTGCAAATGGAATTCATGTGTAGGTACATATGACATAAGGAAAAAAATTCAGTAGTAGTTAAATATTCATTAGACGGCCAACTACGAGGAGGAAGCTGGTAGTTCGCTTGATCTATTAAGGATTTGCGGGGTATTAAACTATCTCATAGCGCAAAAAATGACATTAATGACGTTTTTTCATGACGGCCGTCAAAAGTGGCTATGAGTTGAATAAATGTTTTGATTATTTGTCGGTAAAGCATTTGTTCGTGCTTACGGTTTTATTCAAAATCATTTAGAAATCCAGAAAAAAATTGATGGCTAGTTTCACCGTTTGATTGAAAAAATTTTTCATGAAAAATGGCTTTGCGTTTATTTATGGAAAACATTCTTGAATGACATTATCGCTTCGCCTTTGGAACTTAAAATCGGACTAAAGCTGAATAGTTTATTAAATTTTTTATTATGTTGAAAATATCAAGGTAAGCGGAAAAAATTTGCATTTAACTTTTCAAGAAAAAACATACCTAAATCTTTGTGTTTTATCTTGTTTTTACTTAAATTCTAACATATTGATATTATTTTGTTGTGAAAAAATTCACTATACGATGCAAAATATTTTTGCAACTCCTTAATTTGATTGATCACTGTTTCGGAAGAAAAGATTTGTTACCAGCATTTCCAAGATCTTATCATAAGTGATATGCAGTTTGATGAAATAAAAATGAGCCAACTGATACTTTTCACGTCAATTTAAACATAACACTCATGTTTTTAGTTGTAGTATACTCATCACAGTATCTATCCAATTTAGATCTTCCAATATTATGAATCAATACGTTTCCATGGCAGCCATAGCTATGGCAATAGCATATTGGTTGGAGATGTAATATTAGGTGCGTTTTTTTGCACTATTGGGCAGGGTAAGTTAAGTTAAGTTAAGCTCTTTATAACAGAGCTTTAGATAAGTACATTGAATACAACAATAATTGCTGCCGCAGTGAAGTTACAACGGGAGCGATTGTTGTTGTATTCAATGTATTTACCTAAAGCTCTGTCATAAAGAGCTTAACTTACCTTAACTTACTCTGCCCAAGAGTGTAAAAAACGCACCTATTAATGACTCTATGCTTAAGCCTGAAAATTGTGAGTATCAAGACATGCACAGTTCCTGTGGTTTTGATAAATATTTTTTTATCAAAACAAAACCCAGCTTTTATATTTATCGTTTATCTGTAACGCAAATAATTTTGTCTTCTATCTTAGAAGTTTAATCTTAGATATTACTGAATCATTACAGTATTGTTGAAAAAAAAGCTCCTACTGAAAATATAATAGTGCCTAAAAATAATTAGTTTGATTCACCTAATCTTCAACGAATTAATTACATCATCATCATTATCGTGGCACAACAGCACGACGTCAGGCCCTGGCCACCTAGATCGTTGTCCTTTAATTATATCGGTCAATCAACCGTATCCTCCAGTCTTGGAATCGCAGTAGTTGCTCAGCGTCCGCATAAACTGACCTCTCCCAACGAGCTGTTGGTCGTCCTCGTAGTCTCGCTCCGTCGAGTCGTCTTCCGTTCATAGCTCGTTTCGATGATTTGCCACTGAAGACGTTGCAGTTTGACACAGCCAAAGCACAGCACAGGTCTTATGATAATTTTATAAACGCGGAGCTTTGTCTTTCTGTGCACATACTTCGATTTCATAATGGGGAGAACCAAGAAGAAAGTCTTATTTGCTACTTGTACCCGTCGCTTGATTTCGTCAGTTTCATTGACGTTATTTGATAGATTGCTACTTTGGTAAACGAAGCTACTCACGAATTTGATGCTAAGGTCCGCTACGAGTGCGCTGGCATCCTTGTTTTAGATTGCATCAAAACCTTCGTTTTCGGCCCGTTGATTCGTAATCCAACTTTCTTTGCTGCAGTGTCAAGTTTTAGCAGAAGCTCTTCTGCATCGCTCAGTTTTCGAGCTATGATGTTAATGTCATCTGCGTACGCTGTCAATTGTGTCGACTTAAAGAGCAGCGTGTCACTGGTGCTCAGATCCATTGTCCGAATAGCGAACTCAAGTGCCAGGTTGAAGAGCGACGGTGCTATTCCAGCGCCCTGCTTCAGGCCAATAAAGCCTGAATTACATTGGCATGCAGTGCAGTGCAGCGCAGTGCCAAAGCAGTGCATGCATTGCAAAGCACATTGAAAGCAGTGCAGTGCTCTGACAATGAAAGTCAAATTAATTTGTGGAGGTTTGATATTTAGATTTTCTGCATCTGTTTTTCGTCCATTTACAATTTAATGCCTGGAACGGAATTTCCGCCTCAATTTAAATGGTTTTTGCCCGGTCAACTACTCTCAAACGAATGTCAGCTGATGCAGTCTGCAGCTTTTTTAGAAATTAGCCTAAATGATGCAGTGCAGTCCGCTGCACTGCACTGCAGTTAATGTGAATTGCCACATGCAATTACATTAATTCTAAATTTCAGTGCACTGCACAGTACTGCAAGCCAATGTAATTCAGGCTTAAGAGTTTCGAAAGGATCTGTCATTTTGTTCTGGATTCGGACATGCGAGACGGAGTTGGTCTTCGTCATCTTTATTAGTCTCCCTAATTTGGTCGGTGTACCAAATCGCAGCATGATGTTATATAATGCGCCTCGGTCGATGCTGTCATATGCATGTTTTAAGTCGACAAATATTTGGTATACGTCGAGGCTGTATTCCCAGCACATTTTCAAAAATAAATTAATCTTGAAGAGCTGGTCGATTGTGGAGCGACCAGATCTAAAACCGCCTTGATGCTCACTAATAATTTCTTCAGCGATGCTTTAATTCCACTCCAGAGTTTTTACCAGAATTTTGTAGGCCATACAGACTAAGGAGATACCTCTGTAATTTTCACACCGCAATTTATCTCCCTTTTTATGTATGGGACAGATAATGCTTCTGCGCCAATCGTCTGGGATCACCTCAGTCTCCCATATTCGCAGCAGTAGTTGATAAAGTGTACTTAATAACTGGCTGAATCTCGATTGTTGCACTGAGGATATTCTGCATCGGTAAGTTTTTTTCATCAGAAGATGATTGGAGTCGCAGTTAGCTCCGCGACACGATCGAACATCCATCACACTTGACGCCCATCTTTTGCTGAAAAGGCCGTGGTCGATTTGGTTGACTGTATGTGCGTCCGGAAATTTCCAGGTCTGCTTATGAATGCGACAGTGTGGAAACCAAGTTGAACTTACGAAAAGGTTCCTGTTGCAGGCGAAGTCGATTAGACGTTGGGCGTTATCATTGCATTCTTCTTGGAGGCTGTGTCCTTCAGCGGTCTCCCGATGCCACCTTTCACTCCCGACTTTTGCATTAAAGCCTCCCAGCAGCATTTTTACATCGTTTGATGGAAGTGAGTCGAAGAGAGTTTCCAGGCAGGCATAAAACTCGTCTTTTACTACGTCTTCTTTAACTCCAGTGAGAGCGTCCAAATTGACGAGCCATAGGTTGAAAAATAGCTGCTTAAATCGAATCGCACACAGCCTTTCGTTCACGGGTTTGAAGTCAGTTGCGTGCGGCTTGAGCTGCTTATTCACTATGAATGCTACTCCAAACTCCTTGTGGCAAGACGGCTTGCCGCTTGTAAAAACTGTGTGCGATATCTTTTCGTTCATCTCGCAGTCTAGCCAATTTGTTTCCTGGACTGCAGTAATTCTCTGTTTATACTGTTCAACCTGATGAAGGAAGGCCTTCTCGGCCCCGGTTTTTCCAGGGAGCGTACATTCCAGATTCCGTGAATTAATCCGTTGTTCGTTTGCGTTGATTGATTGAATCGAGAGTCGTTCAATGAAACGCCATTCGAACATTTTGTCGATGCGTTAAACACCACACGGAATTTCGCCATGACCGCGTGATGCAGAATATTATATGCCTGGGATGGATCAGCCGCTTGATTGCTGGTTTTACGCATATGTCCAAGTGCCATGTATTCGTCCATGAACGCTACATTTTTTTCTTTTCAGCTCAACGTCAGACGCCAACCTCTGCCCCAGCCGACGAAACTGTCTACGAGCCACGCAGTGCTAAGGCATCCGGCCCGAACGGTATGTGAACAATTTATCTGCCATATATGTCCCGACGATTAGTCGTCACGAATAATTCCTCACACAAGTTAGAACCATCCATCAGAGCTGATGACGCCAACGGTTCTCCTATCTCCCAAAATTTGCGTAAAAGATCATCAAGTCATTGTTGCGGGTCATCACATCGAAAGTGCAGTGATGTCAGCAATGTCGATGTCTTTGAATTATCTTATGCTGCGCCAAACACCACCCAGCCAAAAGATGTGGCCTGAGCGAAAGGTTCGTTCAGTGAACCACATAAAATGCCCTCTTGAATTATGGCACCACATACATCGGCTCCAATAAATGCGCTGATTTTGCCTGTGGTACTGAGCGTTGGATCAGCCAGCCCAGCATGACTCAGCAGTATTTCTATCTGGAGTCGGAGAGGTAATTGTCTAGTATGTAAAAGTCGATTATCATGCCAAAGGTTGCGGCCCGAATCAACGACAGCTGCACCGTAGCTCTGCCGCCAGCATATGTTAAAGCACAAGCGCCAACGCCCTCCAATTGAAGCTCGGAGCGTTCCTTTCGAAGAGCCAAATTTTTAAAAAACCGAGCAGTCATAAAACTTGCCTGTGAACCTGGATCGCGTAACAATCGGCATCGATGTCGTGCCACGATTTCGCACACCCACTAATGCGCGAAGCCACCAAATACCAAAGTCACAAATTCGCACAGCCACTAATGCGCGAAGCCACCAAATACCAAATCAATTAATCCTCACAGGAGGCACCAAATTGTATGAGATTTGTAAATGAAACAGATTTATTCCAACAGTCTATTAATCACCAATATAATCAACTAACCAATTACGTGAGAAATATTCGCAAAAACGTCAAACTGCTACTCGTCGCCACTGAGCTTGTCTTCTTAACTCTTGTCCGAAAAAACCAAACCAAAAAAGGGTTTGTCCGATGAGCTCACATCGTTGCCCGATGCCTGGTTCCAAAAACCGTTCAGTCAATACTAAACACTTATGTTACTGTAAATGAATCCTGGCCTGGATCCCATTCTTCGTTCACCTATACTTTACGCGCATTCGACATTAAATTTTCACATTTCTTTTGAACTAAGATGCTCCACGTTATAAGACCAATGTTAAAATACAACCGTTATATAAGTATCAAGATAGTTGTACCAACATTAGTCTCAATTTAAATGCAATCAATGCCCAATTTCAAAAAATCATTTAAAAAACGACCTGGATGTTTCCTGTTAAAACTTTTTTCAGCATTGCACTAAAATAATTGACGGGCAACAGGAAAAAACAAAGTTTTTAAACAAACAACTTTTTATTTACTAGCCAGCCATTGGCCAAAATGGTTTTTATGCCCCCTTTTGTTTCAAAAAACCATTTAGAGTAAAATGTTAAAAAAAAAAATAGATTTACGGAAGAGTTAGTCTGCTATTTGTTGGATTTTATTAATCCCATTTTCATTTTTTTTTTTTACCATTTTCAACCTTTTTAAAATCAAATCATTTTATTTGTAATTTGTAGTTTGTCTATTTTTGATAAATAATATTTACACGGAAAAAATATTTTGAGTTTTAAACAGCATAAACAAGAACCACCGATAATAAATAAGTCATGGAAAAAATCCTTTCGGTATGCTTTTAATTTTACCTTTGCAGCGTTCAGATAGCTACTTTACATCCTGTTTTCGTAATAAGTTTGCATGCAACCGCAACGAATCATCCAATCTAAGACATAGTGCTCGTCTTTCACCTCTAACAGCTCCCTGCTTACCTTCAGTATCCAACAGCCCCCCGTGGACATAACTGTCTTGCTATTATAAGCCCTTCACCCCACCTGTCCTGTAATCCGCTCCAAATAGTACTTTCCACCTTATCTACCTTCGACTAGATACTTTTCGAGTACCTAATAGTGTGGCGCAAAGAATTTTCAAGTATGTTTTAAAAAATTTACAAAAATTTTATTTTCTTCTTGCATCCTCGCCGTCGTTCCTGCTTTGAACTACCATCGACTTGATCGTCTGTCCATCGTTCCGTTACTGCCGCTCACCTGACTGCAATTTGACTCGTCGCGTCTCGTCTTGCCTGGACAATTCTACTCGTATTGCTGGCGCGATGGTGGCGTCTGCTTTAGTACCGCCGGATATCCTGGATTATCCAACAAGTACGGATATGGTAGTTCGAGAGGGCAATAATGTGACGCTGAAATGTGCTGCAACCGGCTCGCCCGAGCCAACCATTACCTGGAGACGTGAAGGCGGCGAACTAATAGAGCTTCCAGATGGCAGTAACGGTAAGTATAACCACAACGTACCACTATCCGTGTACTACTCGCGTTATTCTAGTTCTAGGACAAGCTGGTGAGCGAGTGTGTGTATGTAGATTTCCTTAGAATATTATATTCGTTTTGATATTTTTTCCGCAGCAGATGTAGAGTGAATGCAAACGGTACGGCGGAGAAGATTATGAAAAGATGTCTGTTTTGTTGGTAAGGGTGGGATGGACGTATATATCATTGTCGGAACGGAAGTGAAAACATTCATGATTTGTGTAGGGGATTTGAAAGATTGTACAAATGTTTAGAAGGTCAAAATCTTAATTGGATGGAGGTGGGATTTGAGGGTGATTATCAAACAATGTAAGAAGAACACAAAACAACAAACCATCATTTTTAAATCTAATTGATAAAAATATCAATTAGATGATAGAATGAAGATATTTTATATTTTTCTCAGCAAAATGGGTGTTCAGTTGATTAGTCTGAATCAAAAAATGCAACAAAAGCACACAGCTTCTTTGAAATATTTCTAAAAACAAAATTTTCCATTAATGTTCGTATCGAAACTAAAACTAAAATATCTATTTTGAAAAAAAAAAAACTAAGAAAAAGGCCATTTTGACATTCCTTTCGACAAACGCCATATTGACATTTTTGTGATAACGTATAAAATGTTTAAAAGTAAAATATTATTATTTAAATATTATCTACTGAAAATTACTTGAAAATCTAAAAAACTTATATTATTTATTTTATCCTTTTCATTCAAAACCTGTTACTAGCATTAAATTTTCCAATGATATCAACTAAATTTCATAGCAATTCAAAGTACTTTTTAGTGCGTATTACATTTAAAATAATTAGCATTCATAGCTAGAGTATTATAGTATTATATAATTTACAACATTTTAGCTGTTTGTATTCGGTAGACATTTATT
The DNA here is from genome assembly GCA_963978885.1 of Nemotelus pantherinus. Taxonomy (NCBI): domain Eukaryota; kingdom Metazoa; phylum Arthropoda; class Insecta; order Diptera; family Stratiomyidae; genus Nemotelus; species Nemotelus pantherinus. Next base: position 43,593,470 of record OZ022266.1, on the reverse strand, counting down.
CGTTAGTCATATTTCAAACAAGCATATTTTTCCATATGTTTTTAGAACCCCTGGATTACATTAACCTCTTATAAAAAACTTAAGAATAGTTTCACTTGGCTATGGATTTTTCCCAATGCTCTTCCCAATTTTTAAAAATAAATTCTTTTAGCCCACCCTTAAGTGATTTATTGGTCACTTTCTGAGTGCCATAAAATATTTAACCAATTTAAGACCTATCATTATGATGGACTGAAATACAAACTCCTTCTCCATATCCTCTACCGACCACCACCAAAGCTATCTAATACTCATCGCCTGAACAACCAACATTTAGCAAGTGACTTGCTTTCGTCCAGGCATCGAATGAGTTTGGAAAATATTGTGAATCGCCTGAAATCAGCTCTCATTTCTTTTCCATTTTCGTGTGCATTAGGTGCCCTTTTCATTGCATTTTAAAAATGAATGCTACTAGCAATCGTTGTTGGTTTGTTGCTTTGCCTCTGTCGGTTGTGTTTTAATGTCGAACCTTCTAGCCTTTCAAAACGAAACCATCTTCAATTTCATGCCATGCAATATTTTGTAATTACGGGTCATGGGAAAATCGTCAGCATGCATTCAACGCTGGATTGTGAACAATTGAATGTACCCTTTGGGGTGAATGATCCGATAGTTTGGCGTATGTGTTCGTATGAATGAGATTAAGTGATATTAAAACAGGATGGATGTAACTAGTATAATTTGAAATTTTTAAAATGAATATAGAAGAATGATGAAAGAGTGGAAAATTATTCAGTTTCTAATTGAATGAAAAATTTGATAAAATATTTCATTTCATTCAAGAATTTACAGGATTTGAAAAGAAAATTAATTTTAATAAATTTATATGGTTGATATTCCCATTTTTCAATAGCCGTCAATATTGAAGGATCAAATTTAATCATACCGAGAGTGAAACGCCAGCATATGGGTGCATATTTATGTATAGCATCGAACGGCATTCCACCATCAGTTAGTAAACGAATCATATTAATAGTGCATTGTAAGTCGAATTTCTTGTTGACAAAGCCAAAATTTAAACATGCCAATTGTGCCGCGAGAATATTTTCTAAAATTTCATTCGAGCATATTAATTTTCATTTGTATGTATTTATTATTTTGAATATATTAATTTTTTTGTTTCCTTTCTTTTAATTTCCTTTCATTTGTTTCCTTTTCCTTAATATTCTTGTTCTTCCTGATTGATTCACATATTTTACTAGCCAATTGAAAATTCTTTTGAATTTCGAATTTCAGTTCCACCAATGATAACAGTTCAAAATCAGTTAATTGGGGCTGTAGAAGGACACGATATTAGTCTTGAGTGTCAATCTGAAGCATATCCTAGATCAATAAACTATTGGACAAGAGAACGTGGTGAAATTGTTCCGCAAGGTGAGTGATTGATTTGAACTTATTTTTGAAAAAAGAATGTTTGTTTTTTGCTGTTTTTTTCTGGAAAAGTTCGTTATTTCGTGGCGAAAATTCAATGGATCCAAGAAGGACAATGTAAAAATATATCTTTTAATAATCAGCTTCGTATTGGACTCTTTGCTTCAAAATCTGAGCTGCTAATACCGTCGAAATGTTTAAACAATAGCCTTATCCATTCTACTATTATATTTATGCAGAGTGTGCAGAAAGTCCCTTTCCGTAGATTAGACGCAATTTTTTTTATAGGAAGTGCTGAAAAATAATTGTATTTTTTCTATAGGAAGTGCTAAAAATAAATTTAACTTCCTGATATTTATTTATTTGAATAAACGAACGAATGTCCTTTAAAATATAATTTCTTAGCAGCTGAAAAATAAAAATAAAGCTTAAAACTAGCTTAAATAAACGTAATTTGTAATCGCTGAAATGCTATATGCATTCTGAATACGAAAAAGAAAAATATCTGAAGTAATGCCCAAAAAATAAGCGCAATATATGGGTCCTGTACACCAAACATAAATATTTTTAAACTGATTTGACCCAAGTCAAATAAATCTACATAAGAGGACACTAAATCTCCTATTACCTTCAGTCGTTCTATAGATGAATGCTGCATATAATTTGTTCTGCACCTCAGAAGGTGGAAAAGGTCGTTAGATCTGCTTTGTCTGTTTGAAATTCTAAATGAAAGCTCCTGTAAAATAGCTGGTGCATCAGCGATGCCATTAACTATTTTAAATAAAAACATCGCATCAAAATAATTCCTGTGTGCTTCTAGTGCATTCATATTTAGCAAAGTCAATATGCTAGAATAGTCAATGTTCTCACAAGGAATGCGAAGCTTGTAAGCCATAAATCGTAGAAATTTGTGCTGAGTTTGCTCAGTTGTATGCGAATGAGTCTTATGACAAGGATTTCAAACGACTGAGCAATAATTCAGTTTACTCTGAACAAAAGCAAAATACAATGATATAAGAGCATGTATATTATAAAAATCTCGTGTATTTCTAATAATAAAACCCAATATTCGACGCGCCTGCTGTGAAATATAATTTATGTGGTAAGTAAAATTTAAGGATGCATCAAACATGACTCCTAGGTCTCTAACAATATTAAACAATGTACTGACATTTGGCTGAATTGAGCTGCAAACAATTTTATATATATATATATATATATATATATATATATATATATATATATATATATATATATATATATATAATTGTAGCTTGACCTGCTACTCTCGCGTGACTTAAGGTGCCGGCTAGTCACCGTTGTCGTGGGTAGTTGGGGGGCAGGTCAAACCCTAGCTGAGTCACGTATTTCAGACGCAGACAAACACGGAAACTAATAGGATGGGAAGAAAGGAGCCCATCTGCCATTCATGGCCTCACTGAACCTATCCAAGGAATTTACATATCCATAGCTTTAGTGGTCGTTTCAAATAAAGAAAAATGAAAAAAAAATGTTACGAGAAAAGTAAGAAAAATGTATTATTATAATTTAAAAATTCAAATAAATATATATACACTTAACCAATTATCAAAGCAAAATTTTAAAATTTGATAATTTAAAAAAACCAACTAATACTAAGAACAATTCAAATTGAAATGTATGGTTTCAAATTTAATAAATGAAAGCAGTAATAAGAAAAATATACATACACACTAAAATCACTCACCGGATTCCTGAGCGACGGTCGACCGGTCTCTGGGATCCGCTGGGAACTTTATTTGCTATCAACAACAATTCAAATTTATCAGCCAAATTCACTTAATGCACATTAATTAACCAAAACTTGTAATATTTCGAAAATAGTTTCATATTAATGATGAGAAGCAATGGAATATAAATATAAATCACATTATCTATGGGTAATCCATGGGCCACTTAATGATTAAACCATCCAGCAACAATGTCACGGAATGTAATTTAATATATTAGATATCATAACGGCAGCAATCAATCCCGCAACAGAACTATGTACTTTTTTTTGGTATGTTGAACGATATACTCCGCAGACACTTCTTTAAAATAGCATAATGTCAAATTTATTCATCACAGATAATATCCTTCACTCGACACTCCGCAAAACAATCAATTATTTCTTTTGATCACGTCAAAATTTTTTTTAATCGCACCAATTTCCCGGTCTGGCTTGAAATCGCCTTAGACATCACACACCAGCAGGCCTTCTTCAAATCCCCTTTTTGAAACTCCCCGGTAGCAACTCCATCAAGCTAACAATCGACTCAGGCGGACAGTCTTTACTCCACCGTCAATCTCGATTCTCCAGACGTTCACACTTTTTTTTCCAGTTCTCCACCTCCTTCCCAATAGCCAAAAACGAGACTCTCCAAGATATCAGCCACCCGTAAAAAAATTCCGCAATAACGCTAGATATTTGAATGTAATCGCTATTGTCTGGCACTTGAGCGACCCAGTTTCATCTTCTCCTCGCGCAAAAAATCTCAGTCCGCTTGCTTCTCAGCTAACCGCCAAAATTCCACTTCCTCGTTCCAAAAATCAAACTGAACAAAAAAAAAACCAAACTTCCCAGGTTCAGCGCCAAAATCAAACTCCTCGTCCCCAGCAAAAACTCACGCCAACCAGCCAGTGCAGTTTTCAGCTGATGATCCCGTTGCCGCCATCTCCCGTAATCCATCTCTCTATTAAGCAAGCATCACCCGAACATCAAGCAATGCAGTTCAAATGCACTCAGGTGTTGATTGCATTTGAACTGCACCGCTTCAATGTTGCTGTTGTTATTTTCCCAGTGTTTAGGTGATGCTTGCAGAGCAACAACCGCTCATTTTGTTTTATACAGGCAATGCAATTCGAATGCCACTAGATTTCAATAACACTAATTGAGTGCAATGACATTCGAATTGCGCCGCCTGACTGTTTTTTTTTTTTATATATATATATATTGCTGTGAGTGGCGGCAAACAGCTGTCCGTAACAATATATATATATATATATATATATATATATATATATATATATATATATATATATATATATATATATATATATATATATATATATATATATATATATATATATATATATATATATATATATATATATATATATATATATATATATATATATATATATATACCTGTAAAATTTGTTCAAATTTGACTGAAGAGTCATTACATCAGCCATAAAATATTTTGCAGTCATCTGCATATATCTTAAAAGATCGTATGTATATCATTAATGAACAGCAAAAATAAAAATGGCCCTAGGTGAGAACCTTGCGGAACACCTGATGTCGGGAAAACTTGACGAGAATAATGATTATTATCATTCGCTATTAAGGATCTATCTCTTATATAACTATTTAGCCAGCGTAGTATTGGACCATGAAAACTGATATTACAAAGCTTAATTACAAGATGATCAAAATTAATTTTGTCATATGCTTTTGAGAAATCAGTGTATACTGAATATACTTGCAGTCAAGCCATAAAGGATTTATAAATATATCTTTAATATGAGATGAGATTAGTTGAAGTGGACTTTTTAGCGGAAAAACCATGCTGATTTTGTATAATGAGTGGTCGGACTGGTGGCGTAATAAAATCAGTGACCAGACTTTCAAAAATGAAATTGGCAAAGCAGATAATATGAAAATAGGACGATAATTTTTTATATCAGCTTTGTCACCAGATTTGAAGATAGGTACGGCAAAGCAAGATTTCAACTGTACTGGAAAAGAACTTGATGACAAAGATTTATTAAATAAATTAAGAAGTGGGTGAGTTATAGATTCAGCACATTTTTGCATTAATTGTGAAAAATTATATCGGCTTAGTGTGCATCTTTAGAGCTTATACACGAGTTGCATCTCTTCATTGCATTATTTATCACTTGCAGCAGTTTGCCATATGTAATTTACGCAATTCCCACTGGACTATTATATTTCAGATCCTGTGAAGCCTGTGAGCTATTGATAAGAAATATTTGCCTTTGCAGCGTTTTCAAAGAAGTACTGTCCATAAATTTTTCCTCGATGTTATGCTCCGAAATCTGCAATTTTGCTTATTCACAAATTCACTCGGATGAAAATGAACCTGATTTAAATTTATTAAATTTTTCGAAAATTGGGAATCATTTCCGGTAATATTTAGAACAGCTCTGCAGTGCTCCAAATGCAATGCATGGTCAGTACGATAGAGCTTTTGGGCCATCTGAACTTTTTAAGACTAAAGGGTCCAGATCTTTTTTCAAAATCTGGCAAATCGTGCTACGCAGTATGTCCAATCATTTGAACGTCGGCATGTTCAAAAGGTTGTCAAGGTTGTTCAAAAAACTTTGTCTAAGAAGTTCGGTGTTTGCACTCGCCCATATAGAACGAAGTCTACCTGTAAGTCTGACATCCCTTACGGTCTCATTTTGCTCAAATTTGGCTGCCATAGCAAGAATTGTGGGAGCTGTCGAAGCACTGCGAATGCAATAATATCGACGTTGCTCACATTGCGGTCACTTTCGTCCGCTCTATAATCTTATCATTTTCCATATTACTTTATCCAAAATAGATTGTCTGAAATATTAAAACAAGAAATGAAATATCTAGTTAGTAAATTTTTCAATTCGAGGGATACTTTTTGCCTAAGCTGTGTAAGCAACGCGCAGAGTTGAAACAGTAAATTCACGCCAGAATTAAAATAATCAACAGAACTTAACGAAAATGGTGGTGAATAATTTTGTTTTTATTAGTTGAGTGTCTGAAGACTTAGATCTATGGATCATCGGAACCATCGGAATGGTGCTTGCCAAACGAGCCGAAAAAAAAACCGAAACAAATTCGGTCCAAAATCAAGATTCTACTCACTGTTATTTTATGTTCGAGGAATTGTTCACTCTGAATTCCTTCCGAATGGTTAATTAATACATAAACAATATTACTTGGGTGCTATGAGGGGTTTGAGAGAGAGAATTCTTTAAAAAATCAGATCGCTGGAAAAACACTTCATGGATTTTGCACCTTGACAATGTACCGTCTCACAAAGTTATCATTGTGAGCGAATTTCGAAATAAATACGCCACGAATATAATCGAGCGCATTATTTGGGTCTGTGTGATTTTTTTATTTATCCAAAGATTTAATTGCCGCTTTAAGGCACCCATTTAAATTTATTAAATGCATAAAGTCAAAATCGCTGAAGAAACTCAAAGCAATCTTGCAATATAATTTAAAAATGTATGGATGATAGAATTGCACGTTGAAAAAAGTGTATTGTTTCAAATGGAGCTTGTATAAAAAGAGCCTGAATGATTATTTTGATTATTGATGAATACCAGGCTACTTTTTATGGGAAGCTGGAAGGAGTTAATATAATTGCTCTTCTTATTGTTTGGCTGAATATTCAAAATGAAAGCTGTGTTTGATGCAGCGAGCGCAGTAAATAAGGTTACTACATAAATCATTGAACAAGATTGTACTTTTCCACACAACATACAGTCGGCATTCATATGAAAAGCTCACAAATCATCTTCGTCTGTTCCTTAAAATCTAGTTTCATATTTCTTGATCCCATAATCTTTGATGGTACTATTGCGACAACTTCATAAACTGCATGCGATCTATTCGTGATATATTCATTCTTGCTTTGAAAATTTATTACCCGATTTGCTTCCTACAGAATTATCCCTTACATGACCTGTCTCAACGTAGATTCCAACGTAAGATCTGGTCCTGATGGTTTTCCCGATATACTGGTGCAATTAGTTTCATCTTTTCTTTTTGCTCTGTTTTCTAAAATATCGTGTTGTATATTACCCTAGTATCTGGTACCACTCTGTTATCGTAGAAAGCTTCTTATATTTTCCTAATTTTCTTCTTATATTTTCCCGTTTCAAACTATAGTTTTATTTCTTTTGTTTGCTCTTTTTGCTAACTTCTCACACGCTTTATCTGCAACAGCGTTTATTTTAATTTCTTGCTGCCAAGCAGCATGATTTTCTCATGGGTCACTCCACAACGACTAAAATTATAATGCTTTTAAATTACGTCACCTCAACCTTCAATTCCCTGCACTAAGTTGATGTCAGTTTGTGGTTTTGTTTCAGAGGTTTTTGACTCTTTGTATCATAACTTGCATGTCAAAAAATTTGAAGTTTTCTGAACTTTGGTCCCCATTTTTCCTCCTTTGTTTTTAAGTATCCCTGCTGTTTGACCACAACGACTCTATTTATTCTCCTTTTTCCTCTCCTTTTATTCGGAGTTTTTTTCGAACACTCGGAGTTCTTTCGAAAATTCAAAGATCACTTATGTTGTCTCGATATTGTTGTCTTTTGTTTATGCGGTTTGCCAGTTTTTTGGAACTTTTCCAATAGCATATGTATACAGTATTGTAGGGTTGAAATAACGGTAACTCGTAGCCTGATCGTATTAAATATGCAAATGCTTAGCACAAGAAAATATATTCTGGCAATTGGCAGTCTTTGGATGAATGCTGGGTATAAGTTACGAAATGATAATAAAATAGGTAATCCATTGTTAGGAGCAGTGGTTGTCTATTCTTACAGGAAAAACTCTACCCTATAAAAAGAATCTGACCAATTGGATATGTGAAATGGGCCATTGGAATGTATGCATTTTAAATACAAGCTTTAGATGCCAGCTTTTGCCAAAGGACTTGGATACGTAAACATAACCGAACATGTTAATTTTCTTTGTTTCAATCTTCTATCTACTGATTCTAAATCTTGTTTAGTATTGTCAAATAATCACTGTTTAGTAATCCAACTTATAGGAATTCGTTACATTGATAATTGATAAAAAAAAATGTTAGAACAAACGAAAATGCTTTGATAGACTGTTTAAATACTCTTCAAAATTCGTGCATTCATACTACTTATAGTTTTCATTGCTATATAAATATCCTAAGTACTTCCAAAAGTTAACTAAAATTCTATAAAAAAAAATATTAATGTGAACTATCTTTTACTTGAGTTTTCACGAACAGTTCAGTGGAAATTTTTTTTCATTAAAAGACCCAGGAAAAAAAATAAAAAGTATTATTTCCTCGTTAAAACATGTACTCGTTAAAGTTCCGTATCATATACACCGGGATTTTATTCCAATCGATTACTTTTCATCCTGTCAATAACCAATCTCTCCAGCAGTAGCTCATCCATAAATATTTAATTGGATAAATTACCATAAGCTTACCACACATCATTTTTCAATTGAGTTGCCACCACCATTACGAACGTATTTTTTCCCTGTTCTTCATCATAACGTACTCATGGTTGGCTCTTGTCCTAACACATTGATGAATTGTGAAGATGCATCTCGACTGCTCTACCATTTGACCATTATTTTTGGGTTTTTTTTTTCAGTGAATTTTACTGCCTAGCGGACACGTTCGCGAAACACTCAAGTACGGTTGAATGGAAGGGGTGGCTGCATTGTTGATAATTTAACACATTTCTGACCGGGAAGTATCCAACCGAAAGGTACGGACCTGACCGCAGAACCGATTGAATGGGGTACACGTGCTTTTAGTTCTACGGCTCTGAAAAATAGCATCGGCGCGTCCTGATGTATGCATATACACGTCAGGATACTACAGCATGGGCGTCCCAATGTCCGAAATAATATATGGCGAAGATATATGATGAATGCAACTCAAGGGTGCTTCACTTGCGTGCATGAAGTGGACAGTAGGCAAGCTACATGTGAATTGAAGAGTATCTGCTTGGTTGCCGCAGAGATAATGGAAGTGCCAGCATTTCGGTGGGGTCACGCTTCCCGATGCTTTGAATAGTTCCGAATAGATTTTCAAAAACTCACGACTTTATGCATAGTCGTGACAGCTTTCATTCTGGTTCATTCGAGCCAGTCGGGACAACTTGGTGATGGATGTTTTTGGCTTAGTGATGATTTACCTGCTGACCAATATTCCTTGTTGGGGCCTCAAGGATGAAGTGGTTTTTTCGTGGGAAAATTTTTTATTCAAACAGCGTATTTTAAGGATTATTTGAAAAAAGTCATTCGTGGAAATTTCTGACCTCGTAATCCCGGAAAAATGATTGTTTAAATACGTGCCTCCGAACATTGTGGCAATCGTTTTTTGACTCCCTCGGACAAATTTCTTCTCTCTAGAAAATTCTGTTGTTTCTTCCCTTAAAGATCCAAAGACGAAGGAGTCAAGCCTGCATGTTGTCTTAAAGTAGTCATTTGTATAGTAAAATATTAATTTTTTCGCATACAGCCAAGTCATTCAGTCGAAGTTGGAAACGAAGCGTATATTTCCGCTTTACAGTTTCCGGGGAGAAAAGTTATATGTATATCTAGGTACGTACTAGCCTTCTGGTCATTGTCTTCCCCCGTCATCGACGACACCGGCCATTGACCATGTCCGGCTTCGTCGACTGCAGTTGAATGAATGATGATGGGAACATACATAGCATGCCGTCATGTCGAAACCATGTCACATTGCATAATCGATACTCATATTGCAGACTGTAGCTTACCTACCTGCAACAATTCAATGGATTCTCGGAAAACCAAATAAAACCTTGAGACATCAACGGGTCGCTAATATCACGTCGGTCGATACTGACGACATCAACGACGGACACGTGAACCATAAAGCAGATACTATTTTCGTTTTACAATTGTCCTAGGACAAATAATATTTTTCGTCAACAATTTTTATTTTACCGCACTCTTAAAGTACTATGATAAGGGAAATTTAGGAAGGATTTTCTGTGCATCGGGCGGAAGTTAGTTGCTGGAATATTTTACTTGGTAAATCAATAAGTGAACTGACGTGGCTGTTAACGGTAGTGAGGAAGAGAACTGTGGATAGTTGGAGAAGGGGGTTAATTTAAATGAATAATATATCTGTGATTGATTCATTTGTGATCAGTTTGATTACATGCACGACTATACCGACTCGGTTGTCCCTCCGGCAGAACCGCCATGAATGTCATTGGCCTAAGAGGAATGCGAATTGAAACTTTGGCCGGCGGCCGACCATACCTTAACATGACTCGGAATGTGTGAATATGGTATGCTGAGCAGTGTTATGAGATCGTGGGCATTTTCCCATATTGTGGGAATTTTCGACTTCTAAAACTTGAAAAAGGAAAAAGGGAGAAAGTGCTTCTCGTAGAACAAAATATTGAGAGAAATGGTTTAAATAAAATAAAATTCTTTCGTTAAATTTCCACCAAATATATTTGAGAAAGAGCTTAAACAACCCTGGCAAAATTGATATTTCTGCGTGTAAAACCTGGAATGAAATAAACTAGAATCGCTTTTCAAGACATCGGATTAGCGATTTTCAACAAAAAATTTAAGCCAACGCACTACAGTAGTTTCAAAGATTTTTCAATTAGTAAGAATATACCACTCAAAAATAGATGTGACGTTAGTTGTGATACTCCCACAGCTAAGACTAGAAAACATAATTCTTTTTATACGAAGCTTAAAAAGGATGTTCCTGGCAAGGCATCCTTGTCATTCTATTGCATTAGTTGCAGTGAAAACCAGTTCGGCACAATCCCAGTGAATGCGTCAAACTTTTAAAAATAGCAGTCAATTATGTATCTGATAGTCCAAAAAGTTTGGCAAGCAGCTGAGTTTCAAGAGTATCTCAATTTAGAAAAAAGAAAACTTTTGAGTCCAGCACATGCTTGGGGGCTTGCAAGGCAAGAATCAATCAACAGAGATCTTGAAAATTGTACTGCTCTAAAATTGTACTGCTCTGCGTTTGAGGTCTCCTTCAACGCATTACATAAGCAGCTTGAGGATTCCCGCAAGGAGACCGAAAAGCTCCTTAAATTTGCTTTGACTGAGCGTCCATCTACTTCCGCGTCGCACGATACGCTAGCTGTCAGTGATGCGATCGTACCTCCCGCCTCACCTCTCTGTCCTGCGCCTTCTCTTCCTGGTGGAATCTGCACTCGAAGTCAGAAGCAGCAAATTTCAACTCAAGCCCAGCTGCAACAGCCTTCTAATCATGCTCAGCCTGTTCGTACTTCTGCGGAGCCGATGCCACTTACGGATCTTCAAATAATTAATTCACCAAGTATACAGGTTCAGCCTAAAACTCTTTCCAAGCCTCAGGCACAACGTAAGCGACAAACGCCGCTTCGTGTCGTTAGTCTCCACGCGCCCAACATCCAAATGCGTTCGGATGATAAGTCTGGGCCTGTCACTGTTCCTGATAACCAGGTTGTTACTTTGTGCGATGCTCCACCAATACCTGTGGCATTGCCTCCTCTCCAAATTTTCGTCAGCCGGGTAACTTACGGAGTTTCTGCAGAGGATATAACAAACTTCATCACATCTAGGCTTGGTTTTTCGCCTAGCATCTTATCATGTGTTAAACTCACGCCTGATAACCTACCGGATAGAGCTATTGCCTCTTTCATCGTATCGGCTGGCTTGAATATCGTACTTGCGCCGGAGTTTTGGCCAGCTGGCATCCTTGTTAAAGAATTTCAACAACGCCAACGGAAAAATTTTCTGAACAACGCCAAACGAGTTTCACACGCCTAACTAGATCTATTTCACTTTGTATCTTCTACCAGAATGTTCGTGGTTTGAGGACTAAGCTTAAGGAAGTTCTGCTCGCGTCTACTTTAGACTTACATCACATTATCTGTTTCACAGAGACATGGCTTAATGCCAATATTTCGAACAGAGAATTCCTTCCATGTCATACTGTTTTCCGGAGAGATCGTGATCGGGTTGCTTCTTGCAAAGCCGATGGCGGAGGTGTCTTAATTGCCATCCACAACACTCTTCGTGGAACAATCTGTGCCGAGTTTGTTCCTTCTCCTCCTGTTGAGTGTATTGTTGTACCTGCTATCCTTTCCCCATCTTCCGACCTACTTGTCTGCTGTGTTTATATACCATGTAACTTGTCTGTCACTGCCTACGATCGTTTTTACGCTGAGCTTTCCAGCTTCATCCTCTCTCGATTTCCTTCAACTCCCCTCCTAATTTTAGGTGACTTTAACATGCCCACTGTGGAGTGGGATACCAAAAACCTTAGTTTATTATCCAACAACCACCTCTCTGTTGTGACTTCGTCCTTTCTTTCACTTTGTTCTTGTTCCCAAATTAACCGCCTTCGTAACACTAATAACAGAATCCTCGACTTAGTCCTTACTAATGTTCCTTTAGATTCCCTTTCTCTCTCTCCTGCTCCTTTTGCTTATGTGCAATCTGATCCTCATCACCCTCCTCTCCTGCTTGATGTTAACCTGAACTTCCAGGCAAAGAATAAATGTCCTTCTTTTCAGCGTTACAATTTCTTCAAAGCTGATTTTCAAAAAATGTCCTCTGAAATCAGTCTTATCAATTGGTTTTCATTTTTCAAAGGATTGGATGTTGATTGTGCATTGTCCAAGTTCTACTCTTTCTTTTCTAACCTTATCTTTCGTTTTACTCCCATTAAACGTCCTCTCAAACCTAATGATGTCCCTTGGTTCACGTTGAAAGTCTCTGATGCTCTTAAAGCTAAGGATAAAGCTCGTGAAAAGCTGAAGAAGACGGGTTCACCTTCTGACCTTCAGGAATTCCGTAGTTTGCGTTCTGACGCTAAAAAAGTGCTCAAGCAGGCAATGCGTGATTACTTTTCGAACATCGAGGCTTCAATCTGTTCCAATCAATCTAAATCCTTTTGGTCCTACATCCGTTCCCTCAAATCCAATTCTTCAGTTCCTGATTCTATGTCTCTTGACGATGTTACTGCTTCCACTCCTCAGGCTATTTGTGATTTGTTTGCTGCCTTTTTTTCCTCCTCCTTTAAAAAAAACCCACTAAATACCTCTATAGCTCCCACTGTTTCTCGTACCTCTCCTGCGTTACCTATGTTTAGTTCCAATCCTTTGGAAGTTGAAATCCTTTTGCATACCTTAAATTCGAATGCCAGTTCCGGTCCTGATGGTATTCCTAATATCCTTGTCAAATCCCTCTCATCCTCGCTTTGTGTTCCTTTAGCTATCCTTTTCAACATTAGCCTTACATCTGGTGTGTTCCCTTCTTTATGGAAATCCGCCAATATTTTCCCAATCTTCAAATGTGGTGATCCTTCCGTTGTTTCCAACTATCGTCCTATATCCCTCCTCTGCTGTTTCAGTAAAATCCTTGAACGTCTTGTCTACAATAGAATTTATCCTTCCATACAGCCCTTACTTGCTCCTGAGCAGCATGGTTTCTTCAAGGGTCGCTCTACATCGACCAATCTTATGGAGTTCACCAATTTTGTAGCCTCTGCCTTCGATTGTCAGCATCAAGTGGATGTAATCTACACAGACTTTTCGAAGGCTTTTGATTCTGTGAACCATAACCTGCTGCTCCTTAAACTAAATGGTTTTGGTGTTTTTGGTCCCCTCCTCTCCTGGTTTTCCTCTTATCTTCTTAGTCGTCCCTGCAGAGTTACTTTTAATGGTTCCTTTTCTTCTCCTATTTTTCCCACATCCGGGGTTCCTCAAGGTTCTATTCTTGGCCCCTTACTTTTTATCTTGTTTGTCAATGACCTTCCTTCTGTAATCAACTCTCCTTGTCTTTTATATGCGGATGATTTAAAATTATACAGAGCAATCAGGTCCGCGAACGACTTTCACCAGTTGCAAGCTGATTTGTTTGCTCTTAATCTCTGGTGTCAAAACAACTTTTTGCCTCTGAACATTTCGAAGTGCCACCAGATGTCTTTCGCATATAAAAATACTCCACATGTGTTCTCTTATTCTTTGTCTGGTATTTCCCTGTCAGTTGTCCAGCATTTTAGAGACCTGGGTGTGGTGTTTGATTCGAAATTAAGATTTGATATTCACGTTATGAATATGACGTCCAGGGCCTCTAGAATTGCTGGATTTGTTTTGCGTTCTTCCTATATGTTTACCAACATTTCCTCCTGTATTCATTTATATGTCTCCTTAGTACGCAGTATTCTAGAATATGCGTACCAAATCTGGTCTCCGCGCTTTCAATACTTATCTGATGCTATTGAATCTGTTCAGCGCAGATTCACTCGCTCACTTCTTTTTAAATTTAATATCCCCTATTGTCCCTACTCCTCTCGTCTTTCCCTCCTTCGTATGTCCTCGTTGCAATCACGGAGGTTGTTCCTCGATGAGTGTTTCCTCTTCAAACTTTGCCAAGGCATTTTTTTGACGGATCTCGGTTCACAGATAACCAGACGGGTATCCAGCCGTCCAAGTCGTTCTTCTGAAGTTTTCTCTGTTCCTTTTGCACGTACGGAAGTCTACTTCCATTCGCCTTTGCTGCGCCTACCCAGAACGCACAATGCCCTCAAGCTTGGTCCTCTCCCTCAATCTTTTTTACAATTCAAGCATGTATTAAAAATGTTACCTTGAATTGCTACTTACCTTAGTCCTAATTTTAGTTTTTAGTTTTGCTACTTACCTTAGTCCTAATTTTAGTTTTTAGTTTTCTAATTTTAGTCTTTAGTTTTCTAATTTTAGTTTTCTAATCTTGAATTATTTCTGTTATTTCTTTTCCTTTTTCCTTTTTCATATTTCTTTTTTTGTTATTTTTGCTTTCTTGTTGCTGTAATTGGAATTATATCTGTAGCGCAAGGGATTAAATAAATAAATAAATAAATAAATAAATAAATAAATATGTTTTTATACGACTCTGTCGAATCAAAACGGCCAAAAGCAAAATATTGTTACGATTTTGTTATTTTATTGCTATTCATATCAAAGCAATCAGAAGTCTTATCAAATACATCTCATCTACTTTACTCTGATAATCTGAAAATTTGTCGTCATTCAATCAAAACCGGCACTATTTGCCAGTCTAAATTTGACTCGCTTGTCCAGTCACACACTGTTAACATGACCTCTCTTAATTGTAATTCGTACCAGGTCATAAGTAGTTCGCGCTCTCTTTCTTGGGGGCAGTTTAGTTTATTAATACGAGTTGACAAAATTAAAGACCTCGTTTTTATTTTGGGTGACACGCTTTGCTTCGCTTTCAAATATGACGAAATAACTTCCTGTGCAAATAAAAACCGAGACCATATGAAACGATATACCATTCGAAGCTTATGGGCTGCTAGGCTGCTTCAGTCGTATGGTCCCTTCTTCTTACTTTGATAGTAAGATCATTCAACTGAATATACAGCAAATGACCCTGTGAACAGATGCTGTATATTATTCAACGTCATGTTGACATTATTTATATAGAAAATTCACAAACGTAGTATACGAAGTAGGAGAAAACTTTGTCTGTTCTGTTGTCGACCTCCTTTCTTTGCGAATACTTACTAATTGCTTGTTGGTATCTTTGCTAGGTACATACCCCTCAAGTAGGGATTCCAATCGGTCCAATATTGCAATTTTCAAAGCATTCACAAGTATGGAACCTTTTTTCCTAACAGCCTAAATAAAAATCTTGATGAAGTATTAGCAGTGCATAAATTTGCATCTCTGCGACTAAAGGCAATCAAACTCAGTTGCTTTTAATCGCTCTGGATATTGCGGGCCTATTAATGTATACTATTTTTCAAAATGGAAAACCGTTCGAGCATTTCATCTTGTTTTACAATCCAGTAAATGAGACAGTTAAATGCCATGCTAGGATTCGACATAGTTTTGAAGATCGTTATTATTTTTCGTTGGAGCTTTTTTGAAATATAAACTACCTTACGAGCTTTCTTTATGCATGCGCTGATGTTCTTCGTCAGATCTAGTGTGTCTTGCAAACGACTGGGTTCAACGTAGTAAGCTGATTCAGGACCGTCCAAATCTTTGTGGTCGTCGTCCAGACTATCAGCTGCTTCATCAACTCTTTAATCTGGAATGGACTTCTTATTATAGAAAGCATCGCAAACTGCTAAGTGGATGCTATGCGCCAAACAAATATGTTGTTCTGTATCAACTAGTCTGCATACTTTTCGCATTTTGTTTGACCCATCAGTTACGATGGTAACAATGTCTTTTCCTAGAGAAACATCAAACTCATATCTAGGTAGTTTCCAGCTTTCATTGATATCCTTACTCGCACCAAGCTCCACTAAGAATTTACTAAGTAGATGTTAATATTCATATGGCGCCTATTTGCAGTCGAGGTCCATTCATCAAACGTCAAACTGAACCGTTCACCTGAAATACTTGCATAGCCCACAACCTTTTATTTTTGATTGTTGTTGAGGGTTTTGGTAAATCTGTGTATGCATTCGCTAGTATTAATTTCCTCAAATCATTCGAAGTAACGAATGCAATAAATGCGAAGCAGTCCTTACTTATTTATTTTTATTTTATTTATTCTCTTGTTAACTGTTACATCGGTTTGTTTGCTCTATTTTTTACGCATTTTGATGTGAGCCTGCATGCTAATTGCTTTCTCATAAATATGGATTCTATTTGTTCTTTTCGAGTCTTGCCGTAATTTGATTACCGGTTATGCTTGCCTCCTGGCCCCGGAATCCAGACCAATTTCTGGTTCCGAAAATTCCGGGATTAGAAATCCGGGATCCCGGGATTGGATTCCCTACCCTCAAGATACCGGTGCGAACACTTTTAGGTAATTAGCGCAACCATGACCTAATATGATCATGGCTAGCATCAACTCATGCAGGGGTGAACAGACTTTAGCAGGTAATGTTCTCACAAATTTGGTCACAAGAATCGATATCGGAATCGTAACTTTGAAAACATAAACTGTTTGAAATGGTTTTGCATGTTGCTGTAGCTCTCAATATTTTGAAACGAAACTAATGGCATAAGGCCAGTTAACAAAATAGTAGTGTCTGTTATGAAAAATAGAGGAAATCAGAATCCTAAATTTGGATATAAGCATCAATAGTTAAGTATTCTCAAAAACGTCGAATTAGCTGATGGTTTTCTTTACTGATGCTGCATTGATTTTGGTTTTCAATGATTTCCAATCATCAAAACTGATCTCTCCATTTTGAACAATGATTCAAAATACTTTTTCAAAGTTATATCAGCAGTTTTCCCCTTGTCAGCTGTGCAATTTTATTTCGTCACTTATCATACCAAATGCAATTCAAATTATCCTAATTTTGTTTTTCAAGTTGGTTTTAATTTATTTGAATTTTTGGATCATAATGGTTTATTTTCAGTTTCTAGTTGCAGCTTTCAAATTGAAAAAATAGTGCATATTTTCAAATGTCCACCGACTTGATTCTTTTTCACCACGCTATTTTCGCAGAACTAATTCTTACATATCAAAATTTTCAAAGAAAACGGATATACATTGAATGATCATTTATACAAATATATTCTATGTAATACCACATTATCACGTCTAGTACAGCCTCAATTGAAAATCAAATTAAATATGTCAGAAAATATTTGTTTTCGTAGGAACTATTCGTGAAAAAACCCAAAGAAACTTTTTCCTAATCCTCAAATTATTCAAGTCGGCCAGCCCATGATCAATATTCGAAATTTGCATATTTTTCGTATTCAGAACTTATTATCATGAGATATCCATACGGATTCATTTTTCAAGCAACGAACATAATGCACGTCAAAACAATGACAGAACAAACTTCTGTGCACATGTACATATGTATGTACATATACCAGTGCAGCAATGTTAAAAAAAAAAACAGTGCTAGTATATGTACCGTCGTAACATCGGAATACCTGTCTAATCTGTATGCAAATGTAGTTGCCACAACTTTGCAATGCACTAAAATTAAAGTAGTTCATTCGTTAGTTTAGTTTATTCATTTAACGCTTCAATCTAATTATGAGCTTGAAAAATTTCCATTGGTCTTTCGAAATGATTTATTCGCTCTTTGAATATTTGCTGCGCTGGTCTCTATTTTTTTTGCGGATGGAGCACTCTCCATGTCCGTGATGATTTAACGATGAATATTCAGTTCAGGTAGATTCTCTGGCATTTGAGTCAGTTAGCAGTACATGGTACTATTTTGCAAAGTTGCGAATATTTGGATATCAATTTACTGTGAATTGGCAACTGATTGCTATTAGGATGAGGCAATTTCAGAGAAATACGTTGGCAAATGAATGCAGAAGTTAGACTTTTCCACATTTATGGATATTGACATTCGTGAAACTTGGTTGGCTGTTAGGAAATAGAAGTGACAATTGTTGGCTTGACTTGAAGTCTAACAGTTGATTTTTCATATTGCATATGCAGTCGGAATATGATTCTATTTCTAGCTCAGATTTTGTTTGATGGAAGTTTGCTCAAATTTGGTCCCCAGCTGGAAAAGCCGTTTATGATTGTTTGCCTTCAAAAGTCGAGATATTGGTAAAAAAAATTATGTCATCATATGAAATGGAGCCAGATTCAACGCAGACAATTGAAAAATCGTGAAGTATATTGGTCCAAAATATCGCAGATTTTTTGCATTTGCAATTAATAAAAAAAATTCAAAACATTATTTCACTGAAAAAATTGTGAAGTTCATTGGTACAAACTATCGCCAGATTTTTTGCATTTGTAATTAACAAAAAAATATCATAAACATTATTTTACTGAAATTTCATTCATTCATTCATACATTCGTACGTATGTATGTATGTAGCCTTTTTTACTAATAGAAGTTTCATTCATTTCGCATTTAGATATAGGTATACCAAAAATATGCGAATAACATTTAAAATTGACAGAGTTCTAGGAAACATGTTTCCGCCATATTTCTTTTTTCTAAGAGGAAAAAATTGGGCTGATATTTTGTCAAAGGCATTGAACTAAATCATATGAAATGACTCGCAAATGCTGTTAAGACGTCAGCCCATGCATCCAAGCATTTTTATTTGCACAAAACTTGTTTTTAGAAGGCGGGAGGGAAGATGAATTAATAATCGAACTGCCCGCCCTCTATCGCTTCACTTCCAAAAAATAATCTGGTGTGAATAAAAATAGTTTGGATGCATGGACACATGACTAATCAGCCTTTTATAGCTCCAATTCGTCATTACGAAAATAAAACTTTACATGGTCTTTCTGGCCGTCAACTGTCTGTCCAAGTTTAATTCCGCTCAAGAAGCTCTCTATGTGAAAATTGCTTGCTTGAAATTTATGAAAAAAATATTACCTTCATTTTGTGAAAATTTCTTTGGATTATGTTTTTTAACTAAATATTATTCGTTAAACTATCAAAAATATTTTTAAAGCTAAAATGTTCAAAATTATACTAAACCCACGACACGATTGAAAATATATAATTGATCTTGGCCCACACTGGGCGCTCAATGTTTCAGCAGAAAATAATTAAGTTCGATGAATGTATACTAATAAAATTGTTATAAAAAGAACTATGAGCATGTGTCCGTACATAAATTTACATAAATCTGACTTTCCTTCGATTTTCAGGTGGACGATTCACAACAAACATTACCGAAGAAAACGAATACAAAGTTGTTATGAAACTTCAAATAAGCTCCGTCACGACATCTGAATTTGGATCATATCGATGCGTGGCGAAGAATTCGTTAGGAGACACAGATGGTACAATCAAACTGTACCGTAAGTATTCAAATTAGCTGACATTTTTCCATAATAATTTGATTTTTAATCAAAAACATCATAACATTTTTAGATAAATCTCAATAATACTTTAATAATTAGTATCTTCCCCCAAAGTATTGTGAAATTGATTCTGTTTTTCTAAGGTACCACACTTTAAAATCGCTTCAATCTTACCCTTCAATGTATTTGCATTAAAATGATAATAAAAAGCAGCAGCAGTAGCGTCAGACAAAATCGTTTAGCACAATACGATTCTCGTCTTACAATTATGTGTTATGCTAATTAAGAGAGCGCAGAAAACCCGTTCCGTTGATAATTATCTTTGTCGAACCCTCAAGCATACCAAAAGCACTACTGATTTTGACATGATAATGATGGCTTTTTGTATTCAGGTGATGTTAGTAGCGAATTCAAGTGGATTGGATTTGTACGACATGGCGTGCGAGACAGGATGCTTTGCTCAATTTGTATTAGCTACTTAGCGTAGCGATAGTCAGTGTTTGATTTCGCGTGAGTTAAAGAGATCAAGTGCTAAGTTTTAAGTAGAAAATGTTATTACTTTAAGAATTTAGAATAATTTTATCAGGAAGACATTTACAGGTGCAATGTATTCTTGTACCCTGTGGTTCGGCTTTCTTCAAACATTCCTGAAAAAATCATGAACAGTTTTTTTAAAATCCTTAATTTGGAGCACTTTCTTTACTTCCTTCTTCGATTTCTCCTACCATATCAGTATCAAATTGTTCTAATTGACATTCTGTACGCATTCCGTTTCAGTTCATTTCCCCCGCATAGCGAAGCGTGAAAGAAAGCATCACACTGATAATGACTTTTGTTCATCTTTCACGGCAACTCACGTGCCAGCTATGTTTTAATCGCCTGTCGCTTCTGTTCTGTTTGACTCTCGATTACTCGAGGGTTTTTTCCACTTTATCGTAGTATCTACTCGTGCTCACTGGATCACGTACTCTTGTTTAAAGGCGCTTGTCAATGAACTGTATGTTAGCAATGATTTGATTGAGATACTAAAAGGCAGATATATTAGCTAATTGAAGTAATTTTATATACAAATTCCTTGCAGTGATTATGCTATTGATGGTTACTTGGAGTCAGTAACTGTTGTCAATTGATAGAATAAAGTACTTATGAAACGAAAATTAACGGCGCTATTTAACAGTGCTGCTAGTGTTCAAATATATGTTGCTGGTTTGCTGGAGCTGCTTCCGGACTTGGGGCTGTAAACTGCATGTTATGCAAAATTAAATTCAGACAGTATCGTGCAATATAGTAGCACATTGGGCAATTAAATAATGAGATTAATTTAATAATCATTGTTTTTAGTCGTTCTAGCTCTGACCCATCCCATTTATTTGGGTACTGGTTTTTTTCTTCAGTATCGTATCAATGCAACTTCACTTTCTTGAGATTCATGCAGAGCTTTTGCACCCTGGCTTTCATTTGTCGGACCATCAGAAACAGCAACGGCTTGACCTTGTCAAACACTTGTTTTCATCGTATAACGAGCATAACCTGGGCATAACTAGGTTCGTGTCACTGCAGATTAACATCAAGCAGCAGTAGTATGCTATGTCGATTCTTATACAGAAAATGATACAGCTTCACTGAATGTGGTCGTTGGGTCTAATGAAGGAAAGTCCCAGTCCGTTTAGCTCCCTCGTCTTTGTTGAGGAAGTTCACCTCGTCTCCAACCCCCAAACAAAGTCACCTTAAAAGACGCGTAGAATATCACCGGACCAGACCAGATCTGAAGAATGTTTTCCGGTGGGTTCCTTTGGATGTTTTTGATAGTGTTTTGCAGCACTTCTTGATCATGTCATTGTCAATCTGCATTGAAACCAATCCTGGTTCAAAAATCATCTTGAATTGAGTTAAACTTTTGTTGTTGATTTGACCAGTTTCTCACTATTTTCTTCACGATCGGGTAGCATTTTATCTAGTATCACTTAGAAGCCTCCTGAACTTAAAGACGGGGAAGTGCAATTGTTCACTAGCAATGACAAATAATGCCTTGCACAAGACCTCGTTAAAACCAAGTCGAGTAAAATATTCAAAAGGGGGTACAGTGCTAAAACTTGCGGGGCAGACCTTGCATTGATCAATGAGTTTTCGTCCGCGATTCCGCAGTGAGTAAGGAATCAGTGCACTTCACTATAAAGTTTATCTCTCAATTGGTTTGCGCAACTGTGAGATACAGAATAGGCAAATGGCTTTTAGGTTGAAAATGTAAATGAAAATTTTCTGTTAGGAATTTTCGCGAATTTCCAATTTAAACTGATCCGGGATGGGATGGAATAAATTGTGGATTAGGTCAGGTAACAATTTATTGCTACTTGCTTGGATGGCTATGGCCTCAGGGTCATTCCCTTAAATGTTGCCATATCTAGAATCCACACGTTTGGGGTTTGTAAGAATCAAACGAATATTAATGCTTAATAAATATTAAATTATTTTAATAAAAAACTAACAATTTGTAGTGACGCTCTATAGCCCCTCTATTATTTGTCTTGCATTATCATCTGAATATTTTTTTGAAATACAAACAAATATGATATGGATTTATGATTTGCAGCAGCAGCACAACAGTAGCTAGATACAATAAATTACATCAATAGTGATTGAAGTAATGGAAAAATTGTAGTGGTATATTTGCTATTGACACCCGAAGCCTGGATATACTCGTGAAGAGGTTAAAAACTATAAGATAAGAGAAGTATTAAAATACATTATTAAAAGTATATTGCCTAGAACTTCCCGTTTACTAGTTAAGATGCAAGCATATGTAGATAATGGAATTGTTACCAAGAACTCATTGTTTAGATGTGAGTAGACAATCATAAGTATTGGGAATCCACAGAGGTCGATTATTGGACAGTTGCTATTTGTTTCCTTATGTTAACTGTATTATGATCATCCACTCATCTGATCGACTAGTCATGTTTGCTGAGCCTCTGTAGTGCACTCAAAATGAACGATTGAAGCAAGGTACTATGGACGATCTTGAACGATATTTCATCTTGCTCTAACAAAAGAACTAATGATCAACGAAAAAAATACTGAATACATACTTCTTTACAAAAAAAAAAAATGAAATTAATGGTGTGTGCTATGGGTAATAAAAGTAGGACAAACGAGTCAGCTCTGCAAACCCCCGGCACAACGTAAGATTCACCCTTCACCATTGCTTTGAGTGATCCCGGTGCTTTGGTTCCTATCTCTGGCTTCGTGAATGCTCGGACATCTACTTGAAGTACGAGCTAGAGAGGTTTAATAGTTTTTGGGAAATAATGGCACTTTTAGTGCCAATTTCTCTTCAGGTACTCAATTTTCTTGCAAAAACGCAAATTGTGTTGACGGAGCTGAAAATTTAATCTTCAAGGTGCTCAGAAGGCTAAAAACATATATCATTCGATACGTTACCCAACAAGGACAAAAGTCTTTGAAGTGCATTACCCGTTTTATCGCTCCTGTTTTTGCTACAATCTGCAGATTTCGCTCAGTAACAACAAAGGTAAACTGTCAAAAGCGTCGAAATTGAAAAGTTCTAGAAGCCTAAATTAATGGAACCCGCTTCAGAGCTAACTCGAACTTTCAACAACATGGCTAAAGAGCTCCATATTTTGCCTTTATTTGATGAATGAAACGAGATGGAATCATATCTGTAGACAGCTGGCTGAAAGTAAGGTTGACTATGTCTGTTGTAGGCCGCAAAAACAATCTCGAGTCCTCTCCCAATGGCAAATGACGTTCGTTAGTGTATGTGTGTAAAGGAGTCAAGAAGCCGCGTGTGGAGAACAACGCTTGGCCAATTTCTATAAGCAGAAGATCTCCGAAGTGCAATATCTTTGGCCAGATATCAAATCAAAGATATTTCTAGTCAGTCTAGATGCGCGAAAAAATTTTTAGAAATCATCAGGTGCTCTAACCCTGATCTTTTTACAGATTATGGCAGGGTTGCCTATTTGGAGAATATGTTGAAAATTGATCAGAAACTGTACTGAGATTAGGAATGGTCTTAGAGGCCCGAAAAGGAATTATCAAGTCTGGGGTTGGGAAATAAACCTTGTATTTTAAAGGAATGGTTGCACTAAGGGCTCTAAATCGCAGAGTTTCAATAAGATTAAACATAACCTGAAGCAAGAAGCTCAGCCAGTGGACTAGTGACCGCTCAAACGGTTTGTTGCCTGCTGATTTGTGGCATCTGAAAATATCCAGGTGCAGAATTTCGTTTCTTTGATAGAATTAATATTGGGACTACCTTTAAGTTGGACCTTCTAACCCTGGAAAAATGTGAGATATCTAAAGCGTCTCTGGAGAATTTGGGCTCAACCTTAATTGGTAATGGTAAACGCTAGTCAAATTAATCTTTATTCTGAAATTAATTCTAAAGCAGCCACAGCTGCACTGCGACGGGAAACGACGGTATACGTAAAATTTGACCTTCAAATCTGTACGAAATTATTATTATGGAATTAACCACGCCGGCTTTTAAAATAATGAAACGTTGAGGAAAGAATAAAATATGTGGAATTTTGAAATATTTTTATATATTTCAATTCACTATTAACGGAGAGTGTAGGAGAAAGGATGTACTATTGCGATCACCGTAGTTCTGCCGAGCTGCCGTCAGTGCAGCATAGTCATTTTTAAGAAAATCATCAATTGCTTGCCCTGCGTGCCTTTACCGAGCCAGCTATATCAGGATGATTTCTTTTTGCTACGGCACGCGGACGCATAATACAACAGCGCCAACACAAAGTGGGAAGGGAACGGAAAATTCCATGCAACAATCATTATTAAAACTGAGAAGTTGTTCTCAATTCATTATTTACCCATTCAATAAAACTTCAATTATTAGCAACAACATAAAAATGAAAGAAGTAAACTTTTTTTTAGAGCAAAATCATAGTGAAAAGGTCTTCTATTGGGATCTCCAAACATTTTAATCAGACCTTTTTATTCAAATGAGATCACTTAAAAGAAAATACAATGAAATGCATCCCAAAATACTAAATTAATAAGCACCAGACATAAATATAAGAACTAAATATGGGAATGTACCTTGGGTTGAAAAAAAATATAACTATATCTTAGTACATATTTTTCTATATTTATAAATTGAAACTCAAACACTAAAAAATTCAGAAAAAAAAACAAGAAAAAATTATTTGTATACAAAACCAAATTCAAAGAATTGAAATTGTCATACAAAAAAAAACCAAAACGTACTGAATTATAGAACCTTACTTTAGTATTAATATTATGGATCGTTACTTTTGAAGTGAATTCTATGATAGGCTCGTTTCGCAATTTGTCTATTTGATTTCTAAATTGATTATGATATCTCACTATGAAACTTTCATTTCTTTCTTTTATTTTATTCTTTCGTTTAAGTCAGCGTTCAAATCTTTTCCTAAATTTCACAATAATTAGTTTGACTGAGTCCTAAAACTGAATCTTTTTGGTTTATTGAGTTAATTCCACAACGTGTCATCTTTTGTTCTATCTTCGTTCACAATAATATTCAACTATCAATTATCAACGTCCACTTTTATTCTAATTATTCTTGCAAGCTAGCTCTTTCTGCTTGACCTCCAAAAATTCAATCCGTTCGACAAATAGGGTGGCAACTGCTGTTACCACCGGAAGTTAGAAGTCAAACCTCTCAGTAAGTGACCGCACTTCTCGTTTTTTATGCGTGTCGTCTTAACTCCATACCAATGCCTGCATAATGACATTCACAAATTGTTTGCTTCTAATTTTTTTCGTGTGATCTTACCAAAAAAAAATACACAACGGATTTAAACGAACGTGGCACACGCCTGAGATTACACCAGAGATTCGTAACACTCAAGGGGATAGCGCAGACTCTGAGGTCTCATCCAGCCGAACAAAAACAGAATAAAAAGTAAATAAGAAAAATTAAAAATATTTAAATAAGGGGAAAAAACTGCCTATCTTAACCTTTACCTAAGCGCCATTACATTGTATTAGAACTTGCATTTTTTCTCACAAAAGTTTATTCAAAAATAATTAAATTTTTAGAAAATAATTTATTCAACTCGGAAACCCATCAATAATTGTTGAAACGGTTTTTTACTAAACATTCAAAATTATAATAATTGTCAAAAACACTGTTACTTATATGTATTCTTTTTCTCTGATTGAAAATTAATTTTTCTTATGTATTTTGTCAATCCATTACAATAGGAAAAACATTTACGACTTTAAATTTGAACGATATAAGGACACTTCTAAATGAACTTCAATAGTATGAATATGAAACATTTTTTATTGAAAAACTTCCACTCAGTGAAAAAGCAAGTGGTGTCCAAACTTGTCAAAAAATATCATTTTGTATAAAAACTCCAAAATTAAAATTTTTTCAAATGTGTTCGAGTTGCATATTTAATCCTAACTTGATTCATTTCATCAACATGTTTAATATATCGCCCTTCATAAGTTTTATTTGCACACTAAACTCAAATACCAAACTCAAAAGCAACGTAAACCTATCGTCCTTTAAATGTCAACCATAGCAATTTCACGTCATTCACTTATCCACTTAGACTGGCCACTTGCCATCTCTCAACCCGTCACATGTCACATTTCCCACACTGAATAATTCATCCTGCATTATTGAAATATGAAATTAAGAAAGCATCACATCCTGTGTTCCACTTTGTATATCGTTGTCCTCTCGCTTCGTCCGCAAGAACGAGTCCTTTTAATCTTATCTCAAATCTCATCCTGGTTCCCTTTCGTTCTCTTATTCCAGGAATACCTCCAAATGCAGTCAACTCGCTGGACGTATATGGTGGAAGTGGACGATATAAAGGTGAGTTACATTTATACAATCTAGAATCTAGTTCAATCCAGGCTATTTTGCATCTACTATTTTGTCCGAAAAAAATTCTTCTCGAATTCAGCTTTTTTTTCTCTCAACCGAAAACTAAATCATTTCATCTCTACTTAACCTCGACGAATTTGTAATGCAATTCACTAGGATCATTATACAAATAGAATTCATAACCAACGAGGGATAAAAATAGAACTGAAAAAAAAACGAATGATGAAATACTGAAAAGTAGATTTAATTTTATTAATCCATCTTCGTATTAATAACGACCTTTCGCACTTGGTTTTGGCAAACATAGGAAGAATCTTTAAATGAAGGGGCAGCGAAAAGATGAATTTGTTTATGTTTGCTCTAACGATAGGGCTTTGTGGTGAGGAGATGAAAAATAGTGGTTGGGAATGAATATTGGGCATGTGATTTAGCTAGTTATTTTCAAAATGGGTGTTGATAGCCTTAGATGCCAGATTAAATGGGACAATTAGCATTGAAAGCTAATTCTAGCGTGAATTCTTCTGCTTTTTCAATATTTTTTGTTTTTTGTGTTTAATATTTAAAGTACTCAATTTGAATTTTAGGTCGAAAACATAGAAAAGGATCGGAACTGTATCAAACGAAAAATCTTGAAACTGGTGATGAGACAGAAAATCCCGGGAAACGAAAAGGTAAATAATTGAAATTTTTTATTCCTTGCCTGTAATCGATTTTGCGAAAGTTTTGTGCGTTTCTCTAGAATAAAAGAATATTTTGAATAGCAACTCAATAAACAAACAACTTTTCGAAAGAAATGTAAACTTCAATTAGATCAATTTACGGTGTCCTACCACACTTCTCGTTCTCCCCTCCTTGTTTGAAATATCTTCGCATGCCAATCACTTGGAGATACATTTGGCAAAGTGGCAGCATTCACCCTTGAAATTGAAATGCTTATTTAATCACCTACATGCCTTTGCGATTATTTAATGATTTGTAAACATTTCGGGGAACTAGTACGCTTATACTGTCTGAATGATTGCGATATTTATCCTGAGTACCGCCATTGATGAACTTGTAATTGAGATGGAAACCGAAACGGTGCAATAAAACGCAAAGATTTTTTTTAAATATACGATGGACGAATTGATGAGGTATAAGTCAATATTTCCAAAAAGTCTGTATGCTTCTTTTGACATGATAATGACTTTGTTATTAAAATGTAAACGATCTCAAAAGCAAGTATCAAATCAGTGGTTGCATTAGAGGTTGACTGAATTGATTGAATACTGAAAAATATATGTTGACCCAGTAGAAAAAGTGTTTTCACGTGCTCTGAATTCTGTTGAATACCAGTAATATTGCATAATTTTTGCTTGCAGAAAGTAGACATAGCTTCAAACGCAAAAATAATTGTTGAAAATATGCAAGATGATGTAGATACTGTTCTCAATCATCTTGCAACGGGTTTCTACGCCTTTCAAATATAAATTCTTCTTCATAATGGATCGCAAGTTAACCATGAAAATAATCCACTCATATACTTCTTTACAGAATCAGTTGTTTTGCTTGGTACTGTCGCAATTTTATCTAGTGATTTATAAAACACGCTGAATTGAAATCGTTTGCGAACATGATTGCATAATCAAATCATTTCTTTTTATTCCGAACAAGTTGATATATATGTAAAAAGAAGTGATATGCATCTATGAAGGCGCGCCCAGCGTGGGCTTATCTGTGGAAAAGTTCATAATATTATCGAAAAATGATATTATTGGATATATAAAAATAGGTCTTGTTATGAAAACTCGTGTGACTGAAGCACAATATTGAATGCCGATACAAATATGCAAATGCAGTGAATTTCCCGTTTTGCTTACATTGTTTTATAAGATAATGTCTTGGTGATGCTATTTTGGTGTGATTACATGGTCAGGCAAGTTTATGTATTACAATGAAATGTTTATGCAGAATTTTTTTTCCAATGGTTATGAATATAAGAAAAATTAAAAAAGATCGTTATAAAATTGAATATATTCATACATTTAAATAAATTTATAGTTAAATACGAACGAATGAATATAATTATATATTAAAGAAGGCTGGGTAGGAGATATAATGTTTTGACTGTGTGACTATGCTTTAGGATTGAAGTTATGAATGTCAATGCACTCAACATACAATATTTACCTTAAATATATGTAATTGAAGAACTAAAAGGTAATTTTACAAACACATTAATAGTTTAGACCCGTTAATCTATGTATACTAATATTTTCATTTGTTACAAAAAATCCAAAAGAGTTTTTTATTATCTTCCATGATCTATAGCTGTTGTTTTATTCCCCGACATAATAAAATTTTAATACTGGTCGATCGATCAAATAGTGCATAGAGGTCTTCGATGCGACTTTAGTCGTTGGATGTGGCCTGCATGCGGAAATGACTGTGAATGCTGAGAGATATACCTCTTCATGACAGTTGCTGTGCTTTTCTCATTGCCTAATAATAACATATCGTGATAGTTAGATATTCGGATCTGAATCCTTGTTTTTTCATCTAATTTTTATAGCACAGAATTTGTATTCTACATAAGAAAGGATGTGGAATTAGCTGAGCTCATTTGGCTTGAAGAGATGAAGCGCAGGCTGATAGAGATTGGATTATTTATTTATATATTTATTTATTCACCAAACAAGGCACAAAATCACATATAAAATATCAAATTAAAAATAAAATGGAAAAGTAAAGTAAAGTAAAGTAAAGGAAAAAGTAAAATCAAACAAGTTAAATAAGTAACAAACAAATTAAAAAAGTAACAAATAAATTAATAAATAACAATCAATAGCTTAAGGTCTAGAGGTACGGATGGCATGATAAAAAGAAGTTTTGAAGGATGATTTGGAAATCGTAGGGGAATATAAATTGACTATACTGTTGAATACTCTGCATCATCTATTTACTGTCTCATTAGCTCCATATGTGGTCGAATTTGAATATTCTTTTAAGAAACGATTGGACCTGGTGTTTCTCACAGGAAAATTTACCAAAATTTTACTATTCAGGAATTCTACATTAATAGCGCCTCTAATGACGTCGAATGTGAAGCAGGCCGATATCACCATTCTTCTGGAGGCTAGTGTCAATAGGTTTAAATGACCCAGTCGAAACTCATATGGGGATAGGCTATTTAAAATCATAAGGGTTGTACAGTTCTCTCAAGGCAAAAAGTAAAAATTGCTTTTGTATTGACTCGAGTCTGTCATTGTGGGTTTCAAAAGCAGGATTCCAGCTAATGCAAGCGTATTCAAGAATAAGACGTACAAGTGAAGTGAATAAAGATCTTGTAACCCACAGGCTACGAAATTCTTTGGCACGTCTTTTGATGAAGCCTAGTTGTTTCTTTGAACGAGAAAGTATTTTATCGTAGTGTAAAGTGAAACGGAGTTTTTCATCTAAGATAGAACCGAGGTCAGCAATGCTATCAACTCGAGTTAGCATATTATTGCCGATTAAGTACGTATTGTGTGTGACCGTGCATTTTCTGGAAAAACTAATAACCTGGCATTTATCAATGTTGAGAGAGAGCTTGTTTACATTGCACCAATGGTCAAGTGAATCAAGCATAGATTGGAGAAAGAGGGCATCCGATTTGGATTCAATGGTCTGATAAGCTTCGAGATCATCTGCGTAAAGTAAATAAGGATTGTTTGCAAGGACGCCAGATAGGCCGGAAAAGAATATATTGAAAAAAAGTGGGCCAAGATAGCTACCTTGTGATACACCAGAGGTAGCAGTAATGTTTTTCGATAAAAGCCCTTGAAATTCCACGCATTGTTTTCGATTGCGAAGGTAGGAAGTCAGTCATCTAAGTAAAGATCCGGAAATACAGAATTTCTATAGTTTAAGAATTAAGGTAGAATGGTCAATTCTGTCAAATGCATTAAAGAAGTATATGTAGACTGCGTCCATTTGGTATCCTTTTCCCGTTTTACATAGAACGTACGAGATTAGGATTGTCAAATTTGTGGTAGTTTGTTTAGTGTGGACCTTTTCTAAAGCCATGTTTTTGCTCGTTCAGACAGGAATCAACTAGGGGAGAAAGTTGTCGTCTCCATTATTGTATGAAGTTGCCCTTGGAGGATGAAAAAACATGTTCCATTTACTTTGGGCAGCTGGCGAGAATCAATGACTTTGCACTTGGTAGAATACGAATAGGTTCCTGAAAATTGTGGTAGGAGGAAAAGTTCAGGCCAAACACGTACTCTAAGTAAACGAAAAAAGCATGCAATTTTAAGAGTGGCATCCAATTGTAAGGTGAATCGCCTCGGAAGCTGAGTTAAAGCAAACATTTAGGAATATTTAATAAAATTTTGAAACAAAGAAGTATTAAAAAGGCCGAACACCTATAATTTAAGAAGGAAATTTCCATAGGAAAAAGATTCCTTAGTTACACCTTAATTAGATTTTTTAAGTTGCTTGATAATTAGCTGCTACAAAAAGAGAAAATTCATTTCCCTCCAATGTCTACCACTTGCAGCATTCTATCTCGTAGAGCCCTAAAAGAGTGTTTAATATATTTTCGCGGGAAATTGCCCATGTGGCAGCCTTTAGTTCACTGAGCGTCCGGTATTGCTACCGCCACGGTAATCAGAAAGTGACAGCTTACTTCAGACATTTTCAGTTTGATTAAGATCTGGGGATCTTGATGGCCATTGTTACTCATTTATAATATTCTCAGCAAAATATTTTTTAATTATATTCGCATTGTCAAGTTGAAAAAAAAATGCTCAGCAGTGGATCTCCTCATCAATAATTTTAACACCATCTCTTCTTTTCATTTTATTCGAAATAAACCTGATATGTGTTTTTCCTTTTAACCCAATCCTGACCTAAACCGTAAATAAGACCTCGTTCATTTTGCGTCTGATTTTTATCAAAAGTTTTTCTCTCAAATTGTGGAAATAATGTGACTAGCTATTACAATTACTTTTTCCATCGGTTTTTACATTTAATGTAATCATAAGTAAAACGGATCTTTTCAACTGCAATAATAAAGCAACTTGGGGTTTTCCGTTCTTTGCAGTTTTTGGAAAAGGGAAAAATTGAAGAGTATCTTATCATTTTGCACTGGAGAGTATATATGAGGAGTTTAACATTATGATTTATATTCAGAAGCACATGTTTGTGTACCTCAATTCCAGTCATTGACAGTTTTGTTCATATCTTTTTATATTGTTTTTATCTGTTGTTCTCTGCATTTTGGACACCAAACATATTTTCTTGATGCGATTTTATTTGTCTCAGATAAGACTATTAAATGTGCCTTACGCTAAAGCGAACTTACCCTGTGAATTTCGATCCGATAACTGCACTCCAAATTATCGGAATGGACAATTTCGAAGCGAATATGAAATCGAAACATTTGTTTCTTACTTAAACAACAAATTCATTATCATTTGTTAACATCTCTCGGTAAAAAAATTACTAAAAAATTACCATAGATTGGGAGCACAATTGAATTTTGCAGCCACAAATCTACCAAATTTGGCTTATATTGCATACATTTCAAAGCATTACATGAATTTCATTGTGATTTGATGGCTGCTTTGGAAATTATCGACTGGTACTGAAAACACAAATTAAAGATGCTCAAAAAATTGATAATCTGGTGTTGTTTCTTTCCGATATGATGAAATGATGATTTCCGGTGTGATTTTTGAAAATTTTCTACAAATCAACAAAATTTGATTCAATTATTTGAAGGATCTATGTTTAAGTACCTGCTGTGGCTATAGGGCTACCTGCACATTTATCAAAAACAAAATAAGAATATTTTTTATTTTCACCACTATGTCATTTAAATTTCATAATGATTTGATACCTCTGTGAAAAAAACAAAGCGTTTATAATGTTCAGAGCATAGGCTTTCATTATTTTCATTTATTATTTTCAAATTTTCTAATATCACAGAAACAGAGGGGTACCTAGAAATTCATTAAAATATCCAATGCATATGAAGAGTCGCAGATATTTGATCAGAAATAAAAACAATTTACAAATTATTACGTCAATATTTCTTGAAAAAATCCGTTAAATTGGGTAATGCCGTAAAAAAAACCCACTGACATTTTGTTTTGATAATCTTTTTATTATCGTCGGGTGTACGCCAAAACCATGAATGTGCTAAAATGCTATTTCGAGTAAAATCAATTTAAAAATTTGACGTAATATTATAAATCAGTTTTGAAATATAAGAAACATTTTTTTTTTATTAAGGAAGATAATATTCTAATACTATTCCGTTACACTAAAGCAATGAATCTGCTTATTCATGATTTTGGTGTAAAGCATTTGGCAAATACTTAGTTTTTAGGTAATTCATTAAATTGAAATTTTGAATTTGTGTAGGCATAAAATGGAATTTTACATTTCCGGTTTTGGCAAATTGTTTGTATAAGAATTCCGCGTACAGTGACATGAAAAACCGAAAATCACCAAAAAAGCACATTCATGGTTTTGGCGTACACCCGACGTTATATTACATACTATTTTTCTTCGACAATCAGTAAAAATAAAAAGTGGAAAAATAGGAGGCTTAAGAACAAAAACATGAAACGTCAACAATAATGCCAATATAAATAAAATACAATAAATTGTGCTTTTTTTTAAGATACTCAACTTCAAACTTTCCTTTCGAAAATATATTTTGTTTTGATTGCTTCTTATAATCGCCCAAAAATTTAGCTGAATATATATACTTAAAATGAAACCATTTGATTGCAAAAAAAAACTAAGCTATATTGTATCATATAAAATTGTTGTTTCGGATAACTGCAGTTTTATTTCTCAATGTTGATTTAAAATACTTTAAACCAATCATATTCATTTACTACGCTACTGCATGAAATATTAGAACAAGCAACTTGAAGAAGATTTAAAAACAGTTTTCATAATCTTGATTATATTCAATACTCTATCATCATGACTGTCTCTATTTTCAGATATCATGCTTGGTGAACAAGATGAAAATTTCTATGATGCATCGTTATCAAGTCGAATCGAACACAGCACCATTTACACACTTCTGCTGAATATAGCCATTCTAGTTTTAAACTCTTTGATAGTTTGACAAATTGCATCATAAATAATGAAAAAGAGAAAAGAGCTACTCTGTTGCAGTCCGAATCAAAATGGATTGTGTATATATATACAGTATAAATATGAATATATACTCTACAGCTACGACATGGAGTCCAGAGACATCCGTTTTGTAAAATCTTGAATAATGTAGAGAAGACAGTATAATAGTTGGGGGCATGGATTTATTATACACTCATGAATATACATATATAAATGAAATCATTGTAAATCAGCCATCAACTAAGGGCCTGAAGATTTGATTTGTCTAAAAGAGTGTTAAACGACTGAAATAATATTTTTATAAACCGGGTAATTGAAGTTTTCCAAGTGAAAATATTTGTGCACCCAGTGTGGGCGAGAATAGACTACATTTGTACAATTACTGTATAGAACAAATTTGTTCAAATAATCAAACGTTGTTGAAAAAAACGTTGCTAACAAAATGATAACGAGCAGCACCCTATGCTATGCATACCGTTATTAATAATTTAAATGAAGTCATAATTTTATATTTGACAGATTTAATTCCTTTCAAATATCTTACCGAACATGCTTTGCCGGCCAAAATTGAAAAAGAAGTTGTAGAGAAAATACTGACAATTACTAGTTTGTTTCACAAAATAAATTGCTAAAAAATGGTTCGATAAACTTAGTAAACATCTTGTGAGTGATTGCAATAGAGTGAATGTTGAAATGTAACTACCAGCTTACTTTCATGCTATCATGGCAACTGTTTGAAAATGTTATGTAAGCTAATAGCCTTTAGGATAGAATGTTACGTATGAATTAAGCTAAGACCAGATAAAATATTCATAGGATCATGAATAGGATAATTGAATGCCAGTTGATAAGATGAAGTTTGTGAAATTGTACTGAATATAAACTAACATGTAGATATCATGATATATACACAAGTATATATATGAGTGTTTGTACAACATAAATATGAGAATATGTAGGGATTTAGTTTAAGTGGTCAATAGGATAGAATCATGCTTTTGAGTTGGTCTGCGTTTGCTATATTTATGTTAGTTTCATAACTGTCTGCCATGAATTAATTTAAATTTGTACTGGTAAAGTTCTAAATGTAAATTTGCGTAATTATGCATTGCTCTTATAGAAATGATCGATTAATAGCGGAATTATGTCTACAGTTTAATGAAAGTCTTCGGATTATGATTATTGTAATTACTGTTTGGGTAGGCAGAGGCAAACTATATAATTTTGCCAGTCGCTTTAGCATGATTATGTGCTAAGTGCTGATCAGTTAACCAAAGCTAACGAATTCATAATGACAACATTTTGTTTAGTTAGATTAATCTGATTCAGTTTTTTTAGTTTTCAGAACCAAACTCGTCTTACGGACCGATTTTTCGGGCAGAAGCCACAGTCTTTAAAAGCCACATTCACAATGATTTTTAAATTTTCATGTCAATTAATATATATTAATACATCATGTCTAAACTCAATACATTTGTTATAAATTATTTAATTTTTTAATTGGATTAGCTTACTTTCCTTTAAAGATTTGTTGATCTGCAACGAATTTCGAAAATATTTTTTTTTTTAATTCAAGCATCATTGTGCAATACGTCGATTTAACTCGATAAGCGAACTTAAACTCAAGTGAGACTCTCTCGTGAGTTTTTTGTGTGCAACGTAATTTCCCATATTTTCAATCAAATTTAATTTAGTTTAACTTTTTGAAAATTTATGTACATAAACTTTTAACATTTTGTTTCATTTATTTATTACCATTCGTCAATTTATTGATTTATTACTACCAAAAAAAGTTTTATTGAGGTATTTGTTGACACTTTGGTGATATCTGTTCTTATAAATGAGAGAATCAACGAATGTTCTTTAGTTTTTTTTTCGTTCCATAAATGCCGAAAATGGTGACAAAGGTGGTTTTTTAAAATAGCGATCTAAAATTTTTTTAAATCTATCGGGAGACCTTGTTATTTCAAATTTACATTCATCAATTTCACAGCAGAGTTTCATATGTTTGTTTACCATGTAGACTAATCGAGAGGGCTGTTCATTCGGGTGTTTCTAAAAGAAAAAATGTATTAACGGGCCATTTTTTGGTTTTCTTGTATGTTGCTTTTCTAGAGCAAATCAACTGTATTGAGCCAGCTCTACCCTTCATATCGACTTCAGAGTCGCTCTGATGTCGTCTTTATTTATTTTCTCAGTGATAGGATCTATTTCATCAGGATCATCAAACGCGTCCATTACTTTGTCTTCCTCTTCTTCCGCCTTCCTACATCCACGCGAACATATGAAGATCAAATACGAGTATAAATATAAAAACCACTGTGAAATTAAAATGAATTTTCAACTTACTAATTTTATTTATATATACCTGATTTATCTTGCAATTATTTTTAATGGTGATGGCCTCTCTTCATTGTTTCACAGCGCCATATGACTAGTGGTGATCTTATTCTTCGTTAAAACTCAGCATTATATTTTTGCTGTTAATCTCTCTTCATAGGTCATTATTCATCCTTATATTCATCTCTATATATTTTTTTTCCTGCTATAAATGTCTGCAACCGAAAATATGCTACATGTAAATGAGAGGTAAAAATGTACATCATTTCACATTACCAATGTGAAAAAAATTGAAATGGAACAAAATACTCTAGCAAAATATTTTTAAACTAAATTTAATAAACCTATTTAATGATCACTAATACAAATAGCGTAGTTTCAAAACAGTTAAGCTTAACTGCAAGGCAAATGATCAATGCAAAAGGTTTGTATAAAAATAGCATGACTCAACTAAGAGACAAGTGTTCAAGATTGTCTAAGTAAAGAATATAGGTAAATAAATTGTAATAAATTGTCTATACATAAACACACATATCATTAAAATGACAAGCAAAATAATTTTAGAAAAATTCTCTGAACATTAAGAGTTGTATATAGGTTTATATGAGCTGTATTAAATATGATAAAATACTATGATTCCAAATACACAAACAAATATAATATATTATGATAATGGAGTGAATAATTCATATTGAAATAAAGGAATATTATTACAGATTAAAATTTTTGCTTTATTTTAGTAGTTATATTTTCAGTAGTCTATACTATCGTATATTTGATATAGTAATAGAAAGATGTGGAAAAACCATAGCTTATGAAAAACGATTACTAGAAAAATATCATGCTAAAGTTGTATTTTACCAGAAATCACATTAAGTCCATTTTATTTGATGGCCAACAATTAAATTTAGCACCAGATAAACAAATATTCATGCCCTATATGAACTAAACATTACTACTTGAAGTAAACCACCATTTAATCATAGTTTCCAATGACAATGTGTATAACAGTCATAAGCTTGAAATGCATCTCGACTAAATTCTGGTATGCGCCTTTGAATAGCATAAAGCTTTGTTTCCTTGTTATTGGTTTGTTCGCAACCTCAGCTTTACAAAAGCTTAAGTAAGCTTTAGCTATGTGTCCTGAATAAAGTTGTTCACAAGCTAAACTTAAAGTTGAGAGAAAACTTCAATTTCGTGGATTGGAAAAGTCAGTGGAAAGTACACTCATTTTATTGCATGAAGGAATTTAATTTGAGTTAGACTATTTATATGTTTAATTTTTATTTTTGCAAATTTATATTTCATAATGCAGTTTTTTTTTGAAAACAAACTATTAAAAAAATAAACCTTACTAAGCATTAAAGGAAAAACTTTTACATACAATTTTCTTATTTTTGGAAAATTTATTGGCGAATTGGCGATTAATTTGAAACTAATACAAAGGCGAAAATGTAATTAATAAAAATAGTTAAAATACAAATAGGAGCCGATTTGGAAATATTTGACCCTATGTGTCCTAGCACATACATAGGGTTAAAAGATATGTTTGGAAAATTGGCTCAAAATTGTAAGTTATTGTTTCGATATCCACCATGACCACACACCAAACTTCACGCACGTGAACAATGACTGTGATTCAAGTCTCTTGTAATTCAAATCGAAGATCTGGTAAGAAGTTTATTGGAGAAAGATCACTCTTTGGTCCTTTTAAAATTTAATACAAATTCTTCAAATATATTAGCCACTTTTAAAATCTCTATATTTTTTTGGGGATTCTTGTTACCCTCCTGATTAAAGGAGGTGGAGTTCCGGACAGGCTTCTTTGGGTCCAGGTCCAACTCACCGAGACGGATCTTTGGCGCTCCTGAGCCGTCGCGTGAGGTTCGGCTAACCAGACACTCTAATCAAATTTGATACGATGTCTTTTTGAGTTTTCACGGTTTATACTGATGACCAAAATGCTTAGCACTTTCTATATACTAATATAATAAGCCCCTGACACAACTCCACCTCAAACTATTTTACCTAGCTTTCGATTCATCAAGATGGTTCTCGATCTATATATAACGGCAAATGTTCATATAGCTACACGTATTCCTTCCCATCCAACAGGGCTGTTTTTCGAGCATCCCGCTATTTATTTTCTATACTTCTTTCAAAAGATAGAAACTCAAATTTGTTTTCACAAGGGTACGACACCATATATTCATTTTTTTTTAATTCTACTAATTACATCTTTTCCGACGCAAACAGCGCTAATTTTAATTTGAGATTACGTTACCCACCACTTAGTTTTAACAATAGATTAATAGACTAATGAAAGGTAAAGGAAAACTAATTGTGTCACGATCTTAAAGTAACATTCCAAATTACCACTATCTTAAATAATTTTGAAATCAGAACTCAATACGGCACTAACCTTGTCGTTGTCACAGCCAATTCGAAGAAGTATCTGAACCGAATAAATCTCAGCCACACTTTTAGCAGCCGATCCTACAACTACTTCAGCAAAGTATCTGTCTCGAATAAGCTTCGTGCCTCTCGTTTATATACTACACTCGAATATACTACAATCTTGTGTCACAAGCTTCACCGTCAAATCAAAAATTACTACCATGTGGCGATCTCTTCTCCACAAAACCTCTGGCCACCGGTTTTTATCACACCGCCGTTTTTCAGGTTGAACGATCTTTATACGCGTGCACATCTCATATGCAAACCAACATTGGGTGACTCTTATTCGTGATACGTTCCCCTGACTTCGACCAGTCGTGAGTCT
Organism: Nemotelus pantherinus; assembly: GCA_963978885.1. Taxonomy (NCBI): domain Eukaryota; kingdom Metazoa; phylum Arthropoda; class Insecta; order Diptera; family Stratiomyidae; genus Nemotelus; species Nemotelus pantherinus. Next base: position 43,554,425 of record OZ022266.1, on the reverse strand, counting down.
GTGTGGGACACTGTGATTTGTTCCACATTCTAACGGATATCGAGTCACTGTTGAGCAAATATTTACCTACGGTCATCAGCGTAGAGAAGAGAAACGGAATTGAAAAAACTGAGAAAATCATTGATAAACAATACGAATAGAAGCGGCCAAAGGATGGAACCTTGGGGAGCACCAGATGTAGGATGAAGAGGGAAAGTAACGCAACCATTGAACACAACACGCCAAGTACGGTTGACAATGTAGGAGGAGAACCAGGAATGAAGGATTCTCGATGTGCCGAAATCGCGCAGCTTGTCCAACTACACAGTAAGGTCGACTTTGTTAAATGCTTTAGTGAAATCCTTGCGGATGACGTCAACTTATTGTGCAGCATCCAATGAACCAGCAACGGAGTTGAAAAATTAGACCAAGGTTGTTGACATGGAGTGGCCTTGAATAAATTAATGTTTCTCCCAGGAGAGCAAATGGTTAATGGCGCCATGTTATGGATGATTTGCTCGAGCAACTTCAGAAAACTCAAAAGAAGGGAAATATGTCAGTAATTGGAAAAAGTTTCAACACTCCTCGATTTGAGGATCAGAAAGACGTTTGCAACTTTCCCGTTACTATCAGGGATATTAAAGCTTCTATTTCAAAGGGGACTGTCGTTATAAAATCAAAATGAAAAACGGCAGATGATTGGGTCTTGCTGTTGAGAAGATTGGATGGGTTTGATGATCCAAAGATTGAGCAAATAACTCACAAATGTCTGGGGGCAAAGAGGCGATATCACCATTAAACGAAAAGCTATCCGGTAAGCGTTTTGAAATTTTCATGGAATTGATGTAAGACTAAAACGGTTTTGGATGATTAGAAAGGAATGATATACTTACGCAAAGTATCTCCGCTTAGCTGTTTCAATAGCTTTTTTCGCCTTTATTTGGTATTTGCGGAAATTTTGAAGCGAATCGCCAAAGGGACCTACGCAAGTGTACCAAGCGTGCCTCTTCTTTGTTGGGAAGGGTAATACACACATCAATACAGAAACAATGTGGACTAGAAAATTTACGGGAACGTGTCGTAGGAGTGTAGATATATATTGAGGCCAACGACAGACACTTCGGTTCTGCCGTAGCGTTTAACGCTTCAGTTTGGCGCGTCGGTTGACACACACAGCGGTTTTCAGAACCGTTTATCGAGTCGGTTCAGTTACAAATTACGTCGGAGTATCATATAGAAGCTTGTGAAAAAAAGTAGTCGTGAATACGACATATGTATATAGATGTATGTACATATATAAGTATATATATACATGTATATGAATTTTTGGCAAAGTGACTCTAATTGAATCGTTATGAGTGTCGTGTACGCTAGTCATATTACTAAGGAGCGCGCATCAGGGGCTCCATTGTGGCGTATCGTGAGGTGATTTCCGTGGTCACCACTTCCATGTCGCAGATTTAACATAATTGTTTTGGCTCCACGTCGATAGAGTGTGTGTGTCGTTTGCTCGGTACTTTTGCATTTTGTCATTTATATTGTCAGCATTCGAAAAATTCACTACACAGGTCGGATGATGCGGTTGCTAATAGCTCCACGAGTGGTGGTTACATAAGTAGCCTAATAAATTGAGTGGTGGCTTCGTGAAATGTATTTGAGCAACCTTTCACAGCGAAGGGTTGCTCTTTTTTTTGTATACATATTTGTATGTATATGTGTACATTCGATACATCTATATATGTATGGATATGCCGATCTTTGTATAAATGTTTAATTATAGTTTGCTACCACGTAACTTTCTCATCTTTTTCTTTTGATCGACAACTGAAAGAAAATTTGTTTTTGCCTGTCATGAAAAAAGCAGCATTGTGTGACCAGTTTTCAATATACTGCAAATTAAAAGCATCATATTCTGTCAAAATAAATGGCTTGCTGCTGCTAGGCGAAGTGAAAAAAGATTCGAAATTATAGCAATTTTTTTCGTGTTTATAATGTTCCCGGAACTGTTCTTTGTTTGCCACTATTGTAACGGTTCAGCATAAATAAGGCAAGAGATTACTTTGGAAAGTGCAGGATGTATCGTTGTTAGTCAGAGTTGTAATATTATTGCTTTCTTAGCATAATAAGCTTAGAACATAGAGATATAAGGAAATGAAACAAGCGTATACATATATGAAATTTAGTGAAGCATTTTTACTACAAAGGTAAAATCTATCAATCGAACAAATCGAGAAAATTGCTACCTCAGATATTCCCCTTGGTTTCCCCGATACCTGAGCTTTTGTTGTTGCTGAGTTAGTAATTGTCAAATTCGCGTGCACATGGCCAACTATTTTTCTCCATCTATCTCACTCTATCTTTCTGTTCGGCACAGTAAGTGAATGTCAAATTCGCTTACTACTACTAACAATTTGCCTAGGCAAATTGCTTCACTTCTCACTGCCATTTTCATTTCCTTATATCTCTCTCTTCCGAGATAATAAGCCTCGAAAAAAGAGAGGATGACAATTGCTTCACTTCTAATTTCTGAGGCGTAGTAAGGAAAAGAGGTATATAGTATGCAGCTGTTACAAATGGGAAAGGAGGCAAGATCGAACGTTGCATTTCACTAAATACATAGCCAAAGTATTGCGATTCTCCTGCTTCTCTGTTTCAGCGGGCACTGCAGATGTTAAGAAAGGAAACTGATTAATTATTTCTCAGTGCTTCTTATATGGATCATTAAAGCTATTTAATATTCGAATTTTCGCAAGAGTCCTGATGCCTGAGTATAAGTTGTATCGGTCATAAAGTTAGACAAACAATGACTAGCAAACTCCGCACTAGGAGGAGGTCAAGAATTGTAGAACTTCGTTTTACAAGAGCCTATTATTTTTCTTAATCTTCAATAGTTCGCTGTTTTCAAGCCATAGTTCATTTGCTATAGAGAAAGTCAAAATATTAGAAAAATAAAGACAGTTTTAAGAGTAAAGAATTTATTAAGAATCTTACCAGACACACCCAATTCTCATATTTTCATCTGTTTTGCTTTAATTAGCTTAGTATTACGAAAATTAATTAAAATTTTTGAAATAATCTTTCTTATCAAAAACTGGGGTCTCAAACATTCATAGAGTTTTTAATGACGGAAAGGTGCACTTAGAGAAAGTCTTCCCATTTTTGGAACTCTCGTGTACACTTTGCCAGTTTCTTTCGTATAGCTCCTGGTCATCTTATTTCAGTTCGAATCGAAAATGACTGAAAACTCTTCAATGTATCATTCATCAAAAAGAATAAAGCTATTTTGACTATTATTTACAATACTTTTCTTGCCATAATAAATTTTGATATTTTTGATTCAAGCAACTACAAGAACGATTTATTCTTGAAGTTCCTTATGACAGTCGCCACTATCACATAATATACACTTAGATATGGTGCGATTTTTCTCACATCTTTCCTTACGAAAACTTAAGAATTTCTCTGTTTGAAAGTAGTATGTACTTGACATTTTTATTTCTTTATCAAGGCAGTCACGGGATGCTCCCAACCGTTTACCAATCAAAACAGCGAGACATAATTTGCCCTAACTGCTACAATTTACATAATATCAGGGTCTTATAATTAAATGGTTGACTTTGACTTCCAGAAAGCCCAAATTCAAGGACTCTACTAGATTTTCTCCTTCAATGGTGACAGTTATAGTTAGTGACGGTTTTAGAACATTTTGACTTTCCCGTTATTAGTCTGGACCTGTACATTATTACCAATATGAATGAAAATTGTTTAAGCCACTCCATACCTAAATATTTCATCATTGGTTATATAACCTATACTATTTAATTTATTACGTTGATGCCACCTGAATCAACGTACCCGATCTATTCCGCTTTGCCATTGCCTTCTAAATACATCGTGTAAATAAACATCGTAAAAACAACAAACATAAATGAAATGTTAATTGCCGTTTCCAGTAGAATATGAAATCATGGTGGAGAACAGTCATAATAGAAGCCACAATTATAGCAAAATATTCCCATCATATTCCAAACACAACGATTTATGCTAATGAACTGAAAAACCATGATGCATAAAAATATAATTCAAAATATACTTCGTTACTTTTTTGATCGTTTGAGCAAGAAAAATAACTTTAAGCAGCCACAATATATCATGGAAGGTACGGAATGAAGCAAATTTATACAATTGTTTTCAAGTAAAAATACATTTATATGTTTGTAACTTATTGACTTAAAGGCTAAACGTTTGCTTAGAATTTACTTGATTTTGGTCATAGATGTAGTACTAAGGCTTTTGAGTAGAAATCTAATTTATTATTCTTCGCTAATATCCAAAACTAATCAAGAGTTCGTTTGTAATACTTTTCAATGTACGTAGATGGTTAGGCAAATAAATTGAAGATAAATGCATGCTATTTGAATTAGATAGGTTCATGACTCTCATATTTGACTTTTCTAGAGTGAGATCAGTTTTTTGTTTGCTAAAAATACTATTACATGATTATCGAAGTTCAGTATGCGAAACAAAACAACAGACAATTAGTCTATTTTTCGCACAGAAAGCAATACATCGCAGGAAGTATAAAATTTTCCACTCAATAGCTCACAAAAGCAACCGGTTTAATCGATCGCCTTAAACAGTTTCAGTTAAACTACTTACAATACTCAAATGCTTATATTTTAAAACTTAACAATAACTTCAAAAAACCATCAAATTAAAAATAAATCGTTTCAAGCAAACTTTCTGATTTGCCCGTTTATTTCTATCTTATACATACTTACCATAGCCAAACAAACCAGAATAAAAAAAAATTTCCATCAAAAACTCCCAGACGTAGCTTTCATCTCACTACTCTGCATAACAACCGCACCACATCGAACAAACACAGAAGAAAAAAAATAGTTAACTGTTTGTGAAAATGCTTAAAGCATTTACAAATTTTTTCGTTCATCTCCGTCAAAGAACCGAAAGCGCCTGGAAAAACTCTATGCAGAAAATGAGGCAATCTCATTTTCTTCTCAGCTTTACCACCTGCCACGACGATGCGGCGCGGCTCTGCTAATTCACACGACTTGAGCCGTCACGCCAACTACGCCAACTATGGCGACGTAGTCGTCATCAACACCCTTGCCAATGGGCTGTGGCCGATCTCGCTCTTGAAATTTACACCCGAAATACGTGAGTTTCTGCAAATAGCCGACAAAAAGTAGTTAAGCAGAAAAACGATAAGAAAAAACTGGTGAGGACGTGGTGCAACTAGGATGCCAATCAACAACTGATTCAGCACAGAAGTTCTCGCTGGAAATTTTTCACGTACCAGTTGATGTATACAATACCTGAGCCTCGACTAGGTCCTTATTTATTGGCAGCCACCGTTACAGCCGCCCCCGCAAAAGATGTCGGCAGCAGAAGCACGGTCAGGCAATCGTTCGGATTTTAATGGATTAAGGGTTTTTCTTCGGAACGGAAGTATGCAAAGATATGCGTTTTTGTAGCTTCGTCGATGTACAGGAGCAGTTAAGGTATGCAATTTATTGCGACCCGCGTAAGAGTGAGCACTCAAGGTAAATCTAAAGCAGGTGCAATTCTCCACTTCATTCCGCCCAGCACTGAACAGCGGCACAGTAATCCTTCTTTATGCAGTTTGAGCCCAGTGTGGTTGCCAGGACCTGTGAAAAGTAGAATTTTCCACCGCTGGGAAATATGCGGCCATCAAACGAAAATAAACAAGCCAAAGAGGCAGGCAACCGACACAAAGCACAGTGAATGAACGTGATGTTTGCAACTGCACCTGGTCTTACAGAATCAATGTCGACTGGGCAACGCCGACGGACATGGTACTTGCACAAAGGCAACAATCATCTAAAGAAGCTAACCGCTGAGTGTTAGATGGTAAACCAGACGCCAGCAGCGTCAGGCTTTGTCCGATATGAGTTTGAGTCCCAGTTGGGATCGTTTCTTTTGCTACGACCCTTGTTGTGCTGTAAATAAATCCGTAAGCAGTTCGGTAACGTTTAAAACTTACCCTCTTGTATGTATACGAACTATAGTTACTAGCGCTATTTCGCTTTGAAAGTGTACGAATATTGGTAGTATCTATCACCTCCTGGCTACTCGACAGCATTTCATCCAGCAGTCGAGAGCAGTTGGGGAGCCTTTACTTCCCATCAACTACCCCCCATCCAACCCAATCCGGCATTACATTGAATGGAAGCGGAAATGATGTTCCAAAGCAAATTAATTAAAGTAGTTTTGAACGAGTTGTAAAGGTTTTTGGAGCTCAGAATTTCACCATTGTGTTGTACCGTACTAGCTTGGAATAGCTCGGGGTGGTGATTTTATTCAAAGTTTTTCCGTAGCATGTTGTGAAGTTGAACCGGAAGAAGGATGGACGATCGTTGATTATTCCTCTGGTTTTTCGCATTGAAACTTGATAGTTTCGATGCAGTTTGATGCAGTTTTGTAGCTTTCGGTAGAATATTAGTGTTTTTGCATGAATCGATTGAAAAACAAGTACGAAGCTTAATATGAACGAAACGAAAAAGAGTTTAGATGAAGTACTTAAATGATAGTAAACATTTTCATTGAGTTGTGTTTGAAAGTTTTTTTGATTCGTAGACTAATGTGTTTAGTAGTTGTGTTGTTGGTGGTAGAGTTTTTCATATTAGCTCATGATATATCTAATCACTTCACATAAAAGCTTGTGATTTATTTGTTGCTTGAAATTATATTCAGGTAATAAATCAATTTATTTTAAATTAAACAAATATATAATGATGAGTTTCAATGCTTCAGAAAAATCAGGAATGCAAATGCGTAAGAAAAAGAAGATATTTACTTACATCTAGATGTAAATATTGGCTTAAAAGTATTAAACAGATCGAGTAAAAATGCTTTTTTGATAATTTAGCTCTTTGAGTTTGCATAGCTAAACTCATTTTGAATCCAATTTCGCTTTCAAAAAATTTGAGAAAAATTCGACAAATAAAATTACATTTCTATTTCAATTTTTTCAGAAATATTTGCAATATACAGTAGCTATGTTTTCTCAAATTAATTAATCTGATTTCTGCATCGCCTTTTTTGTAGTATTAAAAGTTTCGAAAATAGTTTCTGCGAGCCTTTAATATGAAACTATCTAGCTAGAAGGTATAAAGTGTACTAAGAGTTTTCCCAGAATTGGTGGTAGTTTCAGATTTAGTTCTTATGGGATTGACCAGGATCCCTCGATATTTTTTAGAATGGCTGTACATTTACCGGCATTCTTGTATTGTCTCTTGTGGTGGAAGGTTGTAGCCGGAGAACTGCAAAGTGATTTATTTTTCTCCAAAGGACGGTCTTTCTCTGGAATTGACCATACGTGAATCATTGCGTCGTAAGTGTATGTCATATCAGCGCGCTGTTGAGACGCAATTTGTGTTGTCTATAAGTGTTAAAAGTTTATTTATGATCAAACCCACCAAACGGGTGCTATCGAGTCCGATGGCCAATAACTAATTGGATTAGCCAACCCAGTTCCTCATTGCAGTGAACCAGCTTAACCAAAACAAAAGTACATATACTGCCCATCAACTGATATAGTTCACCTTTTATATATCAGAATTTTCAGGAATTATGAATCAGTAATATTTAGGTGAAATATTCCAGATAGTTCCTCAGCTGGGAAAATCCTCAGCAGGAAAAATCAATCAAATTCCTCAGCAGGAAAAATCATCTGTCAAGTGAAAACATTGGAAAAATTACAAAAATTTGGGGAAGAAGACTCGAGACGGGAGACTCTGGTTGAAAAAATGGACGAAGTGCTAAAGTTATGTATTTTTTTGTCATCCGGTAAAATGAGAAAAAAACATTTAGATGTAGAACTAAAACTGTAACTACTGATTGAAAAACCCCAAAATTTTCGAGAACCATTTTCATTTCTTTGCTGACCGCACGCCAAATTGAAGATAAATTTGGGGTTTTTGTGAGCGTGTGTACCGTAAGGAGGATCCCAAAGCAAAACGCAACGTTGACAGACTTCGTTTGATACAGAATTCAGTTTTAGCGTAGAAAAAACACGCAGCACGGTTGAAATTCGCTCAGAATGACCACCAGTGACAAGGCGAATAGCAGAAGGTAAAATTAATAAACGAAAAAAAAAGAGTATCCATTAGATGGTATACGTATTATTTCCATGACCTTCGGAAGCAGATAAAATTGTTAAACCATCAATATAGCGGAAAAGTACCCGTTGAGATTTGAGCAGACATGTGGTATCACGGAATGATAGGCCTAAGAATTCTACAACAAAAATCAGATAGAAAAAGTACATAAGGATGGTTCAAGAAGTAACGGTTGATATAGATGAAGTCATGAGAAACATAGAGTGGATAGCTGTACGGGATCAGGCTGCTATTTACAATACCAGAAGAGCAAACATATGGTTTAAAAAAAACATTGTCGTTTTAGATTGGCCGTTGCATTCTCTAGAGTTTAATATCATTGAAAATTGCTGGGGATGGCTCATTAAACGAACTCATAAAAACACGTTTTTCCTACTAAACAAGACGTAGGATCTTAAAAGTATTTACAAAATTCATTTAGAATAATAAAACAATAGTAGATTATCACTTTCAGCATTTCTTTTATTTTATACATTTTCCCATGACAATTTATTTCTTTTACAATTATAACTCCTTTCAAATAATTTTTAGGAATTTCACATATTTTCATATCGTTGAATTACTTTACAAGTAGTAATTAAATAAATTTGCTTCATATCAGCTTTTTATGTATATTTTATTCACCATTCATGCATCTAATATTTATTATAAATAGTTTGTCTCGCTTGATGGACAAATTTGCGAAAAAGCTCTTCACTTTATTTTAATCAAAACATATTTTTTTTAATTACTTAACTATATCAATTGATTAACAAAAATTTTTTTGTTTAATCAATTAACAACAATTTTTGACTTTTTCTTACATAATTTGTTTTTTTTTATTAGATCTATTCCAAGATACAAATAAGCACTCTCGATGGATTCGAAACTCATTCAATTAGCTTTTTTTAGTGAAATTGACGAAAAACCATTAATTTTTTCTCTTTCATTTAGTTTCAAGTACTCGCCCAATCCAATTTTGTATGCTTTTTATGTCTATTTTTATTACTTATATTAATTATGATGCAGTTTGGTTTCTACCTTCATAATTTCAAGACTTTATTTTTAAACCAACATTTTTACCGAAACAAACAAATCATCTGGTAGTATTAGAGATTCAATTTAGTTTTTTCCCTCAGAATCAATTTTCTTGTTTTATGTTCGTTCTTAAGCCTAAAATAAATCAATCTTACTCGCATCAATGTTATTCTGTTTTATATTTCAAGCAAGTAGATTTAAAATTTTAAAATTCATTTAACTCTGCAGTCTTTATACAAGTGGCCTCAACTTATGATGAAATAATATTCCCTTCTTGTATATAAATATTTATTTGAATTCAATCTTTTATAAATTTTCACTTAACTAGGTCACAGTTATTTTAGTTTATTCACTATATTTTCAGTTTATTTTAGAATTTTACATTACAAAAGTTGTTTTTTATACAATTTTCACATGAATTGTAACAATTTATTTTATAGTTTTAATTTTAATTTTTTACTCTTATGTCTTTGACTAAAACTCAAAATTTTTCATGCTAGATTGCTGACTTTGTCTAAAAAATCATAAGCAAATAGTGTTGAACATGAAATTATTTTAAAATTTGTAAGACATCTAGTGTAAGATTGACTTTGAAAATTTTCTTTAGCTGTTTTCCTTCGCTATTTTTTTTGCCAAGCACGTTCAAATGTTTTAGAGGTTCCATTTAATAGTGAGCAATAAAGAAATAAACTAGTTCTTTATTTACTTATTTATTAATAAATTTTTTATTTCGTTTTCATTCACTTGCATTTTATTTTATTTCAATTAATTTTTATTCTTCATAATATCTAAGCGGTCTATGGCCTATTTTTCTAGCATTTCCTAGCAAAATTTTATGATTCTGACAAAAACAGCTGCTACACTAGGATCTTTGTGTGAAATAGAATTGCACATATCAGGATGCAGAATGTTGAAGTTTTCATGTGACTCGAAGATGATTTTTCGTGATCGGTTAAATGATCCGCTTCGCGTTGATGTGGTGAACTTGGAGCATCACTGCGATAGTTATTGTGATCTGGATCTGAAAGATTTAAATATTATGTCGTGTGTTTAGAATAGGAAATAATAGCAAGAAGAATAAAATAAATAAAAAAAAACTCTTTTTTTTCTACATGATCTTACAAGGGTGAAAACTTGAAGACTTGAACACCTGAACACCTTGAAGACATTTTTTTACAGACGTTAAGATGATAGTTTGAATGGTGAAGCTAAGTACGATATTTTGTTGCATTTACAAAAGCAGTAATAACGGTCAAAATTATTTGCAAAGTTAATCAAAAACAGAGCTTTTATGTAGCGACAGCAAAATTATAACTTGAAAGATAAATGAAAGGGCTAGAAAAAGTTTTGGGAGAACCAGAAAAAACTGCTAAACCTAAACACTGCTAAACCTGTTAGTCCGTATAATCTCAAAGTTGAAGTACATATATAAAACGTGATCACCCAAGGAGCTACTGTGAAGACCCAGATCGTACTGGCGGTCGAGAATTATGGTTTGGATAGCCCAAAATACATCGTAGATTCGAGCACTTGTTTGAAGTTGCATTAACGCCAAGAAAATGCAGCAATAGAGAAAAAGACGGTTATCCAAGGCAGCATCACATAGTAACTGACAACCTCTTCATGCTGCTTGTTTGCAAAAACACGGTTCAGATTGTCCTAATCATTCAGCCATACAGAAGGGGAAGCTTGTTTACATGATTTTCGAATGCCAAAGGGTACGGAGGGATCTCAATTATCCAATTAAGGCCCAGTTTCACTGATAGACACTCTCCGTAACATCAACGGCGTTATAATGATAGAGCTTTGGAGTGGAGCATGCCCATTGAAAACGCTCACAGACTGCGTATAGTAGAGACACGGCTGAGGCTGGACCTGTTGGTGCTAGTCACGAGATCAACGCCAACCTACCGAAAGCACGGGGTTTTCAAACCAATTTCCTGATGTCACCATGACTTCACATAGACTGGTGGCCTTTGACATTGATTGAAGGGTGATAGAAGACTACAAAAAAAAATAACCACTACTATTGCACCTTTCACATTGCTGACAGTTGACACAGGTTGCACCGCTGCTTCTGGAAAACGCTTGGCTGAAAGGCGTGAGATGAAACGTGGTCTTGGAAGAAACACGTTTATCCATTAACGCCTAGAGACCCTTAAAAGAGGATGCTACTAATACCAGCACACCGATGTAGATTCGCATTGCAAGCGATGGCTTCATGTCCCAAGGGAAACCTTGCCGTCGAAGGAAACAAGCTTACTGGTCGAACGATGAAATCACTTGATTGCAACACTCCGCTTAAGCGCAGTGTACAGTGGCTCAGAAATAGACTGCAGGCTTCTTTTGTGTCTTTACGCTGGTACTGAGTTAACCGTGAGGCTAAAGTTTGACATGTTTCTATTATCTGTTCATTCTTCCGAGTGAATATTTTGGCAATGGAGGAAAGCACAGACACGGCTCATTCGTGACGGACAAAATGTCAAAAACTTCAATTTTCGATTGATTTTCTTATTGAAATGACATTTGCACAATTCAAATTTAAAATTCAAACACCAAATGTCACTTTTTAGCACGAAAGAACGAACTGCACAAACTAAATTGGCGTGAAATGATTGGAGACATGTGTCAATGCCGTTTGCATTCTCAAAGCGAAAGCAGCTTCCATGCAATTTTTCATGCTAAAAACTGAGTACAACTCTTGCTTTACCGAATTTTCGGCGAAACAAATTTTACGTGAAATTTTATATGAAAATTTCACGTGAAATCGAACACAGTACTAGACTTTACATTGCCAGAATATAACATAGCCAAAAAAATATTTTTTCAACAACTCAGTTTTATTGGAAATATTTAAATAAATCTTTTAATCAAGATCACTATTATCTGTAACATTACTTTCAACAAACCACCCTGAAATAGTTCATGCTAAACAAATTTAAATTACATCTGCTACAGAACATATAGACAAGAAGGGAACCATGATTACAATTCAATAACCTTTACAAGTAAATTATATCGATGATAAAAGTCGGAGATGTTGAAATTTGTCACAACTAGCGTAACTAAAAAGTTATGATTTCCAACTGCAAGTGGTCACATCAGTCATCAATCAGTATGCACTGTGAGCTGGTGTCTAATGAGAATCAGTGCATACTTTCAAAACCACTTTGTCAAATAAAAATTTTCAAAATAAATAAATTTTTTTTCAATTTTAATCATCCCGCAAAAACAATTCCAATTATATTCTTCTTCTTTGAACCATTATCATTATCCAACGTCTACACCATAATACTCTCGTACGCAACTAGCACTAGAAAAATATCAAAACAAAAATATCCATCCATTTCATTTGATGCAATACAAGCACCCGAAAAGCCTAATATTAACTGAGGGCCATAAAAGAACCAACGAGCTGAACTTGAACAGTTTCTTCACTTAAAACAATCCGGCACACACTGAATGTGCTACCAAAATCATTGTTATCCGTTGACATCCATTCGCACATACTTTTCACCCATTCAACACATATCCTTTAACCTACTGGATGTCTGTCATCCCCACATTGGGCGCAAAAAAAGGAAACATTCGTCCTTTTTCTTATGTGTTTGGAACGAAAAAAGAACCATCACAAATCAACTGCGGCATGCAGGAGAATAGTAAAAAGAGCCAGGAGCGTTCAAAACTCACAAGTCTCACATACCACTTGCATGTATAGTGCCCAGAAGCGTTACTTTCTTAACGAGTCATTTATCTGTATAAGGATTAAAAAAACTAAGCCTGTCTCACTTTGTCGTCACTATTTCGTTGTCGCATCATAGTGCTGCTTCTCTTGAGAAATTCTTTTATTGCGAGCCATTTACTGTGCGAAAAATCAAGACATATGAGTATTGAGCTAAATATCTAAAGGAAAGCTAGGGCAGCAGAAAAGTGAACATTGCCTTTCAGCGGGACCCGAAAAAAATAAAGTCAAATCACACCCCGAAAACATACATACGATTGGATCTGGCTGAGAAATGTATATGTGCTGCTGGCTATGGGACTAGAAACAAGAAAAGGTCAGAGCTTTGAAACTGCTGCGTCACTGTTTCGGTGAGATGGTGAACGTTGCCGATGGCGATGCGCTTAAAAGTGATAGTTTCAAGGCATGATCAGTTTTTTTGCATCTCTCGAAAACAGCGGCCTAAAAAGCACGTGATCATTTTAAGAATCTTACTTCAATGTAAGGTCAGAAACTCGATAGCCTTCATAGCGGAAAATTTCGATGGGGATTTGAAGCGACTTTTATTTGTTTTTCCACCTATTGTCTACGCTCAATGTCAAAGAGCAATTGAACAAGATATGAAAAGCTCCCGTAGGAATATTCTTTTGCTTGCTGTGTGGCAGTCAGTGTGAATATATTACCGTGGCAACGGGTTGAATTGTTTTGCCCTCAAGGATATATTCACAACTGAGGGTACGAATGCGGACAAAAGAAGTCCATTCTTTTGCCAGGCCACCTACTTTCGAATCGAATAAAAGACTCGTTTTCATTGCAATGAATGGTTTGCTTGGCTGAGAGTCAAGGATAAACATATTGTCCTCGAAAAGTACATTTCGATTTTCGAAGCAAGTTTTTGCTTGTTTTTCATGAGCATGTGAAAAAGTCGCGATTTTTTTTTTACTTAAATTTATTGAATGCTAATGGAAGGGATAGGCAATGAAACCGTTTGAGATGTTCGAGTGAATGAATAAATACGGTTGTTTGCCAGTCAATATGCAACAAGTGGGTTACGTTCGTGCTTTAATAGTGCTTAAAAAAGAATATGAATGTAAAGGATTGAACTAATGGAAATGTACGTACTTCGGTCTTTGCTGCGATCTTTGTTCGAATCCGGTGAATTCCAGAGACTTGATGTTGCTCCAACAACGACTTCATTTTTCGAGACTGGTAGAATTTCCACTGATGGTTTTTGATGGGTTCTGGCATCTGAAAATTGATAGAATAGATGATTATGATTTATATTTGAAATTGTAAAATATAGGATAATAGGCATAATTAGATTATAGTATACTTTATTTAACGGATAATTTATTTCAAGTATATTTTATTTAGTGGAAACTTTTCTTTGCGTGCTTTAACTCAGCCGAGCAGTTCAATCGGGTGAGCAAAGCACCTTCTTCCTACAGCACAATCACGGTATAACACTTAAGCACCACATAAAAAAGAAAAAAGTGAGGAATTGCCAAACGGATAATGATTCAAGGATAAATATTTATGTCAACTGAAAAATATATTTTCTATTCTAACTATTTTAAACTAATTAAAATTATCGAAAGCATTTAAGCACACAAAACTTACTATCCAATAAATAATTGGATGTTCATAGCTTGATTCGTTAGATCAAACTGATTATCTCAACTTGTCGTGATACTATTCATATGCGCCTGTTCAATGTCTCGTTTATAGGTTATGTTTGCAATGCCGCAGTTGAATTTGGTGAATCACAATGCAGCGACAATGTCGCTGTCAATGCAACCAAGGCACCAACCAAATTCTTTTTTTTTTCTTTTGTATTGCTAAATCCTGTTGTACGAAGATTAGGTTGGCTTATCACAATACACATCAGCCATCGCTTGTCTATTCCACCAGACCATTCAACCTAATTCAAGCAGAGTTAAGCCCGTTTCACACGAGACACTCGGTGTTCGGCCACTGAATCCTCAGCCACTGTTTTTGTATAGAATAGTGACACTGTGGCTCTGTGTGTATGCTCTCATTTATTTCTATGCCCCGGCAGTGGCTAGAGACACAGTGGCCGGACACCGAGTGTCTCGTGTGAAACAGCTCTTAATTCAACCTAGTGGTGATGCCAACCTATGGTAGGTATCACCGCTAGCGGTGCGGCAAAATTAGAAATTTGGCAAATTCTGCCGCTGCCGCAAATTCGGCCGCAGCCATTGTGCGCGTTACCATACAAAACAGTGCTTTCTAATTTTTGACAGCACTTTGCCGCAGCCCACTGGTTTGCCGCAGTGGAAAACGCTGTATTGTGATGAGCCTATTATACTGGGGGCAGGTTTCAATCGAATTTGGTTTTGACAAACTCCAATAAGCTTTGAGCTTTTAAATTTCCATTGCTTAACTCATCCGCGTAAACAAGGTTCAGAGAACTCAACAAGGTTCGCGAAATGATATCTCATGAAAGTCGGTCCCTAGTATTCAGTCAGGACAATAATCGAATACTCTAAATTCTGCTGGTTTTATTAATCAACGAAAGTATGAGCGCTTAGAGCTCAACGGTTACCCTTGCCAGACCTCTGAATGAGGTAGCTTCAAAAAACACACCTCTTATAAAAGAACTATTGGCTTGTCGGAATGCCGGCAAATTCTCAGCGAGCCTGCATGTTAAAGATCCTTCTGGCAGATACCGCTGAATACGGAATCTAAGGAAAAGATTGTGCTTTTACTATGCCATTGCGCAGTGATGCTGTTTGGTATGGGTAGGTCCTGTGCAGATCCATTGAAAGGTAAATGATCGTTCCCTTTGGCAAACATAAGTGTTAGTTTATTTCGATTTCTTCTGAAAAATTTTCATGTAGGATGATGTTTTTCCCACCGGTATCGATCGTGTCATGTTTCAAAAGGAAGATGATGGCGAAGAGTACCCAAACCTTTTTTCGTCTGCAAGACTTAAATGCTTGGCTGCAGTGGAGAGAGCTAAATAGGTTCAGAAAAAATACCAAAGAGCTGCTTTCCACCATCATTATTGACCATGCAAGCCTTATACGAGACTGCAGTATATCTTAGGTAGATTGATTTGCTGGAGCTTGAAATTACAGTTTTTTCAAAAGGAAACTCAAAACATCGTCTCAGACGGGCCATCAAGAGGTTCCTGGGTCGATCGAAGCAAACAGGTCTGAAATTAGTAACTTGCCACACCAAGTGGGTAGAGCACTGGATCCTTGCGTGTGGGGTCCCTGATTTGAATCCAGATTCGGACGAGGGTCCACGCACCAAGCTTTTGAGTTCACTTAGCTCTGATTAGGTACCTGATTTAAATCAGGGGTAAAGTGAGTCGTGGAACTAATCACTTCACACTCGTATCCACAATGATTAAAAAAATTGTAATGATGCTCTCTACCAGCTTCAACCCCTAGACCCGTACAAGGGTTGTCGTGGGATTGCTTTACTTTTACACCACTTTATGAAACTTTTTATGAGAAAACTTTTGAGAAATTTCAAGACATTTGAAAACGTAGCAGCATTTGATGAAGCAATATTGTTCGGAAGCAAATGAACTGGTTTCAATTTATTTTCACCTCTTTCGAGACTTACTTTTTTAAGCGCATCATTCAACACAACACTACACATTTATATTCACTATAAGCTTAAGCTTCAGAGCAACCCTATTGATACTATTCTTCCTACATTGGTGATGATTAGAGAACCTGCGATGGGCTGTTGTCAGGTCATTTGCTCCATTCCCCAATGTTGCGCGTGAGGTGACTACGACAAACTCAGGAAAATACACGCTCCAGAACATTGATAGGTAGAGTTCCCCACGCATACAAACAGAATGAAGTAGACTCAGGAAAGGATCAAAAATAAATTATGTGCCAAAGTCTGATTTTTGAAATCACAATTCTGTCACTCTAGATCAGGTGGTGTTTATGAAGAATTTCGTGTATAGCAGTGTCACAATATAAAAGTTGATAATTTCAGGAATATTCACCCTTAATGGGTTGTTTTATTTGAAAATTTTTGTATTCTTCTTTTTTGCCCGGCTTTTTTAAATTTTTCCAAGATTAAGCCGTCCCCACAAATGTGGCTTATGTCTGGATTTTTGGGGCGCGAAATATAATTATTCCGCACAGAAAATACAGACTCTATTGTAACATTTTGAATTTGTAACTGGATTTGGCCTAGAATAGAATACTTAAATATTCGAATGTTGTTGCGTCTACAAGGATAAGCTATTTTCCGCAATATTTAGAAGAAATATATTCCTGTAACAAGTGATCAAATACAATAATACTAATCATACCCCGTTTCGTAAAACTTTTGGCATTTGCAGCAAATTCATTATTGTGTAGAAAAATTCTCTTTTTGGTACTAAATGTTTTTCAATCTGCTTTACAACATGTTTTTTTTTTATTTTTTCACAAAATAATCGCTTAAAGGACTGATTTTCGAAGAAAAGTTGAGGAATTCATAATAGAGAAGTGAAATTTATTTTTTATCCGATAATAACATTAAACGTTACAAGGATAGCAATTTCCAAAAATTGAATCATTCATATGATAGTACTTATTTTAATTGTTGATGTTTGTCATAACAAATGTTTGGATCTGTTGGTACAAAAATAACAAAAATGCAAACATTTTGCTAACACCACTGCTGGATGTACATATACTAAATTTTCAGCCCATCAAGGGTGAATTAACTTCCAATATACTTGATAGTAGCACAAGATTTTTTAGAGTTGCCACCCCCGACAATTTCAGTTTTCGAAATAAAAAATCTGGCGCTGCATAAAATTTCCCTAGCGAACAGTTCGACCCTAATTTCACAGCTAAATACTTCCAAATTTAACTTTTATTAAGATCTACGTCTGTGTGAATTTTGTAATAATTTTATGACCGCTTTGAAAGCTATGGAGCAAAAAGCGTAACATTTTTTTTTTCGCGCGGGATGCCAATCAACTCGAGCTATCACCAAAGATCTCAAGAAATTTGGTTGCTACTTTTAAAAAACCCTAAAAAAATGAAAGCTAAGATCTTTTGAAAATTGCAGCTCAATCGGATAAGGCAATCCAAAGAAAAATCCACTGAAGAAATATTAGTTTTCGGACAAAGTGAAAGTTTTTCGAAAATTAATAAATATGTTATTGAAAAAATGATGAGAAAATCAAGAGAAAAATTTAATTCACATATATATATAGATAATATTTAGTATAGAAAAGATTCAAGAAAGAGAGAAAAATAGACTTGTTTACTATCAAAATTAAATAATGAAGTAAAAATCTTTCTTTTTTAACGATAGGAAGAAAAAACAATCAACATATTTATTGTTTTGTTTTTTGTATCCAACATGGCACTAGATTGCTGTTTGTCGCTTTCATGTTTCTTTTTAGCTTTGGTGATCTAGTCAGGGGCCTCCAGCAAAATTATTAAATATCTGACCCCTTCATATGGTCTTATTTCGGTGCTGCGGTGGCTGGTCTTTACCACGATTTGCCATTTCGCACACAGTAGTAACGGTACCTATTTGGCCATTTATATAACTAGGGTTTAAAGTTAATAATACAATTCCGAAGCAGCGACAAAAGCATCGAAGCGATAGTGGCGACTCCCTTCACTTCGGCTCGGTCGTACCACAAGACGTATGTGGCAACACTAATGATTGCATACTTCAGGTGATGCATATCAGACGTTATCATAATTACCACTTAATAATTACCAGTAATTGCGGTGATTACAGCTGATTGTGTTGTGTGACATATCACATTCTCGGTACTGGGTTTTCCGGCAATGATATATTTTCATTATTTTTTGTGAGCATCTAAAGCTGTATATTTACCGTTTATTTAACAATATCATTTTGAAATCAATTATTTCATGTATAATAACAACATCTCTGAGCAAAGAGTGGTTCCAAAATGTTTTCTGTTGTTATTTTTTGTTGAACATGACGGTTGAATTTTCAGCCACATTTACTTGCAATTTATGACAACTATATTGGCTCATCAGATAATCTTACAGAATTTTAAAGCCCATAATTTAACCAAAACATCCATTCGATATCTAATCCGGTCAAAGATGAACGAAAAGAGTAAGGATAATATTATTAAATGGTATCAGTTTGTTTCAAACGCTCTCGGAAACTTTACTCGACTTTTTTTTTCTGAAAATTCACCTTATAGATCCCACGCTGGGCGCTATTTTTGATTCAGTATGTTTTCTATTAATATTTAAAAAATATACATTTTCCAAATAACTCTCCCCAACAACTTTCGAAAAAACAATAAATAAAATCGTGTGTTTCCTCACAACTTCTTTCACGAAATCACATCATAAAATATGATTCATTAAAAATTTCAGATTCGCCTCGCTTCATCCTGCCTCCCAACAAAATCAAAACAACGATAAATAGCTTCGAATGCAAATTCCACTTGAACAGGCTCAGTTCTGGCCACCTCCGCTCGCTAGGAATGTTTACAAATATATTTCTGCGTAGCCACGACGATTTCAAAACAAGAAATTTTGCGTAGATATTTTGATATCAAATTTCACAGCACATTGAAAATCAAGCATTGAAAACTTTTTTTCCTGACGGGAATGATGACAGCGAACAGGATTTCATTTTCTCGCTAATGAGGAAACAATTTTCCGAATGAGGAATAACAGTCTGTGAACTTTGCGTGTGCACAATATAAAGGACAGAGAATAGGTCCGTATGTTCGTGCTGACAGTTAAGTTGTCCAACAGTAATAAAAGTTCGACCATAAAACTCGATTCGTTGTCGATGGGAAAGTTCGGGTGCTGCTCAACAACAGATCCTGACGGTTGTGTTTTCCTTTGAATTAGCCCAACGGAATGTTTTAAATGTCGTTTGTTGTATTCATGATAATTGTGTGTGTTTGAGAGGGAATTCGAGGGAGTGGAGTATGCACGTTTTTAAAAGAAATACAGTTCGCCATGCTTTTTGCTGTGAGTGCTATGCGTGCTCTCAGTTCAGTCTTCGAGGCTTCGCCTAACTACTCAAATGGAGTCCCAAATTTTCATTTGTTCTGAGTAAATTTTCTTGTAGTGTCATCACTCTTCATCTAGTCTATAATTTATGTCAACTAACTGTCCTCTCGGCAACAAATGAAACGTTTTTATTGCATAGAGGACACGTGACTAAATAAAATGTCCTTTTTGTGCTTGCTTGTAGTTTGAGAAAGTTTAAATGCTTTTCTCCTATTTTCTGCTCGGGAATGTGGCAATATTTGCTGGAAGTTTTGAAATGTTTGCGTTCCTGAGAAAAATCTTATTGTAGACGTCAGAAAGGGTGTCAAAATAAACTATGTGTGAGTCAATATGTACATTTTTTCTTCAAATTATTTCAGATTCGCTATAGCTGAATATAAAAAGAATATGAAAAATCAAAAGATTAGAGTCAATAATATGCTCGTTGACAGAATCTTCAGAAAGATTTAACCGTCTAAAATTCACTGAAAACGCACCAGATCTAAACAAAACAATTAAGATGGTGGTGACATAAGTTTTAGAACATAGATTTCACCAAAATATGTATATACTAGGCCATCATCACTAAATGCATCAACTCTTATGGCATAAAAACCTCTAGCATAAAGTATCTGAAAAAATTATGCAGGCAAATTGTATCCCAGCACAACATAATTAGTCATTTCACTCATTTGTTCCCAATTTTCATTCGGTTATCCACTATGCACTCAAGTGCTGGTGTATTAGTTTGCCGACGGTGCTGTGTTTGACAGAAATAGACAGGACTCTAGACACTGTCGACCTCATTTCGTCACAAACTCGAAGCGTGGCAGGTTTGCGGTAAAATATATTTTGTTGTTGTTGCACGTCAAAGAATTTATCTGCATGACGAGAAAAAAATGTGTCCGTTATTTTATTTTCATTAAACTGAATTCCGTTTGGTTGCAGCGAGCGAAAAAATGCAATTGGGGCAAGTTCAAAGCATCAAACAAATTAATTAGGTTTTCGGCGTAGTTTGAGTGCCGACTGGCATACTGTTTTGCTGGTGCAACAAATGAAATTTTCATATGAAAATTTGCGTGTTAGTTGAAGAATTAGGTTAGGTATTTGAGAGTAGAGAAGATATTCGAGAGAGAATGCATCAATAAATGCACTGTCCTGATTGCAGATGGTTTAAAATTGGAGTAAAGCTTAAGCGAAATTTCCAAAAGATTCTTTATAAAAGACTCAAGTGCTGCTCTTTCTTTTGAAATGCAGTTGAGTAAAAGATGCTTTTACCCATATAAAGATGTCAAAAAATTGAAAAGATATTTTTCGACAGAAAATATGCTTGCTTGACTGCAAACTGTTTAAAGACACTCAAAATAGGCCACAATACTTAAATGTTGCATTTAAAAATTGAGTAGTAATTAAAATCGACAGGGCCAATGAAACTATAATACAACTTTATTTATAATTAAATTTTATCACTATATCTATTTTTCATAAGATGATTGTGCAGGATGTTTTTGGAAACCAAAAGTTTTTCCTTTTTTTGAAACGCGGTTGAATGAAGAAGAAAGCACATAGAGAGTTTTTCAGCACACGCCACCCATTACAATCAACTGACCACAAGCTAATTACGGATCCAATGCCACATTTCATTTAAGATGGAATGCAATTATCAGTGTTTGTAGATTCAAACTAAAAACCGTATTTGAAAATCAATAATGTAATTCTGAGTTTTTATGAAAATGAAAGTGATCGCAACCACATATTTTGCGCAGTTGATTAAAAGTTAAGTAGAAATAAACGTTTGATCAGTGAAGTTGCGAAGAATTAGCCGTTGTTCGTTAATAAACGATAAACATTAATGTAACTAAATATTTAAAATAAGAAGAGTATAGTTTTATAAAAAACACTGATAAATAAATTTAATAAGTTTGAAAGTGAAAAAAAAACCGTTGAAGTAGCTGGTGGATGACCGACATAGAGCGTATCAACAGCAAACAATATTATCTTAAACTAAATTAAATTAATCGCAATTACCAATTGAAGAAGGAGACTCGTAGTTTGTTTGGGAATCTGATTTGGTACATATTACTGCTTTGGAGAAGTCAGTCTTAATTGGCTTTCTGTTCCCATAAACAGTATGGTGGTTATGCTTATTTAGAAAATATGTACTCCAATCCAATCCCTTTTTTCTGGATTTTTCATTCTTTCTTTTCTCCTAGTCATACCATTTTGCAAAGGATAACAGTTTCTCTTTGAGACAATCTAAGTGTGATACATCTTCAGCTCGTCTGTGAAGTGTGGAATGTTAAATAAAACATCTTATGTGTTTGAAATGAACAGATTGAACCCATGTGATTTTTGGTGGCTGCCTTGGTGTACTCGCAAGAGCACAAGAATTATTTTTGAAAATAAGATATGATATTTTACGAACTGATTTCGTTTTGTTTTTCGAACCGACTAAGCAGGATTACCAAGATGCCAGACTTCTTTAATTTGAAT
Organism: Nemotelus pantherinus; assembly: GCA_963978885.1. Classification (NCBI taxonomy): domain Eukaryota; kingdom Metazoa; phylum Arthropoda; class Insecta; order Diptera; family Stratiomyidae; genus Nemotelus; species Nemotelus pantherinus. Next base: position 43,532,061 of record OZ022266.1, on the reverse strand, counting down.
TATAGATTGTTATGGTCAAAGGCTTTGCTAAAATCAGTATAGATGCTATCATTTTGGTGCCCCTCTTCTATATTGCAGACAGTATCTGAGGTAATTATAATGTCAATGGATGATCTTTGATGTGTTGCGACGCAAAGTGATAATAGTGCTGGAAAAATAAATTTTCCACAGTGTAATAAATTTATTATATCGTTATGTTGTGCTTTATTATATCATTAATGTTGTGCTTTATTATATCGTTAATGTTGTACAGGGGCACGCTTTTCTTTCTCTCATTCTGCTCCAACAGCTTTGGTCAGCCACTTAGAAATTTTGCGTGATGAAATACTTTAAGTTATTTTGGGATTCAACTCCAATAAAAGTCCTGGACCCGATCTTCTTCCTCCAACTTTCTTGCGCAAGTGTGTAGAGCAGCTTTTAACTCCCTTGCATATTTGTTTCAACAGATCACTTTCATTTGGAATTTTTCCATCCGGTTGGAAACTTTCGTATGTCATACCCATCTTCAAAAAAGGTGATAGACGCTGCATCGGAAATTAAAGGGGAATTGCCATCTTATCATCGGTTTTGAAACTTTCTCCACTTTCTGACTCCCGTCTGAACGAGCAACAACATGGTTTTAGAAAAAGTCGCTCAACTACCACGAATTTGACAGTCCTAATCTCAGACGTTCTGTGTAAATTGGAGAAAGGGTACCAAATTGACTCCGTCTATACAGACTTCAGTAAAGCTTTTGATAGAATTGACCAGCCGACCTTAACTTTAAAGCTTCAAAAATATGGACTTGCCGGATTTTTACTTAGCTGGCTGACTTCCTACCTTCGCAATCGAATACAGTTTGTAAAATTTCAAGGACTTATATCGAAAAATACTTCTTTTTTATGTATTTATTTTTGACCTATCTGATATCTACTTTATGCAGACGATCTCAAAGTCTATCACATCATGAAATCTAAATCCGATGCACTCTTGTTTTCCAATGCAGCCTCGATTATCTTGATCAAACAAGCTTTCTCTCAACATAGCTAAGTGCCAGAGTATAAGCTTTTTCCCAAAATGCATGGTCTCACATAACACGTACTTCTTTGGCAATGATTTGTTAGCTCAAGTTTAAAACGTTGTTGATCTTGGTGTTATCTTGGATGAGAAACTCCGCGCCTCCTTGCATTATGATAAAATACTTTCCCGAGTAAACAAACAGCTAGGTTTCATCAAAATACGTGTTAAGGAATTTCGTAACCTGTGGGTCATAAGATCCTTATACATCTCACTTGTACGCCCTATTCTCGAATATGCCTCCATTTGCTAGAAACCGGCTTTTGAAACCCACAGTAACATACCCGAGTCCGTACAAAGGCAGTTCTTATTTTTCGCCTTGAGAGAACTACAATTTTAAAACATTTCTTCCTTATGAGTTTCGACTAGGTCATTTAAACTTATTGACACTTGCACTCAGAAGAAAGATGATTTCGGCCTGCTTTATCAGAGTTGCATTCCTGAATAGTAAAATGGTTTTAAATATCCCTGTAAGGAACATCAGTTTCACTCGGAGGAATATCCACATACCACTTTTTACGCAGCTAATGAGCCGATAAATAGATGCTGCATGATATTTAATACCATAAGTAATTTTTATTCTCCATCTATTTTCGAATTTTCCTTCAAATCCTCCCTTTTCCAAACCATCCGTAACCCCTTATGTTAAGATATATGTCAATAAAGGTTACTGATCACGGTTCCTATAAATCAGCATAGACAACGTATATTGTCTCTAAAGCTTATCAAAGCAGAGAATAATTGATACGGGAAACTCGATCGTTTTGCAGAATAAACATCTGAAAGCAGAATCAAAGTGGAATTGTTTTTGTGGGATGATTAACCTTGAAATTGGTTTTTTAACGATGTGGTTTGATTCTCATTAGACATCAGCTCATTGTGTATAAAATAAAAATTAATAATCTCCTACTGCAAGTGGTCACATCAGTCAGGTATATAAGCTGATGTCTGGGTTTGACAAAATGACGCATTATGTGAGCCATCGCAAGTTCCTGAAAATGGTCGTCAAAAAAGTCGTGAGATATTTGGTATTTCAAATCAAAGAAATTATTCGGATTGTAAATTATATTTTTGGCCATTATATTCTCGTAGCTCTTAAACTTCGTGGGGTTTGGTTAAATTATCTAGTGCTTATTCATTATATGTATCCTTGAGGACATCGCTTACATTGATGTTAGTTTTTTGATACAGTTTATTTCGCTGCTTTTGTATATAAGAACTACTAAGCCATGGCTCCGAGTGTTTTGTCTTTTACAACCAAGAACATTATACGTCACAGATTATCTAACTAAATTTTCTAACTAAATTTGAATACAGCTCGTCTTCTACATTAATAACACAAAAAAAAACCTACTATATTACTAAACAGAAGATGCTGTGAACATAATTGCTACTACTAACGAATGATCACAAAAGCTCGTTCAGTCTGGCACAAATTATAGTGTTTTAATAGTCCAATTCTAGCAAATGAAGCCGTTTACAGAGGGATGTAAATGCAAACACCGATAAAACAAATTTATATATGTAGCTTTGTTCTACAAAAAGTTGTGAATTCGAACCTACTTGTTTAAAATGAATTTTTTTTCTTTTTTCAATGAATTAATTATATACTCACTTTTTAGTGTCTATCTATATTTTCTATGATGAAATTATCGAAAATTCGAAATTTTTCTGATATGCTCAAAATATTTGAGGCAACAAGACCCATAGATACTAACATTAAACCAGAGCTTCGAAAACGAAATATTTTTGGTTCAGTATGGAACCTAAACTGCTTCAAATCTATAAACGAATTGGAACCAAAATATTAATAATGAAAAAATGTTAAAAACTGCTAAAGATTCGGCTTCAGTTTTAAGCCGGAAAAGATTTATGATATTAATTTTCTCAGAAACAGAGAAAGCAATGATTGATTCAATTCGACGACGTGAGGAATTATCACACCAATTATTACCAATGACGGGATTTTTAATTTTGGAAAAAGCCTTGAAATTTCTGCGGAACTAGGTATCAAATTCGAGCGAAGTTATGGCTGGCTCTAGAATTTGAAATCAATAAATAGAACTGTGGAAAAGATCTGATTCCGTAAAAAGAATTAAATTTTGCATGGTAGGTACATATTAGTTTTTTTTTGCTATCAGTTTCAGTTTTTGCTGGCTAAAGTGTTGCCACATTAAAAACCGAACGTTAAAACTATCAAATTATATGCTTCCAAAGCTGTTCGATGGATATTATCCTAACGATAGTTTTAATGCAGACGAACTCAGACTATTTTATAAATTTGCACTTGATAGAATATTTAATTTTATAGGAGATATATATGTTATAATTGAAGAATAAAGAGTAAGGGCTGGATAACTGTAATGATTGCAACCAATATGAGTGGAAACAAACTTATTATACTTCGATTAATCGATATATGAAAGAAAACTGTCGACTGCATCCTCAAGTTCTTCGATGTGATTTGAAAACAATTTGAGTTGCATTTTTACCACTGAATACGCTATCTAAATTACAGCCAAAGAGCTAAGGAGTGATGAAAAGTTTGAAGCATCATCATCGCCAAAGGATTAAGCAGAGAAACTTCCACAAATACAACATATCCAAATAAATTCTTCTTGTTAATTTATTTATTAATCATCGCAAACTGTTTCCGCAGCGCAGTATTCACAAAATGTGAAAAACAACATATCTAAATCGAACTCATTACAAGAAAATGTTGTCTGGAGGGCTATATTTTTTCAGAAGTATGTGAACAGGTAGTAGAGAATACAGACGAGAATATTCCAGAACGGTTTCACAATCAGCCACATTTTTGGAAAAAAGGGAGGATATTGAAAATTTTTCATCTCAAGCATTAAACTGTCGACTAGTCTAAGTTAGTACGTCTAGGACCAGTAGGCCACATCTGACGAAATTTTCTCTGCACTTCATGTTCTAGAAAATTTCGTTGATATAGCCGCATTGAAATACGAAACAAATTAAATTAATGGAATTTTATAGTAAAAATACACAAAAGTAACTAAATCATATCGAGTGTTTCTTTGATCTATATTATTTTTGAATTTTTTTTTTCTCTGCAAAAATAGATTTATAGGCACCTGATGTAAAATTTATACCGCAGATATATATATTTTTGACAGCTCGAGGTTTTTTACAAATGCATTTAAGCAATAATCGGTAATACCGATACATTTAACCAATTGCATTTCATTAGTTGATTATGGTCTCCACCTTCCTTCAGAATTAATTTTTTGATAAGTCAAATTTTCAATTGCTTAAAATGTGTGTGTAGACACTGACTTTAGACTGTATGTTCATGTAAAATTAATTGTTCAGTGGTAAGATTAAAATCAAAATACAAAAGTGAATAGTAAATTAATGAACTCTAAATATTTATTCTATCGTTTTAAAAGTATACTGTATTTCTACACCATTTCTCAATAATCTTTCTTTGAGTCTAGCAAACATTTTCATATGATCTAACTGAACGATTTGTATTACATTCATTTCTATCTATCTATGTCACAGACAAATTTTTTTCTAAAATACATTTCAGTTCGCTATTCGTATATCTAACGGGAAAAACCTTTACAAGACAATCAATCTCATAGGAATTTATCTCTTGTTAAGTTAAAAAAATACCGAACGTATACGTTTGAAAAACCTCAGCAAAGCTTGAATAAAATACAGCCATCAAGAAGCTCATCTAACGTGTAGTATCTGCATCTGCACAGTCTGCGTCCGCAGGGAACGTCGGTGAATTGATTGCATTTCGATTGATATTTTAAATTCTCTGCTCATCACGGTTTTCATTTGATTTCTTTGACATTAAATTAACAAAATCAGAATACTTTTCAGGAAGATTTGACGTATGAATCAATTGTTTTATTTGATAGTAGTGGAATCTAGCCCACAATGGGCGCATATTTATCATTGATTTTAAAACGTAAATTTTCGCATATTTTCCTTTAGAATCATTCGAAACTATAATAAAATAGTATTGCCTTTGCAGTTATATTAAAAAAAGTTATATTATTTTGAAAAATTTCAAAATTTATACCAATATTTTAATTTTGAATCTTGACACACTGTGATAATTTATATTTTCGAGCCAAATTTAATGAGGTATTTTACAAATCTATCGTTGAAAAGGAATTTGACAGCAAGTTCACATTTATGCTTTTCAATAGTCATCAACTCTTACCATACAAAACAAACATTTTACAGGTAGTGTAGCAAAAAACAAAACATATGATACTTACCTTTGTAGCTGCTACTTTTCTGCACTGATGCTACCGTCACTAATGGTACCGTCGGTGCAAGTGTTGTCATTGGCGTTGTATGTGGTATATCTACGTGTATATTTATCCATTATATTGTCGCGTTGTGGTAACGATTGTGATTACGTTGCATCGTTGCACCCCATTATTGTCGTCGTATCAGATGATAGGACACGGAACAGGCGCACACATATTCATTGCAAATAGGCAAAATAGTGCAGAAAACGATCGGTTTGTTTAAAGGCGATTTGTGAAAAGCGCGGCCGGCGCGGAAGCAGGAAATATTATATGAGGAAGATGAAAAAGAAAGAAAAAAACAAGAAGAGTGTGTGAGCAAAGTGAAGGATTATTATATTTCTTGCAACTTTATAAAAAAAACGACAAGGAAAACTTCATTCTTTTGTAGTAACACGACGAGAATAGTAACGTTATGACACTTTGAATGACGGTGGTATGTGGGTGAAAGTAATGAGAGAAACGTTAAGCTTTTATGTGCCAGTGGCGTGTTCAAATGATAAGATAAAACAAGCGGATGCTTTGCGGTTGATTTGTTTGAGTGAACGGGAAAGGTCAATTGGAAGAAAAAGTAGCGAACTGGAGAAGTATGATGTTGAATGGAAAAGAAGTAAGTTTGTTGGATACTAGTAGCAGGTGTAGATGGAGCAGAGATGAAAGATGTATGTAAAAAATGGTTTATTCTAAAGTTAAATGCTTTATGACACACATTATGACAGCTAAAGATGGCAGATACTATATTTGGTGAGAGAAAATATATTCTTGGTACACCTTGTGATTAAAATTCCATCAAAACTTTAACAATTTAGAGGGAACAACTTTCTTTGGCAACAAGGCATAAAAAAACTTTCAATAAGGAAATTTAGCACTTTGCCCAGAAATATTTGAAAAAAGTTTGGGATTTCTCAACTTTAATGTTTTTTATTTGTTTTTTTATAGAAAAAGAAATCATTTGCGCTCTTACCACTAAGCCAAACAAACTCACATCCAAAAACTTGCTCAAAAGTGGACCAAGTGTCCTATTCAATTTGTATATGCCCGGAAATTCAGACCATATAAATTTCAAGGACTGTTGTAAATTTTCCACTCCAAAAACATTTATATAACAAGCTCAAAAATCACAGATTCTAGTTAGCTAGACAAACCTATACAGACCACCAACTGAAACTTAGAGCGAAAATAAAATGGCTGTTTTTTATATCCCAATCTCATGCAACTATGGAAAATTCTCGCTAGCCGAATTTTTCACATTGAATGCAATCCCAGCTGCATACGAAGCAATAAAACCCATGCATACCTGCAGTGAAGATTTTATTTATTGTAAACATGCAGATATTCGGTCTGATGCTTCTACATTCATTATTTTTACGCATGGTTTGAGTCTATCGGGGATGGTTTGAAGTGTTTCAAATTATTGTATTACGTTTTGCTGATTTTGAAAGGATGAACTTGAGTGTGAATATTCAATGAAATTATGTAGAAGTCTTATCACTTGCAGATGAGAATATGTATCTTAATTATTAAAAATGATTTTGTTCGAGAAAAGTCCATTAAGATGAAAATAATGTTTTATGAGTTTGCGATATTAAACTATTCTTTAAATTCTATAAATAAATTCAACGCTCTGAGTGGGTCATTAGCTTACTAACGTTTAATTGGTTTCATCCCAGTGACAGTAAATTAATACTCCTTCTAATTCAGTGAAAAGAAAGAGTCTAATGAGTTTCATTGCTCCTGTCAGATCATAGATATTTTGTATTCCCGTGCAGAATAAGAATAAAACAACAAAGCTACAAACCCAACTACCCACCATATTTCACACACTTCAACTTGACGTTACCTAGTGCACCTAATTGGAAGCATCGAGCGTAAATTTTGTTTTCCCTGCAATCTGCAATTTATATGATTTTCACTTCTACACTTATACCATATGCTCTCTGCGAAAAAAATTCCGCATTCATACGTTCACATTCACACCCACAATCATAAGTATCCTACATCAAATCGCGAAGAATTTCTGACTGAGGTCGTACAGTGAGCTCTAGCGAGAGGGCGGAAAAAAAATATACACCGAATATAATATATCATGAAAATCCATAGTGTTATTCACTCATATTTGTCGGTATTTGCTCTTTTACACCCTGTTACAAGCCATCGCGTAGCGTTTCAATTCCGCTCGAACCAATATCGTTCGTGGCAATATATAGAAAAGTTGTTTTTTTCGTATGAAAAAATACAAGATATAAATTATTATTTTCCATGTGAGCTATCTAACAAAAAATTTATTGTGTGTTTATTAGTTCGTTTGGTCTGTTTTGCTTTTTCTCCCAACTATACCAGAAATAGAAGTGCCGACAACGTCCTGGACGTGGCTGTTCAGGTGGTGATTATTTATATCCAACGAACCGTGAATGATGTTCGATGTAGGATTTATATAAGTGCGTATGAATTCCAGGACTGAAGGTGGTCTATAGGGTGGGTGTTTTGAAGGTTCATATAAATAAATTGATTTCGAAGTGATCTTTATAAGTTGCGTTGGCTTTGGTGTGTGATTTTCTGCTCAGTAGGCAGAAAGTCAATGCAGTAAAGCGGCGAAGAGCTAAATGGAGAAATTTTCATGGGAAATGTTAATCATGTGTCTGACATTGGGATATTAGTAGTGAAATTTGGGAAATTTCAGAGGGTTTTGTTTGATTTTAATGAGCGTAGGCTGTTTTGGTATTGACAATTGAAATTTTGAAACGTGATACGAAAACAAAATGAATTTCATAACAGTGGTTCATAATTTCAAGGACACTATTATTTATTCCAAAAGTTAAGCGTATCAGGTGTCATAATTATCGTAACTCATATTTTATTTTCCGTTTCTAGTGAAATATTTTTTTGGGTTTAATGTTGTTTGACCTTGAAAATAATTGTTTTCAAGGATATATCTAGAACAACGTGAGACATGAAACTAATCGTTTCACTTTACGATAGTCATATAAATTATTTGATTTACTTAGAAGAAAAGATTCAATTACCCTAAAAGAGCTACACGTAATCCGATCACTTTTCCACATGATCCGATCATTTTTCCGTAATCCGATCATTTTTCCACGCAAAATTACGCAATTCCAATGGTGCCAAATTTTTGGACATGATCATTCTAACTACCACATGAAAGTAAAGTTTGGTGTATGTACCGGAGAGCATTGGACCATAGATTACACAAAAACCTCGATTCAGTGTGTAAACTGTGGGTCTAACAACGCCCCTCAGATGACCGATGTCCCAAGCGTTTGGAATACATGCAGCTGAAAGCAAAGTTTGCCAAAACAAGTCAACATCACTTGTGTCGTGAGCCCCATTACAAATAATGTTTTGCACCGCTTCCAGGCTGCACGGTTGGTATCATAAGCACCCCCTAAACGCTCAATATTATTGATCAATATGCATTGATGAATACGTATTGAAGGGCTATATTGACGTGTAGAAGAGCTTCAAACATATTGACAGCATATTGAAGCATATTGATGGAAATTTCTATTGAAGCATATTGATAGAGGCTGTATTGATGCGCATATTGACGTGTATGAGGCATATTTATCAATAATGCATCATTTTTGTGCGGAATATCGACGCGTTACCACGTACTCGTGCGTAATAACCATCAGATGCATGATACAAACACAACCGACACGAACGACATGAACGACACGAATCAAAAATGAACAAGCTTCGTATTGGAGTAGCTCGCATATTGAAGCCATATTGAAGCCATATTGAAGCGCATAAAGCTACCTTCAATATTATTGATAAATCACATTGATCAATAATATTGAGCGTTTAGGGGGTGCTATAGAACAGACTGTGACCTGGAAAACTGCGGCATCAGCACCAGATCCAGCATCAGCTTTGAATGCGTATTCTCACGCTGGGCTACTAAATCTCACCAACTAGCTTTTGATTGAACTGAAGAGCTAAACAAGCAATTAAGTACATTTACGGTTAATATGGATAGTTAAAATAGTTTAAAAATCACAACCTGGAATGCACATAGTATCAAAAGTAAATTTATTGAATTAAATAATTTTATACTTAATTGTAATTTAAACATAGTTTCACTAACTGAAATATGGCTCAAACCTTGCGATAGATATTAAAAAACGACATAGCTTGCTTTAGAGGCGTGATATTAATGATCAAAAAGAACATCGAGTCGAATCGGGTCTACATAAAAACTGAGATTGTTGAGAACATCGCCGTTCATACAAAATTCAACGATCAAAGCCCCATGAATATCGTTGTAGCTCATTTTCTTGTAAGTTTTTCCAATAGTGGTAAAACTAAGTTTTTTAAGTGAAATCTAAATACGCTGACAATCACGAAAAACAACGTTATTATCTCGAGAAATTTCAACTGTAGGCACTCTCTTTAAGGCTGTTTGAAATCAAACGAGTGGGTAAAAATTCTACATTATTTATATGCTGTTAAGCGAGCAGAGCTACCGGGCCCCCCGGTAGCTCTGCTCGCTAACGCATCAGGCCGAAAAGCGGCATGCTACGGCGCCTGCGGGTTCGAATCTCACCAATGCCATGGCTATAAGCGTGAATGCGTGTTATTGTCTATGAGGCTGGCAAATGGGCCCAAACTGGTGGCCTAATGCTGACCGCGTTCTCGGTAGCCTTCATCAACAATCTGACCTATATGCTGTTAAAAACTTCCACATTCAACACGCATCTATCCTAAATCACTTCTGAGACAATAGTATACAAGCCGGATCGACATGGACTGACTTGGATTGAACTCTAAATGTGAGAGAAGTCAAACTAGGTTTTCGATTTGACTGGATCGAACGAATACAATTCAGCCATTTCTACAATGGCGATCAAACGCATTTGAAATTCACACACATGAACAGAGCTTAAGTGGACTTTTTTTTTTTGATTCCTCAATCCCCCGATTCGGGGTTTTTATTGCCAAAGTCAATCCGATCCGAAAATATTTCCTGATCGGATCAACTAATCCAAATCAATCCGGTACGGGTAGACAACATGGATTGATTTATCTAAATCCTCTTTGAAGTAGATTAAGAAGTGGATTAGCCAATGTGGATTAGTGGATTGGCCTATGTGAAAGTGGATTAGCCAATGTCCCGGTCGATATTTCCACTTCAATTGCAAATCCTCATAAGAAAGCGTAAGCAAGCTAGAAGGTGTTGGCAAAGAAACAGAAATCCTCAAATCAAAAAAATGTTTCATGATCTCAACAAAGAGCCTTTTTACACGAAATCCCAAATTGAGATTTGGAGTACACCCGATTTGTTGAGCTTGCGCTAAACATGATTTTATTTGTGTGTACACGTTAGTTTTGTGTACTTACAAGGAAGTTTTCAATATGGCGGCTTCTGACCAACGCTGTTCGCTTCATGTGCTGTTCACTTTGTATGAGCGTGCATATGCAAGAAAATTTTTAATATGGCTGCTTCTGACGATCGCTGTTCACTTCGTGTGAGCGTGTGCATGCGAGGAAAACGGCGATTGCTAGCAGCCACCATATTGAAAACAAACCCCAATCTATATGTATGTAAGCCAGACCAAGGAAAGACATGAGGGAATTCCGTGCATGTACACAGTTCGCACACACATGCATGGAAATTGGCTGCAAGCTCACAGAATTGGGTATGCTGCTAGTCTCAATTTGGGATCTCGTCTACAAAGGCTCATAGATATCCGGTAAAAGTCTTTAAGGATTAAAATTTCGAGAGCTTATACAAGGCATCCAAAACATGGTTGAATCTAACAAAATCTTTAGGTAAACGGTACCAGACTATTTCACCATTAAATATCGACAAACAGCTCGTTGTCTAACCTCAAGAGAAGGCAAAGAAGATTGAACTTTTTGAAAATATCAAGGACTAAATCCATGAATAGTAGATCAAATCTTCGAACAAATAGTTAAAGATGATTTACTTTTCATAAACAGTAAAAAACTCGCTACAAAAATGCTCTTGAAACCTAATGGAACATATTGACCAAAGCCTTGCCTACTGCTTGTGATTTTGTGAGCTAACATTTGAACGGCATTTGCCGGGTCGGCTTGTGCCCACAACCCACTCTGAATGGAAGCCACAGACACACCGACGAGTCCTGTCAAAGTCACTTATCTGGACCGTTCACATGCTGGCGCTTGCCTGCTTTGGGCTAGCCATGGCCAATTTGTATTTGCTACATAAGAGTCATTCAGAAGCTGTGCATAAACAAATCAGCTGGAGAAGCCGGTTCGAAACCCCTTATCTACAAAAATTTGGACAGAAAATGCACTTTATTTCTTACATACATATATAATCCGTATATAAATTTATCGAAAATAAAAAAGTCATGTAATAGCCAAAAGTCAGTAGATGCTATCTTCCTAGAAATACAAAAAGCCTTCGAGACGGCATGGCACAATGGTCTCTTATGTAAGCTACATAAGTTCAAATATCCTCTTGGTTGAATCGAAATAAATAAGGAGTCTCTCTCCAATAGAACCTTCTATACAAAAATAAACGAAGTAAAATCAGCGAATTTTTCAATTCCTGCAGTTGTACCCCAGTGCTTAGTGCTTAACCCGACTTTATATTGAATATATGTATACTTCTGATATTCCTCAATTACTACACTGCACTCTAAAAAGTGGGTCTATAATTAATACTTTGATAATAGGAAATATATTCATTATATTCATTTATATTAATTTTTTAGGGTAAAATTTCAAGATTTGGTCGTAAAAAAATATTCTTTTTACGCACTTTTGTAAATTTACATCTTTAATAGTAGGAAACCAGTTTCCTACTATTATAAGGGTAAAATTCAACCAAAATTTTTTTGAGTGTGTGATCTGGTCTTTTTTGCGGATGGCACAGCTATTTATACTTCCTATGAAGATCCTACAATTTTTCATAGCTTAATGATTATTTTTCACAGCGGAAAATAAGAAAGAACAAAGAAATATACAGGTAATATATTTCACTAAAAATCGGTCGTCTATATTTAAACCACAGGCTCTCGTTCATTTAAATTCTGTAGGAATCTAGTGGAACAAAAATGTATGATATTGGACAAAAAGTTAAAGTTGAGCTCTCACATCGCCAGTAATAAAAATTAAAGCGCTGTATCCGCTTATTAATCGGAAATTCAAACTTAACTTTGAAAGCAAATTACTCATATTTAAAGGTATTTTTAAGCTCACTATGATATATGCTGCTCCATTGAAACATCCAAAACCAACCTTATAAAGATTAAGATATTGCAAAATAAAGTTAGAAAAATTATGCTTGATCTTCCTTTGTGGTTCCCTACTAGGGCACTACATGAAGTTACTAGAATCGATCTCTACACTGAATTATATGTGGGGCATTTCACGTCAAGCGGACAACGAAAAAAAAGTAGAGGCTCTGGATTTCGTTCAAAATGTGCATAATGGTACTTCTAGAGAATATGAACGTGGGTACGCAATTTTTCTTTTCTATGAGATTTAGTTGCCGAAATATGGGCTTTTGAATAATTGACAAAATTGATGAAAGGTTTTTTTTGGAAGCCGATTCTGAAAAAAAACCATAAATTATAATGATTGGTATAGGAAATGAACTGTTGTTTTTAATTTTGAAATTAGATTTGAAAAACAATTTTTTTTCCTACGTAAAACCGGAAGTAAACACTTCAACTCGTTATTTGAATAATTTGGAGCAGGTTCATTTTGTTTAATATTGTATCAAAACAAAGCTTAAAATGTACTTATTTTATGAATTACTTATTAATAATTTAAATAATTATAGTACATTAGAATCTCAACTACCAATGTGAATTAGAGCCAATGAGAAACAAAAAATTGAAATTGAATAAATGTCTCAGCAGTTAAGTACCATTTTAGTGATGTTATCAAGCGGTCGGTGAATTTTTCGACTCTAACCCTTTTCATAGTACAAATTCTAGTCAGACGTGTGACTTGTTCATTTTGGATTTTATATTGATATTATTTTTAAAGGTCAGTTGCTGTTATAGTATTTTTAGAAGGATCTAGCAGAGTAATCCAGTCGTCGACATAAAACAACGAGAATGATGAAATCTTACGGTACATAGTTTTCACCTCTTTGTCTAGCCTTCGCTACTGTAAATGGCAATTCTGTAATAACCAAGATGTCAAAATCATATCTGCAGATAAATATATTAAGTTCATTACTTCATGAATAACTATCGTCATTTGTTTTTCGTTGATTGAAGGCAAGACATCACATCACTAGCTTATTATTATTTCCTTGAAAATTGGCTTTATTTTTGCACATATTTCTAATGCAACGAATGGAGTCTTTTGATTTTTTACCGTTTATTTCTAAATATTTAACATAAACTATTTTTTGATACGATTATTATAAAAGCAACATTATTTATATCAATATAGTGACATCGATGTGAAAATTCTTCAAAAACTTATCAAACATTTAAAAAGCTCCAGTAATTAGAGCTAATGTTTAAATTGTCAAGTTGTCAGCTTGAATTATATTTAATTTTGAATTAAAATTTGGCGTCTTTAATTTGAGACATCTACAAATCATAAGAATTCGGCAACTACAAAAACCAACTCAATTTCAATAAATTATTTATACCAACTTTATCGTTCTCGGCTATTTACATAAAAATTTTCTGAGAACAGATTTTATAAATTTATCCAATCAATGTCATTGCTATGCAAGATTGCGACTTGAGCATCGTGCATATTATTTTTGTGAATGTATTTCAATTCTATGCATGACTTTTGCTGTCATCGATATTCCGACTTGTGGTAAAAAATCATGAACCATTCTTCGTTTAGTCATTTGGAAAGTTGAATGCGATTCGTTTTTCGTTCTTGTCGCAAATTCACGAACAAATGATCATCGAAAAAAACCACGTCGCCAATTTGCACTCGAATGTTTCTGCTCTTCCAAGTCATCCTTTTCGCGAGCATCTCTTAATAATCCGCCCTGGGTGGAACGAAAAAGATCACGAGGAACCATAAAATTGTAGTCCGGATATCCATACTTACAGTTTCGCACCTTGTGCGCCACAAGAGGATATTCATTGCCATACGAACGAACCGAATAGTCCCCGGGCTCGTCGAGCAAGACATTTAGATATTCAACTTGTTGTTTCTATAAATTGCACCAGCAGAGCACGGCTTGCATTGCATTCGGCGAAACCGCCAGGTTTTATTTCGGACCCGGGTCGATATCTATTGTTATGCATAACATGCCTTTTTTCGGAAGATGGGAAAATGCAATTGCGAAATGGAATCGGTATAGAAAATCATGGCAAAGTTGTTCCAAATGTTTGTTGTTGGTTCGATGGCATGAGATAACTGGGTTGAAATTTTCACTGGGATTGCAGATCGGATGCTTTTAGTTTTTGAGGGGTATTATATCGCGGATTAATTCGGCACTAACATGTGGGTACTATCTGCAAACAAAACCAGAAATTATGGCTGTTGCTAATGTTTCATGGGAAATTAAGTTTAATGGAATTCGGTGCGCACACGTTCGACTATAATGATTATAGATTACGAAATCGTAGAATTGTGGAATGAGGTCAAACGGAGAGCATTTGAGAAATGTGTAGTTAAGGGAGTGGGAATCGTGATCAGGGATGAATTTTAATATTGATTTTGTAATTTCGAATTCAATAGATGTGTAGAGTTGGCTGAGTCATTGTTATTGATTCCATTTTTTTTGTCATAGTAAAATTAACCATGAATAGGGAAACACGTTGCTGAGTCCGTTGTTTGCACAAAATTTTACGTTCAATTTCAATTATCAATCTAGCGTAATATAAATAACTCAAATTCAGTTTTGACCTTAATTTTAAACGCGTTGCAAGCAGTCTCGTGAGGCAGTTCATTTAAAATTTTCAACTGTAGCAAAAAACTTACATTCTAGTGGGCCTAGACGTTTTAAAATACAGAACATCAAGTGAGACTGGTTTTTTACTCCTATAATGAAGATTACGCCAACATTTTTCCAATAAAATGAACTTGTTTAGTTGAAAACTGAATGAAAATATAGGCTTGAGTTGTTTTTGGCCACATCGCTACTAAGAATTTCCGTATTATCTGTAAATATTTTAGCGCCCAGTGTGGACTACAAGGTATAGTAAATTTAATTTTTTCGCCCGGAGAAAAGGTTATCTTGAAAAGAATGTTTGAATGTCATAAGAGCTCAATAGTCGAAAAATTATAGTCTTAGGCGAGGTGAACTGGATTTACAAGTGGAAAATTTTTTTCTGTTAATATATCTCAATACGATTTCATTTTTTTCTTCAATTTTTTAAATTAAAACATCTTGAATCGCACAAACTACACACAAAAAATCATCCATTACTAATGGTGAGCCCACAACAAATAATCTACTCACGATATAACTTAATTGCTCCATCCGTATCGCCCAATGAATTCTTCGCAACACACTTATACGAACCGAAATCTCCGATGTCAACATTCTTTACCGTTATCCGCATGACGACTTTGTATCCTTTCTCGATTGCTTCGGGCACAAATCGGTCACCTGAAACGACAAACCAACACTGCTTTAAGTCATGCAAATTACTTTTTGCTTTTGCAACTACACAATACAGCTCTTGCAAACCTGGACAGGATAAATGGCAAAAGCCATCGTCTACAAGGTACTGACAGGACAAAGCAAACTCTCATGCTCGTCTGTCAGATCTTTCAGCAACAGTAACTGAGTAAGCGAATGAATACAAAGTAAAGTGGATTCGATGGACGAATGATTGCGCTCAGGACCAAGTGATCCTGACCTACCTCGATTTAAATACGACGGCCAAACTGGCCGAGCATCTGTTCATGCTGACTTATAGATACTGAAAGACGTAGATACTCACCTGGTACGATGATTGTATCATTTTTCATCCAGTAATTAATCGATTTAGGGAAGGCTTCTGATTGACATTCCAGCGTAATTGTTTGCCCGATCGCAGCGCCGACTAATTGATTCTGGATCCAGATCATTGGCGGAACTGTGGAACGAGAAAACAAGGATATCAGAGAGAGAAACTGTGTTGGACTACTACTGGCGAGCAGGTCGACCTAAAATCTTTGTGTTAATTCAAATGAGACTGTGATTTCTCCTAGCCATCCTCTACCAACCGACCAGCTTGCTGAAACGAACGTTAACCGTCCGATTGATTCGCCACAATTTAATTACGGTTCATTCACGTCCGCGTTCAAATGACTCGTTCGTTCGAGTGTTCGGTTCCTGCTGGGTAATACGACAGTAAACTGTTCGCTTGGTCATGCTGGTTTGTGGTAGATGGAGTGGTGCTTTTTCCTTCAATCGAATGGCACACATATGGGCTAAGGACGGAGTCTACGTTCAGGAAATAATGATGTCTGAATTGCACAGTGCATCTGAATGAGTGGTACTTACAGTGGACAATTAGCATAACTCGTTTGCTGACTGTTGGCGGAATACCGTTGCTTGCGATGCATAAGTATGCTCCCATGCTCAGGCGATTCACTCGAGCGATTGTAAGAACTGATCCGTTAAAGCTGATAACTGTGAAGGAGTATAAAATTGGTTTCTAAATGTTTTGAATATTTAAATTTTTAAAACGAGTGTGGCTACACAGCAGTGCTGCAAATAGCTTGCAAAATCGGTAAAGTTTATTATTAAATAAATAAGTCTTCAACATTGATGCTGGAGACAAAAATTTATCTCGAAAATTCTATCTATAAAACAGCCAAAGGTCATTTTCAACCTCTGAACATGCAACATTTACATTCACGCTCCATTTGCACCTCGCTTTAAATTTAATCTGGGACTACGAATAGACCACTGGCGCAACAACAAAGCAAGTTACACCACATCTTTACTACGGTTAGACCTGTACATTTCATGGTATCGGCATTCCGTTCGAATCATTTGCATAAAAACTACCAGAAAATAAAAACAACATCAAACCTTCTTCGCCGGACGGCAATGTAATTTGTTCGTTGCCTTCTCGTCGCCATGTAATTGTCGGTGGCGGTGATCCGGTCGCTGCACATCGTAACGTCACATTGCTACCCTCTCTCACGACCATGTCTGTACTAGTCGGATAGTCGAGAATATCAGGTGGAACTAGAAAGGAGTGAAAAATATTTAAATTGCTAGGAATTATTTGAATTTGTCTGAAATCAGGCAAATGATAATATGAAGGAGCGAATAGAAAGCCCAGAGACAGGTGATGATGTAGAATGCTGAAAACTTTTAGCTAATTAAAATGCACATAAATTATGGTCAATAAAGTAGTTTGGAGTTTCAGTGGCAAGTTTGTAATCCTTCAGGTCGTCAGAATTTAAAGTAAAGAATTAAATTGAAGCCATTTAAAACATTCGTTCTACCACTGTGTTTCATAGAATACTGGATTTTGATGCATCTAGAGATATTTTTTCGACGGATTTGATAAATAAATTGATAATGAAATAAAGTCTTTTTACAGCTTGTCTTTTAACAGCTTCAAGAATAAAATCATGGTTTCTGGTTCTGTCATATGGATGTTAGCTTATAATAACATTAGTAGTTTATTTAAAAATCTTTTACAAAATACTTTACATACATTTTCAACGGAAAACAATGTTTCACGAAAACGATGGAATTCATCTAATATTTCATTACACCATAGACATTTTTAAAACCTATAAAATAAAACTATATTCCAAAATAACGATAAAATTCAGTAGTGGAGAAAAGTTCCAGGAAAAAAACAAATTCTACACCTTCTACAAATCTTGAAAATGTGTGGAAGAAGTCTTTTTTTGAAGGAAATGAGCAACTGGTCGACCCGATTTTATTAATTTGAGCACTGGTATTGCGTAACTTAAGTGCACAATTAGCCAAAATTAGCCCGAAGTGGAATGAAACTAACGAAGAATAGAAAAATTCATCATCCTACACTCTAAAAAGTGGGTCTATAATTAATACTTTGATAATAGGAAATATATTCATTTTTTCGTTTAAAATAACGAATCACAAATTCTTTTACACATTCGATGTGCATTTTTTGTTTTTACGTCATATCAGCTGAGTAATACACAGCTTTTTGTAAATTGAAGCAAAAAGACAGTAAATTTACTAGTTTGCTATTCACCTTTGCGCCAAAGCCATAAAATTGCATCATTTTTTAGGGTAAAATTACACGATTTGGTCGTAAAAAAAATATTCTTTTTACGCACTTTTGTAAATTTACATCTTTAATAGTAGGAAACCAGTTTCTTACTATTATAAGGGTAAAATTCAACCAAAATTTTTTTGAGTGTAATACATAACATGACGAGTACATACTTTACTAAGGTGCCGGGTTGCCATGTGTTCCTTATAATGCTTCATCTTCCCTCTCTTTCATTTACACCGATCCCCTAGATATTGAATCGTGTGTCTTGATCCTAATGTCTGTTGTAGTTCTGTCGGTATCCGAAACCTGTTGGCCAAGTCACATCCATCGTCCTCATGTGTTGCTTTGTCTACTATATTTACTCGCAGCCTTTCCTCCGGTTCTTTCCCATTCAGTTGGAAATCTGCCTATGTTTCACCTATTCACAAGTCTGGCGCCTGAAGCTGCATTTCCAGCTACCATCCCATTTCCCTCGTTCCTTATTTTGGTAAAGTTCTTGGAAGAATTGTTTACAACAAGCTGCTTCCTCCCTTCCAGCCTTTCCTTGCTCCTGAGCAGCATGGTTTCATCAAAGGTAAATCTACCACCTATAATCTTGTATACTTCGCTAACTTGGTTATTTCAGCTTTAGACCAGCAGAAACTCGCATCTGAAAAACTTTGGATTCTTTTGATTACTTACTCATTCTTGAAAAGCTTCAAAGCCATGGAGTGTCTCATTTTCTTTTGTTTTAGTTTTCATCTTATGTTTTCTGTGCTTTTTCTGCTTCATAGTGCCTTGTAACTGTTCATTCCTCCATCTCTTTCACTGTCTGTCCACTTTCCAGAGCTCTTCAGGGCTCCATTCTTAGCTCATTATTATTCCTAGTCTTTATACATGGTCTTTTTTCCTTTATTCATGCCGACTATTTCAAGGTTTTCAGAGCAATTGAATCTGCTGACGACTGCTTCCAACTCCGAAACGATTTTGTACTCGACTTGTGCTCTAAAAATTCACTAACTTTGAACATATCCAAGTCCCATCAAATGTCCTATACGCATAATATACTACCCTTAGTATATTCCTGCGCTCTGTGTGAAGCTTCTAGTACTACTGTTGACAATTTTAAAGACCTTGGTGTGTTTTGTGATCCAAAGCTCATATTTGACCAACGCGTTGCGTGTATAACTGTTAAGGCCTCTCGTTTGTCCGGTTTCATCCTGGGATGCTCTGCTCCTTTCACTAGCACCTATTTTTGGCCCCTGGAGCTATATTTTATAATTGAAAGTACTTTGCATATAGCACATGTGACCATAAATACTGCACTTGCTGGCATAAATTCTGTTGCTTTCCCGCTTAGCTTTGTCCTCTAAATTCGCCTACCATGTAAGCTTGTTGACCAGAATAAGACCCAAGTACTTAGTTTATGACTTGAGACTGTACGTGGCGTTGCCCAACCTGATAGGGTCTAATTCAGGAGTATTGTACTTCCTTGTTAAGAGTACAAGATCCGTCTTTTATGGATTGATGCCAAGGCCCACGGTATTCGCCAACTCCTCAACCAGCCCCAGAGTATACTCTTTGAGCTGGCAGAGGGTATGCGGAAACCTACCCGGGACTAAGTTCGCAATGTTATCAGCATAGGCCATAACTGCGAGTCCATTGTTTTCAAACCTTCCTCAAGTAGAATTCCACAAGAGAAGGGATAGAACTACTACTTGTGGTGTGCTTGTGTGGACCTTCGTAATGGCTATTGTATGCACATTATTGATGGCGCCTTCAATGTCTAGAAAAGCTCCCAAATCATACTCTTTGTAATGGAGTGCCTTTTCTATTTTGAGGACTATTATATCCGTTTTTTTCGGATTTCCTTTTCATGTACTCGTTATGGGCTCTCGATAGAGCTTGAGATCCAAGTCTTTGTTTAATAAAGAGGTATAGTAATCTTTCAAAAACTTTAAGGAGGAAGGAAGTCAGGCTAATTGGCCTGTAGTCCTACGGATACACATGGCTCACTTTACCTGTCTTGGGGACAGGTAAAGTGACTGCAGACACGTGGCTTTAATTTGTATAAGCCAAAAAACGGTGAGCATACCTGTCTTTTGAAGGAAGGCTGGTAGAAGTCCATTTGGACCTGGGGAATTGTACAACTCTATCACACAGCTCCTTTCAGGAGCTCAATTGGCTTTCTTGATTTCCGACTTATAGAGCCTAAGGACATCCTCCATTTCCAGCAATCAGCTACTTTGGCTAAGTTGAAGAGTTCTTGTACTTGTCTTGTTCGATAACACAGGTCCCTGTTTCACCAGAGTGGCTTGGGTTTGCGCTTCGGACAGGATCATACAAAAGCTTCTATCATATAACTGTTTAAAGCCATGAGAGAATTCGGCATCCTAAACAAACTGACACGATTGGGTAGGTTGATCATGACGAATGTAACAAACCAAGCTAAAATAACCGGCTTGCTATCTAGACCGTTCAACATTTTCAATGAGCTGCCTCCTTCTCAAACTGGCGTTGGAGAAAGCAATCGAGACTTTGGCACGTCAACGGAAGGGACGTCAGCGCAGATACTGACTTATGCCTTATCAGAACCAGCTGTACGAGAATCTTTCATCCAGATCGAGTGAACGGCACGAAAATTGGGGCTGCACATAAATGGAGATACTAAGTAAATGTTAGCAGCATCTGCAGGAAGAATTCCTAGAGCTGGTCAAACTTTTAAGGTAGTTGAGTGTAAATTTGAAGTAGTGCCATCTTTCAACTACCTTGGTTCAATCGTAGCAGCCGATGACAACATTAGGGGAGAAATACGCGGGTGGCTGCTCAAGTCCAGCAAATCCTACTACAGTCTGTGAAGTCTCTTTAAATCCCGAAATTCCATCCGAACATCAAAGCTTTTGCTGTAAAAGACCAGCGTCTTGTCACTACTCACGTATGGATCCGAGACTTTGGTGCTCAGCCAAAGGCTCTTTGACCCCTCAGCCGCGTTCGTTTGCCCCATATGTGAAGAAAGGCGATTCCGGAGACGCTACAACCATGAGCTGTACGCTATCTACTTACAAGCAGATGTAATTATTAAGGTGGGCAGCACACTTAGCTCGAATGAGCGAAGTGGATCCTGCTCGGAAAACTATTTGTGGCAGATTTTACGGCAGACGACAGCGTTCGAGACCTAGTCTGCGCTGGAGGGATATCATTGACCAGGACGCTCGGAGTTTAGGGGTGCCCAATTGGATGACATCGGCTCGCGATCAAGACCAATGGAAAAAACCTGTTAACGGAGGCCAGAACCGCAACCCGAATGATATTATGACTTTATGTGCCTGTCGTAGCTACTGAGTTCATAAAAAATCATGCACGTGCAGTTTTACCCAGCATTAATATGCCCAGTATTTTTCGCGATGATTCGTGGTTAAAATTAATTTTGACAATCAGTAAACCTTGATTTTGATTATTTTGTTTATGTTATTTTTTGATATTTTGTAGCTTAAAGCTGAATATTTATTTTTCTAAGATATTAAAATTAATATTTTTTTTGGCTTTATTTTAATGATTCTCTTATTCAAAAAACGGCTGTTTGGAAACTTTTGTTCAGCATAAAATATGGAAATTGCAATTTTTTATGGAAATCCGAAACCAATTTTGGTCAGCAAAGATTGTTTCAAATTGTCGAATGACAACGATTCCTCCGATTATGAAATTTGTTAAATTGAAATTGCCATATGCTTTGTGGTTTTTCTCACAAGTCAATTTTTAATCAAAATTTCATTTACGATAGAAAGTGACTTGGTATTGTGTATACATTATTTGTTTATTTTTTTAAATTTTTCAAAAATACTTTCCCTGCACAAGATAAATTCTCAAGAGAAAACTAGTTGTTTTCAATGAAGTTATAATTTTTCCAAACAGAAAATAATTTTGTAAATTCATATGAAAAATTCTGATATTTGTATCTATGAAACTTGAAAATTACATTTTAATGCTCTAATACCAATTTTTTTCAGTTTTGCTGCTATTGCTTCTACTCAGGACATGAAATCGTTCACTAGCTCAGTATATATTCGCGTTAATTTTTTTAAATAACAACTGGTTTTACAAGTCATGAGGGAATAAAAATTGACATTACACAAATAATTATTTTATGAAGTGAAAAGTGAATATGCAAAATGGGATTCAATTTCGCACCAAAAATTTCCGAAATTGTCCGATTCGTCGATTGCATATTTAAAGTATTATATATTTCGAAGTATAAAAGGGGTTGTGAAATTTATTTGTGCAAAAAGAATATCATACTGATACGACACATACTAATTGTCCAAAGGAAATGATCGCAGCTTCAATTATAGTAAAATATATGATTTGTGTGAGAGTATATTAGAATCAGCATGTAATCTGCCAACGCTCAAGATTTTACGGAAAATGTTCAATGTTGCATGTTTTCAAAGACTCTACTCCTTTGAGAAAATACTTGGAAATTAATTAGGAAACAAGCTTTAAGTTTGGAATTGAACATGCATGGAAATTTTGTTCTGCGATCGCTAATTTCGTTGTGATGCCTATGTTTATAGACTCATTAGCAATGGAAACACATTCCCTGCGAAGTTCATTTTTAATCTACTCTTTGCGCCCTAAAAAAGTAACAAGAAGTCGAGCAAAAAAATACTACCAAAAATTTTAGATTAAATATATTTAAATTCTGAATTTAGCTTTTTCGAAAATTTAAACAGATTTTGTTTAGTACAATTACAAATATGGGCCCACACTGGGCGCTTAAATCATCTTAGGAAATCACTTGGCTGTGAACGAGAATATATTTCAATAATGATGAAAATAGTACCAAACTTATTTTGGGTGACTAGTTTGACTGTGTGGCAATCTTTTTTTAACTGTGTGAAGCATATAAAATTTGTTTTACATCAATTCCTCTAAAAAACCACAATACACAATTTTTTTTTATTCCTCTAAATAAATTTTTCACTACGGTAACATCAATTCACTGTTTTAAAAAAACTGATAACTACTATCTGTCTTCTCAACAACCATACCTCTACTATTCTACTTTCTAAAATACAGTCATTATGTCACAAAAGGGCTCCATTACGATTCACTATCAATTCTTTTCTCGCGTTACAACCACTCGCCTTTGTTCGTTCCGCCAAGCAGCCCACCATCTTCCATTTTCTTCTGTGAAAAATTTATTACAGCTTATCGATAACAAACATTCTAGCGCAAAAACGTTCGAAAAGGACACGAATAGCAATGGTAAAAGCAGCGACGACGCTGCTAGTATCGAAAGAATAATGTTGCTCCATTCATTCGCTCATTCATTCATACAGTTGGAGAATGGTGTCCTTTTGAAGAATCACCGACCGACCGTTTGTCAGCCCGTTGGCTACTTAAGAAAAAAAAAACAGGTAGAAAGACACTTTCAGTCTCCGCGAGCCATTCAAAGCTATTTGCATCGATAGGATGGAATTGGATTGTCGTCTGGAAATGTAATAATAATTCTAAACAGACATTAAATGCACTAGAAAGTTGGATTTTTTGCGTTTGTACATATAAGGAGAGTTGAACTAATGGGTTAAATGAGGTGAATGAAAGTGGTGGATTAATGTGTCTTTGAAAAAATGCTAAGCAGTTGTAAGACCATGAAGAGACCTGGACATAATGATATTATTCGAAAATAGAAACTTTATAATATTTTTGATAAAACCTCGACTCCTTTTTGTGAAAATTCTAATTGCCTTCTAAAAACTGCTATTGCTTCACAAAGGTCAGAAAAAGTACACATGATTTGAATTTTGAAGAGTCAAAGAGTTCTCGAACTGCCATCTAATAAAATCGAAAGGACAAACCACCTCACATTTAATCGCGTACTTATACGAAAAAGGAACCTTCGGGGACTTTATGGCTTCAATTCGGCATAGTGTCCCTATTCACTATCAACACAATGTTCTTCGAGGTCGATAAGCGTGTTCAATGGTTCGAATTGAAATTTCACCCATCAAGACCTGTACGGACGACTTGATTGGATTTTAACATTTTCCTACCTACGAAAATCGCTCAATTGACGGCCATTGGCCATTTTGGGATTGCCGCGGAACGAGAAAAGCAATCAGGACAATGGTACTTGGCTAGTATGAGAGTAAATGTTAACTTAAACGTGAATTTAGTCGTGTAATTTACGTACAACGGTTGCAGTGAAAGTACCACAGCGCTTTCAAAATATTTGAATAGAATTTTGAGAGAATAGTGATGGTTTAGTGAAGCGTTTTGTCGGAGTGAAATGGTTTGAAGTGAGTTGGTTGTGGAATAAAGGGAAAGTTATTGATCAGAGAAAGTGATGAATGGAATCATTTTCATTGAAAAAAGTGGAAAATTGTGTGAACACTTTTGAGGTCGTTCAGTTATAGAATATAGAAGCAAATATTTATAAACGTATCAAGAAAATTAAAAGCTTTGACACTTAAAATAGTATAATCTTATTTGAAAAAACATCTTGCTCGTATCAAAACCTAATTATCACTTAGGTGTTTTTGAAAGTTTGAAACTCCTAGGAAAATTCTTCTGGAAAATTCTAGGCAATTCAGCAATACTAATTATTGTTTTCTATATATTATGTTATAGCTGGCTTTTGAAGAAAATTAACATGAAAATTACTTTGTTCAAACATTAACATAAATATAGCAGTAAAATGCTCAGCTAGATTTTTTTAGAAGTTCAGGATGCCTATAATTTTCAGAACATTAAAATGTATACAAAGAGTAAGTCTGTAGCGAAATGGAATACGCAAATCCGGCGTTATAATACTATTTCTAAAAATTTGTGGAAACACAAAATTGGAAAATTATGAAAAATAAAAAAAAAATAAAACAAATCATACACAATGAAATTCTAATATCAAAGCAATTGAACGTGTGTCCGATCAGGTGATCTTTCAAAATTGGAAACAGGCTTAGAAAATTTACGACCTTTGTTTTGGCATGTGTCATGTATTTCAGAGTGTTTTTTCTGTTCAGCGCGATTCCGAATCTCAGTGATATTTCTTCTATTTTCCTGCTAAAGTGTCTACTGCAAATTTTTATGGAATAGAAACTGGTTTTCTCTGAAAATTTTTATATGACTTTCGGTTAATCTTTTTTCTTTATTTTCGGCCAATTGTTTTTAAAATTTGTGTGTTTTTCTGGGATAATAAGCAAAAATTGTTCAGCTTACAGCGAAAAATCAGTGCTACCAAGCATAACCGACGCCACTAACTGGAGGATAACCCCTTGGGTTGGAAGGTTGGGGAGGATAACGACTTGTGCTCTTGCCTGTACCAACATTAACCCCCAAAAATATATTAATATCATACAATTAAGCAATAAAGTGAAGTGGTTTTGTAGGATATGCGATGCTTTTCTAAGAAAAACCGAGACTACAAATGAAGGAAAAGCTGGATTATATCAAGAATGATTCAAGTAAAGAGCACAAAAAGCCTTCCTACGCAGACACGATAAGTCAACTTAAAGCACCAAAGTTTAAAAAAATAATAAAAGCATAATAATCAAATCTAAGAAAGAGCAGGACCGTGAACAACTATCCAGTATCCGAAAATAAAATAAAACCAAGCGCACTTGATACACTATGTCATTGCAAAACTGATAAAATCAAATTCATTGGAGAAGTTGAAAATTTTATTAAAATAAATACAAAAGCACATTTCAGGCAAACACAGTGCTGGAAATACCGAAATAAAAACTTAACCGGTTAATAATCAAGGAGCTCGAAAAAAAATATTCAACAAAAGAACGAATAGAAGAAATGAAAAAATGAAATCATTCGATTGACTTACAACAATATTTTCGAGATCGTGCATACAAAGCATGCTCGAAAATGTAGAAGTGGATAGCATTTTTTGAAGTCAACAGATGACTGTTTGAATGATTGGTGAGCCAGTACTTGATGATCAATTTTAGGACGCATTTTGTTGTCGAGAACCATTATGTCATGAGATGCTAAAAATGCCAATCGTTTTACCATAAAGCATTAACTTGTTACAAAAAAAGAACATTTGTGTTAAATGTGCTGATAGCCACCAAGCATATAAATGCTAAAATAAGGTGCTAAAATTTAGTAATAAACCGTCCAGAATATCTACAAATGCCCAGAGTACAGTATAATTAAAATAAACGAGCATAAAATGGATTATAGTGTTTAGATCTAATAATGACTAATCAAAGCAGATTCTTAAAAATATTGTACGGCAATATAAAGGCGATTTGAAAGAAACTCAATAATAAAAACTTCCATCTAGCAACAAAAAGAAAACATCAATGTTTATTAAATCAAGTGTAGGATCAAACCTTATCAGAGCGTTTGAAGTTTTTAACACGATTATAGTGAAACTTCAACTAGATTTGGAGAAAACTCAAATCGATACTTTTTACAAAGCTCAGTTTGAGGTCTATTATCACCTCCTAATCAGAACAATTGTATTTCCTCATTGCATGGAATGATTAACATGATAGCCGACACAAACATCATTCTATACTCTTCGCCAATTATAAAAAAAACCTATGAAGATATAATATACAATAAACCAATTCAATTAATTTCGGTCAAACCGACAAGTATAATCACAAAAACCTTACATAATCATGTTGTTGTATAAAATTCCAACTGATGGAACGAATTATCAACGATGATGCTCAATAACAAGACTTTGATCATAAAGTAGAGATTGTATCTTGATCGGAGCACGTCTGAGAGAAAATTTGTCTCCAGAAAATAACGATCAATTCAAATAAAGAACAATGTAAAATCTCAACTGCAAAACCCCCATTTACGAATTCGGTGCTTTTTGGTCTCAAAATGATTGGCAGAATCGTTTACAAAAAATAAAAAGAACGAACAAAATTCTACACAATAACCGCACGTTCTCCAAATTGGCGACTTCAGGAAACAAAAATGCATTTTTGCGAAAGGAATTCCTCATTCTGCTAACGTGAATGGTTGGGAAGGATTCTCGAAGCTGATTTTCATTTAAACGATTACAAAGTGAAAGAGATATGTGACTTATTCGCAGATAGTTTCCAAAAAGTTTTTAACGCATCAGACCCATCAAACTCACACTTTCCTTCCTCTGATTCAGCTCTAAGAGCTTTTGTCAATCATTATAAAATCTCACGTGATGAAATACGTAAAGCTTTTTTAAATTTTCTTCCTCCAACCTTCTTGTGGGAGTGTGTAAAGCAGTTTATGACTCCCTTGCATACTTTCTTTCATAGATCACTTTCGTTTCAAATTTTCCCATCCTGTTGGAAGCTTTCATATGTCACACCCATATTATAGAATGGTGATTGACGCTGGATCGGAAATTATTAACTTTTCGAAACAGTGGTCTACGATCTCATCTGAACGAGCACAAACATTGCTTTAGAAAAGGTCGCTCAACTACCACGTATTTGACAGTCCTATTCTCAGATGTTCTGTGTAAAATGGAGAAAGGATATCATATTGACGCAGTCTACACTGACTTCAGTAAGACGTTTGGTAGAGTTGACCATTCTAACTTAACTCTAAAGTTTCAGAAATTCGGTCTTGCCAAAAGGTAGCCATCTTGGCCCATCTTTTTCAAATATATTTATTACCGACTTATCTGACGTCCTTGCAAACATAGCTCATTTACTTTATGCAGATGATCTCAAAGTTTATCAGACCATTGAATCTAAATCTGATGCCCTCTTTCTCCAATTCAAGCTTGATTTGCTTGATCATTTGTGCAATGTAAACAAGTTCTCTCTGAATATTGATAAGTGCCGGTTTATTTGTTTTTCCCGAAAATGCATGGTCACACACAATACGTACTTCCTCGGCAATAATTTTTTAACATTATTGAACTCGGTGTTATCTTAGATGAAAAACGTCGCTTCACTTAAAAAAAAATTAAATACTTTCCCGTGTAAATAAACAGCTAGGCTTTATCAAAAGACGTGCCAAAGAATTTCATAGCCTACGAGACATTAGCTCTTTATACATTTCACTTGTACCTCTTAATCCTGAATACGCTTGCATTAGCTGAAATCGGCAAAGACCTCATCTTCTGTGGCACAAATGAAGAATATACTCATTGCTTGCAACACTTCACTAGTACTGCAACTAAAAGCCAATCACAGCTCCTTCTCGACAAAATCAAGCAGCCCTATGAATCTAGTTTTTATCCGATAGCTTCAAAGATAGTTACAGGTATAGAAAGCTAATTGGAGTAGCCATCCGAAAAATTTCAAGAACTTAAAAATGTTTAGCATTGGCTACTTATTTTCACTGTAAAAAAGTTTTCAAATTTTCGTAATATTAATATTTATTCTTTATTGTCACTACAAGATCATTACGATTTAAAAGTTCTATGATAAATTTACTTACTAGAGATATGGCCAAAAATACAAAAGAAATCATAGCTGGCAACCCTATCATGGTTTTTGAACCAGATTAATACTGAATATTGCCGACAATAATTTCGTTTCAATTTCATAACTGCACTGGAATCTATAGGGGCACAAAGTTTTATTTTCCTGAGCGAATTTTCAAAATTCAAGACACCGGAATTATCTTAACTGGCAGCTCCAACCTAGGCTAACAACCACATTTCAATCTAACGTGGCTTAAAATAAGGTTCAGCTAATGTGTGAATTTGATTAAAATCTAGTGACTGAATCAGAATTCTAAGGGGAAAAAGCAGTTCTTTCTTAGTGATTTTTTAAAATAGCACCACTGGCGCAGAGTTGCTCGCATTTAAAAATTGCTTCTATCAAACCTGGTCCTACATAAAACCAATACATTCTGTGAATTTCAGTTGTATTTGACTATCGGGTCATGAGTTCTCGTGAACAGAAGTTTATAATGCTACAAACTAGACATGGGTAACGCAGCGCTGCGCCGCGCAATTGCGTTGAAGCACTAGCCATGATACCACTGCGCTGATACCGATTGTCGGTATCAGTAGCGCAGTAACGCACTTCGGTATTAGTAGCTCAGTAACGCACTTCAGTATCAATTGTGTTGGTGCTGCCGCTTTGCAATGCCAACATTATTTGGCTTGGCGCTATGCTACGGCGGGGCGCAAAGATATGAGTTGAGAATACTTACCTCAAGTCTGTTTGAGCAATAAAATTTCATTATGCTTCAATACTACAACTAAATAATACATTTATGGTATATTAAAGCAATGATGTTAATACTTGTCTAATTTACACTTATCAAAAAGTCAGGCGTACGCACGTTTGGAAAGATACCTGAATGGGCACATGCTGCGCCGCGCAATTGCGTTGAAGCATTAGCCACGATACCACTGCGCTGGTATCGCTTGTCTATTAGCCATGATACCACTGCGCTGGTATCGGTTGTCGGCTTCAGTAGCGCAGTAACGCACTTCGGTATCAATGGTGTTGGCGCTGCCGCTTTGCAATGCCAATACCATTTGGCTTGGCGCTATGCTACGGCGCGGCGCAAAGATATGAGTTGAGTATACGTATCTCAAGTCTGTTTGATGCAAAGCAATATACCTACGCGTACGCACGTTTGGAAAGATACCTGAATGGGTACATACTATAGCCTGGGTATTTTAGGGTATTTTATATCGGAAAATTAGTAAGTTAAAATGTGGGTTGCTCTCGTTCCATACAAGCTTTTTCAATCATGTTTTTTTGAGTGAATCATAGCGTCATGGTATTAGCGCAATGCTACCAGCGCCGTATGTAAGATCATGGTATCATAGCGCAATGGTATCAGCGCAGTGCGCTGATACCACTGCTGGCGCCGGTATCAGTGTACCAGCGCTTCAAAATTTGCTGCGTTCCCCATGTCTACTACAAACACAGGTAAATTGGGGTTGGGATTCCGTTCTTGCCCGATATATGTAGAATTTCAAAAGTTTCACTTTGGCTATGCAGACAAAGCATAGGACTTATATACAAGTTGTGGTTTTTTTAAAAAGCTAGAATTTATCAGGAGAGTCGATGATTTGAAAGTTTTGACTTTCATTGTCTGCCGTAGCTACAAGGTTACTAACATGTAATAAACATTTGATAGCTCTATTAAAAGCTATCTCAATTAAAATATTTTCAAATTTTCCCGATTCTTTCTTACACTTTCTACTCGTACACCTAGAGTTAAAAATTTTTAACACGTTTTGAATTCATTTTGCAAACTAAGTTTTTTCGAAAAAATTATGGGGACATTTAAAATATAACCCTAAAATGTTATTACTAATATTCATTTATAATATGGATTATAGGGTCAATGTGATTTTAGTACTAATGTAGTACTAATTTGAAAAAAGTTCAGATATTTGATGGGAAAAAAACGACAAAAGTTGGAACAAAAATATTTTGTAGACATACAAGATAGAGTGCATAATGCAGACCATGATTTATTATTCCAATTCATCATAAACAAACAGAACCAGCTCTGAGTGCATTTGCCTTGGATGATTTTTCAAACCAAAATACTTGGAAAAATAGTGTTACTTGCATTTAAAAAACAATTCTTTTATGCCTTGGATTATTATAAAATTTACTGAATTCCCACTATTTAATTCATTTGACTTGAACAATATGTCCTTTTTTCTCTCTTTCTTTTTTCAACACATTTAAATAAATTAAACTATCCAAGTCCATTTTCAATTATTCACAATGCCATTCTATGCAAACAGATAGGTAGTACAATCAAATTATGAGCTTCCAGCAGTCAATCGAATCCATTTAAAAGTACCTTCATTTTCCAGTAATTTCATCGTACCAAATTAATTCCGATTTTCCTTTTGCAATTTGAAAACTGTACGATGCACTAATTGAGAACAAAATGATTCCATCCAGCTGATCCATAATTCATACCATCATCTTTCCATTTCCATATATGTATATATACAATAGGGAATCGTACGACAGTGGAATTGAGCGCATATCGGTTGCTAGTTTACAATACTAGTTCGTTCTGACAAATTCGAATGCATACATGAGGGGCGCGAAACGAGCAAAAGGATACATCGATGGATATGGTTTTGTCATCGCTTTTCCGTTATGGATATCAAGAGATCGTTATCCTGCTTGAATACCAATCGCCCGAAACGAATGGGATCCACTTGCTTCTCACTCACGTCGTCGTCGGTCGATTCGATTCACACGACGGCAGAACGTTCGTGACAAAAACTGTTGCTAGTAACTAAAATTGGCATTTGGTTCTCATTAAAAATTGAACGGGATAAAAGAATGAGCGTGAATATAGATGAGAAGATGTCAATATAAAATGAACGACTATAAATGTGATTATTCTTCGTTTGAAAGTAAATAGTTTCCTAGTAGCTATGAGTATCCTTGTGCCTGCGATATCAGGTTTAATTTCGAAAATTTGAGATTCGACTGTGAAATGAAGAACATTTCCACCTTGACTCAAACTGAGCTCCTCATTTAAAATGTCATGTACATCTCTCCTAATTTACAGCTTGAAATCCCTTCGAGACATTTGTTGGAATAGCAGATGAGATATAGAACAGAAACAGGACCGGTAGCAACGACGCTAGTTAGATTCCAGTGCAGCTGGTGAATCCAGTTGTTCTATCCAATATTCAGTTGAACTTGAATCAGGAACAAGGACGACCTCTTGCATTGCACTAATGCCGTTCTTTGCATATCGGTATCATAAAGTTGGTCATGACGACGCAACTGTTGGGGTGTTGCTAATGGAACGGGGTGCCGCTACAAGGGATCAGATCATGTCTGTATCCGCGTCGTACTCGTACAGACACTTCAGATTTAGTAACAATCTCCGAGTTTCATTTGCTGTAAATCAAAAAGTTTTATCTTTTGCTCGGTAAGATGCGAGATCGCACGAACGCTCGTACGCTTCCATCTATATTGAATGATAAGTACACCAGCAAGCAATGCTCACTCATACATACGATGTCTCGACATGGCATGGAATAGAATGGAACGAAACGGGAGCGAAGCGAATGAGCTACACTTTATGTTTGCTCCTTTTAACTACTAATTCGCTTATGGATTTTCCGTGTGTATTGAGAATAAATAACGGTAACGTATGTTTGTAGCCGTTTTTTCCAGCACAATGGTTAAGAGGTTTATTTTGATATTTTGCGAGGAAAGATGATATGTTGGTCATTTGGGAAAATAGAAAGGTGCAAAATTATAGCAGATTTTATGATGAATCGTTGCTAGTGCTGTTGGTACATTGGAGATTAGTAATTGCATGGAGTGAATTGAAAATGGTCAGTTTCGAATAAGTGTTTGATGGATGCATCTGAATAACATTGATTTTGCTGAGCTTTCAAACAAAATTTGGTGCACCGGTTTGGAATAGAATGTGTTTGTAGCTTATGAACGTAACTAAGAAATCTTTGAAAAAATTTTGATTCTAATATTTTCAAAAAAATCAGCAGATTACTATCACAAAGAAAAACTTTTTTAAATGTTTATATGTTATTGCTATAATGGTTTACCTATGGGAACGTCGATGATTGTAACAAGCAGGAAGATTCTTCGTACAAAAGTATTGACAACGCTTGATTTATTAATTTTAATTTGTTTTAAAATTTTTTTAATTTAATATAGATATCAACGAGAATTATGAAAAGCATTGTTAGTTTAAGTGTAACGCTTTTTACACTTTTTGCTTTACATTTTCTTCCACACTGAAACATGTCAAAAGACAGTTTCTTTTCATTTCACAGATCAACACATGAAAATCAATCAGATTTTCGACATATTTTCTCTTGGAATCCCAAATATTCTGACATATTTCTTTCAATTGACACATTTCCGTTGCGAAATTAAATTGATTGAATGCCTCTCTGAATGCCTAAATGCCAGAGAGAAAAAAACGGCAGTTTTAAAACGATATGACATAGTATCCTCGGGTCAATACCGATACTATCTATCGAAAAATAAACCATATTCAATTCAGTTCTATGTCCCAGTTTAAAGGATGTTTCTATATTTTCCATTCAACAATCCTCTATCCTGCCTCTATGTTATTTCAAAAGCTCCTTTTCTATTTGTTCAAAACATAAATTCACACATTCATATGTGCTGACATACATACTTACCGACAACGTCTAAATATCCCACTTGACTTTTCATCGGGTCCGTATTTATTTGACACATGTACCATCCCTTGTCAGTTTCCTTAACATCTTTGATTTTCAATATCCAGGCACGTTTCTCGGCGTGAGTAATACTCATTCGATGATTCTTGGTGATAACGTGATTTTGTATCGTTAGTATTGTTTGTGTGTCGACACGAAGCCATGCAATCTGCAAGAGAGTATAAAATTCAGGCATAAGAACATCGTGAAAAACATGTTTTGAATGTCTTGTTTTTGTTTTCGCCAGTATTTTCCTTGGCGTAAATGATATAACAGTATCGCTTGGTAGAAAAACAATTGTCTCATATTGACAATAATTTAAAAAATATTGCCTTCTAGTTTGCACTTTCAGGCTGTTTCAAACTTAAACACTAAGAAAACTTAAAAGCTACCCACGCTGGGCGCATATTTTTATATCTAATTTTCTTAGTTTTTTGGTTAATCTTATACACTTAAAATGATAATTTCATATTTTCCTAGTAATGATCTCGTTTGTGTTAAGTATTCAATATCATATCTGTTATATTTTGTATTATTTTTAGCCATACAAGCATTTATTGCAAAGCACAAATTATATCATTATGAAACATGATTCTCCGAAAACAGTTTGTGTTCACTTCCCAATCATTTCCGAATCCTTTCATTTATGAAAAATTTGTACACCTTATTTTTCATTTCCTAAACGCTCACATCGAAAACGAGTTCCAATCAAGGATATAACGATATATTTATGGAAACAACATATTACGCTCATAACTAGTCGAGCAATGAATGTCATCGTCAATATCATTTTCACGTCATTTTCATATCTACATTGCCAATATTATTCTGAAACCTTACTCACGATAAGAAAAAAACATAATACCAAGAATATATGTAACAACAACAACAACGAATACGTCTAGTATTACTACTACTACTACTACTAGACCTGGAACTGCGTTGTCTAGAATATCTTGCTTACCTTGTACGTTTGTAGATTGTCGACAAGACATTGCAGAATTGCCTCACGTCCGACTGGAATTGTAACGTTTTGTAAGGGTTCACCGAATTTCGGTAGATCTGAAGAAGAAATGAAAAAGTAAAAGTGAAATTATTTCGTTAATAAATTAAATAGGTTATATAAGCGAAATGAAATCAATGTGGCAGATGTGGCTTGCTGCGTTTGGGCTAAGTATCAGACAGACAATGAATAGACCAGGCATGTTTGGAAAATTATTTAAATACCAGTGGTTGGTTGAGTCGATTGGAAAAATGATGCGTGCGATGCCAACTGGTGTTTGATTAAATAAAAGAGACAGTGTGGAATAGAGATGATGGAACTAATAGCGAATTGAAGAATTGGGCTGATAATGGTTGCATGAAAACTATAAGCTTTGGTATGATATTTAATGGTCAAGTGCTAGGCAATTTTATAACTCATAAGAATATTTGTTTTCGGAATAGTGGAATCGTGGAATTGTTTCGTTGTAGCTTTAAAAACGCATTGATTTGAAAATGTTGGATGAATTACATAAATTTCTTTGATTACTTGTTTTTTTGGGTGAACCACAGGATTGCAAAAGTAAGTAAGTAAGATAAGGCCTTTTATAGTACGTTCGCTTTATCAAATCAGGTAGGTCTCGAGCTGGCAACGAAATCAGGCGATCGAATACAAAAATTTCCTCCATTTTGGAACGAATATCGAATAAAAATCTATTCAAACGAACTTAACCTCTCACGGATGGAATTCTACTTGCGCTGAAATAAATTCAACAAAGTGAGAATACACAATAGCACTTGATTTGGACTCTCCAAAATCTGGTTGATTTGGAATGACAAAAGCCGAGTCAAGTGTAGCGTAAATCCAATAGATTTGTGAAAGATTTGGCCTCAAATGATTCAGATGATCGAAATCGTGTGATTTAGCTTCTGCGAGAATGTATTGGGTGCACAAGAAAGTTTGAAAGGATTTTTTTCTCGATTTTAAAACTTTATTGTGCAAAAAAGTACAATGTGTTTTATTCAACGTATTGCCCATCGCTAGCTATGATTTTTCCCCACTTTTTTGGTAATACATGGATTCCGCATGAATTCATTTTGTTTTTTAATTTCAACTGAAGTGAAGCGTACACTCGTAAGGTCGTTCTGTATCAACCGGAATAAATTGTAGTCTGATTGTGCAATGTCTGTGCCGTAAAACATATGAGTTAGGACTTCCCAGCCAGTACCATCGAGATAAATTTTGACAACTTCCGCGACATGCGGCCGAGCATTGTCATGGTGGAAGATCGATGACACATGTCTGGTTGCCCATTCCTGCCGTGTTTCCGCAATTGCTCGCTTCAACCGCATCAGTTGTTGTCTGTAGACAGCTCCGTCGATCGTCTGACCACTTTTCAGAAGCTCGTAGTACACGATCCCACCAAATGCTGAACATTACCTTGCTGGCATAGATATTTAGCTTGGGCGTCGATGGTCCAGGTTCGCCGCGCTTAAAATACGTCTTCCTGCGCTTTGGATTGTCGCACTGAATCCATTTTTCATCACCGGTGATAATGCGATGCAAAAATGACTTCACTTTGTACCGTTGAAGGAGCATTTCGCAAACAGCGACACGCCGTTTGATATCTTTTCGTTCGAGCTCATGAGAAACTCAGTTTGCTAACCTTCTCGACAATACCCATGGCTTTAAGTAGCAACGAAATGGCTTTTTGAGTCACGACTAATATTGCCGTAGATTCTCTTGGGTATGGCATAGGTCTTTGTCCAAAATTACCTTCAATCCGGTGTCTACAAACATTGATGACCTTTCTTCGCGCTCTTTGTTGGTTGTGTCAAATTCATCACTTTTGAAACGTCGAAACTAGTCTTTACAAGTTAAAATTGATAGAGCATGCTCTCTGTAAGACTCACACAGCAGCCAATTGCTTTCTGCTGCACTTTTCTTCAGATAGAAGCAAAATATCAATGCTTCCCGCGAATGGAGTTTTTTTAGGCAAAAAACTGACGTAATCGTCACACGTAAAAAATATGTTATTTACACTTTGATGAAATAACACATAGTGT
This sequence comes from Nemotelus pantherinus, assembly GCA_963978885.1. Classification (NCBI taxonomy): domain Eukaryota; kingdom Metazoa; phylum Arthropoda; class Insecta; order Diptera; family Stratiomyidae; genus Nemotelus; species Nemotelus pantherinus. The sequence goes on along the minus strand of OZ022266.1, from coordinate 43,495,375 downwards.
AAAATGTTTTTAAATGATGACGCTCGACATGATATATGCTGAAACATGGTCCGGTATGCTTAAAGACGACTGGTGCCTTCTGTTGACAATCCTTTAAAACTTACTTGTATACCCAATTCTATAATCACTGAGATAGTAGAAATGGAGTCGACATCGACGGTATAACTTTCCACGATTTGGTTCTCAGCGCTGAGAAGAAGTTCTCGAAAATTTTGTTTGAAATTTTGTGCCTCAATGGACAGTAGATGGATGAAATTACAATATCACTCGGGTGTTCACGTTGACAAATGGATGTCGCTTGGATGTCCTTTTCACTGAGTTTTTCCAAAGATTGATGTTTTTTAATGAGTATTGCAGACCCGCTTCTAGCCTTGCCAACTGAGTGTTTGATGTCGTAAAAGGTGTAGCCTGGGATGTTGAGTTTATTATTTTATTCCGTGAGGTGAGTTTCTGATATGAAAAAGACATCAACGTTGTGGGTTGATGTAAAGCAGGCTATTTTCGCTTTATGCTGGACAATGCCATTCGCATTCCAATAGGAGATCTTGAATGAACTCATTTCCTGTTTATAAGAAATTGGAGCAATATGTTTTGGTTTTTAAGTTATTCTTGCATAATGTTACTCTTTGTCGTCATGAATTGATTCATATTGTCTGAGAGCGTTGACATAATAGGAGAAAACTCGTTGCTAGAGGTGCTTTGAGCTGTGATTTCAGCAAAGACTTGTGCGGTTGGTTTGATTGCGTCAGAATGATGCGTCAGAGTGATGAGGGTACAAGAGTCTCCGGCATGGAAACTGGTCTATTAGTTGCAATTTTCAGAGCCTGTTGCGCGCGGTTTTGAGATGATTTCGTCTTTATTCTCAGAAATTGAAATACTGGGCAACCAATGTAGCTAGTAGTATGGTTGTTAGCACAATTGCTACATTCTGTAACTACAGAATCTTGTTTACTCTTCTCACAGAACTTGAGATTGACGAATTCAGCTATAGAAAATGATATTGCACTATATAGTCAATTGGGAAACTTCTTATGAATATGCCACCTTTTAACTGTGGTTATTTTGAAATAACTTTCAACAAAATAAAAGACTTACGACATATAGCTTCAGATGCAGTCATGAGATTACTAAGAAATTCATGCAGTAGCTTAATCTTATTTTCGGTCAGATCCAGTAGATTTTTTGTAGTGAAATTCGGACAGGGCTGCTGATTTTATTATTATAAGTCATTTTTTAAATAAGAGTTGTTAGAATTTTTAAATAATAATGACTTTGTCATGAAAATAAGCAACCATTTTAGAAAATTTTTCGAATTTTGCGGTTGCTAGTTCTCAGAGTATTTTCACCGCTATAACTTCCAATGCAGTTATTAAATTAAAATGAAATTGACAGAGCGATTTGATTTAAATTTGAACTAATCTCGACAAAAGTGCAGCATACTCTGCAGATCATGGTATAGACGCAGCTTTCAAGCTTCCTAATCGTTATAGTATTTTTCACGTGGAGGTCTTCACGGTACAAAAAGTCACAGAACTGATATATATCAAAGATGCTACATGTGCTGCGATCAATATTTTCACAGACAGGATGTGCTTTCTTTACTGTATTTAGATCATGAACAGGCTAGGCAGCAACAAAAGAGTCAGAATTTTATGGGGAAGGCATTGATCAAAATACAAACATCTCAGCTACTTCTCAAATGATCAAATGCTTGACTGACTAGAATATGATGCAAGTTGCGATGTCCAGAAAGTGTGCAACTTAGACCTGCAGAGAAATCAAAATTATGTGGTGTTCATACGATATCGCAGCTATTCAATGCTTGCTCGAATTAAAGCGGACTGGCTGCAAAAAACTGATCGGAATCATTATTGGCCACTGTTTTGTAGCAGCACGTGCCACGAAACTGCAACTCCTAATCAGCAACACCTGTATCAAGTATTCAGAGCCAGGAGTCTCGTAAGCAATTTAGCATTTTTTGGGGGGAAATCCATATAGCTCTGCTTTGGTAAGCCCTTTCTGTTAGATATCTTACACATGGTGGAGTAGAAGCTGAAAGATATATTTCAGTTCACACAATGGTCTGGGGCCTTTGATGGTCACTTGGACTGAACATTTTTATCTCCAGGTTTTCTAATCTGGTATCATAACGGACCAATAGTGGCCTTTATGGCTTTGTGTCAGCCAGTAATACCTAACCTAAGTTACATTAGATTAATAATTAAAAAACCGTTACCACAGAGCTCAACAAAAATAGTTGAGAATATACAATTTGCAACTATAAAATTTAATTTCCACATCATATTACTTCCTAATAATTTTTCATACTGCCTTACTTTTTCCCATATCACATATAAAATAAAATTTCAACCACATACAAACTTCACTACTTTGTACAGGAAAAAATCATTTCCTTTAATATGGAAACTAAAAGCTACCAGCCAATTCCTATAATTTACAGCAAAATGAATAGAAAAAACAACATAATACTTTTCATATCCCTTGAATTCCTTCGATCCCAATGAAATCCTTACAAAACTATTACTTTTTCCCATTTTTCTATTCACTGGATTTTTTCTTCCTACTTACACCAACACCCTTCACTTTCCCGCTCTTCAAGCTCTCTGCCACACCAAAATTATCTAATAAGTTTCCATTATAATTACAAACTCATACTTCCTTCCTGTATTCACTCTCTAATTAAACTTTATCGAAATGGCTAATTAAAATATCCTTCTACTTCGAGCACAGCAAGATAGCAGTCCGTACAGGAAGCGTAAATGAAATCAACCGAGGACCGAACCAGTGTGTAAACGATTCTTCATACATAACATGCGACTGTTCAGTTCATTTGAACATTATATGGAAGCAGGTTCATGTCGGAGTCTGTATATACTGGCGGCGAGCTAGGGCCTTGAGGGTTGTGAGTGAGATGCACGAAAAGGCAATGTATAAACGACTGTTGAAAGAAAATCGCTAGAAGAAAACTTTTAATGCTTCCTCATGCCCGGAGCCAGTTTCAGATGCAGTCGATTTTCAGATCCGGCAAACTTCAACTTTTTCAACCAAACCGAAACTGAGAGTGGTACCTATACACTCTCAGTGCAGGATGTAAGTTTACAGGAAAAATTATAGGAACAACTATGTACAATTTTTACTAGATCAATTTTTGTGTCATGAAACTTAATTTAATTTTCTCGACAAAATATTGTGAAATTTTTCCACAAGATCTGTTGTAGGGGGTTTGGGAATGGTAGAGATGTATCTCGAGAAGAAGTGTAGAAGAGTTGCAGGAAATAATAAATTGGAAAAAATGATTAGAGTTTTTTATTTATTTTCATCAATGATTTAAATGAAAAGGTTTTGGAAACCGCCAGTTTGTCGTGAAAAAGTTTTGAATATTGAGGCAAGAACTTTTTTTTCGGATGTAAAACGATTTGTTGAAACTCACTATACAACTCAAAACTCTTTTCTGTGAAGATTTGCAATTTTTGGCTAACTTTCGATGCTAAAGATTTGCTGCAGTTTTAAAAAAACCTAATTTGCAATAATTGCTAATCCAAGTGCTAGTATTAAATTAACATACACAGCATCCTAATCGGCCAACCTGGCAAAGAACGGGAACGTTTCAGTTGAAAACAATTCAAACATACCTATTCGAAATATTCATTGTTGCAACAAGATTTACAAGAATAATGTACTGCTGCCAACTTCATTCACGTTCATCCAGCAATAACTGCCCGTTAGTCTTTATCTGCCGTCGCACTCAACCTTTTGCTAACGCTTCACAAATAACCTCTCAGAGCACATATCCCAACACATTGCAGACTGAACAAATCGTTCCGGAAACGAACAATGGAGGAACTTGTCTATCGCAACATGTTCGTGTTCCTGTATTTTTAAATTTTTTATCTGAAACAAAGACGTCTCATGCAAAATGCAAACTTTACATTGTGCTTGGATTGACAACGGCAGGATACAGTCAAATCTGTTCCCGAATCGGTAAGCTCACGGGAGGAGGAGCAGGTGATCGGAATGCCGTAGATGCAGATTCCGCTGATGGAAGAGTGAATGTGTGTATGTGTGTAGAAAGCAATCATCTGCGCCTAGATAGATACTTCGATTGTGAAGCGTCAATCGATATCGGTGAGAACAGCAATCCTGTCGATTCCAGGGAACAGACTACCACCAGCTGTGAGATATTCTGTAATCAATTTAAATATATAAAGGTGCACACCAGGTGGAACATCATCCAGCAATCTTCAAGATAGTGATAAAAAACGTATATGAGTTGAAATGAGAAGAAAACAGTTCTTGGGATATGTGAAGAGAACAGAAATGGATTTTCAATCGATTCATATAAAGCGGAAGCGCATTTAGTACACGTCACCCAGATGAATGTAATGAATTTTCCGGTGAATATTTTAGATAATTGAACGCGTTGTTCCTCATTTCTAAGAAACTTTACATTATTTGCTCAGGATTTTCGCCTTAAATCACTAGTTGAATTGACGTTTAGCATTCGGAAATCACATAATAGGATATTAATTTCTACTTTTAATTAACAGTTTCCGACGAATCAATCAATCAGCAATCGAGGAAAAATATAATATGCGTTGAATGAAATTACATCGCATTAACTCGAAAAATAGCACAAAAATTGAAAAAAACACCAGGCTTTTTCACATGGATGCCATACACAAAAATTAAAAAAAACACCAGGCTTTTTCACATGGATGTAGGTCGATAGCGAAATGAGATGTATCTCGAGAAGAAGTGTAGAAGAGTTGCAGGAAATGTGGAATTAATATGTATGGAATTTGTATGTATGTATGGAATTTCAATATGAAATATATCCCACACTGGGCGCTAGCCTTCAAACCTGTCCCAACAAATTTTGTAGACCTTTTTGGATATACCAGAAATACGGGAACTGTTATTTTTTCTATTCAATTTGCTGTAAATTGAAATATGGATTGGTTATAGGAATTGGTTTGTAGCTTTTAGTTTCCATATTAATTTTGCACATATATGCACATATTAATTCCATACATACATACATTGGTAGCTTATAGTTTCCATATTAATTTTCATACATACGTCGTTGGAACATTATACAATTATTATATATTGTGTAAAAACAAATACAAAATCAATAGACACGTAGTATATCTGACTTCTTCATACTGATATCATGCAATATTTTGCATTTTGATAGCAATCACCAGTTTCCGTATTTCTGGTATATCCAAAAAGGTCTACAAAATTTGTTGGGACAGGTTTGAAGGCTAGCGCCCAGTGTGGGATATATTTCATATTGAAATGAGAAAAATTAAATTCCGATCATTAAAGGTCTTCAATTGTGGTGCTTTGAACCTTTTCAAAATATGATATATTTAAGTTTCGCTCTCAAAATAATTCAACATCTAGTTATTTTCATAAAATCTGGCATTAGATTCGATCGAAGTCGATTACACGTGATCAAATCGAGTTTTTTGTTGTGAAATTTAGTAAAATATCCAAGAAAATTGCTGGATTTCTGTGTTGAACAGTTTCTTAAAAAATGCAGAATACTATTTCCATTGTAAGAGAAAATCAGGTTTAACTTACCTTTTTCCGGAATCGAATTTGTCGATTGGTCTTCTCGAATGTCTTCTAAATGTTCGATTTCGTGAGTATTGTGACCGTCGATATCGTCTGAAAGGAAGAAAACTGTTTAATGAAGATTTGATACATCACCATATGTATTTTGAAATAATTAATTTTGAGATTTGAAAAATCATGCTCTATGAGTTTCGTTTTTGAATTCAAGAGAAATATTCGAAATATTACTTAAATATTATTGTCATTTCAGTAACGTTTAGCTAGCTCTTAACACAAAAACGATTTTAAGTAACAAGACCTTTAGAACATAGCATGTAGCAGAAAGACAGATTTTCGAAGAAAACTGGAGGAATTGTATAGATTTCGCTACAGATTGAATATGCTTGATAGGACTTAGTGTGTAAGAGCGTTTTTCAGTGCACGCTGGTCAAATTCGTGGTGCGACAGCTGTGTTAGAAGTTTAAGGTGTGAAAGTATTTGATAATTGCTACCCGCTAAAAATTTCAATACTTTAGAAACAGTTGCTACTTGTTTCAATTAGACATTGTTATCATATGAAAATTTAATAGCAGTATTTTTTAGCACAATATCGATAAAATGATTGGTGATAGCATTGCTTCGCCAGCACAGACATCAAAATGATATCAAATTTTCACGTTGAATTCAATGTTGAAACAGGATCAAAAGCTATAATGATGAACAGATTTTGAGGATTACCACTCGAAAAAAAATTAAAATTTGGGAAAATGAACCTTATGTCTTATGTTTAAAGTATGGTGTTTTGGGGATGAATATTTATTTGTAGCATCTTTTGGTAGAAATGAGAAAAATTGCTCGTGCTGGCAACTCTTCAACAGGAGTACCAACAAAACTCTAGAAAGCACTTGTTTCATGCTTATTGACTGTATGAATATCGTTTCAATTCGATGACTGGGCCGGAAGTTATAGGGAGGTGAAAAGATTTAAATGATTTTCTTCCGCGAAAAATCCAATATCTACCAAATTTAAACATATTTCACTTATGATCGCGGCAGGACTATAACAAACGGATTATTTAATGGTTTTATATATGTATTAGAAAAAAGAACCAAAATTAATCAGCTTGTAATTCTATCTTAGATTTCGCAACCGGAAATTCACTCTTTGCATTAATATTGGCCTACTCACTATTATCAGATTGGAGGATTTTTCGCCTCAAATCGAGGAATTTCGAGAGTCTTTGATGTTTTTAGGGAAAAAATATTCTCAATGCTATTTTCTACGGGACAAAATGAATAATCAGGGGAACAAAGATTACTTTTCTGAAATGCAAGCTAAATTTTTAACCGAACCATAATTTACAATGAGGCCAAATATGGAAAATTTGGTCAGAAGAAAGCAAATTGTGGCCCAATTTATTTATATTTCCCATTGCTTTCATTGAAGCATGAGCTGATGTATTGTCTTGATGAAAACATTTTCATTGCCAACTGAGGCTATTTTTCCTTGATTTTGAAATATATCCCTGTAACTGGTTTTTTCAGATATTCCACTAATTTTTATCTCGAAAACTAAAAAAAACGGTCACCATAGCTTTCGTGGCCTATGAAATGACTTTTACCGTCTTCTGACTACTCAAAACGGCTTCTACGTAATTATTTTGACTGCTCTTTTCTAGCAGATTCATAGTACAAGTGATGCTGCTTTTATCTAATTTGAGCGGTACAGGTCAGCAAACGCGGGAAAAATGAAATCCCGCGCTCATAGCTCTGGTCATAAAGTGCATTGGCTGCATGTAATAAAAAATCGAAATCCTATGTTCGTGACTCAGGTCGTCAAAACACTAACTTTTGAAAGTGAAATAAAAGAAAAAATTGTAGATTAGATGAAACGACTTGAGAAGCAATGTGAAGTTGAAATTTTAATTTGCATCTAGGTTTCAGTCAACGAAAAATAGCCCAACACTGAATGGATAGAGTTACTGAAGTTTACAAAAATATTAAAAGCACCGATGAAAATAATCAATTTATACCAGATAAGTTCAATTATTGATTTTTGGGGTACTAAAAAAGAAAATTTCAACTATCAGTTTTTTCCTGAGTTTTTTTTTTTTATATTTACGTAAAAAAGTAGTTTAGTGTAATTTTTAAATGTTAAAAGCAGTTAACTGAACTTTTATGACATGTATCATCAACCGTGGCCATTTGATCATGCTAAATATTGGGACTTGCTTATTTAGAGAGTGTTGAAAAGTTATTGTATCAATCCTGAAGAAGTTCAGTTTGGTATAGCTTAGAGGTTCCAATCCCAGGATCCCAAAACCGGCTAACTTTTGGTCGCGAAAGTATGGGGATTAGAAACCATTAATCCCGGAATTTGAGAAAAGTCAAGCGTAATTGGTAAACTGCCGCTGAATCATGTATGTCGCATTTAAGAATTTCTGACGAACCAGCAAAGCTCATAGTTCAATTGTTCCAAGAGTTTTGAGTTACGTCACTACGTGCTGACGACGTTTTTGGACCCAACTATTTCTTTCTAAATGGCCATCCAACTCAACAAGAAACAATATAATCTTCCACGAAAGCTATTATTTTCCCTTTTTTAGGAAGATAGAACCCAGTTGACAAAAAACCCAAGCAATCATAAAATTCCAGCCAAAGGGAGACTAAATGAATCTACACATTTATTGCTCTACTTAAATTTAAAAGATGCAATATCATGAAACAGTAATAAATACGGATTAGTAGTAAGTGCATAAATACTCAAAAAAAATCATCACGTTATGAAAAAGGATTGTTTACCGACTTATTATCATATCTTTTTTTCATATTGAAGACACAAGTACGAGCTTATCTTGTAACTTTTGAGTAGTGTGGCTTTGTGTTCTAAATGCAATTTAGACACGTAATTTGTGAAATCAATACTGCATCGTAAGTACATAACATATCTTTACTTGTTTCACAGATATATTGCAAAACAAAGTGGAATAGTCTCTTGACAATGCTTGAACGGTTTTTCATTTTCGAAAAGAGCATACAGAAGGCGTTAATAGACCTACACTATTCATTAGTTGATCTATTAGAAGCAAATGATTTTGATTTCACTGCTAATGATTCGTTAAAATTTTTATTTGGACGATTAGGAGAAAAACAGTCCATTCTTGCCAACGCTATGAAAATCTCAATATTTAACCGAATAAAAGAGCGTCAGTGTGCCTCGTCATCTGGTATTCTAGACTATCTCCAGAATCCATATAGCGCCTATGAACATCTATCAAATAAATTTGAAACTCTATTTTCAAAAGCCAGCAACACAAATACTAAAAAAAATAGCTTCAATTATACAGTCGTTCAACCCACTGCCCAGTTGCCAAAGTAATGAGGAGAACCCAGTTGAAAGATGCATGTTGAATCTATATATCCGTATTAAATTGAGACACGGTAGTCATCAATTGGCGCCAGAGAACGAGCTCCAATTAGATATAGATCAACATATGAAAACAATTGACTGTGCAATGCTGAAATATGCTGATTTGCTTAAAAACATTGTGAAAGGAAATGAATCTTTTATAAAGTGGTGGCAACCGTGGACATAATTTGGAGCAGGCGTACAAATATTTAATTACCGTCCCACCACCAAGTATCGAATCAGAAAGAATTTTTACCGCCGCGTTAGTAGGTAGAGAGTGCCGGTTCTGGCGCAAAAATAAGGAAGAAGGATTACGATATAAATGATGTGGAGAATAACATCAGCGATTATCGACCTGCGCATAGCGTGGCGGTGGTCTTCGAACTGATAATGCAGCCCGGTTGAGCTGATAAACAGCCCAGTTGAACTTACGTCATGCGCGGGCCGACAATCGCTGACGTCATCATATCACCACATCATTTTTGACGTCATCCTCCGCATTTTTTTGCCAGAACCGGCATTCTCTACATCGGGAATAAGCTCAGAAGCAGACTTGGAGATGAAACTTTGGATGTTTTGCTATTGCTTCGAACTTACTCCCAAAATAAATCCTGGAAGATTTTTTTCTATTTTAGTCATTACGATGTTTCTCAATTTTAAGAGCAGTAATTTGGCTTTCGTTTTTGTCTTCATACTGTAAATGTTTTGTGTAGTTTATGGCGCAAAATAATTTTTATTGGATAACAGAAATTTTTCACCATACGAGTATATGATTCAAGTTATTTATTTAAAATTCCAAAACAGTTCATAGCCTACTTATTGCTATATTTTATAAATAAATCTGGCGCATATGTGCCGCTATTATATAATATAGTCTGTTTACTAGAAACTTGCCTTATTTCGTTAGTTTTCTATCACGGAATTCGGGGATTTTCAATTTATGATTCCGTAATCCTGGAATTTAAAAACTGTACTGGTTTTGGAGTCCCTGGTTGTACACTAATTTGCCCACTTAAATCAGACACGGAGATTCGTTTAAGGTCGTTGGCCAACAAAAAAATATTCAGAGGAAAAAAGGGGGTGGACGATTGTCTACATAAAATAACAGCAGGTATGAGTCGAGAATGGAGCATTATGGAAAACAAGTAAATTGCCAAAAAGATCCAAGAAATATTAATCCAGCAGATATGGGCAGACCAGTAACACTAAAATTATCGATTTAAAGTTGAAAAGAATCCCAAATTTTGCAGCCTACAAAGAAGTTATTGTGCTTAATAAGATCAAAAGACTTCGAGAAGGCAGTTTAAATTATGTCTGCGTCAAGTCACAAAACCAATTTTTTTGCTATGAAGTTTGTGAAGCAAACGAAATTTGTTCACGTACAAAGAATAACTTTAGACAAATTCTTGATGCTCTTCAACAATTCCAAGTTCATATTCATTGAACGTATATTTGAATTATCTGTTAACAGCAAGTAACAAGGAAGTTGGGAGGCAATTCAAGGCAGGAAATATATGACTAAACTTGTGGGAGCATTTTAAATTGAGCACATTGAAACGATTGAATAAATTTACTAGCTCTAGTGTCGGGTGAAGAACAAATGAAGATTATGTCTCGTGCAAAAAATTCACAGCCGAATCGAAAAAAATACCCAAAAAGGATTTAAACTGATGATTTCAAAGAATTTTTAATGTTTCAAAAGTAAAAAAAAACGAAAAATTTGGATGCGCTTTTTATATTCACCTCCTATAAGCATCTTCAAGTATAGAAAGCCGTTTTATATTAAATTAATTGAAATTAAAACATTTTATTTAAATTAAAACATTTTTCCACATAGGTTTGTTTGAATTATTAGAATTATTAGAATCGCGGGAGAAGTTAATTGAAACAAAAAGTGACAAAATAGAAAGATGTATAATGTAAAAGCATTCAAAGGAATCAAATTTCAAAGCAAATCAAAAGACGCATTTGGATCATGATTGTCTGCTTTGAAGCAATTGAATCTACAAACCTAATTCAACGCCTGCTGAGGAAGATGGTATGTGTTTACTCTAAAATCAGGATGTGAGCACGCAGAGATGGAAATTTACACGATCGGCTAGAAAAAAAACTATTTCAACTAACAACTGGAGCGAAAAAATGGGATAAGTTGTTTGTTGATAGAATATGTTGATAGGCAGATTTTAGTCTCTACAAAATATAAATTTCGATGAACTAAAAAGACGAATTAATAATATCTTCAAATATACGAAGTATGCATCGTAAACTTTGAACCTACAGGCACAAGAGATGTAAACACGACAACGAAAAATGAGTGGGCTCCAGAACCAATAAAAAAATTAAAAGGAAGTAAGGAAACATATCATCACAACGTACCTCTTTTGTGCGCAAGTGTATCTGTCAGCAGGCTTCTGTCAATCGGCACCCACTTCAAGCAAGGAATTATATGGAACTAGGTCAAAAACAATGTTTTTTTATGATACCAATGAAGATACTACCAACAAAAAGCTGCGATGCAATACGAGGGAATACGAGGGTATGTGTGGTCAGATAAATTTGAATTCTAAAAATGCAGAAGTCATATAACAGTAGTATTTAAACTTTTCTTTGATGATGATAACGGTGTTTCTAGTTTTTAGTTTTTGTTTCTAGTTCTAGTAGTCCATGCGACCAGAAAGATTGTTGGGCGATTTCAGTATAACTAGGTGAAAAATTGGTTTTTGGGAGGTGGCGAATTGGCTTTCAAGTCCAGCGTTTGTGAGCTTATGGCAAACTAGTAATTTAGAGCGAATCCCAACTTATTTGTAAAGTAGTAAAATGTATCAACAAAGAACCTTGAGATAAGAATTTAATAAAAAAAAACAGTTTTTATATTATGGTCAACCTGTTGATGTTATTGCCTAACCTTACTCCCAGGAAACAACATTCCAACAATATCTCTTTCTTGATTCATATTTATTCCGATTTATATATTTGTATACAAATAAAATGGGTTTTGCACTGTTGTGTAAATCTGCCGCTACTATTCTTGTAATCTCTTCTTATATGTGCTAGTTTTTCTAAATCACTAATTCAGAAGATCTTACAATATCTACAGATTTCAGAAAAGTTTTTGATGAAAGTAATCTTAATTTCGTAATTTTGCAACATGGGTATTCACGACCTTTATTTTGATTAGCTATAATATTGTACTTGAGATTGATTACTCGTATCAATAATTCTAATTCATTAGTCTTAGCCAGTACTTCTAACTTTGGTTTTACTTCACAGATCTCATCTAGTGCCCACTTCGTTCTTTATTTTTATTAATGACTTGAACTTTCTCTTACATAAATTTTGACCTGTATTGAATTTTTGCTAATTTTCGAAGAAAATTAGTATTAAACTCGTTTCGCCGAAAATTCATATTTCTTTATATATATATATATATATATATATATATATATATATATATATATATATATATATATATATATATATATATATATATATATATATATATATATATATATATATATATATATATATATATATATATATATATATATATATATATATATATATATATATATATATATATATATATATATATATATATATATATATATATATATATATATATGGAGTGGAGGACGACGTAGGACGTAGATGTATATAGTACGGAGGACGTAGATGTATATAGTAGGTAGGTCCATGATTTGCTAGAATTCAGATATCCTAAATCTTTTGGCGGCGGCGAGCGTTTTAGTGAATTTTCAGGTACTCCTATAATTCCAAGCAGTGTAAATTTTTGTTAAAATAAATATTTGGGAATGAAAACTAATTGTGTTTTAAGCTTGTTTATGATAAAGAATTGGAAATTTTGAGCCGTGTGTGGGTGCAGCGTGCCTAAAAGTAGGCAAGAAATTTTTAGAAAATTTTGATTTGCTGAAAAAAAAACCTTCCTGAAAAATTATTTATTTTTGATAAAAATTTCAAATCTTTGATAAATTTTATCTTTTATCCTTCATGTCAAGTTGAAATTTTCGAACTTCCGATTTGCACAAGAACGGCAGCCCATCACCAAATTACCCTATTATCAGCACTCGAAATTTCTGTTCACGAGAACTGATGACCGGATAATCCGAGCATAATGAAATTTACAGGACATGTTGGCATTAGCTAGGACCAAGTTTGATAGAAGTGATTTTGAAATGCAGGCAACCCTGTAGCAGTGGTACCATCTTGAAAAATCGCTGAGAAAAAAACAGCTTTTTGGCCTATAACTTCCGATTCAGCCATCACATTTAATCGAAATTCACAGTATTTGTAATTACTTAAGATAACATTTGGTGAAAATTTGGTTGAAAAATTAGAATAGAGTTGCCAGCTATGGTGATTTTTGTCTCCTAAATCTTGCAAACTTGCTCAGAAAAATACAGCTTTTTCCCTATAACTTCTGTTCCAGTGTAAAAATCAAAACGAAGTTCATCCATTCAATGGACCTTAATGTGAACCAAATGTCGTAGAAATTTCGTACAAGAATCATGAAAGAACTGCCAGCTATGACCATTTTTGTATTTTTTTGAATTTCTTTACTAAGTGATTATATCATTAGATTTGCAAATGGGAACCATCCTGCAATGAAAATTAACAACAAATATTAACGTTTTAAAAATTTGAAAAGTTTTGAGGGTGGTAACCCTAAAATTCTTTTCACCCGTATAACTTCCAGCGAAGTGATTCAATCGAAACGAAATTTACTGGTTGGGTTTAACTTAACGTGAAGCAGATTTGGTATATATTTTGCTTTGCTGCATTTTCCATTTTCAGCCATTTTCGTAAATATTCCTCCAACAGATGCTTGAAATTACATACTCATATGCAAAGCATTTGCAATAAAAATAAGAAACCAATTTTTAAATTTCCTGAGATTTGAAAATTTTTCGGATGCAGCTTGTTGGCTCTTGTTGTTTTTTTTTATTTATTTTTTGGAAATAAATAAATGGAATTTTTTTAATCTTACACACTAATAATACTACTCAGCTTTTACATTTACTAGGGTTTTCTGGGTGATAGCTCGCTTAGAATCTTCCTTGCACTACAAGCTAACCTAAGACTAATTATAATTAACTTAGCCTAATGTGACCTAAATCTTAATCTAATATAATTTTTGGTGAAAGTTGTATGAGGCTTCATTGCAACAATTTAAGCGCAGGTATGCATATAATCAATGGACCCTTTGCCTTCTATATTCAGCCTATGAATAAAATTTACGGTTCACGAAATTTGCCTTAAAGAAGATTTATTGAACAATGCTGTGAAATTTAATTTAATGCACTTTATTTTGTCATTAAAATGTTTAAAAAAGTCACAAAAATTTAAATGTGTTTATTATCGATTAAAAGATTCAATTCAATTGCATTTTAGTTTATACTTCATTCAGCCTACTTTTGGTCCGTACATTAAAGTAACCGTTGAAAATCAGCAGAAACTTAAAATAAATCAATAGGCTTTCACAATGAATCAAATCGAAATAATGACAAGTTTCCATGATTACAACAACACAATCATACATTGGCATTAAATCAATATGATTTCATCAAAACAATTTGTCTATTAATAAACTGCTCCTTCAGAAATGAACATAGCCTATATATCTCGAATCTTGGTAAACTATTTCTCGGTTTCCCAAATTTATTCAAAGATTGATTGTATCGAGCTTGTTTATTGATATCGATACGATTTCTTGTAGTATTAATTATGTAAGGGAGTTTCCCGTACATTCCATTGCATTATTTCAGCAATTCTAAAAATACATTCGTTTGATTGCTAATTTATTAACATATCTGAAAGACAGATTGCATCCGTTTTTCTCATTGTAGTCAAATCTCCCTGCAAACTTCATATTCTTAGCTCTTTAAAAGAAAAAAGATTCATTGAATTTCAACTTTCCCAGATCGCACATACTCTTCCTTACGTACCACAAAATTAACAAAACGCAACAGACAATCAAATCTCAACAAAACGTCCAAAATGCCAGCAAACTCTAATGCCAGTGATGTTTCCACATTACAGGCATCATCATTTTCGAATTTCAGCTCTCATCGAATTACCACCATTTTTTTTCAACGAAAAATCCTGCCTTCGAAATCCGAGCCTCAACATCCAAGGTCCCTGACGTCTCATGAGACAAAACACGTGTCTGGCCTTTTACTTGGCGTATCGAAAACATACCGTACAATTACAAGAACATTTTCGGCATCTGAAGGAATTTAGTATTACCTAGAGTTCTTATTTAATTTAGCCAGTTCAGTTTACGTTAAAGCTGTTTGATAAGCCTAGAAAAGTTGATTTGTGAAACTTTTCGGATTGTATTCCAATTGATTGACTTGCCTTGTAACAAGCTCGTAGTCAGACTTAACTGGAATTGAATACGGCAAAGAAGGTACAGTCTTGAAACTGAATTTTCAATCGGATAAATTCATTAAAGCTTTAAGTCAGCGATTATGTGTGTCGATTCGAAAGGAAAAAGGGTTTGCTTTGATGAGAAATGCTTGCTTAGACGGTTTGGTAAGTTATAACGGAATGTTTTGGCATATTTTGAACCAGATTATTTCAGGATCTGAACCATTTATTTGAATGTATATAATTTGTTTGTAAACATCTACAAAAAGGTTCGATTCAGAGCAAGACAAATTCCAAAAACATTTTCATCTTAAACTTATAATGGAAGCAACAAGCGAAAAATTCACATGAGATTATCATATGGTATTTAGATGAATTACACGAAAATTCAAAATGCTTGAAATAGATGACTGATCCAAAGAGTTCACATGGTACTTAGACAAACATTTTTTGCGGTGAAATGATAGTTCGGTCTTATGATTTTTTTATGATACCTATGCAACAAAAATAAATAATTTCTAGGCAATTTTCACTCTGGGCTTAATGTGTCCAGATACATATAATTTATTTATTTACTTGTTTATATAAATAAATTTCGGCAAAAAAAAAAACTTAGTGACTTTTTGCATGACATTTTTTTCCCTTTCCATTAAATTTTATCAACTGTAATTCAGAAAATAGGTTTATGAAAGACTAAATTTTTTTAAGTGTAATTTTGGAAGAACGAATTTGTTTTGAGAAACTGAAGGTTTTGACGTCTGATGAGTATACAGTGACGATATCCCAGCTTATGTTATATTGAGTGCGTTTTTTTGCGTCTCGATCAAAAGTTGGTTAGGGTAGATAGCATTGAAAATAACAACAACTCTGAATCAGGTGCTGTTGTTTTCAATACTGCCTACCGTAACAAGATCTTGATCGACACGCAAAAATACCAATTATTTCAATCAAATAGGTAGAGAATTATTTTTATTGCTAAGGCTATATCACAAGGCAAGTCTATTGAAAATATTTTGGGAGCTTGAAAAATATTATTTGACCTTTTTTCATCCAACGATGAACGTGTTATCACTAAAATATTTAAGCGCCCAGTGTGGGAATGTGGTTGAGCTGTTTCTCACAATTTCAACATTACCCGACAAAAACAGTCCGTTTGTTTAACACTCAACTAAATGATAAAATCAGTAATTCGAAAGTTCATGGGACGAAACATTTGATGAGATGCGGAAATTTAATTTGATTGGTTGCACCAAGCTCATCGTTTCATAATTGCTCTTGAATTTCAATTAAATTGAATGAAATTTTTCAAAGCAACATGTACTCGTTTGAATTTTCGTAATGTGAATTATGTACTCACAAGGAAAATTTTCATTGCGTGTCTAATAAAATTTACAATATTTGAATAATTAAATTATGCAACCAGTCTCCTGTAAACAAAAACTAACAACTCGACAGCTAAATAAAGTATTTTTCTATAATTATCATCAAATATAATTGAGCACAAATACATTCGAGACAAGTTCAACGATAATATTTGTACCTCTAGATAATCATACTTCTACTAATCATATTAAATGTAATTGTTTGCAGTTCGTTGATTCGATAAATTCCATAGCGTACCGCTGAACTAACATTTCGAATAAATTAATTAACGCTTTAAGCAAAATAATATGAACTATTAGTCATTCGGCTCGTTTTGTAGCGTTGCGCCATCGCTATGAAAATCTAAAAGCCACTCTTTTCAAAACGTATTCAATACGATGTGATGGCATACCACATTATGATAATGTTAATTGCGGAAATTTAATCATATACACCGGATAATTCATCGTTTACCATGCGCCACTACAACCGTTGCCAAGTAGCAATGGCATGGTAGCAGAAACTAACCGAGTGACTGGTTAATTGTTTTACATAATCATTTGAGCCTGCTTGCAGGACCGCTGATTTCAGGCAACCCTCGGTGGCATCACGCATTCTATGCCGACCTGATCATCATTATTATCTCACCAGTTCGGCCTGTGTTCATAAATGAGCATCTAAAATCATTTTCCCCGTCAAAACGGTGCGTTTTCCATGAAATAATAAAGAGGGTTGAATTGAATTATTATCGAGGCCACAAGGTGAATTGAATTGGTAGCTTTTAAATGCCAGGCTACACGTTTAGAGAGTTTCGAAATTTGAGAGGGCTCTTTCTTGTGTGCAGAAAGCGTGATTGGAACGGATTTGATGAGGCATTGCTCGAATTGCATTGGCAATGTCAATTATTAAGTGAATAGTGGATGCGTGTCGAGTGAATGAAAAAACCAGGAATTTTTTTCCCAAAATTTTGAATTTTTTTAAAATTATGTTATATTTATTATATAGTCCAAATATCAAGAAGAAAAAAGTGTATTTTATCTTCTGAGGGAAAGGTTTAAACTTAATCGTTTAAAGTCAATTAGCAGCAGATGATTGAAATGTGGCATTCTAGATACACAAAAGAGAGAATTCATGCTAAAAAAAATAATTCAAATCAAATAAACTTGTTAAAAATAATAATAAAAAAATATTTCAGAAGATATTTTTTTGTAACCGTAAACAGCTCGTAAGATTTTGTGAGAATTAAAACTGTTTATTGATTTCATATATTTTCATTGATGAATAAGAACTTTGCTGGACGTATCCAACAAAACTCAGAGTCTTAAAAATATTTTCAAGTTTTTGGAAAGGACTTTATTTTGTTTTAACCATATACAAGAAAACCAATCATATACTTTTAGAGTATTGAATTGAAACCAAAGATTGATTTTGAATAGAAAATATATGAGAAAAATTTCTAATATATTTTAAAAATTATTTATTATGAGCAGTGGAAATTAGTAATGGGATTTTTTCAATTTCAACTTGTTTATTTCATATTTGTTGAATAGAGTTAATTGCTGGGGCTCAGCAAAAAAAAATGCCATCAGAGCCCGGAAATTCAAAGCTCTATTTATAGAGAAGTTACTCATTTGGAACGTAAACTCTGAATTTTTGTTATTAAAACTGAAATTACAGTTGAACAAACGTGAAATTTTTGCAATGTTCAAGTGTCGGCTTATGCAAACTGTTGCAATGTTCAAGTGTCGGCTTATGCGACCGATTAATTCTTTTTAAAAATGTATTTTTTGTAGTAATCATTTTGTTTTGAAACTGAAAATGAATAAATAAGTAAATTAAAAAAAATTGAATGGCTCGAAAGTGCTTATAGCCAACCTCAATTGAAAATTTAAGATACTAAAAGCGCCGAGAAGTTAATGCTGGGCCGTATTCCTTCAGAAAATGGGGGGAACAAGCAAAGGAATAAAATTCCATAAGGAGAGTCAGTGCAATCGTGCACGAAATTGTCGTGCTGCTGTCAGGTTTCTGAATACACTTTTAAGCCTTAAGTAACACATAAAAACTTTTTATATTGTCACATAAGCCTTTTTTTAAGTTCTTTTCAAACCTTAAATGTTTTTATACATTGATCAAACATTAGATATGTTTGCGTAGCTAAATTTTTTCTTGTATTCTGTCCAAAGGGTGCAAATTTTCATATTCCACCATAAGGGCTTTGGGTTTTTTTTTGGTTTTAGAAGAGATGCACACTGGCCTAGCTGGAAAACTGAGAGTGCTGACAAGAGTGTTAACTACTTGATCTACATCCTTTCAATGATCGCTGCGCCAAAACAAAAGATTGAACATTAGATCAGAAGTAAAAACTGCTTCCAGCCCGTTCTTTTTCTATTAATAAAGTCTACCTATTCAGCTCAACAACCAAGCTTTTTTGTCACGCAAATTGTTGAGGATAAGGGCAAGAATAATACATTTGTCATGTGTACGTCATTGGTGAGCCCAGTTGTGTATTTTCGTGGTTTTTTTTATTAGGCAGACAGTGAAGCACAACCGTTTTAGACAGACAGTAAAGCACAACAGTTTTGTTACTTTGGACTGGTGAAAATACATTCAGAGTCAAATTGAGGTGTTTTGAGATGTTAGGGCTGCCTCAAACTTCTTTGTTTCTAAAAACAATAAATCTTCTTGCTGCTGAAGTTGATTTCCGCGCAGATGCACACCTATAAAGAGTGATAGGCACTTTTCAGATGACTGTTTTATGTTGTGTTTGTCGCACTCAAGGTCCTTTGATGGAGAACCCTTAGCCTTATCATTTCTAAAAGGTGTTAAACCTTACAAAAAGTTGTCGAGGGATTATTTTACTTTTTACTATAATCATTACTATTTTTTGTAAATCGGAGATATTTTGTCATACATATATTTAATTTGAAAAATAACTCAATAATCAATAACATAATAGAGAGAACAACAATTTAAAAGCACATAATATTTACCTCGTTCGTACATATGCCCGAAGCTAAATAAAAAACATTTTAATGTCAAAATATCATCATTAATTCTGTTTTCAAACTACACACATCAATTATGTGTAAAAATATCAATTTTCTTTCCAGAAAAAACAAACTCTCTAGAAAATTATGGAAAGAAGTTCTGAAAATTTCCCTGGTTTGAAGTTCATGAAGAGCTTCATAATAGCATCATACCTTATTCAAATGCCATTAGGTAAGACTGCTTTTACATTCCAACTGCAGATATCAGAATTAATTTGAATGATAAGATATGTTGTTAATATTATTATTAATGCCTCTATCATAAATTCCTGGTAAAATTTTAATTTTGAATTCAGGAATGTTGATATGGAAAAGTTGAAAAAGAATAATAGAGGGCTATAGATTCAAATATTCAAATTCAAATATTTCCCGTGGCAACCTGATTTTTCTTTTACTGATAAAAAACGAAATTAAGTAGCGATTGAAGTAAGTAAACTCTACCCACCGTTTCCTTTTCTTTAGCACTTTGTTTTCCATTAATTTTGGTTCCACAAAATTTCCAATTTTCTTCAAGATTATTTTAACAGTATTTCAATACATTTTTCTTTTGTAATATAGAAGTATAATTTGAAGATGCTTGAGCTCCCGTCACCTTGGGGTGGATTTGATTATAAAATTTTTGATTTCAGATGTTTATCATTTCAACAATAATTCAAAATCATCCGATTATTTACTAAGCACACGAAAAGATGAATGTGATGCGATGAATGTGATTGTGTGCACTAACTCACTCTTAAGGTATGTATCCATATGTATCATTTTCGCGTATCGAATCACCGTTGCGAATCAGTGGATACGACAAACGTATCTTCGTTGCGTATCAAAATTTAATACAAAGAAACGCAACGAACTCGATCGGTCATTTGGCGGTTTCTTGCCGTCGCATCAAAGGAATGAAACGATACCAACGATACGCTCTCGAATCATATTTGGACAACTTGCGTTGCACAAGTCGCGTTGCATGATTTGACATTTGAGTCGTTAACTTGTCAATATTGTAGTGCAGTGCATAGATAATGGAGTGGAATAAAGAAAACATTCTTCAATTTATTGAAGTATACCGACGATATCACATTTTGTGCAAGGAATGATAGGATACTAAGTGGAGTCATGTGTGGACACGTTGCGTTGTACACTATAGATTCGTGAATAAAAGCGTTGCAGCTGCGTATCGAGCTTTTTGCAACGGATCGTATTGATGATACATGGAATATTGAGTAGTGTGGACACCGTATCCGTTTAGTGAATGATACGCAACAGGGATACGATACAGAAGAAATGCAACATATGGATACCTACCTTTAGAGCCGTTTCACACGAGACACTCAGTGTCCGGCCACTGAATCCTCAGCCACTATTTTTGTATGGAATTGTGGCCCGGACACTGTGGCTCTGTGTGTATGCTCTCATTTATTTCTATGCACCGGTAGTGGCTAGAGACACAGTGGCCGGACACCGAGTGTCTCGTGTGAAACGGGCCTTAGAGTGGCGAGCAAAAATCGATGCGGCAAAAGTGTCAATAATAGGCGTGTTTTTTTTTGCTCCGATGCAGAGCAGAGAAAAAAATCAAATCATTGATAAATTTTAACCTTTGTCCATCGTGTCCAAATTCCGATTTGCACAAGAACGGCAACCCATCACCAAATTACCTCTATTTTCAGCACTCGAAAGTTCTGTTCACGAGAACTGACGACCGGATTATCCGATCATAGTGAAATTTACAGGACATGTTGATGTTAGCTAGGACCAGGTCTGATAGAAGTGATTTTGAAATGCGGGCATCCCTGTGCCATTCGTACCATCTTGAAAAATCACTGAGAAACTATACCTTCCGATTCAGCCATCAAATTTTGACAAGATTCATACAGTACTTGTATCTTACCTTAGGTAACATTTGATAAAAATTTGGCTGAAAAATTAGAATAGAGTTGCCAGCTATAGTGGTTTTTGTCTCATAAATCTTGCAAATTTGCTCAGCAAAATAAAGCATTTTTCCCTATAACTTCCGGTCCAGTGTAGAAATCAGAACGAAGTTCACACAGTAAATGGACCTTAATGTGAACCAAATGTCGTAAAAATTTCGTACAAAAATCATGAAAGGACTGCCAGCTATGACCATTTTTGTAATTTTGTTTAATTTCTTTACTGAGCGATTATGTCATTAGATTTGCAAATTGAAATGATCCTGGAATGAAAATTAACAACAAATATTAACGCTTTAAAAATTTGAAAAGGTTCGAGGGTGGTAACTAGGGATTCCAATCCCGAACCATATTTTCAATCCCGGGATTACGGGATTAAAAAATCTCAAATCCCGGGATCCCGGGATCCCGGGATATATATAAATAAGTCAAGTTTCTAGTAAACAGATTATATTATTTGCCATCATTTCAAAACTACAACAATAAGTAAGCTCAAAACTGTATAAAAAATTGCATTATTACTTTTTTATATTATTGATGCAAATAAAAACAATAATTTTAATTATCAAAAACGTTGACAGTATGAAGACAGATATTAAAAATTACATCTATTACAAATTACAACAAAAAATCACGACCAAAAACCACAACAACAAAACACAACTCTTAGAATTGAGATACATAATAAAGTAACATATAAAAAATTCGACCAAAGTTCATTGGGTTTTTCGGAAGTAACATTGAAGTAATAGCAAAGCATCTAAAGTATCGTCTCCAAGCCTGCTTCTAAATTTATTCCCGATGTTGGACACCGCGGAAACGGTCGAGAAATATTGGTACGCCTGCTCCAAACTATGCAAGTGCCACCACTTTCGAAAAGATTCATTTCTTTTGCAATGGTTTTAATTAGATTAGTTTCTTGCGGCATTTCATGATTGATTATTTTCATACTTTTGCAGCTCTTCTTGTAGCGTTAATATGGGTATCTACTGGGTTCAATATGGGTATCTACTGGGTTCTCTTCATTTCTTTGGCTATCAAGCATAGGGTTCAGCATCTAGATCATTGAAGTATGTTTTTTTAATATTTGCGTTGCTTGGTTTCAAAAATAGAGATTTTATTTCACTTGGTAAATTTTCGCTGGTACAATGTGGATTCTGGAGATAGCTTAGCATACCAGATAGCTCGGTACACTGACGCTCTTTTATTCGGTCCAATATTGCAATTTTCATAGCATTCAGAAGAATAGACCGTTTTTCTCCTAACAGCCTAAATACAAATCTTGATGAAGTATTAGCAGTGCATAAATTTACAAGTCTGCGACTAAAGGCCGTCACAGCCAATTCAATATTTTTCAAACTTCAATAATTTTCTGAATCGAATCAAACTCTGTTGCTTCTAATTGCTCTGAATATTGCAGGCCTATTAATGTATACTATTTTTCAAAATGGGAAACTATTCGAGCATTGTCAAGAGACTATTTCATCTTGTTTTACAGTCCATTTAAAGGAGACAGTTAAATGCCTTGCTCGGATCCGACATAGTTTTAAAGATCGTTATTATTTTTCGTTGGAGCTTTTTTAAAATATAAAACTACCTAACAAACTTTCTTTATGCATGCGCTGATGTCCTTCGTCTGATCTAGCGTGTCTTGCAGGCGACCGGTTTCAACGTAGTTAGCTGATTCAGGACCATCCAAATCTTCGTGGTCGTCGTTCAGACTATCGGGAAATCACTTTAATCTGGAATGGACCTCATATTATAGCGAACATCGCAAACTGCCAAGTGGATGCTATGCGCCAAACAAATATGTTGCTCTGTACCAACTAGTCTGCCTTCTTTTCGCATTTCGTTTGACCCATCAGTTACGATGGTAACAATGTTTTTTCCTAGAGAAACATTAAACTCATATCTAGGTAGTTTCCAGCTGTCATTGATATTCTTACTCCCACCAAGCTCCAGTAAGAATTTACTAAGTAGATGTTTATATTTATATAGCGCCTATTTGCAGTCAAGGTCCATTCATCAAACATCAAACTGAACCGTTCACCTGAGATACTAGCCTGTTATATCTTATTTTTTATTTTCTTTATCCTGCTTGCATAGCCAACAACCTTTTTCTGATTGTTGTTAAGGATTTTGGTAAATCTGTGCATGCATTCGCTAGTATTAATTTCCTCAAATCATTCGATGTAACGAATGCACTAAATGCGAAACAGTCCATACTTATTTATTTACAAACCCCTTTGTATTCTCTTGTTACTGTTACATCGGTTTGTTTTGCTCTATTCTTTACGCATTTTGATGTGAGCAAATTGTTTTCTCATGAATATGGATTCTATTTGCACTTTTCGAGTCTTGCTGTAACTTGATTGCCGATAATGCTTGACTCCCGGCCCCGAATTCCAGCCAATTTCTGATCCCGAAAATCCCGGGATTAGAACTCATCAATCCCGGGATTTTCGGGACCAGAAATTGACCGGGATCCCGGGATCCCGGGATCCGGGATCCCGGGATTGGATTCGCTAGTGGTAACCCTAAAATTCTTTTCACCCGTATAACTTCCAGCGCAGTGATTCAATCGAAACGAAATTTACTGGTTGGGTTTAACTTAACGTGAAGCAGATTTGGTATGTATTTTGATTTGCTGCTGACACAGGCTAACCAGCATTAGCCATTTCCGTTAATATTGCACCAACAGATGCTTCAAATTACGTACTCATATGCAAAGCATTTGAAATAAAAATAAGGAATCCATTTTTAAATTTTCCGAGCTTTGAATATTTTTCGGATGGCAGCCTCAGACAACGTTTAACCGCTGAAACTTTCGATGAAATCCTGCGATGAGAACGAAATTCAAAGGACAAGTTGATTTGAGTATGAGCTTGTTATGGTAAACTTATTGCTGCTTCGTTCGGAAAGTGTTGCCAGTACTGAACATTTTCATCATTTGTGTTATAGTTGAGTTTTGTTGTTTTGGATAAGGAATGGTTGATATGATTCTACAAAAAAGTGTATTACGTCTTTCCACACTTTTTTGTCACTCAAAGACAATTTCTTCGAAAATTAGTTTTCTAGCGGTTCTGATGCGCTAGACTTTTTTTTTCTATCAGCACATTCTACACTTCAACACGTGAACTACAAATGAGGAATAGAACTTCTGTACTAGCGAATTCACTGGTGCAGGAGTGTTGTTGTTTTCAATGCATATACTCTACTCTCTGCTGGATAGAGGAGCAAAAAAACACGCCTAATATTAACACATGTAAAAATGCCTGAAGCCGGAAAATTCCCATAACATTAGATAAGTGGTTTAATCGACATGTAATTGACACTTTTCATCTATCAGAAGTACCAGAACAGAACATGATATTTTATCATACAATGCTTTACTATCCCCTTGGATACAGTACAACACATTTTTTTGATCATCTATAAAAACTAACTCCAGTCGACGAAATTTTTTCCATAGATATTTGGTATTAACGCAACCCAAATCTATCGCAGTAGTAATAGGTTTCGATTGTTAGAAAAGACGTTTCTCACACTAAAATGATCCATGCAAATCGCCTTAGACTGGTGCAGAACGTATTGGCTTATCGAAATGCAGTTCACCTGTGTTAATAATTTTTCTTAGTTCTTTGACACTTCTCGCCTCAACACTCTGACAGCTAGGTTGCTGACCGCAATTAATATATGGTTGAAAACGTAATGATAAGCCTTGTTTGGCTTGTATGCTGGCACGGTTAATGTCACGTCAGGCATGCTGCAGGAACTCAATGTTCCTCTCTGTTGTTTTTTAACCATTAGCATGTATAAATTCACCCGACCGATTCCAGCCGCTCGGGCCATGAACTGGAACGGACTGACCACAAGATTCTCCAGACTTGGCAAGACGGAAACTCGCCAAAACGGTGCATTACCTTCGAGGATGGTGGGAGCTGACTGTGATTCGGAACCTCCTGCTAAAGAGATGGTTTTACAGCTTGCATATGTACATAAGTCAATGATGCTTTTTCCTCGAGACTCTGGCGAATCGTAGCCGCGTTCCACCATTTGTAGTAATTGAGCGTGCCCGATTTTGCATTTGGTGCTATTATGTCGTTGGAAGTACTTTCTGATAAGGTCACATGCACACCGTGCGTAGCAAACCACGAAAAGTAAATAACGGTAGTGTCATTTCACGCTCCTTTCCTGCTTAGAATCCACGTAAATCACTTTGATTTTTAGAATTGAATCCGAATCGATCTGAGTTATTTTCACTCAGGCTCGTGGGGCTTTATTTACTTTACAATCGGGTTGCGCACTAGCGTTCAAAATTTATATTCACTCGTACTGAATTTACGACGATTTGATGTCGCCCGATAGTGTAAGCTATTTTTGCCAAAGTAATGCTATTGCCGACGGTCGACACCAAAATTTTCAGTTTACAAATTTTACATTAGAATGTTTGAATGCTCAAATAGGTCACAATAATTGCCTAATCGGAATACAACTCCGAAAAATTTTTCTATATACTCCATTCCCCCAATCGACGCCGGTTACGATCTGCCGACCCGACTAACCTCGACCACGTTCTTCCACAGACTCGTTGTGAATTCTCCTTTGTCTCCTTTGTAACCAGACCGCAAGACTAGCGGGTCTCCAAATAGGGCGGCTTGATTGGTCGAATCACTGTGTCGCCAAAAATGAGGGCCAATTTGAATGTAAGTTTTGAAAGGGGGGATTTCAAAACTAGTTTCCAGGGATGAAGTTGAAAACGTTTGGCTTTCTTTTTTTTAGGTTTTGGTAAAAATCTTCGATAACTTTATTGACACAGAGCTTTTACTATACTTTTAATTTCAATATAGTGTCACCGCAAATTTGTGAATTCAAAAATAAATTCATTAAAATAACCACCACTTCTGTAATCATTGAGAAGTCCTAGGCTCCATTAAGATTATTATACAGTTGCGAAAATCATCCCGAACATTCATTATTCTAAGTCAGCACACCGACACCATATGCACGGCAAAAAGCAAAGTTCACAATTTTCGCAGGCTTCTCAAGTTCATTTTCTGGGTTGAACAGTCCCAACATGGTGAAGCCATATCCCCTATTCACACTTATCCTGTGTGCGTTATTGTTTGAGCTATGCGACTTTATCGAGTTATGCGACTTTATCGAGTTATGCGACGATACGGATCACGAACAATTCGCGAATCTTTCAAATCGTCATTGCTACCAATCGAGTTGTCCTGACTCGAGGAGTTCACCCGAAAATCAAAATGCTCTAAGCATGTCAAATATTTCAGCAAAATGGACGACGCACTATTTTTGTTCGATTCTGATTTTTTAACACAAGCCGTGGCATAGCCGTGCAAGCCTTCCAGGCATGTTTTGAAAATATTTGCATGGGTGAAAATCGACATGGCGACAAGACTTGTCAAGAACACTCGAACAAAACGTAGCTTATCCGTTGCACAATTCAGTGCGTATTAAAAGTAATTTTTAATAAGAAAATTGCTGATATTTACAGAAGATTGAATACAATCCACAAGAATGGAAACTTTACATTGACCCCTCAAAATGGAGTTGTATGGTTAAAAAAACAAACAACCTTCGATTCCACTATGTCTCGCAGTGTATGCTATATCATACTCAGAACGCCAATGGAACATTTGCGATGATCTAGGAATCAAAGCAATGATGTCAAGTCTGCAAACGGACTTCAGTGAGCACTGTTATTTTTGTTTTAGTGGGAAAGTCAGGCTGCATATTTACATAATATGAAAGAGATTGGAATCCAAGACCAAATCTGTGTCGTAGAGAAAAAAACGTCAAACACCTTCCTCTAGTAAAATCTCTAAAAATTCTTCTGCCACCTCAGCATATAAAATTAGAACTAGTAAAGAGCTTTGTTAAGGCTCTCAACAAAGATGGAACAATATTCAAATACCTGCAAAATAAATCTCTGTGGCTAAGTGATGCCAAATTAAAAAGAATCAATATTGATCGACTCTCAAATGAGAATGATGCTGATGGACCAACACTTTGATTCAGTATTACAGATTTTACAGAAACAAATGAGTTATTTAAGGCAGTCGTTCATTTGTACAATAGGAGATGTGAAAATTATATTGAACTTGTGAGCAATCTCCCACAAAACTATCAGCACTGGGTTGTGATATGACCCTAAAAATTAATTTTCTCCTCTCTCACTTTGGTTTTTTTTCCTTTCTAAGAGCGGTGATGTCCAAAAATGTGAATGTTTCCATCAAGACATATCGACATTGAAAAAGGGATACTATGGCCGATAGAATGCGTCAATGCTAGCAGACTACCGGAACTTGAGTAGCGATGCCCCTGAAAGTGATACCAAAACGAAAAAGAAGAAACATTCTCGGTTAAAAGGGTTAAATATTTCGTTGACACTTCGAAACTCTCAATTTCGTATAAAAAGCTAAAAAAAAAAGTAATTTTAATTTTTTTTGTTAAATATACTGTTTACATTTTTTGGCATTTTACTTTAAATCACGTTTTTTATGCCAGTTATTTTTTGAAATAATAGTGAATTTAAAACCACTATTTGCATTTTCGTAATATTTCGCAAATTAGTATAAAAATATAACATTTATTTAAGACACACACGGAAAGTATATTTTATGACTTTAAAATATTTTCGTTTCGAATACTAAGCTACTATCAATGCTTGTAGCAAATAATCATTTTAAAAATATGATCCAGTGCAAGATAGAAAAGACTCACTAGCATGAAGAAATATTTGGCAAGCAAAAAAAAACTGCGAACTAGCCTCGAATTCACTGTAACAAGTTGTAAAAACGCTTAGCTTACTTGTTGATTGCAATGAAAACTTGAACGAAAATTGGTATTTTTAAAATCTCAGACCTTTTGTTCTAAGATACTCATAGCAAATAATTTACCGGTTGTGATGAAAAATGTGACTTTAATGTCAACATTTGTGAATTGAATAACAAAAATGGCGATGGCATTCAAAATTATTTTCAGAACTATAACAGAACCATAAAATTTGCATAAGTATAAAAAACATACTTCAATAGCTTCAATCAAATCTGAACATTTTTTTACCATTAACTCATATTTATTCAATGTGTTCAATTTCAATTATATGCAGTGACATATGATTGACACTGAAAGGAATGATGTTTCCAAAAATAAATCTGCGCAATATTTCATTAACTGTCATTTATATTGCAATAAGCTAACCAACAACGCACGGAGAATTCGTGATGAACATTCATAAAATGTCACCTTTAGAATGTTATCGCACCGAAACTATGCCGAATAAAATATAAATCAACACAATCAATTCATTCTTTCAAAAAATCTGTAATTCAGTTGCGTGCATGGTTCAAACAGCAAGTTTCATGCAGTTTCTCATAATTTTATCTGCACTTTCATATTTTCGCGGTAAAACATATTTTATGTTCATGAAGGTAACCAATAATCAATCGTCGTTAATAACCTGATGTTATATAGCTGAAACGTGACGAGTAATAAGCAAAGTTGAATTTTATTCATTTAATTTTTTTTGCGCATTGCTTTCAGAGCCGGTTTTCCGTATTAATGATAAAGTTCATGCATATTACAATTTTTATGGTGGCTACAACTCGAAATTAATATGAACTATTAACGGCTTAATGTTTCTTCCTGGATTCAATGCTCTTTCTGTTATTATTCATGTAATAATGGTTCCGCAAAGTAAATATAAAAGCAATTAATATGATTCATCGAAAATTAAACCGTGAATTTTTGAGCTCAGTTAAGAAAAAATTGTGTTGGCTGCCTCAAGTGCTGAGGTGAAATATGCACATTTATTTTCAATCAATAGCATCAAGGAATATGCAATATTTTACCCGAAATTCATTTTCGCGAAAAATTTGTGATCGTTCAGTTTGATAATTGATAAGGATATTTACCTATTTTTATTATTCCTCGACTACGAGTGATGATGCTTGAAATCCCTTGTAAATCTAATTTTCAAATTCAATTTCAAATTTATTCACAATAATTTACACTTAACAGGTTTGTTGAAACTTAATATAGAGTTTTAGGCAGATTGCCTCTACAGCTATGAAATTAAATTTAGAGTCATATCTGAGATTATATGAACTTCAAGTAGTGACTCACCACATGGAAAAATATATAAAAACCATGTAGTTAGATGCTTTAATTTAACTTACATAGACATAGCTTAACATTAATCTACCGAAAACCTACTTTAAGTTAGCGCTTAAACTATCTTGTTATTATCTAATAAGAGCTTGTACAATTCATTACATAAAGGCGTTGTTGCAATGGCTATATTTTACAATAAATTTTAAGCTTCGATTTTTAATAAGGTTTTATTACTTCCTTGACTTCGGCTTCTATATGAACGTTGCACGTGTGATAGAAAAATGGCTTATTCATCTCATTTTGAGCCACTTGTTTTGGACAATCTGTAGTTTAATTATGTGAGTCTTTGCACATATGCCCCACACTGGTGCATCGTAAAGCATCACTGACTGCAGTACTTGTTTAACAAAGGTCATTTTGTTTTTTAATGACACTTTCGACTTGTGGTTTAACAATGGAAAAGGACATGTGCGCTTTTTGCAAACTTCAGGCAATCATTGTCTGTCTGAGCCTTGTAAGTGAGTTTTCTATCAATAGTCACACTCAAGTAAGAAATTTCATCAGCCCATTGATTTGTCTGTCCCAGTAGGCTGAGTTTTTGAGAAGTAAGGTATAATGTTTTCCGCCTTTTCGTAAAATATACTGCCTTTGTTGTTGCAGTATTGATTTTTATCTTCTGTCTGAAAAAAACACTGATAAAGTTGCATATATGAATTTTCCAAATTTTTCAAAACTGTTTCGGAGACCGTGGTGGCAGTATCTATGCAGGTGTCAACTGCAAGAGAAGTAAGTTTAGAAAAGCAATTTGACGGAATGTCAACTGTGCAGATATTAAATAGGGTTGGACTTAAGGGGGTATTCTAGTCTAGAAGTTTGATCAAATTGATTTTTTTTGCATATTTTCAAAGTTTAGACCTTTGAGAGTAAGCTTTTAAAAGGATTTTCGGAAATTCGAATTATTTTTGCAGTTACAGCTATTTTTGTGACACGCCAACTAACTGCCCGAAACGAGAATCCAAGTTTTAAACGCGTTTTTCTCGGAACTACTTTCCTCGATACGGTTGACATGATATCTCTAGTTTCAATGAACCGATTTACGTGAAATTTCGCACAAACCCTTTTAACACTATTAGTTATCGTCTGACGTAGAGATTTTTCAAAAAAAAATTCTACTTATTAAAAATCCCCAAAGTTGAAAAAATGAGGCAGAAAACGAGTTTTTTTTTACATGGACGCCATTTTGTGAAAAAAAAAATTTCAAATCGCCTACGTCAGACGAATTTTAAATTTTTTTTTTACAGAATTCACCAAAAATTTATGTTTCAGACCACCAGGAAGGTTGGAATCATGTCAACCATGAGACAAGTTTTTTTTTTAGCCTTCACTTCGCCGGCCTGTAACTACATCAATTTTAATTTTTTTATATTTTTCGAATACATTTTTGTATTTTCGAAATGTTAATAAAAGACTGGTAATATAATATATACCAAAAATGTTTATGGTTTTTTTATTGCGTCCGTAAAATCACCTCAAAATCGAACATCTAGACCAGAATACTGCCTTAAGCATGATCCATGAGGGAGTTCTGCAGGTATTTTGCGTTGCGAAGAAAGACAGCCAGTCACCTTCATTGCAAAAACACGATCAGCCAGAAATAACTGCACAATCTTGGAAACGTAGGGAAAGCAGCCTCTCGTGCCAAACATTGTCGAAAGCCTTTTCAATGTCTTGGGTGATCAATCCTACAGATTCTTTGGCAGCAAACAATCTCTCCATATGGTGAGTAACTCGGAGTAGATTTTGGTTTGTTGAGTAAACCTCCCGAAAACTAAACTGAAATTGGGGTAGGATATTCCAACACTCCGAAAAAAAATTTGATACGTTTCAAGATAACCCTCTCAAATATTTTTCCAATCGAACATAACAAGCTGATGGGTCTATAGCTCTCAAACAAACCGGAGTTCTTACCTTGCTTAGGTAGCGAAATAATCGTTGCTGGTTTCCAGACAGCCGGGAAAAACGATAACTTCAAACAGAGGCATTAAATATGAAACAAAGTTGAATCACTGCTTTTCTGGGAGGCTTCTTGAGACATTTGTTGGGTATGCGATCACGCCCTGGGGCTTTGTTCGTTTTAAGTTTTCGAAGAAAGAGAAATCATATATGATTTCTCTTGGCTTGCAATATACGTTAGTTAGCACAAAATGCCGGGTTTTCTGGAAGAGATGTAATCACTTGCTGAATCATAGACTCTACAGCAGAGTTTTTCAAGTTAGCTGTGAGCTGGTGGGAACATCAAATTTGCTTTCTCTTCATTAGAATAAGCATGTTTGTTGTTTTTGTTGAGGAGAATGGGGATTTGGCAGGAAGCAATTTTCCTGAATATTTCATTCAGTCTCCAGAACTGGTACGAGCCATGGTAAAGATTATGGAGCATATTGTTCCACCGGCTGCTACGCAACGTGATAATCCTTTTTTGAATTAAACCTGACACTCAAGTGGCTAGACGCCTCTGATTGCGTTGCCTTGCTGCATAAGAGTTTTTGTGAACACATCGAGTTTTGAAATCTTATACTATTTTTGACGTGCCCGCTTCTATTTCAGAAAAGACAGTTCTAGTCAGCTGTGTCACAAGTACGTCAATTTGATCAAAACTGCTCATAATACTTAAGCTAAGCTCACTTAGTGAAATACTTAAATTCAAGTGTCCAGGGATGCGCTTTTCGACTATATAGAATTCCCGATAAACAGAAGGGGTTAAATTTAAGACCCAGGTTAAGGATTAGATGTAATTAGGCTAATTTAATTATAATTAGGCATAGGTAAGATCGTAATTTTTAATGTAAGGTAGAGTTTAAGGATATTATTCCCAAGGTAACCCCAGCTGATGTACAAGCTGGGTAATACCATTAGTGTGTAAGGAACAAAATTTATGCCTAAAACTAGCTTTAAAAAATAAACCAATAAGAGCCAGCAGGGCAAAATAGTACAGCCGCTAGATTTTAAGTTTCCTTTGTTAATTAAACTCTAAGTTAGGTTAAGAGTGTACAATTGATTTATAATGAAAATATTTTCAAAGCAAAATTCAGTGTACACGAAACACATGCTAGTTAGTTTTATTGAAATTATATTTCTCCCGCATTATAATATTTTTTGGTGCGGTTTGAGTGTCGGTGGAGAATGATACAGGTAGATGAGAAGATGAAAGAGCCTGGAGCGTGAAAAGCTTAGTAATATGTACTAATCCAACACTAACAACCAAGTCCAGGACAGAATCCGCGCCTGCAGAGGAGAAAAAGTAAAATAGTATGATAAATGTATGAGTAGATTTCTCTCCTGCGTATATTTGACCGCTTTTTTTTTAGAAGACTTATAGTTCCAGTATCTATGATTGGCATTCAAATATCCGCAAAGCAGAAATCTCCGATGATCATTGGTAAGAAGTTTTAAATCTCTCCTAATCTGGGCGATCTTTTCTGTAATTTACTTTTGCCCCCGCAAAATAGCAAACAAATATTATTAAATTATTATTGATTTCAATTCCAAGAACCTAAATTGCTGACGTTTTTTGTTGTTAAAATCAACTTATGTTTGATTGTCTTCAATATGGCAATTGCAACGCAACCACGTATCTTATCGACTCTGTCTCTTCTATAGATATAGTAGTCGAGTTGAGACTATTTATCTTTGTCCGTCAACCATGTCATTTTAATTTTCATAAAGTAATGTATCAAAAAAAAGGCAGAGTGAATGACATGAAAAAACAGTCGAACATTAAGTGAAAAATAGTAAATGTAACATGACTTGTTCACGCTGATTTTTTCTCATTTCAATCTAATGCACCGTATTAACAAATATGTATCTGTCTATCGAAGGCAATCAATCAACTCGGTCAAGTTTTATGAAACTTTACTCTTTGGAACATAATAATCAATCAAAACTCAAAACTATTTTCGAACGACTTTATGTAGTCATAAAAAGTATTCATATCTTTCAAGTATCATGGGAAATAAATAGGAGCCAAAACTTCGAAAGATATTAAAATTGTTTAAATTGTGATTCAAAATTTTTGGAAGACAATGCGTTTGCCATGCATCTGAAAAGCATATGTAACATTATTCGCTTATTTTGCTGCAAAGATTTGACTAGAAAACTATGCAATGAAGTGATTTCAAATTATTTGGGTTTTTTTTTCATCAAACACAAACCAACCAGTAAATTCGAGCAATAAAAACTAAGAAAAAGTGAGAGCAATACAATAAAATCAAATTTTAACCTTTTCATTTGTAATTTGCTTAGCTTTTTGACAAATTAAGCTACGTCGCTAGTTCTGAAATGTTGTCACTGTACACCAACAACACTATGTTGAAGGACGAATTCGCCCAAAAGTACACGTCATATATTTGGTGTATCACAAGTTTTTATAAACAATTAACTAAGATATTTTGAATGATAGCTAAGGAAAACCAAGACCTCAAGATGCTGCATCATATAAGTAGTGTTGAAAGACAAAGAAAACGTCAATCAAATATCTGAACCTTCTATGCCCACATTGGGCGCAGCTTTAAAAATGATTTTTAGGCTCATTTTTAGTTATTTATCGTTATGTAACTGCTTCTCAAACTTTTTTAAGTCATTAATTGTTAAGTAATGGTATACTTTTCTGTCTATATGATGAATTGACTACATGAAGTAATGCAATTATTTGGCAGAAATTTTGAATAGCACTACTAGGCGAAAAAGAAACTTTGCTGCTTCCAAAACATCCAAATCAAATAATAAGAGACTTGAAGACAAATCAACCACTTTGGAAATCTAAAAACCATTGCATACAACGTAGAGCATTACTTCTGGAAGTTTTTTTTTCAGACTTTAAACATTTGTGCCAAAGTTTTTTCTAGTTCAGCCTAATATATTGCTGTGCTTCAATCATGTTACCCATATAAAATGTATGGAAAATGTCGTCCAGGAATGTTGGCACTGTTTTTTTCTGGTGGCTTCAAAAAAGCGGTACGCAGCTTGTATCTGAATTTTGAAAACTGTGTAGTTTTTTATGAACCTGGTAACAGCCATGCAGCTACGGCAGGATTTGAAAGTGAAAACCTTCTAACCATCGACTCTAATAAAAAACTTAGTGCTAAAAACTTTCATCCTAAAAATAAAAATCATGTAATAAAGCCTAAAAGGATGGGAAGAAATTGATTTTCTTTGACTGCCGTTTTTCTTGATTCTCATGGCTTGATAGTATCGTGAATATTATTTGTATACCGCATGTATTTCAACTTTTTATTTACTAAAATCAAAGAGCTAAATAAATAAAACGCTGTTTGAACCGGAAATAAGATCTAGTCCTATAAAGATAGTAAAGGTCATATTTGAATTAAACAAAAAACAAAAGTCAACAAAAGTTTCAAGTTCCAAATATTTTGAATTTTGAAAAAAAATTCAATGTATATTCAAATCAGTTTTCATTTGTCTATAAAAAAAAAATATGTTTATCTAGAAACAAGTAGCAAAAGTGTCTGTGCTGTGCATTTTGATATATATTTTTAGACAGAAAATAGTATGCTTAGAGAATTGTAAAATGGTAAAGTTTTACACTGAAGGTTGGCGACCATGCAGGGTAAGATATAATTGAAGAAAAAATTTTCACAACTTTTATAATTGGAAGCAATTATCATTTGGAAATTAAAAATATATTTTGAGTTGCGAATTCTTATTGCAATTCTTTGTGATTCAATATAACTACTATTATCACAATTTCCAAACAGAGTCGAAAATATATAGAAGACTATTCAATTCCGTCACCTGTGCCGAGAAAATGTGTAAAATTTGAATTTCGGGCTCAAGCCGGGTGCTCTTTTCTCCAAGTAACCAGAAAGAATTGCCATGTCGGAATTCCTAAACGATTTTGTCCATACATTTTATACGGCAGACGGAATTCTGGCAAAAGTGATATTTATTGGCCTGTTTTGTGTTCTTTTGTTCCTCATGCAATGAGTATCACTGGTGTAAGAGATGGAACAAATTATAAGCAATACCATAAAAAAGTACTAAAACTTAATTGTTTAAACGAAAAAAAAACTTGATCTAGCTTAGTTACTACTTTTCGAAATCAAATTAAATTTGTAAAAATAATAAATATAAAAATATAATAATACAATAAATAATACAAAGGTAAACAAAAACTTGAAACACAAAGCAAAGTGAACTCTAATGTTTTAATCAGTTCATTTACTAATCGAAAAATATAGATATAAAATTAAAGTGGAAAATGAATAATATGAATGAAAATTGATCGTGATTATTTATACAATAAATTATTGATAAATATGAACTATAAGACTTAAAATTTAAAAGTTTTTGATTCCTTAAAACAAATAATCATTCTAGATTGAACTGGCATAGCTTATATTTTAAAGCACAAAATTGCTTAGGACTTACCATTTCAGCTCCACCTTCAATTATGTTAAATTTTTCAAATTTTCTGGAAGATCATTTAATATTGAGAAAGATGACCATTTTATTAGTTCTACATGTTGGTAATCTATAAGTATTATTTGCCCTAGTTCAATAAATGTGTTTTTTGCCTTAGTTCTATAAGACTGATTATATGTTTTGTGTAAACTTCTCATGCATCTAGCAAGCACTTGTCTTCAAAATCTTTCTTCAATTATATTTTGCCTCGGTTTTACATATTTGCGCACATTGGAGCACATAGTTTTCATGCAATTATAATTAGCATAAAAGGCACGCAGCCTTTTTAATATTGTGTATCTGCATCTTTAGTCAGTAAACATTTCACCAAAGAATCGATCTTTTTGCTCAGCTATGAGAAAGATCAATTCTTTTATTCACCGCATCAATCGATTTCTCATTTCCTGTTTTGCCTCATAAGGTCACATTTTCTTGTCGAACGGACATTACGTCAGTGCGAGATCGTCGACCTGAATGGTCAGAAAAGTCAGATTTTTGATCGCAACCGGCGATGTCAACTTCAAGAAAGAAAACAAATCATCAGCGCGTCGTTGTGCTTTAATTATGTGACGTTCAGGAAAATAAATAGTTTTGATTCATTACAGAAGATGTATGTACTGACTAAACTTCTTTAATAATGAATTTGGAGTGGATTCTAGTTTTTAGCACATCGATGTTTGTTCCATGGACGCTCGTTGGGATACTGTTTGCGATCAAGGCCATCAGGTTCATCATCATGGTGAGACAGAGATGGAAAAACTACAAACCAGATGAACGCTGCAGCTAAAGATCCAGCTGTCCTGTGAATTCAAGCTTCACTTTATTACATTCAAGCAAATCAGCCTCAAAAAAGATAACTGGAAGGTTAAAAATGCATCACGTGTACCCGTATAGGTATAATTTTTGTAATACAGTAGATGTGTAACCAGCAGTGATACAGCAGACGTGTAACCAGAATTTTCTCGAACAGCGGTATTCCCACAAGGCTCTGTATTAAGCCCGATTCTGTTTAACCTATTTGTCAGCGATATTCAAACGCCAACTAATTATACTATTCGCCTTTTTGCAGACAACATATTTATGATATTGCCAAACGTAAAGCCAAATGACATAAAAACAAATTTAGAACATAAATTTACTACCCTTTTAGAATATTTCACACAATGAAAGATCAAAAACATATCCATTAAAAGAGGGGCCTGATTTTTCATATGCTTCCAGAAAACCGAAATGTTTCATCTTCCTATAATACTAAAGACCAGCCCTACTGACTGGAACTCCAAGGACAGCTTCGGAATTTATTTAAGTAAGAAGCTTGCATTTGAAATTCTTTCTGATCTCACAAAAGACAATTCAACTTTCTACAAACAACATATGGCTGTTATCCAAAACCATATTAAATCCGGTACTAAACCGAAAGCACTAAATTATTAAGTTATACTGTGGAAAATAGTATCTTATATTTGTTTGTATAAATGTAACTATCTTTATAAAATTATTTATCAAACTGAGTATTTTTGAAGCTTTTGATCTTTGAGAGGATATTGATGATATCATTCAACGACGTAAAAGTAACAAGAGGTTGTAAATTATTCCTCCCTCTCTCGGGAAAAAAATTGTAAAAAGTTGTCCAAAGAAAAATCATTTCTATAAAATGATAAGACAAACAGTCTTCTAAACCATTCTACTTTAGAATAACTCAAAGTCTAGTTACCAACAAAAAATTACCTCATCGTCTCTATTCGGATCAAAATTATTTATCGCACAGTCAAGGGATCAGCGTTCAAAACACAGAATTTATTCAAAAAACGTCGGTGTGAAGCGGTGATAAGAGAAAAAATCAACAGCATATTGATGTTTCAAATCAATTTGAAAAATAATGACAATACCAGATTATAAAAAAAAATATATTTCCGTGTTTATAGTTTCCTCAGTTTTTGATAAATCGCCCTTAACATCAACAGCATTAAATGTTGTATTCGATTTTGAAAATATTTTCAACAAAAGAGTTAATAAAGTAAGGCTGTAATACACAGCCAACCAAAATAATAGCCGTGACCCGAGCATTTTGTATATGCTTAAATCAAAGTCAGTTACTTCATTCATCATCCCACGCTGGTTTTTTTCCTTTTAGTTTTATTGATAAAACTCAAATAAACTTCATTTGGGTGAAAATCCCAAAGCAATACCACTTTTCTAATGAATTGTATGAGCTTATTTCTTCAAACGTCCTCTATCAATCAAACCTACTTGTACTTACACCCTCACATCAAAAATTTATTTAGCTATCAATCGACCAACCACCAAATAATTCTCAAACGGAAGTCCAGCATGATGTATATAATAGTGCAATATATTCATTTAGAGCTATATACACTGGCTATAAGCAATCATTTAACTAGATTCCATCCGGTTCCGACTAATTCGGAAATTCAAACCACGAGCCCAGGTAACATTTACGATACCAAAATGACATCAGCACACATCACATATGAATGACGTAAATGATTTCTATTATTAATAAATTAAAAGCTAAACGACCATCACAGCGTACAAAGTATTGGGATCAAATGCACATAAGTAGCAGCCCTCATTCCGACGAGATTCGTTCTCGTCGGAATGAAACTGGTCGCGAAGATACTATCTTTAGCGCTGGTTTGACCTGGTCATAATTTTAATGCGAATGTCAGCTGTTGATTTGATACTGAACGAACTTCAGGACAAGGAACATGAATTCGTAATGGACAACAAAACAGGTCACAATCCCGACTTATTGACTTTGTGACAGGATTTCATAAAAAGGGCATCGTAGAGTGCCCAAGTGAGTTGCAGAACGAGAGTTTATTCGGATCCTTCGAAGGAAAAAAAAACACGAATTTTAGATTTATCCGATTAGATCTGATACTTTTTTTTACGGAAGAAAGCACTTTTGACTTGAAAAACTCCTCAACCCAGTTCGAGAACAAAAAAGTTTCGGACACGAAGAAATATTTCCGATGGGTTGATATGCTTTGCGTACTTTCAGACATGTTTTGAGATAAGTTAGTTTGTGAATTAATATTGTATAGGACTAAAGAGACCGTCGAGGTAGAGGACTCGAATTGTAAATTAAAACTAGCTGGCTGAAAGTAATTTAATATAATATCTCATTTGATTTTGAACTACTTTTCGGAACTTTGAAATTATTTATCTACTTACAATTCTCCCTGATATCGATCTCCTCGCTGTTATCGTCCGAATGCACTACGAGAATTGTCATCGTAATCATCAGCACGCTAATCCATCCTCTACGATATACGGCACCAAACATGCTTCCTACGTATCAGATAGCTTGTGTTTCGCTGACCCTCCTTTACGGAAAAACCATCTAAAATACTGGTTTGTAGCCAACGCTTGAACAATCAACAGATCCTCTCACTGCTTCGTTCATTAAATTACTCTTCAGGCAAAAATAAATTGATTGGAAACCCTCCGTTTATTTTCCACCAATTCTATCAAATCGCTTCAATCTACGCGACAGCAGCCATTCACGGTAGATAACACAGTTGCAGGCTCTCACAAAGGATGATTACAGTAGCACAACAAGCAGATAACATTTTCAGCCCTTTTCTTCTATTCTTCTCCCGAAACCATGGCAATTAACGATAGTAGAGATTTTAGAGCACCACTATTAACACGAATTCGGCAATGAGAGTTTTGATTAAAAGCACTGAGGATACAACTGTGTCTGATCTTTCTCACTTCTCTTGAAACGATTGTTTATGATTCACCTTGACCTCTGTGAAACTTGTTTTTGAAGTCATCTTCAAAGCTCCTGTGAAGGCAACAGAAGCAAAACAAAACCCGCGACTTAAGTAACCAGCTTGCCGAAAGTCATAAAAATAAAAATTAATAGAAGCGAAAAAAAGAAATGAGACGCGATTTTGCTTCAGCCAAAAAGCAAGAGAATAAAATCAGCAAAGTTCCGGCGTTATACCAAACTAAAACGCCGCAGCTACACTTGTGGTAGTTGCTATCGCTAGAAATGAGGCCATCCTTGGGTTCAACGACGGCCAGGTGGCAGCCAACAATCTATTGCCAATCAAATGAAGTGTAACGCGATGAAAGACGTTTCTATTCTCGATGGTTCCTAGTGAGCGAGGATTCCTTCATACTTCCTGCGACTTCTACTTCCTTAGCATCTAGCGTCCCCGGTCGCGTTTCTTCAATTATTCTCTATGACTCGTTCGAAACCCGTTTGGTTTTTATAGGTAACTCGCACGCGATCTAGTTTTGGTTTTTATGAAGTGTCGCCAGCACTCAATCCTCACAAATCTGACCCCAAAATTGCCACAATCGTGTGAGTTGCGACCGCTAACGCAACGGAGCAAAGTCACCCATTAGTCAGGGAACGCATTGATTTGAAACGAGACCGCCAATCTACAACTGTTTTGCGTCACACAATGAGAAATCATCGCCGCAGGATGAAATTAGATTAGATTATTTCCGGAAAGAGCGTGCCGTTTATAGCGAAGTCGAGCATAGAACGAGCCACCACCGTATTGTTATCCACTTTGTTACCGCACTATTCAAATCACCAAAGACTCTATTGACTAGTGAAACCGGACATACCAAAGATAACCTATTTTTCAATCTGACTGACCGCCAATAAACTATATTTTCGACTAAACATTTGCGAACAAAAGTTCTTTCGAGCAACAGAGTTGCTACCTGGCGATAAGGCCGCGTAGGCCTAAAAATTTTTTGGCCCTGAGCGTAAGAAAAATTACGGAACTTCCGACGACTGAGGTTAGACTCGAACTAAACTAATTTGCCTAAAGTACGTACTGATTATACACGAGACAACCGAAAAAAATATTTGCCTGTTTTCCATGGAGTTGCTTCTGACACTCTCTCTCTCTCTCTCTGAGATTCTCTTTAATTTCAGCACCAGACTTCTTCGGAAAAACTACAGCCACTGACGACAAGCTTTCAGCAGAAACTCTTTTGATTCCAAAGTCTCTTAGAATGGAAAATCCTTTTTACCATCAATGTCACCAAGAGCTCACAAAGAGATCTACCAGAAAACTCAGTCCTGCGCACTCAATACTCTCGTCCTAACACCATACGGATTCCCTACCAGACATCGAAATTGAACAACAGACGGCAGTGTGCCAAAAGAATTTACCATATACACATGTTCTGAAAATTGAATTCTGTTAATCTCGTAAACAACACAAACAGTAGTTTGTTGCCGATGTGGTGCCAAACGTAACAAAAGGCCTTGGCAATTTGGCAGGAAACTCATTCGAAAACCGTTCAGCGGAATCGAAGTGATTTCGAGTGTATAGAACTGTTGGGAAAGTGTGAACACAGTGATGGTGAAAAGTTTTGAATTTTTGGTATCCCATGGAGAGGAAGTGGTTGTAGGAAGTGGCCTAGATTGAGTCTTTTGACCTCATGTCGAGATG
Organism: Nemotelus pantherinus; assembly: GCA_963978885.1. Lineage (NCBI taxonomy): Eukaryota > Metazoa > Arthropoda > Insecta > Diptera > Stratiomyidae > Nemotelus > Nemotelus pantherinus. Next base: position 43,453,600 of record OZ022266.1, on the reverse strand, counting down.
AAAGTTTTGAATTTTTCGAAGAGTGATGACCAGTTTCGCAAGTTTTCGAGTGAAAGTTAGACCAAGTTGACGTTGGTTTTTAAGCACCAAAGAAAAATCTCCAGGGTTTTACACAGAAGTTTGGTATTTTTAAAAAATAAAGTGGTTTTTTCACCAGCACTGGTCATATCACGAAACCTAAAAAATATCAGGCAAACAAACCTGTTATTCCTCAAATGAGAGGAAAGAACAAATTCCACGCTAATCATCACTCAAAGTCATTCAAAACAAACAACTTCCAAGTCCAGTAATTTCCATACCATCTCCAATAAAATTTCCATTTATACACTTTTCAATGTGCAGCTCTTTCTTTTCGAAAGTGATTTGGAAATTTTATGGGCCATATTGCGGTAAACCAAGAACCGATTGCTATTGTCGACACCATCACTACCGTCTGGAGACGAAATTAACGGTGCGCAAAATACACCATTAAACGGAGCAATTTACTGATGAATGTGATGTAGTGTAAATTATGTGAGAAAAGTGGCTCCTCCCAACCGGCCCCATTCCATTGCAGTCAGACGGAAGAATGGCGGCAACTTACCAAAGAAATCCCAAAGAGATGTGTACGGTCGGCCAAGTGTAAACAGTTTCTGCAATCATTTTATTTTTTTCTCTCCTTTGATATCCTTTCTACTTGTCATAGATACGACCACTAAACGAGCGAAATGTTGTAGTGAATAAATTGTCGATTTTGTGGTCATCTTGGGAGAGTAATGTGAATTTAAAGATTAGCTTTCTTGGTTTACAGGGTTTTGGCTGTACTAAATCCATTGATGGAGTGCAATAGTTATTACCTCATTGCTGATATAGTAGAGCTCAAGCACTATTAAATGGACCCGTTTAAGCTCCGGTCGAGCGAAAGGGTTGTAAATTATGGTTCCTAAAGTGAGTTCGTTGTGAGCTGGTTACGGAGAGAAATGAATGGTTTAATAGAGATTCGCTTGACTGGTTTTAAAATGAATTGAAATTTTCAATGGAAGGTAATGGTTGGCTAGTGGAAATGAATAAGAACTGAAATGAGTTCATTTCGGTCTGGTTGGAGAAATGAATCGTAATGATGTGACAATTATAATGGTTTCAGAATGCAGAGTAATGTTTTAATATGGTTGTCATTTCAACATAAAATGAGGTTGAAATGAAATCGTGTATCAATTGAAGTTTTCTTAAACAGCATATGTGGGGAAATCTTTTTCATCCATCCTTACAAAATAAAACATTCAAACTATGATATATTCTTTCTGGTGAAATTTTTTACATACTTAAATTTGTACGTTTTTTTAATACTCTCCAAAGGACAATTATAAAGCAAATAAATTTTTTTTCTAAAACAGAAAAAATGTTTCAACAATCTCGCGTATCGCAACCGTGGGAACGACTGTTTTCCAAAAAAAAAGTAAGCAAAATGTGAAGATTTTCAACCAATCTGTACCAAAAGTAATATACCTCTTGGATTCAATGTCTGCTTTATATTTCATAGAGTAGGAAGATTCCAGGATCACTCCTCGGAAGAGTTTCGAAACATGGAAAATAAAGCACTTGTTATTCGTTTTCATTATATGCAAATTTGTTGGCAGGATCCAATGATCTGATGACTGCATTGGTAGTTAACCCTCCGAGAACACGGGGGGTCAAATTGACCACAGAGACCTTTTTGACCGATCGCCGCGATTAGGCCTGCGGGAAAAGAGGAGTACTATAGGCTTCTAAATATATTTCTGCGTCTAGACTATAAGCTTACACCATTCGCTTCCAGTCCCAAATCGTTAGTCGTCGTTGAGAAGCCTTTGAAGCAGATCAAGGGGTGAAATAGACCCCATCTGTACTCGACGTCAATTTTGAGGTAAAAACTCAATATTTTTTTTACTTTATAAATCGACAGATTAATTTGAAAAAGCCAAAAAATAAGTTTGCAAATGTTTTAATTTTGTTGTTTTTAGCAATATAGCGTATAATCTGCGTTCTAGTGTACGCAATTATTTGTTAGCTGAAGACAATGATAACAATTTTGGCGACATTGATTCCGCCGAAGACGACCATGTCTGGGAGCAATCAGAATCTGATTATTCAGAAGATTATACCTTTTTTGCAATCCTTTGTATATGACTATTTTTTTTTAATATTTCACTATGTCTGGGGAGTGTCTGGGGAGTATCCATATACATTTTCAGCTCAAAATATTAAAAATTGACAAAGTTATGATTTTTTTTTATGTATCCAAATTTTAAAATCTTCACAATCGCCACCGTAAATATGCAAAATAAATACCTTTTTTTCAAGGGCCACAATAGGGCTAGTTTTTTTTATAATTTTTTCATATCTTGAGAGTATCCATTTAAATTTTTAGCCAAATATATTGAAAATGAAATAAATCACGATTTTTTTTCGTAAAAAAGCTGATTTTCGACAAAACTGTTTTTTCTCGATTTTTTTTAGGCATGTTTAGGACATTTAAGGCACTTCTTATGTATGAAAACTACTAAAAAATGTCTCAAACAATACTTAAAAATTTTTTCAAATGATAATCTTCATTGGCAGTGATTCTGTAGACGTTCAAAAGTGGTTGGGGTCAATTTGACCCCAATTGTTCTCGATGATCGAAAAATTAGGTGTGTTCTCGGAGGGTTAAAGAAATAGATAAAAATTTTGGAGCAAACTTCATTTGGCGAGCTCCTAGTGGCATATAACATGTTCTTCAGCACACCACTGCAAAGAATACAAAGAAAGCAAAGACTTTGCCAGTGATGGCAACATTTCTAATAATTTTGAAAATTGTGCTTGCTTTTCTGGATGTAAAGATATATAAAGTGAGGCGACAGTGTCGTACACGAAAGCTAAATAGCCAAATCGAGTGACTAATTTCCATCAAGATTATTAGAAAGATTACCTGAATGAAACAAAAAAAAGTAGTAGTGCATAACTGACTCCTTTTCATGGAGTCAGTTATGTTCATTAAACGCAAACGTTTTTAAAAGCTAACAATACCTACGAAAAACGTGTTTGTAATCTTCAGATGAATCCTTCTCATCAGCATTCAAAAAGGCTACAATGGTCAGAACCAATGTTTATAGCGCAAATGTTCCTCACAAAACTGCTACAGCAGCAACTCCATTTAGTTTTAAGGGAAAAGCTGAATCTAAAAACAAATCTTCCGCTTCTGAGCCAAAGCTACATCCATCTCCATCGTCACATATTCCGTCATCATCATCCCTATTCCGCAGTATATTATTACTGCATACCCCCACCGTGGGGTAGTACCCGAGAATTGACAAAAGCTAGAGTGGTCTTCACCCCGAATCCAAGCAGGTTGAGTCACTATAGCGTGATCAAGCAGCTTATCATCTTTTCTGCTCAAAAAAGTAGAGAGTCTTGTAGACTTGAACATCAAAGTCTCAATAGGTGTCACGGGACTCTGTGGTAACCAACACGCGTATTTGATGGGCAGATCAGTAGAGACGGTATAACATAAAGTTACCGGCACTATAGAAAAATCTTTATAGCATATAGCATCATAGGCCTCGAAGGAACCTGGGTTCGGTAAAGAGTGGATGACACTCTGATGACCTTAGCTTTGGACGTGCTCAAAAACAGCAAATTGAAGCTTCTTTTTCTGGGCCAAAGTGAACAAAATTTTGAAACAGGAGCACCACAAAGGAGGAGCATATCACCCCTATTTTGGTACTGACAGTCAACGGAATACTGGTAAATTAAAAGACCAGTGGTTTTGAGGTGGTTTGCTGTGCCAATGACATTGTGATGTTTATAACAGGTACGTTTGCTCAATCTTTGTCAAACGTTATGCAATCAGCGCTGGACCAGATCCAAATCTGAGTAAAAAAAGCCGGTTTTAGGTCGAAGCTAGCAAAAACCGGGCTTGTACTCTTAACATGAAAAAACAAGATGTCAGCTTTTGCCACACCTACAATCTACAAAATAGCATGGGAACACATTGAAAGTGTGAAATATTTGGGCTTTATACTAGACATGAAACTGAGCTGGGGAGTAAACGTGAAGTATTGAATAGGTAAGGTTTTTGATTGTGGATTTACTGATTCAAGCACCTGACGATTTAAATCTGTACATGCAGATGTGTTGTGAAGCTATTTTTGGTGTATTGAGCGGTCGGGTGAAAATCAGCAGACACCAGCACCAATTTTAAGGAGCTTAGAAGACTGCAAAGAAAAATTTGCACAAGTATCTAGGCTCACGCCGGGTTGTAAATGATTTTGACACTGATACCCCTGGATCGGTTCATCACTAGACGTGCATGCTAAGCAGCAATACGCGTGAAAATATCAGGCATGTGGTACGGTTCAAATTAATGGAGCCATAGCCGTATTCTTACAGAGACGTAGATTTTTGGTTTTCACAGCTTTCAAGAACTAGCAGGCGAAAGCCCTCTCCTATTAACCAAACTAACCTTATAGCAGCCATTTCCCCTCCTTTTCTAACTCAAAAGCGACTAGCAGTAAACGATCACCTCAAAGCTGCAGTAGTTCCTTGTTTTGCCGAAAAGAATATTACTTTTTTCTTCAAAAAATCTCATCTATTTTTTCATAACCAGAGAGAAAATAAGACCCATAGTAGTGTCCATGTACAGGTTATCCCAGGTACTGGGCGAAATGCGATTTCAATAATGAAATTGATACAGATGCGTCGTGATCATTCGAAGCATCTTTAAAAACATGGCATTACCCAGTGTTTCAGCTGTCAAATGTTTTGAATGAACATTTGACACATTCAAAACATTTGAATGACGCAATTTTCAATGTGACAAACGCGTAAAATAGCACTCCACGAAAGAACACAAAAACACACAAATTCCTGTAAACCTCTGTGGATACACTTACATAAATATACTTCTTTCCACATACTTGTCGCAACATACAAAAAACTCTAGTAGGTAAATCCAATTGTCAAAAAAGAAAAACATATGAATGTCAGATAGAGTTGTGATGCTAGAATTGTGTTCGATGCCTAAGGCTAGAAAACTTGAAAACTTGGGCTCTTTTATTGAAAAACTATCTTAGTAAATATATATGGTGTTAATAAAAGCTTCTTCGATTTCAATGTTCATTATTGTGTTGAGTATTAGTAGCTTATCTTTTGCCAATCAAGAATCCATGGAGTTCAAAGCATTTGTAGCCATGCATACGCAGGTCACAAGACAACTGTTAATAGATTAAGCTTGGGCTCTGACAGTGCTGCAAATATTGAGGTTCTTCGAGCTCGGGCGTGAAAAATATGTACATCACAAAGCAGTAGCTTAATGTCATTAACGATAACTGCAAGAATGCGAAAGCCATCGTGAATGTTATCAGTTTCTTTATTATGGCCCAAAAAAGAGCACTTCTGAACAAAAAAAAAACACAACAGTGAACTGGGTTCAAAGCTGTATCCAAACATCAGTAGGATTACCCAAAAGAAATCTTATCCTCCAACCTTCAACCCTTTTCCCGACTAATCCCTATTAAGCCTTTTGTCCACTATTCCTGCACTGATTCTGTTGCAGCAGAAAATTTCTCTGCACTCTTTAAAGGTGAAAACGGCAGTGCGAATCCCCCATTTGTGGCTGAGATTATGTATGAAATTTGCTAGTTTGATTGGAGTGAAAGTAATTGAACGATTTTGTTTCCTCTGATCCGTCTGACTGTCATCAGTGGAAAAGAAAAATTAATTGCTAGAAATTAAATTAGAAGAAATAATACATTAATCCGACAACATAAAGTCAAAAACTCACCTTTTTTTTGCAGAAACACGGTTACACTTCGTCAACTAGCTTATTTTTCGGCACCCGGAATTTATGTTATCTAAAACTGACGACCAAATAATTAAATCAAAATTATATAACTGCATATACGAGGGTGGGGTGTTGAAATTTTCCGGCCTGATAAGAAAAAAAACTTTTGTCAGTTATTTCTATTTTATTTTTCTACATAATTTCCATTAATCGTAATCTCCATTTTGCATCCGAGCAATTTTTTAAGACTGATAAACAGATGATAGTCACAAGGGGCTAAATTTGGTAAACATGCTGGACGGGGTAGCAATTCGAATTTCAGTTGGTTTATTTTAGCCAACGCAACAGCCGAGGTATAGGCGGATGCGTTGTCGTGGCAATATAAATTTTGTTTCTCGTCCAAATGAGGTCGTTTTGTTTTAACCACCTCCTTCAGACACTTCAACAGCCCTTCTGAAGGTAATCAATGAAGATAATTCCTTTTGCATCCCAATAAACAATCAACATAGCCTTGTTCGCCGAAAAAGTTGTTTTTGTCTTTTTTGTGCTCGATTCGACTGCTCCAGTTAATTGTTTTGATTGTTGTTTCGTCTGGGCCGTGTAATCGTGAGCCAAAGTTTCATCTATGTTTTACAGTTTTGCAAAAAATTGCTAGGATTTCATTTGTAGAGTGTCAAATTCGCGGTCAAAACAGTTTTCCTGTTCAATTTTTTTTCGAGCGTTAGTAAACGTGGTACCTACCTCGCACAGAGCTTATTCATGCACAAATGATCATGCAAAATACCGCGCACACGTTCAACTGATATCTCAGTAGTCTCAGCTATCTCACTCACTTTCAATGTGCGGTCCTTTATTATGATTTTATGAATTTTTTCGATCATTTCTTAAGCTTAAATTCGGAAATCCACTGTCTCTCAGTTGAATACGATGGAAAAGAGTCTCCCAGTGTTGAATCTATTTCTTTTATAATTTGAAGTGGTTTTAGGCCTGTCAAATGAAAATATTTAATAACCACACGTTTTTCCGACTCTTCCAATTTCACTTAAACACTCGACACAACTTAATCAGTAGGCTACGAAACGAATACTAAAAACCCAATCAATTTGAAATTTTCCCTGCCAGCTTGTCACGGATCATGCTATCAAATAATTTTTCTGGCAGCATTTCGGGCTCACGCTGCAAACTTTTCATCCCACCCTCGTATAAAAAATACATAATTGTAACTTGAATTTGATAAAGGATTATCAAAATGCCCATCTTGTTAGTTGCTTTAATGAAGTGTACAAAAATTGAGATTTGAATCATAGTAGTGGTGTGGCAATACTCATTATAATACTCAGTAAAAAATACAAAGCTTCCATAGACAAGAGAGGATAAACTATTAGAAAACAACAACTAAATTGATTATATAAACCACAAATTTGTTTACCCCATTAAATACGGAAGCTGAAGATGTGTTTGATATCTTTAGCGCCAATAATACCATAAATGAAATTTCAATAAGACAGAATAATGACCAATTCAAGCAGTTGGGATATTCTATAGATAACAATATAAATATGTATATAGTGCATTGACATTATATATACGCTCAGAAGATCTCGCACGTACAAACTGTTTATCAGAAACTATTCGAAACATAAAAAATATATTAACATTCTTATCATTGCACTCGTTTGCTGATGTTTGGAAATGAGATAGCTATATTTATCTGGCATATACTGGAAACTCCAACAAAATAATTAAAAAATAAAAATATATACAAAAATAATTAAAAATTAATAAAAAACAATCAGTTTTAAAACTTTTGGGGGGCGTTGGTCCTCAAAATTTTTCCACCACCATAACTTGAATTCATAAGTTTCTAGCTGTTCCTATGCGAATGAACTTTTTCTCTTCTGTTTTGAATCTTACAAAACACAATTTTACCGCTTAACATGATCATTTTATTATTGCTATTTAAATTTAAATTTAAATACTAAAATTTCATTAAATATAAAATTGCACTACAGCCGTTTAGAAATAAAACATTAAATTAAAACTTAACTCATTGTATTTGGTTTGTCAGTTCAGAGTCATCCAGTTGGCTCCAGAAACCTACGAAAGCATATTAGCAAAATTTCAGTTATATTCCTCTTCACATTAATAAAAAACGGTACCTATGTCCAATGCTGTCCGTTCAGTTTTTATTTTCGAGTAGAAACTGTGACTGTTCACCTTCAACAGAAAACATGATCTTGTCTTCATCAACTGAAAAAGTAACCATTGTACCAAATCATCTTAGCTCAAACTAATTTGTAGACAATAATCAAACTGTTTATCTAGTCAATCGTAATTAGTTTATTAATTAATTCAATACTTCTACAATTTGACTTATTTTAAATTGAAATTGACAAAAAACAAACAATTTGATCATTGCCTACGGTGGACTCAACGGCCCGAAATCAAAAGGCCACTCAAAAGGCCACTCACAATCATTTTCCGGGGATTGGGTCGTAGGATTCTCCCCTTCATTTGGAGGAGTACCAGCTCCATCTTGTGCGGGAGTACTAGCTCCATCTTGTTCGGGAGTGCTACCTCCTTTACTTTCACGAATACCTGGCTCGGGTTTTGGGCTAGTTTGAGTACTTGAGTCAGGTTTCGGGCTTCGTCGGTTTCTGTGTGCTCGCATATTATTGCCGGTCAAAACATACCAAGTCATCACGGCAACCGTGAAAACTGTAAATAGCACGAAATTTCCAGACGGCAAAAGCTTTCGAGAACATGATTTCGGAACAAATGTCGAAAAGACTTTTCTCACGATGACCTTTGTTGGCCCGGACTGATTCGATGATGATTTGGTGACAGTTGTTCCACCGCCACATTTATCATCACTAAAGAATGAAAACATCAGGACCTGGTTAAGGAGTACGAGAAGTAGGAAGTTTTTTGTTTTTTTTTTTAAATTTGCACAGAAAACTTTTACACGAATTTAATTATTTTAGTAAAATTTTTGAGAATTCTATACTTTTATAAAACCAAACGGTAAATTTTTTAAGTTATAAGTTAAAGTTTTTATTTAAAATGCTTTCAGTCAAGTCGTAAAAATCATGACTGAATATCATAGTTGACGTTTCAAAGCAATGTCCACTCGATGAAAATGAATGATATATTAGGCGCGTTATTTTGCTCCTCCATCCAGCGGAGAATAGAGTATACGCATTGAAAACAACAACACTCCTGTACCAATGAATTCACTAGTACAGAAATTATATTTCTCATTTGTAGTTCACGTGCTGAACTATAGAATGTGCTGATATAGAAAAAAGAAAAGCTCATGAGAAGTTGTCTTTTTTGCTGTGCGTTGTTTTGCTCCGATACAGAACAGAATAAAACTATGCCGCAAAAACAACGATCGAGTACAAAAACAGCAGTGGATTTGCTAAGACTCACATAGGTTGCTGTATTTGCTGTGGTAGCACAAAACAGTTGAAAATAAAAGGAGAAAATAACGAATATAAACTACCCCAATCGATAGAAAATAGAAAAAGAACTAACAGAAAATTACCTCTTCTAACTTTCTACGCATTATTATATAATTTCCTAACTACCAAAACATTCAATATAACCTTGAAAAACCAAAGCCACCTCACAGCAAAAAAGACAACTTCTCGTAAGGTTTTCTTTTTTCTATCGGTACATTCTATAGTTCAGCACGTGAACTACCTTTGTCCAATATAATTTTTGTACTAGTGAATTCCCTGGTACAGGAGTCTGTTTTGTACCGGTAGCAAGTGCACAAGTGAAAGTGAAGTATTATATCAGAAAATGTTACAATAATATTTGCAATCATGAACTGTGACTCGTGTGGCAATAAATGAATCCAAACTGAAAAAATTGTTTGCACCACCTGACCCCGTACTTACCATCACTTATGTGTCGGAATCGCCGCGGAAAATTCCAAAAAACAATCGCAGGCTACCAAAGCTAACTGGAAATGCCCGCACTGCAAAATATCGGGAAACAAACCAGGTGAAAATGCAAATACACCGACTAGAATCACTCGAAACCAGTCTGTAATAGATACACCGCAAACATATGAAAGAAATGCTGAGACAACGGAGGTGTTCAACATCAGCGATGAAGCAGTAGCGAAATTGGCACACCATCTAAAATTGGAGCTGAACATTACTGAAGTCACAAAATCAATCCAATTCATGTCAGACAAATTCGATGAATATAGCGGCAAATTTGGTCAACTGCTACAGCAGATCTAATCGCTTAGAAGTGAAAATGATTCGCTCAAACAGCAAGTCCAGGCAATTGTTGCACAAAACGAAAATCTACATTATCAAATGCGGCGAAACAATGTGCTTATCAATGGCATTAAAGTTACACCAAGAGAAAACATCAATGCAATCATTAGAAATGTGTCTAAATGTATTGGACAGGAAGTATGCGAAAATGATATAAGGAATGTTTATCGCGTCAAGGGCTCTAAATCCGAGTCTCCCGCGATAATTGTTAGCTTCACAAAAACAACAGTTGAAGATAACTATATCGAAGCCTTTAAATCGAATGTGCGTGAGAGGAACAATGGCCCTGGTTTAGCAGCAACCAATGTAGGTTTTTTTTTTTTTTTTTTTTTTTTTTTGGGAGCGGATGTCAAAAACCTTCAATAGGTATCTTGCGAACTAAACAAGATTATGTGAGATTCTTACTCACTAAAAAACGTCACCCGCCAACCACGGAGGTTCGAGCCGGAACCGCTTTCGCATTACTTCAACTCGGCCGTGCTACTTCCACCCATCAGGTGTCCCATTGGCTTGCTTCCGTTCTGTCAGGCTTTCAGGAGTCTATGAGACATCCTTCCTCTTTTTTTAAGCGCAATACCAGCTCCACATATGCTGACACAGCTGACCAGTCGTCTTCTGACTGTAGCATCATCTCCACGATTGACTCCGGCGTCACAGGGCCAATTGCAGAGAAGAGCATGTGTCGCTCTCTTCTAAAGCGGGTGCAATGGAAAAAGGTATGCAAAGCGTCATCACTTTCCTTAGCGCAGTACTTACAGAACTCCATCCTGACTTTCCCCATTCTGTGAAGGTATTTCCTGAAGTAGCCATGGCCCGATAGGAACTGGCACAGGTAGAAGTTTATTTCACCGTGGTCGCGATTAAGCCAAGGTTTTAAGGCGCGAATTAGCCTAATCGTCCATGCTCCCTTCGAGCTCGTAGCCCAACGCTCCTCCCAAAGCTCAAGCGTTCGCGCTCGTGCTTGAGCAACCAAGATTTCTCTTCCCACTTCTGCTCTGTTCAGGAACACTTCCCTGCGTTCGTTCGCCAATAGATCAATTGGGATTACTCCCGCTATCACTAACACGGCGTTTCCTGAAACTGTTCTATAGCTGCTTGCAATTCGCAGCGCTCCCCTACGCTGGACGCTCACCATCCTAGCTCGATACTTTTCAAACCTTAACGCAGTGGCCCATATCTCCGCACTATACAGCAGCATTGAATGAGCCACCGTCATAAGGAGCTTACGTTTACTCGGACTAGGACCGTGAACGTTTGCCATGAGTCTCCCAAGCGAGATAACAGACAGTAGCGCCTTATCGCATACTTTTCGGATGTGCTCCCCATAAGCCAGCTTCGAGTCCAATATCACTCCAAGATACTTAGCCGATTTTCTGGTCTCAAGTACTTCAGAGCCAACCGTCATGGGTATAATGGTTGGTATTCTTCTCCTGGTCAGCATGACAATCTCAGTTTTCGCGATCGCCAGCTGGAGACCATGGCTTTCCATCCAGGCTTCCACCCTTCTCATTACTTGATTGAGTTTGAGTTGGGCGAGATGAGGATTTCTAGCCGTGATGACAGTGGCTACATCATCAGCATAGCCCACCAAGAGCACGTCTTCCGGCATTTCGAGGCATAAGAGACCATCATACGCAACATTCCATAGGTCTGGTCCGAGAATGGATCCTTGTGCTGCCCCAGCTGTAATGGTTTTGCGTACAGTTCCCTGATTCGTTTCATAGATCAGATGGCGATCTTTCAGGTAATCCCGTACCATTGCCAGCAAGTATTCCTCTATTTGAAAATGTCGCTGAAGAGAATCCAGTATGTCTGTCCATCTCGCCGAGTTAAAGGCGTTACGAACGTCCAGCGTTACCAAAAACACAATGGGTCTAGCTCGATGACAAGCGGCTTCTGCGCGATCTACTGCGCTAATTATTTCGCAGATGGCACTTATTGTTGAGTGGCCACTGCGAAATCCATGTTGGTTTTTCGAGAGGCCACCTGCTCTTCGTATAGCTGCCTTTAGTCGAGGTTTCAGCAGCCCTTCCAAAAGTTTCCCCGCAGTGTCCAGCATGCAGAGAGGTCTGTACGCTGATGGTGTGTTACGATTTCCCTTTCCCTTTGAAACTAGGGCAAGTCGCGCCACTTTCCAGGGTGACGGAAAGACACCCGCTAGTAAACATTCTTTGTACATGCGTAGTAATGTTGACGGGTGTCGTTCCACCACTACCTTTAGGACTTCTACTGGAATATTGTCCGCGCCTGGGGCTTTTCGGTTCTTCATTCTGGCACTCGCGCTTCGTAGTTCTTCTTCAGTGAACAAAGGGATATCTTCTTGGCGGACTGTGTGGTTGTTCTCTGCTCTTACATCGTGTGCTGGGAACAGTGAATCTACAATATTCCATGGGCGGGTCGGGACCCATGCGGCCCAGCCTACCCGATACTATTTTGTAACCCAGGCCTCACGGATCCCGGTCCACTTCTTCGCATAAAGTTTGCCACATTTGCCTTTTCCTCCGTTTTATAGCTATTCCCAGTTCTTTTTTTGCCTTTTTGTGGGTGGCGACAAGTAGCAACGCTTCCGGTCGTCCAATAGACCGCTGTGCCCTACGCCTGCATGCTAGAGCTCTTCGTCTTAGTTCCGCTATCTCCTCAGTCCACCAATAAACGCTCTGTTTGCCCGGTAGTGACTTACGAAGTGGCATCGACGCATTGCACGCTCGCCGAATTTCGCCCATGGTCGAATTTACAACCGTACCTATTTCCCCAGAGCCTATTGCTACCCCTGCTTGTCCTGCGCTGACTTCGTCAGTAAAGCTGTTGCCTAGTGACTCCAAAAGCTTCCTCCTATCCAACTTTGAAATATTCCACCCGAGTATTTTCCGTCTTAAGTTCTGAGGGGCCGGGCTTTCCTCCGACAGCCAGAAAGTAATGTAGTTGTGGTCACTTCCAGTGTACTCCTCCATCACCCTCCAATCCTTTGTCATCATGGACAACGTTTCCGAGACAAGAGCTATATCGGAAATGGACTCACCGAAGCCTGGCCTGCGGTAAGTTGGTGTTGAGCCCCTGTTTACCACGACCATACTCAGCCTGGACACCATTTCCATAATTAATCTCCCTCTTGTGTTTTGAGTCGGCATCCCCCATTCCAAGGCTCTCGCATTGAAGTCACCAGCTACTACCAGTTTAGGTAGTCAGCTAAGAGATGGTGGTATATTTGTTGGGGACCATCTTATTCCATCGACTGTGCAGCTTCTGCGAGAAGCAAAACAAGTGGCAAAACAAAAATATTTTAAATTTGTATGGGTAAAAAAAGGTCGAGTATTTGTGAGAAGAGATGAAAACTCAAATGAAATTGCAATAAAAAATATCAATGATATAGTATTAACTAACAAAAAAAAAATTTGCTGTAATAATAGCTAATAATATTTTAAGTAATATTAATAACATAGAAAATACTTACTCTTTAATTTTAAGCAATGTTAAAGACTGTGACGAATTTTTCGGCAGGAGTTTTTCATCAGACTTTAAAATAATTCATATGAATATTAGAAGCATAGCAAACAATTTTGATGATATTCTGCGCTTATGTTTTTGAAATCAAAGTTGAGTTTGATGCTATAATCTAAACCGAAACATGGCTTTCCTACGAAACACAGACATTTCAAATCCCGGTTTTCCATAAAATAGCTAAACCTTGCAAATTCAATAAATGTGATGGAGTTGTGGCATACATCCGTAACAACATTCAATATAATATCTTAGATATTGAAATAGATCATGCTAACGCACTAAACGTAATATCAAAGCTTGAAAATGTAGAGATTCTGGTATCCGGGTTAATATCGTTCACCAAATGATACAAACATTATTGATATTATTGAGTCGTTAAATTTGTTCTTAGAAGCGAATAAGATGTATCTTAATCATATGTTGATAAGTGATCTAAATATTGATATTTTAGAAAATAACTTAAGTCAGGTTGGTCACAATTACTTGTGAATATGGTGTGCTCCACGAATATGGTTTCATCAACTACCTGTACGGATGTATACGGGCAAGTACTACGCGGCAATCTTGTATTGATCATATTTTTGCAAAATGTCGTAAAGAATATGCTTTTAAGTCAACAATTTGTGAATCTTTTATAACAGACCATTTTATAACCTTATCTAAAGCTACATTCTCGAGCCATCGTAGAAAGACCTATCATTGTTCAGCCAAGGAACCTAAAAAAAACCATTAATTCTACTGAACTTAAAACCAATCTGGAAATTGATTCATGGAATGATGTGTACTCTGAGACAAATCCAGAAGCATCCTTTATGATTTTCTTCAATAAACTTTTGACTTGTATACAGAATAGCACAAATGTTCTTGCTATGAACAGAAATAATTTCAAGAACCTGAAACCATGGATGACAAATGGACTACATGAATCCATTAGAAATAGAGATAAATTTGCTCAAAGCTATCAAAGCAACCCTTCAACATAGCTTTGAGAGAAAAGTACATTCGCTATTAGAAATAAGTTGAAATGTCTGCTTCGCATAGTTAAATCTGAGCATTATAGAATCCTATTTGAAAGTAATAGCAATAATATTAGAAAAATGTTCGATCTAATTAATGAGGTTACAAGCGTAAAACGAGATATGAAAGGTTTTAATAATTCCATCCAAACTTCGAATGGGGAATCAATCCCAAATTAAACAAATCGAAAATTTCAAAAGAATTTAACAAGCATTTTTCAACAGTTGGGTATAAAATAACATCCCTTATTCCTTCAGCTGCCTATGAGCCTTTGCTCAAACCACCTTATTCTTGTATCCAGTTTTTGAAGAGGAGATAAATCGGCTTATTCTCCATTGTAAACCAAACACTGCTTCTGTTATTGACGGTGTACAATCAAAACATCTACGGGAAAATACTGCATCAATATCTAAGCCGTTGACGCACATTATAAATCTTTGTTTTCGCCAGGGCCATTTCATGCTTTGATAGTGCCTATCCATAAAGGGGGTGAGAGCTCAAATCGAAACAATTACCGGCCTATATCTCGATTGTCATGCCTTTCAAAAGTATTCGAAAATGCAATAAAAATTGGACTTGCAAGGTATTTGGAAGAGCTAAAGCTTCTCTCAGATGCCCAATATGGCTTTAGAGAATAACGTTTGACAGAAGACGCAATCTACAAGGTGACCAAAACATAAGTTTCAAAGCTGTATAAAACGGTGAGATGTTTAGGAATATTTCTTGATTTTGAAAAGGCTTTCGACACGGTAGATCATTATTTGCTATTAGTAAAAATGGAAAGGATGGGAAAAAGAGGAATAGCGCTGCATGGCAGAACCCAGTCAGTACGCATAGATGACCATATTAGCTTCAGCCTTGGTGTAAGTATTGGGATTCCACAAGGAACAAGTCTTGGGTCCAATTCTATTTTTTATATACATCAACGATTTATTGGAATCAAAAATAGTAAATTGTCCTCTTTATGCATTCGGTGATGATACGGTTGCCCTTTTTCGAGGCAACAATTGGAACGAAGTAACTGAAATAGCTAATGACGGTGTTAGTACAATATCACGTTGGTTAGAGATGAATAAAGTCAGTATCAATGTAAAAAAATCTATGTTGGTTCCGTTTTCCTTGAATTTATTAGGATTACCACAGGAGGCAACTAGGGTTTTCATGCACAAACACTCAAGCTCCTCAATAAAGTTCAATTCCTCTCCGCTTCCAGTTAACCCAACCGTGAAATACATTGGTGTAGTAATAGATCAAGATTTACGTTGGGACAAGCACATTTGCTTTGTCTGCGGTCGAATAAGGAAAACTATTTATAAATTTGTAGAGCTACGAACTATGCTATCTATAAATCAATTAAGGATGGTGTTTCTCGCACTTGTTCAGTCCGTAGTAGAGTATGCAATAGTCAGTTGGAGAGGTTTAGCTACCAGTACCTTACGACCGCTGATAATTTTGCATTGAAAAAAATTATAAAAATCTGCTTCGAAACCAATACAATACCCTACTCAATTTCTTTATTCTGAATTCAATATGCTTTCAATATCTAACAGTTATAAATTTAAAATGCTTCTATATACACAACCACCTTCGTGAATTTCCCTTTGAATTAAATACAGGTCACTCAACGCTTTTACAAAACTGCAGAGCACTTCAAGAACCAAGGCACTTAACTACAACTGCTGGAAATCATGCGTCTTATGTAGCTCCATGACTTTTTAATAGCTTACCAGCCAACATATGTAAGATAAGATTGCCATGCTTTTCAAAAAGCTGTGAAAATGTACCTCCAGGGAAATAATATTGTAAAGTGAATTTTTTTAAATTAGTAATAACTGTCTGCCAATGCCAGTTTTCTAAGTTTATTATTAAAATTGCTGTACAAATTCTAAAACAATGTGTTAAATACTTAGTATAATGAATTAACTAGTATAACTTGTAAAAATATTGTTGAAAATACAGGCTCTCTTTCTATAGCACGAACTATGCTCATTGTAGGAAGGCCAACTGTTCTTTTTTCGTCTTGTAATTTATCTGTGAACTGTAATTTTGAATTTGGCGATAAAACTATTATTATTATTATTATATCTATTCTGTTCTATGCTGGATAGAGGAGCAAAAAAAACGCGCTTATTATATACTAGCCCTGGAATTCCAAATAAATAAAGAAAGGTGATAAAGAAAGTCCTAACTAGAACCAACTTAAATAGCCAGATGTTCTTCAATCAGGTGGATTGTCTAAGAGCAAAAAAAAATAATATGGAAAAATGAAGGGTAACTATAAATATATATATATATATATATATATATATATATATATATATATATATATAATTTTTTTACAACACTATAACTGTTTCGGTTCAACATTCGGAAATTTCATCTCAGTAATAAAAAAATCCCTCTTGAGATCAGATTTCTATGAAAAAGTATTTCAAATGTCTTTAATTTAGACACAAGGGAAAAAGTTTTAAAATCTTGCAGGACCAACCAAAGCAGAGTAGTAGTTGTGGGGAAGGACATGTAGCCAAAGATTTCTTCAAGGCTGCGATACAAAATACAGAACGAGTAGCAATGGCTATTCAGTTTATAAGGAGGCATTGCACTACAGCCGTCAATAAAGATCATATACTCGTAACTACACCTCAATCAAGCCCAGGATTTTCGGTCGGCTTACGAGTTAAACGCTGACATCACAATAGTTTACGAGCGAATACAAAATCTAAGAAAAAATACAAACCCAACTGTCCACTGTATCGTTGCTTCATTGCAGCATTCTAGGCTTTTTACGCTTTATATACGCGTGCATGCATCTTTCATGCCGCTAATGCGGCAGTAAACACACTGTCACGCGTTCGTTGCTGCAGGCTTGTGGCATGTAGCTTATCAGCAAAAAATCTTCGCAGCTGGGCAAACAATTCATCGTTTTTTTTTTCTTTTATTTTTTTTTTGAAAATATATCGTAGAAATTCAATTTGATTTTGGTCTTTATGTAATGGTGAACTAATTGGGGCATTTAAGCCTTATTTTGAATCTGCATCCTTTAGAGTTGACAACAACCTCTTATCAGGAAATATATAATCAAAAGTTTGTGCATTCTGTGAGAGCCGTGCAATCAAATCCCAAAACTGAAGAAAAGTATTTTTCATCTTTTCATGAAATCATTAAAATTTTTAGCCATCTTCCAATAGCTCGTGAGCAGCCATAACAAATCTGTTCACTATGTTCTTTTTAGTGTAAAAAGGTGTCTCCTTTTGATATAAGAAGGTATATGAAATGTGTTCACGGTCCTTTCTTTATGATTTAAATTTAACAAAACACAATTTCAATGCCAAAAATGATCAATTTATTATTGCAACTTATATTTAAAAATTTTAAAAACATAAAACTTTTGAAGTAAAATCGTATAACAGCCGTTTGGATATAAAACATTTACTTAAAAACTGGACTCGTTCTATTTGGTATCACTTTTCATTGATCTCCAGCTGGCTTTAAGAAGCAAAGAGGCAAGATTTCAGCGATAGCGCTCTTCGAATCATAGCATGAAAACAATTCAGCAAATTATATACATGCGATGCTGTCCATTTATTCATTATTTCTGGGTAGAAACTGTGACTGCTTGCCTTGCACACCAAACATGACTTTGTCTTCATCAACTGAAACAATAATATCCATTGAATGAACCCAGCTTAACTTAAATAAATTTTAAGAAGACAATCAATATTTATATAGTCAACTGTAACTTGATTAATAAGTTCAACACATCGACGATTTGGCTTGTTGGCATGGTGGTATTAATAGAAAAACATACAATTCAATAATTGTATGCGATTAACGCAAAGTCCCAAAATCAAAATACAACTCAAACTGCTACTCACAATCATCCTGCAATGGTTGGTTACTCTCCGGTTGGTTACTCTCCGGTTGGTTACTTTCAGGTTGTCTACGCGTTTGTATGATTTTATTTCGTCGCTTTTTCAGTTTTCTCTGATTTATCATAATAGTGCCAGTCCAGACATACCACGTCATCACGGCAACCGTAAAAGCTGAAAAAAAGACGAAATTTCCAGACGGCAAAATCTTTCGTGAACACAACTTTGGAGCAAATGTTGAAAACACACTGCTCACGATGACCTTTGTTGCTCCGGATTGATTCGATGATTTGTTAATAGTTGGGGCACCGCTAAATATATTGTTAAAGAATGAAAACATTTGGAGCAAGTTCTAAAGAACGAGTACTGGAACAATTGATTTATAAAAAAAAAATATTAGGACGAAAATCTTTTGGACAATGAATTTACTTATTTTATTTCATTATCTTAAACTTTTGCAATTTTTGTAAAACCTAACGGTAAAATACTTAAAACTATATGTTATTTTTCACTTAAAATATGGTTTTGCAGTCAAAGTCAAGTTGTAAAAATCATGTTTTCATATCATAAATGACATTTCAAAACGATGCTTACTTAATCAAGGCTGATTCAATTGAAACGAAAACTCAGATTAATTTTTTTTTCAAACAATTTATGAATATGAATCTGAATTAATATTTCTGTTATTTTGACTAAATAGTGCGTTCGAAAATAAAACTGTAACCATAAACCTCTCTTTGAAAAACTAAATGTTAGTTACGAGGATGGATCAAATATAAATTGCATTTATTTTTTGTTTTAAAATAGTATCGCAGAATGAAGTTGTTGGTGGCAGGAGCTAATTACGCACGAATTCCTTCACTCCTATATCATCCTTGAATCGCTGCTTTTTTATTGTTTCTTTAAGTAGCCCAAACAAATGGAAATAACCAAGCGATAGGTCCAAAGGCTGAACTGTAATGGAATTAAATGAGCTTAAATTGACTTAAGTAGATGTTAGAGTACATAGAAATCAATTGGCTTGACGACAATATACTTCTTGCTCGGTTTCGTCAAGTTTCGTCCAGTTGAAGCTCTGAAGTGAACTACGAATAGGATTGTAAACCAATTAAATCAAATTTGACATCGCCAAAATATCGCCTATAAAAATCGTTTGCAGTTCGAAACGCCGCAAAATTTAAACGTAAAGATCGTTATTGGTCTCGTAGGAGCAGGCATTTATTTAATGGAATTTTAAGTGTGTGAATATCAGATTACAAAATTTTTCGATCACATTTGTTCCGATAAGTCCATTATGGGCAAATTAAAAAATCGACACCAATTGAGTGAAGTTTTCGTTCACTTTCAGCGTTTCAGCGTCTTTCAGCATCCTGTGCATTTCGTTAAGTTTTGACACTGTCAGAGCTGCAGTATTTATGAGACCTGCCGTTGTTATGAATCAAAAGAATCAGTGAGCAAAATGCTTCGATTACACTGGTCAACAGTGGTTTTATAATTTTATGTAAACTCACACCAACAATTTATGAAACTATGAATGCTTTTTGCATAATGGCTTTAGTTTTTTTTAATCCTCATTTTCTTGTTACACTATGAATAGCAGAAAACAAAATGAGAAAGTAAAACAAGTACATTCCATAAAATTAATTTTTTATTGAAAAATAGTACTTAATGTTTTGTTTTAGTATTTTATTGATTTACACCGAAGTAAAATGAGAAAAAATAATAGCAAAAATCATGTTACACTTCAGAGAAACAACTTTTATAAGATTTGCTTTTGTAAATTTTTTTCGGACAAACTCTCTCTAATGACCAGCAGTAGTCTGCCATCATGTGACGATCCCACCTACCCTGATATCTTTCCTCCATTACTTTGAAGTCTTGGTGGAAGCGTTCTCCCTGCTTCTCACTGTAATTTCTTAGGCTATCAGGAAATCTATCCAGGTGACTGTGAAGAAAGTGTAGCTTTATGCTCATATTTGCTCCTAAAATCTTGAAGCACTCCAACATCTTTTGCACATTTTACTACAATTCGGTGCTTTTTAGTTACCCGAAAAAATTCTACAATCAACACAAAACCTTTCCAAGAATTTTGTATCTTTTATTAACCCTGGAATGGTACGGTAAATTTTTGGATGATTTTAGGTACAAGTTTTTACTAAAAAGATGGCAACAATAGTATTATGTACCTTTTTTATTTTATCATTTAACATAAAAAGATTATATAGCTTCTAGTCTTATGACAGTCGGAGTGGCCAACTGGCTGGTGCGCGACAAAATGTATACCCTATTTGAGTAAAATTTACCCATCGGTATCATTCTAGGGTTAATTGAAAATGTATTTAAAGCGTTCTTCGTTCTTGTCCAGCGCATTGACGAACTGTTTCATCATACCTAACTTGATGTGGAAAGGGGGAAGTATGATTTTTTCTCTACTTAACTAAGGCTCATTTATTACATTAGCTTTACCAACAATTAAGGATTCTCTCAAAGGCTACACATCTTGTTCCCAGTGAATCGGCTATGCTCTACTTCCCACATACAAATAAAACAGGGATATTTTGTGTATCCACTTTGCTGACCAAGTAAAAAGTTTACCATTTTCAAGTCAACACAAACCGGCCGTTGATGTATGTAGTAATTAATTTTTTGTAGAACCAATTTAATATTCAGAGTTTTGTGGAATGGGCAATTGGGATTGATGCAAGCTGATTTCCATTGTGCAATATAACACATTTTAAACTCTTTTTGCAGCTATCAAGAAATAGTCGCCAATCAGTAAATTTGTATTGTTTTAACCCCATATCTAGAAGTAATTGATCAATACTAGGCGTGTTTTTTTTGCTCCCCCTATCTATAACAGAACAATGCTATCAACTGCAGACGCATTGGAAACAACAACATTGGAAACCCTATGCACAACAGGAGTTGTTGTTGTTTCCAATGCGTCTGCACTGGCAAGCATTGTTCTGTTGTGAATAAGGGGAGCGAAAAAAACGCGCCTATTTTTACAGTAGACAAGTTTTTCATTTTTACTGAAAAAAGATAAAATTGCACTTTCTTTTGTTCTGTATGCTGTAATTGTTACATTTGGTTCTAAAAAATTCTTTTCTTTTAATATTGAAGCAAGAAGCTCTGATACTTGTTTTGATAAATTTAAGTCTCGTATCAAATGACTGAGCACATTTTGAGATGATGTTTCACCTTCATATTCACTTCCACTAGTAGATTGGATTGGATGCTATGAGCTTGGTAACACCATAGATTCTGAGGTCATACAAACTATTTTTGAGGCAAAGATGGGCCGAGAGAGATCTTCATTGTGCCAGATAGGCCATTTTGTGGACTGCAAACCTGGATATTTTCACGTTTTATTTCGATTAAAATCTTTGATGTCTACTACACAAAAATAGCAATCATCAAAATGATTTTTGGGCTCCATCCAGATCATAGGGATACCGAAATTTAATCCGTGGACCTCTCCTTTCTTCCACAAACGTAAAGATGCAACGCATGATTTACAAACTCTATGCGGCACCCATGATGAATCTTGTTTTTCAATATGTAGTATAAACAGTATAAACATCTTTCACAAAGTCTTTGATATTTCGTGTCTGTTTGCTTTACAAACACCACCAATGGAGAAAAATACATAAAAAAATAGTATTCGAATCAAAATTCAATAAATAAAACACAGTTTTAAGTCTTATACTAGTAACTTACCCAAATGCGAGTCGTGTGCCCTCGAATCTTTTAAATAAATGAATTTTTTGGCAAGTTCACGAAGTGCAAGGTCACTGGCACAATCACGTGGTGTCCGTATGCGCGAAAAAATTCCCAGAAAACGGATTTTAACCAGAAACGAAACACTTATTAACAATTCGTGCTCCGAGAAGCCGACGTCAGGTGTTTATTATTTTTAATATTATGAATACATCAATATCATAAAAACCAGAGCCAATTCACTACTTTGATGAGTATATTCGTAAACTGTGTGCCTAAAATTTTCGAAATCCGTAGAGACATCCAGGACACACAAAAAATTAATTTTGTTGAGCTGTATTAACGAAGAAAACTGTTTCGAAGACCTTGCCAAATGACGGTCAAGTCTTGGCTTGCACTGGAGCTGCCTCCTTTTTTTTCCACCACTATATTTTTCTTCGACTCGGTGACAATCCCACTCAAAAATGCATCGAATTCTTCAGCAACTCTTGCGAAAAGTTTCCAACAAACCTCAAAATTTCTCAACTTCCGATCTTCGGCCAAAAGGTGAGAGTCTCGTCGGACACTCACTTTACGGAACTCTAAGTTATTTGCTATGATCGCTTGACCACTTTCATAACTTATTCCTATTTTTTCTGTAACTTCAGATGCTTCAGATTCTTCGATTCATCTATCCTCTTCTGTCTGGCGCCTCTCAAATGTTTTCGATTGTGATTTTGGTCCGAGTCTGGCCATCGTTTTTTTGATTTTCCACTCGTTTCCGTCTTTTCTTGAACTCTTCATGCCAAGTAATCACACGAGTCCCTAACAGTGTTCAATCCCCAAACTTTACAGCAAAACCTGCGATATATTTTTGTCGCTTTGACTCCTTCACGAGCAAGAGATTAAATAATGGTGAATATACAGACGATGAGTGACCAGGTCGTCTCATTATATCCAAAAATGTGATAAACAATGTTAAAGTGGATGAAATGATGTTGGCATGCTAAGCTGTTCAGTACAGACAAGACAAAAAGATAAAGTGTCCATCGAAATATAAGCTAGAAAAATGTGTGAAATTTTAATAACAGTAGTTTTTTAAAGCCATTACTCGTAGAAGAAATTTTGCCTTTCTTACAGAATTGTCAGCTGTATTAAGCCAAAGATGCTACAATTTATGCTTAGAAATTCAACTGGCTTAATTGAACTTCAAGTGAAGGGTGGACTTAAGGTATTAAATGAAAAAGGGATTGTAACACAAACTCTGGTTAGCGATTGGCTTGAAAAGAGGCCAACAAATTCGTTTATTTGAAATTTAATTGGAATTAATTTTATTCATCCCTCAGTAATGCGGGATGATATTTTATATACTGGATAAAATGATTGAGGTTAGTATGGCGAAACTGCTCTGAGTAACAAATCTGCAAAAATAAGTTTCTTTCCTGGTTAAGTGCCTTCCCTGTAGACAACCTCTCATAGATTAATTTGCTTCGGATCAAGATTTCTTCGGAGCTTGTCGATAACTTTATTGAGTTACTCCAGCACTATCGACTTCAAGTTCACTTAAATTTTATTTCTGAACCTTTCTTGTAAATTCCGACACTATGTTAAAATAAAAGATGTCGTTAATGTAAAACTAATCAATGAATACTTAATCAAGGCATTCTCGGCTGGTAATCATACATATAACTAATAGCATCTTCATCATCATCGATGGCGCGACAGCCCAAATTGGGCCTTGCCCTCCAGTAACGTCCGCCTCCAATCGTCTCGATCCTGCGACCTGGTTCTCCAATTGTTGAAGCAATTAAGCAGCTGTTTAAAATACCGTGCCCATCTTTCTTTAATCTCGACCGAGTTACTGATGATGGATCCACTTTCATCCTTACAAAGGCTCGTTCGCCATTTGTATCCCTCGCGTAGCTGTTTGATTGAGGAATACGCAGCTCGTAGATCATTATAGGTCATGTTTTCGTTCAGTTTATGGATCTTGTCGTTGGTAAGTTGGCGTTTCTTTTGGCGACATATTTTTTTTGCCTGTCGCCGGAGGATGTTATAATTTTCGGTTTTAGCGCGTGTTGGTCGTTGGATTAATTCTTTGTAAGCCTCATTCCTCTTTTTAATAGCATCTTGACACTCAGTATCAAACCAGTCATTCCGAGGGTTTTGGCGTTTATGTCCTAGGGTCCTTTCTGCTACTGTTTTGATTCCTTCTTTTACCTTTGTCCACATGGTTTCGATTTGTGTGTCGTTTTCTCCCGCCAGTGGGATATCTTGGAGTAGATTTTCGAGCGTCGACATGTATGTTATAGCTACCGAATTCTCCTTGAGTTTTTCTAGGTCGTATTTCGGTATTCGTGAGTTTGAGTGCTTTTCACACCTCGAAATACGACATCGGTATTTCGCTCTGATAAGGTAATGGTCGGAGTCACAGTTCGCGCCACGTAATGTTCGGACATCAAGAATGCTGGTGGCCACCCTTTTTTCTACGAGAACGTGGTCTATTTGATTGTAAGTGCGACCATCTGGTGATGCCCACGTTCGTTTGTGTATGTCTCGATGTGGGAAGTAAGTTGAGCTTACAAGAAGGTTCCTGCTAGCTGCGAAGTAAATCAGACGCTGCCCGTTTTCGTTCGTAATTGGATGAAGGCTGTGTCCTCCTGTGGTTCCTCTATGAGCCTTCTCGCGGCCGATTTTTGCATTGAAGTCACCTAGAACAATTTTCACGTCATGCTCAGTGCGTCAACGGTGCGTTCTAAGGTGCTGTAAAAGTCATCCTTCACTGCATCGTCCTTGTCTTCGGTTGGGGCATGGCACTTCACCAACCAAACATTAAAAAATTTTGTTTTTATGCGGATCGCACACAGTCGCTCATTTATTGGTTTGAAGTTGATGACGCATTGTTTGAAATTATTGTCTACTATAAATGCAACTCCAAACTCTCGACTTCCCGAAGTTTTTCCACTGGTAAACACTGTGTGCGTTCGCATTTCATTAATTTCGCTGCCAAGCCATCTAGTTTCTTAAATCGCCAGAATGTTGATGTTGAATGCTGAAGCCTCATTAAGAAATTCTCGAAGTGCCCCTGCTCTATATAGCGATCTAACGTTCCAAGATCCGAAAGAGTAATCCATGTTTCGTTGCCGAAGTCGTTGCCGTTTAGTCAATCCGATCCGAGGCTGATCTCCTGGTTCGTATATAGTATAGCATCTTGAATGGGTAAAAATAATGGGCGACTACAAAGAACAGAATTTGACCTTAAATTCCTGTTTGGCTCTAGTAGGAAGGTTGAATGTAGATTAAAGCTGCGAATAAGTAACAAATTTCATAATTTCTTAAATTCTAAACTTTTTTCGAGTGGTTGTTCTGAGCCACGAAAGCTTTGAATGCATTCATCGGATCAAAATTAAATTCACAGTTATGGTTTGCTGCAAACTTTGTCATGTCTTATACTCTTCTGGTGGGTTGTTTGGCCACTTTTGATCAACCTTTCTACTGAATTCTAAGCGTAATATAAGCTATTTGAACCTAAGAAAACACAATTTCACCAGTGCACATTATCAATTTATTAATGCTATTTAAATTTAAATACTGAAATTCCAGATGACGTAAAATCTTTGAAGTAAAATCATATTTCAATCGTTTATATATAAATCATTAACATAAGAACGTAACTCGCTGTAGTCTGGTTTTTTTGTTTTTCATAGGTCTCCAGCCGGCTTCAGAATCCGAAAAAAGGCAAGTAGCTAAAGTTTCAGCCACAGCGGCTTTCAAATCAAAGCATGAAAACAACGCAGCAGATTGTATACATGCGATGTTGTCCATTCATATTTTATTGCTCGGTTCAAACTTTGACTGGCTGCCTCTCATAGCATGGATGACTGAAAAAATAACGATTGGAGCAAACCATCATCTACTAAGTTAATTTCCAGACAATAATCAAGTTATTAATCTAGTCAACCGTTCTTTGCTTATTAATAAATGCAATACTCCTATACAACGACTTATTTCATGCTGACATTGATTGGCAAATAAAGGAAGTCACAATTGCCTACAATGACCATAAGAACTTAAAATCAAAAGACCATCCAAACAATAACTTACAATCTTGCGATGGTCGGCCCGTAGATTTTTCTGCAGCATTACCATAAATATTACTTTGAGATAGTAAATGCGTTTGTAAGTCTTTGTTTCGTCGTTTTTTCAGTTTTTTCTGGTCTGCCATAATATTACCAGTCCAGACGTACCATGTCATAACAGCAACCGTAAAAGCTGAAAAAAAGACGAAATTCCCAGATGGCAAAATCTTTCGCGAATACGATTTTGGAGCAAATGTCGTTAAAACATTACTCGCAATGTAGTTGGTTGTTCTGGATTGATTCGATGATGATTTGGTGATAGTTGGTTCACCGCCAAATATATTGCTAAAGAATGAAAACATCTGGAGCTATTTGAATAGAACGAGTACTGGAACAATTGATTTTCTGTCAAAAAAAAAATATTGAGACATAAAGCTTTTGGACGATGAATTTAATTATTTTATTTCATTAAAACCAAACTGCAAAATATTTGAAATTATATGTTATTTTTTCATTTAAAATACTGTTTTACAGACATGTGATAAAAAATCATGACAAAGTGTCATAATCGACGTTTTAAAACGATGCTTGCTCGGCAAAAGTTGAGATCTAGCCTGTAGCACCTGAGGTGGAAACTGGATGGATGAAAAGTTGAGCAGGATGTAAATTTTAAAGCAAGAATTGATTGTTTCGAGCCCAAAAATTTGGGGGAACGATCAATTTTTGTAATAGAAATTAAAATTGGATATTGTTGAAATACATTAAATCCAATCCAAAAATTTGGGGGAACGATCAATTTTTGTAATAGAAATTAAAATTGGATGTTGTTGAAATACATTAAATCCAAAGGAAACGCTGGATTCAAAAATGCGCAAAAAACTTCAATCTAAGCTAAAAGATGCCAAAAAAAAACAGAGCCACTTTTTGAAAAACGCAGTGACTTATGTAAGCATTTACTTGCAGGCCCCACTTCAAGTCAATTATTCTAAGCCCGCTGGGAAAAAAGTGGGTTGTGTCGGGAATATTCAACAGAATCGGTCCAAAGCAGCCTCGTTAAAGGTGGCGAATGCCTTACTGCTACGGAAGAAACTGTCTACAATATTATTGATCCAACCATTGAAATCAACATTGATCATAAATTGTACCGTAGAGTCTCAATCCCTATGGAGTCGAGAACCTTTTGTAGATCTATAATCCTTTTTTTCTGGGTGCTATATTCGACTTCTCTTTGTATAACTATTGTTGGTTTTTTCGCAAATTGCCTGCTGGGGATAATTTGGCTCTCACTAAAGAATGCTTTAACCATCTTTGACTTACCCTTCTGAATATTTCTCCCAAATTTAAGAGCAGAGATTTTGTACGAGCGTTAAACACATTGCAAAATCCTGATATTCTGGAGATCGAGAATATTTTTGCACGCTTCCAAGTAGTGGCTAAATATCCAATGCTGAGACGAGAAACAAAGAGAACACAAAAGTTTTGAACGAAACAAAAAGGAATGTTTTTTTTTTAAATTAAAAATTAAAAATTAACAGTTGTATATTCTCCTGAGGACTTTTTTTTCGATGAAAGGTTCGATACAAAGGTGGCATCGGCTTCTTTGTTCATAAAAGTAGCATGTCAATGGGGCTTGTATTGCTAAATCTGTTGTAGATGCAAGTAAGACGTCGTCTTAAAGATTCGCCTTTTATAGAGCTGAATGATATCGTGCCCTATATCATAAAAGGCAAATTTTGTCGATTTTCTTCCGATAACTCAACTATAAATGACTGAAGAATGAATATGATTGAGCATATCAAGAGTCTCCTCAATTTCCTGGGAGCACATATTTACTGAACTGTTAAGACGAAGATTTTGAATTTGAGATTCAATACCAGCTTCGATTTAGTCCCAATTACCCCAAACGTAGGGAATGAAGAGGTTTGAATCATTTTCCGTTACTTGCACAGTTTGATCAACTAATGGTCGGGTTCAGCGGCGTAAGGTTCGCCGCACTTTGATATGGAGCTGACCCAGCGCGAATACCCGTGTAAAAAGTCAAAAACCGATGAAAAGCGACGAAAGATTAGGGCTTATGGAAAGACTGGTATTCAACAGCCATTGTTTCATTAGCATTACCAACCCAAAAGATCTCCTCGGTTTGATTCTTTCCATGACTGCATTGAAACCACTCCCGAGGATGACTAGACCTGATCTGTCATTAGGTTCATGTTTAGATCCTGAGTCAGTTCACAACCTATAAAGTGGGGATGGACATAGATACCTGCAAATGCAACTTAGTTTCCCTACTTGAAAGCTAATGCGAATCGCATCAATTACCGTAAGTCCTGGGATGAAATGACTTTGTGTTTTGATTCGCCCCTTAATGATACTCCTTCTTAGCTATTGGGATCTGGATCATCTGGGGGACGTGTCCTCAGGGATAATTTTGTAATCGTTCACGGCTAAATAATGGCCGGACTTAGGATTAGTTTCTGTTAGGATAAGTGAATCAGGATCAAAAGTGGCTTTGTTAATTATTACCATTATAATACGGTGTACTAACAAAACGAAAAGACACAAAGGAAGCATTTCTCTCAGATTAAGTTGAGAGATTTCCAAAAGATGGGATAAAATCCTTGATTTGATTCGCCAAGGCAAAAGTATTACAGCAAAAGGAATTTTGGCATTCTTCAAAAACTTTGATAGTAGAAAATTGATAAGTTGATGGAAGGCTGTAGTTTTTTTTTCAGTGGTAATAGTTGCTTGAATGGCTTCTTGCATCGGCTTTTTACTAATGTTCGAAGAACATTAGTATTAAAATCGATTCGGCCAAAAATTCATATTTCCATATATATATATATATATATATATATATATATATATATATATATCATCAAAAAATTTCAGTGAGATAATCTCGGGAACGCGCCATCCGATTGAGCTGAAACTTTCAGGATACATTGGTGTATATGCAAAATAGGTCCAGGTCTCTTTAAATGTCAGTTATTGTTAACCTTTTGGCGCCGGCGGCCATTTAAGTGGTATTTTTAATATACCTATTATTTCGTGCACAAATGATTTTCGCAAAAATAAAGTTAACGAAATAAATTTCGAACGTGTTTTACATATGAATCGGATAATGCTTTGGAATTTTTTAACCCTATGTGTGCGCTGGGTGCCTAAAAGGAGGACGGGAAAATTTGAAATTTTTTAAATTGTGATAACTTTTGACAGAGCTATTCAATCATTACAAAATTTTCAGGACATATTGATATTATTTAGTTGTAGATTTCTGTAGCTTTTAATGAGCGTGCTGGCAACCCTGTAGCTAGGGCAGGCACTGAAAGTGAAAACCTCCAAATCATCGTCTCTCTTGAAAAAATGCCGTTTCTTCAAAAAAAAGCCACTCATATGTAAATTTTGTGCTTTGTTTACATAACCAAAAAAAAAAAAAAGATATGGTATAACGGGCACGCCTGGTAACCCTTGCCCAATTTACCTATATTTTAAGCATCAAAAACTTCTGTTCACGGAAACTCACGATCCGATGAGCAGAATTAATTGAAATTTGCAGAATGTATTGGTCTAAAATAGGACCAGGTCTGATAGAAGTGATTTTGAAATGCGGGCGATTCTGTGCCAGTGGTGCCAGCTTGAAAAACCACTAAAAAAGATAACTGTTTTTAGCCCTATAAATTCTGATTGAATCGTTCGATTTTGACGAAACTCACACAATTGCTGGACCTTATTTTAAGCCACGTTTGGTAGAAATTTGGTCGAAAAATTCGGTTGGAGTTGCCAGCTATGATAATTTTGGTGTCTTCATTTTGAAAAAAAAAAATTTGGAAGTGAAAACATTCAAACCATCGAATATTCAAAAAAATGTCCGTTTCTTACAATAAAACCAATCTGTATATAAATCTTATGTTTTATCTACACGTTCAAAATAAAACTTTGGAAATTTCATGTCGGACAAGAACGGTAACCCTCTCCCAGTTAACCTATATTTTTAGCATCAAAAACTTCTGTTCACGGAAACTCACGAACCAATAATCAGATACAGCTGAAATTTACAGAATGCATTGGACTTAAGTAAGACCAGATTTGATAGAAGCGATTTTGAATTGTGGGCAAGTCTGTGCCAGTGGTGCCATCTTGAAAAATTACCAAGAAAAAAAACTGCTTTTGCCCTATGAAATGTGAATAAATAACCAGATTTTCATGAAATTGGCACAGTAGCTAAACCTAACTCAAAACTCTGTTTGGTGGAAATTTGGTTGAAAAATTTGATTGGTGCTACCAGCTATGGTAATTTTTGTGTCTTTGGTTTTGAAAATTCGCTCAGGAAAATAAAACTTTTTGCCCTATAACTTCCAGTGCAGTCATGAAATCAATACGAATTTCATACAATTAATGAAACCTGTCATAAACATTATTCAGGCCAAATTTGGTTGAAAAGCCACGATAGGGTTGCCAGCTATTGTTGGTTTTGTGTTTAATTGCAATATCTTTTCAAATGGTAATGATATTGTAGTGACAATAAACAGCAAATATTAAGCTTTCGATTATTTGAAAAAACTCGCTGCAGGTAACTCTAAATTTCTTTATACTCCTTTAACTTCGAATGTAATATAACAACGTGAAGCAGATGTGATCTATTCTTGGCTCTGATACTGGCAGAAGGTTGCCAGCACGAGTCGGTTGTGCTACTTTTGTATCAATAAACGCTTACAGTTAGTATTCATACCGGAAACATTTACAATTAAAATAAATAATCAATGTTGCGATCCGCAAAGTTCTGCAAATTTTTCGGATCGCAGCCCCAAACACCAACTTCAGTTACAGTGCTGCAGGCACTGAGCATTTTCTTCATTGATGTTATATGAGATGCTGCTTTCAAAATGTGAAATAAGCAACTGATAACGAATATAATTAACCCGTGTTTTGCTCTCATAAACGTTGAAATTCATGCCAGTGGTAATATCTGAAACCTTCCACCATATGAGTTATAATGCATTCTTGAGACCAAAGTAAAACGTGGCATTTGAAACAGTTTGGTCGTAATAAGCAGCACATGTGGTGGAATATGCACTCAAAACCTGCACGATTCTTCTACTGTTCTTCCAACATTAGTGTTTCTAGCGGTTCAGGTGCGCTAGAGTTTTTTTTTATTTTCTACCGTAACGTGACATTATTTCATACAAAAAGCCAACAAAATTTTACTGGAGTTCTTTTGTGTCATGTTTCTCCCATTAACTACTTTTGAAATTTAAATCTTAAGGTTTTTTTGAAAAAAAAACATGCATCTTAATTTTAGGACTACAAAATGGTCGTGATCTATTTTTTTCTTTGAACAAACACAATTTTAAGTCCAAAGTGCAAGTTGACCAAAAATTTTTTGTTCATACAAAATCATTTTGACAGAGGCAGGGTATCACTTTGAGTAAAGGACCATACAGTACTTCAAACAAAAAGATTGTCCTAAGTAAGACTTACATAACTTTCCACAGCATAGGCTACGATCGTTTAGTAAATAGAATTAGATATATGAAAAGCTCTTTTTTGAATGAAACAAGTTTTTATTGTTTGAAAACATCGATTGAAACTACTAGATTCATAGCTTTGACAGAATTCAGTACAATCAAACAAAAATAAAGACATTTTAATAGCCAATATTCAAAGAAGCCAAAAAACCTGTCATGGTGAAAAAATGGAGAGCGGTAACTTCTACAATTTTTGAAAATATTTTATTTAATCTATTCTTTCCTAAAAATACACATGTAAATCAAAAAAAAATCACATCCATACAAATGAAGCTTTAAAACATTTCCGATTATTCAGGAAATATAGCGTGTAACTTCCAAGAGGCAGATATAACAGCCTTCTTGCCAGATGTCAGTCTTTTCTTTTCCCTTAAGCCAAATCAAGTTTCAAGCATATCTATTGGTTCATATGATTATTATTTCAGTTTTTCAACTGATTCTTCCTGAAACCCTATAAAGAAAAAAAGTCAGTAAATCAAATTTAAATCAAAAACGAACAACATTTGGTTTTCAGTTTGAACTTTTATTTAATTTTGTTTAAATAAATTCACTTTTTATAAAATATAGAATACAGCAGATGTTACATTGATTTAAGTCGATGTTTTGTTGAATACAAAACTTAATCGAAAATTTTCGATCCATACTCATTCTTGGGGCAATGGTTCAAAAATTCTTTTTGGAACAAAATCGTAGACATAAAGAACTATTGCTTAAACTAATTCTAGACCGACACAAAGAGCGTCATACCAAGACTTAGTCAAAGCAACTATGTCTGAATAATTATTGCTTTTTAAGTTATGTAAAATCTTAGTTTTCAAAAATAAATAAGTTAATCATCGAAAATGAAACAGATCAAAGCTACACAGCTTAAGCTTAAACAACTTTAGATTCCACCATGAAAAATACAATGGTTTTAAGTTTATCCTGCGACAGCATCCGAATAATCGCTATCACCTTTGTTTTAGAGATTGTTTCGCTTGCCGTCTTACGATATAAGCTTCCTAGCAATACATTTTTCGACCATATCCCAAAAATTTTCATTTAATTGCAAGTTGACATTTCGATAAAATGAAAAGAATCCTACACACAGAAAACCAAACGCTGATCGTTTTCAAAACACTCATGTGTCTGTGACCTTACAATAGATTGCCTTCTTTCGTGACAATTATACTCATCTAGAACCTTAACTCTAACCTCAGTTTACACTGAAGATACCCTGTTTTATCATGCGTTTCCCTACTTAAAATAGGTGTGGTATTTCTTTTCCAGGTTGAAAGAGACTCTTGGCACCTTTTTAGGTGCAGTTATCAAGTCTAAATTGGAAATCCGGTTTGAATTGGCATTGGCTCACAAGCCTCTGTTGCTAGCACGACAATTACCTTTCTTTCTCTTTGGTGTCGATTTCAATGCAGACGATAGTATTACGGGACTTGAATAGTTCAAAGCCCTTTCGGATTTTTTAGCATTGATTTCTAGTTGAACTTCTTTATCCATTGCCACAGTTTCACTTTTATTGTCAAGTTTAGTTTCTGCTTCATTTCCAATTTTTTTAATGTTTGAGTCACCTTTGTCAAACTTCACCGACTGTGTCCTTTCCGCGCCCGGTGCAAAACAAGATTCGATTGCATTTTGAGGTACTGGAAACGCATAAACCTGTTAAGAGCTGATTTTGAAAGTTCACATTGTTAGTCAATATCACCGCTTCCTGGATACAGCAAGTAGTGTTGACTAAGGGTGTGGTACTTTCCACAGTGAGGGCATAAACTTATTACTTGCATTCCACGACTATCTGGTAAGCACAGTGACGATGTTGATCCCGCTTCTGAAGTCGATTCTTGCAAGTCCATGGTCTCTAGATGGTCAGAATATCTAGATGGTGTTTCGCTTTCTGTCTGCTGAAAGGCATCTTTACTGGTCTGTTCTGATACAATAGCCATGGGACCTTCTCTTCCAGCAGATGGTCTGCGGCTACCACGGTTGTCTGATGCAGCTCTTGGTGCTCCGTTTGCATTACGTGCGTTTTGACTCGGGCTCTGTGTGGATGATCTTTGACTGGTCCCCTGTGGGTTTTCTTGCGAATCCCGCGGTTTTCGACTCCAATCACCCATCAGGTACCATAATACTACTGATAGCGAATAAATACTGAAAATTGACTGGCTTGTTGTCAAATTCAAACTGAAACCAGAGTCTGGTGTGAGAATCTTTCCGCCACGAAGCAAATATTCCATGCAATTCATTGAAGGACACTTGCTGCTGCAGCAGCCCCATTGCATTGGTATGACACCGCTTTCAACTAAAATCTTCAGAAGACCCATCGAATCGAAATCGCACTAGGATATTTTTGTTGTTTCCAGTGCTCATGTAGGATTTTTATTAAAATTTAATTAATTTAGGTGAATCCATAAATACAAAAATATTTGCGAATTTTTAACTTTGTTTTGAATAAATTATATTTAAAAATTTTGACTTGTAACATCGATAACAAAATAAGGTAATGTTTTGAAGTTGTTGGAAAAGTCAATTTGTGATTTTCTTTGGTTACTGATTTAAATGAAACTAATTTTTTTCCGGCTAAATCAAACTATTGACAATACTTTAGACGATACTTGAAGAATATCTACTGAAAAGATACTGTAATTAAATGAATATGACTCTAATATTAAATCGATAATTAATAAGTCATTAATTTATTCTAATCTACATGTATTATATTTTTAAAAAAAAAACTACATATTTAAAGTATTATCACGATTTTGAGCTGTGATTTTTGGGCCGTTAGCCTGAGTTAATTCAAATGCTATCTGTTTTCTTGTTGCGACATATTCTGATTTACATACTTTTGAAATAAGCTGGTTAGTTAAATCAAAAGCCAATCTTTTGTCCGTGTACTTTACATTTTTAATCTTCAAGCGAAGTTCGCATTCACAAAGCATAATCCGTATTTTTTATAATAGTGGAAAGATCAAATTCTTCAAAACCGAGTAAAGTGCAGCGTAGCGAGTAGCGTAGTTTATTTTTTGCTACTTTTTTGCTATTCCGCGCGTTCAAGTTGTTACTTTGAACCGTTATTTTGAGTGCTTCGATCTCTGATCCTTTTTGTCATGTATTGCTTTCATAGTTTCTTTCTTTTCTTTCATATTTTCATAGTTTCTCTGAAGATATTAAATGCTTTGTGCTGGCACTAATCATCAATTTTTTACTCACTCTTCGTGTGTGGTGATACTATTCTTGTCATGCGGTTTATAATTATTACTTTTGAAACTTTGACAACATCTCACTTTGAACTGGAATTGACTGCCTGGACATGAATAATACTTCTCCTTTCTCCTTTCCACGCGCAAACTTGCTATTTCGGCCAAACAAATGTACCGATGCAATTTTAAACCATGACTCTTTGTTTCTGCTAAAAATCTAAAAAAACACACCATGATGTCTAATGCCTCCCGACTACATTTTCTTTGTCAAAGTTGATGCTTTGACCACAAGTAAAGAAGTTGAAGCAAAAATTGCAGCCTTTCGGGTCATCACAAAGAACGCAGGATGAGGATTCCATTATAGCCATCGATAGATCTTTCAGATCCCCTGCTATCAAATATCTCTCTTTCGCGGATGCAGAACAATGCTGTAAAAGCGAAGACAGTACAGCACGAGGCACCAAGTATTCAATGCCAATTGGCTTCTCTCGGCAGTCTGCTCTATCTCTAGCAAATGCTGCAACAAACACCTGATATACAACATCAATTGCCCAGCTCGTTACATCCAGTGACTTTTGCTACCTACGATGCCTGCACGATATCAGCTTGATGTTGCGTCAACAAACATAACATCAGATAGGACTAGTCTCACATATGAGACAAATATTGTTGCAATTAACAATCTTTCTTAAACTTGAACTCGCATCTGCCTTCCTCTACTGCACAAAGCTCATTCCTGAAAACCTCTATAGAAAAATAGAAAGTTCTTTTAAAATTATCGCCACTGCTGATAAAAGGAATCATTGGACTCCAGTTTTTGGATTCAGAAGATTCAAAAGAAGACCTCGTTCAAATTTTCAATGAATATGAAAAACAAATGTGCCAATCTTAATTCCGAAAATTTCAAAATTTCCTTGTATTTTCAAAACGTCTTGGCTTGAGGTTGAAATTAAATTTCCCTTTTTTATAAATGAGTTTCTAGAGACCCCTGTATTGTATAATAATGTGAAAAACTATAATGTTTCTAGCTTGAATATGATATTGTTTTGGAAAGTTTAAACCTTGCCCGGAAGCTAAGTGCCTGAAAGCATACTAAGAAATTTGTGAATTTTCAAATTGTAATTTTTATCCTTCCACTCCAGTGAATTAATGGTGGTTATTATTTATTTTCTTTACAGCTTTCACCTAATAGTCCTCTCCGCAGACATTATTTTTTAGCCATTTTTGTGCTGTTTGCGAAAAGTATTATGTTGAGCTAACTTTTTACCTTCACATTTTGTAGCCTTTTTTTCTACCAATAATTTGTAGTGATTTCAATATTCCAGTTTCAAATTGCATAATCAGCTTTCCATAGTACTTTAGTGTTTCTTTTTCCTTAACTTATTTTCGCAGCTTAACACAATACGTAACTTGAATGGTCGTATTCTCTCTTGTATCTTCTATCAAACTTCCTCTCTTGATATATCTGTATCTACTGAGCTCCGCTCTTATGTTTTAGTAGACTTTAACCACTATCTATTCTTTCTATTTCTGGGTGTATTGCTGGCACACTTTTCGAAGAAAAGAATCTCATTTGCTCCTTACTACAATTTCTGTAGGGCTAATAACCCAGAAATGGTATCTGGAATTGAAAAAAAATAACTGGTTTTCGTTTTTACGTGTGCCAAGCATTGATTATCCAATTTCCAAATTTTATTCCTTCTTCTGTGACTTTATCTCTATCCATATTTTTACCTGATACCATCGTTAACCTACAGATCCTTCTTAGCTCACCCAACAAGTTCTGATCTCAATGTTATTGAAAAAGACTACTCGGAAAAAAATTTCCAAAATCAAATTATCTCTCTGATCGTTTATTTTTCAAATAGTTTCTTCCTGTAAATGCTGTTTCTTTACTCCTACACTTTCGTTAGTCCGAAAAAATCTGATTGAAGTTTAGAGTGGTCGTTGGTAGATTCAACTGCATTCCCAATTTCCACCCCTGGTCTATGTCTTGGTCATTGTGAGTCCCACTCTCCGTTTTCTTTAATTTAAGCCTACAATCTGGCATTTATCCTTCTGGGTGGTAAGTTTCTAATATTTATCAAGCTTTCAGAGCTGGCAATATTTCCTCCGTTTGCAATTATCTTCCTTTTTCCTTTCTTCCTTCTTTCGGTAAGCTTCTTGAAAAAGCTGTCTTCTCTAGAATGTTTGCCATGATTCGCCCTTACCTCTCTCCTATCATCGCTCTGTAGGGGTAAATCTACTGTGGCTTACCCCATTCTCTTCCCAAAAACTTGTTTTCAGAACAAGATCATTGTGAACAAGACGACTAAAGACAGACGACATAAGTTAATTATCATTAACACAATGATCATTGAACACTAATGATAATAACAGCTGTAGGTTGTTTGAATTTAAATTGTATTATTTTGAAAGTTATTGTCTGTCGAAACACATCAAAAAATCAGAAATTAGTACAAGTTTTACTGCGAATGAGCCTTTGTGTAAAATTATGGAAATTTTACACAAAAAAAAGCTTAATCACGATAAGGAAGAAAATATAAAATGTTCAGGTATTGAAGAAGTGAATACGAAGAAATGTGCAAAAAATGAAACATTTGCATGTCATATTGTAATATATTCGAAATAATATGTTTATGTTTTTGACAGTTAGAAACTTTATTATTTTAAATGGAATTTTCCGAATTTCCCCAGTAAATTTCATAATCTTCTCCGTAGATGGTGCGACAATCGATAAGAGCAAATGAGCATTATAGCCCGTTCACACTAGGCTCTAAATCAGGCGATTTCGATCAGCTGATCGCTTTAGAGCTAAATCAACTTAAATCTACCTGATTACCCATGCATTGTTTTCGGCTTCCGACCGAGTTAATCAAGTAGATTTAAAATCAAGTACAAATCAGGTACTATTGTGAATTTTTCCCGGCTGAATTGTTCTCAGAGCGTGCTTAATTCCATCCGTGAGAGGGAGAGTAGATTTCAACGAAATGTCATTCGAATTTCGTTCAAAAATAGCAAAAATTGGACAAAAAAGGAAAATGTGAGTTGTACAAAATGAAAAGAAAATGCTCTTGCATGTTTCTGCACCATTTTGAACAACTTTCATGAAAAAAAAATTGTACACACAAATTCGAATGACAGTTCGCTCTCTAAATCTCCTCATTCTAAATCACTTCGGGTAGTGTGAACGCTTACTTGATTAACTTGACAGATTCTAAATCTACCTGATTTAGAAGTGTAGTGTGAACGGCATATTAGCTTCCAAATGATAATTCGTAGAACCTCATTGATGATGTTATAAATGATGATTAACCATGACACACGTAATGGATAATGATCATTGGGCTCGAAATGATAATTAACTTGTGTCGTCTGTCTAGGCTCTTAGTGAGCACCGATTTTTCAATAGCCTTTGAGACATTCAGTCACGGGAGGCTCTTGGGGGGTAAAGTCAGACAGTTTGGCTTTGACGTTTCACTCCTTTCTTCGCTTTCTTTTTATCGTGGTATTCGCGAGTGTAAAGTTACTATTAACAGCCATTCTTCTTCTGGCTGTCATCCTTCGGGTGGTGTTCTACATGGGTCTATCCTTGGTCCATTACCTATATTTATTTTTATCAATGGACTCCATTCCGTTATCAATTCCTTTTCTTAACCAAACTGACGATTTAAAACTGTTCCGAATTATCAGATCTGCAATCGACAGTAATTTAATTCAAAATGTTCTGTGTGTTCTTCTCAATTAGTGAAACCCTCTGAAGTGTATCTGCAATTCTTTGCAATTGAATGACAACAAAATGACCTTTTCTCTCAAATTTTCTCCTATGTTTCTCATATCTCAGCCCACTCGGTTCTTCAGGCTACTAAAAAAAATAAGTATAAACTGCTAAAAGCATGGATGGATCTTTTTTCCTGTAGCCGTTTTTATTATAGTTTATCAGGTAGAGAAAACAAATCATTAGATTTTAATTTAGGATCGGACATTTGATAAATAAATAGACCATTCGCTTTCATTTTTCCTATCGTTTTTGGCCTTCGATTGATTTCCGATTCGGCCCAAAATCATTTCCACCCTTCATAAAACCGAAGAACTTTTGCCCAATTTATTTCCTCTCCAACTACCATCCACCATCAATTCTCAAGAAAAAAAATTCCATCAACACCGAAAAGTGAAAAAAACTTTGCAGACATTCCTAAGTCTCTCAAATTTTTCATCACACTAATAAATATCACATCATAAATTTCCTCATTATCCAGTTATTTTATCTCTCCCCGGTTACACCCTAACGTCCTGTCGTTGTGTGTACTAGTCTTGCTTGGAACAACTATCATACTCCCTCAAAACGATTCGCGTCGTCACATCACCGCATAGAGTCCAAGCAGACTGCGTGTGTAGCGTAGACAGTGAAATGAACGCGAACTAGCCATAGGACTATGTCCACCCAATTCACCATGTTTTGATATCGTGTCGACCGAAGCGTATCCTGGAAAATCTATCGTTCTCCTCGGGACAGGATGTTATCAAATCGTCTCGTGACATTTCGCCATCATCGAAAAAGGATATCATAAATATGTCATAAGTGAATGATAAATGTTGAGAGTTTTGTTATTGTTTGCTATGACGGCCGAGTTGGGCTGCTGATGGCCGTCAGTACGGATTAGATAGAAGAGTGACTGAGGCGAAGAGGTTTCAAGTAGATAGTGGATTGGGAACCGTGCACTGGGGCAAACCTATAAATTCATATGATTAGTAACTAGGGTCCGGTGTATGAACATTGCATTTTTGGACATGATACGTACTAGTGTAGGAGAGAAAGTGGTATCACGAGTTGAAAGTGGTGCCACTAGTTGAATTTGTTTATTGGCGATTAATGTAATTTTGACAAAAACCCGTAGAATACATAAAAATAAAAACTATTCATTTGGAGATACATTAAAATATATATATATACTTTGAGTAATATCGCTGTGAAAGAAATTTTGAAAATGGGGACTTGATCATTAAAAATTTATTAAGAAGTTCAACAAATTAAAACCAAATTTTCAAGGAGGAAGCCCACACTGGGCGCTAACTTTTGCTAGACTTATTTTTGACGTTTCAAGTATGAAAATACTTTTCCAGCCATTTTTCATGAAAATAATCAGCTACTCTTCTGAATACCAAAAAGCTATATGTGACTCCACATCCCGTATGAAATCAGCCACAAAATACTCGCAACGGCCAACGAGGGCAATTTCATACAATTTCTCATCTAGCACTAAATAGACAAAATACAAAGATCATAGTCAACACTTTATGGCCATTTCGTGCGACTTCAATTTCCCGATGTGATAAATTAACACGAAAGAAATGAAATATCATGTGAAATTTAGGCATTCGTGACATATGTATGCGAAAATGTCCATTAGAAGGAGAAGAGAGAATCAATTGTGCCTGGTATTTTCCGTCAGGGAAAGTTTGTTGTACTTTCGAAATCAGTATTAGTAAAAGGCTCCCTTGAGATTGTGCAATTATCATCATACTATGGTTGTCATGGGTATAATTTGTTAGTGTTGAAGATTGTGCAGTTTAGATATTATTTGCTTGTAATGTAAGCTAGTAACGAGCACAGTATAATGAGAGCAAGGGTGATATTGTTAATTTTTTTAGCTGTCGGCTCAGAGTGATATACTTAGACAAGATGTCGGGTTTAGGGCATTATACCATATTAATATTTAAAAAGTAAACGTAATTTAAATAACTGCTTGCTGTTAAGCTGAGATTTAGTCTGCACGCATTTCTAGGCAATGCATACTCTGCTTAAGCTTTGAATCATTGGCAGCAGATTTAAAGGTTTATAAAATTAGCATATTTTTTACTTTTTTTACTTTTTTATTGTCATATAACGTATTTTTTGAATCTTATATTAAGATTTAAATAAGCTATAAGACAATACAAGAAAACTCAAACTGAAATGTCAGGAACTTAATGGATCTCAAAGCTGAACGTATTCAAAAAGTGGCCCAAGCCACAAATTTTGAAATCTGAACTGTCCTTACTTACTTTGTGTATTCTTAAACTAGGTTCTGTTTCTTTGTTAATTATCAAATTACCAAGTAAATAACAAAAAACTGTAACACAGAACAAGCATAAAAACTAATCTTCGAAGAAAGGCAGAGGATATGTGTAAATTTCTCTCAATATTCAATATGATCAAAATGTATACTAACAATTCCAAGGCTGGCAGGACACAAACACCCCTACCCAGTTTAGAAAAAGAAAATCAATCATCAAAATATCCATATAGTACTCTAAAATATAAGAATCAGTTGTCTTTGCAGTTGATGTTTTTGGGTTAGCTAAATTAAGTGCAACTGCATTAATTTGAATGTTGAAAATGCTTTTTCTGCATTTCATGTAAAATTTGTTGAATTTTTGAATGAAAAGTGTTGACATTAAAATTAATTTATAAATTTGCAAACATTTATATCGATGTTCCTTTTATTGCTTTCAGGTAATTTTTTTTTTGTTTTGGGCCCCAATTGTCCTATTTTAAATAGATAAATTTTAAATAAACAAAGAACATCTACCAATACTATATATTAATAGAATATTTGTTGTAATGATATGCTGTAAATTAAATTACATAATATTATAATTAGTTATAAACTATTTTGAAGTTCAAAAGTTCGGTTTCAGTGATATTCACTATCTAGGATATTTATGGCTATGAAAGTAATTTTTTTGAAAATAATTTTTTTTTACACAAAACCTTAAGCAAAAGCATTCGTATATTTAGTATGATATTTCTTTCTTACTCTCGGATATATTTATATTCTTTATTTTTAAAAGATGCGTGCTTATTTCTTCTTGTGCTATAAACTTTGAAAACACCACTGAAACCGCAATTTAAAATATGTATAAAATAAATTTTAAAGTATATATAAATAAAATAATTAAAAAAATTTAAGAAAATGATCCCAACCCTTAGATCCAAACAAGGCTTGCCGAGGAATAACTTTATTTTACTTTAAGAAAAGGACCAACTTAAACTGTTTATAGTAGGGCTCTGATCCTGAGAGCGCTTTGCTACATCGCAAAAATATTATAATCAGAAGGCAAATTTTCATAAAATTATTTTCAGAAATAAAAACCTCTTTTTCCAGGCACTCTGATTTCTTTTCAAACATTTTCCACCACCTTAAATTAATATTAATGAAAAGCAATCACAACTAGATCACGTTCCTAAGGCACCAGCAATAACTTAAACTTTTTGTCACTCTTTCGACTATCGTATCTAACTTTCAGCGACAACAATCTTCCAAAGTAGTTTAAAGATGATTTGAAACTACGAAAAGTTTTACACCACTTTAAATCTCACTAAAAAGATTTGATGTCAGTACCAAAACTTTACTTCTCCCAGCAACGACACTATCGTGCATATTAATAGAACATCCAACCATCTTTTACCTTATTTCCGCCATAGCATCTATTCAGCACGCGTACCAGGTAGATACATACATCCAGGTTGGTTTACATTATTGTTTACTTTTCCTCTTCATTATATTCCCTTTAAAAATTTCCAACCCTATAAACTATTTTTTTTCCACACTTTTTACAGTTACGAATCTGAAATTCCCCTTGAGCATTTCGCGCTCAACAGCATAACGGGTGGTATTCTTTCGTGGCTACAAACTTCCTACCATTGGGGACCACAATGAAAAACTGTTTTGAATTTCAATAAGTTGTGGATAAAAGCGCTTCACAAATTCATTGGGATTGCGAAAAAAAATATCTGTTAGATATTTATCTCATGCAAAAAAGTGCTACTGTGATTCATATGCGAATCGATAGACTTTTTTGAGGATTTTATTTGGCATCAATATTTTTGGGTATTTCTGGATATACATATATGTATGT
This sequence comes from Nemotelus pantherinus, assembly GCA_963978885.1. Classification (NCBI taxonomy): domain Eukaryota; kingdom Metazoa; phylum Arthropoda; class Insecta; order Diptera; family Stratiomyidae; genus Nemotelus; species Nemotelus pantherinus. Next base: position 43,410,740 of record OZ022266.1, on the reverse strand, counting down.
ACAAGTGCGACCTCATGGATTCATCTGTACATACAAGTGTAACGTGCGTAGTGTAAAGCTACATCTATTGTTCGTGTGTCATGAAAAATAGACAGTAAAATCCTGAATAAATCAAATGAAAGCAAAAAAGAAGTGAAAATAAACTCTCATTTCCAAACGGAATCCTATAAACAAATCCAACTCGTTACGACATGCTGCGAAAAGTTTTCTCTTGTCAGCCACACTGGATCAGAATATTTTATATGAATATAGAAAAAGAATGATAATGTCGCTTGTACTGTACAGTGAAAAGTGTGTGCCTAAAAAATAGTTAAACTTTAAAATATAATTGATTACATGAAGTTCTATGTTTTTTGAAATAAGGATAAGTTTGAGGCAGAATTATGACCCCAAAACGAGTAAGCTTAAACTTCAAAAACACATTTTGGTTCAGAAATTCAGATTCACGCAGTACTTTTTGTTGAAGTTTCAACACAAAAGTCTGTGATTCTAAGTAAAAATTATATTATAATTTTTATAGAGTGCCTGTTAAGCTTGATTCATAAATCTCTTTTTTTTTTATTATTTGAAAAATTAGATCAATACACCAATTGTAGCAAAATATTTTTTTTTTTAAATATTTTCTCTCATACGAATAATTGGAGGAATTAAGTGGGTGGGTTTTTAAATTGTAAGAACTTTTTATTTTCAAACCCTGATCTGTCGATAGGAACAACATCTGATGTTTTCAACTTTACAGTAACTAAAAATTCAAAATATGTTTTCATCCGAAAGTCATCAGCCCACATACTGTCCTTGCCGAATAAATTTTGATCCTTCATAAAAGCCCGACAAATCGAATGGCACACAGACAACGTCAACGAGTTAGAAAAACAACAGCACCGGCACTGGCAACGTCCGGGATAACAATGAAAGGATAACCTGTCACCAGCTTTTTGCTCGATATTAAGCCCGATCCGAATAAACTTTTCCATTTCGAATATGTATTCACAAGACTTATGAACAAGTCCTATAGACCTATAGTTTCTATTTCGCTTGGTTTTTTGACGGCTTTCCGAGACAACAGTAAATATGTATGTAGTAAGAAATGAAGCCAAAGCTGCTGTGTTTGAGTGAAAACGTGGAAAAGCGAACGAATGATGACTAGCTATTTGCTTCCATTCAACATCCAAAAATAAAATGATGTTTTAACATCAAAGGAAGAATATCAACAGGTAAGTGAAAACGAGTTTTTTTTTTCTGCTGTTTTACTCTGTTTTTTTTCATACTTTATGCTTTTATCGCTTTTGCTTGTGATTTTTCGTGGCTTTAAGATAGACACTCAGAAAGAGTGTTTCTTTGAAATTTCGTTGTTTTATTTTTCTATGGTGGTTTAGTTGGAAACGCTGAAGCTTTATGAAAAGTTGCAAAGGATATGATTAAATTATTTAGTGGTTTTCTTTGTCTAAATCAGACACTAAGAATTTTTTTTACAAGTCTGAGGATTTCGTAGAGTGTATTTTAGTTTCAATGTTTGAGAAGCAAAGATATTATACTTCGAAAGATTCTTGGGCTAGAATGCAGAAATAGAAACACTTTTTATTATATTTTTGCTTGAGTTTTTACGTGCGAAATTTCTTTAGATTTTACAAACATTTCCATATTTTTATTCATTGAATATTCAAAAAAAAAGTTTTCTCATTGAATTCGTCATCGACATAAAACGAATATACTTGTGACAAAATGAAAACAAGTAAATTTTATGTATTTACTTCTTTATAATACCGTCACTATTAAAAGCAAACTTCAGAGTCAATCCGTATCTTTCGTTTGCTGGTTGTAGACTGCCTGTTTCCCTTCTGCTATGCCGTCAGGGCTGCCGTTAACAGTGCTGCTAACTTTTTTCCAGCCGTTGTAGTTAGAATTTAGGAAAAACATAGCTAAAAATAGCTAAAAAGTTTCCATTGTAGCTAAAAAGTGTAGCTATCTCCAACAATAAAAAAACTCAAGGTTCTGGAAAACAGTTTCATTAAGCTAATGTTTATAATTCATATGGAAAAATATTAGATATACACCGGATAGTGAGTAGTTAATTAATTTAACAGTATAAAATACCATAAACATCGTTAAAGAGCATAGTGAGTTCAACAGAATTACTTTCTATTTATTTATTCATGATAGAAACATTCTTTGAAATGGGTTGAAGAAATAGAAATAGTTGTTATACTGCCTGTAGATCATTTTTGGGAAATAACATTCTTCTGATGTTTGGATAGCGGTGTGACTTATACCTCAAAGTAATTTGAGACAGGTTTTTAAGTCTAATAGAATCGCTCATACATTAGTAGTTACTGCTTCACCAAAATCTAGTGGGCAGGTGGAAAGGGTCAAAAGAAATTTAATGTCAATTTTGGTAAAAATCACAGACCTAGATAAGAAATGCTATTGAGATCATGCTCTTCCGCACACAGAATTTGCATTTAGCAACACAGCATAAATCGATTGCAACCATTCCGAGTAAATTACGTTAAGGAACTAATGAACGAAATGCTAAACAGGGTCTATAGATGAAATTAAAAAGCAAGCAATTGAAACTAATTTGAAAACCCAGAGTTATAACAAAATAAGGTTTGATAGAAAATGAAAACCGGCCTAGGTATATAACGTTAGTGACTTAGTAATGATATACAATGTTGATACGACTCATGGAGCTAGTATAAAGTAAAGTCCCAAATAAACAGGGCCTTACAAAATGCTCGCAACATTAGGGAACGACAGATACCTCATAAGATATGTTGAAGATAATTCCATAACAAGTAAGCCCTTTCAAGGTGTGTATGATGCTACGCGTATGAATCCATATATTAATCTAAGATCAACTATTAAAACCTAAAAACAAAATTCAATTATTTATCTAAGTAAAAGCGATTAGAACTAAGTAGGAAATGCTTTTAACTATGATTATGCATTCAACGTAACCCTGACACCTAAAACTCTTACTTATTGTCGAACACTTAAAAAAATAATAATAAGTACTCTATGAAAATTTAGCCTAGTCAATAAATTTAAGTGTACGTTTTTAATAGCCATCATTATATAATAATAATTATATAATGATCAAAACCATTTCTGAGTTACTTATGCACCATTACTATCAATTATTAATCCTTATGCTCCACTACGAATCTTTATGCTCCAATCTGTATGCATATCTATGCTCCATTATGAATCTTGTTATGATTTATTTCTAAACCCCAATAATCGGGACAATTATGTTCAGGAAGGCCATATTGTAAGCGATTATACAATATTACAAGAAAATTAAAAATTGTACAAAGATCATACCTAAAAATAAAAACTGCAACCTTGGCAATGCTACTTCAAACAACATGCGGATGAACCTGTTTTTCGGTCAAACTCATTTAAGCATTTAAGTTTATATTTTTGAGAATCAGATCTTCAAAATTTTAGAACTGGATAACCAAAACCAAAAAATGCAAATAAAATCAACATAAAACAATTTATTCTACGAAAATTCATAACTACATAGCTATTTTTTAATATTTCATTGGATACGTATTATATTATCCACTTAAACGTCGTTTTAAAATTGATCATACATGCATGTGCACTCCAAATTTTTTACATTTAAAAGTAGTTTTCACGCCATTTTATTAATTTTACGAGCTCAACACCACCAGAAACAATTCAATGGAAGATTGCGGTAATTATTATTCATTCCAATGTTTTAATCTGAAATAACATCATATTTAAGTATATAGACAAATTAAATGATATATTTGCATCTTTCACTGATCTAATTCAAATCTCAAAATTTATTTGCACCTTTGAAATGGAGTTGGTTTATGTGACTGCGATGAAAATATATGTATGTAGTCCAACAGTTATCGACCTGTCAAAAATTGAAAATGTATTAGCCTACATGATGGAAGATATTGTCTCTAGAAACATTCAGACTTTTTTTAGGGACCCTAAAAATAAATAGATACCATATTTTCGTTTTAAAATAAATAAGAAAGATTATTGTTGCAAACATATATCCTCTCAGTAATCACAAAAAAAAAACCTCAAACAAATTATTTACCTTCTCGTATTGGCATCCATTTTTTTTCATCGCCATGCCGTTCGCGCCTGTGTCTAAAAATGCCTCGCGATCGAAGTGGATGTTCTACTGGCTGACTTTTAGTCAAATCGTCTTTCCAGTTACCGAGCGCTGAAGGCCGATTCTGGTCAAGTTTCTGTCGATTCGTTTTGACCAGCAAATTGTCTCCAACGTTGGACATCAATGTCGGTAGCATTTCTACAAACAAATAACTGAAATTACCGAAATAATATGAAAATCATCTCTACCAGTTTTCATGGAAGCAGCAGTCATTTCAAGAACCCGCCTGATACCCTGCACATCTTTGGGATCTCGATCTTTATTACTCCGCTTGTTAATTGATTGCTCATTATAAGTCTCAAACGTGTTGCGTTGCTGCTGAGGTTGCTGCTGCTCCATTTGTGGAGAATTGATCTCTTCCTCTGACACTTCTGAAGCTGGACAATCACTAAAGCTTGATTCTGCTTCGGAATCCTGTGAACCAGTCTTTTTTCTGGGCTTTGACGACGATTCAGCTGCATCCGTTTCATCATCATCGCCTCCAGAAGATGTTCCAGACGAGACCAGACACGGATCCTCTCCACTATCAGTTCCACCTCCCTCAGCTCCATCACGCTCTTCATCACTACCTTCAAGTGCTGACAGCACATACCAAACAACAACCGCCATTGAAAATATACCCAGTAGTGACAGAGTTTCATTTTTTGACAGAATCTTTAACTGTTGTTCGATCCAAAGCCACAAGCTGCTTCCTTGATTTTTTGTTGTTCGTGCGCCTGGGCGCCCCCATCGACAAGGTATAATTCCGGCATCGGCTAAACTTTTAAAAAAGCCCATAATATCGATGGGCTTCTACTGAATCGTGTGATCAGGCGAAAAATCACAAATTTGAATTTTATATGGTTTTTTTAAAAAACCCTTACGGACATATTACTTAAAATTTTGTTGAAACACTCAAATTTCACTGGCATATACACGAAGTTTAAAAGAAATAATTTTTACATTTAAAAAAGGAAATCGGAAAAATCCTTGACAGAGTGTTTCTGTCAAAAATCACATGACCTACTGCGTAAATATGTACTACAAAATTGATTTACGTTTGATTTCGAGGTGACATTGTTTGAATCGTTGCTGAAGAAATTGTCCGTTCCTTAAAAACCTTTTTGGTTATTGTAAACAAACTAAAGAACAAACTTACACTACTGAATAATTTGGATAATATGAAAAATTGTTTTCAAGATAGTAGGATAGTAGCTGCGAACTCAGTAGTAGTGTCATTTTGGAGCCATGTAGCTTTAAGTGACCTCGTATGACTTCGGGTTTGCGTCGACCATAATAGTAGCATTTTTCTTGATATTGAAATTTGAAAAGACAAGGCAATTTATCAACTTCATGACGAAGATGCAGGCTCTTGGTTTACCTAAAGATTTAGTTTGTATCTGTAAATGTGCAATGTGGGGTAGCACTATATCCTCCGTGTGTTTACACAGATGGAGAAGAAGAGCAGCTTATACCGGCTTTGAGTAGTGGTCGATAATTTTAAAGACCTATTTTTATTACTGTGCGATCTCCTCCTCCGCATTTAACTAAATCAATCTATCGGAGATCAAAAAGGCCACTTAGGTCAGAGGTCACAACAGCACTTGTAGTAACCTGCGATGCAGATGTTCTTAGCAAGCCTGAAGTGCATTGGACGGCCATATTTTGTCAGCCTGGAATTCATATTGACCCTACGTCCCATATCTACGAAAAATGATTGATAGAAATCTTTTTCAAGCAAGCTTCAGTTGTGATCTATAAAGGACCATTTTCGTGCCACTATGTCATTAGAAAGCATTTATTATATACTACTCTAAATCTTGTAACCTCAAACGTATAAATTTTTCATTATTATTACTGGTGTTTTGGTTCAAATACTTGAATTGAAATTTCTAGCTGAACTTATGGCTCAAACAGAATCCAAGTAAAAAAATTCACTTCAGTGGAAATCAATCTAAGCGACGTATTGGTGCAACAAAAACTGCTTCATTTTAATTAAAACTCGTTTCTCGTGACAAATATTCTTTGAGCACTTTGAAGTTTCAAGTTTTTAACCCTACCAGAACTTGTATTTGTGAATTTATCATTTTTCATCATTTCACTCATTTGATTTTATTTTCTTTTACGAGATTATAATAAATTTTCTTCTCTTTTAAAATATAAGCACCTTAAAAAATATTCCACAACTAAGTCGGAAACTAGTCGATTGCTCACTCTTTGCCCACCTAGACTTAATACTCTCCTAAAGAATAGCACCTCTAGCACAAACCCCATAGAAAAAAGCAACTAGCAACGACATAAGTAAGGACATGTTTTCCTAATTAGCGTGAAGGCTTATTTTCAAATTAGCACTTTGTGAGAGAATGTTGCAGAAATTTCGACACGACACCAGACAAACGACAGTGAGACTGAATCTAATAACAACGAAAGCTTGCAGGTACAGTTGAGTGCTTTTCGCAAAGTTATATTCTTGACGGAAATTGAAGAAAATGCGTGATCTTAGCTCACAGGATTTTCACCATCGAAAACACGGCAACGTGAAACGATCCAAAGAATAATGTGTGGCGACAAAAGATAAAGGGCTCCAGGAAGATTTCAGGTGTGAAAGTTATATCTATGCGAAAGAACTCAACTGTTTTCATTTATGAGCAACACGGTTAGGTATCCTACTGCTGCTGTGGTGTGATACCGTTCATCAGGATGAAGAACTTTAAGTGCTAGGAGAAAGGAAAACAGCAGCTGCATGTTCGTTGATGATTTGGCCCTGTCATCGTTGGTGCGACAGAATATAGCAAAAGATTTCCAAAAGAGCATAGCGAAATCGTTGCAAGTGGATTTTCCTGCCGTTGAAGCATTTCCGGATTAAATTTAATTTCATTTTGAATAAAAAGAAGGGAGAAGTAATACGAAGAACAAATGGTGGCATAGGTTAGACAGTGACGACAATCGTTAAAAATTTAAAAGGATGCGGGACCTAATTATTTCGGTTATTCAAATATTTAAAGCCATGGCAACTTTTAACAGTCTCGGTAAAAATGGTTTTAGTTTTACAAATGTAAAATTTACTTGATTTAATTTAAAATAAGGGAGTACTGCAATGATGGTGTGGAAATATATCAAAAGCTTCTCACCTTAAACGGAGGCTTAGCTACAAAAAAAAAAACGAAGATTGAGCATATAAAAATTCAAAATTTTGACTGTAAGAATCTATTTTGATCTTTTAAAAATCCCTTGACAACTGGCCAGTGAAAACAGACAGTAAAAAACCAAAGAAATGAAAACAAAAAGAACATTTTCTTATCACATACATTTTTTAACAAAAGAACGCAAAAATACAATTTTTCCTGCGTTTACTTTCCAACTAATAACTTGGAAAATGTAATTCAATAAAAGATAAATTAATGGAACGTAGAGTAACCTATTAAACCAAAGAAAGAAAAAGAAAAATTCAACAATGTTGCGAAAAAAAATGGTTGGATTTTCAGCAATTTCCATTTATAATAATTAACAAGTTTTGGATTTCGATTAAATACTTTTGATAAGAAAACATGTAATTTTGCTGTCAAAAATTACAAATATTGATTGTCGATTTGATGGAATATCAGGCAGCAGTGTCTTATGCTTGAGTTACAATCAATGCAACCAACATTTGCTGCCAAGTTTTGTTGGTGGAACGAGTTACAATCAATGCAACACAACATTTACTGTCATCTGTCACTGGCTATATTAAAGAAATTGCTGCTCGATAATTTGAATCCTTTAAAGTCTCGGAAAGAGATATCAGTGAATATTTTATCCTCTAAAAGCTGCGGAGTATAATGCAAAGCAAAAATGAGACAAAAAAATACAAATTCTGATTGTCATTTACGTATGCCAGTTCCGATTTCCCGAACGCTCATAGCAACAGGTGGAATTGGGTATTTTGTTGCCATGCCAAGTTTGAGCTTTGAGCAAATTTTGCTGCGCAACAAAGTTGTGTTGCATCATTGTAACTCCTCTCATACGTTCTCATGTGTTCAAACTCGTTTTGTTGAGCAGCAAATGTTGGTTGCATTGATTGTAACTGCAGCTTTAAGGCAGTGTCTCAAGTTGGCGGAGCCTCTAGTGGCAAAAACTCTTGCCATCCCGAAGTTCAAGTCCACGGCGACGACACTCAAGCGAGAAGTAGCACACACAAATGGACTTGAGGAACACTTCTGAGCAGAATTTGCATCATAAAGAGGGTAAAAGGAAGGCGACGCAAAGCTGAAAGAGAATCGATCACTTCCCACATCAAAATTTGTGGACAAAATAGTGATCTTCTAAAACTTGATTCCACCACCTCAAGTATAAAATTATTCACCTAGTGAATTTTCTGTCCATTTTTTTCTTTCTGCAAAAGTAATGCATGGAAGCGAATAACATTTTTTTTTTAAATTTAACTATATCCGTACCTGCAAAAAGGAATTTTCCGATGCTCAGATATGTCTAGAAATCATTATTGGCCAACGAAAAGTGATTTTTTTAACTGAGGGAAATATTTAATACCATTCCTGCCTCTTTGTTGACGCAAAATATCTGAATGCAATTGTCAAAGCAGATTCAAAGTAGACACAAGTAGAAGAAAAAACAGTACTTAGAAGGGCAAGATTTTTATCTGATAAAATGTTCCTTCTTGCAAACAAAAACAAAAAGTTCTGAGCTCTTGAACGCTTGGACTTCCAAGGAAAAATGAGAGAAACACCAAACCAAAGGGAAAAAACACTAGAACCTGCATAAAATCAGACCTAATACAATCATTTCCAATGACAAGACCATTCATCGAATATTCTTTTGTAGCTGAGTGGGGTAAGCGATGATTGTTTGCGAGGGAGGTTCATGGTTCAAATTTGGTCATGGTCACACGCCGGGATTTGAGTTAGTATAATTGTGAATTATGGTGGGACTGCCAACTTTTACGGCGCTTTTAAAGGTTCGACGAGTCAAATGCGATGGTATCCATTGCATTGGAAATTACCAAATAAAACCTGTCAAGCCTTACACTGTAATAACGCCATTAATTTTGTGAGTGCGAAAAACCAATTACATGAATTGAAAGACGCAATATATAATAGGAAAGCTGACGAGAAGATATCTTACATTTGCGCCAGTAAAAACATCGATATCCGCTTTATTCCCCCTAGAGCTCCTCACTTTGAGGGGCAACCTTAAGGTCATCAAATAAAGGTCTTCAAAGAAAGGTAGGATCTCAGAAATGACATACGAAGCGTTGGAACCCGTTATGGTTGAGATCGAGGCCATTTTAAGTTCGAAACCATGAATCCCAATGTAATTCAATCCCAGTGATCTATCTGCCTTGGCACCAGGTCACTTCCTCATCGGAGAGCCATTAACAAGCAAGCAAAACTGATTCGACCACGACTTCACAGATAGGAGGTTTGTGGCGAAGATGGAAGCTTGTTAATCACCTAAAGACCGAATTTTGGAACCGATGGACGAATGAATACTTAAGCAAGCGCCAACATCGGTACAAGTGGAAAATATAATATGCCAGTATTAAACCAGAAACCATGGTCATAGTGTAGAAAGACAACGTGCCTGTGTTGAAATGGCTCTTAGACTGAAAATATGTTCTCGTCCGTGTCGCAGATGTTCGAACAGCTTCAGGAGTATTCATAATTTGAAGACGAATTCATAGTTTGGCTCCACTTCCAATGGCGAATCATAATGAAGACTCCGCTGGAGCTCGAGAATCCAGTTCTAAACACCGAGTAAGGTCAGCAAAGGGCAATGAGGGACCATCGGGGTCCACGAAACGATACCGCCCTGCCTCACACTCTTGAAGGCTTACAAACCAGTAGATGAAATGAATCAACTCACTATTATCCTGTACAGCTCGAGGCTAGCACTATTTGGTTCACAAATCAATATCGTCTTTTGGTTGTACCACTCGAAGGAAAGTAAGTGCTAAGACTCGGCTGCAACATTTCAAGTCAATAGCTGGGCGATCTTTGCCGGTGTACCACTCGACCCGAAGGTACTGTGGTGAAGCTACATACTACTCCGGCGGACAATAAAATCATTGGTCATGATATAAACAATTAAAGTGGTTAATGCCAAATGAAAATCAGCCGAGGCTGCAAATATGATTCTGGTCTTGAAGAATATTTACATGTTTTTCAGTGTGAATAACTTCACCTTATCGCAGGAAAATGTTAGTTCCATTTAATAAATTTATTTTGATATTATATTTTTTCGGAAAACATGAATTTTGCGTTGATCAGCTGTTTTTATAAAGATCCATCTCAAACGCAAACAGTCGTGGCTTGTATTCAGCGGTTACGAAAGATCTGCAATGCGCTGAGAAATAATTTCACCTCAAAGTTCATTCTCAAATCCAAGAAATGAAATCAGAACTGTCGCAAAGATGTATTTTTATTGATCGGCAAACATAAAAATCGGCAATCAATCCTTGTTCTCGATACCTTCTGTGGTACTTTACGCACTTCTGATTCGTCATTTCTTGCTCGTGAAATTCTGATACAAATAAAATATAAGGCAACATTTTCCTCTTCAACCTTTTTGCCGGATGATTTCGATCCGAATCTTGGATCATCTTTTTGTCTAATAGCTAAATAGTACCACCAGGGCCGGGGCGAATGATTTCTGCGCCCGGTGCAAAAGCCAGATGTTGCGCCTATGCAATACATTCAATGAATTCTAAAAGAATATACCTCATGGTCAATCAAGTGAGTAAACTAAGGAATTAAGGGCATATATATATATATATATATATATATATATATATATATATATATATATATATATATATATATATATATATATATATATATATATATACATGCTAATATCCACAGCACAGGAGGTAGAACATTAGACAAGTTTAGAGGTTTCCCCGGTAGGCCTAGTCCGTATAACCCATAAGGTTATACATGATATTAATATATACAAAAATAAATATTTTAACAATAAATAAAATTTATAAAACACAACTAAAAGAATGTTTTCAATTTTTGATAAATTTACATACATACGCTAATAAAAATCATAGGAGTTGTAAACCCAATGTAAAATTCACTTTGACCTTAAGTCTATGATAAGAGAAAAGCTTAATTTAATTCGTACTAGCTAAACTGTACCCTTCTTGCTTTCATTTTCGCAAATTGGTCTATGGTTTTATCATAATTTAGCTCTTCCGAAAAATTCTCTTCTATGACTGTTGTTGTTAAGTCCACTAATCTTTCTTGAGACATAGTTGACCTCGTGTAATTCTTGATCAGCTTTAATTTAGAAAAACTACGCTCACCAGGTGCGGCTGTAGTAGGAAGGGTTAAAAATATTCTCAACGCTATAACTGCATTTCGACACATTGTTTCCTAATGTCTATCAAAAATAAAAGACAACACTTTCGTCGTCCTCCAAACTGAGACAGTCTTGGGAAATAATATCTGGAGTACATTGAATTTTGCTAATATTATATAAGCAACTGAGTATTTAATTGTGTACAATTATTTGGTCGAACATTTCAGAAAATGATTGTAGTGCCTAGTCCAGTATTTTAAAATAAAAATCAATTTTGAACTTTTCCTGAGGATCCAAAGCCACTACATCTCTACCTTTGTAATGAAAGAGAGGTATTTTTCACACTGATCGTAGTGCAGATGAACTTTGAAATTCATAAGGAATATCCAAGTCACACGCAATTGATTTTGCATTACCAAAAAACTTTACAAATTCATTCTCTGAACGTAACTGCTTTAAAAACATCTTTGTAGAGCTTAATATTTCAACCGCTGTCTCCGAGCAAATTTCAGGACTCTGCAAACATTTACTTGCAATATTTATTTTGTTTAAAATGTCTACCAGATCAAAATGCAACACAAAAATTGGAATTCTATAATTTTATTACCTATGCATTCAGCGGTGTGATTGAATTTAGTATCATCGCCTCGCGAAAGTTTGACAAAAGCCTCGTAAACTTTGCCTAAATTAAAAGCCAAAGGTCTAAGTGCATTTATTCTACTTTCCCACCTCGTTTCACACAACAGTTTAAAGGCCAGTGACACTATATACTTTTTCAAAACCTGCTCTAAGAGCCGATTTCGTTTCCTATTTGCATTACCCGACAATTTTCTGCTAACAATTGATGACATTCTAGTAGATAATCAATCTTTCATAAATATAAAATACAACAACAAAACAACACAACTACAAAGGCAATAATTTACCAATAAATATTGTTTAGAAAAATCAGCTAATGCAAGCACTACTCTTAACACTAATAACACTATACTCTTGGTATTGCAAAATACCGTTACTTAACATCAGGAAAATGAAAAGCAAATTTATTGCACAATTGTTGCCAGTACATACAGAAAACGTTTATAAATTTACTCCCGTTTTCATATATACTCCCCACATAGATATTTTATTTTGATCTTAATCATTGAAAAAAATGCATCAATATTCAACCCCAAAATCCATTACTAAACTTACAAATCAATATGCATTTCTAAAATTTTCATTAACATTTAGCGAAACAACTCTTCATCACAAAATACTTGCCGAAATCGCCTGAGTGGCATACCATAGTAAATGGAGCAATATTGGGATCTTGCGCCATGCCCACGTATACGATCTTCATGAAAATTTCTCGCCATGTAGAAAACTTCATATATAAAAAAAACTAGCGCATCAGAACCGCTAGAAAACTAATTTTCGAAGAAATTGTCTTTGAGTGACCAACAAATTTGGAAATACGTAATACACTTTTTTGTAGAATCATATCAACCATTCCTTATCTCAAGCAACAAAACTCAATTATAACACAAATGATGAAAATCTTCAGTGCTGGCAACACTTTCCCAACGAAGCAGTAATAAATCTACCATAAAATGATCGTGCTTAATCAACCTATCCTTTGAATTTCGTTCTCATCGGAGGATTTCATCGAAAGTTTCAGCGGTTAAACATTGTTTGAGACTGTCATCCGAAAAATGTTCAAAACTCGGAAAATTTAAAAATTGGTTTCTTATTTTTATCGCAAATGCTTTGCATATGAGTATGTAATTTCAAGCATCTGTTGGTGCAATATTTACGAAAATGGCTAATGCTGGTTACCCTGTGTCAGCAGCAGAGCAAAATATATACCAAATCTGCTTCACGTTAAGTTAAACCCAACCAGTAAATTTCGTTTCGATTGAATCACTGCGCTGGAAGCTTTACGGGTGAAAAGAATTTTAGAGTTGCCACCCTCAAAACTTTTCAAATTTTTAAAGCGTTAATATTTGTTGTTAATTTTCATTGCAGGATTATTCCCATTTGCAAATCTAATGACATAATCGCTCAGTAAAGAAATTCCACAAAAATACAAAAATGGTCATAGCTGGCAGCCCTTTCATGATTTTTGTACGAAATTCCTACGACATTTACTTCACATTAAGGTCCATTTACTGCATGAACTTCGTTTTGATTTCTGTACTGGACCGGAAGCTATAGGGAAAAAAGCTTTATTTTGCTGAGCAAATTTGCAAGATTTATGAGACAAAAATCACCATAGCTGGCAGCCCTATCCAAATTTTTCAACCAAATTTTTACCTAATGCTACATAAAGTAAGATTCAAGTACTGTGTGAGTTTTGTTAAAATCTGATGGCTGAATCGGAAGTTATAGGCCAAAAAGCTGTTTTTTTTCTCAGTGATTTTTCAAGATGGTACCACTGCCACAGGGTTGCCCGCATTTCAAAATCGCTTCTATCAGACCTGTTCCTAGCTAATACCAACATGTCCTGTAAATTTCATTATGATCGGATAATCCGGTCGTCAATTCTCGTGAACAGAACTTTCGAGTGCTGAAAATAGAGGTAATTTGGTGATGGGTTGCCGTTCTTGTGCAAATCGGAATTTTCAAAATTTCAATTTGACGTGATGGACAAAAGTCAAAATTTATCAATGATTTGAAATTTTTGCCAAAAATCAAAAATTTTTGAGGAGGGTCAATGATTTGAAGGATTTTTTTTCAGGAGCCTGCCGTAGCTACAGGGTTACCCGTACAACCTTAAAAACCCATATATGCTAAGTTCTAGTCAACGTCAATACGCTCTGCAATTTTCACGATGATCCGATGTTTTGATCACAAGTAATGACAAATCAAAATTTGAAAAAAAATCCTTGCCTACTTTTAGGCACTTAGCACCCACACACGGCTCAAAAATTTCAATTCTTTATCATAGACAAGCTTAGAACATAATTAGTTTTCATTCTCAATACTTTTTTTAACGAAAATTTACACTGCTTGGAAATATAGGAGTACCTCAAAATTCACTAAAACGCTCGCCTCCGCCAAAAGGTTTAGGATATCTGAATTTGAGAAAATCGTGGACCTACCTACTATATACATCTACGTTCTCCGAAAGTTTCAGCTCAATCGAATCGGCCACTCCAGAGATTATCTCGGAAAATCATTTTGCTGATATATATATATATATATATATATATATATATATATATATATATATATATATATATATATATATATATATATATATATATATATATATATATATATATATATATATATATATATATATATATATATATATATATAAAGAAGTATGAATTTTCGGCGAAACGAGTTTAATACTAATGTTCTTCGAACATTAGTAAAAATTTCTGTGGCGCAGACTTCGTTCAGTGCACCATTCGCTGCTGATCGATCGATCGATACATATTTTTGTAGGCATACAACTGCTCGTATGGAATAGACTAGGAGCCAAATGTTCTGTTGCTACTTTTAAATACTGCACCATTGCGTACGGGTATTGATGATTAAGTTAAATCCCAACGAGAAAAGTAATGTCCAAGAGTATTTTATGTAAATTTTCAATTTAGGATGGAAATATTACAGCAATATTATTAGTTTTATTCTTTTTTATCGAGAGATGTCATCGGCTGGTAAGTGAAATGATTTTTGTGGGAAAATCAATAGTGTTTTCTTGCATTGCCTGGAATGTGTAGGCTGTTCTTATTCTTGCATGTGAAGGCAGGGTTTGCTGCAAGTAATTTAGATACATATGCACCTATGTATATCATGAACTTTAAGCAAAATAGCTTTCAACCATCATAGGACTGCATTGCAGGTAATGACTGTATCATGTATGGTGGTTTCATATATTGCTTTGCTTCCTGATGGGATTGTCGGGTAGAAGAAACTATTTTTTGAGAAGAGTTGACTTTTTCAATAGAAAGAGAAATTCGAACATATTTTCTTTAAAACGGAAAAAGTTAATAAGCATGACTTAAGCGACTGATAACCTAAGATCAAATTTTTGAAGGCGAGAGGGTAAATCTTTACGTTTGATTAGTTGCCCCCCTTTTCGCCAGCGCCCGGTGCGACTGCTCCATACGCGCCTATGGAAGCCCCGGCCCTGAGTACCACTTACCTTGCAACACAGTTGATCTGCTCCCCTGTTAATGTGCAAGTCAAGAAGCTACAAGGCGTTGTGTCGCGCACAAACACACAAAGGTGGGTGACTGAAGCACTGCAGCAATATGTGGTTCAAATGACATTAACGCCAATTATGGTGATAACTTAATTGCACAATGTTCTTCAGCAAATTAGACGAAGTCGTATGTATATGTGGTAGCTATTTTTTTAACAAAAACTATGGCAGGAAAGAAAAGTCACAAAGATGCAATCAAATCCTGACGTTCTAGGTTCAATACACTTTTTTGTATTCTGATTTCTAGCTGTGCTAAATAAGGTTCATTTTTAAGAAAATGAAGTTATAGCTGAGCTTGCAAATTGTGATTAGTTCTATTTGGGTCGATTTAATAATTTGGATTTTTTACACATTTCCGTTAATATTATTCCATCATTCTCTTACACTCACCCAGTGAGTTTCTGGTGGTCCACATTGCAGAATCTTTTTCTTTACTTTTCCTTTTTTCTTTATTTCACTACTTTGTTCCAATACCGTCTTTTCCCACTCTCATACTATTCATGCCCTAACTTATAGCCTATGAAAAAATTTAAAACCCTCAAAATGAATTAAGCTTAACATATATCTACTATATATTTATTATTTCTCCCATATTTCACTTCAATCGTTTTTTGCAATCACGCTTCAAAAATTCAAAAAATGTTAACTCTTTTTCCATTACAAACACTAATCGCATTTTTTCTTACATTCTACATCTCCTAAATTTTGAACATCATACGACACCTGCTATTTTCTCCAGTTCTTCTTCCGGCTGCATCCAGCCAAGCTTGGGCGACTCATTTCACGCGCCACGACTTACTGCCACCATGATAAGCATTACATAAATTGAGTTTTAATTAAATCCCGTTTTACTGCAGCACCTGATTCCACGATGTAGCATCGTCACAATGACAACCACGCACACTTCCGAAAATTCCCTAAAATTTTAAACGCCCAGGGTCGACACCATTTCACTACCACGACAATTCTCCAGCGTCTTCGTCTTGGAAACGAAACCTGCCTCTGTTTTTAGTGTCAAATTCAACAGCACCAAATTCTATAGATGACGTTCAGTCACACAGGGATGATTTTCCGTCTCTCGTCTCCATTCTCCGTTAGAATCGGGCGGAAGTCCAGGTCCTTGAAGGTGTAACGGCAAAGACACTGCTAATTGCTGTCAAAGTACGTTGCCAAATTAACAAGCACTAATTATTTTAAATTGGAGGACTTTTAGCCCAGGTGGAAGATAAATAGAATGTGCGGCTTAATCAAATGATGATGGCTGCGGCGGTGAGATATCGTTGCGGTGCGGTTGCGGTCGATATGAGCTAATGGTGTGTTTATTGCAGATCAGATATCACACAAAGCTGGAGTGATAAGCTTGTTGAATGAAATCGCTTCGAAGGACTTGGTTTAGATCAAAATAGTCCACAACGTTGGGAATGGAGGTCGACAGAGATTTTATGGCGGCCGATAAAATTGCGAGAGACCATTGAAATATGGGCTTCGGTTGGGATACTTTATGACTACCTAACTGGGCAATTGTTGCGGTTGGATGTTTGCACGATTTGCCTCCGAAAGATAGCAAGACAGGAAAAAAGTGGAAACAATATTTCGGAAGTGGATAGCAGCTGTGCTCGAGGTTTTTCCTCATTTGAATGGACGATGATTAATGAGAATTTGTTATTTGTTGAAAATTTAGCGCGTCAGTGAAAAAATTGAGGATTTTAGGAGAGGGACTGAAAAGTAATTGATATTGATGTTTATTTGAACGCAACTGGGAATGGGATGAAAAACAGAGGAAAGATAAATGGTTTGATTTAACGTTTTTAATCTTCGAAGCTTAGGGTACGTTTTCGTTCATATTTTCGTCAAATTCGGTTTGATCTCTGATGAAGCCCACGCTGGGCGCAAGTTTATTTTAAGTATATTGAATGAAAAAATATACATTTTTTGTTGTTACCAGCAAGAAGTAGACTTCATTGATTCTTTTCAATTTTGGTATTTTTATGAGTGGAATAATTGAAATGAAGTTATGGCTTTTCCGGCCAGAAAACGATAGTAAACATACTAAATACTAATTTTTGTACGCGGAACACGATTTACGCATTGCTTGGAAAACAACAATTTTTTCCTCATACATTATGTTTATGTTTCATTATTATATTGGTTATTCATCCAATTAGGTTTGACCTAGGTACCTATTTTATAAGGTTTCGAACTTACGTCATTCCACAATATCATCGTATTACGTTTACAGCGAAAACCACAATGACAACACACTTTGCTTTATAGTGACTTGTATGGATTAAATCAACACGACGAAACACGGTTTCTATTCTCCATTCTACATTATTCATAGCACCTTTGATTGCATGCTACCTAACCTGTCTTAATGGCTCTGTAATTACAGCCCATTAGAATCGAAATGGCTTATTTCGATTCTGATTTGTGTCTAACCAGCAAATTACTCAAGCCATTTCAAATAAACCCGGCAATCTTGAATACACTTTGATTGCAACTAGTACATATATTCAAAGCTCAAATCCCTAACCAGCACCACCAGCTCCGCATCAAAACAAAACTTTCATTTGATCCACCTAGTCGTCTTTTTTCGAAAACGTTTCCCCATTGAATCCTCACTTGAAGTGTGCTCTCGAAAAGATAAATTTCCAAACAGCACGCGTTTCGTATTGCTGCAAAACAAAGAGTCAGATCCGCTTTTCCATGCATCGCGACTCAGGCCATGGCCAGGTTCTTTAATACTGCTATACCGGCAGCAACTTCACCGATGTCTTGTATGCAGCATATCAGCCCCCAACACTCAAAGGGTATTGACTATAGCAGCCTGCTAGTGGGTGTTAATTTGGATGCATGCATTTCAAAAAGATTTTCCAGCTTTCACGTGCAATCTCAGTCGACCGGGTCTGAATGTGAATACAGTGGTATTGCCGGGCGTTCAGCATAGCATTTGCAGAATAAAGATTGTTTCAGATTGAGTGCGCATTATCACGCATACAACAAATCCATTTACAGGTGAAACGAGGAAAATGTTCTGATATCATTGAATCGTACGAGAAACTGGAGCTTTAGAAAATATGAAGTGATAGATAAAAGGGAATATAGTGCAGGGAAATTTGACATGGAGCTGTGGGAAAATAAGGGAGAAGCTGGATTTCGGTGTGAACCTCGGTACTGGCGGGCTGAACAAAATGTCAAAAGTTTTCATCGATCCGAGTGCTGCATTACTTTTTTATATGGGGTCAAAGGTCCCCAAAAGTGACCTTTCGCAAATATCTCAGTAACAGTCACCTTTACAGTGTATGTATGTATGACGAATTTGTAGCTTAGAAAACTTCCCGCAAAAAAGATCCTATAACTTTTTCTTGAAACGGTAACCGTTTTTGAGATATATTGATCTAAATAGCTGTAACAAACAGTATGCACTCTCTCAACGGCATGTATACAATATCCGACTAATATTTGTGAGTTTGTTTTTCTAGGTTTCAGAGGCCCATAAAAATAAAAATTAAAACGAACAGATCTACTACACTCCAGAATAGATGGAGAAAAATGTTATAATCCTGTTTCAGAAGTTCTGAAAATAATGTCAATATAAAGGGGAGTCGTCGGCGATGATAAAATTAACTGTCACAATGCTTATGAAATTGGTCTCATATTCATTAAAAAACATGACTGCTCAAAAATTCGATAGCATTAAACTAGAACGTGCTGATCAAGATTGCCTCTTTGAACAGCGTTCAGTTCTATGAAAGTTCATAATGAACAAGTACCTATTGATCCTTTATTACTATTTCAACGCATATGCGTAAAAACCAAAAGATGGCTATTTATAAATGCTTTAAATGTTGAATTAAATACCACAAACATAACATATATTATTGACGGAGCTATTCTTTTAGAGGTAGCCTTCGACAATGGAATTCGTTCTCTCCTGGCTATAAATCAAGTATCTGTGGATACTTATAAGATCTACACAGCTCAAAAAACCTGTTCAACTATCTATTCTACCCCCAATATTTAGTGCCGCTCGGTAACATTTGTATCGGGTATATTACCAGGTTTCAATATGGCTAGACAACGAGCTCATTCCTGAAGATTGGATATGGAGGTTTAAGGATACCATTTCGGAGCCAAGTTAAACTCTGCCTCCACTTGCTTCAGAAATTTCGCTCAATACAATTTTATGTAATTGCACCAAGGGCTGCAGCTTAAACTGTGGCTGCAGAAAAATTGGGTTTTATTGTTCACCAGTTTGTCATGAGTCAGGCGTGTCCCATTGTCATGGGCAGGCGTGCTTAAATTTATCACCCGAGATGAATAACACCAATGATTACGATTATGATTTAGATCCAACTTGTTTCCTGACTGAATCCATGAAAATACCAGACACAACAGAAGGACAAGAAGATGATGAAGAGGAAAAACAAAAACATAGAAATAGAGTCCGAAGAGACTCCGTATATAATAGAGTCCGTTACTGAGATGTTTGCCAACGGTCACTTTTGGTGACCTTTGACCCCATATAAAATGTAATGCAGCACTTGAATCGATGGGGACTTTTAACACTTTGTTAAGCACGCCATTATCAAGGTTCACACCAAAATCCAGCTTTCCCGTAAATTTTCCGAAGTTTCGCCTTTCTTTATGTCGAATTTCACTGGACTAATAGTCATGAGAGTGTTTAGATATGATCTTTTGTTGAGATTTGATTGTTTTTTATTTGTTAGAGACTTGATCCAAACCATAAATTATTCATCAGAGAAGTTTGCGATGGAAATTGATTAAATATTCAGTCGTAAAATATTTTCTGTGTTCTAGTTGCATTTTGTCAGAAGACAGCGAGTTTCAATAACCATGCATAAGCTCTATGAGAAAAATTATCTCTTTTTTGTAAATTTAAAGCAACACTGCAAATAATTTTGCCATTGGACACACACTTAATGTAGCACATTCCCGATCAGCTTATTTACCAATCATTATTGAATACAATAAGGGACTAAGAAGCTCGATCACCGTTACAATACAAAGTGAATAAGCTCAACATAATATTGACGGTGTGTTTGTAGTGGGTTGAGGAGATGCACTTGGCGCCTTTAAGCACTCAGGCCAAAAAATCCATTCTGCCCTACTAAGTACAAACGTTCTACCTACACTTTCGTACTTTCGAGATAATCAATGATTTGTGTTTTGATTTTCACTGAAGATATATGGAGAGTGCATTTTTCAATATTGATTTTAACATGTTTTCTCACAAGATAGGTTTTTCGAATTTTGTAGAATCATGTAATAGAGTATGCAGTTTTTGAATCCAGTATTAACTCAAAGATAAGAAAAATGCAGATAGAACGTTTATGCTTAGCAGTGCGACATTGTATTCATAACACCTCCCATAGCTTCTCAAAATTCCTAACAAAATCTAGGATCAATGATAGGGGAAAGAGGCTATCGTCTACATACGCGCTACATCCAGGCCAAAGCATTGATGTCTAAGATGCGCAAACGCTGGGCATTCACAGAGGAAATGCTCTGCAGAGTCAGCCTTTTCTAGGCAGGATAAAAAAAAGTCATCCTGTGCAACACCTATTCGGTACTAGTCCTTCTTGTCCTTCTAGGCATTTGTGTCCAGTCAGTATGACTGTCATGGCCCTGCGAACTTTCCTGCTCTTGTTGAGTAGAAATCCCACCGTTACATGGTTGGGCTCTAAAAAGAAAACCTTCGTATGCCTGGCCACATTAGAAGTCATCCATTTATTTTTGTGTGCATCGAAAAATGGCTTGTGAAAATTTGATCGGCACACCCAAAGTTGGTTCAGGGCGCTGCTGTGGTCGGCAGCTAAGAAAATAGCGAATACTTCTGCTTGAATAACAGAAACGTTTTCTCCGAGATAATTCGCCTGTCATTGCTTCGTACCTTCTCCCGAACCATTAAACGGCATTTGAGCGTCCGAATTCATAGTGAGAATTGAAGAAATCTCACGCGTCAAACTGCTAATAGAATAGTGTCCTAGATCGTCGTCTCCCATCCATAGGCTAAGCTGAGTTAGTCTTTGGGTAGAGCTCATCGTCACACTCTGAATTTGAATGTCAAGAGGAAGCAGATTGAGAAGCGCATCTAGGGTCACACCCGGAGTAGTACTCATGGCACCACAGAAACCCAGGCACACAGTCCTTTGTAGCTTGGCACAATAGTCCATCACACCACGGAGTCGTACGTAATCATTGGCCTTATGATTGTTACGTAGATCCACATAACTACACGAAACGTTCAACTCCATGTTGTGGCGAATGCTCTCTTGCATTATCCGAAAGCATTTAAAGCAGGAGTAAGCTTCACTTCCACATATTTATCTCACATAAGTTTTTGACTTAATCTGAAAGTTGAAGAGTTACACCCTTCATATTTGGAAACACTAGTCCTTCCATTTTTCTTTTCTTGGTGAACAAAACAAATTTTGTCTTACCAAGGACACCAACTGTCATTTAGATCCATCGCACGTTGTGTATTTCTACATACCACATTCAGGTCTTTACTGACTACTAGTGTGGCCACGTCATCAGCGTAAGCCTGCGATGGCAACCGTTCTTGTTGAAGCTTGTTTAGCAGAGAGTTAACTAGCATACTTCATAGGAGTATGCTAGTTGTCAATTTTTGTTTTTCTGGTGAATGGTACTATGCTAGTTTTGTGAGGATTAATGGATAAATTCTTTTCTTCGCACCATTGGGTCGTTTTATTTAAAGTTTTTTGCATTCTGGATCTGAAAATATCCATGTGTGGGCCTCTTATTATTACCATGATGTCGTCCCCGTAGCCGAGAGCAATTAGCCCTTTGCTTATGAGAAGTTCAGCAACTAGTAAGGACCATAGCAGGGGGGATAGAACCTCTCTCTGCGGACATCCCCTCATAGTTTCCGCCCTTAGTATTGCCTGCCCCAGCTCCACAAACACTTCTCGATACCTTAGTATTCAGCTCGCCCACTCCACTACTTCTTGAGAATCATCCCTTCTCTGAAGAACTTGGTTTAGCAAGTCATGTCTTGCGTTGTCAAAACCTTCTTCCTCTATTATTTGTACCAGCTTATTTGTAGCTGATATAGTTGATTTCCTCTTTTGGTAGGCAAATTGAAGTTTGTGTAGTGGCATTTTTACCAAAAGATCACTTCTTATGTATAGGTCAGTCAGTTTATCCATGGTCTTAAATATAAAAGATGTGAGGCTAATTGGCCTGTATTATTTTGGCAGGTTTGTTGCCATCCTTAGGAATGAACACAACCCGCGCCAGTCTGCATGATTTTAGCGCTAAATATGTGAACCAGAATGATTTTTAATTTTCCCGTGGCTCTTTGTAACAGAGCTGGGTTGGTTCTGTTTGGTGCTGGTGATTTAAAGAGTTTGAAGGAGTTTATTGTCCATTCAATCATTTGAATGATTTGCTAATCAGAGGTGAGTGAGATGTCCAATCCGGACCTTCCTCCTCATTCTCAGTTTTACTGCAGCTCTTAATTTGTAAAATGTGTTTTAAGCAGCACTTCCAGTGCATGGCCAAAGGTGGTCGTATCTTCATCCCTCTGTCCAGATCCTTTGGACAGAACATTCTGCATCCTAACAGTCTCTGGGATGCTATTGAGCCTTTTGCTGAAGGCGTTCTAAGCATTTGTCTTGGTTTACTTCTAATGAATTTCTTCTTATGAACCTCCCGGTTTGATGTAGTTCTAGCTCGGATGAACACAATTTTTGCAGCTCCTCTGAGTTTTTCTAGTTCCCTTTTCCACCAAGGCACCCTCGTTTTGGGAGCACTGGTTTTCTCATGGCAGTTATCGTGATATGGTTCGAAGATTATTCTGGATACCTTGTCCACAGTGTCCTCCAATTCCGTCTTCGTAGTGAAATTAGAGTGCCGGCCATAAAGTCCCGTTATAAGGCCATTTTGATAGCCTTCTCTGTCCGTACAGTTTGGCTGTCTGCACTTTGCCCTTTTTACGTTATTATTTTCCAGCTCGAATTTTATATGCTTGTGACCAGAGACCGAAGATCCTTTTAGAACATTCCACTTCTTCACTAAATCCACCGCCCTGTTGGACACTAACGTGAGGTCTAGTACCACCTGCCCGTTAGCAGTCAGTAGCATTGGGGTTTTGCTCTTATTATTGTTTAGGAGGAAGTCTCAAGTTATTGTTTAGGAGGAAGTCTAAAAGTGCCTCACCTCTAGTGTTGACGTCACTAATCTCGCATGCTGTGTGATGAGCGTTTACATCACATCCAATAATCAGCATTTTGTTCTTCCTTCTGCAGTGGTCTACGAGTCAATTGATATTGAACACTTCCATCAGCCCGAATAGTTACGGCACGTGCATATTGTCATATACTACATGTTATTCCCAATATTCATGTGATGAATGCTGCCTACGGAAGTAATGCAGTTACATCACTAAAAGTTAAACGTAAATCAACCATCAATACTACCATTACGTAAATTTAATTCCAAAGTAACTCCATTCACTCAAACCTTCTACCCAAAATATCTTAGCCAATCTTCTTACCAACTCTCAACCATACTATCAATTCATCGTGCAATAATAACCACTTCGAAAACATCTTGTCTAAATCATTGTATCTATTCGCAAATTAGATGAGAAAAGGCTCTGAATATTAACACGTCCTTATCACGTCCTTATTGTTTCATTCTCATCTTCAACGACGACTTCTCATACATTGCTGCATATATACAAGAATTCTCTACTGCCACTTGCCTTCAACTCCTGAAACGACAACGATGAAATCGCTTCTTCGGCCTATCGGTTATCGTAGAGAATTATCATAAATATCGTTTCCAGATGTATCGTACATACGCACGACAAGGCAAGTGTGTTTATTTTATACATACATATGGATATGTTAAGTGGCGTTATATTGTTTGATTGAGTGTATGAAAGTGATGTTAGAAATGACGGAATATAGTGAATTTCAAGAGATTTTGCTATTTTTTTGATGAAATTGGAATTGGGGGTGGATTGGAGACAACAAATTCAAGATTAGATTTCACTTGGCTATGATGTATTTGCATTTATATTTATGCTTGTGTTAAGAGAAGTCTTTACGATTCGAAAGAAGAAGATAGTTGTTTTATTTCAGACGATGATATATGTACATATTTATACATTCTTGAAGTAGTCTCACAGACATAAGGAATTAAGGAAATTTTGCTAACCTTCAATATTTTTCACGAATTTGGATCACTTGTCTAACAGTCAACGTTAATTTAAATTAGTTTTAGTAATGCTACTATTTAGTTTTTATTTATAGAAAAGTACATCTACCAAATTATCATTTTTTTGCAAATATTATTATAAAATATTTTGACAAATATTTAACTAGAAAGTAGGCAAGTAGGTCAAGTGAATTCAAAGACTAGTTTTCCTATTGTCTTTTTTTATGTAATTATACATTCAATTAGATATTTTTTTAAACTATAGAGAAAAGATAATTTCTTTGAATTGAAAAATCATCGTCTAAACCTCCAAACGCGGTGACGAATGGCCAAAGAATATCAAACTTGAACAGCTTTCTATTACTTTGCACATCAATGGTTTAACGTTCATTAAGAAAACATCATACTAACTGCCTGATATTTCGAGTCCCACTCCCTCTAATTACTACCTACATAGTTTCAAGTTTGTTTTCCACTTCGTTGACAAAACAAGCTCTCTTACCGATAATTTCAGCATTTTCTCTACTTTCCTTTCAATTTTTCCGTTCTGGTTTTTCGTACCGACTATATTTTCCTTAGTTTTTACTGTTGTTGCATAACGCTACATTTCGTACTAACGATTTGCATGCCAAAAAAACCTGATTTTCTAAACTTTTTACTTCAACCTCAACCAACCAACTCCCTGACCGTTTAATTTCTGATGAAATGCAATTTCCATTAGAAATGTGGTAAACGTGGGCTGTTCGCTTGATGTGTTTTCTTCAATTTAATGTTTCACAGTATTTTTCGCATTTTTCAACTTTTCATTAAGTCAAAATGCCAGAAAAATAATTACAGGGCCTTTTTGCTGCTAAGTATTGAGCGCACGATGTGCAATTAGTGATGTAAAGGGTGCTGATTGCCCGAGCGTATGATGTAGGATAACATTTGGTGAAGTATGCATGGCCCGGATAAAGTACATATTGGCTGGCTAGCAACAGCCACACCACCGACAGTAGATCAAAAGAAGTTAATGATTAAAGGACTAAAATAGAATTCAGTCAGACACACAGTCGGAGAAGCTGCTGCTGTGATTTGATTGAGAGAAATTGGTGCAGAGCTGTCGAAATTAGAATTTTGTTTTCGTCAATTAAAAAGAAGTATGTTGCGACATTTAATTGATAGTAACAAGAGTTGGGCTGTAGATCGTCGATTGTAGATTGCTTCATAATTTGGAATATATTTTGCCTCCGAAAACACAGAAAATATAATTAACGTTTATTTGAAACACTTAAATTGGTTGCGACGCATTTGATATTTTCTCGCCTGTTTTTGAATAGATTGTTTAAAGGTTTTGAACATTTGGGATGATTTTTACATATAATGTCATTTGAGCACGATATATATGCAGCTAGAGTAGAACGCTATATCTGCATGAAGCTTGGCTACAATCATATTTTTGACTGTGGCAGGTTTACGAAAGATAACCAGCCTAGGTATGTGGCTTCTTGTAAAATAACATTACCTGACAACCTGGATATTATCGCTGATTCCAAATTTTTGCCTCCTGGTATATTAGTTAATATTTTCGAAAACCGACGAAATTTTCGTTCTTGAAACAACCGGAGAGCCCAAACCTAGTTCTTAAGCGTAAAGACAGTTCGCTGTGTTATCAGAATGATCGTGGCATGAGGAACAAACTTGAAGACTTTAAAACTGCAGCTTTACTAGAAAATGATCACCTGATTTTTCTTTTGTCCTTTTCTCTTAAGCTTCACACTCATGTCTTTCCTTATGCAATTGATGGAACTATCTTCTCTTGTATTGAACATTTATCAGTTTTTGGAGTCATATTTGATGGCAAACTGAAATTCGATATTCATGTCCTAGCCCTCACTAGAAGGGATTCTCGGATTACTGGCTTCGTGTTTCATTCTTCCTACAAATCATTTACTATTTCTACAGTATTTCTACAAATACCTCTCAGACGCTGTTGAATCAGTTTAGCGCGGATTTATACGGTCTTTACTTTTTAAATATAGTCTGCCATATATACCCAACACTGAAAGTCTATCTCTTCTAACATTCCTCTCCTTGAGCAGCGCAAACTTCACTTATTTACTGTCGCGGTTCATTGTGCGGCAGCCCGAAAGAATAATCAGGTCCTCCATTTTATTTGAAGTACCGTATGCTCGTACTGATACTTTCTTCCACTCTCCTTGATGCGGTACGCCATAATTATTTCCTACACTGGATACTGCAAAAAAAATAAAACTCACAAAGGATCACATTCAATACAATAATAAATTATCTGAGTTGTCCAAGTACTAGTGTTCGAAGTCAGTGAATTTTTTTGTTGGCATTAGGTTGTTCCTATTTTCCAAGAAACTTGGTTGGCCTTTCAATAGAGGTATCGGCCATCGGATTCGATGTTAATTCACCTTGGTTCTCTTCCAAATTCTATTGCTATCGTGAAAAATGTGGTTCGCTGTAAAATATTTGCTTCTAATTTAAATTCTAAATTAATTTTATTTCCTATTCCTGCTTATAATGGATTCTTTCTTTTGTTCTTTTTTTTCTTTACTTAATTTTACTTTATTTAATTACTACTTTAATTATTTTATGTATACTTATATATATATATTTGCTCATTTATATCTTATTATTTTATTTGTTCATAATTGCGCAGTTTGCTAGGTGAATGGTATATTCTTGTTTAGAATATATTTTTTCTTTTTACTTTTTTTTCTTACTTAATTTTACTTTGTTTAACTTCCTACTTTTGTTCTTTTTATATACATACTCATATTTATATTTATTCATTTACGTCTTATTTTTTTGCCTAATGTGTTGAATACTCACCAAATAAACAATAAACAAATAAACAATTTAATATTTCAGTGCAGTAAATATGTTCATGTACATAAATAAACTTAGTATGATTGGTCAAAAAATTCCCAGATGACCTATCACCACGGGGTATGTGAAGTTTGTCTCACTAAAAAAAAGGACCATCTACAAGCCCACGAAGTTTCGAGTCGGGACCCGTCCAAGCACTGCTTCTAGCCAGTCGTGCTGACTTTTTTATTGGTCACATCGGGATTATATTCGCCAAATACAGGCCTTCGGAATGCTGGCGTCAAACCCGTATTCAACACCAATAAAACCAATATTGATGACATTTCGACTATGCGCGAGAGTCCTCCAATCAGCTAGACTTGTCTCTGAATTCCTGCATCAAGTCATTCGGGAACAAGTAGCAGTTCAGAAAGGTGATCTCTATGTATGTAACCCAAACGTGATCGTTGTCTGAGCCGCGGCCGCCGATGCGAGCATTTTGCCCGTCAGCGATCCAAATCGCCGCGTACTCCATAGCACCTGCCAGCCAAACGGACAAGTTCCTCTCCTTATAAGGCTCGCTGATGAATACGATCTGAGCCATATGTTCGCGGACTAGCTGCGTGAGGAGGTTGTCTCATGTTTTTCCTTGCTTTTTCTTGGCATCAAGTGCGTCTCTGAAAACCCGCCACGCACTCGATCTCATCAGATGTTTCTCATCGTGGTATATGCACTGAGCCTACGCAGAGCAGTCTGCTGCCCGATGGCAAACCCGCTCACACTTCCAGAAGCTGACGCTCCAACCTGGACCATTGCAGCTACTCTTTCTGTGGTCATAGCCTAGACATCGGTAGCAGCGTGTCACCTCAGCCCACCATAGCTCTCGGGCACTTATCATTCCTACCCGGACTCGACCAGACTAGAGGATTTTATATGCAGGTGCCTCATACAACTCCACCACGGCTCTCCTTTGTTCCCTTGTATTATTAGTGAAAAGTGTCGTTTTAACCTCGCTGGCTGTTCCCTCGTCAGCCTCGCGTTTGATGGAATACGTCACCTTTTCACTTTCTGTGAGGTAATCGAGGACGAGTGGCTCGGTTTTGACTCTAGGATTCACAAGCTACCCGTCCCCCTGGCTATCTACGGCGGTCCGGATCGAATCCTGCAATTTTCTGGTCTTTGCAGCGTACAATTTCTAAAAGAACCTCTCCCTCTGCTGTCTTCCTGATACGCTTTACTAGCGTACTAGTTTCATCTGGGGAAACATTTTGGCATATGGCTCCCAGGACCTCCGCGTAAGTCTTTCCCGGTATTGTTTTCACTTTGACACTTCTTTCACTGTTTTCGTCTGCTCTTCTTTTTCATTTTTCCCCTACTTTTTCTTTCTTATCGCCCTGCGGTATACCCTCTTTCTGAGCCCTTTCTAGTCCAGCTAGTGTCACTGGTGTTTTAGCGACGCATCACTTTTTCTATTTGTGGATAACCATCACCCACTTTCTGAGGTCAGAAACTGAGACCTCCTTCCTCACCTGGACTTCCTGAATATTTTCAGGGGCGGATGAAGCAACGCACTTATTCTGCCCTGGCCGATCTACTCCCGGGATCTCTATTATAGTAGCTGAATCAGTGATTTTTTCTTTCAAGACTCGCAAGACTCTGCCTTCTACCAGTTCGTCCGGCACGTGAAAATGACCTATAGCTTTAACATACGGTCCTGAACGTGCTTTGAAATATTTATCTGCATGTTGGTGGCTTGGAGCATTTTATGAAGGATATGTTGACACTTTCTCAACATAGCCTCTTCAGCCACTCCCTTATTGTAATGATTCGAACGAATAACTGAGAACATTTTAAAACGCGTTCATTTAGCATTAGTCGCGATTATTTGGCAACTTTCTAATAACTAAGAAAACGAAATCATCGGGAATCGATACGTCAAATGTCATTCAGTGCAGCTGCGGAATTTGCTGTTATATTGTTGAATAATCCTATGAAGCAGCGTTCCTATTAGTTCAACACGCTTTTTCTTAGTAAATTTAATCATACTGTATTTGGAAGAGTTATTATCCGGGATTGCATGCAGAACGCAGAGCTGATATGTCTAATTCATCATAATTTAAGTAAAAAAAGAAAATATTTGTGAAGGCGGGTGCTCAGACCTTACCAGTCTCATTGCTGATGGAGGATCACCAAGATTCGTTCGCAACCATGTCGGAGGTGGCTTTGTCTAATTGAATATTATCCATCGGGCTCAGATTGTTTCCGTTCTGACGGGACTACCTCGGAGTTTTCTGGATCGCAGCGATCATCACAGCAGACCACTGGAGAAGGATTGTTAGATTATGCGACGTCAACAAATATTAGCAGTCTGTCAACAAATGTGTGACAGCAGGTGATGTTAACGTCAGTTATGAGCAACAAATTCAAGAAAAACTGCGGCACTCAAACTTTTATTAAAGTTGTTTCAAAGTTGCGGTTTATATGGTGTTCACACTACACTTTAAATCAGGTAGACTTAGGAGCTGTCAAGTTAATCAGGTGGAGCGTTCACAATGTTTCGAAGTGATTTGGAGAGAGAAGATTTGAAGCGAGATATGTCATTCGAATTTATGTGCACAATTTTTTTGCGTAAAAATTCAATAATTCTATTGAATTGCTAAGTTTTTGCATACAATATTTCATTTGACTTATTCAAAAATAATGTAGAAACGGGAAAAAAGTTTAAAATTACAATGGAACTTTTTTTGTTTTTCAATTTTTTTACTTCACAGAACTCAAAAAGTCTTCTCAAAGCTTGTTAAGCCTAATTATTAAATCTATTTCAGCCCCTCTACACAATTCTAAGAGCTTCTCCATTTTTTTTTATAATTTTATCGTTTATTTGACATAAAATAGCATGCTGTAGATTAGTGTTAGACTAAGAAAAATTGTAGATTTTACAGGGTCACCGAAAAGTAATAATTTTAATTTATTTGCGATTAATTATTATTTTGTAGTTAATTACACTTTCCAAAACCACGATCCGATTCTTCAATGAAATATTGTACAACAGTTTATGTTCAAAAATTAATAATTCGAAACAAATACTTTAAAATTTACATTTTCCTACGCCATGCCTCCGCTTTCCTACGCTTTTTTCGTCTGTTCAATTTAACGTATTCGAATCAACTCTTGAATGCACGCCGTCTACTGCACGAACTGTACTCCCATGTGGAAAAGCTTAGTAACGATTTCCGAGTCACCTCGATTCACTTTTCTGCGAATATTCTCAAGGTGTCTTGTTTCGTTCGAAACAATTTCGGATATATATTTTTTTACACAGAATTCTATTTTATTTTATATTTTCAATTATATTTATAAAATAGAGCTCCTAATCAATTTTCAATCAGCTTTAATGCACCACATCATGCATAAATATTTTTTTTTAAACTGCATCATCAAATAATCATAAAAATAGTCAAAAAGTATTCTCATAAAAACTAACCAAATTTCCGTATTTTCAATAGCTTTTCGTTTTCAACTTTTCCGACAACGGCAATTAAGTTTATATCTTGTGCATTCAGAGCATAATTTATTGCAGTCCATAATGTTTTCAGTGAATCGACACAATGACAAACTTCTATACCAAAAAATGAGTGCTTAAGAAACATACTAAACTGCAGTCACAGTCACTTATTTTATAGAATGTTGGATGTTGAATATGATTTTCTCAATCTTAGGCCAACAGTCCTATCTCGAGTTTCTCTGATGCATTGATAAATCTCCAGCTCAAGCCAAGAAACTACTTAAAATAACAGCGTGTTCATAAACGAATGTCCTTATTATCCGTTTTACTGCAGAAAATATATTATGAATTCATACTTTATTCAATGAGTGATGAGGTTATTTATCTCATAACTATACCACACAGATATTGGGTTCTGTTCATTTAGTTTCCCACAGAGTCATGCAATTTTATTGATTAATTACTCAAATTTAATTGCCGGGCTCAGTGGTACTGCAATTATTTCTGCCGTTTTCTGCTACGTCAACTATCCGGATTTTAAATACGTTGTCATAGTAAATTCAAAGTTGAAAATTTTAGTATCACAATCTCCTCCGTTTTCTGCGAGTACATACTACCCGATATCATCAGTACAGCTTGAACATGCTGATACTTCCGAGAATTCAATCTCAGCTTTCTATTAGCTTTATACAAACAGCGATGCAATTAAATGGGTCTTAAGTGAGTGGTTACTTACTAATCATAGTTCTTTTTAACATAATTTGTTGATTCTGCTGCATGTTTTACCCTAAGTATCGTAGAATTCGCTGTGCTGTGAAGTTGTTTTAGCAAAGATTTACGGACAACAAGACAGATTGAAACTGGAGATTTGATGTCTTCTGTTAGCAAATTAATAAAATAATTGCATCGATGAATGCTCGAGCTTGAATTCGATCTATAATTGCATTAAAATATGGATTTAGAATAATAGGTATTATGCTAAGTTAAATAGCGTATCTTATTGAAACCATAAAGCAAAATAGTGAAATTTCGCAGGTGAAAACCTTCGTTTGATAAAATGCATCAGCATTAAAAACTCAACGGAATATTTTTCTAAAAGAATGAAACCATAGCCTCCGTGATTTTTTCTTTAAAATGAATTCTGTTCTGAGGCTGAATATTAAACTTTCTTTCATGTGTGTCTGCATAACTGATCTATATTGAGCAAAAAATTAATATTTTATAATAATCTATAGCAACAAGTTGATATTCCTTTACATTTGTGCATATAACCGTGCAAAATTAAGAAGCGCCCAATGTGGGCACTTGTACCTTAGTGTACACAGTAAGACAGAAGAAACAAAAAAATTTATTGAACATTTTATGGTGAAATATTTGTTTTTGAGGGTATTTTTTGTTTGTTCGTTTGTTTGTTTATCATAATTGTGATGTTTTTTCGTCTAGTTTCTGTATGTTTTTGGCTATTTTTGGAGTTTTTCCCCCCGTTACCACCAGAGGGTGAAAAGGGTACAAAATTGAAGAAAAATTAACAAAAATGTTCACTGGACTGAAGATAAACAAATGAAGAAATAACAAACTTCCCCAAAAACCAAAAATCAACAAAAAACTGCAATCCGTAATATTGTCTAATAGTTGTAAAGGGCACGTAGTCGAATTTTGCCAAAGCTATAGCGCACCAGAACCACTAAAAACACTAACGTTCGATGAAAAGTAGAGGAATCGTAGAGATTTCACGTGTATTAGCTATCAGTCTTATAACAGCCAGCCTATTTCGAGGGCTATGAGCCCCTTTGATCACAAGCCAACGCACAGGGTGAAAAGGTTTTCCAATTTCAAAATTTTGAAAATTTAAAAATTGCTACTTAAATTCAATGCTAGTTGCTTATATTACAAAAGTTTTAAAGCAGAATACCATGTAACGAAAATGACAAAAATGATCAGTGCATGCAACACTTTGCCAGTACTGCAACTAAAAGTCTGCCACAACTGCTTACCGTCAAAATCAACCTACTATAATAATCTCGTTTTCATCCAGTGACTCCATCGAAAGATGATGTTTGGGGCTGCCATCCGGAAAATTTCCATTCTTAACTTGGAAAATTAAAATTTTTAATTGTAATTGTCGCTATATGAATAAATATCCTTAGCAATTATTGATGCGGAAATGACGAAAATGCTTCGTGCTGGTAGCCCTTTGATGGCGCCAAAACCAAAAATGTACCAAATCTGTTTCACATTAAAGTCAACCTAACTTGCGCATTTTGATTTGATTCAATGACGAAGTTATTGGGGTACAAAGAAATTTAGGGCTAACACTCTCAAAAAGTTTAAAATTTTGGAATTTCAATATCTGTTGTTTATTGTCACTGCAAGGTTATTGCCATTTGAAAATTTTATGCTAAAATCGCCTACTAAAAATACGGCATAAAATCCGAAAAGAACCATAGCTGGTAACCCTATCATAGTTTTCCAACTAGATTCCTTCTGAATATTGCCTACAATAAGGTCCATCGACCATAGGAATTTTGTTTCGATATCATAACTGCAGTAGAAGCTATAGGGCACGAAGCTTCATTTTGCTAGCAAAGTTTCACAATTGACACCAAAATTACCGTAGCTAGCAGCTCTAACCAAATTTGTCAACGAAATTTTAAACAAATATGTCCATGAATCAGGTTCAGCTACTGTGTTAATTTCGTCAAAATTAGGTGACTGGATAAGAATTTATAGGGCGAAAAAAAATTCAGGATGTCATCATAGCTTACATAGCTCACATTTCAAAATCGCTTCTATCAAACGTGGTCCCACTCAAAACCAATACATTCCGTCAGTTTCAGCTGCATATGATTACCGGGTCGTATGTTTTTGCAAACAGAAGTTTCTGATGCTAAAAATAAATGTAAATTTGGGAAGGGTTACCATTTTTGTCCGACATGGAATTTCAAACGTATTGCTTTAGCTTCTAAACAATGCTTTTAAATATGAAGTGCTTTTTTCCAAAGAGCAAACATTGCTCAGGAGACTTAATTTGAAAGTTTTCACTTTCAGTGCTTGCTGTAGCCATAGGGTTACCAGCACTTTCATAAAAACTACATAAATCGTATAAATCAACTTAGTAGCTTCATATGTTTTGTAAGTTTCACAAAGATATGATCGCTATATTAAAAGCTATTGCAATTTAAAATTTTTCAAATTAAAATTTTCAAATTGTGATAATAGTCGCATTGGGAACATGTTTTTCAAATTCATTTCGCAATCCTAGTTTTATTGATAATTATTTGCCGATAGAATAAGAAGAATATTTAAAATATCACTAAAATGGAGGCCGGCGCCAAAGAGTCAAAGATAATTTACGTATTGTGAGAATTGGGCCTACTCTCCATCTACGAAAATGTATCCTGGTAGTTTCAGCCAAATTGGATGGTGCGTTTCCGAGAAATAGCCACACTTTGGATGATATATATATATACATATATATATATATATATATATATATATATATATATATATATATATATATATATATATATATATATATATATGTATATAGATATATATATGTGGCTAAAGTGATTATAATACTAATTTTCTTCGAACATTAGTAAAAATAAGGTAATATCCTGTAAAATTGTTTTAAAGAGTGGTAATAAAACGTTTGTTTGGAAAAACTGTAGTGTCGAGAATGTAGCTAAGGAGCAAAAACTCCTAATTAATTTTATTTTCAATATTGAGGTGTATACTATTTTAGTATTGAACAGGCAGAAATTTTCCATAGTCATTAATGTACCATTTAACAACATAAAAAAAAATTATAGCACATAATCCGCGATAAGATTCAATAAATAATCATACACTTATGTATTCAAAATCTACATCTCACCAAACTCATTCCAAAGACACTCCACCATTACCATCAATTCCATAAAAGACATTCACATTCGCAAAGTACTTTCATCTTGTCTGACTTTATCCTGATCCAAACTGATTCGAAACTGTATCGTTTGAGAAACTTTCGCATAATTTCCTCCAATTTCCATAGTTTTTGTTGCACAGAGTTGCACACCAGGACGAGTAACTTTTCCTTTCTGTGTCGTCGCCATTAGTCCGAAATTTCAAAGCCATACCGATAAAGAACGAAACAAATTTGTACCACGACGTGGAGGAGATCAGGCAAGACTTGATGGACACAAACTTAAGCTCGCAAGTATTTAGATTTCTGCTATTTTGTGCCATTGCACTTTACTCATCCACTATTTTCCCGCCTTTTCTCAATTTTCTCACAGGACCGGGTCGACGTTGACGCTAGGAGCTTTGATGTTTCGAGCTTGTATAATCCTTGCTGACTT
Organism: Nemotelus pantherinus; assembly: GCA_963978885.1. NCBI lineage: Eukaryota > Metazoa > Arthropoda > Insecta > Diptera > Stratiomyidae > Nemotelus > Nemotelus pantherinus. The sequence continues at coordinate 43,375,221 of OZ022266.1, read as the reverse complement.
GACTGCGACCGAGCTTATGTAACTGATTTTCGATGAAGCTGACACTCTTTGCCTAGTGTCCAGATTGCTTCGAGGATTAAACGCTTCAAATGTATGGAAATTGTTGAATGAGGCAGACGGTTGTGATTTTCGGTAAATTGGTAACGAAATGAATATGCGATGCAAATGTGCATTGATTGTTGAAGAGTTTTCAGGATGGCGACCTGAAATTATTTTAGTTGACATGCATTGAATTAAAGTGATGAAAAGGTTTGCATTTGATGGTTTACAGTCTTTGAAAGGAGTTCTCTTTTACTGTGGAAGTTTCAATATTCAAACAAGTTTTTGATAATGTCGACACTTATTCTGATTGACAGCAGTGTGGAAAAAATATTTTCATGTCAAGCTAATAAAAAACAACGTAAACTAATCTCTTTCGATGAAAACTACACTGAGATAAAAAAACACAGTTGAACCAACTACTTTTTGTATTTGAATAATTGTATCAATATAGTTGTTGCTTTGAATACAAAATTGTTGATTCAAAAGAACATATTTGATTTCCAAAAACTTTTGAATGTTATTTCAAAAGTGATTTATTTAAAACAAAAGTTTGAAAACTGTTAATGAAATTCAAATACGAAAAATGTCATTACGAATTTTTTAGTAGTTAAAATAACTATATATATATTCAACTTTACATTTCAAAAGTTAAGTTATTGCTTCAACTACATATTTTTGAATGTTCAACAATTTCCACTGTTGGTTTCACTACTAAATATTCAACGTAAAAGCGTACCTTGATGAAGTTTGGACATATGGGCATAGTTCTCTCAGTCGTCAAAGAATTCAGACGTTTAGATTTCTCGTACACTTAAGCAGCTATTTGGATTTATATATCAACACGTCGTATCAGCGCGTTGGTAAAATGCAATTTGTGTTGTTTTGAAAATAAGTGCAAAATCAGTATCAAATTTGTATAATATTGATAAAAGTTAATCGAATAAACGTTGGCTGGCGCCTGCTAGTCAGGAAGCTATAACTCTTCAGAAACCTTTAGTGTAAAAAAAACAGTTATTTTTATTGTACTACGGAAATGAACGAATTCGAAACAATTGCGGAGTTTGTTTTTGAGTTGCCAGCTCAATTGGCGACCTTATACCAGGAATGGGGATTGAGCGACATAGCCATAACGTTGTTAACGGAATGTGGAGTTGATTGAGAAGAAGTGCTGAAAAGGTTGCACAGTCACGATATAGATACAATTTTTTGGAAAAGAGAGCACATTGGGCAAAAAGTTAGCTTTCGATACTTCCTGAACCGACGGAGAAAAGAAAACAACGTAAGTAATTTGAGTATTTTCCGAGTTTCTCCGAATAAAAGCTGCGTTTTTGCACCACTATCAAGAGCTGGATAAGATAGTAGCATTGAAAACAACAACAACTGCAAAAGGATTCTTGTATTTTTTTCAACCAGCTCTCAATAGAGACACAAAAACGCTAGTAATCTTAACGATCATAATCGTTAGAAGTAAATCATCATGCCAGACTCTGAAACCCGCGATATTTTAATTTAATTTTTTTCGATACTGAAATTAATTTTGACGAGTTAAATAAGCTATTTAGGATTGAGGTCATCATGGTACCAACCTTTTTTCATCCAATTCAATAAAATCATATGTTTTTTTTAAATATGAATACGATAGATTGATTTTAGCTTGTTTTGCTGCCCGCAGTAGTACTTTTCACTCACTGGATTGAGGTTAACTTCTATAGGCAGCAAATAATGCATGTAAATGGATATAAAAAGCTTCATAGCTCTTGTAAAATAATTGTCCCGAATCGCAACTTTTCTCATTAATTCAGAAAGTACGATGATGTATATTTTCGCATAATTTATTCAATTATATTTATATTAGTTAAATATTTTTGATCATAGTTTGAATTATTGACCTCCTGTGGAAGCGATCGAACAATGTCAAGCGCTATGTCAAGTTGGTCAGCATCGGCGCATTCAACTTTATCGACTTCTTCAGGCTCTGCCCTTCATTCCGATTCATATATGAATGTAAATTATATTATTCGCCAAGCATGTCAGAACAAATTTCTATCAATGATTACCAAATAAACAAAAAAATAAACGAAGCAGATCAAAATCTGATAACTCGAATTATAGTCGACTATTTTATATTAAAAGATCAACGAATGACTCCAAAAAGAATGTCAGAAATTGCCAGAGGCATTTTCCAGCTGTTTCCAACAGAGACAGAAGCGATCTATTATACAGCGCGAAATAATAAAAAGAATCCTAGGTACTTTAATACATTAAGCAAAAAAAGGAAAAATATCGAGGACTATTCATCTGGGAAAAATCCAAAAAAAAATTGGATCTTTTCAACACTTTCAAAACGATTTAAAAAGAATAGATAATGTTTGTTTTTATTCAAAACTTTATACCTTAAATACCAAAGAAGAATTTCTTCGGTTTCAAATAAAATGAAGCTTTTCCCATTAAAAATTTTTCAACTAAAGACGTCTCTCAATGTATGTACTTCGCTTACTGTTTCGCACTTAGCTTTCTATTATACGGACATGTTATGTAAAATAATATTATACGGACATGTTACATAAATAAAATTAAATTTCTAATCAGAGTGTTTTCATTTTGTGTGGTTACCTACCATACCTACTTTGGTTGCATAAAGTTGTGTTCAGCTGAAAATAAAACTTCAATCGACATGTTGATGATATTTTCAGGGAAAGTCTTGCGGTTTTCCAGAATAGATTTAAATCGATTTTGACTTTCAAGTATAGAAGAAGTTAGAAGCAAACGTGTTATTCAGCTTGCACTTTTGCAGCAAAAACTACCACCATTGAAATTTTAACAGCATCACGCATTTGCATTAAATATATTACTTTTTAAAGGCACAAAAGATTCTCACTTTTGACACAGAAACCCCACTTTTAGTTTAATAACGCCGTATTTGGTATGCTAACAGCAAAGCGTATTTAATCAAAAGACTTATATTTAAAGGAACAACCGATTCTTACTTTTGAAGCAACAGTGAAACTGTTACATTAACGGTGAATCAATTTTGTGAAAATGAATACTTTTACACTTTTAATTCAACAACCATTCGTTTTTGGGTAAAAAATAAGAGTCAAAATATTTTATGCAAACCATGAATATATTTGATTTTACAGTACCATTTTAATAGCCAAGCTTCAACATAAACAATTTGTTCTACATTTTTGATAGGAAGCCTAATTTCATTCATTCTGGCTCTATGGAATTCGCCATTTCTCAAAAAAACGTTGATGGAATTCAATGATGCGAGGAACTTCTTTTTTTTTCTCGGTACTCCGCACTCAACATATGTGAAATCAAAATGCAAAGTAAAGGCCAAATATATACACATAAATCCTCATTACAATATGTTGTTCTTTTGAACCTGTGTCATTTGATCCCGGTCACTTGCTTCTCAAATAAAAACATCCCCCAGCATTTCCATATCACGGCATTGACCTTACCCTAAAATTAACCTATCATTTGTGAAGTCATCTCCGTCATGACATAAAGCAGTACCGTAAATCGATCTCCTATCCGTAACAAAATAAAACCGACCAGCATCACAAAACTAAACAGAACAAAAAACTACAAAAAAAAAAATCACACGCTTTTTTTCCTAACTAACCCTGTCGATACGATTCAATCCATCTGATTCGATTTACCCGTTTTCATTTGCCCTGACCCAACTCTAACCGACTTTGACTCGACTCCGGCCCAGCCATCCGACAACAACAACTATTCTCGAGCCGACGACAGTCGGTTTTTCAAAATGGACTTTTGGCATGAAGTCGCGAAACCAAGCAGTGCGATTCCAGCAGCTCCTTGTTTGGATCCTTCGATGCAGAAAACTTGTGCTCGATAAATCTTTTCCCACCGCCAGCTGTTAGTATATGGGTGCATGGACTATGTGTGAGTTGAATGAAGGCACGCTGATATGTGTCCCTTGAAATTGTTTGTTGGCTGTTGGCAGATGGCCTAACGCCTCCGAAAATGTCTGCATCGGATCAAAAAGACTTCGAGAAAGATTTGAATTGAATCAGTATATTGCTAGTGAGCAATGATATGGTCGGATGATTTGAGGATGGAGGTCAATAAACGGGAATGATTTTCTAGGAGAGTGGATGGCATATCCTGGTATAGTTATTCCTAAAGACCGCAATTATTATAAAATTATTTTTATATTGTGGATTATTTTAAAAATGCTAATCGAAATCAAAATTTTCATGAGCAGAGGCAGATATCGACAGCCCCGTATTGTAGTGCGACGTCCAAAAAGCCACAAATTCGCAGGAAAAACATTCAAATAATTCAAAAAAAACTGTTGATATATGTAGAAAGCAAAGTTTTCGTGAAATTATAATAACATTTGCTAACGCTAATCAAATGCTATTCCAAAAAATGCCTTAATAATAGTATTTAGAGACATTTAGTACTTGTTTTCAAAATCCAGTGGCATAAAGACTTAAAAAAAGTCAAAATTAAATAACTCGATTGATTAGTAATCAGAATGGAGTAAATTGGAATATTCTTGAGTATTTAGCTATGCACTGCAGGTATCGGCAGTCTATATGTCTGGCTGTGTGGTGTACAGCGCTAGATTCGAGGACCCTAGCATTCTTCTCATTCCAATTTTTTTAAAGCCTCTTTGCCAGCTTAAACTACTGGCCATCCCATTCTAAAACCTTTATCATAAGAAAAGATACTTTAAGCTTTATTTTGTTGTTAAAATAAACAAAATTAACCTGGTTCAAATTATTCAAATTACGATTCGAAGTGTCTATTTCCGGTTTCACACAGGGAAAACAATTATTTTTCAAATCTAATTTTAAAGTTGATAAAAACAGTTAATTTTATATACCAATCAGTATATTTAATATTAATATAAAAATCGGCTTCCAAAAAAAAACACGCCTAATGAATTACCTCAAGCTGCAAAGCTATCAATAGGCGTATTTTTGCTCCCCCTATCCACAACAGAACAATGCTATCTAGAACAGACGCATTTGAAACAACAACAACCCCTGTCCCAGTGAATTCACTCGTTTATTTTCCAGAATAGTTTTACCATATATGTATATATATATATATATATATATATATATATATATATATATATATATATATATATATATATATACAATATTTATTATTTATTCAAACTATACATAGATTACTTAGCATAAAAAAATCTTAAATTTAACAGCTATACTATTTTGGCTTAATGGCACGTCTTTTACTGAAAATTATTGAATAATAAAACTTTTATTTTTTCTTTTGGCTTACACTTATAAAATTACCCAGGTTGGACATCACATGGGTTGAAAGTATCTGAAAGTATATCTAACCTTTTACCTCGTCGTTGAATCAGAACCGCCGTCCAGACAAATGTTTCTTTGACTTAAGGTAAAAGTGGTAGTCACTCGGTTTCAAGTCCCGCCAGTACCGTTGGTACATGATGACATTTCAACTAAAATTTTACAGGAAATCGACTGTTTGTCTGGTGACCCACAACGTCGCTTACGCTCTTGTTCAACATCTCTCTTCTCAAGTTCTGAATTACTGCTCTGAGTTTATTTAGTGTTGTCCCAGCATGTAGAAAGTCGACCAACTGTACGTTTTGTCGGTCCCACAAAAAAGTACTCATGGCTTTACCGGCAGACTATGTTTGAATTTTAGCAGCTTGAGCCCTGAAGGATATTGTTGTTTTGACTAAGGTGTAAATTGAAAAGCTCAGATTTCATAACCCATTACAATTAAGTCCAAGAAGCTGAGTCCAGCCAAACGTAGTACCCATCTTGCACACATTCTGACGATTTGCGTGATTTCTTCAACCTTCGCGTCTATCTCGTCGAAATTAGATGGTCTACCACCCTTTTCTTCGTCACAAATTTCAGCACGACGAGCTGTAATCTCTCTACCACTGCGGCAATTTCGGCAATTAATTTCGACAAGCTTAACGGCTTTTGCGTTCCAAAACCAAATAACTTCACGGATTTCGCTCTTGGTGGTAGCATTTAACGAGAGCACTATTTTGAATATGTGAGCCATTCTGGCTGAAGGCTGGACAGCCAAGAAAAGCAATTATTTTAAAAAAGAAAAAGCGTCAAACTAAACAGTATGCTTGCATATCGCTAGGTGACCTTACAAGTGCCAGGTTGGTCCTTTGTGACAAATGTTGTTCCAATTAAAATCCAAAATCAAAGCTACAAAGGATTTTCACTTTCCTTTTTGTGAATTTAAAAGTTGCTTCTTCTTACTTTTAGTCACATAAAGTTTTATTATTTATTATACTATTTACTTTGTTAGATTAACACACAGCTTTGTGACTTTTGAAATTTAAACAGATTAAAAAATTAACAAATTAAACTGAGTATTGAATAAATTTCAAAAGTTGAATATATTTGAAATCTATTTAATATTTAGTTTAATTTGTTCTTAAATCATTTATTTTATATGGAGCTTTAGCTTATTAAAACGGCCATTAGTATATAAATAAGCAAAATAAACAAACAGAATAAGCAAATAAATATTGCATCTTTTTGGATGTTTCAAATCAAAACGAAACATCAAAAAATATAAGAAGCAAGTTGAACTTTTAGTGTTATTTAATTTATATTTGCATAATTCCGATTGGATTTTTACAGTTTTCTGATTGACAAGCAGAGGCTAAATGAACAATTTTTTCTTGTAAATTAATGTATGGTAATGAGTATGCACATAACAAAACTTGATCTCAGTTTTATGAATAGACTTATTAAATAATCTAATCATCCTATAATTTTCCTGAGTCCATCGTTTTGAAGGCATTGTATCTACCTGGTCGCTTGTTTTAGGTGTCATAAATTTCGACAAATGACGACTGCCAAAAAACTTTCAAATACTAACATGTTAATTATCAAGAATCATAAGAATTTTTATTCGAAACCATTTACGTATACGTATTTCACTTAACTGGCCTAATATTAAAACTGAAATCTTACAACATAGCTCAAACTACAAACCTTAAATTAAAAACTTGAATCTATAATTCATCCTTGCATACCAACACCATTAACTTCACGCTACACATCTTCGAAAAAATATTCAACACTTAAAAATATTGACTACAACAATTCAGCATAACACAAACTATTGATAAACACATAACTACTTGATTTCCTTAGCACTTGCCGTTTTAGGTCGGCCTGGCGCCTTATTCCTGGAGTGCATGCAGATTTATCGACAACCAAAAAACCCACTACCAAATGTACTGCGCTCGTATCGTTCATGAAAACAAATTCAAACAACATGCAACGAAAATCGAGATAAAAACAGGCTGTGCTGGAAAATCCATTTTACTTCACCAAGAACAGTTCAACTCAATGCCATTTTTTTTCGAATATCCTTTAGACATTGCAGAAAAAAGTATTCTTCTACATCGCAAAGTGTTTCGCCGATATGCAACGCCACAATAACAAATACATATGTGACTCGATATGCATTATTTTATTGTCATTTATGATTGTCTGTGGGTCCTGTCTCGTTGCTGGGACGGAATAGTTTCTTGGAACTTGGAGAAGATGAAGATGCGGGTCCTTATGAATGTCTGAATATGTCTGACTTTTATTGTTGGCCTGGTGTTTTGTTGTAAGATGAACGATTGCAATAAGAGACTTTATGCAAATGCAATAAATTTTAGGGAGTGGTAATGAAAGAGTTTTGTGGTACTTGGTGCAGAAATTGAACGGAACCAGAAATTATTTGTGAAATTTAATTGAAAATACTCTGCGTCAAAATTTAATTTATTCAAAAATGGGTAAAAACAAATAATAAAAATTGCAATTTAAATGTCATGTATCTTCCTTAACGTTTAACTTTCTTCAGTTTCTTTCTCGCTTGCCACCAAGAATGAGCTCAATTCAACTATCTGTCACCCATAATTCACATGGAATTAACGCGATATCTAACAGGTAGGTTCAACCTAGCGTGCTCGAAACCTTAAGCAGAATTAAAAACCGTAACGCCTGAGCACCAGCCATTTCGCAGTCAAGCCACCAGCCTAAGCATTGCTCTCGCTACTTCAACCTGTGCACATACATACAATGGTACATTCTCAGCTTCTTGGTGTTCTGCCGCTTCCTATTTCCGCTTTACTATTCTCAGCGTACTTTTCCACTTTGTTGATTTTTCTAAAGTTTCCCAGATAAGCGAGAATGTGTCGCTCGTAATCCTTACCCGAATTCACATCTACCAGCGTAACTCCATATGCTAGCGTTGTTACCCCTCACCTGGGTATATCATAGCGTTTGCCACCTCTATCCGGTAGCGTGCCGTCACTGTGCTATAGCAGAACGCTACCGGCAAGACAGATAAACGGATCGGACGAGCTGAAGCGAAGTTGGAATAGCTTTAAATGGGCAGTAACTAGATATCTTTGAATGGGCGAGCAAACGGTCCAATAAAAGAGTGACAGCGAGAGGATGAGCGGTAGGAGATGTGTGTTCCTATGGCCTGTAGCCAGGATCTAGCACAGAAGATGTCTTGTCAGGTTATTATTAGGTTAATCCGTTACAATTAAGGTATCACGGATCTCGAGCATGAAATTTAATTATGTTATGGAATGAATAGGTTGGCAGGTGGAGGTAGAGGACTCGAGGCATAGACGAGCGAAATGTGAGCGCGCTTTGATGTAATTGATATTTTCTGTTTTGCATAGTTGGATAGAACTAGGTGGCTTATTATCAATTAAATGGCAAGGTATCATCTTGATTAAATAAATTTAGTGTTAAATAGCTAATACATTATTTTTTGGCGAGTATAATTGCTAGTAATTTATTTATACCTGCTCAATATTTGCTAATATCTCCGCTTCATTACTAATAATAAGAAGACGATATTGCATTCAAACCAGATAGATTTGTGAACTAATTCGACATAGCTTGCTAAAATAAATCTAGCTTAGTCGTTCAATTTATCTGGAGGATGACATAGCTCTGATAGCGAATGGATTTAGCTTTCGTTGCCATATTCAATTATTTGGCAAAATATGTCACTACTTTGAGATGTTCCATTGTTTTGGATGCAAATTTTGATACTTTAATTTTATGTCAAATGAAAGTTTCGGATGTTAGAAATTCATGCGTATTATCTCTAAGGTAAGATAATTCAAGACTATAAGTTTCAAACAAAACAGCGGCTTTGTTGCAAATATTTTGTGATCTCCGATGCTTCGTTACTCTACTTGTCCAAGAACAATCTAAAGTTTGCCAGTTATTTTAAAATCTCCTCGCAGTTTTGAGTGGATTCTGCCACAATGCTAATAAGAGCACATTAGCTGAACTTTAACTTGATTGCGACCCATTAAAATAGGAATACCAGTGGTAAAATAGTATACAAAAAAAGTTTACTAAAAGAACTTTGTGGTACTCCTAACATGACAGTTCTTCGAAGTGTATTCAATCCTTTGACGATTTTGACGCTTGAGGTAATGCGTCTTACTTATCCCTCAAAATCAAGCTAGTTCAGCTTAAATCGAAAACTACCATGCTGTATGTTATCGAAAGCCATGAACTGATCGTGAAGGCACAATATTCCTTGCTTAATCCTATGCATACACTTAAAGCAAAATTATTAGTCAGGTAATAGTATTAGCGCGTTTGCTGAAGCTGAAGGAAATTATTCCCAACTAAATTCTTTCAAATAACCTCCCAAATCAGGCAGCCGAGAGGCTAGCTGGAATTCCCAAGTGTACCTGACCCCTTAACGCAAATATCCTCGTTCACTCAATTCACTTTAATCTAATTTGGAAGGATTAATTCTCCAAAATTTGGTTCACGTGTTTATTTTTTTATTTCTTTCTCGGAATCAGCTTTTTCTTCACCTCTTTTCATTCGATTGCTTTCGCAAAAAGACCAGCGTTGACCAGACTTGAATTTGTTGCTTGACTTTACCTAAAAGTTTCTTTGAAAATAAAGTTTCATAATTATGAAGATATAATGGTAGATATAATTTAATCCATCACAAGTACAAATAGATGGTTTTCCCTGCAGACAGTGATGATCATCAAAAACAAGTCGCTAAGAAAACAACCAAATTCATAAGCTAATTTTCATGTGTGCGAAATAGTTTTAACCCTATTTAGTGATATTTGTTCAGCATATTATTCTTGTTTTGAATACTTAAATGTTGAAAATATTATGTCCAAATAACAACCATATTTGAAATACATTTAATAGAATTTAAAATAAATATCCTCAAAATTTACTATGTTCCTAAAAATGCCAAGACCCACAGCCCACGTTGGGCGCTGACATTCCGCAAAGCTCTAAGCTAGCCCTTGCCATGAAGCTCAGTTTTCAAGCATATCTTTGCAAATTTTTCCTAAACAAGCAAAGTATGGCCTTACTCAACAATGTATAATATTTAAATCAACAGTTAAAATGATGCATTAAACATTTCTCACAAAATCATCCTCTTGTGTCTTTACTTCCCTAAATATTATTTTTCTCGAAAATTTTTTATGTCTTGAAGAAAATTCTTGACTTCAGTCAACCAGCTTTATTTGTAACACTATGTCTACGACGTCCATCCAAAAAACATCTTGGTCAGCTTCATTAACTGTTCATACTCTTCTCTATGCAAAATTCATTACATCACTCTATTCACTTCTATTCTATTTCATCTTGCTGAATATGCTCGCAACGAACAAAAATAAGTACCAACCCGGATGTATCCTTTGCAATCATCTCTTCATCGCTATCGCAACGAAACGATACGAGAGGAAAATGATGAAACTACAAAAAGCGCACGTATGACAACGTTTTCATGTTGCTCCTTATTTTTCCACTTACATGTTCACTTCGTCCTTGTGAAATGTTAATAGTAAATTTCTTATCCTTTTTGACAAACAACAGAAAGTTTTCTTTATGACAACTATGTGACTGGTCGGCCCAGGAATAAGACATCCTAAGCAGTAGTAGCAGCAGCAGAAACTGATGCTTGGAGCACTAGCACAACAGCTGAATAGCAAGCCATTCACAAAGTATCCTCCAGGGTGTGCTTGTTCGGGAGCCAGAAATTTATTGCTTTGTCACTGAATATAGACCGTAATGGGATACAATCCACACCGAGCAGAAATGGACTCAAGTCAAGCAGTTATTTTCGACGGACTGCAAAATATTGTGTTTAGGGTATTGTGCGCTATCGGCAGTATATGTCTTTTACTGTGCGTGTGTGAGCGGAATATTGTCAACATATGTGGTTGTAAATTGTCGAAATGTAAGTAAGGATTGCCGATGGCGGTCTTCGTTGAACATTGGTTTGGTTTAGAACAGGCCGCAGGCACTATTGTGCGAGCTGAGCTATTTTCAAAAAGGGAATTCGTTATTAGGAGCATTAAATTCAATTGGATCCGTTTGGGAGCAGCACAGAGCAACTGAAGTGCTATTATGCTTAGAAGCAAAAACATTGCGAAAATACTTTTGTGAGTTGTGAGTAGCTGTTGAAATTAATTTTCCTTGTAAAATCTGTTTAGGATTATTGTGTTGAATCTTTTCGATAAAATGTACATGGAAAGTTTCAATTAAGTGTGAATTCTGAATAATGAAATGGTTTTTAAAAGGACTAGAAAAGAAAATGTTTTTCGAAAAAATTCAAACACTGATTAAACCTTAAAACTTACATGTTGGTGAATATAAAGTATCAATTTATTTACAATTCCAAAGAAAATATTGAAATTATGGTATTCAATTTTTTGATCTATGAATCGTTGATAAAAAAAAACTCTAGCGCACCTGAACCGCTAGAAAACTAATTTTCGAAGAAATTGTCTTTGAGTGACAAAAAAGTGTGGAAAGACGTAATACACTGTTTTGTAGAATCATATCAACCATTTCTTATCCAAAGCAACAAAACTCAACTATAACACATATGATGAAAATGTTCAGTGCTGGTAACACTTTCCCAACGAAGCAGCAATAAGTTTACCATAGCAAGCTCATACTTAAATCAACTTATCCTTTGAATTTCGTTCTCATCGGAGGATTTCATTGAAAGTTTCAGCGGTTAAACGTTGTTTGAGGCTGCCATCTGAAAAATGTTCAAAACTCGGAAAATTTAAAAATTGATTCCTTATTTTTATTGCAAATGCTTTGCATATGAGAACGTAATTTGAAGCATCTCTTGATGCAATATTAACGCAAATGGCACTTTGCTGGTTAGCCTGTGTCAGCAGCAAAGCATAATACATACCAAATCTGCTTCACGTTAAGTTAAACCCAACCAGTAAATTTCGTTTCGATTGAATCACTGAATTTTAGGGCTACCACCCTCAAAACTTTTCAAATTTTTAAAACGTTAATATTTGTTGTTAATTTTCATTGCAGGATCATTCTCAATTGGAAATCTAATGACATAATCGCTCAGTAAAGAAATTTCACAAAATTACAAAAATTGTCATAGCTGGCAGCCCTTTCATGATTTTTGTACGAAATTCCTACGACATTTACTTCACATTAAGGTCCATTTACTGCATGAACTTCGTTTTGATTTCTACACTGAACCGGAAGTAATAGGGAAAAAAACTTAATTTTGCTGAGCAAATTTGCAAGATTTATGAGACAAAAATCACCACAGCTGCCAGCCCTATTCTAATTTTTCAACCAAATTTTCACCAAATGTTACATAAAGTAACATCCAAGTATTATGTAAATTTTGTTAGAATCTAATGGCTGAATCAGAAGTTATAGGCCAAAAACCGGTTTTTTTCTCAGTAGTTTTTCAAGATGGTACCACTGCCACAGAGTTGCCCGCATTTCAAAATTACTTCTATCAGATTTGGTCCTAGCTAATACCAACATATCCTGTAAATTTTATTACGATCGGATTATCCAGTCGTCAGTTCTCGTGAACAGAACTTTCGAGTGCTGAAAATAGAGGTAATTTGGTGATGGGTTGCCGTTCTTATGCAAATCGGAATTTTAAAAATTTTATCTTGAGATGAAGGACAAAGGATTAAGTTTACCAAAAATTTGAAATTTTTGTCAAAAATCAAAAATTTTTCAGGAAGGTCAATGATTTGAAGGATTTTTTTTCAGCAGCCTGCCACAGCTACAGGGTTACCCACTTTATGCTGAAAATCTATATGTGCCATATTTTAGTCAATATCAATACGCTCTGTAATTTTCACGATGATCCATTGTTTTTCTTACAAGTAATGACAAATCAAAATTTGAAAAAAAATCCTTGCCTACTGTTAGGCACCCTGCTCCCACACGCGGCTCAACATTTCCAATTTTTTATCATAAACAAGCTAAGAACATCATTAGTTTTCATTCCCAATACTTTTCTTTAACAAAAATTTACACTGCTTGGAAATATAGGAGTTCCTCAAAATTCACTAAAACGCTCGCCGCCGCCAAAAAATTTAGGATATCTGAATTTGAGAAAATCATGGACCTACCTACTATATACATCTACGTTCTCCGAAAATTTCAGTTCAATCGGATCGGCCGCTCCAGAGATTATCTCCCTTAATCATTTTGCTGATATATATAAAGAAATATGAATTTTCGGCGAAACGAGTTTAATACTATTGTTCTTCGAACATAAAAAATGATGTGTGTGTAAAAATACACACACGTCATTTTTTAGTAATTTGCTCAACGAGATTGAAATAACTAGCAGCTGATCCGATTATTTACAATGAACTTAACTCCGCTGAACAATACTCTCAACTGAATTTTGGTCTAATGAAATTTGTTCACAAAACATATTTGATTGGCATTTGTATAAAATATCCCACATAACACAATTGTTCATGATAAATACAACTGATTACACCGAAAAGCCTGTTGAGAGTATTTTCGAAACACACCACGGTTTTTTCACACATGCTCTTAAAACCTTTTATATATATAACAAAATCAATCAGGCAGCACACCGTAAATTTAATCAAACCCTCTATTTGAATCAAAAGAAAGTTCCTCAAAAAAAATCATTTTTAATTAATTTCACCCCCGAAGTAATTTAATCTGAAACTGACCGCCTACTTGGAAAGTTGATGGTATTTCTTATGAAAAAATCATAATGCCCAGCCATATCTTTTGCAGGTAACATCAGAATCAGTCAGATCAAGTGAAATCGTCTTTTTCATTTTTACACAAATGTTCGTTTGCCTTTAACGATTTGCTTGTTATTTCATACTGCAAAGAGGAAAAATCAAAAATTATTTGTGTTCATTACTTTAAATTTGCAATGAGATAAAAATCAAAAGAAACAAGTGAAAAAAATTCTGGATGTGAGTTCTGCACAAGATATTTCCTTATGTAATTAAAATTGTTCGGTGAAGCTGATGTTGAAGGTCAAACAGGATCAAAGGATTTTTTTCGGGAGCAGGTTTTGTTTCACAGTAAGAAAATCAGATGATATTTCATTTACAGTTGTAATTCAGAAGTTCAGCGGGTCAGATAAGACTAGCTTTTTGCCAATAAACACTTTTGACAAATAAATTCTTAATCATCATCATCGTGGCACTACAGCCTGAATCGAGCCTTAGCCATAGCATAATTATTATAGATAGCACGGAAAGAACGGTATTGTACGATATTTGCCTGATGGAAGAAAACGGCAGGGTGTGAAGGATTTACCATCAGCTGGCACCTAAGAAGCACCAAAATATCATATGCAAAAGTGAGAAAATCATACTCTCAAATGACAGGTGAGAATGCATATATCCGTATTCGCTGATAGGTGAGAGTGTGTTGGCGTGCCTACAATCCCATCAAGAAACAGTACGCGCAGCGAACATTTGCTGGCAACAAACGAAATTGTGTGTAGTGCATTGCATAAAAGTGTCGGAGATATTCTTTTTACTCGCCAAATGGTATTTAAAGTAGTATTTAGCGTTAACTACTTTATCGCTTACCATTTTAATGTTCAGAAAACGTAGTAGTAGGTAGATACGTATTTAATAAATTGAATATTAAATTGATAAATACATTTGGACGATTAAACAACAAACCGCTAATAACGCTCTAAGTTCACCCGCAAAGACATGACATTTGAATGGAAAAACTGCAGGAGTATTCACTAAGCTTCAAGCATCGAATGAGGAATCAGTCAGCACGTCACGGCTTAAATTAGTTGGAGGCTGCGAGACTATTAGGTCGGGTCTGTAGAAAAATAGACGCGACTGACTATATTGAGGATCTAAAACACTCAAAAAAATAACTTGGCTTCGATAATAAAAGAGCAAAAGAAGCAGTGGCGCTCAGCAAGAGTGTCATTAGAGCCCCATGCGGAGCATTGACAGAACACCTTCCTTGCAAAAAGTATCTCCACAGAATAGGTGAAGAGCAGGACAACCTCTGCAGATACTGTGAGGAAACGATAGAGTGTGTAGAACATCTGCTCACACTTCGAGCTCCTTGGCTCTGCTCTTCCCTCCATCAGGGACATGTCCCATCAAGGAGCATAATCAGGTTCATTAGAAGCCTGGACATTATATACGACATAACGCAGAGGAGGCACCATAGACCCAGGAGGACGCAGTACTAGGGTCCTTCTGGACTCACTCCAGGCTATCAATCAATCAACCAATCAAACATAATAGTGTTAGTAGACGCGTTTACCGAATAAACGTGTATGCAGGCAGTGCAAAATACCAGTAGTAAGCCGGTTATGAGCTTCATAGACGAAGTCTCGGTGCATTTCGGAATGCCCACTAGACTTATAACTGATCGAGGAACCGAGTATACGTCAGCCGTATTCAGTGAATTTGGTTCAATTTACCATATTGAACTTATATCTGTTGCGTCAGGTGCAGCTTAAACCAATGGTCAGGTGGATTGACACCACCGCACACTACTCAGCATGTTGAGGGCAACTGTAGCCGATCCAGACGATGTGACCTGGGACAAACATTTGAAACGCGTTCGGTGGTCCATGAATGCGCAACCACACAGTTCTATTGGAGTGGAACTTCATCAACTACTACTATGGTATACGCTTTAAGATATTTTAGCTACTCATATAATCATTGCAGTGCAAGAAGCAGACGAACTTAACCAGGAACAACTACAATTACTGAGAGAAGAAACGTATCTTCAGCGCATAATGCTTCACCGGATAACTACAAGATAAGAGACATCGTTTTTGATTACCTACCAAGCACTGGCAAACGGTTAATATCAAAAACTAAACTGAGAAAAATGAACTAGTAGCAATGAACGAAAAAGTGCATCGAAACAAAGAAATCCGCGTTCAAAACGGTGCCAATGGCGAATATGTTTGTTTCAACAGCAACGCTGTTTTTGAACTGAACGCGCAATAGTTAAACGCGAAAGTATTTACCATGAACGACTTGTTAGTTGTTTTGACTGTGTAAGACGTTGCCGTTTGAACACTTTTTTCGTTTCGATTCAATTTTATTTGCATTCAGAATGAATATTTATAATTTTTACATTAAACTAAATAAGCGTTTGGCTTAACTATTCTCAACGTTCACTATACAATATTAAACACTCATGTTGAATAGGCAACTCTGCTCATCCCGAAATCACAATTGTTTATTATAATCAGAAAGAGCTGTTGATTTGAACATAATTCAAATATTTGCGTTTAAAATGTAGGATATTTATTTGAACATTCTGTTGTTTATTTTGTAATTCGAATGGGTGGAATTGCAATAAACACAAAGAGGCATGTCATATTAGTATAAACTAATGATCTGTTCGCCCTCACGCATTGTACTAGATACTAGTTACAAAAGAAACTTACCATTTCTTTGCAGATACATTTATAATTTGATTTTTATCATAGGTAAACAAATGAAAGAGTTTTTTTTTTTATTATTTTGACTTCAATGCAATTTATTTCAGAAATAGCTTTTGTGATTAACATATACTTACATTTATCTAAATAAGAACTAAGCCCAACTTAAATCTATAAGAGCAGTACATCACCGAAGGTTGCTTTACTTTCTCCTTTACTTCAAAAGGGTTAACATTTTTTTCTGAATATAATCTCACATAATTATACATAGTTTAATTAGTTTCTTAAGTTTAATGAACTTGTCATTCTATTTAATTTCAAACACATGCATAAAATACGAGTAAATCATAACGGCTTATTGCTTAAAAAACAATTTTGGTTAGTCAAAGTATAAATATGCATATATCATTATCCTACTGATTAAAATTTGTCCAGAAAAATATATATTCGCTCCTCAAATCAATTAGCTGTTTTGACAAATTATTTTTTCCTATATATATTATAAATTCTGACAAGAACATAACCTTCTGCAATGTTCTTATTCTAATGAGATACCAAAAATCCATCTGTTTTTACAAATCCATCTGTTTTTATATTTTTCGCTGAATTTGATAAAGATCACGTACCTTCAGATATTTCAGTGTTCACCAAGGTCTATTTTTTATACTTTCTTTGCAATTTCCCAATATTTTTTCGAGAAAACTAGGCCAGTTTTCAAAAAGTTTTCCTAACTCTCCTGGATAAAGACTTTCGAAATAATTCGGCAATGTGGGCTTGATTGATGTATTCCAATTCTTCAATACCAATTGCTGCTTCTGGTCTCAAACAATTTTTTGTTTTCGGAAATAAGAACGAAGAAAATACTTAACCTTTCAACTGCGGAAATACGAAGTCCATGTCCCATGATTTTAATAGATCATGCAACTTTCGATCCTCTTCGTTAATCACAAATGATTTCACCAAAACTACTCCTATGTTTGCAAATTATTGCAATCTATAGCACTTACACGCACTTATTCACTTTTAACTATGACCTACTAATGCAAGCGAAGCAATCTAACGGATGATTTGAAATTTTCGGGTTGATTGAACGCCGAATGCATCATATTCAAACGCGTTCATATCAAATGAAGGAAAATTTTAAACTTGTACATTTTCGGGCAACTGATGTTTTTCCGGCAGCAATCACCGTTCATTAGAACAATAAAAGTGTTTGAATTGATTTGGTGTAAGTTTGATCTGCATAATGAACAATAAAGTGTTCGAATCAAATGATATCCCAGTTTAAAGTAATTGGTTTGGTTGAACGTTATTTTCAAATGTGTCAATGTTTACGCGTTTTCTTGAAATTCCTTGAATCAAACAATGATTTGGTTTAACTGAACGAAAATTATTCAAATCAAATAGATTTTAACAACCGCTCTTTTTGAATGCGGCACATGTTTGCTATGAACGCACGCTTTTCTCTGAGTGTAGCCGCAAAGTACAGAGGACCTTATGTGGTTACTAAGATTCTGCACGGAGATCGCTACATCAACGAAGATATTGTGGGCGCTCAAGTATCTAGACGAGCATTCAGAGGAACGTTTGCTGCAGACCGAATGAAGTTGCACTGGTGGCCTGCTGCTGAGGAGGATACAGACGACAACGAGCCAGATGGTTACGAAGATGAACCCGTTGTTATTGAGTGCAATAACCAATAGCAGAATGGCCAAATGTAGCGTAATAAAAACTCAGCCTGTATTCCAATGCAAATTTAAGTGCAATTGCGGACGCGATGTGAATGCGAGGCTGACTCTACACAATCTTGTTAAAAAAGTCAGTCATGACGGACGGTCCGCATATTCTTTGCTGCGCACAAGAAGTGTATTTAGGTTCAAGTAATAAATATTCATTTTCTTGCAAGTTACTCGGTTGCGTTATTTAGACTCGGCTATTGTTACATTTACACAAATTACTATGATATTTCATTAATGACTATGATATTCAATCACTAATGATTCAATCACTAATGATTAGCCCGGAAAAGAGAGATGTGCAGAAGTCAATTTTGATGGTAGATATGAATGAAATTCTTCAAACAAGGTGCGTTTTGAACAACTATTTCAACAGAGCAGGTGCAAAATTTTCGGAGAAGTGGATTTTCCGGATGTTTTTGCGAGCTAAAATCTAATTCTTGTTCAATGCTGATATTTCATTTTTACGTTGACGAGAATCGAGTTTTTGTTCAAAGTTATTTCTTCATTGTCAATAGATCTCCTTGGCTAGTCATTCCATTTGAGTTTTATTTTACGAAACCAAACATACAAACTACCTTCAATTTTCCACCATATCCTCCACGCGTTCATCTTTAACAACCCCAATTCAAACGTTTTCCCCCATCCACCAGCACCCAAAAGTCATGGTCAGATCGAAAAACAAAAACAAAATAGAACTTCCCATATCACCGTCCTATTATCTGGACATTTACATACGACCTTGTTCCACACCAATTGGCCTCGAAACGTCTTCTTGTCTCTTCTCTGAAACAAAGTCAAAATGTTAAAACATGAAAACACATCGTGCAACCTGTAGCTACTCTAAACATTTTTTTTTCTTCCCCCGTTCTTATAGCACAGCCAACAAGCCACTGTGTATACGACTTGTTCTCAAGGATATCTCAAATACATTTTCTCTTGCTGACATCAAAACATCACTCTGACGTTAAGCCAACATTTTTCACATGTTAACTAAATGTACAGTAATTTTTCATCATTTTCACAATGTCACACTACATATTACCAGCAAATACGAGTGTTAGTATGTATGCATGGCTCGTATAGTCGAGGCAGAGGGAAATTCACCACACCATTGAGAACTTTGAGATGGTAGGTGCTACTATTCTATTATTTTAAATCTGTTTAAAGTCCACCGGGATTTCAAACATACCGTGGAGGTATGAATTTTTTTTGTTCAATATTTTGCTTTTTTTTGGGTATTAGACGAGCGGAAAATGAAATTGGTTTTGGAGTTTCACTGGAAAATGTGCGTGAAAAAATGAGGAGCTGGCATGGTGAAGGTTGTGTGAAATTGTAAATAATTTACAATAAAAAGTTGTTTGATGTTTTGAGTCCCTGAAGAAGCAGATTTACGGACAAACTTATGTGGAGAAAATATGTACTTGCGGCATAAATCTGCAAACAGAAGCTTCGTTTAAATACTGCAGATGGATTGGCATTGGTTTTTTTAGGATTGATTTCAATAAACAGGTTGCAATGTGTAAGCAGTCTTGTACCTAAATTATTAATTCTTAAAGGAGCGGAGAATTTTCTTCGTGCTGGTAACAACCAGTTAGAAGAAAACCCAGAAATGCCAGGGCTTATTATTATTTTTTCTCACTTTTTGAAACAACAAATGAATAACGCTTTATCAATGAAAATTCACCTCACGAAGACTGGCTGCAAGATTGATTTAAGTTTCGATAAAAGTATACCACGTGCCACAGCTCCCTGCAACATTTTGACTGAAATCTATTTATCTCACGAGCCAAGTCAAAACTCGCATGAATTTCGCAAAGCTCGCATTCTAGTCGTCTCCAGCGACAAGAGTTGAGATCCAAAGTGATTTGATTTCGTTCAAGTCTACCACCCCACAGTTTTCTCCCAGTACGTAAGAAGAACTAGTAATCTTCAAAGTCATCTTCATCAACGTCATCAAGAACATCCAAAAGCAGCGGCCGCATCATCATCTTCACCACCATCATCGTGGATCTCGTCTTGGTCCTTAACGTGAATACCATCAAACTCCTGCGTTGCTCTTTTGCTTTCCAGTCCTTTGCCAAATTCGTTGCCTGTCTACCTCTGTCTGAATGTCTACGTGTCTATCGTTTCACATGTCACGTTTATATTGTTTCAATATCTGAATGACATTTTATGAGAGATTTCACGAAAGTCCCTCGTTTGGTTTTTCCGTTTAGGAATTTTGATTGACACCAACGAGCGAATCATATGAAATTGGTTTATTGGATTCAATAAATTTGTCATTTTCACATTTTCTTCTACTATTTGACGAATATGTCAAGAATGATTTGTCACTTGAAAGAGATGTGAAGAAGTCGATTGTGATGGAAGATATGATTCAAGGTTTTTGAAGAATTCGAGAGAGAGAAATTTTCAAAAGTAGTGTAGTGATCGGGATTGAATTGATTCAAACAGGTATTCTGGGATTTAAAATAATTTATAAGAGCTGATTTCGTATTTTCATTTTACTTTATTTTATTTATTAGCCAAACAAGGCAAATTTAGTATATATATATATATAATTATATATATATATATATATATATATATATATATATATATATATATATATATATATATATATATATATATAAACACAAAAACGTCAATTTGATAGCCTTTCTCCATTTTACACAGAACGTCCGAAACTAGAATTGTTAAGTTTGTGATAGTTGAGCGACCTTTTCCTTGCTCGTTCAGACGAGAATCAACTAGTGGAGAAAGTTTATTGTATACAACCTTTGCAAACATTTTTGGAATCGAAGATAAAAAGGCAATGGCCCTATAGTTATCGATGCAGCGTCCGTTGCCATTTTGTAAAATTGGTATCACCAATGAAAATTTCCAACAGGATGCAAAAACACCAGATGAAAATGACCTGTCAAAAAATATATGTAGGGGTGTTCTTAGCTGCTCAAAACACTTACGCAGGAAGGACCTTTGTTATAATTGAGTTACAAGATAGCTTTACGTATTTCTTCACGTGATATTTTTATTTGGCTGACAAAAGCGGTTGGAGCTGATTCAGAAGGGG
This sequence comes from Nemotelus pantherinus, assembly GCA_963978885.1. Lineage (NCBI taxonomy): Eukaryota > Metazoa > Arthropoda > Insecta > Diptera > Stratiomyidae > Nemotelus > Nemotelus pantherinus. Next base: position 43,353,612 of record OZ022266.1, on the reverse strand, counting down.
AAAGGTTTGAGCTAGATGGGTCTGTTGCATTGAACATTTTCTGGAAATTGGCTGCGAATGAATCGCAAATAACTTTAGGAGAAGAAGACGTGATATTATTATCGGACATTGACAAAGGATAACCGTTGATTTTCCGCTTCATATTTACAAATCAAACAATTTTTTTGGGTCGTGGATTATGCTTTCACCGGTTTTCCTAATGTGATTGGCATTAGCATCGCGAGTTTTCATCAAGAATTACTTAGCTATTTCATTATATGCTTCCTGAATTGTAGGACTAACATCAGTATTTTCCTTGATTGTAAAGTTAATTCCTGCGATTTCGCAAATTCCTAAGTTCCCTATCAAGCCATGGTTCAGACACCTTTTTCTTATTTTGAATCTTGGGTACATATCTTTCAATGGCGTTAAATAGTTGATCGTTTTTGATAGCACTTAGTACAAATTTTGTGAACCGAGAAGGCGCAGTTTACCAAATGATTTAAAATACATTCTAGATCTAATCAGGAACTGATACCAATATCTTTCTATACAGAATAAAATATCACACAGTAAAGTATTTTTTGAGTACATATCAAAGTGATTACCTGAAATTCTTCTTAAAATCTAAAGCTAAAACGATTAGATATAATACCTAAGAGACTTACAGCCATAGTTGCTTCATTTTATTACACTGTATTGTTTCAAACTTAGCTTTCTTGGCAATTTTCCATTCTTGCTTATGGCGAGCCTTGTAAACTGAAAAAAATGGAAATGCACCCAAATCTGAGTAAATATTATATTCTTACAATTCCAGCCTGCAGTTGACGCCAGAAAGATCATGACACTTTCTCTTAAGTAACACCAAAAATTAACACCAACTTTAAAGTATATATGTATGTATTTCGAAATATGGACTACTCACAATTACTTTTCGCTTTATTTACAAAATTGTTGGCTACGCTATCGTAGGTGTGCATCCGAATCTCTCATATTTAAAGCGAAAACATAGATAATAGTTTATGTTGCTAGGATGCAACCAAAATGACAGTCAAAACTCACCATAAAAACACATCAAGGCTCATGACTAAGTTCTAGATAAAAGCTTTCTAGAGCACTTTGAATGCACAAAACGTATGTACCGAGCATTTGAAATACCTAAGCTCTGTAAACTGGTTGTGGCCAGGTCAAAGCAAGTCAAAATAAGTCAAAGTAAGCTAGTGACCAAGAAGTTTTTTGTTGCTATTTTTTCTTCCTGGTCTTGCGATTTCCTTAGTTCCTGACTATATACTCCATGCTGTATTCCACGGGGTCTTAAATGAATCGAAAGCCATGGGTAAGTCTAATGCAGTGGTATACAACAGGAAACATGAAAGTACTCACGATTCATACCATTTCACTTACTATTAAGATACTGACTGTTGATTTTATCGATTGAATCGATAAGATAAAGAGAGAGAGGGGGAGAGCGGAAGAGGTGGACTTAAATACGGTGTTTTTATTTTGCATCATTTTGCTGTTTTGATAGCTCTGAGGCCTTATAAATTATAAGTATTGCATTTCTATTATCTCAAAAATGTTGAATTAGCTGTTGAGCTTATTTAATATATAAAAAAGCTTATTTAATATATAAAATTCATATACTTATATAAAATTCAGTGACTATTTCTCGGAAATGCGCCATTCGAGCGAGCTGAAATTTTCAGGATGCATTTGTATATGCGTGGAATAGGTCTAGGTTTCACCAAACGTTAATTAACTTTACGTTTTTTGCGCCGGCGGCCATTTTAATGATATTTTAACTATCCCTATTATTCTATCGGCAAACAATTTAATATCCGAAATGAATTTAAATCGTGTTTCAAATGAGAACATGATAGTATTAACAAGGTATATTTTTGTTTCTATTAAAATAAGTACCACGGTGTCTGTCACAATTATACACAAACTATCTAACCAAATAGCAAGTGTTCTGTCCTTCACTTCTCTTTCTTAAAAGCTCGTACTGGATCCAGCAAAAAACCGCTCGTCTAAACCGGCTCTATTTCATATACGCACATATTAACAACCAGTTCACTACTTTACGGAACGTCGAGATAAACTCGCACGTCAGTCAGGAGGACTATCCAAAACACCGTCTGACCATCTATGACAAACACAGATCCTCACCAGATCCAGATTCAGATCCGCACTCACAGTTTTTAACTACCGCAACTACTACACTACGTCCGTGCTGATACGGATATTTTAGCAAACTAATTCAACATGGCCTAGGTGTTTGTTTGTCCTGCTGGTCAAATTCTGACCTGAGCACCACTATACTTACTTTATTTTTTTATTACGCTGTAGTTAACAATAGCATTTTGGAAATTTTTAACCCTATGTGAGCGCTCGGCGCCTCAAATAAGATCGAAAAAATTTGAGATATTTTGAATTGCGATACTTTTGATAGAGCTATCAAATCTTTAGGAAATTTACAGGACATATCAACATTACTAAGTTGTAGACTAACGTTGTTTTTTCTGAACGTGCTGGCAACCTTGTATTTACGACAGGCACTGAGAAAACCTTAAAATCATCGAGTCTTCTGAAAAAATGTTTACATTTTAAGCAACAGAAATTTCTGTTCACGTAAACTCACGACTCTATTATCAGATACAACTGAAATTCACAGAATGTATTGGTTATAAGTAGAACCACTGAGAGAAACGATTTTTAAAAGTGGTTTTTAGATAAGCCTGTGCCAGTGGTTCCACTTTGAAAAATCACATAGGAAAAAAGCTGCTTTTACCCTATAAATTTTGATTCATTCACCAGATTTTGATGAAATCCACACAATAGCTGGCTCTTACCCTAAGACAAATTTGATAGAAATTTTGTTTTGAAAATTAGGTTCGAGCTTTGGTAATTTTGGTACCTTGAATTTTGAAAATATAGTCAGTAAAATAAAGCTTTTTGCCCCTTAACGTACACTGCAGCCATGAAATCAAAACAAAATTCGTATGATAAATGGATTTTGTAAACCAAGATAGGTTTGCCAGCTATGGTTGTTTTTGTATTTTTTGCCATATCTTTAGCAAATGATTTTGTCACTGAATTTTCAAATGGCTATGATCTTGGAGTGACAATAAGCAACAAATTTTAAGATTTTGAAAATTTGATAACTTATGTGAGTGGTTACCCTAAATTTCTTTGTATCCCTACAACTTTCATTGCAGTCATCGGATCGAAACGAAATGCGCAGGGTAGGTCGACTTTGACGTAAACTAAATGTAGTTTTGGTGCTATCAAAGGGTAAATGCTTACGTTAATTATTCATGTGATGAAAATCAACAAAGAAAATACGTAATCAATGTTTCAATTTTTCAATTTCTGAAAATTTTTAGGTTGGCAGCCCCAAAGATCTTTCTCTAGAAGTAACTTTCTGGTCAAATCATAAGATGAAAACGATGGGTAATTCAATGGGTAAGTTGATTTTGCCGGGAAGCTGTTATGGCAAACTTTTAGTAATAGTGCTGTTAAAGTTGGTAAGTGCAACATAGCCATCAGCACTAAATCTTTATGTCAAACACGATCCGTGCAAAAATTGTCTTGGTTTTTAAAGTATTTCTCAATTTCCACAGATTCCCTTATAATTTTTTAATTAATTTTTGACAAAAAATTGTTTTTATTTACTTTACTGATAAATTAAAATATAGTCGGAAATGAATAGTTTCGAATGGAAAATAGAAACTGTTACAAATTTGGCTTTTACTCTTGCATAAAAGAAACGAAAAAAGAATTTTTGACGATTTGGGAAACATATTTTTGATTGAAAAAACGTGAAAAACTGGATAACCAATGTTCAAAAGTATAGCAATTTTTTTTTTATCACTTTAGGGCTCTAAATTTAGGCCCGTGCAGTCCTTTATATTCAAAACTAATGAAATATTTTTAGTAGTTTGTTCACAGATGCTCAGTTTGACCAGGAATTTACGAGGCGCAATTTGCTTTTTTTTCGGCGAATCTGCGGCGATCCATTGGGGTGGCCGCCATTTTGTTTTCTTATAATTTTTTCCAATGAAAATGTTAATTTTAAACTTCAATAAAGATGTATGTAAAATTTCAAATCGATATCTTGAATAGTTTTTTTTGGTAGCTGTTTAAAAAAAAAGTTCATTTGGAGCAGTTTAACAGTGGACTAGCCCCTTAATGTAACCGCGCGCTTTTGCTTCTTAGGTTTCTTTAAAGAAAACTGAAGCCGTTTTTTTCCAGTAATGTGAATCTTCTTAGTGTATTTCAAAGGACTTGAACCATTATTTCCATTGTGTCGATTGGATATCTTAAAGTACTAACTGCCATTAGATGGCGCCCCAAACTCATTTTCAGTAAAAAGTGGACTGAAGCCGATTTCCCCCTGTACCCTTCACAAATAATCATCTCTTAATATGTTTCGAATTTCTTTGAAATTCCTAAATTATTTTACTCGAAATTTAAATTCGTTCAACATACACTACAATCCACTCATCTGCCAAGGACTTTAAACTATCCAGCTTTAACTTTAGAACTGGCAGAGCATTTACATATTTAGTTCTCCACTTGTTTGCATCATTTCTTTTCATTTGTTCGTAGTGTCTTGGTAAACTGTAGTTACGTTAATACGTTACCAATACTTAGTACTCAAAATCCGTCAGGGCGTCGGCTTAACTGCTCATTGTTTGAAAATTCAATATTGTTTGTCGTATCTGCTTTCAATACTACAGTTTTTTTTTATCGAATCATACAGAACTTTCCAAGAATAGTTTCCGCTTTTCGAACTGAATTATAGTCTAGTTTTCTCTAATCTAAGCAGCTTAGTCTCTGTTTGGGAATTCAGTTGTTTCTCTCTTTTATTTACAATCAACCGCGTATTGTTAGACACCACAATGATCTGAAACTCAGTCCTCCACCGTGGAAATTTTTTGCAGATAAATACCTTTTAAAAACCAATGAGCTCAAATAAAGTGCAAATGTCCAGCATTAATTCCCGAAGTAGTTTTTAAACTTTTAAATTGGATTACATAATAGTTTTATTGGACCGTGATTTGAATTCATCGTTTTTACCTGATATCCTGTAATATTATCTTCTTTTTAACTATTCTTCTTTTATTATTACTATTTTCCAATGTATAATTCTGAAGAATTATAAAAATAAATAAAAAATAAATTGAAAGTAATTTGTCATTTCATAGGTCTTTTATTTAAACACTCAATACAAATACACCAACACTATCCTGTTGCTTATCTTTCACTAGAAAAACAACATTCATAATAACTATCACTCACATATTTTATTCATCGTCGATTTTCGAAACACTCCTCATATTTTATTTGTTTTGACGACTTTAAAAACACAAATCCTGTTCGACCCTCAAAAGCTCTTATTCAAGTACCACTTACCAAACAAAGCACTTACCATCCTCCCACACTTTTCAACTCCGGGAAATTTTACACACACACAGCCCTCGAATCTCTTTGCTCACTTCTTACAGCCTCCAACTCTCACAGTCAAACCCTCTGAACAGAAAAAATAACCAATGCTTGGTAGAATACCTGAAAAAAAACACTAAATAAAAATTGTGATTTTTTCTCGCTTTGTTATTTTTCCTGGCTCATTTTTTGCATATTCCCTCATATTCCCTGTAATAACACCAGAACTTTCCTCAATAGCTCCAACGCAAGTCGCGTACTGGAGAGAAGAAAAACTTTTCTTTTCACCATCTCCGAGTGTGCGTTTGATTTGATTCCATTCCAACAGTAACAACAACAATTCACTGTGCTTGCTTGGTTGTTGCTGTTGTAGGTGCTCCTCATATTTTTCTCCAAAGTCATATTTCTCTGTTTATTTTTGTTCCCATATATTTTGAGAATTTTTTTCGCAATTTCAGTTAGTCCCGTTTTCCTGTAATTCATATCGCTCGGAAAGTTGAAATCCATCGACGGTAAAATTTTAAGCAGCTTTTCGTAATGTGCAGTAGTCTGGCAAGTTGGTCGAGTATAGAAAATGCCATGAATAGGAAATTTATATGACGACGATGGCCTTTGATCCTTTCAATTTGATTCGTGAATGAATGTGTGTATGTTTGGTTGTATTTCAATTTTGCCGCAATTTGATGATTTTTTTCCATTTCGAATTAATTGGGCGAGAGTTTTTCGGAACGAGAGGGAATGGGTGAGATGAAGTGACGAGTCAAGCACTACTGGTCAGCGGAATGCAAATTTATATTGAGCATGAATGAAAAGAAAGTTTAATTAGCGAAAATTTTCGGTAGAATGGCAATTGCCTTTGATGGGTCTATTCTGAATAATGCAATGCTAGTGATTTAGGAGTATACATTTTGCAAGTCCTTTTAGCTTTGAAATCAGGCCTAGATTTGTAGGTTAACAGTAATTAACAGAGCCAAATTAGCTGCTGTAATGATTTTACAAACGAATAATCAAGAGCTTCCTTAAAAATCTCTACATACTGCTTAATTCATATGAAAAACTCAGCCATGTAATTGCTGTTCTACTAGATTTCTCGCTTTATTCAAATTAATATGGATAATCTCTCATGAATTTGTTGCTCGAATGCTCAGCTCATGGAACTTTATCCGAAAAACCACGTCACCTTTTCCCTCCTAACCCACACTTCGCCACAAATAATCGTTACCATATGTGTACTGACTGCTTCGCTTGCTTCCACAACATTCTGAAATATGAATTCACTTCCTCAGACATAATACCCATTACCCAGTTCTTCTCTCCAACGGGGCACCCGTGTCATTTCGCACATGAGAGAATACGCCACCGCTTCGAATCTGACTCGAACACAACTCGAGTCCTTTCTCGCATTTCTGTACCATTCCATTAGCTACTAATTATCAACTTAATCCTTTTTGCATAATCCCAACCGTATTACGTGACGACGAATGAGATTAGACTTGAAGGAAATAAATTGCCCTTGTCCGAAGGTAGAAAACCCTTTACATAATTTATCTCTCAGGCTTGCGTTGAATTAATGGGAAAATAACGTTTCGAGTGTGTTTCGTGCAGATTTCGGAACCGATCCAACAAAGAAAACTTAACTTCGAACCGGCACTTTTCTTCAAGTGCCGTTGAATGTCAGCAACTAAAAAAAAAAACGAAAACAAAACTGATACAAGTGAGCTTCCGAAGAAACTTCATAGCTATCTGTCCGATAGATTGGCTGGCGAAGGCGGAAGTAGGATATCTTTTCGTGATCCTTGAAGGAAACTCGACTGGAAGGCATGTCTAGCGTGAAGTGAAATAATTGACAGACATTTAAGTCACAATAAGGAGACGATAATTTATTGTGGCGAAAGTAATTGGCGTCAGCCACGAAGACTTCGTTGTCAGAGCGATTCGAAGGTGTTTGGGACATCGTTAAAAGGCAAATTGGCATTTCATCTTTCCAAAACCGATGCCTTATTGTATGCCTGTGATGTTGCTACTTTTGGAAGCGTGAAATTGATGCTCACTGTTTGACTAGCTTTATGAAGATTGAATTTTTGTGCTGCCCACACTGGGCGCTATAATTGATCAAAGAAAAATCTTTATATTTTGAAAATCTATGGGTTGATTTTTGGCTCAAATATAATGGTTAGTCTTTTTTATCTTCTTAATAGGTTTCCGGCTATAAAAGAAAATTTGCGTTACATGAATCCAACAAATCTTACGCTTATATTAAATTTATTGAGAGTAAGAAATACATTTTTGCAAACGTCTTTTGACTAAGCTATTTAGCTACGGTAAATAGTTATAGATCTTTAATTCTCAAACTTATTGTGATTTCATGTTTCTTCATCAAGCATAAAACGACTTTATTCATTTCACCTCTCCAGACTTCAGATAAAAGTACCATTTCGAAACGTTTAGCCATAATTTTAAATGGAACTTTTCACCTTACCTTTTCTGAAATGAAATATTCCCAAAGAACATTTTTTTGAAGTATGCTAAATTTTTATACAGTCCAAAAAAATCCCTTAAATCGTTTCAGCAGAAACTTAACGCATTTACACCGTTTTCTACTTAATCCTCGATTTTCAATCGAATACAAAAGTCATTTCTCGAAATATGCAACAACAAACTCATTTTTTCGAACAAAACAAATCAAATCCGTCAGCATACTCTACTAAGTCCCATGGGATATCTTATCAAACAACCTCAACAGCAGCACCAACACAATTTGCCATTTTGTCAAATCTGTCAGGAACATGAGTGACGATTCCGAATTACGACTAAACTGTTAAAGTCTTTAAAATCTTCCACTGCCTAATCTCAGTTATCTCATCCATCTCACCATTGCTCCAACTTTCACTCTTCTTCTCTTTCGTCAAACTAACAACACTTTGAAGACCATTTATAAATAATTTAAATTTTTACCGGTTGAATTGGAATCCTGGACGACTGTTGTATATTATGCTACGTATGGCTGTGTCTGGGTTCGTGCTGAAGGCAGTACTTGAAAATTTCCTGAAAACTTCAAGTTTCGGGTACTCTCGACTCTGAGCGAATTAATGAAGGATTCAAACGGAAGATTTGCTGTTGTGAGCGGCTTTGTGAGATTTTGAGCGTTTTAGTAACTTTTCAATTAGATTAGTCGAAATTCGGATTTGAAATCGGAATTCTATGTTCAGGTGAATTCAGTGAATATAGGTAGAATGATTTAAATATTTGCACTTGGGAATTAAACGAATCGATGATACCTAGATTTGCAGGAAACGAATATTTTAAATGTATAATTAATGCGATATAGATAGAAAGATTTAAATAACAATTTTGAAGTATCTATTAAAGTCCCAGATTATGTTTGAACATGGAAGACTGGTTAAATCTTTTGAGTAAATCTGTAGGAAAATTCCACTTTTTAATGAAGGCTTAGACGGTGTTTTATTGCAGATTTTGCTTCATATTTTTCGAAGTTTTTGTGCCCACTTAGCGTACAAATTAACAAACAAATAGTTTTAAGCAGAAATGGGCCTAATTTTGAGATCGCAAGTGTAAAAATATTTCATTAAATAAATTAAAATTCAATATTGTGCTTTTCGTGTCATATTTTAACAGTAACTTACAGCCTGTTGAAATGAGGTTTCTCAAAACAGAAGAAACCTTTACTGTATTGGTGTGAAGCTCTGTTTTCTTATATTAACTGAAATTATGCTTCCCCCTTATGTTCACTTCGTATGCTTTATTACTGATTTGCAAAGAAAATTATTATAATACTCTTTTAGTCGAAAACTCATATTATACATATATATATATATATATATATATATATATATATATATATATATATATATATATATATATATATATATATATATATATATATATATATATATATATATATATATATATATATATGTATATATATATATATATATATATATATATATATATATATATATATATATATATGTATATATATATATACATATATATATATATATATATACATATATATATACATATATATATACATATTTATAAATATATATATATATATATATATATATATATATATATATATATATATATATATATATATATATATATATATATATATATATGTGACCAGGAAATATTGAACAGAAGAATAGTGAATATTCAAGCAGTTTATTGAAGCGACAAAGAAGGGAAATATTGGCGATAATTTGCGATGAAAACAAGATCACTAGCTTTGCATACTGGGCAATTTTTCCAGTTTTCCATAGGAAAGGGATTGTAGGAAAAGTAATTTGTAGGTTAAATATTTTAAAAAAAAGAACACAGAAAAAAATAAAAACTTTCGAGGATTCCATCAGAACCACAGTTAAAGCTGGTTTCATGTGAAAAAATCAAGCTTTCAACTACACTCAAGTTTGTGTAAAAAGAAGATAATGTGGAACAGTTGTTACAGACAGCATTTGCTGCAATTCGCATTTAAGCCGAGATAATGTAGCTATAGTGCATTTATACTATTCCGTGTTAATCGCGCACCAATGCGTTTGAGCAGCGTTTTCAAAAAAAAGGTTATTGTAACTGGGACAATGCTTTTCTATGCATAAGCTGGTCATGGGCTGGTAAAAAGGTGTATGTAAGAAATTGAGTAACAGCCTTTGGCAGCAGCAATAGCTGTCAGCGCAATTTTGAAAGTTGTTCTCTTATTGTTGTTTAAGGGTTGTTCCGGTAAAATTTGACCTTTGTATCTGTGTGAATATTTCAGTGTGTATACCCGCTTCAGACCTTCAAACCATATGGCACTCTTCTATATAAAGCACAGAAACCTATATTAATATTCATAAATTCAAGAGCTCTTTAACAATCAACATGTAGTCGAAATAAGGAAAAGTACGACAGCAAATTATTTTGAAATTCGTTCAAAATCCTAAAATCAAGTTTTCAACGATTGCAATAGACCTTCAAACGTCACTTTCAACGGTCAAATGAGTAAAAGAAACGAGGAAAGAGGTGGAAACTAAATAAACGAGGAAATAGGTAGAAGTCACTGGCCCCCAACGCGCAGAAACTTTCTTCACATGTAATTCATGGGCAACGATTCTTTGAACACTGTCTTACGAGATCCCTGTGACCTCAGCTATATGCCTGATGTTCACTTTTTGATCAACCACCACGACATCTTCGACTATTTTCACGTGGTCTTCAGTGAGGAACGTCAATATTCCCTCAACAAAAAAATTCGCAAAAAATTCGCGATATTCGCCTTCAGTAGATGTTCTTCCCAGCTTAAACTCGTTGGACCAGCATGCAACGGTGAAGTATTGAGGAGCAGAGTCCCTTAGTGTTTCTTCCAAGTTGCTGACTATGTTTTCGGTAGATATTTTTGACGGGTCTAATTTCGTTTCTCTCCATTTTGATTGTTCGTATTCAAATGAATGTACCTCCCAGGGATCGTAGCGTATTCATGCTATTTTTTTATGCAAGTTAAAAATCCAAATTTGTAACAGTTTCTATCTTCCATTCGAAACTATTCATTTTCGGCTATATTTTAATTTATCAGTAAAGTAGATATAAAATTTTTTTCGCCAAAAATTATTTAAAAAATTGTAAGAAAATCTGTGGAAATTGAGAAATACTTTAAAAACGAAGACAATTTTTGCACGGATCGTGTTTGACATAAAGATTTAGTGCTCATGGTTATCTTGCACTTCTCAACTTTAACAGCACTGCAGCTAAACGTTTGCCATAACTCCTTCCCGTTAAAATCGGCTTACTCAATGAATTTCGTTTTCATCCGATGATTTTACCAAAAAGCTACTTCTATAGAAAAATTTTTGGGGCTGCCAGCCTAAAAATTTCCAGAACTTGAAAAATTGAAACATTGTTTACGTATTTTCTTTGTAGATTTACATCATATGAATAATTAACTTAAATATTTACCCTTTGATAGCACCAAAACCACATTTGGTTTACGTCAAAGTCGGCCTACATTTATGGCTGTTTTACTAACGCAGCATTGCCAGCACCAGACATTTTCGTAAATATTGCACCAGCAGATGCTTCCATTTTATAATCATATGCAAAGCATTTACAATAAAATAAGCAGCCAATGTTTAAATTGTCCGAGTTTTGGAAATTTATTGGATGGCAGCCCCAGACATAGTTTAATCGCTAAAACTTTCGATGATATCCTTGGATGAAAACGAAATTCAAATGATAGGTTGATTAACCACGAGCATGTTATGGTAGACTTATTGCTGATGTGTTGGAAAAATTTTGCCAGCACTGAACATTTTCATCATTTGTGTTATAGGAAATGCTGTCGGAAAATGATATTTGTTCCTTTGAGTAAGAAATGGTTTATATGATACTTTAAAGAAGTATATAACCTCTTTCTACATTTATTAGACACTCAAAGAGAATTTCTTAGAAAATAAGTTTTCTATCGGTTATAAGAACAACTAGAGTTTTTTCAAATATGTCAAAAATGTCAAAAATATGTGGCAAAAATTTTTGTTGCAATCTTTTTAATTGCGATTGCTTGATTGAACAGTATAATATTCGAAACAAACGTGAATTTATCGAATATGTAATCAAACGCGATACAAGTTCCCTAGGAATATGTACTTTTCTTTCAGTGTTGTATATATTATATTTTCTCACAATCAACAATCTTATAAAATTTAGTTCTTCAAATAAAACAAAAACTATTCACCAATGCTTCTAACCAAAAAACCTCGAAAACATGGATTTTACTACCACTCGCATCAAAGAATTCGAAATACTATTGAAACCGTTCAGATCATTTGACCATACAAAACAAAACTAAAAGCTCTGCAGCTTCGGTTGCATACGATGAAATTCTTATGAGAAAGCCATGAACATTTCACGAGATTCGAAGAACGATTGTATAAATCTTGGAGATAATGTCTCGGTCAGATGGTTTCATTGTTCGATATGTGAAACTGGTACGATGCACTCTGATGTAAACTGACCACTGGAATAAATGGTGGAAGAAAACGAGCTTTGAAATTAAAACAAGAAAGTGAAACGATATCTTACAACGTATTAAAGTGAGACTAGGATCAAGCAAAAATATTTTTCTATGGTGTGACTTAACATTACGGAATGAGATAAAGTAATTATCCAAGAAGAAACTCAGTCTATTGAGCTTCAGTTTTTGAAATCACTAACCAGAATTCAAACGGAAAAGACTTTCAATTATTTTAACAGTCGATCAAATCAAACGAATAGCGTTCCGGGCATTCCTCTACCGGTCAAAGTGTGAAAAAAATTATTTCAACTAACTCCCACACTGGGCGCTTTTCAACCTTATCGACTTTAATTCTTTCTTTGTTCACCAATTCACTCTTTGCCCCTAGTTTCACACTTGCACAACTTTGTTTGAACAAAACTCAACCGAAACGAACCGAACGGAACTCATCAAAAGTAATGTGTCGGCTCCCTAAAAAAAACTCTTATTTCTAATTAGTTCGAAGCAAAGGATTTTCTTAAGAATCCCGTAATTGATTGGTATTTAGGAAGTTAGATGGGCAGTTAAAGATCTAGATCCGGTCCCAGATCTCGACCTGAACCTATATGAAGTCTGGCATTTTCAAGAGGATTATCCGAAATTAGAACAATTAAGTAGAAGTAATGGATAGTGTGGATGAGTTTGTGTGAATCATGGCCGGATGAAATTGGTTCGATTAGGACGGATCAGGAAGTTAGACGACGGGTCCTGGATTCGTGAAAGATTCAATTTAAGATCATTATGAATGATAATAGTGATGTGAAGAATTGATGTTATGGTATGTTGGAAGGATGATGTCCAGTGTCAGTAGGTTATGTTGATTTTGAAATAATTACAATAGATTGACCGTGATGGTAGCAAAACATTTAATTATAGAGATATTTTGACAAAATATGTGTCAGCATTCACATAAATTGGATTCAAAGCGCTCAAAGGAATAAGTCACCATATCAAACATCCCGTCCAAAATAGTTACTGGCATATCAAAATACCGAGAATATGTTGTAATTAGCACGTCAAACCAGACATGAAATACTGCCAGCAAATCCACCGGTTTACTTAAGATGTCTATAAGCCTGCGGCTTTCCTGACCCAGTCCCCATTATGAACCTGCAAAGTGGAGCTCTATATTCACACTAACACCTTAATACTGTCATAACAAACGTATTTCAATACCACATGTTCCTACCGACGTATTTCGTGCATTACATATCCTAGTCGAGATACTAGCATTTCGCAGATGACACTCTATGCACCCAAACAATACAGTACAATAATTTACACATTTCCAACAACTTCGACTTCCTTCCCGTCACACCATAGCTTCAAATCCTTGTCGACTCATCTCCGTTATGCGTACGTACATATGTAAGTACGTGAAACGCAGCACATATTGAGATTGATGAGTCCGCAAATGTCATGTAAAAGGTTTCTCTGGTTAGACATTATGTGAAAGTTAGCTTCAGCCATATATCATGTGCTGGATCATAGGCATGTGAGTTGGCCTATTATAGGTCAAATGCAGTGTTGGAAAACGAAAACTAATAACGAATATTTCACTTTTGTTTCGTACATTATAGGAACATATTTCAAAATTTGTACTTGAATTTATTCACTACAAAGTAGAAGTGATGTTTAATGCATCTTTATGGGAATAATCCCTGCAGTCCTTCCACTCGAAACAAAACAAAACGATGCTCGGAACTGTGCTCTATGAATTTTTATCCTTAGTCTGATTGCGCAATTATTTGTCCTTCTGAAAAGAGAAATTTTAATTAAACTTCATCATATAGCCAGCCCACCCCTAGCTTCCCGACAAAAACAGATGTGTTGTTGCATAAAAGTATCATCCATTAGACACATCAAAGCTAATAAATCCCAATTACGCTCATCATTTGGCAAATTTACCTGCTCCAACGGTATTCAACACAATGTCCTAAGTTTCAGCTTTCAGGATAAAAATCTCTGTAAATCGTTTTTTGTCTGCGTTCAAACATCAATTTCGCCGTTATTGTGCACGAAAAAGACTAAGGGGGATGAAAAGCTGCATAGTGACTCATTGCTTCTATCCCTCTGACACACATCCACTCACTCTTTGTCGCACTGTTTTGTTCATTGTCCTGTGAACGTTGACTTTGGTTTGCGAGAGCATTAATTAAGGCGGATATTGAGCAGCCAATTCACACTGTGATCGGCTACGATGACGTACCGATTTTCAATAGTTATTTCTGTGGCTAATCCATAGGAGGAGGTAATTGGACGTACACAGTCAGTGATTATCGATGAGCAGAGTTGTATTGTTAATCATTTAATTAGAGACTTCGGATTTTTACTGATGGAAAAATGAAAATAGTGTTGGTGAGAAAAAAGGAGTTTGACTATGGTTGATGGATTGTTAAAAGATTATAAATTAAATTGGAAATGCATGTGTGTGCTTTTCATTTAAAATTTTCAGCAAGTTTTCATTTTTGTTAATTATTTGACGCCAAATGAAATCAATCTATCATTTAGTTTGGGACATGTACATTCATAAAGTACTCGTATATTGGTATTTAGTTTTATTAAACCAATTTATTTTGTGCTTCGGGTTCAAACTAATTTATTGCAAACAATGTCCGTCGAATGTATTCACACTTCATCAAAAACCTGAAGCACCAGTGACATTAATAGAGTAATAAAAACTCTATCTGCCAAAACTAACAAAGTGATAGAGGACAACACAATTCAAACTCTATTTAAGGGGAAGAGTCCTGATAAACTCCCAAGAGTTTGAAAAAATCTTAAGAAAGAAGGACTGAATGCGGAGAAGAGTAAAGAGAACGTAGCACTACCATGAAAGCAAACCAGCCTACACACATCATCAGCAATCACATCATGCAATTCCACAATGAAAAGAGGGATGAATTCCTAAAAAGCACGGAACCTAGAGACAACAATTACTAGCGGTAGATTAAACAAATTCGCCTTGAAAATAAAACTTTTGTCCCGCATATACATGAACATGGTCTTAAATGTGACAGTGCACAATATATTGTCACAATATCAGTTGCTTGTGAAAATCTCGCAGTCTTAGAGCTATCTTCTCTCGCATTGATAAAGACAGATACTAACTTTCTGATTTCTGACAGATAAAATGTCAAGAATTTCAATTATCGATAATGAGCAGGATTTCATACTAATCATAGCACAGTTCACCAATTAAAGAGATAATCCAACTATATCCAACGTAGTTTAAATGATAATAAGTCTACTATAGCAATATCCCTTGATATACGTAAAGCTTTTGATTGTGTCTGGCACTGTGTACTTAGGTATAAGGTGATGCAATTTAATTTTCCTACACATTTGATCAAAATGACTCGATCGTTCCTTCTGAATAGAAAATATTTCGTTTAATTGGGTCATACAGAATCAAAAATAAACACCATACTTGCCGGGGTTCCACAAGGCTCTGTACTTGGGGCCATATTATACCTAGTTTTTACGAGTGATATTCCCAAACATTCCAACATTGAGTAACGACTCTACGCTGACGACTCACTACTGAAAACTAACTTTCTCAACTATCTCAGTAGTTCACAAGATGGAAAACAAAAGTTAGCCACGCAAAAATACAGTGCACTTTTTTTAAAAGAAAACACGCACCTAATAAACTACTACAGCGAAACATTAAGCTTAGAGTAACCAAGAAATTCATTGGTGCAAATCATTGAATTACTTGGGAATGACGTTCGACAAAACATTAACCTTTAAGCACCATATTCAAAATAAAATATTAAAGTGTCAAAATCCAGTAAAAGTAATTTATCCTCTACTAACAGGAAATATGTCCTAAGAGTACAGGGTGTTTTTTGAGAACAAAGTACAGGGTGTTTTTTTTTAAATGCAACGAACTTTGAGTTGGCAACACTTTTTAATACTAGGCATGGTGTGACAGCTGTCATGCGTTTAATGGTTCGTTTGGTTTGCCATTTTATCATAAATAGGTTGAAGCTTGAGCAACGTCTGCAAATTGTGAAGATTTATTTTGAAAAAAAAACGATTCTGTACGAAAAACTCATTTTTGTAATTTTTTCAAAACTTTGTTTAACGATGAGGTTCATTTCTGGTTCTCAATAAACAAAACTGTCACATTTTGAGTGATGAGCAACCACAGGCGGTTGTCCAAGCACCATCACATTCGGAGAAAGTTACTGTTTGGTGTGCTTTGTGGGCCGATGGAATAATTGGTGCATTTGTCTTCAAAAATGCTGCAGGGAATAACATTACAGTAAATGGTGACCGCTTTAGAGCCATGGTCAATGACTTTCTCGCTCTGGAATTGACTCGCCGTAATGCAAGAGACCTCTGGTTTCAACAGTATGGCACGGCATGCCATACAGCTCGTGCAACTATCGACTTATTTAAAAAAGCATTTGATGAGCGCATAATTTCTCGTTTCAGACCTGTTAACTGGCCTGCAAGATATTGTGATTTAACACTGCTGGACTATTTCTTGTTTGCGTTGACAAGTCCGAGACGCTTGACCATTTGAAAGACAACATTCGCCGCGTTATTGGCGGAATATAGCCCCAATCATTGGTAAGAGTAGTCGAAAATTGGAACTCTCGTTTGGACTTCCTATGCGCCAGTCGTGGTGCTCACATGCCCAAAATAAGATTCAAATAAAAATAA
This sequence comes from Nemotelus pantherinus, assembly GCA_963978885.1. Classification (NCBI taxonomy): domain Eukaryota; kingdom Metazoa; phylum Arthropoda; class Insecta; order Diptera; family Stratiomyidae; genus Nemotelus; species Nemotelus pantherinus. The sequence goes on along the minus strand of OZ022266.1, from coordinate 43,336,466 downwards.
CAGAGAATTATCTTTTCAATAAAACCAATTTTGTGGCAATCAAAATAATTTATCCGTATTTTATTTCATTTTAAAATTTTATACCTTTAAAAAACACCCTATATTTGTATATAAAAGTATATTCCTACCTTTTCTTAGCTTTGCTGCTGCAGTCTGGTCAGTAGCTGCCAAATGCCATCCCCACAAGTTGCAAATACAGCAAAATAAAATATTGAAGATGATGCTTGACCTTCCCAAATACTATTCCACCTACCGATGGCATATAAATTAAATATTTGCAGTTTTGTCTCATCAATAGTTTTCAATCTAGATGCAGAGCCTCCGCCAATCCTTTAATTTCATCACTATACTCATAGTGTGCAGGAAGTCTGCGTGTCTAATATGCTTTATATTATTACTCTTGCATAGTATAGCAGTCATGGTATCTTTTTTACTGATTTTCGGAGAAAATCTAGTATTAAACTTGTTTCGCCGAAAGCTCATATTTCTATATATATATATATATATATATATATATATATATATATATATATATATATATATATATATATATATATATATATATATATATATATATATATATATATATATATATATACACTCCGTTTCATATTTATAACCCACCTGAAAATTTTCAATTATTTTGGACTGAAATACTTATTCACCCCAAACTTTAAGGTAAACTGATTGAAAATCTGTGTAGAATTACATTTTTGAGAGTAATTTCCCGTTAGGGCTATTTTTTACTGCAGTCCTGGAAAATTCTGTATTTTTTGGCGTTTCATATTTATAACCCACATAAAGTTTCCAACAAAATAAAATGTTTATTAAAATTAATTTCAAAATTAACAAAAGCTAAGCAATTAATAGAACCTCCTTTTGACTTTATCAAATCAAAAATCCGTTTTTTCATGGAATTGATCAATTTTTCTAATAATGCAGGTTCGATTTTCCGCCATTCATCAAGAATCGCCACTTTCAATTCCGCCAGTGATTCATATTGCCGATTTTCAGCATATATCCGTCTGACAAGAATCCCCCAAATGTTGTCAATGGGGTTCAGGTGAGGCGAACACGCTGGCCAATCCATTACCCTAATGGAATTTGTTTCCATCCATCTCATTGTTTCACGACTGGCATGAATCTTGGCATTATCCTGCTGGAAAGTCCAGTTTTTTTCAGGATGTGCTGCCAGGGATGACAGTAAACTGCCCTCAAGTACTTGTATGTAGTCTCTACTCCTCATACGCGGTGAAGTAAATTTTACGTCCAAGCATCCAGATGCAGAAAATGTACCCCACAACATCACGGAACCGCTACCAAAATTCTGCTTCGAGAAATACCGGGGTTCCTTTCTCAAATCGCGCCAGTAAGAATTTAATCCATCAGGCCCATCTAAATTCCATTTTTTTCATCCGAAAAAATAATCTGGAAATACAATTTTTGGAACTAAACAAAGGGGGAATAAAAAACCAATATTTCTTACAGATGACCAATTTGTAGCCATATTTTTTTCTGCGAATTCTAACCGAGCTTTCTTATGGCGATCTTATAGTCGTGGAGCACTCTTCATTTTAGCTCTTCTGATCTTATTATCACGTTGTAGCGTTCTCCAAATCATTGTTTTTGACACCTTTGTTTGTACAAGAGTTGCCATTTTATTACAGCTTATTGTTGAATTACTGGCTGAACGTATAATCTTTCTTTTTCTCCCGCGGAGAAAGTTGTCTTTCTCTTCCCGTTCGCTTTGTATTCCCATGTAATTCAGGTTTTTTTTAAAAATTGTTAATTACACGGCGACTGCGTGCAACTTTTCTTGAAATTTCACTGATGTTCAAACCAACTTCTTTGTACGCCAAGATTTCATCCTTTTCAACTTAATTTAATGACGTACCTCGAGGCATTTTAAATGATAAACTTATTACCACACACACTTGTGAACAACTGTTGAAAGTATTGAGTAACTCGACTAGTAATTCTGCTAATTACCAAGTGGGTTATAAATATGAAACGCACAAAAATTACGAATTTCCAAGAAATGCAGTAAAAAATAACGCCAATGAGAAGTTATTCGCAGAAAAATCATTGCACACAGTTTCTCATTCTTATCAGTATTAGATTTGTGTTGAACAACTATTTTACATGAAAATAATTGAAAATTTTTAGGTGGGTTATAAATATGAAACGCAGTGTATATATATATATATATATATATATATATATACATATATATATATATATATATATATATATATATATATATATATATATATATATAATGTATCATGACACGGGAAATAATCTCTGGAATGGCCAATCCGATTGAACTGAAATTTTTGAAAGCATAGACGCATATAGTAGGTAGGTCCGTGATTTGCTAAAATTAAGATATATTTAGCTCTTTGGCGGCAGCGTGCATTTAAGTGAATTTTCAGGTACCCCTATATTTCTATGCAGTACGCATTTTTGTTAAAAGAAAAAGTATTGGAAAAGAAGGCTTATTATATTTTATGCTTGCTCATGATAAAAAAGTTGGAAATTTTGAACCGTGTGTGGGTGCTGAGAGCCTAAAAGTAGACAAGGAATTTTTCAAATTTTAATTTATCATAGCCTCTGGCAGAAACATTAGATCATCGTGCAGTTTGCAGAACATATTGATGCTGATTAAAACTTAACACACCTGGGTTTTGAAGACTGTGCGGGTAACCGTGTTGCTGCGGCAGGCTCCTGAAAAAAATCCTTCAAATCAAGGACATTTCTGAAAAATTTTGGTTTTTTGAAAAAAAATTCAAATCATTGATAAATTTTAACCTTTATCCACCATGTCAATGTAAAATTTTTAAAATTCCAAGCTGCAAAAGAACGGCAACCCATCACCAAATAGCCTATATTTTCAGCACTCGAAATTTATGTTCACGAGAACTGACGAGCAGATAGTCCGATCATTATGAAATTCACAGGACATGCTGGTAGTAACTAGGATCAGGCCTGCTTGAAGTGATATTGAAATGCCGGCAACCCTGTGGTAGTGTCTCTCACTGAGAAATCACTGAGAAAAAAACTGCTTTTGGCCTATAACTTCCGATTCAGCCATCACATTTAAAAAAATTCGCACAGTATTAGCGCCTCATTTAAGACCACATTTGGTTGAAAAATTAGAATAGAATTGCCAGCTTTGGTGATTTTTGTCTCCTAAATCTTGTAAATTCGATCAGCAAAATAAAGCTGTTTTTCTTATTACTTCCGATCTAGTCATGAAATCAAAACGAAGTTCGTGCAGTAAATGGACCTTATTGTAAACCAAATGTCTTAGGAATGTCTTTAAAAAAATCATGAAAGGGCTGCCAGTTATGACAATTTTTGTAATTTTTTGGCATTTATTTACTAAGCGACTATGTCATTAGATTTGCGAACGGAAAAGATCATGCAATGACAATTAACAACAAACATTACCGTTTCGAATATTTGAAAAGTTTTGAGGGTAGTAACCCTAAAATTATTCTCACCCCTATATCTTCCAGCGCAGTCATTCAATCGAATCGAAATTCACAGGGTGGGTTTAACTTAACGTGCAGCAGATTTGGTATATTTCTTGCTATGCTGCTAGCACACGGTGGCCAGCATCAAACATTTTAGTAAAAGTTGCACCAACAGATGCTTTCATTATATACTAAGACGCAAAGCATTTGCAATAAAAATCAGCGTTTCAAACAGCGTTTAGTCGCTAAAACTTTCGATGAAATCCTTGGATGAGAACGAAATTCAAAGGATAGGTTGATTTAAGCATGAGCTTGTTATGGTGTTAACATATTGCTGCTTCATTGGAAATTTTCATCACATATGTTATAGTTGGGTTTTGTTCCTTTAGATAACGATATCATATCTACAAAAAAATTTTAACGTCTTTCCACATTTTTTTGCCACTCAAAAGCAATTTCTTCGAAAATCAGCTTTCTAGCGGTTCTGATGCGCAAGACTTTTTTTTTAGGTTGAACCAGTTTAAAAAGTTAGTTCCTAAGCATTGTCCTAAGTTTTTTAGTAGGTTTTTGAAAAGTTGCTTAATATTACAATAAAACTCACACTCTATCAACCAAATTAGATATATGTGCACTCCGGAGTTGTAGTGAAAACGCTGAAACACTAAAAAAAATTCTTACAGTATACTATATTATATATAACTATATAACTAAATATCATTATAAGCCAATTGTAGTAAGATTTAGTTTAGCTAGATTGAGTTTAGTAAATTAAGTTAGCTTTTAAGTATAAAATAGCAACCCTACAACCTGGGTAATATTTTATAAGTGTAAGCCCAAGCAAAACTTAATCAATGATAAAAACATACAAACAATTACTATCCAAAAAGAGCCAGCAGGCCAAAATAGTGTAGCTGCTAGATATAATAATTTTTATGTTAAATATACCTTATGTTAAGTAATGTATACACAATTTAATATTAGTAAAATATATATTATTACAAAAAGCTACCTTTCTGAATAAAATCATATGAATGTATATTTCCAGTACTAGTTGAAATTGACGAAAATTTGGCATGGAATCTCATATCCTGTGTTTATCAAGCATAAACCAATTAATTCAAACTAAAATATAAACTGAACTGAATGTAAAGTTTTATAAAGTATGTGAAAAATAAAGATTCTAGTAGACAATCTTACTGGACATAAGTTGTATTTTTATTTTTATTTATGTTTTATTACTGTTTTATTTCATCTATATACTTATAACCAATCATTTGCTTTTGATTACTATTATACGTATGGAAAATTTTTTTTTTGTCAATATTAGTGCAGTGTTTCACAAATTCTTATCACGATTCCTTCAAATTTTTCTCTAACTCCGTAGCTTATTTTATTCAAAAAAAGAAGCTATTTATAAACAATCTAAACGTTTTTCTAACTTCACCACAGCCTTTCCATTTATCGACCCCAATAATGATTTCCAATTCATACAGACCTAACCTCCTTCATTCAACCAACAATAACCGTTCAATTTTACTGCCATCGAAACGAAGGGGGTGATAAGTCATCATTCGGGACTATCATTATCTCCTTCGTTTCATGACAATTTTTATGTCCCACAAATTCTTACATACATATGCATACAACGCACCCCCGCCATGGATTAGATCGATGTCACGTGGATCCGTTCCGTTGGCTCTTTCCACGAAACCATTATCTTTCGATTTGGTTCTTGTTGGCGCTATTCATGTCCTTACCTGGCTGAATTTCGATGGTGTTTTCTTGAATATTACATGGACCGCCGAGTATCCTGTTTTTCAATAATAAAATTTAATACTGTTTGACGATAGACAGATAAGTGACTGACTGACTGAAACGTTGATGTCCTGTCGTTTGAGCGACCCTCATGATATTCGATCGCAATTTCGGCTCGAATGGGACAACGACGCCAGGACATATTCTAGTCAGGTGAAAAAGGATATGTGGTCGCTTGCTATCTGGGGTGAAATGGCTGGATGATGACATGGCGGTCGGTTGGCTCGAATAAATAATAAAGTTAACAAATGACTCTAATCAATTTTATGAGTACAAGCAGGCGAATGCTTCGGTAAACTGCTGCGACGTCCGTGAAAAGTCGCCTTTAAAAATTGACGTGTGTTTGCGGCATCGTATCTTGGATATTGTATTTTTCTGGTGTGTTTTCAAGGTACAGGCACGTTTATGGCAGAGTTAAATGAAATTGAGAGTCTTTGAAATGCTGTTTACTAGGATGATTCAATTGAAATTTTGTTGGTCGTAAAACTGGTGACGACAGGGTGGTGAAAGCGGAATGGGAAAGTTTTATTTCGGGCTGCATAGAATTAACAACGCGAAGTCACGTGTTTGTCGCAAACTTAGAAGTGCATTCGTTTTAGGACTATATTTTCCATTTCGCTTCTTTACTCGCCTTATTTTTCCAATTGTTTATTGGCCTTATCACTCGAATTTTATTTGCAAAAACTCTCAAATATAGAAAAGCAAATATCTGAAAAATACACCAGTTAAAAATTCAACAGTTCGTTCTATTCAAACTTCTCTTGGACATGATTCTGTTTTCACTCACTGATGGCCACAGCTAACTACACTCTCGTTGACACCAGCACGAATCTATTGTTGTCGACAACAAAACCATACCTATCTACTATAAGTTGACTGTTGCTTACAATACGACCAGCGAAGCAGTACGTATTCTCACAGGACTACAAAAGTAGAATGGCCGTAGCAGAGAGGGACAATGCTCGAAAAATCAATTCCGCGAAGGATGATGTGGCGCGGCTTCATAATTCAATCAAATTGATATGATGTTTGGATCGAATAAAGTTATGTGAAGTGATACCATCCAAGCATATTGACTATTGGTTGTTGGTTGTTTTTTGTTTGCCAGATGGTTTGAATTGTTTGTTTTGGACAGTTGAAGTGGTATGCCAGTTGGTATCAAGTATTTATGAAATTTGTTTATTCGATGTGTAAAATTGGAAAATATTTTTCATTGCGGGCAAGTTTAGTTGTTTGTCAGTTATTTGTCTATTTGAATTATTTAAACTAATAAAAAGTTGAGGGTTGTGGAGGTGTAAATGATAGAGTCTTATTTAAATGATTGGACCCGTGAAAAGAAGAGAAATTAGAAATATATTTCAATAAGTTACACTAGCTTGCAAATGTTTAGTGAAAATATTTGTACTATGAATTTATAGCATATAAGTCTAAAAACTGAACTAAGTTCTACGGCGCCTGCATTACTAATACACGCAAGGGGCTGTACCCAATTTCAATTAAACTCGTTTAAGCAAAATCGAATAAAAATAAAGAAGAAATATTCAGAATAAAGAAATATTAAACAACACTCCCTGGTTTCCTGAAAAAAGGCAGACTGTAAAAATATCAAACTCAGCTGTAAACTACATAAAAAAAATTCGAAAATCCCTTGAGCGTATCAATTTACATAGACTTTGACCTTCTTGTTGATAAATCATAAGAGACTTGTGTAACAGCAAACTATTTTCAGTTCTCTGTTCTTGCGCATCAACCATTTTTTTCAATTGGATTTTTTTAAATGTTCGATTTCTGTTTGATTTTCCATATCCGATTGCTGTGAAACTTTTCGCGCTCATATACTTATATGATCCATTTTCTTTTGTTGTGGATTATACTGGCACTATTATACGTTGAACTTTCTTCAACCATGCACAAACACTTTTTCAGTGCCGAAACCAGCAAACTCAAAAAATTTCATTAATATTTGACAAAAAAGTGTCCCTTTGGCACTTTTTTTTGAATCAATCTTTTGGTTACTACAGAAACAAGCTGTGGGCTGCCTGGGATCGTTGTCACGCTAATATGCTGTTTAGAATTCTTCTCGATCACTTTGAATAAGAAGAACTTGAATCGTGGTGGACGTTCGTATAGTTCCATTCACGACCGATCTGACGTCAAAGACTGTATTTTCCGGGTTAGGTGTCAAGTGATATTTAGCCGCATCGCCAATTAGACCTTGACCATCGCTGTGAAAGCTATATACAATGGTATATGTCTAATAACTCTTGAGTTATGTGAACGTTTCTATTAATGATGGACTCAAAAACGCCAAACAGTTTCTAAAAAACGTTTGGCTGCAAAAAACGAACGAACAATTTTTCCAAAAAGCGACAAACAGTTTTTCTAAAACAATCATTTTGTTCTAAAATGAACAGCATTTCTAAAACGGACCGTTTTTTACAACGAATAGTTTTTCTAAAACCAATCGTTTCTCTAAATTAAACCGTTTTTCTAAAACGAACAATTTTTCTAAAAGTTTTTCTAAAACCAATCATTTTTCTAAAATGGACCGTTTTTTTACAACGAATAGTTTTTCCTGAACCAATCGTTTTTCTTAAACGGACCGTTTTTCTAAAACCATTCGTTTTTCCAAACCGGGCCGTTATTCTACAACGAATAGTTTTTCTAAAACCAATCGTTTTTCCAAAACGAACCGTTTTTCTACAACGAATAATTTTTCTAAAGCCAATCGTTGTTCTAAAACGGACCGTTTTTCTACAACAAATAATTTTTCAAAAACCAATCGTTTTTCTAAAACAAACCGTTTTTCTACAACGAATAGTTTTTCAAAAACTAATCGTTTTTCTCAAACGTATTGTTTTCTAATTTCTCTTACTTGCCGACTCACTTCTGAACTAAAAATCTTCTCACTTTTTGATTCAATTCAATTTTCTCAACTGTCTTTTCATTTCTCAGCTTACTAAATTTCATTTTATACCTACAATAATCCTCAAAGCACTAAACTGCATTTGACAACAACATTAATAATAAGCATTTATCTTGATCGCTAAACAAACTGTTGGTGAAATAATGCAAACCAAACAAGGAATCAGACCAAAAGTGACTCTTCTCTAAATTTACAGTTTAAAAACATTCCCAAACAGTCGTATGCCGTCTTATCCGTAACAACGTTTCCACTTAAAAGAAAAAATGAAAATTTTCTTTGCTAACATTCTATTATTTTCAGTGACAAAATATAGATTATTTGATTTACAGGAAATCCATTCAAACTTTCATGTCTCTAAACTTCTAAGTACAAAATTATACTCATAACATTTCAGTCCGAAGTGATTTGCCTGTACATAATTTTAGCCAATTGAAAGAAAAGCACCTCTGAACCCACGTTGGGCGCAAGCACATTTCTGGATTATATACATTCAAATCTCAGCTAAAAACAAAGTACCTAAGTCAACTATTTGCCAAAAAGAAACGTAGAATGACATTCATTCACTGATTAATTTGATTTAATGCTCTGCAACGTCAAAAATATTGAATACTTTGAAGTTTTATTCCCACCTTTAAACGAGTTGTCATGGTGCTGTTTTCAAAAATATTCCATCTCAGAAAATGATGATATTATTGTCTCTCAAATAAATTCAGTCAAATCTCTCACTCTCGAATATAAAAAATTAATAATACATACTTCGCCAAACTGCAAACAGCGTCATAGTGCTTCTCGTAAACAACGAAACAATTTATTCCTAGGAAACGCAAAACAAAAAAACGTTCATATCACACGATTTCCTACTGAGCTATTTTTTTTACTTCGACATATCCTTCCGTCTCATACATACAAATGTCTCAATAAAATACTCAACTTCTCACTCGTACCATTTCCTCCATTCATTCATTTCTTCTTCCTTTGCTATACAAGCTCAGTGACGTCGGTTCGTTCCAGTGACTGAGTTTGTTAGAAAAAGCATATTTTCGCAAATAAATCAACAGGTATGCCTCGTATCGCATTACGTAGGATTCATATCTCATCGTTCATGCTCTGGGTACAAACATAAATACATACGTATGTATGTACTTTGAACGTACAAATGTAAGGACATGTGTAGGACATGGCACGTTTGTCACCAGTTATCGCGTATATCAACAGTGTTTTTTGCCTCATTAAACATCCCAATGGGATGTCGTGTTCTTTATGTCATCGAACTTCACTAGGTTTTTATTCGTACTTGTACGCTCATATGTGAGTGAATCCGTGCTATTTGCGGAGAAAATTGTATTACGTACTATATCTTTCACTAACGATCTGACTGCTGTTGAATGAAATGAATTCTTGTTATATTTAGTAATTTTTAAGCATTTGTTTTCTAAAGATATGTCTAACATTAATATCGCATAAAAGTTAGCAGCTTTAGAGATTTCATTAAATTATTTGTGATTGAATTTTCTTTACCTATTACCATCAACTCGGTCAAATTAAATTCTTCAACATTTATTGTAGATGTTTTCAGCCTTGTTTCATTTTCAGTACAATGCGAAAATTTAACCAAAACTTATACTAACGGTTTCGCTTCACGACCTAGTGGTATTTACCTCAAATCAAGACTACATCCTCCGTACAAACCCCGACACTAAGCAACACTTCCTTACAAACTCAGCGAGTCTTTAATCTGCATGGTTTCCGTCCCAAGCTCACTGTTCAAACAAAGCGCCCAACAAAAGGATAAGCACTTGGAAGTAGTGGCACTTTCAGAGGAACCTGCTTATTGGAACAACGTCTTGACAAAGATCTGGGACCGGTACAATACAAAAGCTCCTAACGCGGTTAGAGTGTCATATGATATTACCAAGCCACACTCGAGCACATACATACGAGCTTGGTGAGACTGGTTGGGACACCTGTGGATTTCGGACTACATTTTCCAGGAAGATATACTGCGAGCTCCGGAACAACAGATTATGTTGTTAGTTTGCCTGATTACAAGCTATTCGAGGAAGCTGTAAATCCGGTAAAGGCAATTATGACATTTGAATTGCATTTTCGGATCGGGTACAATGACACAAAATCGAAGGAAGTGAATGTGTCATGTTTGTGGTGACTTGAGACAAAGGTCTGTAAAGCGAACTATGTAATTAAATTGTCTAGTAAATGCACTTGACTTACTAAGATTTGTTTAGTGCAATGTGCCAAATTGATTGAAATGCTGTTGAAAATGGAATAGCTTGAACTATCTTAATAAACGCTTAAAGTAAATTCACCAGGAAAAATACTAATCAAATTGGAATAAGGATGAAAATTTTGATTTGACCAATATGGTAACTTTCACCTAAGATTTATAAAACTTTACACACCACAAGAAAAATCATTGCCGAAGAAGCGAAACCATAAAATAGATGTTCGATAATTATTTGAAAATACGAATAAATTTTGATCATAATATTTCAGCTGATTTTTTGTGACCATTCAGCACATTTGAAAATATTAATATGCGGTAAACTGCAAATTTAATGCAGAAAAACTTAAATTTCAAGTTATATAAAATACTGAAGCATTGATTTAATTCGGTGAGCACTAGTTAAAAAAAAAAAAGATAAATTCTAAAGAGCATTTGTCATCAAATTCACAGTAGGCATCCCTTTTTCACAAAGGACTATTTCACAAAATTTATGGTGGCTGTACAGACAAAATAACAAAAAAAAACCTAATTCTTTTAAAGGTCAACAAAAGATACGATTACACTCAACAAACCAAACCATTGCTGCACAGCCGTATGCTACAAAACAACCTTTTAGAAATAACCGTTTTCACTCAACGCTAGGAAATTCAAACAGCGCATCAACGAGAAAGTTACTGAGCTGAAGATCTCCAATCCTGGCAAGAAAACTATCGTCAAAGCGACGGATCCGAAGAAGATTTTTGAGCAGCTCAAATGCTTCACGTATACCCCTACGAGACGAGAAGATCAAATCAGCAATACTGGAAGGGGCCCATCATTCGTTCTCCGCGGAAGAAGTACAACCAGCCTTGGAGCTAGCACTCCCAGGCACTAGCTGGCAAAACAAACAGCGCTTTGAAACAGCAAGATCGAGTCAGCGAAGAGTTCAAATGGTGCAATTACCAGCGGACGGTAAGCTGGAGCAGTTAGCGCAAATTCGATCCGTTTCAACCAGAAGGTACGCTTTGAGAGACTTCGAGCACGTGGAATTACGCAATGCTTCAGATGCCAAGCATACACGCATGTTGCAACAAACTGTGGGATGAAATATCCTTGCGTCGTAAGTATCGTTACATCTGCCTGGAGAGAGCCAGGATGGAAAAAATGAGGCCAGCGAGAGACTCCGGCTTTCTGCGTGAATTTCGGGAAATACGGGCACCCAGAAAATCACCGAGGTTGCAGTATGTTCACCCAAATCAAATAACAGACTTGGGCAAAATACACAAAAACAGAAGTTAATCAAAAAATACAGTATGTACATTTACTAATAATAAAATTGCATACGCTAGTCCCAAAAACCTAAAACATTACACTCTAATAAGCCTAAAGTGGTTGAGCTGGATGCTTTTGACTTCTGCATGAAAAACAGCATAGAGATCACAGGTATGGATCTTTTCAGCCTAATAAAAAAAGTTAAAGAATATAAGTGACAAGCAAGAGAAAATCTTACTTTCATGAGCTTCATTTTCAGCTTGTGCTCACCATGAACTTAAAAATCACAAGTTTGAATGTAGGGTCCTTTTTTTCGCATGCCAAAAGGGTTGCACTTCTAAAATTTTTGCAAAAACTTAAGTCTGATATAATGTTTCTGTCTAAAACTCACCTCACTTCTCTCGATTAACCTTCATTCCCAGGTTGGACCCGTCTCAGGTGTGATAACAGCTCAGGCCCAGCAAACGTTCTCAAGAAAAAGCTTTACATTGTAGAAGTAACTCCACCCACGTAAGTGCACTGAAGGTCTGCACAAGTTAGTTTGTGCTGCAGAGTAGCGAATGTGTTCTCTTATGTGTATTGATGTCCGTGCACTTCCAGATCCGCTGAATTCAGAGCAGACCGGCGATTTCAACAGCAGACATCTAAACTGGAACGATTCACCTGTCAATGCACATGGGAGACTGTTGGCATATTGAAACTTGATTGGGCTATCATTCCATCACCAAATCCAACCCATCCTAGAGGGCAATCAGACGCTGACTTTTTCAGAAGTCAATCAGATCACTTCTGCTGAATCAGATAATAAAAAAAAACACCACAAATTGTTCACCGCATTTCTTCAAAGCCATCTATAGTCCTAGTAAAGCCATCTATAGTCCTTCCCTTATCAATCAATAGACTGGAGAGATTTCGCAAAAACTCTTGACACACATCTCTCACAAATTCAATTTGCCACACAATCTTCAAAATCAGGCACCTTTCATTCAAAACTTTGACGAAGAACGAGAGACACTTCGAAGAAGGCTCAATTGCATCTACCGCTGGAATTTTGATCGAGCTAACGCCGAATACAGTGTTGGAGCTCATTAAAATTAAGTCAACAACTTTAGCTCAAGTTGAAACAAACTGACAGGATTTAAAATCAAAGGAAGCTTTAAGGATAGTGAAACTAGGCCCATATATGTTCAACCATATCACTTGGTTTACTGGCCGAAAGTCATTCCCTCTTCAGCAAGTTTCACTAAACAATCAACTTTTGAGTTCAGATGAGCAAAAATGAGAAGCTTTTGCGGGTCGGTTTCAAGGAACCTACAACTCTTCGAATCATTTTGAAAATCACAGCTTTCCTTTGAAGTAGAAAACACCATAAACTCCTTCTTGGAAGCAAAATATAAATATAAAAATATAAAGTATAACAATTTGCATACCTGCGGGTGTGAAAATGTTGCTTATTTATGACGGAAATCGATGTACTGTGATACTTTGAACTTGAATACGACTAATAGCTTACCCATTTAAAATAACTTACCACTTCCAGTTCCTTATCGAATTGTGTCGGTCGTCCTCGAACCAGGAACACAATTAGTTAAATAACGTTGACAATTAGGAAAACGAACGTCCATAGAACGATATCCGGGGTGCACTCGCTGAACCAGTCCCACATAGCGATTAGAATACAGCCAAGGATTACCATTGTACGAAGCCACACCATTCCAATGTGCACACCGTAAATTGGTTCTTTTCCAGAATCAATCTGCGACACCACTTGACATACACACAACAAATGCTAACATGACAGCTGTCAACTGCGTCGGAAAGGTCCGGAAACGGGCCAACAATTGAGAACGGAGGGCATTGCCACCCAGTTGCGCTCGTGCAAAAAAAGTGTAGTGCGCTGATTTAAAAGTGCAACGGCTGGGTGTTGCACAGGCAGGTGCATCCAATGGATTGCACGGTGAAATCCCACTGGAGGAGGTGGCGAAGGCTTCGAGCGAAGTGCATCAGCAAGCGGGAGCGCTCTTTGAACACTGCCTGGTAAGTGGTCGGATGTCGAAGGAGTTCAAACTTTTTGACGAAATTTTCTACTTTTTTGGGGAAAATAATCGAGATATTCGAGTTGGAGCATCTGCGGACGCTCGACCCGTTATTACTGTCGATAATTCCGACGGAAGGAGTTTTATTTTGGTTGCTTTGGATTTCGGATTTGAATCTTCCTTATTTGGTGCGGACATCGAGACGAAAGTAATCAGCGCACAATCGGTTCGAACCTCCAACAAGAAAAACGCCCCAACGAATTTTCGATAGCTGTAAGTAAGAAGAGACTTTTTTTTACCAATATCTAACTTGTGTTAAGTTAACACCAAACTCATTAGTAAGATCTGTATACTAATAAGTGCGAGTCTACCATGAATAGTGGTGGAAAATAACTTAATAATAACGTACTAATTTTCGAAAAAGTTGAAGATCGTGAGATACTAAACTGACTTGTTCTGGGTTGCATAATTTGAGTGTAATTAAAGTATTGGAGCCTGATTAAGAAAGTTGAAGTAGTATATTTTGCATAGTTTGAGTATAATTAAAGTTTGTGGAAATCTAGACGAACCGTCGCGGCTTCTCCCTTTACAGTTTCGTGTTGAAGCGTGTTCGTGTTGAACCTCCCGTCTGTCGCTTTTTGACTCTTTTGTAGGGTGAAAAGGAGATTGTCTCGTATGCATTTTGAATCGGTTGTAACAAAGAATGTGAATAAGCTGTCTTACTAAAATTTTGTGTGAAGATTTGTAAATGGCAAAGCCTCGTTTGCTGAAAAGCAATGAAAAACGCATTCGCATATACATTTCGCAAGAGTGCTTGGCCATTTTGAAGCGCAATTCAAGAGAATTTTTGCTTTACATCACAGTTGACAAAACTTGAACTTATTACCATATGCCAGTCTAAACGAAGAAAGCGGGTGGAAGAGATCCGAGAAAGGCGAAAACAGTCCCGTTGGCTGGAAAACTGATGACAAGCCAATTTTTTGGAGATTCGCAAGGCGTGTTGGTCATCGACTATCTTCTAACACTTCTAGACGCACTGAACGAAGCGGTCAATACAAAATAGCCTCGCCTGGCGCGGAAAAAAAGTGATGTTCCAGCACGACAATACACCCACCCACAAGTCTTCAATTGTAATAGCAAACATTCATGAATCACGCTATGAATAGTTGCCGCACGTTTCGCTCTCACCAGATTTATACCCCAGCGACTATTTCTTGTTTCTTGTAAAATTGTTTTCAGAAAAACAAAACATGTCAAATGCAGACCTGATTGCTGCGACAAACGTCGATTTTGCAGGATTGGAAAAATCAATACCAATAGCATTAAAAAATTAAAATACCATTTGACAAAGTTTATCGCGTTGAAAGGAGACTATGTTGAAAAATATAAAGAATTTTGGTCAAAAATCACACCCGACAAAAACTGAGACAAAGAAACCAAAGCACTTGCTGTTATCTAGCAACACCTTTTATATTTCTCCTCTTGTTTCTTTGTGAATTCCTACTTCGAATTTATTTAATTTAAGGGGGTATTTTGGTCTAGAAATTTGATCAAATCAATTTTTTTTGTTTTTCGAAACGTAACTCCAAGTTTTAAACGCGTTTTTCTCGAAACTACTTTTTTCGATAATGTTGACGTGATATAGTTGTAATGGACCAATTTATGTGACATTTTGCACAAACTCTCTTAACACTATTTGAATTGTTCTGACGTAGGGATTTTTGAAATTTATTTATTTTATTATTTCTACTATTTATAAAAAATACCCAAAATTGAAAAAATGAGGCAAAAAACGGCAATTTTTTTACATGGACGCCATTTTGTGAAAAAAAAAATTTTTCAAATCGCCTACGTAAGACTAATTCTACATTCTTCTTTTTTACCGAATTCACCAAAAATTTATGTTTCAGACTACCAGGAAGGTTGGAATCATGTCAACCATGAGAAAAGTTTTTTTTTGAGCCTTCACTTTGCCGGCCTGTATCTACATCAATTTGATTTTTTTTTTTTTTTTTGAATACATTTTTATACTTTTAAAATGTGAATAAAAAACTGACCAAAAAATAGATACTAAAAATTGTTATGGTTTTTTTTTTATTTTTTTATTTTTTTATTAAATATTATAAAATCACCTCAAAATCGAGCCTCTAGACCAGAATACTGCCTTAAGCACGCTTTCCATGCAGTTGTTTGACAAAAAAGCTAAAGAGTCCTTAATCGCAATTCAATAAATTAAAACCTACAATAACTTCTTTAAACTGACTCATTTAACATAATATGCATTTTTCATCAAAAACATTTCCATCGTCTATGCTCAAATCAAATTATGTTGGAAAATCTCATAAACTTTGTTTCAACTATCGCCTAACTCTCATTTTCGCTTTCCGCGAATTTTCTCGAAAAACAACTCTCTATTCGAAACTTGACGATGAAATCGCACACTTTGAAAATAATCACGCTATGCCAGAAATTACGGCAATTTTCACATGCATCCTGTCACCAAAGCGCCGGCAACAAAGAACAATATCTCCTAGAACGATTATTACGATCCTACATAAATACATCCAACACATCGTTTGTAACTGGGATGACAATGCACCCGCGCCAAGATTTACTCCAAAAAGGATATTATCCGCGAGTTGAAATAGTATCGTAGACGCAGCATATCTGGGTCGCTGCAATACAATGCTATTGTCGCCGACATCGTCATCATAGTCCCTGGCTAAGAGAGATAGTTCATAAAAACTTTTCTCTTCATTAAAAGTTTTTCGGGAACAGGCTGACTGGGAGGTACGTTGAAAGATACAGTGAAATACAATCGAGACAAGTTGCTCCTCCAGCGGCTTCATACTTCTTCATAAGCACAACGAGCCTTGAAAATTTAGGAACGAGAACAAGTTGTCAGGTGAGGTGTGATATCAGTATTGCGTAAAGAGTGAAGCGTTAGTGGCAAGGAGACAAACGAGTCCTGATATTAAAACGTTGATGACATTCGGTCTCTGAAAACTTCTTTACTTTGCGATTTAAGTTTCATAAGATTATATTGATGTGAATTTCATTTTGTTCCCCGGACAGGAAATAGAAACGAACGAAATGCTAAATTTTTTTTGCTCGTGTGAAAAGGACTAGGAAAGATTCGTCATAAATTTTCAGCGCATTTAGTTGAGTGTTGCATGGCGTAAAATAATTTGTTTAAAGCAGAGAACAATCGCAAAGCTCTGAAAATGCAACTTGAAAGATTATTAATTATTCAGTTGTGAATTTATGCTAGTGATAACACTGTCTAATCATACAAGTTTTGGAGAGGGTTGTCATTATTACCGTAGTAATTAGAAACCATAAACTAAAAACACAATAAGCTTTCTACTCCTGCACAACCACGAAAAACAACATCTCCTAAATGTCTCCCACGAGCTCCCAACACAATTAAAACTAATAGCATCAATCTATCTTCTAGTACGTTTTTCGCTAATTAGCCACTTAATCCCTCTTCAGATAATCTCAAAGATTACGTGACACGAAAATAAAAATTGTTTCGTGTACAACAGTACATCGGCCAATATTCTAGCTGTTTTCTGCTTCGCATCGTCTCGTCGTCGTCTCAGTAGTTGCCAACACAAAAGGACAAGGCTGCATGCCTTCACATCCTATTGGAAACAACAACAAGGATCTTATCCATGTCATCGCCACATCACACCTAACAACACTGTACCGAACAGCAATAAAACACTAAACGTGAAAGAATGGCAAAAGAAGACGAATTCGTACATCTGTCGCTGCCACCTTCATTTTCCTGTACTGAGTTTCGGCCGACAAATGAAACTTGAAACTGACTTTTGACTTTTGTGACACTTTGCCTGGCGCGTGATGAATCCACCAAGATTTTAATGAAATATTACACGTGATTTGTCGGCAATTTGTTTTTTTGCTGATCTTTTTCGAGTCCGTGTAGATGATGAGATGGTATTTGGGGTGTTTGAATTTGTGGTTTAATTGCACGTTATAAATCTGACTATTAAAAATAAATTGATGTACTTTTCTTTTGATAGAAATCTGGAACGTGAAATATGCCTAGACTGTTGGCCCACGTTGGGCGCAATTTTTAATATGGTGCTGGTGAGCTTAGTTTGCCGTTTTGGACTTTGTTTAAACATGAAATTTAGTACAATTTTTTCATACGAGCGTTTGAACGCATCAAAACGTTTTCTTTGTGTGTTCCATGAAAGAAAAGTTAAGAAATTATGCACTATTCTGCACTTAACATAACTTTACACTCTTGTATTGGAAAGGGGCTGATTGACACAAAAGCTAACCGCTGCAAAACAAAATCGTTTTCCTAATTCTCATGCACCACTTCTTCACTCTCTAAATAAACATACTTTGCAACTTTCAAGCTCACCATTAAAAGTTTTTCTGAGTAACAGGACGCCACCGAACTCTCTACTGCATCCAAATTAAACGAACATGAATTAACAGCCGGAAATTTCGTAAATTACTCTTTGGACTCTTTGTCCTCTCAATGACGTTTCAGAACAGCAAACACAAGCACATACAAAAGCTGTCAAGTTGTTTCGACGTAAAACTCAGTTTTAGCATGCGGACAGGTGCAGGCAGCTCGTGAATTGAAGTCAAACCAGAAAATCAATTTGAGGGTTTGCGTGTAAGCAACCGAAAATATTCTGAAAACCAGTTGGTTATATGATGCATGACTTAAGGATATGATGAAGGAAGCCGTACAGATTGGTAAATTTGTGACGTGGTCATGGAGGACATGAGTTTAACGAGTGCAGAGGCTAGAATCAGCAAGCTTCACTTCAGTCACAAAGAGTGTTGGTCTTTTTAAAACGAGATATCGTCTAAAGAATTTTTGTGGCCTTTTCAAAGCATGAATGCTAAGTCGTACCATAGGTCATCTTTTATGACTAACTCATGCAATAAAACATCCATTACACTCAAGTCTGTTTTACCTCGAACCCATTTCCAACATTCTAGTCCCATTCAATCCTCAAACCGGTGATTTGATTGCATTGCGTGACTTCAGCAGTCAAAATTGATGACGATGGCGACAACTACCAGACGAGCTGGTCGCTCAACGAAAAGTTCTTCAATCAAGGAAAACTTGTTCGTACCATGCTGTTTATGACCTCCCACTCCATAGCATGATATTGGTATGGCTTTACCAACGCTTCTAATTCTGGATGCCTCCACGTCATAACACTGACGATGCATTCCACGAAATACCCAACGGCAGACCAGGCGACTCTTAGTGAGCATATTATTGTGTTGTGAACAAAATTGCCGTGGATGCTACGGTAAAGCAAGAAGCAAACAACTGCCAATCTGTTGACAGCTGTTGTGACTACTGACGAAGTCTACCTCACTACCGTACCGAGTGCAACAACGGAAGGCAAAAGCTGCAAATGTGCTTTGAAGTTGGCCGGGAAACCGATTTAATCGGAAATTGTTGTGACTAGAAACAGGAAAAACGATCGAAAGGATTTTAAATGCATTTGGATTGAGGCATGTAGCTCTAGTTGAAGGAGTTTGTTGATGGATTACTTGGTGAGAGAAGAACTTTATCAATAAGTTGATTTTGAATGGAGAACGGATATTATCGGAGTGGGATGAATTGAAGTACTTGATTTAATATTTATTTTCATCTACATATAGCAAATTACCGTCATTGTAGTAAATTTTTAGTTATTTGTTGCAGTGACATCTTATTTTTCAATATTTATTGCAATGTTAGGTGATTTTGTGTTTTGCTATGAAATTATTTTTATCGATACTATCATTTATTTATTTATTTATTTGGCAAATGTTTTCTTCGTATTTCTTTTTTCTAGATTTTCAATAAACAAGTAACAGGCCTCCATATTCAGTTCAAAATCTTTAGCATAATATTGAGCAATTTCGCTCATAATTATGTTCACACAATCATGAAGGATATATATTTTCTAACCACTTGAATGAAAATAACGACTTGTACAATGATATTAATATTTTAAATTTTACTATTTGAAATTTATAGCTTGAGCTTGAAGTCTTTGCGATACGAAAAGTCGCTGAGCTAATATTCGTCCATCTAGGATATACAGATGCGAGGATCAACATTTTCACGTACCGTCAAGCTGCGATAAAAGCACTCATGTCTCGTAAATAAATCGAAGCGAATGTATGCAGAGCCTGAATCTGCGAGGCAGTAACAAAGAAATCAGAATTTTCTAGGCTTCCGTTGAGAAAGACATTGATAGGAATAAGAAAGTACATGCTTTAGCTAAGTATGGGGCCAGTCTACTCCCATATGGTCAAGTAATTGATCGATGCCAATTGTATGCACGTGTCGGTGCGTATATGGTGAGGAATTCAGAGCTGCTGAGTAACCAAGATCATGTGGAGGTTATAGAATCTCGCAGCTATTAGATATCTATGTACTTGAATTAACCCGGACTAACTGAAAATGGCTGGTTGGTATGATTACTTGCCACTGTTTTGTTGCAGCTCATTATGAAACCATATAGAAGTACAGGCTGTCATGGTACGTAATTGTTTTAGCTATGACGTAATGGTGTCTGGTCAACTAGACATTTCAACTAGGCAGTGCCGATATACACGGAGATTTCATGTACAGATTTTTAACTAAAATTCACATAAAATTTTATTTTTTTGTGCGTGGATGCATTGTAAAATTAATAATTACTCATAACTATCATTTTGACTAACGTTTTACCTCACATTGAGGTGTTGCACAGCTTGCAAACAACAATTCACATGCACAGTACGTACACGAAACGACAAATTTGCTCGATTTACTATAGTTGGTAATGATCAGGAAATACCCACATTAGTATCAACTGGCCTACTCATATTAAAGAACCAGTTGAACATATGCGGCAAATTTTCAATCAATTTGATTCAACAGTAAACCGACACGAAACATCACATAGCCTAATAGCAACTGATACACATTTCCTAGCAAATTTTCACACTCTACCGCACGTATCGCATTAATTTTTGATTACACTGTTGACTAGCCCTGTTTTATAGATCTCACTTTAGTTTCATCTCACTCACTTTAGCACAACCCGAACAATTTACGTTTTGCCGCAGACGTCCCTTAAGACTCCATGTATTTTTCGCCACACTTTGACCACTTGCTGTGACGTCATTAATCTGCATGACGGCCCGTACAATGCCTTCTAGAAGTACGGGCCGTCAGGCTACGTAATCGTTGTCACTGTGACGTAATGAGTTTAGGAAATTTTGACATTTCCACGAGGCAGTGCCGATGTACACGGAGATTTACTTGCGGTTTTTTGGCTAAAATATGAATAAAACGTCAGTTTTTTGTGCATGGACGCGTTATAATAATATTAAGTCATAACTTGCATCTTGTACCATTTAATTGAATCGCGACAGCAAATCGACACGAAACATCACATAACCTAACAACAACTGATAAACATTTCGTAGCGAATTTTTCCAATTATACCTCACGCACCGCATTAATTTGTGATTTAGCTGTTCACTGGCCCTGTTCCGCATATACCACTTTGTTTTCATTTCACTCACTTTAACACAACCCATACAATTAACATTTTCCCGCGGACGTCCCATAAGACTACATGTGTTTTTTGCGACATTTTTCCCGATGCTCTGACGTCATCATTCTGCATTACGGCCCGTACCTCTAGAAGGCATTGGCCCGTACATCTAGAAGGCATTGCTCAGAGACAGCTCAGCATTTTTTGTGTAACCATCCGGCACTGAGAGAAACCAGACAGTGCTGCTTTTGTGTATCTGACGCACGTGGCAGAGCAAAGGTAAAAAACTGCTTCAAATCGCAAAAAGGTCTGGGGCCATCAATGATCAATCAATTAAACTTTGAGGCTCCAGGTTTTCTTATCTGTTATTGGTATGTACCATTGTGACATTGTGTTAGCCAGAGAAACCTAACCTAACGGAAACTATCAATCTTTATAAGTATTTTAAACAGGGCATTCTTGCGATAAAAAAAAAAACACCAAAAATGTATTCTAAAAGCACCAAAAAATCCACAGCCAAGTAAACTATACAAGCCTACGTACTCACGACTAAATATTAAAGCTTCTTTTCAACCGTTTTCATTAATTAAAAATGCATCAGCACTAATGGGTTCAATGGATACCGAAATCAATGGTATTGAACTCAACCGAATCCGATGCTTATTGAATGCAAGCATATGTACAAAATATGCACTGCATTCATTATAATGTGAAAATGCATGTGTGGTCTCATTTTAAAGCTCGAGCGTCAGGTCGAAGTGAAATGAATAAAATCGGAAATATCCCTTGTCGGAATGATGCACATTATTTGCACTCTTGTCTATTATTATGCGTACGCTTTACGATTATGAAACTGCTGAATTTATTGAAATACAGAGATAAAAAATTGAAAATAACAATTACGGCCAGGTTCGAAGCAGATTCGCATGATGCATAATGAGAGAAGGCATTTTTAAACCAATTGGAGGTGGATAATATTTTGAAAGGATATATCACGAGTTGATCAGCACGAATTGATCCCGAGTTTTGTTGGAAATATTAATGTTACAAAATGATGATTTATGCTTGTAAATTTTCTCGTTCTTCTGCAGTTGCCCTATGTTGTATTTGTTTTAATTGGATAGTCGAATGCCAATCGCGAATGTGTGTGCTTTTTTGATAATGTCTGCAGTGCTCGGTTTAGGCTTATCTGCGTCTAAAAATCTGAGCCAAATCAAGCCCGAAATGTAAATTTTAATTTCTTCTCTCACCGCTACTTACTAGCGTTCGATATGGAGTTAATCTCAGATTTACAGCCAACGATTGTCTCCAATGGACTTCTGACCCTCTTCAATCATAATATCACACATTCAGCCCTCACTCCTCCAATTCAATCATCGCTTCCATTTTATTCAGATAAATCTCTGAAGAACAGAATCTGCTCATTGCCCTTACCTACAATCTGCATAATTTTTCCATTCGCACGCCGAGCAAACAAAAAATTCATCAGAGTATTTTTGTCGCGGTTTTTCATACGTCCCACTCAACCCTACTACACACAGCGGACAGATAATAAAAACATATTTTCGCATAGCCGAGTTCATTTAAAAGTACTCTACTTCGTATACTCTGCTCAACAAGTTACCATTTTTTTCCAATGTGATATTTTCAGTTGGTCTACAACGGATAGCATACGGCAGTGAATGAGTTTTTCGTTGACGCGACCGTTAACAATGCAGAAAAATATAAAATTCAGGACCGGTCGTGATATTTTTTGAAAATAATCCTCTTGTTGTGATTATCCTTTGTTGATACGCACGAATAAATATTAACGCAGAACGAGTGAGAAACTTGACGGAGCCGTGTTATCTCGTTGTGATGATTTTATATTATTCAGATTGAAAGACGCGGGGACTGTTGGGCTTATTACTGTTCTCCTGTTGAATGATGTGAACGGAAAATCGGATTGAATGAATGGGTCAAATTGAAATGATTTCAGTGGATTATCGAAGTGAGAGAAAGGTCAGGTACGGGTTGAGTGCAAACATATTGAATAAAATATAATAGCTCTTGCGTTGAAAATGTACATTTTTTAGAGATGCTAACATGAGTGCTGCTGACTATAAGCTTGAATTTATTTAATTTTATTGAGTTTGATTATACAATATTTAATTAAAAGAACTTATCATGCAATAGCAGCTTTATTAAGCACAAAATATAATGTAATCATGAGTTATGATCTAGTCACGAGTTATAATATAGTGACGAGTTCGACTGTCCCGCAGCACGGTCTGCATCAGACTGCCCTCTTCCTCCGCAGCATGTTTCCAAACGGCTTATCTAATTTTATTGCCTGTTTTGGGTATTGCCTGTGAAATAATAATAATAATAATAATAATAAGTTTATTGCCAAATTCAAGAATTACATTTCAAATATAAATTACAAGACAAAAAATGTATAGTTGGCCTTTCCATAAAGAGCAAAGCTCGTGCTATGGAAAGAAAGCCTGTATGTTTAAACATATTTTTACAAGTTTTGCTAATTAATTCATTGTTATAAGTGATTTAACATTTTGTATACAGCAGTATTAATAATATATTTACAAGATTGCCATTTGCAGAAGTTATTTCAAATCAAAATTCGATTAAGTAATATTATTTTCCTGGAGGTGCTTCTTCACAGCTTTTCGAAAAATATGATAATTCATTATCCTACATATGTTGACTGGTAATCTATTGAAAATTCGTGGAGCTACATAAGATGCATGATTTCCAGCAGTTGCAGTTAGGAATCTGGGCTCTTGAAGTGCTCTACGGTTTTGTAAACGCGTTAAGTGGCCTGTATTTAATTCAAGAGGGAATTCGCTGAGGTGTTTGTGTATATATAGCAGCATTTTAAACTTATAACTGCTAGATATTGAAAGGATATTAAAATTAGAATAAAGAAATTGAGTAGGGTATCGTACTGGCTTTCTTAAGCAGATTTTTATTATTTTTTTATGCAATAGTAGCAAAGGTCGTAAGGTACTGGCAGCTAGACCCCCCCAACTCACAATTGCGTACTCTACTACAGATTGAACTAAGGCAAGAAATACCATCCTCAATTGGTTTATTTTTAGTATTGTTCTTAGTTCTACAAATTTATAGATAGTTTTTCTCAATCGACTACAGACAAAAGTAATATGTTTTTCCCAGCGTAAATGTTGGTCTATCACTACGCCAAGATATTTTACAGATGAGTTTACTGGGAGTGGAGAGCAGTTACACATAACTGATGAGCATGAAGATTTGTGCATAAAAACTCGAGGAGCCTCCCTCGGTAATCCTAATAAATTCAGGGAAAACGGAACTAATGCAGATTTTTTTATATTAATGCTGACCTTATTTGTATCTAACCAACGCGATATTTTATTAATCCCC
The DNA here is from genome assembly GCA_963978885.1 of Nemotelus pantherinus. Lineage (NCBI taxonomy): Eukaryota > Metazoa > Arthropoda > Insecta > Diptera > Stratiomyidae > Nemotelus > Nemotelus pantherinus. The sequence continues at coordinate 43,311,774 of OZ022266.1, read as the reverse complement.
GCATTAGCTACTTCGGTTGCTTCGCTCCAATCACTGCCCCAAAAAAGAGCTACCGTATCATCAGCAAATGCAAAAACCGAAGAGTTTTTTATATGTAATTCCAATAGGTCGTTGATGTATATCAAAAACAAAATTGGACCTAGTACTGTGCCTTGTGGAATCCCAATACTAACACCGAGGTTAGAGCTTAAATGTTCATCTATGCGAACTGACTGAGTTTTGCCTTGCAGAAAGCTTCTAAAAAGATTCAACGCAATTCCCCGTATACCCTTCCTTTCCATTTTTAATAGAAGCAAATGGTGATCTACAGTGTCGAAAGCTTTCTGGAAATCAAGAAATATTCCTACACATCTCATCCTTTTATCTAGTTTTGATACCAATGTTTTAGTTACATTATAGATTGCATCTTCTGTTGAACGTGATTTCCTGAAGCCGTATTGGGCATCTGAAAGAAGCTCTAACTCTTCCAAATACCTTGTAAGTCTAATTTTTAGTGCTTTTTCGAATACTTTAGAAAGACATGATAAGAGAGATATAGGTCGATAATTGTTTAAACTTGAACACTCACCCCCTTTATAGATAGGCACTATTAACGAGTGTTTAAGTTGAGTTGGAAAGTGGCCGGTACTGAAGCAAAGATTTATAATGTGAGTTAACGGCTTAGATATTGAGGCTGCATTTTCCCGCAGATGTTTTGATTGAATTCCGTCAATGCCAGGGGCAGTATTTGGTTTACATTGGAGGATAAGTCGATTTATTTCCTCTTCGGAAACTGGATATAAGAAAAAAGTGGTTTGTGCTCTCGCTAGCATAGGTTCATTGTCAGCTGAATGATTAAGAGATGTTATTTTATGTCCTACTGTTGAAAAATGCTGGTTGAATTCTTCTGCAATTTCGAATTTGTTTTCAGACGGGATAAGTTCCCCCTTTGATGTCCGAATAGAACTATTAAAGCTACTCCTATCTCGTTTTGAACTTGTAATCTCATTAATTAAATCCCACATTCTTCTAATATTATTACTACTGTTTTCAAATAAGATTCTATAGTGGTCGGATTTAGCTACACGTAGCAGAGATTTTAGGTTGTTTCGATACAGAATATACTTTTCCCTTAAAGCTATGTTGTAGGGTTGTTTCGATAGTTTTTGAGCAAGTTTATCTCTATTTCTAATTGATTTAAGTAGACCATTTGTCATCCACGGTTTCAGTTTCTTAAAATTATTTCTGTTTTTAACAAGATCATTCGTGCTGTTCTGCAAAATAGTCAAAAGTTTATTGTGGAAAATCGTAAAGGATATCTCTGGATTTGTCTCAGAATACACATCATTCCAAGGTTCAATTTCAAGGTTGGCTTTCAGATCTGTAGAATTGATAGTTTTTTTTATTTCCCTGGTCGAGCAATGAATAGGCTGTTGGCGACGATTTATTAATGTGATTTTAGCTAAAGTTATGAAATGGTCTGTTATGAAAGATTCACAAATGGCTGATTTAAAAACATATTCTTTGCGACATTTGGTAAAAATATGATCTACACAAGACTGCCGCGTAGCACTTTGTCGTGTGCATCCGTACAGGTAGTTTATAAAACCATACTCGTGGAGGGTAAGTAGATAATTGTGACCAACCTGACTTAGATTATTCTCAAAAATATCAATATTTAGATCACCAATCAATATATGATTAAGATACATATTATTCGAATCTAAAAACAAATTTAACGAATCAACAAATTCAATAGCGTTTGTTTGGTTTGTCGAACGGTATATACCCGATACTAAAAATTCCTCTTTTTCAATTTTTAAAACTATGTTCAAAGCGTTAGCATGTTCTATTTCAATGTCTAAGATTTGATATTCAATGGTGTTACGGATGTATGCAACAACCCCATCACATTTATTAAACTTGCATGGTTTAGTTATTTTATGAAATCCCGGGATTTGAAATGATTCTGTTTCGTAAGAAAGCCATGTCTCGGTTAAAATTATAACATCAAAGTTTACTTGGATTTGAAGAACATACGCACAGAATTCATCAAAATTTTTTGCTATGCTTCTAATGTTCATGTGTGCTATTTTAAAATCTGCGAAAATACTTCTGTAGAAAAATTCACTACAGTCTTTTACATTACTTAAGACTAAAGAGAAAGTATTCTCTATGTTATTAATATTAGCTAATATATTATTGATAATCATTATAATTACTATTATTTTTCAGCCTTCCTCAATAGAAGCGTAGCAGCGATATTCATTAGTTAATATCGCTTATATTTTTGATTGCAATTGCATTTGCATTCTCTTCTTTTCTGATGTATACTCGCCCTTGCTTTACCCATACATATTTAAAATTTTTTTGTTTTGCTACTTGCTTCGCTTCTCTCAGGAACTGAGCAGTTGATGGAATAAGATGGTCTCCAACAAATATGCGACCATCTCTCAGCTGGCTACAAACATCTGTTGCTGCTATGCCAGGGCCGCTGTTCCGCTCACGTACCTTCGACTTGAAAGCTTCGACGTAGTTATCTCTGACTGTTGTCTTTGTAAAGCTAACAATAATCGCGGGTGCCTCCAATTTAGAGCCTTTGACTCGATAAGCATTGCTTATATCGTTTTCAGAGGCCTCCTGTCCAATGCATTTGGAAACACTCCGAACTATTGCGCTCACACTTTCTCTTGGCGTAACTTTAATGCCATTGATTACAACATTGTTTCGCCTCATTTAGTGTTGAAGAGTCTCGTTTTGTGTGACAAGTGTCTGGACTTGCCGCTTAAGAGAATCATTCTCACATTTAAGCGCTTGAAGCTGCTGCAACAACTGATCAACTTTGCCGCTGCATTCATCGAACTTGTCAGACATGAACTGTATTGATTTGGTGACTTCATGAATGTTTAGCTCCATTTTTAGTTTTTCCGCTAATTTGGATATTGTTTGATCACTAAGGCTGTAGTTTTCTATTGTCTGGACACTCGTTTCAATCGCTTGCGGTATGTCGGTTACAGTCTGGTTTCGGATGTTTCGTGTTGGCGTATTCGCATTGTCTCCTCGTTTGGTTCCCGCTATTTTACAGTGCGGACACTTCCAACTAGCTTTGGTAGCCTGCGATTGTTTTTTGAAATTTTCCACAGCGATTCCGACACACAAGTGATGGTAAATGCGTGGACATGTGGTGCAGCCTATTTTTTCAGCTTGGCACAATTTATTGCTACAGGAGTCACAATTCATAGTATTTAATTGCAAAAGGTTTCAAAAACTTCACTAGCAAAAAAAAAGTAATCTGCTTCTGGTTGCGTCGCCGGGGAACATGGAAAGAGAAAAGAATTCACTACATTGCAATAAAATCATAAAAGCTCACTTAAAGGGACCACTCGCCCATCGACAGGATATTCACTCAGTTGCTTCATCACTTGATAAATATCTGTCGACTACAGTAAGGTTTCCCTTTTAAGAAGGAAGTTTTATGTTTATTATGCCTACAATTATAACCTGCATTCAATGCAGACTGCATAAATAGGACTTCAAATAGAATCTGTCATACGGATACGTTTATAATATTTTCTTCATAACAAAGCTTATCGGATCCAAAATTGCACCAGTGTTCCACCCTTGATTTATTGCACATAAGTGCCCTCTTTTATTTCGTGAAGTCTCGCAGCCAGATTCGTAACAACGCCTTACGCTTATAAACGAACTTATAAAAAGTGGCCAAGACGGTTCCCGTTCATATTAAGACTAAGAACAAGAAGGCCTAGAATTTCCGTTCAACCGCACTGCTTTCTACCGGGGGACAATTTTTAAGAGAGTTCAAATGAAAGTGATAAAAATATGTATGTGATTCTACGGATGTTGTTTCTGAATTCCAGTTAAAGTTAAGCACGTCATCTTATAATTGCATGATCAAATTGTGTCTCACTTGAATGAGCAAAACATTTTCAAGTCAAGTCTGTGTCCTAGATGCCTAAAAAACTTTCAAACAAGTGCCTTCTGTTTAAATTGACCGAATTGGGATTCCTGAAAGAAGTGTTAAAACTTGCTGCTAGCTCTCTTACTAACAGACAATAATATACATTGTTGTCATTTGATGAAAAAGGTTTATGCATGTTCTTTGCTGGGAAATATTAAATTCAATTGCTGATTGATTGAACTTTAATTAGTTATATTTCTAAGAGTGATATGTAACTAATATTGGTGACCCCGACTCGAGCAACAGCGCAAAAAAGAAAAACGAACCCGCATTTGAATAAGTCTGCCACGGAGGACGTGCTGTTGGCATGCAAGACAGGCTCCAGTTTCTATAGCGAGACGATTCAAATCCTTGGCCGACCACCAGAAGAAACCAGAAACAAAGCACTATTATTTATCTATTTACTGTCTAAATCAACAGATACAAATCCAATTAAAGACTAGACAAGGAATAAACTTACATAGAAAAAGAAAAAGAAAAGAGACTTCAAATTAAAACTAAACAAGGTATAAAAAAGGGTGAAATCTAATCATAATTCAACGAAGATATGTTGAAATATTGCAAGTATTTCTCTGCGCTGAATATTCAACAACAGTTAAAAAAAAACAATATAATTCCGACTTCTCTCCGAAATTGCATTTATACTCAACAAGCAAATAATCATCTTCAAATCTAGACGACCGTGGTGGTAACAGCTACGTTGACTTCAATCAGTTCGTCTCGCAGCATAACTATACATATGGAAGTTAACTTCACGCCGCTCTTAAACTTTTTCTATAGTCCGCCGTACAGCAGTCAGGTGCCTTACCTACCAAACAGCGACTACAATTGGTTCCTGCCGATGCCGAACAAGTTTTTATTCGCCTTGCAGCTTTTCGAAAGCAAACCTGTCAAGTGGTTACTAACTACTATAGAACAGACTGCAGCCGGATTCATTCGGCGCTTTAAAAGCGCAGTTGACTTTTAATAAGCTTACTTTTCCTTTGGAGCAGGAGAGAAAGCTACACCAAAGACCCCAGCAACAACATCGCAACAGTGGTAACTGCAACATCAAGTGCAACAACTAGTAAGTACAATTCAAAATCAAGGTAAAAATGATCAAAATCGTGAAAACATTATCCAGGTTTGCTTTACTACGGCAGAGATTGGAACGGTTCGTATGTAGCGGCAGTTTGAAGCCGGCACCAAACGATGCTACCAACACCCTCTAATGCGTCCACTTGATGGTTGGACGCATCCTGTGGCCGATGCACCAGCTACTAGTGCCCAATATCCAGCTTCCAACGTTGGCACTGGAACATGTTCGGTCTGTTGTCCGTCTTGAATCAAACGTTTGAGGCAAACGCTTCAATCAACCGTTCGCCGCCTAGTTTTGTGCCAGCTTTATGAATTCCACGATGGCCACCATCTTTGTTATGTTGAGGCTATTGATGGTGGAAAACTGAATTTTCTCGACGAATAAAATATATATACTGTCCCGATAATTGTGGATCTTTCTTCAATACAACAATTTCATGTTACCATATTATTCGTGGTTGCAAGCCCGGACTCGAAGATATCCCACGAGACCCTGAAGAGGACGCTGATATCACAGCTAGCAGCCAGCGAATCAAAAAAATTGGGGCACCTCTTGGGGAATCTCGCACTGAGAGATCGGCAAACTTTCCAGCTACTTCGTGAAATGAAGCAATTGGGTTTCTTGACAGTTGCAGACGAACTGCTGAGAAACCTTTGGCTGTAACGGCTTCCGAAGCAAACCCAGGTTATTTTGGCTTGCTCTCCGGAAACTAGCCTGGACAGGTTGGCGAAAACGGCTAACAAAATTTCCGCGGTTTTCGTATAACCTCAAGTAAATGCAGTCGCTGTTTCCCACCAGCAGTAAGAGGTTGCGGAATTACCAAAGCAGGTCGTCACGCTAACTAGGCTATTTAACAAGCAGTTGCGAACTTGGTCACGCTCCAGTTCGCAAGGAAGTACTCACTCGCAATCTCGTAGCCGAGAATACAACAAACAACTCGGAATATGCTTCTATCACAGAAAATTTGACAACCCCCCTGGTTCAGCTGAACCAAAAATTCAAGTTGCCGTTTTCTTCAAACGACATAACCTTGTTGATACTGGCGCAGATGTTTCAGTGCTTCTAGCACCTACGATCGGAAGGCTTCCACATTCCGGAATTTGACTTCTTGCAGCAAACCATTCGACCATAAAAACCTATGCACGAAAGGTGATCAAGCTGGAACTAGGACTTCATCGTAAGTTTTAATGGGACTTTATCATTGCCGATGTCTCTAGACCTATTTTAGATGCAGACTTCTTCTGCCACTATAAGCTAGTCATCAATTTGTCAAACGCTACTCTTGTGGATCCTCCAACTTCGTTTTCTATGAAAGACACGTACACTTCGTACAAACATCCGAAACTTAGTGTTTAGTTTAAGCAATCCTCTGATCCGCGGATACATGCCCTTCTCAAACAGTACAAAGCCATCACGGCCAACACAGAGTTCTTCCAACTATGTAAACACACAGTTACACACCACATCTTAACCACAAGCCCTCCAATAGTGTCGAAACCACGTCGACCAGCACCTGATAAGCTTGCGGCGACCAAGAAGGAACTCAATTTCCTTCTTGGCCACCTTCCTTCTTGGAAGGACTTCGACTTCTGAAGAGGAGCACCTTGTTTATTAAGAATAAATTTTTAAACGATTTGCGGACATGATCTCATAATTAACTTGGAGAAATGCCATTTCTTTCGACTTTCAGTTAAATTCTTAGGTCATGAAGTTTCGCCGAAAGGTACTAAGCCATCCCCAAACTGAGCTGAGGCAATATCTTCAGCTAAATTCCCCAAGACGGTTAAAGACCTAAGGAAACTTTAAGGGACGGTCATATTGAAGAATTAATTTTTCTCGGTGCTGATGACTTTGCGGCAATAGCTTCGTTCCGAAAATTGGAGTACAGTTTCAGACAATTCTAAAGAACTACATTATATCGAACTTATCTACCGTTCAATAAGAAAAAGTGCTCAATTTGGAACACAACATAGCTCATCCTGGTAGTCGTGCTTCACGAAAGCACATTGCAATTCTTCCAGCCATCGATGAACAAGAATATTGCCGCTAAGGCCCGAGAATGTATATCTTGTCAGAAATGCAAGATAACCAGACATGTGAGCAAACCTGTATCGACCTTTTCTACGGTTTCCAAACGATTTAAGGTCATTCTAACACACCCTAACACACTCACAGGAATACACATACTGTCTCACCATAATTGATCGTTTCATTCGTTGGCCTAAAGCAATTCCTTTGGCCAGCATTACTGGCAATGACTGTGCTTCTGCTCTGCTGCCCACTTTAATTGCTCGATTCGAAGTTCCCCCATACATTGTCACCGACTACCGACCAGTTAAAATCACACGTAGGCAGAGTTGTAGAACTCAAAGCAATTTTTAAAAAATGTTTAATAATTAATAAAAAAAAGAAAATCTATTGTTTCTCGGATTAAGGCTATGTTTTTTTTTATAGAACTGAACATCCAAAGAAGCAGTATGCATTCGTTTGACAACTATTGATTAAAACTGTGTAAACTGTAGAAATGAATAAAGTTTTGGTCGTGTTCACTCTATCTAGATATTTTTGTGTCATTTGATGCAGTCGAAGAAGTAGTTTGTTCTTGAGATTTCAGAAAAACGTTAAAGTACAGTCTGTGCTGAAATGATTTAAAACCCTGCACTCCTGAAGATTTTTGAAATAGTCGATCTTAAACGTGTAGGATGATATCATCTTTAGGGTGATTTATTATGAGGTTTGGTTTTTAATCTCAAATAAAAGGCATAAAGTTGAATTCTATAGTAAACATTTTATTGTGAGTCGAAAGAACTATCTATGACAATTAATTTTTAAAGATTATCTTATTTAAATGTTGACCGCGACTACGCCGTAAATGGTCAATCCTGAAAGTCCGATTTTGGACGACGCGTTCCAGCATAATGACCGGTATCTGCGAATGACACGAGTAATGTTGGCTTCCAAAGCTTCAATTGAAGCTGGTTTATCGCTGAAGACCAGAGACTTCGTGTAACCCCAAAGAGAGTAATCTAAAGGTGTGACATCACACGATATTTGCGGCCAATTTACTGGTCCAAAACGTGAAATCAGGTTTTCACCAAAATTATTTCTCAGTAAGTCCATTGTTTCTCCCGCTGTATCCGAAGGAACAGCGTCTTGTTGAAGCCAAAGATCACCGATACTACGGGCTTCAATTTCAGGTAGCAAGAAACCGTTATCATGGAACGATAGCTGTCGCCATTGACAGTTACGTTCTGGCTGGACTCATTTTGAAAGAAATATGGACCAATGATTCCACCGGCTCATAAACCATACAAAACTGTGCATTTCTGGGGCTATAGTGGTAGCTCTTGAAGCTCTTCAGGTTGTTTGTCAGCCCAAATATGGCAATTCTGCTTATTTGCGTATCCATTCAGTCAAAAATGCGCCTCATCACTGAACAAAATTTCGCAATAAAACAGCGGATTATAACTGAGCATACAGCTGAACAACTTGGATACGTTGTTCTCAAATAGTACTGAATAAAAATTACATTACAGTTTGACAGGAGTCACGCGTGATCTGTCAAAAAAAAGCCTATTAAAAATCAAACCTCATAATGAATCACCCGGTATAACGCATGTCACCAGGCTTTTGCCTGAACATGCACTACTTTCATGCTGCCTCACTGTGGGCCATCATCGGCCACTACAATGGTCGCAATGATCGCCACAATTATGATCACCATCACAAATGTTCCTCCACACACTGGGCTGCTAGATGGCCCAGTCATGATTTTTCGGTTGCGCATGATGGCCCGCTTTGATGTGGGTGAAAAACCGCTCCGAAAGCCATCCTCGGCCATCGCCATTTCCATGCTTCGCCACTGTCGGCCACTGCAAGCCATCCCCCGTCTACACAATGGGCCACATGATGGCCCACAGTGAGGAGGCAGCATCAGATGTTCGACTTCCCCACATACTTCCCCACCAAGATATGCCACCGCGAAACTAACCTTATTCTACGGGTATAGAGGGTTGATATTAGGGTGATCAAGTAGCAAACACGGCCCGTTTTCGGTGGGCTAGCCCGGGACCCAGTAAGACTCACCCAGAAATTTTTCTTAGACCGCGAGTTTAGCAGTGCACTCTATGATCCATTGATTTTCCTTAATCAATGACTCAGCTCTATTAGCACTCATGCTTCCCCAAACCAAACCAGAGCCAAAATCATGCTATAGAGTAATCAATAAAGACTTTGATGTTGCGATAGGTTTTGTTGGAATTAATTATTCGAATGCTACAAAATGAAAATTTCTTTTTAAGACTCACTAGTTTCTTTTAAACTTTTGGTTGCCAAGTGCTTGTTATAACCCTTCAAACGGTTGAAATTGTTGGGTTGACTATCGGCATTATCTATTTGTGCAGGACAAGCTGTAAATTATCTTTCTTTCCTCTAGTGTTGCTTATTTTCATATCTTCGAAGCCTGAAAATGTCCAAGATAAAATTCATACAAAACTCTATCTAATTCTTAATTAATTATTTCTACTCAAGAACATAGTCCTGCGATTTCCAAAAGTTAAATATTTTTTTCTTGAACTCAAAATTATTGAAAATTCCATATTATTGCATCATTTTAATCGATACTATAGCTTTAAATAGAATAAATATTCATGTTTTAATTTGGGAATATTTTTAACACATGTCATCACAACAATTAAATACGAATGCCATTCTCGAAATGTAAAAATAACTGGGAACCGTTTTTGCTATGCTTGTGAGCAAAACACTCCATTGTGTTCGTGCTATTAAGCAAATTACCACGTTTTGAAGTTCATGAAACTCTCCATAGAATCAAATCAAACACAATAAACATTCAGGAAACCAATCTCCTCAATTGCTATTAATTTCTACATTAAAATCACAATGAAAACTCTTCAACGAATACAATAAACTAATTACCGATTCAAAACCATTATTCAACACACAAACACAGTTCATCAATTCCGTTCTGACCTCTAGCGAAAATATCATTCACAAATTGAATAAAATTCCTCGCAATTACACAGAACTCAACCGAAATCTCAATATTGAATTTCGAAAATTTTCCAAATCATTTGATCTGTTTAATTAAAATTGTATGAGTAAAAATCCGGCATTTTTTGTTGCTATTGCTCCCGTACAGTTGGTATTTATTTGACATTGTTGGTATTTTCGTTATTCGAACTCATCAATAGGGAAGCAGTTCGTTTGTTTACAATTCCCGGGAAATAGATTTCATTGGGATACGAATCAGATATCAACACAGAAAGTTTTTCTTCGAATTCATGAGAATTCACTTAGAGTGAGAGCATAGAAAGCACTTTCTTGGAATCCTGCTTCTCTGGCGGAAGACGATGGTGTGCATGGTGAATGAATACGTAAATTATACTAATGAAAGTTGCTTTTCAACAATGACACAAGGTGGGCGACGAACGTAATTTTCTGTAAAGAGTCGAAATATTCGATATCCAATAATAGCAACGAAAATTATGCAGAAGTAGGTTTACATACTTGTGTAGGCTAATTTCATTACAAAGAATCCTAATATGTAACGAAACCAGCCAGACATCTTTGAAGTTTTTCCCCATCCAGAGCGCATTTCAAAGGACTATCATCATCCCCATATTATCCGTTGTTTATTTCATTACCTCCGTAAAAATTAAATAATTCCAAGATGTATTGAAAAAAAACTACCCCCACAACGGACGTCAAAGCCAGAAAATAAAAACTCCCAGGAATTAGCTTTGATACGGCACAGCTAAGAGAACCTTCGTAAAGCACGGTCAAAAACATCAATCAATGATACTACACACAGAAAAAATCTCATGAAAATTTCATAACACTACAGAAAATTTTCCCTCGCCAAAAAAACTTCAAGCACACTCTTCGCTTTTGACGAGGAAACGAACGGGATGACCACCCCTGAATTGCTCCAGTCACCGCATAGAACAAAAGGCAGGAAGGCAAGATACAAGAGCACAGAATAAAAGGTCAGGCTCGGACGGACATGGCAGGGCAGTTCGAGAGCGAACTTGCAAATCCGCTTGATTTCTCTCCTCCATACACTGCATTGTAAGCTCGCTCGAACCAAACCGAATTGAACAAACGATACGAACGAACTGAAAGTGAAACTAATTAAGGATGACATGATCCTTTTCGTTTCATGGCACGTTAACGTCTTCTCGCGACATGAAGATTTATTATATTTAAAAGGAAATTTATTTTCGAAACGCCACCACCGTCCATCGAAAAGTCGAGGCAACAATATGTTCGGATGTAGCACGTGCAGCGGGCACAGACAAGAAAAGTAAACCAAAAACTGAAAAGAAACCGAAGCGCGATAGCCGGCGCAAGCATGGAAAGAAATATGAATCCCCGTGGAAAATCAGCTTACGAAAAAATTGCTGGAGCTTCTTTGCTTCCACAGGCAAACAGCTATTTTTCTTCGATCCGATTCCGAGAAAATCGTTCGTGCGAAGCCTATTCCAGGCCTGGCAAATTCACACTTTATTAAAATTAAGTGCTCGCCACGTCGAAACTCTTTTTCCAAATCGCTAATGATCCGACTGTCTGTTTACTCGTCCGTTTTTTTTAGTAAATCTTTACAAGACTTCCATAAATCTCCGCGAAAAATTTATATTACACAACAAACGACCCAATTTCTTCGACACTCCGGATATCCCGGAATATTGATGACTTGCTGAGTACTTCCGTTTGGCACGACAAGAAACGGCAAAATCGCGAGCATTGTGCACGCTACTAAAGCACCAACAAGAAAATAAGGAAAAGCGGAAAAAATCTTAGCTGCATAATGCAATTCATCTCTTCAGCTGACATTAACTATTTACCAGCGAATCTCGTGACAATACAAAAGCCTCGAGCTCGGTGCGAAGGTCCTGACTGCACTTGGCGTAGCTGCGAAATTGAATGCAACTAACTTGCATCGGACGGGTGGTGCTGTTTGTTGGCAGAAGTGGGGAAGGTCATTGGTGACAGTATGAATACGGAAAGCAGGTCAGGTCAGACAGTTCCAGGCTGAGTTAAGGCAGAAGCAAGGACGAGCGGTACGGAACTTATCTTATTGAACATTAAATTGTTGTGAGATTGTTGTTCCTGGAGAACTTCAGGTTTGGGCGGAATTGGTGTTCGAGCACGGTGCTAGATACGGTTGCAAGGAAACTGTTCTCCAAGCAACATTGAGCGTTGGATGAGACGACGAAAGGTTTTGATCAAGTGGTCGAGAAAATTCGGATGGTGAAGGTGCGAAAGATGGATGAGATTAGTTACATTAATTTGTAATTAACAACATGACTATGTATTAAGCTGTAATTGATAGATGCTCGCATGAAAATCGATGCTTTGATGCGGCATTTTTTCATCATGAATTGCTTGATGCAGTTTCAGCATTATTCAAGCCTGTACTTGAGAATCTCATGTGGCTAAATAACAACTTTTAAAAGATAGCCAGCTTACATTACCAACCTGACACATACCTAAACGGTAAGTCAGTCTTCAAATACGGTAGCAATAAATAACCATTTTAATGACCTGACAGACTTTTCGAAACATTCGGCATTATATTGAGGACCACATTCGGCATTATGTTGAGGACCACACCGGCTCTTATTGAAAATCGTTTTCACACAACAGACATTATATAGCTCACAGTTGATATCTAAGAGGGAACTGTCTAAAACATTGGTGCTCCCCCTACAATTTACTTCTTGAGGTTTATTTCTGGTTGCGAAAGTATTTGGTAGCATTGAAATTGATAGAAGAAAATTGTTGACTATCGTTTAGTTGATTTTGCAACTTAACTGTAACAATGTAAGTCTCAAACTACTCCTGGTTAAGCCCAAACACCAAACCGTGGTCGTAGAAGTGAAAAAATTTGTACTCACTCAACTCATAAGATTCCAGCGAATCGTAAAAAAATGCAAGTCACTAAGGCAAATAAAGTAGAGCTTGAAAATTTTGAATAAGTCCTGTTGAATTATTATGGTTCCAACAGAGAAAAGAGTCAAAGTGGAATTGTTTTTACGGGATGATTAAAATTGAAATAGATTTATTGAATTTTTTTTTTTGACAAAGTGGTTTCGAAAGTATGCACTGATTCTCATCAGACACCAGCTCACAGTGCATACTTGACTGATGTGTCCACTTGCAGTTGGAAATCATTAATTTTTATTTACGTTAGTTCTGGCAAATTTTAACATCTCCGACATATCCATCGACATAGTTTACTCATAAAGGTTATTGATTTGTGATCATAGAACTCTTCTTGTCTATAAATCAGTATAGACTACGTATATCATCTCTAAAGCTTATCAAAGCAGAGAATAATTAAATAAAAACAAAACCACTTTGTCAAAAAAAAACTTAGAATAAAAATTTTTCAATTTTAATCATCCCACAAAAACAATCCCACTTTGTTACTGCTTTCGGAGGCTTATTCCGCAAAACGATCGAGTTTCCCGTATCAATTATTCACTGCTGTGATAAGCTTTAGAGACGATATACGTTGTCTATGCTGATTTATAGACAAGAAAGGAACCATGGTCACAAATCAATAGCCTTTATGAGAAAAGAGTGCTTGATTTAAGTGGTAGATAAAATTAGAATTTATTGTTGTGTGCGTTACGTCCAAACTGGCTTGCTTCACTCTCCTCTCTCAGCCGCACTTCATGTTGATTTTCAAACCATTAGAGCTCCTTCTCCAGCTGCGCGCTTTGACAACCATAAAGCAGACTTTGCTGGAATGGCGACTGAAATTAACTTGCTTAACTGGTTCTCTTTTTCCCGCTGCCACACCGTTGATGAGCTTGTCATAAAATTCGAACATTTTCTATCCAACATTATCTCAGGCTTTACTTCCTCTAGCTGTCCCTCCCTAATGATGCTCCTTGGCTTCGGTGTGATGTGACGTCTGCCCTCAAAGCTAAGGATGTAGCTAGAGACGAAAAAGAGGCTCTCATAATGATTTCCCCAAATTTTTGTTTTTTTTTTATTTTTAATTACTATGTACGTGTGTACGTTCCTTGGAGAAATAAATAAGATATTGCTAATTTTAATGTAATGTGACATTCGTTTCACACTCTGATATCTCTTTTCACCGTATATATTTATCACGAATTTTAGTACGAAGATACTGGCAACTGTGAAGAGTCCATCAGCAACTCACGACGATCTTTGGTAACCATTTTCACCAGATACCATTTCTAGTTGTTTATGTCGACCAAAATTTGTTTCAACAATTTCGAAATATTTCGAGCTCTCGGCTCTCCCACATTCTTACCGTAAGTTTAACTGAGTTCGCCGCAAGTCAGCTCAAAATCAACTTTTCTGTCGCCGTACCTACCTCACTGCGCCGTACCAACTAGCTAAAAAACCCACCACTAGCGATAAAGGTATCATTCAATAGCCTGATCTCACCACGACATCCAATCAAGTAGCAGCAGCGTTATCAAATAGCGCAATACTCTTTCGTGTGGTGAGAAATGATTTGAATGGGAATATGGAAAATTATTATTGACAAAACAAATACTTCAAACGGTTATCGGATAAAAACGAAAATTACAGGGTGCGTTGATCTTAACGTTGACCAGTTGTGCTTTCTTATTTATTTAATTACATAGGGACTAAAAGTACTTTATTACTTAAAGTACAAATCTATGCAACTAATAACTAAACTTTAAGTTAACGTACAAAAACAAAAGCAAAAAATTTAAACAAAAAAACCAAAAAATCACGAAGAAGGCTGGCTCTTAATTTGTTTTCTATGTAAAAACAAATTAAAATTTAAAAATATCCGGTTTAAAAAATCATCTTAATTGTATCGAACAGTGTTGATTACTCTCACACTTTTGTCAAACGATTCAACATAAATCTATAAAATATAACCTATTTGTTTTATTCGCTCTAAAGAAGAGTGTAAACTATAGTTTGTTCTATAAATCGAAGGTGAAAAATATCATTGCGTCTGGTTAAATTCAAAGGAAGTCCCAAAGTTAAAACTGCAAGAAGCGCAAGTGTACCATTTCTTCCAATCAAAAATTTAGAAAAAAAAATTAATCCAAAATAATAAGAGAAGTTATATTTAGAAGCGGCATAAGCGCAGAGTAATTAAGAGTAGATGTATCAATTTGGAGTTTGTAGCCCATATCGAGTAAAAACGTATGCTGATTTCTCTCAATTGACTTAACAGAAACATAATAAAGTTAAAGTAAACAAGACAAAAGTAGACTCTTTCAATTGTGCTCAAATTATCAAATTCTGAGTGTTTCTAACAATAAAACAAAAAGTTATGTTAGCTTGATTAATAATTTGGTTAAAATGGGGTATAACACTTAGAAAAGTATCGAAAGTTAACCTAAATCCTACAACAGTCAACATATCCCCCCCTCCTGATTTATTCAGGTATCTATTCAGAGCTAGGGCTCTATTCAAAGCTCGTCCGAGCCTAGATTCAAACTAGGAACCCCACACACAAGGAGCCAGTGCTCTACCCATTAGGCTTTTTTTTTTTTTTTTTCTATGATAATGCTGAAGCTCAGGGGATTGCCCTTTGAAGCGAATGCTTAGCAATGGCGGTAGGGAGACACATATGGGAGAAGCCGATATCAATTATCCCATTATTCTTTTAAGTGCCACATTTATTTCTTATTTTCTAAAGCGCTAGTGTTATGCCTAGTCGCTGCTAAAGCTTTAATGTGACACTTAATTAATGGAGTCGCCGACTGTTAAGACAACACGAGACGAACAAATACAGCCATGGGCACGGCGGGATTCGAACCCGCGGGCAGTAGATCGCTGCTTCGGACTGACGCGTTAGCGAGCTAAGCTACTGACCCCCCTTGGAATTCACTACTTAAATTCCTTATAATTTTAAGCTACTGACCCCCCTTGGACCCCCCTTGGAAATCACACTTTCTAAGCTACTGACCCCCCTTGGAAATCACTACTTAAATTCCTTATAATTTTTATAAAAGCTTTTGATATTTGAATGCAAAATTTCAACATTGTCCAGCGGTGTGATGGTTTTGAATATTTTCTAATCAACAGCAAACCACAAAAAAGGAACAGCATAGAAAACAGAACTGATAAAAATTACGAAAAGCATAGGGCTCAGATGTGATCCTTGAGGATATCTGAGACTAGAAAATATGGATAAGAGTAATGCTTATTACTATTAACTATTAAATAATGTCAAGAAATAAGCGATGTCACCACAAAAAATTTTCATTTTCACAGAAAAATTTCATTTTCATTTTATAAAAAGAGGTGCTGCTAGCAAAATTTTCATATGACGAACATCGTATAATAGAAATCAGTGACAACCGTTCTATGCTCTCTGAACCTCCAGGGAGCGGCTACCTTGGAAATCACTCTATTGTATGACTTTAGATACAGTGTATTTGCCTTTCGATACAGGTTGCTCGCAATTAGGACACAGCATACAGCAAAACGGTAATTTATTCGTATGACTAAACGTATCCTATATTTGCTTACATCATGGTATGTAGAATATGCGCGTAAAACAGCTGCATTGCATGTAACATACAATTCGAGTTATCATAACTATAATCTCACCACACTAAATCGTACTAATAACCGCACATCGCAAAATTCCAAGTAAATTAAAAATATAATTAGTAATATACACCAAAAACGCACAGCAAATTCTCATCCTATCCTTCCACAAGTTAACCGCCAAATCAGTAATTCTTCCTGTCGTTCGTTTTTTTTATTAGAGAAAAACATGCTATATCATTCATATCAGCCCAATTTATCTACTACACATTTCATTCGCACCAAGGCTAGTGGAGCTGGTCACAGTCGAACAAACTCTCCCGCACCCTTTTGCCATATGTCATTCGGATTCATTGGCATTGTGTCGACACCTCAAAAATAGATCTTCGCGAACTGGCACTGACTTTCAGGCAATACCTGCCTATAAAAGAGGCTTATCTTCATTATTGCCTTTTATATGCCTCCCTAGCGTCATATGTGTAATCGTAAAAACGTTGTCACTTCTTTAGCTTCTGGTAAATTATGAAATATGATCTGAGGAACGATGAAGATAAAACCAGGAACGCACCCTTAAAGCGTTTCCTTAATCGAACGGCAAGGAATCGATATTCGGTCAGTAGAGATGAATGATTATCGAAAATATTGTTCGAGGAGAAGAAACGTACGCTGATTTAATTCAGTTGAGGCAAAGTAAAATATTGTGGTCCTTCAAATATTTGAGAGACAACATTGCCTGCAACAACAAAATGGAGCATTATTCTCGTTCACTACAAAGTTTTCTAGACCATTAAATAATGGCTGCAGAAAGTCATGTTCTTTCGATTCTTTTCTTTTTCATATCTCCGTCTGTCTGCACTTTACGTTGGCTCACACTCGAATATTTTATAAACAGAAACGGTTTAAAAAATTTATAACAGCGACTAAAGTCTATGGAAAATCAATACAGTCGTAAAGTGTTCAAAATGAGTACGTTTTAATAGTCCTGTTCACCGTTTCATTTTTCATCTCTGAGCTTGGGAAAGTTTATGATTTTGAAGCGTTTTGTAGCATGAAGCTGAGCTGATAAACAAGCAGGTTAAATTTTACCACCGGTAACGTACGCTCCTGTAAAATATTTGAAGAAATGTAAAACTTTGCAAAGACCTTATTCCGAGAGTAGCTTGATATTTGCTAAACTAGGTAATAAGGATTGATTGGATGATATAATATGATAATAAATTAATTTCAAAATTTCCATTACTTTAAGTCGGCTGTAAACTGCTTGGAATTCAATTTCTCATATTTTGTTTTAAGAAACTTGAGACACCCGAGCTTATTGGGTGAAAAATCTCAGCAATAATACATTCCATTCCATGTCAAAACTCTGCCTTTGTCCTAACCAAAAACCAAAACCTATTCAAATAACTACTTTCAAATCATACAAAAACTTTCTAAGTTCGAAAATTCCAAATTCCGAAGTCTTTTCAAATCACTTTCAACTACCATAATCATCATTTTGACCTACCCACGGTCAATTGTTTTTCAAACCTCTGCACACTAAATGCGGAGATTCCCACAAGTTTTCATTACGTTCCAAACTCGCAAAACTATTTTCATTTTCTTAGTAAATTCCAATCTCAGACAGAAGCAAGCTCATTACACTGCTTTGGAAATCGAACTTGATTCGATTTCACCATTCTACTCATCAGCTCTTATTTTCACTCTACTACGCTAGTCGCATTGCTTTCACTTTTGACTTGGCCTCATCTCATTCGACCCAATTTCTGCGCCACCAAAGTCAATATCCATGGTAATCGCGACACAGAAAAAAAATATGTTTGACGGAATCGCAGAAATCAACTCAAATTTTCTCACATCCGCAACCTGTAATGGTGGCCGCACTCCACCTCTGCTTCGCACAGGATCTATTTCTGGCGACGAAAACGTATTGAAAACCGCTTAGTGCCTGATTGGGCGGTAAATATAAACGGCCTGGGCACTCGTTCCGTAAACAGTAGTAGCGGTGAGGTTAAGTGCGAGCTTAAGTGGAGCAGAATAAGTGTTGTTAGTCGACGAACGTAAACCAGTCAGCGAGGCATTATCCTTCCTAATCGCACATTCAATCTCTTCAATTGAGTGGCAAAAAAGGCTTTCAGCCAGTGAATACAAGACGAGAGGACCAGGATCAAGACGACAACGACGAAAACGGTGACGGATAAAAATCGATTGCTTCGATTGGCACCTTTAAGATGTTGATATCGATGGGTTGCTTCGGAATTCTAGAGTTGTAGTATAGTTCAAATTGGATAGGATCAGCGTATAGAAGGTTTGAAAGTTGCTCCATTAGGTCTCATGATTTCTAAGCTTATCTCGGAGTAGTATTTATTTTGGTGGTTTGAGGACAGAGTGTGTGCTGGAAAAAAGGAAACTTCAGTTAGAAGCAAAAAATGTAACATCTAAAGAGAAAGTAATCTAAAGTAAAGGAGATATTACCAAATAAATTTTGTATTTAAACACAAACTTATATTAAGGAAGAAACATGAAAATAATTGTCTCACCACCACCCATTTTAGTAGAGCAAGTGAAGCAAACAGAGACAATATATCTGAATTGCTTGTGATAATTCAGAAATAATTGGTTTCAGAGCTTTGTGTACTTCTTTTGATTCAGTACCTTGCTAACAAGTAGGTTATACGAGTATTATGGCTAAGTTATATGCAGCGAAGCATAATCTAGGGTTGCTTCCCGCGGAGCATGAAACTGTCTGGTTACGTCACAATGCGTCCAAATGTCAAATGCCACAAAAACAGTTCTCAGACTACAATTCAATTTGATAGTTAAAATCCAAGTCTACAGGATTCCTTTTACTAATTCATTTTCATTTAACAGATGCAACCCCGTCTCATCGTCTTTTGAAAAACTACTTTAACAAAACCAAAGGTAAATTTTTAATGTTTTTTTTTGTCCTGTAGGAGAAGATAAAGTCATATTTAAATTGGAATTGTTTTTTTGCGGGATGATTTAAATTGAAACATGTTTTATTTACATTGAAAATTTTATTTGACAAACAATTCCAATTTGATTCGGCTTCGGAGGCTTATTCCGCAAAACTATCGAGTTTCCCGTATCAATATTCTATTCTAATATTCCCGTATCAATATCTATTCTAATAAGCTTTAGAGACGATATACGTTGTCTATGCTGATTTATAGACAAGAAGGGAACCATGATTACAATTAAATGACCGTCATATTTAAAGTTCTTCAGGTCATATAGAGTAGTTTTAATCTCTTCGCTACCTTTCTGGACTATTTGCATTATCTGGGCCTACTCATTGATTTGCGGCTAAATTTATGCTAAAAACAGTTATCCAAATTAGGGTTTTCATCTACTCTTGCTAATTTTTCGTAGGAATAGGAGACTAACATATGTCATTTGACGGCTCAAGTTGTAATACTTAGCTTATCAGAACGGCCTGATCTTTTTTAGATATACAAAATAAAATTTATTTCAAAATGAAAAACAGGCTGTGTTTTTATTCCTAAATTAGGTTCTGAGCCTTCAGTGCGTAAAACCTCAACGCAAAGTGCGTTTTTTACAAACGCCGAGTGTTGCAATTCATCATTTGTTTTAATGCTGTAAAAATTAAAACATAAAATCAATAAATAAATCAAAACTAACCAACCTGAACGAACATCAGCATCTCGGCAGATGACAGTTGACAGATGACTGACAGCCAAGATATTCCATTGTGGACTGTTCCGCAATGTTTCTGAGAGAACGTTCTTTCATCTGATATTTGCGGTCACGGAGTCCCATGACTCTACCAATGGACACAAAGATACCCTAAGGTGTGTAAAATAGTTGATACGAGAAAAATACCGGAAAATTTCAATGCATAGAAAAAAATTTGAAAAGGACAAAGGAATTCGGTTGCAGTGGTGGCAAGAGATCGAAGGTGCGGTGGCCTACGTGTGAAATTTTGCTAAAAAAAAAATTGGAGGAAATAAAGATTTATGGATAGTGAAAAGAAAAGTTATAACGACCAAGGAGTTTATTGGATAGTGAAAATAAAAAGCTGTGAAGTTTGAAAATTCCATTATTGAAGTACTTTGAGCACGTGCATATCCTTAACCTTCATAAACATTGTCGAACCCAAAATCGATAAGCTTCGCGTAAAAATTTTGATTGATTTTAATGTTCTCGTCTTTGATGGCTCGGTGTCTAATATGGAGTGAATGCTGATAATCGACAGCATTAGCGATTTGTCGCAATATGAAGCAGCCAAGTTGTTCGTCGATCATTGGGCGCCGATCGATAAATTCGAACAAATCCATTCCACAGCCATGCTTTCCCATTACCAGCTGAAAGAATTTCTCATTTTCAAACACATCATTCAGTGTCGTGAGTAGGTATATTTCTATCGGGATTTCTTTTTTATCTTCCGTTAGTATCATCTTTTGTGGACAGAGCTTTTCTTTTCGGATAAATTTTGCGACAACAAGAAGATGATCAGAGTTTCTGTAGGCTAGCTTAACATGACCATAAACACCTTTTCCGATCTGCCGCAGTGATGTGTAGTGGTTGCTAAATTTGCCGCTAATTTGTTCTTCGTTGTCAAATTACTGAATTAAATTTGCATAATGTTGTTGTTGATGTATGGGGCAATCTTGATTGTCAGCGGAAAGTTCGCAATCCCCTTTCGCGAGTTCAACAATTCGAAAGTAAGTATATTTATACTTGTATCCAAGACATGTTCGGGTTAGTAAAATGCATGATTTATTTTTATTAAATCCTAATCATCAATGACACTTACCACCGCGATTGTTGTTGGTGTTAAAGGTTTTTGTGGCTGCTGTTGTTGTTGATGTAGGGGACGATTCTTATTGTCAGCGGAAAGTTCGCTCCTGAGTCACGTAGGTTGGGGATCGTGATGTTTACCTCGATCACACTGGTCTTGACAGCGCGCCACCGCATCATCAGCAGGATTGTTGCTCCTACTTTCCTAAATTATATTTATACGTATATTTTTTCCTAAACCTTAACTGCATGTATGTATTTCCACTCATTTATTACATATTATCGCATATTTACCTGTATATATTTCCTTGATTCTCATTAGATCCAATCGAACCGTAACACTTGGTTTCATTATTTTTATTGAAGTCTTTCAAAACGAGTTCAGCTCTAGTCAAATCCAAAATTTGCGTGAGAGAAAGTTATGGAACGAGTTCCATATTAAACCCACATAAAAACTACATCACCTATTTTATTATTCTTTATTACAACACTCACCAGCAAAAATCCCATAATTCATTCTATGAAAATTAAAACCAATTCTACTATACCACCATCACAAACTTCATATTTTCCATAGTTTCTCTCCGCTGCCATCTCCGTGCACTAGCTGAATGTCATAAACTAAGTCCGACTACGAAAAAGATCATAAAAAACCGGGTGGCGCAAGCATAAAACTGTCAACACCTTCCGTCACATCAGCAAGATTGGCTGGCGGCTGCTTTTGGTCGTAGCAGGCTACAGGTCGTCCTGTGTAGTAAATTGCCTCTATAACTCCCGTTCACACTTCGTCGTCAAGCTAGAGATACTATAGTGTTGTAGCGTCGAAGAGAAAGTTTTGTCAGAGGGTTTAGTCGATTTATAAGGATTCTTTTTTCTCACGTACTCATCGCCGAAGGAATACCACATGAGCCCCGTAACACATGCATAGAGAATGTGATGCGATGAGCTAAGGGAGGGGAATGATGGCCACTTTCCAAACTTTGATTTTTTTTCGGTTGAGTATAAACTCATATATTTTCTCGTGAGTTTTGCATTAAACAGTAGGGTGGATGAGTGGCATGACAATGTTGTTGGCTCGAGTTTCATTTGCAGTCAAGGAAAAGTCAGGTTGACCTTATTTGACGCGTGCATGAAGTTTGTCGATGACTAGAATAATTTTAAGTTCATGATATGTTTATGAAATGCATTTCGAAATCAAAGGGTTTGTAAACATTTCAGAAAGGAGTGCTAGCTTTTTCATAAAGTTCAATTTTAAAGCTGAATCTAAATACAGCTGTTGAAAACAGTATTTAACACTTCAAATGCATGCAAAATATCCTTAAATTCTGTACTTCAACCACCGCGAGAAACCTACAAACCTAGAATTATAGCTTTACTTTCATCTTATCTCCATTTCTCATCTTCAATTTCAATATTTAAAACCATATCGTTATCCTATACTTTTAATCCAATACCATTATTTTTGCACTAGTTCAGAAAATAATTCCACTTAATTCCAGGCAATTTCCATCACTGCTAGAACTAAACAGTTTTCAAGAGATAAAACTGTCACTTACAGTTGTGGCCCCGACAAAGTTTTCGCTGCGGTCAAACTGCAACGACAGCAGGAACGAAGGCGGAGTAGCTGAAGAGATAGAGAGAG
Organism: Nemotelus pantherinus; assembly: GCA_963978885.1. Taxonomy (NCBI): domain Eukaryota; kingdom Metazoa; phylum Arthropoda; class Insecta; order Diptera; family Stratiomyidae; genus Nemotelus; species Nemotelus pantherinus. Next base: position 43,288,770 of record OZ022266.1, on the reverse strand, counting down.
AGATACGGAAGAAATAGAGGAAAATCGAATAAAAAACACCGGAAAAATGCGACCAAGAAAAAAAACGTCGAGATACCAGAAAACTTGGTCAATGGATCGTTGGATGGTTGGTTGACTGAGGAATGAATGACACCGTGATGGTAAATGTGGTCGTCAAGGCGATCTAAGATATTGCTTGCATTGCTTCAAGATGCAAAACTGAGGAAAACTTTGAAAAATCGTCTTTGCTAACTTTTTTTACTCATTCAGTTTTCAGAATTTTTTCAGTTTTTTTTTCAAATTTGCGCGCTGTGTGAAAGCGGCACGCTACTTGAAAGTGATAGAGATAAAAAAGAAGGAGATAGATGAGGTTTAATGAGAAGTCTTTAAATGTTCAGAAATATTTAAGAGGATAATTGGTAACTTAGTGAAACACTACGAATTATTATTTTAAACCCTGAATTATGGGAGATGATTCAGATATTTAAGGTACTGACGTTTTTCAATAAAGTTTCAATTGACAAAAAATACCTGTTCTTTGATTTGAATATTAGAGCTTTGTGTACGAATTATTAACTGAATTGCATTAATTTTCGAAAATTAAAAGATTTGCGCAAGAAAATTTTCCTCTTTTCATATATTTTTTATACACCTTGTAGAAACTTCACAAAAACTTACGAAAAATATTTCGCTTTTCAAACAATCCCATAAAACACTAGAAATATCAAATCAACAAAGGAATTTCAATTATTTAATTATTGAATTTTTATTCGATTTCCCTTTGCTTTGCGCTTATTCTGATTGATATGAGGATCGGTTAATAATTCTTTTGTTATAACTTTAATGTTGTTTCTCCATTTATTTCAACTGTTTCAGCGTATTTTTCTCAACCACTTGTCGTCTCGAGCCCCAAATTTCTGTTTTAATTAGGGACAACATGTAGAAAACTTATTAAAATAATAAAAATAACAGAGGTCATATTTGAATTGGATCAAAAACCTTAAAAAACCTGGAGCGGCAGCAGTCGATGTCATAAGGAATACTGAGCTCCAAGCAAGGGCCAAAGATAATATAGGAATAAGTGAATTTTCATTTGGATAAAAAGTTTGTAAATTGAATTTAGTATAAAATATACCAGAAAGTAGACAATTTTTTTTTTTTTGGGAGACTGCTGTCAAAAGTATGGGGCAAACATTTTAACAGAAAACTGCCGAATGAACCGTGATGTTTTCTATGCATCGAGCAATTTATTGCTTTAATTATTATTTGCCGAAAAACGGTGACACAAATCAAAGAAAAGCTATTTTCTTAGGGAAGAAAGTGGCAGTGGATTTATCTGCCTTACAGTCATCAATTTGAAGCCATTGGAAAAATCACAGTATTTAACAAATTTTGAACTTCTGAAAGCTCGAAATGTGTCCCATGCGAGCAGAATAACCATTTCCCATTTCAATTTAGCAAAGTTATGGGCTGTGTTAGGAACTTGAAGTAATGCTGCATCCAATACTACGGTGGACAAAATTACTTACATAAGGCATAAATAGTAGATAAAGATAATACTATCCTAAAACAAAGAAATGCAACTTACCAAAATGATTTGTGCATCGTCCTGAAAACTAGAATTCACTGATTTTTATTAATCTGTGCTAGCGAAATAAGTACAAAAAGCTATAGTAATAGTTTTGTATTGGGGTATTTCACGTGAAGCGGACAACGAGGTTCTGGATTTCGTTCATATTGTGCATAATGGTACTTCTAGAAGATACGGATGTGGATGCACAAGTTTTTGTTTCTATGAGGTTTAGTTGCTGAGTTATGGGCTTCTGAATAATTGACGAATTTGATAAAAGGTTTTTTCGGAAGCGGATTCTGAGATTCAAAACAAAATCTAAAAAACATCAAACATATTGATTGATATAGAAAATTAGCTGTTCTTTTTAATTTTGAAATTTGGAAAACAAATTTTTTTTCCTGTGTGGAACCGAAAGTAGATACTTAAACTCGTAGTTTGAATAATTTGGACCAGATTAATTTTGTTTATTTTCATAACGAAACAAAGCTTAAAGCATATTTATTTTATGATAAAAGTTTTAGAATGGGATGGGCAGTAGTTTAGGAGGTAGGTGAATTTCAATACATAAAAGTCGCATGGAGCGTGGTACCGGGAGCTTGATTATGATAGCTAGTGAGTGTGAAATATTTGTAGTAAAACTATTATATATCACTTGTACCACTTACACATAGAAGATAAAATATTAAAAATCGCTAATGCTGATTTAATTAGTGAAAAGCAAGCTACTTGTGTATGGACAAATGAATTTATTTCACAATTTTTACAATTTTACTCTCGTTTCTTAAACTAGTTCTTTTTTTTAATAACTAGAGGTGTTTCTACGATCAGTTTTTTCCTGCAGAATTTCCTGGAATTTTTCTTAGGTCTTAAGCCTTCCGATAAAACTTCAAATCGAATCGATTGAAACATCGATAGCCGCACGGAGACATAATACACATAATTAAGACTCTTTAACTTATCAACGAAAGTAATAGTCATTGCAAGCGTTGAACAGTAACTCGAAAAATAACGGAAAATTTGAATGGGCTTGGTGTCTAATATATACGCGTCATATATTTTAATTAGGTTTTTATGGGAAAATAAAACCTTATGAAATAAGAGATGGCGCTACTAATCACATTTCGATATCAATTTTTGTTGTAGCCTCACTAACTAGTTGTCCTAAGCAAGCTCTCGGTACCACGCCCCATGCGACTTGTGTGTATTGAAATTCACCTACCTCCTAAACTACTGATTATCCCATTCTTAAACTTTTATGATAAAATAAGTATACTTTAAGCTTTGTATTGTTATATAAATTAACAAAATTAACCTGGTCCAAATAATTCAAATTACGAGTTTAAGTATCTACTTCCGGTTTCACATAGGAAAAAAAAATTATTTTTCAAAATCTAATTTCATAATTGAAAAGAACAGCTAATTTTCTATATCAATCAATATGTTTGATGTTTTTTAGATTTTGTTTTGAATCTCAGAATCCGCTTCCAAAAAAACCTTTTATCAAATTCGTCAATTATTCAGAAGCCCATAACTCAGCAACTCAACCTCATAGAAACAAAAACTTGTGCATTCCCATTCATATCTTCTAGAAGTACCATTATGCACAATATGAACGAAATCCAGAGCCTCGACTTTATTTTGTTTTCCGCTTCACGTGAAATGCCCCATTATGGTTTTTTGCGAATACGTGTATGCAAGTACGTGAATGCCTCGAAGAGTAGAATTATGAAGAGAAAAAGAGCAGCTGCAGTTGTCAAATATAAACTAGGGATTTATGGTAACGACCTTGTTTTAAAATATATCTATTAATATAAATCCGATTATTAACAAAGTTCAAAAGAAAAAAACCTCTAGAGCATCGAGCCGCTAAAAAATGGTTTTCGAAGCAATTATTTATTTATTTCACCAAACAAGGTATAAAAATTACATATAAAATAAATGATATAAAAATACAAAGAATAAACAATTTAGAAACTGGCATTACACACATTTCAAAAAAAAATATTGTAATGCAAATAAATAAAATATCATTCAATAAATAAATACGTAACAACTAAATTACATGTATATTAAAAAGAAAAACGGTATTAAATAGTTAATTAGTCATAAATATGATACTAAGCCGGTAGACTAAAGAGGGTAGGATAAGAGAGCCCTGGTAACTCTGTTTTTAAAGGACGCTTTCGATATCGTGGGTGTTAAGTGTTTGCTCATGTTGTTGAATATTTTGCTGCATCTATTTATTGGCTCATCATCAGCATATGCGGTGCTATGCTTATATTTGACTAGCATTCGTCGGGATCTAGTAACTTTCACGGTCTGATCAAGAACAAATCTTTCTTGTATGTCGTTGACATTAACAGCGCCTCTAATGACATTGAAACTGAGGCCGACAGAATACATTAATTTAAGTGGAATTGTTTTTGTGGGATGATCAAAAATTGAAATTTTTTTTAACTAAGTGCTTTCGAAAGTATGCAGTGATTTTCATCAGACATCAGCTCATAGTACATACTTGACTCACGCAACCACTTGCAGTGTGAGATTATTATTTTTTATTTACGTTAAATGTGATAAATTTTAACATCCTCGACTTATATCCAACGCTATCATTTACTCATAAGCGAGTCATCTTGTTATCATGAAAATTAAAGCGGAATTTTTCATCCAGCACCACACCAAGGTCTAATATTATGGCATCTTTACAGAGTGCCGTATTGCTTACGAGCGCATTTTTCGAGAAAAGATAATCATATGATATTTTGCGATATTGAGAGGTAAGTTCTTCACACAGCACCAATGTTTCAGGGAATTTAGTTTTGATTGAAAAAAGTTTCATAATATAATAAATATTCAGGTCGTCTGCATGGAGTAGGTAAGATACATAAGATAAAACCTCCGACAGTTCTGATATAAAAATGCTCAAAAGCAGAGGGTTATCTCAGGTGTACCTTGAGGTACACCTGAGTTGACATGAATTTGTTTAGAGATAAGCCCTTGGAATTTCACATATTGTGAGTGGCTGTGGAGGTTAGAGCTAAGCCATTTTAGAAGAGATCCTTCCATTCTAAATTGCGGCAGCTTAGAATTCAAAATGGAGTGGCTTACACGGTCAAAGGTGTTGTTGAAGTCAGTGAAGACTGCATCGATTTGATTGCCTTTTATGAAAAGAAATTCAAAGTATTAACAAATCCTTACCTTTTTACACCATGCCAAATTGAAATTTTCTAAATTCCGAATTGCACAAGAACGGCAAGCCATCACTAAATTATCTGTATTTTCAGAATTCAAAACTTCTGTTAAAGAGAACTGACGAGCGGTTCGATCAATATGAACTTTACAGAGCATTTTAGTGCTAACTAAGATCAGATCCGATAGAAGTGATTTTGAAATGTGGGCAACCCTATAGCAGTGGTGCCATTTTGAAAAATCTCTGAGAAAAAACTGCTTTTTGGCTTATAACTTCCGATTCAGTGAAAAAATTTTAACGAAATTCGCACAGTAACGGGACCTTATTTCAAATTTGGCAAAAATTTGGTTGACGAATTACAATAGAGTTGCCAGCTATGGTAGTTTTTGTCTCCTAAATTTTGCAAATTTACTCAGCAAAATATTTTTTTTCCCGGTAACTTTCGATGCAGTCATGAAATCAAAACGGAATTCATGAAGTAAATGGGCTTTATTGCAAACCAAATTTTATAGGAATTTCGTTGAAAAATCATGAGAGAGCTGCAGACTATGTTAACTTTTGAAATTTTTTGACATTTCTTTACTAAGCGATGTTGTCATTAAATTTTGGAATGGGATTGATCCTGCAATGACAATTACCAACATAGAATTAGGTTTCAAAATTATGAAATATTTTGAGGGTGGTAGCCCTAAAATGTTTGTTCGCCCCTATAACTTGTAGCTCAGTCATCTAATCAAAATGAAATTCAAAGCGTGGGTTTAACTTAACGTGAAGCCGATTTCGTATATTTGTGTCTGTGGTGCTAACGCAGGTAGCACCAGACATTTTCGTAAATGTTGCACCAACAGATGCTGCCATTATATATTCACATGCTAAGCATTTACAGTTAAAATAAGAAACCAATGTTTTAATTTTTCAAGTTTTGGAAATTTTTCGGAAACATCGTTGTATCGATGAAACTTTCAATGAAATCCTCGAATGAAATTAAAATTAAAAGGAGAGTTTATTCAAACTATTTATATAACCATAAAACAGTGTTTTCAATCTATTTACTCTCAGTAAGAAATGGTTGATATTGTAATGCAAAAAAGTGTATTATGTCTTTCCCCATTTTTTGGTCACTCAAAGAAAATTTCTTCGAAAATCAATTTTCTAGCGGTTTCGATGCGCTAGAGTTTTTTATCTCTCTCTTTAAACAAACAAAACTTGAATTTTGAAAAAAAATATTGTATAATTGTATAATAAAATTGTGGATTTTTTTGGGAAAACCATCGTGATTTTTGCATGGAAATTTTCTAGCAACGAAGTAAATAATTTTATTTTCTTTCAGCTTTCGATGCAAGTATCTCCATCCGAAATTTGGCTAGTTATCCACTGAGAAATGCTATCTTTAAATTGTCAAACTCTACATATCTAGTGGATGAAAAATTTCTGGAAGCCACAGAATAATACACCCACCGTTACTTTTTGACTACAGTGACGAGCTGCACTATCATGTAAAAGGACAACGAATCAACTTAATTTTCATTTGTACTTTGCTTTTATCGCTTCTTTTATTTAAAATTATTCGCATACATAAAATATATATTTTCACATATTTTTAGACGGCACCGACACCTTTTCTATCCACTATTTTGATTTTTCTTTTATATGGGGGTTAAATTGGCGGACAGCGCTCGAAATTATATAGCCTGGCTTTTAACCAAACATCTTCAAAAATTCCTGTCGGGAATTTTGAACACGAAAAAATTTTTGATAGAGAAGAAAGAAGTCTTGGTACCCATGTGGCACTGGTTTTTAATGTGTTTAAATGCTCGTGTAGCATTGCAGTTTCCGATACCCAAAAAAAACTGTGTAAATTACTTCTTCCGAAACGACCATCTTGTAGAAGTAACTTTTCTACTTTTCCAGCAATATCTGATATGGTTGCTTCTACAGCTCTTCCAGGGCAACGGTTACAATCAAGTGACTACCTTCCAAGTTTAAAATAACTATGCCACTTTTTACTGTTGCTAAATATAATCCAGTTTCTCCTTAGCATAGTGCAATTCTTTAAAAGTTTCACTTGTTTCATTTCTTTTTTTCGTTGAAAATCTGATCACTGCACGGCGCTGAATCTTCTATTAACCCATTTTGAAATCAATGACAGTTAACTTTGTCAGTTCGACTCAGTCTGGATGTTAACGGTGAAGACTTATGGACCTTCATTCGTATATATTTAGCCGTTAAAACAATAAAATGATTTAGTAAACATCCCACTCTTATTCAATATGAAGCAATGTTTACACATTTCATCTAATATTCGACAAAAGTAAGCTTCTTTAGTGAATTCTATACGTTAACTTTTTTTCGTTCATGAAACTGGATGTCTAAGAAGAATAAAATAAATTTTTCATCCAATTACATCATACATACTTTTGTCAAGACTCGATTTTTCGAAGTAGATTTTTTGAAGCTCAGTCAAACATATTTAATCGGGTTTTGGAACAAATTTCACTTAGTGCTGGTGTTATTTGTAATATAGGAACTTAATCAATAAGTATTTTAAGTGACGAATACATAAGAAATACAGTCTCTTTTGGCAAGAAATCCATTAAATTAAGTAAATCAAATTGTTTTAATCATCTCAAATTCACTTTCCTTACCCTCACTGTAACACTTACGCAATTAGTCACAATGCGTACTATCTACTTGACGTCCAAGCTAATTACATACATCAGTAGGTCTAAGTGTCAGAAAAGAATGTCAGCTGTCCGAACATAAGAACGTGATTTCCGAATATGTACATCAGAACTAGCTAGCGTTACAGGTTCAAATCCATTAATAAGCTAAGCTCTGCACCTGATTGGCTTCCTCTCTTTCACAACTTGCTGACCATACCTTGTAAATTGCCCGGCCATAAAATCAACTACACATCACAATTTCAATGTCGTGCTACACGCAACTCTCGGTTTTTAATAGCCACCCGCTTCACGGAATGTCCCAGCCACCGAGCTTGTAGTGCAGAGCTACATAGTAATTAGTTCATTTTGTCAACACGTTTTAGCCTCTATAATTATGCGTCGTACTAGAGGAAAATGACGTGCTTGAATAGTGCGAACAGACGACGTTATGTGGAAAACCACGAGGTCTTAATCACAAATTTGAAAAATGCTTTTGTAATGAATAGAAAGTTACGAACATTGACTTGAAGGATAATGTATCGGGGCAGCGAAGAAATAAGACTTAAGTAAGTGTTTTATGCTGTTAAAGAATTCGACTTGTTCGATGAATGTTATGAGGCAACAAGCGGTTTTTAATGCAATCAATTTTTTGGGTTAACGGCAAAAGTGCTTGTTGCGGTAGCTAAGTACTATTATTTTTTCTATCTGCTTTGCCAGATCTACATACCAAGAGTATAATATATTCAGTGAATTGCTTAAGTTTTGTTACTTTAATGCTCCATAAACTTTTTAAAAAGGTTTTTGTTGGGTTTCCGGAATAACTGAGTATGAACACCAAACAAAAAACACTTGAGATGAGACTACCCACGTTGGGCGCTAGTTTTTTTTCAAGGATTTTTGTTCGCATTATTTTAAACATATGGCAATTTTTCTTACAACATTTCCGAGAAACACATCACTCTCGAGTTTTTTACAAGGACGAGGTTATTACTGATTGCGAATAATTGTCAACACAACTACCTAGCTTCGCTAGAATTTAATTTTAGACATTCCATGAAATTTCCGAAATTGTTCAAATACCCATGAAACACTCCTCGAGAAAAGAAAAGCTCTTAAAAACCAGGATTTATCTCTTTAATAAAGAAAATGGTTTTCATCGGGTATTTGTAAGATGGACGACGTTCTTGACTGATGTGGAATTTAATAAAACTGATTCTCTCGCACCTTGCAATTTATTTACGGTGTTAATAGCTTGGAATTTTCGTTTCAGCTACTACTCTATCAAATCGTACATGATATTTTAGGATTGTGCTCTAAAAGATATAATTAGATCAAATCAGCTGAGGCGACTGACAAAGTCAGCTGATTTCAAATCGAATCGGACTGAAGGCATTATTGAATTACACATGATACGTCGAGTTTCCAACGAAATCTTTTGTACCTTTTGACACGAGTTGTGCACTAATCTGAGTATCGTTACAAACAGGCTGCCCAATTCCATTTATGACCCGTCAGATATAATTCGAGTAATTAGCTTGGAACATCCTTTTCTAGCATATGAGGCTACTACTTGATTACAATTTCACTTTCGGATTCAGAGAAACCAGATTTTCGTTGTTGGATTTCCTGGCCTGTTCTCACGCTTGTCAGTTGATTTCCTGCTTATATTCCAGACCCAGATGTAGCGTTCGCAGTACTGTACAAGCCGATTTTAACACCGAAACTATAAAATGTGAAAGTAATTACCTAATGGCTAGATAATAAATCTTTTCTGGCTGCCTGATTTTTGGCTAAAATCCAGGAAAATTACCGACTCGTTTAGATACTGAGTGTGGTTTGCGAGATACGAATAATAGAATAATGGAGTTGTGCTTGTTCGAAGGGAAGGCATTGAAAAGATTAGATGTTGTGTTTTATTGTAGTTGATTCTGGATGATGTGCTACTGTGTTTTTGGGTTTTTTGGCGATTAAGAATTATGTTCTATGGAGTTTTTGTGCGACCATGATGTGATGGGACGCATCAAGTATCATCGTGCTGTAGAATGTATTATTAGAAATCGAAGATTTTTTGTTTCTGACAAATACACAAGAGTATTAGAAAAACATATATTTTTGCACTTTGGCATTTTACTGACATAAATATGAAAGTGAGTTTTTATGTGTTTATAAATTATTTAAATAGAAATTTTTGTTAACAAAGTTATTTTTGATTAAAAATAATGATTCTTCTGAAGCATGTATTGTGAAAGTTCAAAAACAATAGAAATAAAACAAAGCATAAAAACTTGTGGCGACTGAGAAATCGAACTAACATACTATAAATTAACTTGCGATGCAGCTTTTATATGTTATGTATAATAAAAACCAAAAAAAAAACAGCCGCTGCAAATCAAGTATACGACAATAAAGTAGAAGTCATCCATCAACTGAAAACTCTTTTGCTATAACATTGCGAATTATGTTCGAAGTGATAACGAATAAATAAAACATAGAGAGCACGAATATAGACAACATAAAATTTCAACCAATTATAACACTAAGTATTCCATATGTAGGCCAGTAATATAACTCACTGCATGATCATAAATTGCAGAGAAAAGTAACAATTGCAGCAAATTGGTGATGAATAATGCATTCAAGGTTATTTCGCATCACTTTGCATTTAAGGGTCATAATGAAAGGAATATTTGACCACTACATGCTACAAAAATCATTGTTCTATCCTTGATATAATATTTTGCAGCTAATATATTTATATTAAAAACATTTCTTAACATTATTTTTTTTAACCTAACAATAACATTATATTGGCAGAACCCAGCATTCTTATAATTTTATAAATTGACATGCGTGTGCAGAATTTGTCTATTACAATATCATATAAGTAGGCCAATATTTAATATTAACTTGGCAATAAGTTATATTAACGTTTTACAATACTATATTGGTATGCCAACAATTAATATTAACATGTCAATATATTATATTAACGCCTTTATTAGTATGTCAGTATTCAATATTAACATCCTAACATACAAAGCTAGCATTGTGATTTGTTGCTGGGGCTGTTTAGTCTAAATTTTCTTTGAAATGAAACAAACTGTAAGTTTTTGAATTCTGGGCACAGACGAAAAGCAACGACTCACGCGGTACTCAAAAATTCAACCGAAGTACATTAGCAACAGACGAGATTATTTCACAACTATGTTGAGCGTGAACTTACAACAAGCTACTTCTGTGGAGAGAGGGAAACAGGCACTTCTTTTGAACGTATCGTTAAGAGCACCTGTGAACGTATAGTCTGTATCCGTTTTGGTCAACAACAATTTCACCACCCTTGGTTAATACAATTATATTGGCATAGTAGTATATTAATGTTAAAATGATAAAACATTTTGCTCAAATATGTTCACAGGTGCTCTTAACATAAAAAGTTAACAGCCTTAAAATATAAAGTTAAACTGCAAATATAATATTGTAACTTTCCAACATAAAATATTGAGCTGTTGAAATTGTGTATTAGTAATAATGCTGTTGCCAAAACAATATTAAGATGTTAATATATTTATTTCGGTCGTTTCTCAGCGTTTATCCAATATCATGCACAAAATTATTAAAATCAATATATTATTGAGAGACTCAAGCGTTGCGCCGTATCAGAATCAACCTGCAAAAGATCCTGCAGCAGAACTATTTTTTTCTAATTGAGCTCGGTTGAAACATGTATTGATATAAAAAAATGTTGCTTTTAATGTCATTTCTATGCTCCGGAACAAAAAAAAACTGGAAGGCCGACTAATTTATGAAACATGGAATGGAGCCATGTAGGTTTTTATATTCTGGTCATATATAACGTGCTTTTGCTTCTACGTCATGTACCTCTTTGATCCGGCAACTGCATTAAAACGAATAAGGTAGAGTCGTTCGCAATGCTATCACTCGCAAGACTCTCAAAATCCAAGAAAGTAAATCACTTGTTTCTTATTTTCTTGTTTCCCACCAATTTTGAATAGCAGCGTGCGTTTTGACATGGCCCTTAAGAATATGGGAGCGGCACTGAATCACCAAGAAAAAAAAATAGTTTTGGCCTATAGCTTCCGATTCAACCAACAAATTCAAACGAAGTTCACACAGTTGCTGGATCTTATTTGAAGCCACATTTGGTAGAAATTTGGTTGAAAAATTACAATAGAGCTGCCAACTATGGCAATTTTCGTCTTCTAAATTCTGGATATTTGCTAAACAAATAAAGCTTTTTTTCCTATAACTTCCGATCCAGTCATGAAATCAAAACAAAATTCATGTAATAAGTGGACCTTTTTCTAGACTAGCTTGTAGAAAAAACATGAAAGGGCTGCCAGCTATGGTAAATTTAGTAATTTTTTAGCATTTCTTTACTAAGCGAAAAAAAACCCAAATTCACAGGGTGGGTTAAACAGATTTGGTGTGAAGCAGATTTGGTGTATTTTGGCTATGCTGCTAGCACAGGGCTCTCAGCGCCAGACATTTTCGTAGATATTGCACCATCAGATTCTTCCATTATATATTCATATGCAAAGCATTACCAATAAAAATAGGAAACCAATGTTTACGTTTTCCGAGTTTTGGAAATTTTCCGAATGGCAGCCTCAAACATGATGAAAGCCTAGGGTGAAAACGAAATTCAAAGGATATGCTTATTTGAGCATGAGCTTGTTATGGAAGACTTATCACTACTTCGTTGGAAAAGTGCTGACAGCACTGAACATTTTCATCAATTATGTGTATTACGTCTTTCCACACTTGTTGCTCACTCAAGGACAATTTCTTTTCAGATCAGTTTTCTAGCGGTTCTGATGAGCTAGGCTTTTTTACAAAACTTATAAAAAATAATTTAAAAAAAAATATTAACAACCTATATGTTTTATCTTATTTATTATCACTTTGAATAAATGGAATTAATATGAAATAGAGAACCGACAATAAGATTTGATTCTATTCTTTATTAACGACCATTATAAGTTGTGCTGTGGTATCTAACTGACAGCCTTTTGAGTCAACTTTTTATGATAAGATACTGCATAGATTTTCCATGGGGTAATCAAGATTGAAAGCAGGAACCAGGATTCATCGCAGGCCACTACAATAATGGAATATTTTCGAACTCAAAAAAGTTTCGTCAGCAATGCAGAGTCTATAGCTGCAAAATGTTGTCGAAATTGCTGAAAATCCTCTCCGAAAGTGATAAATATATCGTCCATGAGTTCAAAATATTAAATTGAGTTCATTTTATGTGAAACAAAACAAATTTAAAATTTTTCCATATCATGAGAAGCCGTCCTTGAAAGTTCTCTTGATAGCCATCAGACGCGTTTAAATTGTATTTTTTGTCACTGAATAAGGTGGAACCCCATTCATTTTGCAAATTTCAAAAATTCAGGTTTATGGCACAGCAAAAGCCTTTGATGTCCGGTAACATTTTCCATGTTTAACATTTTCATCATTCTTCAGAATCTGTTGAGCCCTTCGCAAATTGAGCTCTTGCATTAAAAAAAGGAGCACAATAGTTATTTACCTGTATCATCTAAGTTAACATAGCCAAGTAGACAGATTTTTTCCTTATGTAGAGCTTACTGATTCGGGTGATTTGAACCTTATTTTTGCACATAAGCTCCTTCGTCAACTGCTCTGCAATGCTGTTTTTAGATTTCCGCGGAAACTCCTCCTTGTTTTCGGTGCTGTCTTTTCTTTTCCATAAAAACTTTCCAAAATTCAACTTTCATAAAGATCATTTCATACTGATGACTGCATTTGAAGATACAGCTGTTTAGAGTTGTTGACAGTTATTTCAAAATAGCACCACAGCCACAAATTCGCTAGTGTATTCACCAAATTTTTTACAGACCTGCTCCTGTAAAAGATCAACAATTCAAATTGTTTTCACAAGCACAGATTTTAGTTGCTAAAAACTGGATGATTTGGTGAAGGGCTACCGTTTTAAAATTTTAATTCGACAGGATGGGTTAGTATTTAACAAATTTTTAAATTTCCTAAAAAGCAAATTTTTCTCGAGATGGTCAATGAGTTGAAGACGTGCTTTCCATAGTTACAGTGCTGCCAGCAATTTCATCACAAATTACGCTGGTATTAATCTTACAAAATGTAATGCTTTTTGGTGACTCGGTTGGAAGCTATCGCAATTCGAACTTTCAGATTTTATTTTAAGCATTTGGGCTTTTCGGATAGATATCATGGTTGATTTCACTAAGCATCTCACCCAATCGCACTCCAATGGCCACAAAAAATTTTTTTTTTCATTTTTGAGATAAATTTGAAATGGCCCCGTAATGCTTATCCCGTCAAAGAACGGTCACCAGTGAGCTTCGATGATATTTCATACCGCCATTATTTAAGTGCAATAAGTTTCTCCTGTTTTTCTAATTATAACTATTTTGCTATTTTAACTAATGTTCTAATGCTCTAAATAGTGACTATTCCTCAGGAAGGCGCCATCAAATTGAGCTGACATTTTCAGTATACATTGGTGTATTTGCAGAATAGGTCCAGGTCACACAAAATTCTAATTATCTTTAACCCTTTGGTGCCAGCGGACATTTTAGTGGTATTTAAATATACCTATTCTGATTTAAATATACCTATAATAAATGCATAAACGTTCTATCTAAATTTTAGAACTTTCGAGATATTCAATGATTTTTGTTTTGCTTTGTACTGGAGATATATAAAGAGTGTATTTTTCAATATTGATTTTGACATATTTTCACAAAAGATAGTTTTTTCAAATTTCGAAAGAATGATGTAATAAAGTATCCAGTTATTGAATCCGTTCTTAACTCAAAAATGAGAATAATGCAATTAGAACGTTTATGCTTAGTAGGGCAGTATTATTAAACCAAAAAACACGTTTTAAATGTGAATGTGTGACTAATTTGGAAATTTTTAACACTATGTGTGCGCTAGGTGCCTAAAATAATAAAAGCTAAAATAAGATAAAAGCAGCTCATATATATTTTATCTTATGCCTGCATACCAACAGTAAAACAACCCATCCCCAATTTGCCTATATTTTAAGCATCTGAAAATTCTGTTCACGAGAATTCACGATTTGATTATCAGATATATCGGAAATTCTCAGAATGTATTGATTTTGAAAAGGACCAAGTCTGATAGAAGCGATTTTGAAATTTGGGACAATCTGCGCCAGTGGTACCATATTGAATAATCACTAAGAAAGAAAACTGCTTTTTGCACTATAGAAATTCCAATTCAGGCACCAGATCAACTTCACGCAGTAGCTGAATCTTACGTTAAACCATATTTAGTAGGAATTCGGTTGAAAAATTCGGTTGGAGCTGCGAGTTTTGGTAAATTTGTTGTTTTGGATTTTGAAAATTCGCTCAGCAAAATGAAGCTTTTTTGCTTCATAGCTTCCAGTAAAATCATAAAATTCATTTATATGGCAAATGGAACTTATTACATACAATACTCAGGAAAAATCTGGTTGAAAAATTATGATAGGGCTGCCAGCTATTGTTGGTTTTGTATTTTTTTTTTCCTCGATCTTTATTAAGCGATTTTATCGTAAAATTTTCAAACGGTAGTGATCCTGTAGTAACAGTGAACAACCAATATAAAGGTTTCGCAAATTTGACAGCGCGAGGCGTTTTTGTTTTGTTTTGTTTTGTTATTTTCGTATCAATAAATGCTTTTTTACTTTTCAATTTTATTCATCCCGCAAAAACAATTTCATTTTGATTCTGCTTTCGGAGGCTTATTCCGCAAAACGATCAGGTTTCCCGTATCAATATTCTCTGCTTTGGAAAGGTTTAGAGACGATATACGTTGTCTATGCTGATTTATAAACAAGGAAGGAACCATAATCACAAATTAATAACCATTATGAAAAATAAATAGGTTCATGTAGGCGTAACAATTACATACAATTGTTGTTTTTTGTTACTAAGCTTAGTCAAAACTAAATTACTTTTTCAATTAACAACAACAGATTACTAGTCGATAATGTATAACCACAGTGAGAGCAAAACTTCATGAAATTACTCAGAGAATATCAACAATCTACTCATCAAACCACAACAAACCGAAAACCTTTGTACTAACCGAAAAATGACCTCAACAAATATCCACTATCAACACTACATAATCAAACGTAAACTTTCACACTACATAGTCATAAATCAAGTAGAAAATCCAACATCGATATTTATGGTCCGAGTTGTTTCATTACTAATTAACCTCATCTTGACCACGGCCGATCTACCGCATAACTCCAACAAAACCAGTGCAATGCAACAGATAACCAACTATCGTGCCATGCCACAAATCTGTCTATCTTACCATCCTTCATTCATACCCATTCGTGTATCCTTCTCCCTTCAATTTTCCTCTGAACTAGTTTCATACTTTCCAATTTTTCCCTCATGTTTCTGAAATTTAATATTTTAAAATGTAATAAATCATAAACAGCTGCTAGCTGACAAAATATTTAGATGAATGGTGCGCTTGTTCAGTGCTTGAATGAAATGGAGGGAAAATGTTGAATTTTTACATACTCGTATTTATTGTGATTTACTATGAGTTGCCCACATTGGGCGCGAGATTTAATTACGCCCAATTAATTCTGTGATGCAAACTAAATATTGTATGAAACGTTTTTTGGTGTTTTATTTATTTTTGTTTTCATACTTTTCGTAAAGCTGCAGTTAAATTAACATTATTTCAATAAAACCTCAACGAAATGTATTCCAAAAAAAAACGACCAATGAAATTCGCATTATTGCAAACTGATGTGAGAACTGATGTCAACTTTATTTCATTTCAAGTTCTTCGTCTTCAATTCCCTCCGCCTAGCACTAACAATATAACAATTAAAATCCCATCAAAATGATAATCCGTATCTGACGAGAGAGAAAATTTCTTTTTTCGTTTTCACCAGACAGAAATCGTCATTCCGTACATAGATATGATATTTGCTCGGCTATGTCGACTCCCCGATTGTGAAGAATCTACAATATTTCGGGGATATTTCGTATTCCCATTTCGACAAATTAAAATCACGTCAGTATTGCGTCGTATGCATGATAACGACATAGCCAGGCTGTACCGAAGATTATATTTTGATGGAAGAGAATGCTTCGAAAAGACACTGAAACGAGCTTGGAATGGATAAGATGAAGCGCAGAGATATTGTTTCGAATTTCACCGTCAACCTGTAATTTAATCAACAAAAAAAACAATACGGCAATACAGTCGTGTCGAAAAGATTTGGTTTTTGGAGTGTGGGATTATAAAAGGAAGCGCATTTGGAAGCAGATGATTGTAGCATACGCTGATGATTGCTGGGTTATTTTTATTATTAGTCATTATGGTGACAATAATTGGTTTAGTAATTTGATTTTGGAATTGAGTAATACAACTGAATAGGAACATTACTACAATACCAATGGCAAAAGCCTGGATATTTTCAATTAATTAATTTAATTTTCCTTTGCTTTGTTTTGATTGTCAACCTGATGATCATGTGAGTATCACACTGAGCCTCATTTTATGGCCTCATGTTTATAAATAAAATTTTATCACCGGGTCTACTTCTCTTTTATTTAAATCAAGTCTATCCCGTAATCTTTGTTTCAAATTACGATTGAAAATCAAGTCAATTATGAAGCGATGAATTAGGATTTTGTTTTTATTGGGCTTATTTGAGGCAAATCATAAATTGCTTGTTACTACAAGCAATTTATACAAACCAATAACACAAGGACATTTAAGCTCAATTTCGAATTCATATTCATGCAGTATGACAACAAACAATCGCCTCATCTCATCAAAATCGTAATTCCGATCGTCTTTCACTCATGACATTTCAACCGAGTCTTATCAGCTTAATCCCAATGAACTTGCACAACATCCCCTCAAAATGCAAAGTCAACAAATATGCTATCATCCTCACCAATTCCACCACGACCAGTTTTGTCAAATACAAATGAAAACAAACCATGGATTTAATTTGATTGTCCATTCAATCACCCACAAAATCGAGACAAGAAGAAACCTACTCTTCGATGCCAACAGTCAACCACACAAGTGATATTCGCAGCGAGTGTTTAGACAACACTAACCACATCACAACCATCATCGACTGACAACGACGACTCGACTGTGAATCCTGTGCGCTCACACTCTCGTTCGTTCTCTCATGAAACTTTCATTATCGTACTGTACGTGTCCTAACAAATCCGTAAGAGCAAAGCATTTACGTTTTCATCTCAATTTAAACTGAATCTTTTCAGCTTTCGCTTTCTTGCTTTCGACAAAATCAATGCTCAGCCCCCCGTCTTGTCACTCAGGCCAAACCGTTCCAAAAGTGCAAGAATTTCGAAAGAGCGTGTGAAAATTTCAAGGATCATGTTGTCTCTATGAGCGTTTTTACACGACTTCCCAATTTGGGATTGGGAATATACCGTAATTCGTGAGCTTTAGCCCGATTTCCATGTATGTGTGCGCAGACTGTGTACGTGCACGGAAGCTCCTCATGAGCTTGATTTCCGAATACCGGTTTTGTACGCAGTGTTTATATGTGTGTGTGCCGGATCAAATTCTATGGCTACACGAAGATCGGATTAAAACCGGTTTGAAATCCCGATCTCGTGTAACCATAGCAATTTGAGCGGCGATCTGGTTTACAAACACATAGATTGTGATTTGTTTTCAATAGGGCGTGTCCAAAAGGGAAATTTCTAATATCGTGGCTTCTAGCGGCCGCTGTTCACTTCGTCGAACAGTTTGGTGGCCATCCACCAAACGGCATGCATCGGAATGCAATATCATTCCGAAAATGCATCTGAGCGGAATGCCACGTGCGCTGTATCTAATTAAAAACTACTGTGCATATGAACTACTATAAAGACTGATATTCAAAGGAAAATAGAGAAAATAAGTAGATTTAGAACGCATATTGCAGCAAACGCAACCTTTATTACGATCAGCCTATTTAGAAGGCAATGCACCACTTTCCAGGATTAACTCTCGTAGGAGTCAAGGTCTTAATCCTTCGCAATAACACGCCTAAAACGCCTACTACTTATTTTAATTTTAGAATGTATAGCATATGAAATTTCGTTAGAAGTATCAAGCAGTGCAATTGTGATGAAAATGCAAAATATTGATAACGCATTGCTAACTTTGCTCAACAACAATTTATGCTGTAAATTACGTTTTTACTAGATGAGTCCATCGAAAGCTAAAGAGATATAAATCGTTTTGGGTTGTCCGCTATGACCGAAATTCCCAATTGTAACTGTTTTTTTTTGTAAGAGGTTTATAATATGAAAGTTAGATGGTAGCATTGTTGGTAGAAAAATGACTCATCATAAAAGTAATCTGATGAACGAGACATATCCTATGAGATTGGGGAATTTCTTAATATTTATTTGACTACGAAAATCAGTGAATCAATTAACTGTTTTACATTTTGCAAAAAAAAACAGCAGGGTTAATGGTGTGAAAGATGTTTGTATACGTACGCGCTGCAACGATTGGCTTGCATACACATCACTAAAATCCACTCAAACTCATATATAATACACATCAATGTGTCCCGTAAGTCTACGAAATGTCTGGTGGAAGCACAAAATATTATTATATTTTTTTATGTCTGATCAAAACAGAACTGTTAAGACATAACTTTGATACATTTATTTCCAAAATGGCACCAACTTAGCTTTGGTGTGACAATTTAATCAAATTCACAAATATTCAACGTTCAAATAAATTAAACGTTATCTATAATGGAATAACCGCAATGTTTTCTCTATTACAATTCAATTTGTAGACAAAATCTATCATAAATCTGAGAGATATTATTTTGTGTGATTGCTTCGTGGCAACTTGAAGTTCGAACGAAATCCAGAGCCTCGACTTTTTTTCGTTGCCCGCTTCACGTGAAATGCCCCTTATTTTAAATTATTAATTTAAAATGTGCTGTCTTGGTTCTTCTAAATATATTTTCTCTCATAAATATAATTAGAAATTAAATCAAACACTCGCTCTGCCCTGATTCCCATAAACTTTCTTTCAAAATGTTGCTCAATTTTGCGTCAGTAATACTCGAAAATTACATACTCTACTGCAAGAGTGGGCCAACCTAATACTGGTATGATCGACATTAATTTTTTTAATTTATGCGCGATCAACTTCGAAAAATGGGTTAAATTAAAAACAAACAAAAATTAAATTAAGGTGTTTATTGATATTAATATATTAAATACATTGTATTACTTACTTTGTGCAATGTACTTTGTTAATAAATATTTTGAATTAATTTTTGATGTATATGAGTGACTCTCCATTTCATCAAAAAGTATTGTAGAGTTAGGCTTGTAAGCACTGAAGCACAATGCTAGATTTGATGAAATACCCTCGTTATCGAATTCTCTAAAAGGAAATGAAATAAATTCAAAAATCGGTTGAAGGTTATTGAGATTTGCAAATCGTCTCTCGAATTCTTGTTTAAAATTTTCCAGTTCAGGACAAAACATTTCAATATTACATGCACCTGTAGGTTAGGTTAGGTTGTACCAGTTGGCACAAGGCCACACATGGACCTATTGGTACATATTGCTACGAGATAAATGCGGCAGAAGAAAAAAAATCAGTCCAAGCAGCCATCGAAGGCCCCGGACTCTTTCGCGAACTGAAGAATGTCTTTCAGCTTTCAGCTAGATTCACTAGTAAGTTTAATATGTTTTTCAAAATATGGAAAATATTTAAAAATTTTGCCTATTTAATTGTGAAGCAAAAGGTTTCAATTTTACTTAAAAACATTTACCGAACTCAACAAGTCAACAATATTTTCCATTTCCTTGTAATTGTAAATTTAGCAAGCTGTAACGGCCCATAAAATCTGTAAGAAATGCTAATATCTTTACCCATACTGGATCTTCCAATTGTTCATGTTTTTCTCCCAATGTGTCCAAAAATGCAATAATTTCAGGCAAAAGATTTAGAAATCTTTGCAAAAATTTTCCTGTGCTGAGCCATCTAAAGTTTAGTACTGTTTTCGATTTCACGTTAAATTTTCATGCAAATTTTGACGTGAAATATATTTCGGCGAAAATTTAGCTTGAAAATAACAAGAGTTGTACTCACTTTTAAGCGTGAAGAATTGCTTGTAACCTGCTTTCGCTTTGAAAATGCAAATAGCTTTGGCACATGTCTCCAATCATTTCACGCTAATTTAGTGGGTGCAGTTCATTTTTTAGGCTAGTACTGAGTTAATCGTGAAGCTAAATTTTGACATGTCTCCATAATCTGGTCATTCTTTCGAGCAAAAATTTTGAAAATGCAGAAAAGCGGGGACACTTATCATTTCTGACGGATAAGATGTCAAGAATTTTAATTTTTGAACGATTTTATTATTGAAAAGACATTTACACAATTCAATTTTAAAAATTCAAGCACCAAATGTCACTATTTAGCTCGAAAGAATGAACTACACAAACTACATTGCCGTGAAAATATTTTTATTTTATTTTATCTAAAATTGAGATTAACCTTTGTTACGCTGTGTGTGAAAATTTACTATCTCGGTAGCAGGGAGACGAATGCAAATGCAGGCAAGGTGTATAGAACAGAGAGATTTAAGGAAATGAAACAACCGTATACGTATACGAGATTTAGTGAAGCAGTTTTACTAAAATGATATAAATCTATAAATTGCACAAATCGAGAGCATAGCTATCTCGGATTTTCCCGTTGGCTTCTCCGCCACCAAGGCTCTGCGAGCTTTTGTGTGAACTGAAACTGCGTGGACTGTCCGATTGGATCTACCAAGGCCCATTCCAAAATGTACTGAATAAATCGTCAGCTAAATTTTTAGTTCACATTTTAAATTAACCTAGTAAATTATTAAAAATGTCTGTGATCGACTGTCGAACTGTTTGCGATCGACCGGTCGATCGCGATCGACCGTTTTTCCACCCCTGCTCTACTGCATCATTCTGCTAAATTTTAAATACTTATCTTTTGTATAAGTATGTTAAAATCAATATTCAAAAATGACCTCTGTTCTTGATCTCCTGCTAAAATACAGCTAACTTAAAAAAAACGAAAATATTTGTTTATTTGCAGTACAAATCAAAACACAAATCATCGAATATCTCGAAAGTGCTAAAATGTGCTTAGAACATGAATGCGATTCACAGCCGCGGTGCCGCCAAATGCCTAAACCACATAACCATCATCTCAAATGGTTCATGTAACGTTGATGCATGAAGTGGCGACGTCGCTATTCACCAGACACGCACCAACTAACTGAACAGCACTCGCCAGAAGCATCAATAAAACAAATTTCCCTGTTTCCACGCGCTTCAACGAAGTAAACGGTGAATTTCAGAAGCCGCCACATTGGAATTCCCTTACATGAATACGCTTCTAACGAAATGAACTGCACTCATCAGAAGCCGACATGTTAGAATTGTGCCCGTTTGTACACGCTCCTGCGAAATGAACAGCATTTTTCAGAAGTCGCCATGTAAAGAATTTCCCTGTAGGGAAACGCCCTTACAAAATCAGCACCAATCAGCAGAAGCCACTAGGGGAAATCTTCTGCACGAGCATGCTCGCACGATGTGAATAGGATAAGTCAGAATCTGCCATATTGGAAATCTGACTACACGGGCGTGCTGATACGAAGCAAGCAGCGTTGGTCAGAAGCCGCCATATCGGAAAGCTGCGTGCATGCACATGCTCGAACGAAGTGAACAGCAGTAGTCAGATGGCGCCATGATGAAAACCGACGTGTACGTACACAGAACTATCGTGTACACACAAATACAATAACACGCAGAGAAAGCTCACGAATTTCGGTATATTCCCAATCCCAAATTGGGAACAGCTATAAAATCGCTCTATGTAAGTTTGTACGTCTGGTACGTAATGCGGACGAAGAAAAGGCGAAGAAAAAGCAATTTTGGGGGTGTAGATGAATTCCATTGGAGTTTCTTATTTGTGAAGCTTGGATGGAAAGTTTCCGAATTGGTTGTCGGTCGTAGGAAATCCAATGCAATTCTGCTTATCAGAGGTTAGATCGGAAATCGTTTTAGTGCTGAAAGAATTTCGTGAATTCGGAAATTCCGAAAGTCGAAAGTCTAAAATGTTAACAGGATAGAGTGTGTGGAAGAAAAAAAATCTTTCAATGTTAGTTTTAGATTTAAGAAACTCGGGTGAAAGAAAATTTCGGCATGAAGTTGTGAAAAATTGAAGATCTGGTGAAAAATCGAAAATCTAGATCTCTTGCTAAAGCAATAGAATCCAAAACTTTCTGCTGACAGACGAAGTTGATCCTAAAAATTAACTTTAGGAATTCAAAGACTTCACAGTTTTTTTATTACATCTCAGAGTAAATAAGGTGATATCTGGGACTATGTGAGCTGTCGCAATCATTCGTTATGGATGACAATAAGCCATTTTACAGCTCACTGTGATTTTCAGTCTCAGTCGTAATATCTCCGCTCCGAAAAGATAGGAAGGTTTATGTTACAAAGTTTACCAAAATTTACCCAATAAGTTACGTATTTTGTAAAAAAAAGTGAAGTTGGAAGTTTAAATGAATCAAATAAGTCTTTCGAACGATAGCTGTTTATGGAATTTGTAGCGCAAATGTCAAATGATCACATAGAGAAAATAAGATAAATTCAAACTCCATACCTTAAAAAGAGTGAATGCTTGTAAAAAATCCTGTATAAGGTATGCCATTTAGAATTCTATATGATTGATAAGAAAAGAATCATATGTTATGTTGGCCCTAACAGCTCCTTCTCGATTAAACTTGTAACAGTAGTTCAGTGCTATGCCTCCGCTACACGAAAAGAATACGTTTGAGGTGTTTATTAAAAGACGTTCGAGTTAACTTTATCAGACAATTCATGACTGACTATTGACTAACTTAATAACTAGTTCTAGACTACAGTAATGTATAAACTATGTTAGTATTGGTGTGTAGATATAAATGAATATATTGTTGCATGCACTCCGAACAAAACATGTTTCGACGTGTCGGCGGTTTAAAGAGCCACAAACGTTAAAGTATCTGTCTGATCATGTATTCCAAGAATGAAAACAATCTATAAATAGCCAATAACCGGAAACAACCTATAAATTGCCAATAAACAATAACAATTACAGAAAAGACACAATAGAGCCCTCTAGAAAGCAAAAACGGAACATTCCAGAGCCCCAAACCATGAATCAGATCTCACATGGTAACGGAAATTCCCAATAGTCTTTTCGAAGCCAGTTTGAGAATTTTCGAGAACCAAAGACACATGACAACAGAACAGACCTACACAACAGCCTTTTCAAAGCCAGATTAAGAACCGTCGGCACAATTCTAGAAAGGTGTAGATGTAGACAATAATAATTAATCCCACTTCTGACACCAATTGTTGTTTTTACCGTTAAAACACCTTTCGTGGATTCGATATTCTTCACTTTCGTGAAATAAAACAGTGTTCTTTTACAACACTAATAATTCTTTTATTCACACAAATAATTATAACAGTAAATTCCGTACACTTTACTGATCGCACTATTATAATTTCACGTTAAGTTTTCACACTTTATCGCTTCTAATTAATCACACCCAGATACACTAAATTCGCTGTGTCGCTTTTCACAGTAACATATTTTTCGCTGTATACGCTGTCTACTAACTGACTGCTAGCACCTCTCGTGGCGGTATTTATACTTGTGTCTGGTGAGATTAATTATTATTGCCAACATCTAGACCTTTCTAGAATTGTGCCGACGGTTCTTAATCTGGCTTTGAAAAGGCTGTTGTGTAGGTCTGTTCTGTTGTCATGTGTCTTAGGTTCTCGAAGATTCTCAAACTGGCTTCGAAAAGACTATTCGGAATTTCCGTTACCATGTGAGATCTGATTCATGGTTTGGGGCTCTGGAATGTTCCGTTTTTGCTTTCTAGAGGTCTCTATTGCGTCTTTTCTGTAATTTTTATTGTTTATTGGCTTTGTAGATTGTTTTCGGTTATTGGCTATTTATAGATTGTTTTCATTCTTGGAATACATGATCAGACAGATACTTTAACGTTTGTGGCTCATTAAACCGCCGATACGTCGAAACATGTTTTATTCGGCGTGCATGCAACAATACTATACATAAGATTATCTAAAGAAATGAATATATATCTTCTTTTTTTATAAAAAATCATATAGAATTCGACTTTTATTTCAAATATTACTTATGCTCATGTATCTGTATAATTAACAATTTAGAAAAATATAGTGACTTTTGCAGAAAATTGTGACACATGAATTCATGACTTTTTGTATTCGAGTCTTTTTTCATAACGGGTTTGTAAGGATTCTATTCTACTTCGGGTGCCTACAGAAGAGAGACTGTCAGGAGACACAGAATTGTCCAGAGAATCGCTCGACGAACTGGTCGTTATTTGAGTTGACGTAGGCATTATATGTTCCCTATTTCTTCTATCTATGTTTTCTCAATATCTTGAACTACAAGAGATTCCGCATTCTTACAGATTTCGATAACAGTGCCCGATACCCAGTTTGAAACAGATGCCTTTTTATAATATATAGGGTGATTCATTATGAGGTTTGGTTTTAGTCTCAAATAAAAGGCACAAAGTTGAATTCTATACTAAATATTTTATTGTAAGTCGAAAGAACAATCTATGACATTTACTTTTTAAGATTATCGCATTTAAATGTTGACCACGACTACGCCAATGCACAAGCAATGTTGGCTTGAAAAGCGTCTATTGAAGACCAGAGACTTCGTGTAATCCCAAAGAAAATAATCTAATGCAGTGATATCACACGATCTAGGCGGCTAATTTTACTGGTCTAAAACGTGAAATCAGATTCTCACCAAAATAATTTCTCAATAAGTCCATTGTTTCTCTCACTGTGCGCAAAGTAGCGCCATCTTGTTGAAACCAAAGTTCACCGATATGTTGAACTAATTAATTGGTTTAATGCTGCTAAAGTAAGCTAGTTGACCCAATAAAGCAACATCGGTTTGCAAAACTTAAAATTACACAAAAGATCCAGTGCTCAGAGTAGTTTTGAAAAATGACCTTTTTAGAATGCGTGATTTCATAAAACAACAATCGCTATATTCAAGGACAATTTACTGACTGGCCACTCTTTGACCTGAAAGTACAGTGCGAATTTGTCACATTTCAACTTCTCACTCGTATCATTCCTTCTTCAACTTCATTTTCCACAAACAATATTAATCGCGCCACCACTTCTACACATCTTCCGAAAATTTCCGAAATGAATTCATCCATTCAAGAGCTCGCATCTTTTCTTGCATTCAACTTAATAATTTATTCAACTTCCTTTTCTCGGGCCAAAACCAAACATAATTCAATTTTCCGAAAGATTTCGTTGTCAATCAAGAGATTTCCTACTAGACCATGTCTAGACAGGATAGACAAACGCGAATTCGTGCGGACATCTAAAGACACTTAAGTATTATGGGAAACAAGACGATAGATTCAATGTGACGAATTGAAATCGAATGAACGAAAGTGTAGTCGAATAGCGTGGAACAAACTGTCAAAGTCAGTCAATTCAAATTTATTTGCATAGCCATATCGCAAAGAGGGGAGGAAAGAGGCGAGAATCTGAGGAAGAGAATGTCGACGATGATGGTAGTATTGTTTGTTGAACGATAAAATATGTCAAACAGATAATGCTATCGTTTGTTTTTTTAGGATGAAGCTAGTTAAATATTTGAACCATTTACTTGGGTCGGAGAGTAATGTTTGGAGAAATCAGTTGAGCAGGAAAGTTTTGAAGGTACGAATGCAATTTTACCTGTTGGTATGCTTTGAAAAACTAGGACCCAAAATAAAATATAGATGAAAGCTATTATTTACTTCGATTTAATACTGCGAGAACTCCAAAAACAACCATAAATGTGCTAAGAAAAATATGCGCCCAGTGTGGGCAATTAATAGTACAAATTCATTTGCTATAATTTGTTTCTTCAAAAAGTTGCCCAAAACTTTTTTCATCATTCTGACACGTATTTCCAATTTCCTACTCATCATTAACACCTGCGTTGCCTATTACACTTTCACTTCTTCCCCACATATGTACAATACTCGCTTCTCTCCAACGTCAGTATTAAAGCGAATGTCCAAACCAAGAAAAAGTAGCGAACAACAAAACGCAAACAGGTAATTTGCTTTGATGAGGTTATAGCACTTGTTTGGGGCAGTTCGGGGCAACTCAATCCAACAATGATTACCATTACGCGATTATACAAGATTTACATGCCAATGGGATTAGTGATATTGATTTTAGTGATTATTACTCTCGACATAAGAACCATTCTGTTTCAGTTGGTTTACAGGAACCGAGTGGTTGCCGCGGGCATCAGTTACCACCACGCACCTAGGGACAACAGTAGCACTCGGAATGAATAAAAAAAACAAACGCTGTCAGCCATGGACAGGAACGGCAGTATCGGGTTCTGGTTTGGTCTGGTTTGGGTCTGTTTAGAATACACGCGTAGCAATTGAGAAACAAACGCGCGTAAGTACGTACTTGTGTGTACTCGTACGTAATGAGAATTGATGCTTGTGGGAATCGTTGTTTTGGTTCCGACAATATTCTGTATAATTAATCGATTCGAACGCAACGGGACGTTGTTGATGTGGGTGAATGACGGAGCTTTGGCTCATGATTAGAATGAGCATTTATTTGATTAGTTATTGTGAGGGTGGAGGGAGCGCTTGTTGAAATATACCAGGTTGAAGTTGAATTTTTTAGCTGTATCTAGCAGAAACTTAATTTTGGATTGTCATATTAAGCTTAGAACTGTGTTCGATTTCCCGTGAAATTTTCATACAAAATTTCACGTGAAATCTGTTTCGGCGCAAATTTAGCTTGAAAATAAGCAAGAGTTGTACTCTGTTCTTAGCATCAAAAGTTGCTTTGAAGCTGCCTTCGATTTGAAAGTATAGATGGCATTGACACATGTCTCCAATCATTTCACGCCAATTTAGTTTGTGCAGTTCATTCTTTCGAGCTAAAAAGTGACATTAGGTGTTTGAATTTGAAAATTGAACAGTGAAAATGTCTTTCCAATAAGAAAATCGATCGAAAATTGAAATTCTTGACATTTTATCCATCAGGAATGAGCAGTATCTCTGGTTTTCTCTAGACAATAGAGACATTTCAAAATTTAGCTTCACGATTAACTCAGTACCAGCCTTTACTGGAAATATATAATTTTGAATATTTCTCTTTGCCTGCATACCGCCTAGCTACCCCTTAAAGAAAAGAGCTACAAATACTCAATATTCTAAACATGGTCATCTATTCCTCTTCTTACCATAATAACCAATGGCTTAAGTTCCACCCTAACATGCTTCCAATAAAATTATCAACTCTGCAGAAAATACAAAACAGAATCCTTCACCAGTAGCATTTTGCATAGAATGATGAGCTTGAGTTTTACTTTAGGAATCATTCGAGACACTCGGACGCTTCCAGCGCTCAAAACGCAACTCAGTGCATCACAGCACAGCCAAGCAAAACAATGTCATATAATTGCTCGCCGCTCGAAAAGGATATCGAGGAAACACTAAGTAACTAACTGCACAGTTCCGATTTCATTCCGACAAAGTTTCTATCGCTTTGAGATCCATCAACTATATATTTTCTTTTCAGCGAAGCCTTGCTAGTCGTCCGCAGCTTGTATTTACGTCGAATCGGATTAGTTGCAACAGAAACAGAAACTGAAGCTGCATCAGTGCCAGGATCGAGACGAGAAAACGAACGACTTGCTTCAGTTTACAGCTTTCTGAAACGTTGGATGTTTTTTTCAGAAGAAGCCTTTTTGCTGATTAAATAAGCGACTGGCTTCATCTCGACTAGTTTTACGGCTTCTGTACTGAAGAGAGAGCCCGGTTCTGGTACATGAACTACTGCCTCGGTGCAGGATGTATCGTCTGAGTTCCGTACCCTCTTGACTGCATCGAAAAACGGAAGCATGTGCATGTCGATTGTTTATAGCATTTCAATTCGAAGAGAAAGTTAGTTTCCACTTGGATGTGGATTTTTGTGTTGTTTTCATTTGTCGGAAAAGGGAAAAGTTGTTGCTTGAAAATTATCGCTTTATGTTTGTGTATTATGACTCTGATGCAAACGAAACGAAACGAATCGAATTGAGTGCCTGTGGATCGCTGTTACATCTACACCCGACTTAGTTGTATATCAAACGAATTAAACCGGTAAAGCAAACAGAACAATGGAAAATTGAACTTTTCAAGCGGCTTAGCTGTACGCCACAAACATTAGACGAGTAACCCTGTTTGTTTGTGTGCTTGTATATGCATACAATCTTGTTTGGTTTGATTTCCACGCCAGCTGCTGACTGAGCAGCGTGAATGACGGCGTGAGAAGTAGTTTAGTTTTCGGGAAGTCTGAATAAATAGTTGGTTTAATGTTTGTGTAAGTGATTTTGTTTCGCCACGAAACTGTGAGTACTTCGAAGTTGAAATGCATTATTCGATTCGATAAGTTTAAATTGATGAGTGGAAGGTTTCACTATTGTTTTGGATTTAAAGTGCTCGAGTAATTTGCATAGAACTACATACTTATTTCTAAAAAGTTTTTATTCTGTTTTTGCTTTGTTGAAAATATTTGAAATATTTTTTACTAATGTGCGAAGAACATTAGTATTAAAATCGCTTCGCCGAAAATTCGTCATATATATATATATATATATATATATATATATATATATATATATATATATATATATATATATATATATCAGCAAAATGGTTAAGAGAGATAATCTCTGGAGTGGCCGATCCGATTGAGCTGAAATTTTTGGAGAACATAGATGTATATAACAGGTAGGTCCATGATTTGCTAGAATTCAGATATCTTAAACCTTTTGGCGGCGGCGGGCATTTAAGTGAATTTTTAGGTGCTCCTATGTTTCCAAGCAGTGTACATTTTTGTTCAAAAAAAGTACTAGAAATGAAAACTTATTATGTTTTAAGTTTGCTTATGATAAAGAAGCCGAAATTTTGAGCCTTGTGTAGGCGCTGAGTGCCTTAAAGTAGGATTTTTTTTCAAAATTCGATTTGTCATAACTGCTAAGAAAAACAATGGATCATCGTGAAATTTTTAGAGCGTATTTATATAGACTAAAATTTTACACATATGAACTTTCAAGACTGTGCGGGCAACTCTGTAGCTACAGCAGGCTCCTGAACAAAAATCCTTCAAATCAACGACCTTCCTGAAAATTTTTTGATTTTTGAAAATAAATTCAAATTATTGATAAATTTTGACTTTTGTCCACCAAGTCAAATAAAATATTTCAAAATTTCGCGGTAAACAAGAACGGCAACCCGTGATGAAATAACCTCTATTTTCAGCACTCAAAATTTCTGTTCACGAGAACTGACGATCGGATAATGCGATCAATATGAAACTTACAGGACATATTGGAATTTGCTAGGACCAGGTCTGATAGACGTGATTTTGAAAAACGAGCAACACTGTGGCAGTGGTACCATTAGGAAAAATCGCTGAGAAAAAAAATGGTTTTTGGCCTATAGCTTCCGATTTAGCCACCAGATTTTAACGAAATTCACGCAATAGGTGAACCTTACTCTAAGATAGATTTCATAGAAATTTGGTTGAAAAATTAGTATAGGGACGCCAGCTACGGCAATTTTTGTCTCCTAAATATTGTAAATTTGCTCAGGAAAATAAAGATTTTTTCCCTAAAACTTCCGATGCAGTGACGAAATCAAAACAAAATTCATGTGAAAAGCATATCTTGTTGCGATTGTAATTCTGTAGGAATTTTGTTCAAAAACCGTGAGAGGGTTGCCAGCTATGATGAATTTCGTAATTTATTTACATTGCTTTATCGAGCGACGTTGTCATAAAATTTCCAAATGGGAATGATCCTGCAATGACAATTAACAACAAATATTTACGTTTCAAAAATTTAAAAAGTTTGGACGATGGTAACCCTAAAATTTAATTCACTCCTATGACTTACAGCGCAGCCATTCAATCGAAACGAAATTCATAGGATGGGTTTAACACAACGTGAAGCAGCTATGGTGCTAGCACATGATTGCCAGCACCGGACGATTTCGTAAATATCGCACCAACAGATGCTTCCATTTTCTATTCATAAGCAAACCATCGACAATAAAATAAGCAACCGATATTTAAATGTTCCGAGTTTTGGAAATTTTATTGTTTGTTACTTGAATCTATAACCAAGTTTATTAGCTTATTCATCTGCATCATCCCCCTTCTAAGGTAAGCATAATTTATGACAAACGACTTCGATTATATAAAAGCACTAAAAGATTATATAAAAGCAAAGCATCTAAGTTATATATCTATATGCTTTTAGAATCGTCAAAAATTGGTGCAACTGCACCAAATTGTTTATATAATGTTATTTTATTTGAATAAAGCTCTTTGCCCTATAGCCTCCAGTACAGTCATGGTATCATAACGAAATTCATATGGCAAATTTAAATTATTGTAGATAATATTCAGTAGAAATCTAGTTTGAAAAACAATGATAGGGTTGCCAGCTATGATTGTTTTTGTATTTTTTGACATAGCTTTAGTAAGCGATTTTATCATAAAGTTTTCAAATCGTAGTGGTCTTGTAGTGAAAATACACACCAAATACTAAGATCTAGAAAGTTTGAAAGCTCTTGCGTATGGTAACCCTAAATTTTTTTTGATCCCTATAACTTCCAATGCAGTAATCGGATCAATACGAAATTCGCAGAGCAGGTTGACTTCAACGTGAGGCAGATATGACTTATTTTTGGCTTCAGTGCTAGCAAAGGACTGCTAGCACGAGGTGTTTTTGTTATTTTCGTACCAATAAATGCTTGCATTAAGTATTCACATCGTGAATATACAATATATAACAATATATATGACAATACATAAATATATAAGACAATAACAACAATATAACAACAATATATAACAATGCACTCAAAATCTGCACAAATCCTCTACTGTTCTTCGAACATTAGTATTTCTAGCGGTTTTGATGCGCTAGGGTTTTTTTTCATTTTATATCACTCTTTTAAAATTGAGCAACGGTGTTTGATAATTTTTGGCATAATATCAATCTAATTTGACTTGGGTTTTACAATTAACAATTTTCGTTGATATTTATGGGTAAGTTTTGGTGTGAAATAGTCTCTACGTGGAACTTACTTATAAAACGATGAAACCAAACTTGGGAACAGTATTCAAGTATGCTACGTGCATGTGAAAAACTGGATACAAATGAAGATATTGTGTGTGCTAAAAACAGACTGTAGAAGAAATCCTGCCATTCTTGATGCTCTGAAAGCGATGAATTGTACAGGGAGATCAAATGTTAGACGAGGATCGAAGGCGACGCCAAGGTCCTTACGTTGAACTATATGTGACAATAGACTACCGGAAAGTGTGAAGTCAAAACAGATATGTAGGTACAAGTGTCTTTTTTCTTGAAAGTACTTAGTTGAAGACAGCTGGCGGTGCAACACACGCATCAAGCAATTAAGTCCAAATGAAATTTCACACAGTTACTAATGGATGAAATGCTGCTTAAGAGCTTAACGTTATCGCCATAAAAGAAGGAAACAGAATCGATGCAAGTGGGGAGATGAATAATAGAGGTTCAGGAATGGAACCTTGAAGAATATCTTATGCCGCAAATATACAAAGGACGAACGTTTCGTGAGGGCTTTCGGCAAAACAATCGGCAAGATGTTCAGCAAGATATAGTATATGGCTTATCTATGAAAGGATACCTACCTACCTACACGATATGCACATCTGTACACTTCATCTGCATGGTGTAAAATTTAAGTGGTAATATCGAGCAGCTAGGTAGCATTTTCTCTGTTCAAAAATTTGTTTACAAATATTCGAACAGTGTGCCTTGTACCCACTGTACACTCAGAAAAAAGTCGCATAGTAAAATCAAGAACTATCAATGTAAAAGCCAAGGCCATAATTAACGTACAGCCTCATTGTATATTCGTTGCTGTTTCTTTCATAATTTCAAATTAAAACGACTAAAGTAAATTCAATCCGTATTTTATAAATACAAGATACATTATCGGTTATTTGAGTCATAAAAAGAAATCAACTACTTGATTTGTTGATTTGAATAGATGAACTTCAATTTCTTTTGTTTTGTTTGATTATTCACTAAATCTCAGCAGCATTCATTTCGAGACGCAAATAGCGCATGTATCTTAGTCGTGATGCATGCGGTGTGAATAGTTTATTTTTTGTTATTTACCTCTAGTCATAGCTGCAGTGATTGGGAGCAAGTGAAAAAGCAATGGGAGTATTCTTTTCTACTAAGGCAAATATAAATAAAATCGTGGACGACTAATGCTGAAAATCTTAAAGCATGGCCAAGGTAAAAAGATACCGATGGACAACAACTACACTCAAAAAAATGTTGGTTGAATTTTACCCTTATAATAGTAGGAAACTGGTTTCCTACTATTAAAGATGTAAATTTACGAAATTGCGTAAAAAGAATATTTTACGTATTTAGTGTTTAAATTTTTTAACGACCAAATCGTGTAATTTCACCCTAAAAAATGATGCAATTTTATGGCTTTGGCGCAAAGGTGAATAGCAAATCAGTAAATTTACGCTCTTTTTGCTTCAATTTACAAAAAGCTGTGTATTATTCAGCTGATATGACGTAAAAGCAAAAAATGTACATCGAATGTGTAAAAAAATTTGTGATTCGTTATTTTAAACGAAAAAATGAATATGTTTCCTATTATTAAAGTATTAATTATAGACCCACTTTTTAGAGTGTAGGTACATAGATACTTTTTATAAAATCAGACTCAAATTGTGCAATATAATTTACATTCCAGATACATATTGACTTCCGGCTATTACACCCAGCCCCAGGAAATGAAAATTTGCTTTTTGCGAAATTGGCATCATTTAAAACCGAAATCTCGCCATACTTATTAAACAATATACGCGATAAAGCTTGTAAAGAGCTGTTGCTTGCCAGCAATGAGAAACAAAGCAGCACAAATTTAATGTCAAGATGTTCCAAAAAGTTAAACTTAAAATACCAATGCAAAAACGACACTATTTAATGCCTTGCATAGTTGAAGGACCCAAGAATTTAAAGAATTTATATTGTCGATTTACGACATTTTTGTTCATATTTTAAGTATGC
The DNA here is from genome assembly GCA_963978885.1 of Nemotelus pantherinus. Taxonomy (NCBI): domain Eukaryota; kingdom Metazoa; phylum Arthropoda; class Insecta; order Diptera; family Stratiomyidae; genus Nemotelus; species Nemotelus pantherinus. The sequence continues at coordinate 43,255,070 of OZ022266.1, read as the reverse complement.
AGCCACACTTTCCTTTTCACTTTCCTTTCCATGTTATTACGATCCAATGAAGTTGTTGGATTTCCTATTCGCGGCTTTAAAATTACAAAGAGTCCTTGTTGATTCAATAGAGAAAATTGTTGCCAATACAACTCAAGCACATATTACTATGTAGTAGTTAATTCATAGAGAAACCTCTATGGTGCCATTTCATAGTGAAAAATATATGAATTAACAATGTTTTCGCCCAATTTTACAAAGTTTTTTTCTGAGTGTACGTATGCATCTTGTCCGATATGATGCATCTTGCCTATGATTTCATGGGCAACCCAAATAGTTTTGTAAATATCATCGGAGCGAATACCAGACCTTTTTTCAAAACCCTTTGACTCGATGCGTAAAACCGACTTCGTTTCCAGCGGCTTTGAGGCAGAACGAGACTGCCATAAACACTCAGGCACCGCCATAAAACGCTCATTATCCCTTTAAAAAATAGGTAAGAGCCGACGAGGATATAATTTACACACTCGTGCTTGCCATGAAAAAATCAGCCGAGAATAGACGAGGAGACCATTTACACACTCGCCTTTCCAACATTTGCCATGTCTCGGGGAGATTGTAATTCCGCCATAATGAAAGACAAAAAATTTAAGGAAACAAAACCTCTGAAGGTGACAAAACAAGTACGATGAACAATATAGGAGGTGATTCAGAAGAATAGTACATCAGAAATGCCGAATCCTTCACATAATCTTTTCATCCATCATCGAACGAACCGGTAAAGATATTCAAAAATTCCGGTAAAGTTTGTAGATGTAGAGCAGCCTTTGATAAATCCATTCTGTTAACTAGGGAGCAGATGGTTCATGGAGCCATAGAGCTTGCTGTAGAGAATTCGTTCAAGCAGTTTTGGAAACAAGAAAGAAAGGATAGAGTAAGGTGGTTGAAAAATTTTAGGAACGAAGTAAGAGTTTTCAGATCGGAAAAATATTTGCAAATTTCTAAACAGAGTAAAAAACACCAGTAGACAAGCCTTAATTGAAAAAGGATAAAAAGAGGAACATACAAATAGGGAAAAAGACTTACCAAACACATTTGAAATTCCATCCGGGACCACTAATAGCTGTAGACTGCTGAAGAGATATTAAAGTTTCAACTTCAAGAGGAATGACTATAAGGACTCTAAGACGAATTGGCAAAAAAGTGGGTATTACTGTTAAAAGCATATTTAAAGGGCGAAACAAATTTTTGATAGGGAAAATTGGGCAAAAGCGTCCAATTTTCCCACAATTTTTTTGTCTAGCTTGAATTCGGGGATCTTTCTGAGTATTTTCGGGCGAAATTTTCATACAAGTCTGGGAAAAAGCAGCTAAGCTTCGAAGATACGGCATGTTTTAAGTAACTCCATAGCTACGAGATAGCATTTGGATCAGGCGACGAATGCTTGGGGACAGCTATAACGGAGCCAATACCCTAGACTTTAGGCTTTGGATCGTTATCTTGATAAAAAATGTTTCAATACCCAATTTTCGAATACCTTCTTTTAAATTCATTTTAAAAATTTTTAAATGCATCGCCAGACCGATTATTCCCTCAATTATATGAATATTCCCAGATCGAACCGCTTATATAGAGCCCCACACTTGCAAGGACCCTTCATCGTGTTTAACGCTTAGCCGTAGATTATTTTCTTTGAGTTCTTCATTGATTCTTCTCCATACATCTGATCTGCCATCCGATCTAATAACTTTGTATTTGCTTTTGTTGGTGAATAAAATTTGCCAAAACGAAAAGTCCTTTTCACCGTACTTTTAAGTAAAAGTCAGTCTTTTTTGCAATTAAATTGACTGACTAAAGGATTTTTTCTCGCAAACCTACCATTAAACGATGCCCCCGAAAAATTATCCTTATTGTTTCCAAGACTAGTAATTTCCAATAGTGCTTTTTTTGCTTCAATGGCAAGTTTAAGAGCACTTAAAGGGGTTTTTCTTCTATCTGTCGCACTGCCCGCTGTTCATCTAACGAGGTAAATTTTTTTTAGAAAACTTGGTTTGGATTTTCATTCATAGTCTTTGGTGCTATAATGACGTTTTATTATGCTAAGTACTGTTGTGGAAGCTCGATCAACTATTTCAGCGATTTTACGCACATTTTTACTGGTTTGAGAATGTCGAATTATGGCTTTTTTAATTCAACTGAAGTTTAAAGTCCTCTTGGTGGCATATTATAAGCGTTATCTTCTGAACTTAGGCACAAGAAGGCGAGAAATTAAGCGCAAGAACGCAATGTGCCACTTGTAATCGTATGATGCGCCACGTTTGGCGTATGCGCCATGGTTTGGCCACTCCTGCTCTAAAGCATCAAAAGTTGCTGGTTTTGTTCTTCACTGTTTCTTTTTGAATACTTATTTGTATGTTTGTTTGTATATCCCGTTAGTTTCCTAAATCCGTGAGTATCGCTCCCAAAAGTGTTCTCCTCGTTTCGTTTACTTGTCGAATGTCATGTCCAACACAAGTTCCAGCGTTGTTTATTGTATAAATCAGTTTACTCTACTGTCTCTACGAAAAGCGTCTAACCTTATATAAGTTATTAGTAGATGATTATTTGGTAGTTACGATTAGACCGATAGACACTGAAGAAGAGGGCAGATTACCTTCGAAATATTGATATCTGTCAAGAAATTAAAATATATTTAGCTTCAAAAGGAAAAGGATGAGTTTAAATAAATAAAAACTTGTTTTTTTTTTCCTAGGCAAACAAAAACCAAAACTTTCATAATAACGTTTTTTATATATCCCGCCCCATGAAAAACGATTCACGTTCATTAGCTCCAATGCATATAATACCGCAAATAATCTAAAAACTTTCACGTACTCCTAACAAGCAACTAAATCATATGCCTATAATATAATGTTCTCTACCCTATCTATCGCCATCGTACGTTCGCTCCCACAATTAGGGGTCGTAAAAGTTGTGTAAATTCAACTTGAAAATTTTATAGGAAATTACACATACTGTCAACGCAAAACGACTACAGCATTCAACCCCAAAACGAAACGAATTACATACTTGACTTAAGTGCCCTGTGTACATGCTATCTCGACAAAATGCGACCGGCCCCCTCAACAGCAGGATATCGGGCCTGTAATGAAACTATACGTTACATTTGCGCCCTTGAGCAGATATTATTCAGATATGGCTCGTTCACATGGTAAAAAGAGCAATGTTTTCTCTTCTCTTGCATGTCAACTGTTTCTTCGTTCGACGGGTGGCGCGACTGAAGTGGATGATCGTTGCTACGGCTTAGAAACCACAACGAAAATGTTATATCAACACATCCTTTCGCTAACGGGCCGTATCGCAGTCGGCTGGTAGCGACGGCGTCTAATGCCTTGTATCCTTTTTCACCTTTCGCTCCCCACGACAGGGTGTGTATGTATGTGTATGCATACAGCAAGTGCTTTGTCGGCTCGACGACATACTTCCTGCTTATCGGCCAGCCAACTGTCCTTAAATCCAAGGTAAGAAGGAGCGTCGAGTGAAATCGTTTGGATTATGTGGCTCATTAAATGCATTAAAGTTGTCTACGACCTTGGGGTCGAATAAAGTTAAGTTGTGTGTCGTAAATTTGTGATGCGATGTTTCTTTGTTAACTTTCAAATGGGTTAAATTGAAGGTGGAAATGTTTTGATGCGATAATTCACTGTGATTGTTTGGCTGTAAGTTGATTTGAGTTTGAATTTTCGACTGCGGGAAAAAGAGGGGAATTAATAGTTTAGTGAGAGAGCTGAAACAAAAATATTTAATATATTTGATTGCTTAGTAATGGTATCCCTGCGCCAAAGCTTGAATGCGTTTTCAAAATAATTTATTATAATATTAATTGATTGAAATTTATTGATGGATTAATTAAATTTCATTTGCAATGTGCTATTTTCCCAAGAACACTGTAGTCAGATGCTGCAGAATATTTGTGTATGCAAACATAACCGAAGGAAAATAGAATTAATTTTTTGATAATACAAAAATATGGGGAAAAATGCAAAGAATTGATTTTGATGATTCGAATGTTAATGCAGTGCATCAAAAAGTCATTTTCCAACAAGAAAATTCAGTACACTGAGAGAAAAATCTTAGTAAAATCAACAATTTTCCTTAGTTGTTTTTGCGTCAAATACGGGCCTACGGACCACAAAAAAAAATGGTTGATCACTTTTATGTATTTTAACTATTTCATTAATTTGCGATTGCTTTTTCTGTTCTTGTCTATATTACAACAGACAACGTTTATCGATTGTAAAGCTTTTCGACTCATATTCAACAATAATGTGTTCTCATAGATGTTATTAATTTGCGATCGGTTTTACCCTTCTTGTCTATAATAGCGTAGATAACGTATATAACATTTAAGTTCGCAATTCTAATAAACGTGGCCAAAACATATGACTCTTCTTCTAAAATGACTTATGAACATAAATGCATGCACAAATTTTAGCTAAATATGTTTGTAATTTAGTGTTTTATATATTATTTTCGCTTTTTAGGTTTTAAAATAATTTATTTATTTATTTATTTTTACCAAACAAGGCAACATACACAACAAGAAAACATAATATAAATCTTTAATACAATTAATCGTTATAAATATATAATACAAATTGTCCGTAAAAAAGATACAATGCATCACAAATTTTGTAGCAGTTACTTTACATTATTTTAATTAAATTTAGGCTAGTAACGATGGAAGTTCAGTGGGTTCGGATGTAGAAAGGGCTTTGGACAAGTTATTTTTGAAGTTTGATTTGGTAATCCCTGAAGAGTAGTGGCTGCTTATAGAATTGAATATTCTGCAGCACCTATTAATGGGCTCATTATATGCATAGGTAGTGTGATGACTGAATTCATTGAGTAGATTTGCATATCTGGTGCGTCTTGGTCGGTTATTGAAAGTAATTTCACTAGAGAGATCTTCAATAATTACCGCACCACTAATAATATCAAATGTAAGGCAAGCGCTGAGCAGAGTTCTTCTAGAAGAAAGAGACATTAAATTTAGAAGACTCAGTCTGAATTTGTAAGATGGCAGATGTTGAAAATCTCGTGGGTCATAGAGATTTCTCAGTGGTTTTACGTTTTAAATTGACGAAATTAAAGAACTTTTTCGGGTCGGTGAGAATTTTTTCGCCCATTGAATTAACATAGAGCTCATACATAGATGGAAAATTCTTTGGATAACTCATCATATAATCTTATTTGATCCTCCTGGAGAGAGCCTCCATTTTTGATTGCTTTATATAATTTGTTTCTATGGTTTCTGAGCCGCCTTAAATAATTGTCAAGCCAAGGTTCTGAGAGTTTTTTCTTCTTCTTCAGCTTTGGTACAAAATTGTGGATGGCGTTAAAGATTATTTTGTAAAAGGAAGACAACATTTCGTCTACTAAATCTGATGCCGATAGAGCACTTGTCCAGTCAATTGTGTCCAAATAGTTTTTAATGCTTAAGTAGTCAGCATTTAGAAAATCAAATACAATTTCAATTTGCATTAATTTCAATTTTTATTTCATATACACTTTGCACATAATTCAACGACCTGAAACCCTAAATTAGCTCATTAACTTTGCTTCTATATGCTTACGCACATACAAATTTCATTAAAGCAGAATTACTCAATGCCCATTCACATATTTTACCATATCGAGTTAGAAAAATCTTCATCCAAACTTTGCGCGTACATACAACTAGCATCGTACCCACAAAAACTCGAAACGAATCGTTTTAGTGAGTGCACTTAAAAACCTTCCTCGTAAAAATAAGCTATTGAGTTTTTCGTCATAGTGCTTTGTAGAATAGTTTTTTCTTCAAGATTTTCAAGGACATCTAAGACAACAGATCAACCCTTTAAACCCTATCATCAAAATGGGGATGTCGCCTCATTAACACCCCAAACGTCCTCCTTAAAGTTGCCGAATTTTACATTGGCTTAAAGGCAAATAACTCATTGTTGTCGCCAGCGCAGAACGAACGAGCTTTGGTGCTCGGAATAGACTACCTTGTTTTCATTGTATCATGGTTGAAACAGTAGAAGGTAACGCCTTAGCCTCCCTGTTTTTAGTGTGGTTATTTGAATTCGGAGGCAATTTAAAAGATAGAGAAGCTTGGGGAAGTAGAGGATTGATTACGGGAGCTACAAGTAGGAGAATAGCCTAAATACGTACTATTTTTTTGGCGATTATATTGTTGAGTTGGTTATTTGAGATCTCGTTTGATGCATCTGTCAATCCAATGGCTGAATTTCATTCCATTTCAGGTATAGCTGTCAACTCCATTTCGCTCGTGGTTACAAAACATCCATCCATATTGACCAGGTATTGATAATTTGAAGCATGTGTAGGTTTTTCGGTTTTTACCACGTATACGGGCGGTTAATGCAACGCATTTGCAATTATCAATGCCCACCTCCTTCTTTAAAATTTGCTGACATCTGCAACTAAATGTATTTTTCCATCGGGCTTTGACTTCTTCCCATGGCTCCTTGTAGAACTTTAACCATCTATAATCGGCTGATTGCTTAAAAAACCACGAAATTTTACGTTAAAAAAATGGCTTTATTTCTAGGCTCAGAAAAATCAGATTCGTCTGGAATCAACCTGGTGTTCTCTTTTGGTCTTGTGGTAAATCTACGGTGGATAGGGAGCTTATGATAAGCAATGGCTATTTTTTTTTTGTAGATAGGGTATTTTCAATTATTGATTTTAACATACTTCCACAAAAGTAAGGTTTTTCATATTGTGTAGAATGATGCAACAGAGTATGTAGCTTTCGAATTCGGTGTTAACTCAAAAACGAAAAAAAAAGTCAGATAAAGAGTATATCATGAGTAAAAAGAACAGTCAATTATGCATTTAAGATAAACCATGGGCATTTTATGTCAGTTGGCTAAATTTTGTTTACTATTATTATCTGTCCGCCAATAAACCTCTGAGCTGTTTTTCTAAGAAACCTTTCGCTATAGCTTCAAAATAAAAATTACGTAGATTTTATAACTTAAGTAATTTACCGAACTAAAATTAGACAAAAGTGCGCTAAAAACAGCACGGGTTTCAAAAAGGTTCATGGAATCTCGTGGATTTTAAATATATACCGCACATTTACTAAAAAAATTAAAATATACCACACATTTACTACCTGAAGCAAATTGTTTGACACTAACTGATGTTTTGAAATATATGTGCTCCAAAAAATTTCACTATTCACATTAAAATTCACTTAATTAGTTGCACTTTTCGGCACTGAATTGAAAGACTCTTATCACTGAACTGATTGACCCTCTCAGTATTTTTCGCAGGAATACATGACAAGAATGACACTTAGTGCTGCCGCGACCCAAAAGCAAAGTAAATTCATTTCGTATGCGTAAAAATTTTAGCTGAAATATCAAAGATAAATTCAGTTTTTTTTTCCACGGTAACTCTAAAACACGGCAATCAAATACGTAGAAATTCTATCGGCTACTGCATGGAAATTTTCATTCCAAGCATGAAAAAACGCCCTAATGTCGAAATAATTTTACGTTTCGTAGAATAATTCTAAAGACAAGCATAGTAAAAATTACCATTTTCCGCAGTTCCTTTAACGATTTTGAATGAATCGTTGCAATACTATTAAAGATAGTTGAACCAGCCACCAGTTTTTCTTTCAGTGTAGGTTTATCTCAGTTTGCTGACTTAAATACGCCGGTGAATCAGTTTTACTTATACGATTATTATCAATTGCTCCTGTAATTGCTTCTTTTTAACAAACCAGAAAATTATTCGCACGAAATTAGTCTGCGCCCAACGTGGGCAGAATGTGTGAAAATTAGTTTTACGACGCCATTACCAGTAACACTTTTATCAATTTATTGTTGAAAACAACATACAAAACGTAAGCTCAGTTAAAGCACTATTTATTGAAATAGTTTCAAAAAGCGATGTTCCAGCAAATTGCATTCAAATAAACAACAATTCACAAAGTTTCATAAAAATACGATATTCATCGCTATTCAATTTCATCAAATCGAAAAATCAAACACTTTAATCATCAACACAACCAGATGACTTTCGATTTCAATTCGTGCTTCGAACACCAAACTGAAACAATATCCAGATGTTCTTCCAATTCACCGCAGAATGATAAGGCATTATCCAGCCTAAATGCAACAAAGCCATCGAGCTTAGTCTGACCATTATCGCCAGTTTCTCTGAAATTCTGGACGCAAACAAACGCAAATAACTTCCTCTCGTCGCCACATTGAATCGCCAGCAAGATAGGCCTGTTCCGGAAACCAGAACAAAAAAAAACTTTCTCAATTATCCACACTTTGTTTTGTTTGCCGTTCTTATTTAAGCTCCCGTTGCCGGTGCTCATGTATTTTTGTGTATTTGCTTTGCCAAATGAAGAGATCGACACCGGCACCCTGCACTCGAATTACGGGATTCCCTAAAACCCTGTTGGCAAAGTACACCGGAAATGAGTACTCAAGAGCTGTTCGCAATAAAACACGTGAAAACTTTGCTTGCTTTTTGCAAACAAACCAACTGAAACTGTCCACATTCCATCGAAGGTTACCCGGCTGAAAGCGACCGTTGGACAAATCTAATTTTCATCCCCATGCTGCGAACGCAGATCACCATTGTCGTTTGACTAGAGTCTTCCCACAAACTTTCACACAATGACTTGTACTTTTCGCATTTTCCTGTTTTCCTTCATGTTTCGGGCCGTTCTTTATTTCGAGTTTATTAGAGAAGACGGCCGAGAAATGCCATACGAGGCCAGCGGGTACGGTGCGGATGAGAGCCGTGACCCAAGTCGAAGCATGAAGATTGAGATATGAAACGGATGTTTTATTAGATGATTTGGAGGCTTTGCTGCTGCTTTTGACGGGCGCGGTAAGTAAGAAATATCACGACGGTGGCTGTATGTCTCCATTAAAGGCTATCGTATTGTTTGTGTTGATACCGACAGCGACATTATTATAATAATGTGTTGAAAATTGTTGGCTTTTTATTTCGGTTCAGATGGCAAATGAAATATTTGTGTAATTAGACGATAAATTGCTTGTGGGTAATTTGATGTGGTTTATTTTGCCAAGTTTTTGATTGTTATTAATTTTATTAGTCGCAAGAATATGTTTGCGGAAAGTGTTTGTGTGAGAATATTTTCATTTGGCTATTTTCTTAATAGTACTTTGAAGCTACTACTATTTCTGTCTCTGAGCAATTAGGTACAAAATATTGGTGGAGGAGTTCAATATATGGCATTTTATTACTAAAATGTGTAAAATATGTACATGGAATCATTTTACTCAAGCATTTAACATATTTTTGCTTTAAATAAAGCATAATAAATTTCTCAATTATACGATATAAAGTAAAGTAATCCCACGACAACCATTGAGGGGTAACAGTTGAAGCTGATAGAAAGCTCCATCACAAATTTAAAATCAATTTGAATACGAGTGTGGAGCATTGCTGTCGTTTTTGTTTTTCGGTGTGCAATAAATCAAATTTTGAAATTGCAATAGATTGATTGGCATTACAATAGAAAGATATTAATCCACTCAAGCTGGCTCAACGTTTATTTCTTCGTAATGAAAGTATTATTGTGGTAACAAAGTATTATAGTGTGTTTATTTATATAGACTTTTTATCCATTTTGTTCTTTATAGCCATTTAGTTTTTTATAGCCAATGGCACTAAATGGACGCGTTATTTATTTAGATAAGACAAGATAAGATAAGACAAAAAAGCAACTCAACAATCGAAAATTCCAAAAAAAATTAAAAGCTGTGAGTTCAAATCATTCAGTAGTACGATAAAAAAAGAATAATAATTTTGACACAAAATTGGACATATTGGAGGAAGTATTTCATTGTTCATCTTGTACGATAAAACACTTGCTTTTACATGGTTTCCAAAGAGATCCAATAATCGTGAAAGCATATTTAGATTATTATGGTATCTTGAAAATTCTAAAACAAAAGGCGAATAAAATAAGTATTTGTGCGCGCAAAAGTCAAATGAAGGTCCGAATTGCGAACAGGAACAAAATATTGAGATAGTAATCATAGACATGGTATGCATTTTAAAATGCAGACATTTGTCAAAGAACACTTTTGTGACACAAGGGAAGAAATTTTCAGGATGAAGAAACGCATACTATGTTCACAGTGAAAATTTCAGACCAAATTTAAGTTTTGATCCAAATGCTAATCCAAAAGTACCTGAAACTATCAACAATGTCAACAAAATCAAACATTTACATTTAAAGGCCTAGAATTTAGAGACGCTGCTGCCCAGTGCACTCAAGTCATTCTGTAACTGAGAGCAATCATCCGCTCACCTGATGACTTTAAATATTATCAGGTTATCTGCGGAAATAAGATGGAGGAATCGAAAATAGGAGGAAGATCAAGCATAATCAATAGGAAAATCAGAGGACCAGGAATCGAGCATTGTGGAACATGAGAAGTGGCAAAAAAGGAGATGACGAACAAGAGTTAGCCGTAACAAAGCAAGCATGATTACACAGATAAAGAGACAATCAGGATCAAAGAAGACCCTTTGAAAAAAAGGCTTGAAAGCTAACCGAATCGATAGCCTTGGAACATTCACTTGCATTGCAGGTCAATAACTGTAGTAACAGTGTCAGTTAACGGCAGCAAATACGAGGCATTTGACTTATCTCTAATGAATCCATGTTACTCACACCGGGCCTCGATTGGCAATTTAGTCTGCCATTTCCAATGGCAACGACTGCCAAATTTATGGTATGCCATCTGTGCGTGGGCAATTTCATGGCATGCAATTTCATTTCGAAAATGCCTCTGAGCGGGAAGTGTCAAATGCTCTTAAGGAGTTATTTGAAGTGCAGAGCGGAGAAATTCTGCTACTTATGAAATCTTCACGTGTAGGATAAATTGCTTTTTGGATAAGCGGGTGAAATTTCAGACGAAAATGTAACTATTATATGATTTGCTGGGGTACGAAGGGGAATGTGATAAAAGTCATTTGAAAAATCCGCCAATCATCAACAGTCTCATATATTTACTCGTCCTTCAAAATTGAAATTATTTCTTATTTAAATAAAATAAATATATATAATTTCCCTATTCCGCATCAAAATTCGATTTTTTCGCAATTTCCCACCATTTTATATTCTGTAGACTATTTTCATTGCTCAACGAGATCTAAAAATCCCTCTGAATTCAGAATCCCTACATTTTCTTATAAGAAATACAGCATTCTCATGGTTCAGCGCCATTTTGAAATCAAGAACTGTCAAAATATTGCCAGGCAAATGGCCAAACAAATGGCATACCAGATTGCCTACCATTTATGGCAGACCATAAAATATGGCAGACCATAAAATATGGCATACCATAGGTAGCCTCCACCAGCAATTTAAAATGTTATGCCATGGGAAATTGCTAGTGAAGGCGGCCTGTCAGATACGAGAAAAGACTCACATATTTGGTATACTTCATTGTTAAATACCTTTCACAGGAGCTTCCTTTAAAAAAACCTAAGAGATGTATGGGGCGATTATTGATGCACGATAAATCTTCCCCTCTAAAGGTGGACTAGCTGTTTGCGGGATTGATCGGACCATGGATATGTTGTCTTAAAATTGTGATATCTTCAAAAGTACCGACTGTTTAAAATATTTTATTTTCATTCTACTCGACGTCGATTGTCAAACAATTTACATCATATTTGTTTGAATACATTAAGTATTATTAGTACTCGCTATATTTTAGCGCTTGAAATTTATACTTTTTTCATTCAAGTAACATTAACTCGGAGCGTATCGCCATAAAGCTATGGTTTTTTTTTTTTTAAATGAAACTAGAGATCTTAGCAAATCTATCGAACTAGCAATTTTCAGAAAAATCCATTACATCGGTAACGTTTTTAATTGACAGGAATTTTATAAGCTATCTTTCATTTCATGTTTTTTCCCCCTTAAACAATTTAAAAACTTTTAATTTCTCGTTCAACATTTAAAGTATGGAGTTATGAAACTATAGAAAAAAAATATTTTTCTTGAATCTTCAAGCTCTAAAATCTAGCGATTACTGCAAATTAATACTTCATGCATTTAAGTGAATGATGCGAATTTTTTCGACAACCAACGTTATGTAGAATAAAATAAATCGCTTTAAAAGTATGGGTACGTTTGAAGATATCCCAGTTTTGAGATAATATCTTCATTTGTGCGAATGACGAGTCTTTCCTTAAGGATGAGAAATATACCAGCGGATTTCCAAAAAGAAGAGAACATACTGGTTAAAGTACTAAGGTACAAAAAAAAGTGATGAAGAAACACATGAGGGTAAGAAGAGAGATTACTTTTAGAAGCATAGATATTGCTTCTAGAAATAAATAAATAAATGTAAGTTTAACAAAAAAAAAACATATTTTTATTGCTATGTTTTTGGGACAAGATTAAAATACTAACTAAACTTACTTTTTACAAACATCAAAAATTACAACTAAATCAGCTTACTTTGTATATGTTTAATTTTGGTGTTTGTATAGGTGTAAGGTTTTTGTGGATTGTGAATGTGTAATTGTGGATTGTCTAATTATGTGTTTCCATATCCTTAAAAATATTTGGTATATCCTCACTGATAGCTATTAAACCAGAAAATGATACATTTAATTTTTCATATTCGTGCAACAAAGGGACTAACAACTGCATAAACAACTAAGCGAAACTAGCTTACTAAATATGGTAGCTAGATTAAAAGTGCAATAAATGACAATAAAATGCAATCTTGCAATAAAACCGTGGAATAGTTCGCTCCATAGCTCACTATACCACTGATTAACCCAGGTGCCTATCCGGAGCTAGATCAACTCAGAAATCGGTGCGCGGTCTCTCGTCCGAACCTGGATTAGAACCGGTTACCCCACACACAAGAAGCCAGTGCTCTATCCACTAAGCTGCTTAAGCTTTAAATGAAAATAAAAGTATATTAATGAAACTGAATGTTTAATTAAATCAATATTTTTTATGAAAAAAAGCAGCAGAAAATTCATTTTCAAGAAATTCGTTTTTGTTGATTTTCTTTCGTTAATTTCACTTATACGAGTGTATCTTAATTTATATTTATTTATTTATTTCAACCAAACAAGGCGTACAAAAAACACTTACAATTAATATTTAACAATTTATATAAATTGTACAATACACAATAATGGAAGAATTTTAAAAATATAACCATCTTTGGTAGGGGATTGGAAAGGGCATTCATAACGTGAGCACCTTAGTCAGAGCAGTTTTAAACCTAGGTCGGGAAATGGTTGGGGAATAGTGTTTTGAAAAGATATGGAATATTTTGCAACATCTATTGATTGGCTCATTTTTGGCGTAAACTGTATGGTGTCGGTATTCATTCAGTAAACGTATGTGCCTCGTCTGCCTTACTGATTCGTTGAAGGTGATCTTATTGGACAGGGACACAACATTGATCAAGCCCCTAATAACATCAAAAGTAAAGCAGGAGCATATGACTATCCTCCGCGAAGATAGACTTGATAGATTTAAGAGATTCAGCCTGTATCTGTATGAAGGTAGATTATCAAATTCGTAAGGATTATACAGATCTCTCAACGCAAATAGCAAGAACTGCTTCTGCACCGATTCGAGCCTATCGCTATGGACACCAAAGGTAGGGTGCCAGACAATACATGCATATTCGAGCAATGGCCGAACTAGAGCTATGTATAAAGACTTCGTGACCCATCGGTTTTTGAATTCCTTCGCACGTCTTTTGATGAATAGAAGCTGCTTATTAGCCTTGCTTAAGACTTTGTCATAGTCTAAATTCAAACGCAGCTTTTTATCCAAAGTAACCCCCAGGTCGATGACATTGTCAACATTATTGATTGTAACATTAGCTGCGTTTTATTTTCATCCAGAGTGTAGTAGGTATCCTGGATGCATAATAAAACGATCCAGAGTAGCACGCGAGTTTTTTTCTGTCAGACAGTTGTCATTTCAAAATTTGAGCTGTCATATAACCAACGCCGTTTTCAAATGTATGACTATTTATCCTGGTTGCCAGGGTGACATGAAAATTTTTGAAAATTCCAACTATTCCAGTTGATATGACTTTTCGAAATACGTTCCACAGAGAGCACGAGTACGAACTCCACTGAATTCACAAGTGTTTGTACTCTGGATGTTGTTTCGTGTGCAAATCGATCTCCTGCACTACTCTGGATGTATAATAAAACGCGCCTATTATTGAGGCGCTAATCAAAATGTATATTACTGGTTTTGCGGGAAAAACTAATGACTTGACATTTACTGACATTCATGTCGAGATTATTTTGTTTGCACCACTGCTCAAGAGAAAGCAGTTTCGATTGAAGGAAAAATGAGTCTGATTTCGATTTAATGGTGTGGTACATTTTCAGATAATCTGCATAAAAAAGGTGAGTGATGTCTGCTAAAACTTCAGAAAGATCCGATACGAAAATATTGAATAAAAGAGGCCCCAAGTAACTACCTTGTGGTACACCTGATAAAACTTCTATTTTTTTAGATAGGATACCCTGAAACGTAACGCATTGCATCCTATTTCGAAGATAAGAGTCTAACCAGTTTAATAAGAGATCCAAGATACCAATTTTCTGTAGTCTGATTCGAAGAATATCATGATCAACACCATCAAAGGCTTTGCTGAAGTCTGTGTAGGTGGTATCAATTTGATGCCCTTTTTCCATGCCACAGAGAACATCTGAGACGAGAATCACGAGGTTGGTAGAATTTGACCTGTCTTTTTTAAAATCATGTTGTTGTTCATTTAGAAGAGATTCTATTAGAGTAGTGAGCTTACCACAGACCATTTTTTCAAATAGTTTAGGTAATGCTGATAGTATTGCTTGCTAGTATTGATAGTATTGCACATTTAAAAATCGGGGTCAGATGGGATGATTTCCAGAAGGAAGGGAAAACCCCACAAGAAAGTGATTTGTTGAAAATTAAATACACGGGTAAGATAAGCGACTCCATGCATTCGAGTATGAAACTAGGAGGTAGCATGTTAGGGCCAGGACCCTTGTTGACATTGAGGTCTTTGATGGCCTTGGCAATCTCCTCTCTAGATAAATACATTTCACAGATGATATTTGGGGGGAATATTTGATGGAGAAGAATGTAAGACATGCTTGTACATGAACAAAATACTTCCTGGAAATGCTCAGCGAACAGGTCACAAACTTTGTGAGGGCATGACGAACAAAAGCTCTTTTTGTAAATCGAAGTAGGGTAGCGCAAAGTTTTCCGTTTGGTGTTCACGAAATCAAAAAACTTTTTAGGATCAAAAATTATATTATCGCTCATGATATTAACATAGCGCTCATACGCTTCACGGGATTTCGACAGGAATTCCTGAGCTAATTCATTATGTTTATCCTTGATATCATCTCTGATATCAGTGCTGGTTGTAATTACTTTGTAAAGTTTATTTCTTTGATTCCGCAAATACCTTAGATTGCTATCAAGCCATGGTTCAGATATTTTGTCTTTTCTCTTAATCTTTGGGGTGAACTTTTCAACGGCGTCAAAAACCTACTCATAGAATAATGATACAGCATCATCTAATTCTAGCGTTGAAAGACAATCCGTAATGCTCTTATAATCAGCATTGCGAAAGTCATATACAATAGAGTTATTGTAAGATAGGGAAGTGAACATATCAGATGTAGATAGCAACTCAACTGTGAACGCAGATTGGTCAAGACTGTGAGCGATTAAATGAGCGATTGTGATTGATGTGTGTCTAAGCTTTGTAATAGATTTTTCGAATTCTTTAGCTTAAAACCGAGTTAATTTTTCACCACAAGCAATTATTTTAATAAATTTGAAAAATTTTCCGACTGTTTTGACAATTTTCGGATAAATGTGAGAGGAGAGAATCTAAAAGTCCGTAAAAACAAAACTGAAATCCCTCAAATTGCATTTGCTCAGCACTGGAATGTTTCTTATAACATTGGTATTTATGCTGGAAGCAGTTTCTGAGCCCGGTGGTAATGGAACTGTAAATGCACATTCTCCCTGGGTTCAATACATTTTAAGGTTTTTTTTTAAATCCCCGAATGCGATACAATAAAAAAATAATAGCAACGGTTTTTTTTTGTTTCTCGTCAATTAAAAAATGCAAACATCAACCTACAATAATAAAAAACAACCAAATCAAGAAAATATCTTGCAAATTCAAAGCATACGCTCAATTCAGATAAAAGAAACCACCAAAGAAATCACAATACCGCGGCTATTGTGACAAGACTATGTGCTTAATTGCGACCAAACCAGACCCAATTGCTTTTGTTGTCTTTCTTTGCTCTTTAGCGGTTATCCTTCTTAAACACGGCATTAAGAATATCATTTCCTTCCATTTCATCTTATCGCAATATCCTCTTGCTTTTGTTGTTGGAATCCTGTTGTCTGTATTTCGAGTACTTTAAGTTATTTCCGCCTTGTAAGGATACTTGTAAAGATAGGAAGACTCTTCAAATGTTGCAGGAGGGTCTATGCTAATAAAAATTAAACTGTTGACCGAAAGTCTTATCGAAAGAGCATAGCGACAGTAAAAATTCTGAACAAAGGTTGTTTCAGACGTAACAGAATGAGATTTTATCGTAACAGGCAGATAGAGAACGCAAAAAATTCTCACACAGTATCGCTTGAAGGCAATTATATTGCATGGTAATATGTGAATAAAGATTTGCTTTTGCTATTATTGTCGGTGGAGCCGAAAAACGTTTCGAAGGTTTGTGTTTTTGTTACTGTTGCCAACTCGTGCTCATCATTATTCAATGAAGGTAGACAGACGATTGTTATTTTTTTTGAAAGTCTGAGTTTTGTGAAATTTGAAACTTTTTTTCTTGGATAATTGGAAACGTTGTTGGGAATCTGAAAGCATAATAGCAGCAGTTTTTGTTGTGAATTCTCGGACTTATTAATTTTCAAATACTGTTTATTTACTCCTAAATTTGAAATTTAACGCTGTTGTTATTCGTATGGGATGAGTTTTTCTGGTACATGTTTCTTTCTGTATGAAAAATATATTTTGTTTTATCAAGAATAAATTAACACAATCTGTTTCGTTTGACTTATTTTTCGTCACAAACTAATCGCTTACGTGAAGCACAATTGCAACGGTTTTTTTCCTAACTTAGTTTAAATACCGTCTGCAACTTGTCGTTTCAGATTGAGTCACAGAAAACTTTCTGAAACTGTATCGAAACTCGTGAAGTTTCAAGTTGTGAAGACGAGTAGTGCATAAAGAAGTTCATCATAGTACCTACTTACTGAACCGAAAACTTAAGACACTAAGTCGATAGAAAGTCAATGCGTCGTATCTGAAAACGGGTTGACGTTATCGTCAAGATGGAAGAAAAAATATGATAAAGTATGTGACATATGATGTTAAACTGGATTGAAGAATATCCGATGAATGATAGAAATGTGTGCCGAATAATTTAAATATTTATTGCATGATATCACTCTGCAGAGCAAAGAAAATTTCCATTGGCTTCAAGTGATTGTTAAAAAGAACAAGTTGAGATGCGTTTATGAAAGTGTCTAATATGTATATTTCTATATAAGTAGCTTTATATATTTTTTGAGCTGTACTTCTGAGTGCCGATTCTGGTACAGGACAATGAGGAAGAGGACAATGATTAGGAGGGAGATGAGGTTCCAAATGAGGAGGAGGACGACGTCAGCGATTATCC
Source organism: Nemotelus pantherinus (assembly GCA_963978885.1). Lineage (NCBI taxonomy): Eukaryota > Metazoa > Arthropoda > Insecta > Diptera > Stratiomyidae > Nemotelus > Nemotelus pantherinus. The sequence goes on along the minus strand of OZ022266.1, from coordinate 43,237,301 downwards.
GCCCGCGCATAACGGAAGCGTTGATAAGGGTATGGCACCTGAGGTCCGGGCTGTTTATGGTAATAAGAATTTAGAATGAATGAATGAAAAGCCACGTTTTTTTGCACCTATGCAGAGCAAATTAACGTAGAGTTGCAAAAAAAAACAATCCCGAGCTGAAAACTTACTGTATCCGAAAATGTTGTTGCGTTCTTTGAAGTTTTGGTTAGGTTGGTTGTTAAATTAGAATGGCACATACAGTTGCTTACGAAAGTCTGCATACACCGCTTGAAAACGCGGAATTGGCAATATATAAGTAGAAAGAAAATGAAAAGACGGGTGAAAAACGAACTTAAAAGGAATATCAGAGACTTTGTAATCTATTTTACACAGAATTAATGAGAACATACATATACATACACATATACACAGGGGCGGATTTGACAATTTCGCCTCCCTAGGCCTCAGAAATATTTGCCGCCCTTTTCGTAAAGTATATTCTATGTAACAATGCGTGATTTTTTTTCGATTCCTTATAATACTTCGCCGTTTTTCGTTGCCCCCGAGCTCCCAAAAAAGGAATATCAGAGCAAAACCGGCACCGGTTCGTTCGTGAAAATTCCCTATTATTGCGACGTTGCCACACAAATCATTATTAGAACACACACACACGGTAAAGAACCTAAAAGTACCTAAAAAAAAATCCGAAAATACCAATTTTTAACAGCCAAAACCATATACACCTTTACATCGCTTATGATTCCAACGTCTTCGGTCATATTTTTATAAGTAAGTTTACTATTCCGTTTAAACTTTGCTTCCGCACTTGACTGGAGATAAACTATGAGCTCGACTACTGTAAATTAATGTTCGATATGTTATTAGTTAAGGAAGAACCCGAAATATTTTTACCTATGATGTTCTAGATTTCATTTTATAGAATTTTTTTATAGAAATTAATTTCATTAATGAAGTACAATTTAAAAAACTCGTCAAAAATAAAAAGATTTGCATGTAGTTGATATACCCTGTACCATAATAATAAAAAGAAAATTCTCTGAAAAATCAATGCACGCAAATATTTACCTCTGACAAGCTTTTCCTAAATTGAAGAGGTATTATTTGGGTTCTTTTTAAGACCTCTTTAGCTCTTTTTAAACTCTTTTTAAGCTCTTTTTAGGCTCTTTTTAGATATTTTCAGATACTTTCTAGGCACTTTTTAGGTATCTCTGAGTTTCTTTGTTCTTTACCGTGATTGCATTTCGATATTTATTATAAGTTAAACTTTTTAATGTCCGAAAAAAATCCTCAGAGGTGAATTTTTGCGTGCATTGATTTTTTAGAGAATTCGGCTGGCTTGAGGTGTTAGTCTTATTCAACTCAGATATATGTACATATACGACAGAAAAAAAACTGCCTCTCCAAAACAAAACAAAAAACGAAAAGTGGCCGCCCCAAAAAAATCGAAAATTTGCCGCCCCCGAAATCTGCCGCCCTAGGCCCGGGCCTACCGGGCCTAGTGGCAAATCCGCCCCTGCATATACATAGTAAATAACAAGAAATTCCGCTGAAAGTGAGGAATCAAAAGTCAGTATACACCACAGAAAATTCAAAAGAATCAGTCTAAGCGATGAGTCATACTGCGATAAAGATCGCTACCGTGTTAATATACAAAGATAAACATTAGTACATTGCAAGTCGATCTAACTTTAATACTTAAAAATGAGTACATGGAAGGAAACGAGTTTGGCAGTGCGAAAAATCATCCTAAGTAAACGAGTGGAAGGGAAGCTGTATGGCGAAATTGCTAAAATAGTTGGAAGAAGTCGGGCAACGGTGCAAAAGATCATACGAAAAGCGGAAACGGAAGGGAGAATACAAAATAAACAACGAACAGGTAGACCGAAATCCTTAAGTAAGAGAGATGAGAGAGACTTGTTACGGACAATAAGTAAAGAGCCACAAAAATAGGTGCTCCGGCAATGGCCACAGCATTTGCAAAGGCAACAGGGAAGCAAGTGAGTTCAGAAACAATACGTAGAGTTTTGCGTAATCAGGGTTACAACGGTAAAGTTCCACGCAGAAAACCTTTCATTTCTCCAGTTAATGAAAAGAAGAGGCTTGACTTCGCTCGCCTGCATCTTAATAAGAACGACAGTTTTTGAAATCAAGTTCTGTTTAGTGACGAGAGCAAGTATAATATTTATGGCTCTGACGGGCGCGGATACGTGTGGAAGAAGCAGAACAAAGCATTGACAAAGAAGAATTTGCGTCCTACAGTGAAACACGATGGAGGGTCAGTCCTCGTATGGGGTTGTATGTCGGCCGCTAGTGTGGGGCAATCACATTTTATTGATGGTACTATGGATCAATGCATGTATTTGAACATATTGCGAGGCGATTTGATACCTTTTGTGCAGAAATTAGTCCTACAGCTAGGTTGGATCTTACAGCAGGACAATGATCCAAAACATACAGCTAGAAGTGTCAAGGAATGGTTGCTGTATAACTTCCCTCATCAGCTTCACAGTCCGCCTCAGCCTCTCGATTTAAACCCTTTAGAGCATTTATGGGAGGAATTGGATCGCAGAATTCGTGAGCCAGCCGTAGCAACTATTACTAGCAAAGAGACCCTGAAATCTGCTCTGCTGTGTGCCTGGATGAATATTCCACCCGAAATTACCGGAAATCTCGTTCGTTCGATGCGAAGGCGTTTAGAAGCTGTTTTAAGGCTGGCGGAGGGCCTATGAAGTATTGAGCTCACGTTTTTTTGTCATTCTCGTTCTTTTCGAAACATGGCTCGTAGTGTATGCTGACTTTCGATTGATGAATTTTTTTAGTTTTCATGGCTTATTTATTTCTGTGTTCGGATTTTCTTTATTGTTATGTTATGAAACTTATTTTTGATGCCAATAAAGCTACTTTTACGTTTTTATTGCATTCTCGCTTTTTTCACTGTACCATATTCGTGTTTTTACATGCTGTACGTTGACTTTTATGAGCCACTGTAGAAAAAACCTGAATGATATCTTACCTAGGTCTTAATTGAAATTAGACATGGAACTTGCATATGAAATAATCTACAATGTAATGTGCATTGAAACACTCAAAAACAGTCCGCACAATACAAGATTTGGTGTAAAATAATTGACAATTACGGAGTGCTATGCCAATTCATTCAATGTAAACTGTCGGTTTCACAATAGTCAACCGCACGATCAATATGGATCGTGATATTTGGATAGTGATACTCAAGTAAATATTGATGGAATAACACAAATGCCTACACGTTCAATCAGATCACACGTCAGTACGCCTGATAATCTCGTTTGGTGTAGACGTTTGCGAATTAATGTCTACAAACTGAGTGATATAGTATATAATCGATGATGATATTGTGGCGAGCTGTTGAGGTCCCAGAATCGTCAGATAGGGATGTTGGATAGCTGTTCATGATAAATTCACTAGAAGTTGTTAGGCTATTGATATTTATAATGGATGGGCATGGTGAATATTGTTGAAAAGAGTATATTGGGGAATACATCGGTGGCCCTTAAAATGTCTTCCTCCATTGTCAATTAACTGAATACTGACGAAAATTTACTGACCGTTTGACTACACGTTCAATATTTATCGCAATACAACTACATTGATTGATGGATTTCAAAATATCCGGATATTTTTGCGATTCGTATCGTGATCCATCAATACAGCACCCTACACGGTCAATACTTTGTATCGCGATCCAAATATCACGATCCATATTGATAGTGTAGGGTTCCTCTTACTGTTATCAGCACACTCTACATGTAAGCCTATAAACAACGGCTACCTAGCGAATTCCACTTCAGTGACGCGACATGTGCAGCATTTTGTTGCTGTATTCAATATACTTAGCAACATTTGCCTAAAAACCAGGGTTGTGGAGTCGGTGCTGGAGTTAGGAGTCGAGGAGTCGAACAATTTTTAATGGAGTTTGAGTCGGAGTCAAAGCTAATTTTCATCAGCCGATTCCGATTCTGAAATTCATTACCAAGCCTAAAAATTGGTGGACAATTTTTCAATTTTTGACTGAATTGAGGAGAAGCTAAAAAAAACTTCAAATGTAAATTATTGAGACATCGTGAGACACACTTCTTTTGCTGATGGCTGTCCAAATGCAAGAAAATGCTAGTTCGAACCCCAACTTTGTAAATTCTATTTCTAAATATTATCGCAAAGAAAACACTTCCATAAATGTAAAAATATTAAACGTCGTTACTTTCGAGAGAAAAAAAACTTCCAAAACACCACCATATACAACCACTTATCTCTGAAATTTATTTGATAGCTCCAACAAAAAAACTTGTCTCGTTTACAAATGCATGCATATTAATACTTGTTTTGTTACCACTTCTTCCTCTTAATTCATTCAAACTTCAATCAGCCTCGAAAGTTTAATAGACTCTACCCATTTTGTAATAGTTCTACTGAATCAACTGTTAACTTACTGCTAGCTGATACATTTGAAGTTTTACACAAAACACATACTACACATTCCACACTTTACACTCGAGTATAACGACATTACCAGAAACAAACATAACTTTTACAAAAGCACCAACAACAATTTCGAAGGATACTTCAACTTACGTACTCGTATTTAATGTCTGTGTTTGGGATATCTAATCTCGTAAATCGAAAAGACATACATCAAACATAACATTTTGTTCTTGTTGCAGCTTTCAGCCCTTGAAATGATGAATAAAATTAAATGAACAAAATAAAGTGTAGTTGAAGCAGGATTATTGCACTTGATTGTGTTCTTTCACCGTATACTACATTCATATGATTGTGGATTTCAAAGACGGACAGTTTTGTGTATGTGTAATTTGCATTTTTAGTTATTCATAATGAACGAATTTGTTAAAAGAGAGAGCGATATTGCTTTGAGTATTTTGTAGCTTATGAAAATTTAAAATTTGTATGGCTTAATCTGATAAGAAAATTTTTCTGAAGTTTACGAGAAGCTTTTACAAAAATAAAACTGTTTTTAGGCTTCAGTGACGTCAAAGATTATAGTTATCAAAAAAATAATTCTGGTAGAATATTCTCTCCGTGATAAATGCATTATTTTTAAAGTTATGCTGGGTGATCCATAAGCAGACTTATTAAGATAAGTACTCGTAATTAAATGACATGTTTACTGCAAAATAAGTGACAATTTTGCGAAGAAATAAAAATTAAATGAATACCGTATTCGATTTACATATATGTTTATGGCCATAACGCCTTCATAAACTTAAGTATTTTCATAATAGTAGATATAATAATACTTAATCAATTACCTGTTGCCAAAGCAGAACATTTCATTATGATTTAATATCTTAGAGAAAAAATCATATGAGAGATCAAAACCCACACTGGGCGCTTAAAAAAATTCAATGAAATTTGACATTTCACAAGCATATCAGAAGCCATTCAACATCGAAAATTATTTCGAACCAAAATTTCCACAGAATCATCCCTTCGACGTTTGGAAAAGGGAACATCAATTCTGAATGACAGCCATTTAAATTAGTTCTATTGACCTCATTTCCAAAACATTTCGAGTGCTCTCATGTCAAAATCAGCAAACCATTCAAGTTAAAATAACCAAACGGTAATTTCTTCAATGCTCATTCATTTAATTCACCTGAATTTCCACAACCTTTAAGTCAAGCACTACTCTCGAAATGTTTATTTCAATTCTTGGAAATTTCCAGCCAGCGATAATTCAACGAATAAATTGCAGCAGCCACAAAACTTGAGGAATTCACATTATTTCATGATATTCATTTGCCTATTTGAATTTTTTGCCTCTGAACGCTTGAACGGAACACCACACGTTCTGTTTCTTTTGCATTTTTCTCAATGGCTGTTCCATTGCTCCTTTCAAATGCCATCTTTAATGAGGATATTTTTCGGAATTCCGACAATTGGAAGACTGAGCAATGACATACCGCCTTTATGGTTGTCGTTCATTTCAGGCTGCTATCGCTGCTGGTGGCTATGTGGCAATGCTGTTGATGTGCCAGCAGCAGGAACCGAGGTGAATCAACCAACAAATAATATATTAAACATAATTCCAATTCTTTTTCTCTTTCATAACTTTATGGTACTTATGTACACACGTCTCGGGTGATATCCTTTTCATACAGGCTGGCAGGATTCAAAGAAATAGGAAGAATGATACTTTTTATGTACGGATACCGCAAAACTTACTTCAAAGGAAATGTTTGCTCCCAAGCAGAATATGCGGTAATTGCATATCATAAATTAAATGGAAATACCAACAAACTCGTTCACATGATGACGACAACGATACGGCAGCCAAGGAAACGACGAAAACGATCTCCAAAATGGCTGGGCCAATCCTAGCCTGGGAGACTGCAATGGCTCGAACACTATACGGGCAAGGACCCGAAAGAAGATGATAACTACAGGCTAGTGGATGAAAAGTGAAAAACTTGATGGCGAAAAAATGTACTCATAAGGTTAAAGGAGCAAACTATCTGAAAAATTTAAGAGTGGTTACTTGGGATTTTGAGAGAAGTTTTGGGTCGATGCACTGCAACGATAGCACATTTGTGCGCCCAGTACGACGAGACAGATGTTTCCGAAAGATGGGAAAATATCCGAGTGCACTTGGCAATTTATAAGGTACTTAGCGTAAAATGGATGCTAGATATTTAATAAAAGAGGCAATGAAGTTTCGGCTAAATCGTTTCTCGAGAAAATCGGATGAGAGATGCAGAAATGGGTATTTGAAGTGGTAAGGATTGTTTATAAGGGTTTAGTTGAAAAAATATCTAATTGAATTTTCCAGTTTGATGTGTTTTTTAGTCTTTGGATGAAAAGGTCAAAAAGTATATTTGTAGTGAGCCAAAATGTGCACAAATTCAGGAGCAAGCATTTAAAAGAGCATAAGAAAAAATAGATAAGTTCGAAATTTTTTTCTAAAGCCTTAAAAGGGAATCACCAGAAAAACCTCATAAAATAGCAAATCAACAACCTTGAACCAAAATATTTTAGAGCTACAAATTTAACAAGTGTTGGGCTGGAATAAATTCAACGAAATCGAAAGTGAAGAACAAATACAGTTCATAATTGAAGAGTTCAACTTTTTGAACCCCAATTATTTCAAGTCTGATTTCAACAAAATAATAAGGTAAATTCATAACTTCCAGGAAAATTTTATTAAAAGAAGGACTCACTACTGATAAGTTGTTTGGTTTCCACAGAAATGTTTGTGCATTCTATGTATAGCCTAATAAAACTTGAAGCTATCACTGCCCATTTGCTAGTGCTGTTTATCAGTCTAATTCTCAAGTGACCAAAATATCTTATTTTTATTGCTTATTTCAAAGTAGTTATTTTTGATGATACAAACCGTTGTGTTTGACCGATGTATACTTTTAATTCGAGTAAATAGTCTTGTAAATTCCATATTTGTCTTTTTTTGCCCTTCATTTGAAAAAAAAATGATTTGATGCAAGAAAAAATTGGAAATCTTGCCAAAAAGAATAATAACAAAGCACAGCGTGATTGGTCAACGGCGTTTTTTCACAAGAAAACAACAAAAAAAACAGTCAAGAGTTGCAAGAATTTTTTGTCAATGCTGAAAAAAGTTCGAGAAGTTCTTGGATGCTTAGATATAAAGGTTGTCCGACCAGTATGGCGAACAAATTAGGTTCTAAACTATGTTATGTGAAGGAAAAAAAACTATAGCGCATACGAACCGCTGGAAACTTCAATGTTCGAAGAAAAATAGAGGAATCGTATATATTTTGAGTGCACGTTCTACCAACCATATTATGAACAGGTCGAGCTGTTGAATGTTAAAATCATTCTTAAAGATTTTAACACCAGATTGAGTCGGAAGCCGGTATTCAGGCATTACGCAAGCACCCATAGTTTGAATGAGAACACTAATGAAAACGGACTTCGCGCCATTGAACTGGCAGCACCTAAGAATTTGGTCATTGCGAGTACCAGGTTCCCGCGTTAAGATATATATAAGGTCACCTGGATATCACCTGGTGGAGCACTCATGACCAGATAGACGACATGTTGATAAATCGCCGCCACTACTCGAGCCTGATGGTGGTACGAGCTTATCGAGGTGCCAACTTATACTCGGACTACTATCTTGTTGGTATGGTTCACCGAGCGCGGATTGCTTTGCATATAACCATAGCATCCGCGAACCAGGCTCGAATCAACACGGCTGCCTTACGCTATAAAAATACCTGATCTGTGAAATAGAATGACCTAGAGAGCGAGGTCCGTACAAGCCGAGGAAGTTCTGCCAAAATTCCGAAACAAGACACAATACACATTCCGCTGCACGTACGGTAAGGACAAAGAGAGTAATCTAATCACCAATCCTGAAGGCATTCTGGAGCGATAAGAAGTGCATTTTAATGAATAGCTAAACGATCAGCTCAGCGAATACTTGAAAGCTCAACCAATGCCAGAAGAAGACCACCAAACATAGGAGAGGAACGAAGAACCATAAGTGGGCGGAAATTTACCAAAACCCCTAAAGCTAAGGGCAAACCAGCTGCGATAATTAAATTTGGAGGGCCCACCTTACATATATTGCATGTGCGAGAGCTTGAAAAGATGCCAGAAGACTGGCGCAAAGGTGTAGAATGCCCCATACATAAGAAAAGATATCTAACAATGTCCAGCATTTATAGGGGTATAACATTGTCGAGTACATTCTGTAAGGTACTCTCATCTATCCTGCAAGAACATATAGCCCCATACGCTAAAACCATCGTCGGACAATATCAATGTGGCTTCACCACAGACAAATCAACAATTGATTAGATCTTTACTCTCAGACAGGCGATGGAAAAATGTCTTGAATTCAACATTCCACTATACCATCTACTTATAGACTTGTAGGCCGCCTATGATAGCATCGCCAGGGTAGAACTGTATAAAACCATGAGTGAATTCGGCCTCCCAACTAAACTGACACGATTATGTAGGCTGACCATGACCAATGTAACAAGCCAAGTTAAAATATCTGGATTGCCATCCGGACCATTCAACATCTTCAATGAGCTCCGACAAAGGGATGGTCTAGTCTGCTTACTCTTCAGTCTGGCGTTGGAGAAAACAATCCGAGACTCTGGGACGTCAAAGAGAGGGACTATCGCCACCAAGTCCTGCCAGACACTGGCTTACGCAGGTAATATAAACATAACCTACTCATGAATATATAAATACATAAATTGAAAGATCAGAGCTAGCTGTACGAGAATCTTTCATCCACATCGAGCGAGCGCTAGAAAAACTGAGGCTGCTCATAAATGAAGAAAAGACTAAGTATATGATGGTAGCATCTGCAGGGAGAATACCTAGAGTTGGTCAAACCTTCAAGGTGGCTGCGCATGAATTTGAAGTAATGCTATCTTTCAACAACATCGGGTCTATCGTAGCCAATAGCAACATGGAGAAAGAAATATCTCTTCAAATCCCGAAATCTCACCAGAACATCAAAGCTGCTGCTCTATAAGGCCATGGTCATGCCAGTATTCACGTATGGATCCGAGACCTGGATACTAAGCAAAAGGCACTCTGACCTCTTAGCCGCGTCGGAGATGTAAGTCTTGAGGAGAATCGTTGGCCCCATATGTAAAGAAAGGTGATTCCAGAGACACTAAAACCATGAATTGTATGCTAACTACCTAGAAGCAGGTTTAGTTTCTAAGATAAAGCTCCGTAGACTCCGGTGACCAGGACACCTAGCTTAAATGAGCGAAGAGGATTCTGTTCGGAAAACCCTTTGCGGCAGATTTTACGGCTGACGACAGCGTGTGAGACCTTGCCTGCGCTGAAGAGATGGCGTTGACCAGGATGCTTGGAGCTTAGCGGTGCCCAATTAGATGACATCTACTCGCGATCGGTGCCGATGGACAAAACTATTGACGGTGTCCAAGACCTAACCCCGGTTGTAGCGCCGATGATTATGATGATGATTCTATCACACGTGCCCGTTATTACAGCCAACCTGTTTCGAAAGCATTGAAACTGTTGCGGAACGGCAGTAAACAGCCGCCACTTGAACCGAAATTTTGACCTGACCTGCTACCCTCGCGTGTCAAAAAGGTGCCGGATAATTACCGGTATAATGGCAACTTTAAGCGCCAGGTTAAGCTCTGGCTGTATCACAGATTAACAACATAAAAAAATATAAACAACCACAATGAGAGCTTAAGGAAAAGAGGAAGGAAGTACCCACTTCAACATAGCTCCACTGAACCTTAACGATCTGAAATTTAGCAATTCATGATCATTCTAGTCTTCCGCTAATGTAATAAATAGAAAATGAAATAAAAACAAACAACAATTACCGCAAAAACCAACAAAATTTATTTAAAAAGAAATAATAATTAAAACTCAACCAAAAACTCTAAGTTCATAAATTGATAAATCAAGCAATATATTATATATGTATATGTATATATATATATATATATATATATATATATATATATATATATATATATATATATATATATATATATATATATATATATATATATATATAAACACAAAAATAATTTTTTTTTAAAACAAAAATGAAATAATTTGAATTTTCAGGTTCAGGTTAAAATTGAAATTATTTCATTTTTGTTAAAAAAAAATTGTTTTTGTTTTTTTATATATATATGGACTGATTTATCAATTTATGTTCTTATAGTTTTTAATTATTATTTGTTTTTAAGTAAAATTTGTTGGTTTTTGCAGTAATTTTTGTTTGTTTTTATTTCATTTTCTATTCATTACATTAGCGGTAGAGTAGAAACATGAATTGCTAAATTTCAGATCGTTAAGGTTCAAAGAAAACTCAAAACTATGTAAATAAATTTAATAAATAAATATGGATAATAAATATGGATATAATAAATAAATATGGATTTGGGAAAATTCACTTGCCAGTGAATTTGGAAGACGATACCGCTGCTCGGGATCCACTGTAAACTTTTTAGTTATTTAAGTCTCTTGATCGCTCCTTCATAGATCTGCTACTTTAGGATCATAGTGCTCGTAGGTTTAAAAAGATATCATTTTCTCTCTATTTTAGGAATTTTAAGATGGCAAGGGTTCTGTTATCAGTTTGAGGGCCTTGTCACGTATGTACTTGTCTATTGTTTATATTCGTAAGTCCTTGTGTATGTCAATGTTTCTGATGTACCAGGGTGCCCTTATTAGTTACCTATGGGCAAGGTTTTGGCAGAGATGTGACTGTCTTTTGTTAGTCCTGTGTGTTTGGTAAAAGATGGTGCTAATGATCTGCTTGTAGATAAGGGCTCTGTTCTTAATGTGTAGCTTATTTGATACAAATAATGGGTACAGATGGTTCAGTATTCTGCTGGCAGTTATTGGGTTGTTTTGTATGTGCGTATTCCAAGATAATCTTGTATCAAAAGTGATTTCTGGGTATTTGGCTGACGTTTTTATTCTATGAGTTCATTGTCTACTGTTAGTTGGCTTGAGCTTTGTCTTCGTCGTCTCGTCACAAAGATAGCTTCCATTTTTTACGCATTTATGCGAATTTTCCACTTTTGGAAGTAATTTATCAGAGTGTCTATGTATTGTTGAAGATTGGTTTTGGCTATAAATTCAGCCTGTCTAGATGAGAAGTAGATGCAAGTGGTTTTTAGAACTGTAATCTAAAAACGCATGTCTAAACACAGCTATAGGTTTGTGAATTCCCATGAGCAGAAGCTTCTTATGCTAAAGAAAGAAGTAAATTCGGGAAGAGTTACCGTTCTTGTCCGATGTTGGTTGGTGAAAATTTTTACTTTGGTTGCACAGACAAAGCATAAAATACACATATGAGCAGTTTTTTTTCTTCTAAAAGGCGAAAATTTTTCAGGAGGTTGGATGATTTGAAGGTTTTTGCTTTCATGGTTTAATAAAGCCGTGACTAGAGGGCTGCCAGCACGTGCGGTAATGATGGGCAAAAAAACGCCAAGCAGCTTGCAAAAAACGTTTGGCTGCAAAAAAACAAACGAACAAACATTTTCGCACAACAGTTTTTTTCTAAAACGAATAGTTTTTCTACAACGTATAGTTTTTTTAAAACAAATCGTTTTTTTAAACGGACTGTTTTCCTAAAACGAATAGCTTGTTAAAACAAACTGTTTGGCAGTGGAAAACAGTTTGCGAACGAAAAACTGTTTCTCAGCGGCAAACTGGTAGAGAAACACTGTTTGGCAGAGGTGAACCGTTTCGTATCGGCAAACTAGTTTTCGTCGACAAACTGGTTGGCTATGGAACACTGTTTAGCTGCGGAAAACAGGTTTGCAGAGTCAAACTTTGTATTCAGGTTGTCCGACTTATTAGGTGCGTATTTTTGCGTCTCGACCAAGATCTGGTTAGTGTAGGTAGCATTGAAAACAACAACAATCCTACCTCAGTTGCTGTTGCTTTCAATGCTGCTCACCATAACCAGCTTTTGACGGCATACGACCATGCCTGTTAATTCTTTACGACCATGTGCTCCGATTAATGTATGATTATAGTCATAAATACTTGCCGATTCAGGTAGAGGGCAATTGAAATTTCTCTGAATTCCCTATTTATTGTATTGGGGTGATCGTTTTGCTTTTAATGACAGGTATGGGTTGGTCATTCTTAATTTAGAAGTTTAACAGTGCGCACATAAATCTTTGTTAGAAATAGAAAATTTGAAAGTGCATTATTACATGCATTAGTACATATTATGTTTTGGGAGTTTAAACTTGGAAACAACGCTGGGCAACAGCTGAAAAAATATGCAGTGTTTATGGTAGTGTAGTAATAAGTGAAAGAATAGTGAGGAATTGGTTCACTAAATACCGTTCCGGAGATATGACACTTCAGGATAATCCAAGGTCGGGTTGGTCTTCTGATTTTGACGATAATCCAATTGAAAATTTTGGTAGAACAAAACCCTCGCCAAACAACGCGAGAATTAGCAGAGAAGCTGGATACATCTCAATTAACTGTGCGCCGGCACCTTGAAAAGCTAGGGAAAGTTTGTAAACTTGCAGTCTGGGTGCCACACAATCTCACTGAAAACAACAAGGTGAACAGAATGTCGATTGCCACAAGTCTCCTCTCACGCCAAAGAAATGAACCTTTCTTGGCCTATATTGTCACAGGGGATGAAAAATGGATAACGTATTAAAATGTCGTCAAGAAAAGGCAGTGGCTGGATAAGGATACGGCACCGGAACCTGATCCTAAAGCTAGTATTCACGGCAAAAAAATTTTATTGTGTGTATAGTAGGATCGCCAGGGTATCATTCACTATGAGCTGATGAGTCGCAACGAAACAGTTACAGCAAACGTGTGTTTTTCAACAGCTGCAACATGTGCAACAAAGACTTATTAACAAGCGTTGATTAATCGATGGCAAGTAGCGTTACTCCATGACAATGCCAGGCCCCACAACGCTAGGATCACCGAGGACAAAATATTGGAACTAGGCTGGTTCGTTTTACCTCACCCGCCATATTGAGCCGACCTTGCTCCAACCAATTTCCATCTTTTCCGGTCGCTTCAGAATTCCCTTAACGGAAAAACTTTTACCAACGATGACCAGGTACTTCAGCACGTCGACTCCTTTTTTGCAACGAAGCCAAGAACATGCTACGAGGAAGGGATTGACACATTGCCTGATAGATGGCAACAAGTAATAAATAATAATGGTGAATATATTATAGATTAGTTTATGAATTTGTAATTTTTATAATGAAATAAATTTATAGCACAAAATCGGCAATTACTTATGACTCAACCCAATATATTGGAAAATTGGGACCAGACAAGTATCAATTCAATTTGGAGGCTCTTAGTACTAGCTAATGTCTACAATACGATAGTGGCAGGAAGACATGAAAAATAAAATATATATTAGAAACGCATAACACGTAAAAATTCCTTCTACTGAATTAATTGAAGATTATTCAAACTATGAACAATATTTCTTAATGGAACTACATACATTTCAAATATTTAAATTATCGCACAGCATACATTTATTTCTTATCACTAATTCAAACTGTTTTTTTAACAGCTTTAAAAAAACAGTTGTTTTTTAATAGTTCGTTTTCGTTTTTCGAAAACAAAGAAACGCCCATCACTAGCGTGCGATAGAATATGCACTCAAAATCTGTAAGATTCCTCTACTGTTCATCGAACTTTAGTGTTTCTAGCGGTTCTATTGAGTTCGAGTATTTTTATAAATTTTTTTAACATAAAGCAAAGATCTGTTTGCACTTTTTCGTCTGAGAAATGAATGACGATCGCAGCTGCCAGTTGTTTAATAACTTGTAGCAGGTAGGAATTTAAACTTTTTATGCACGTTCACCGTTAGTTTTTAGCCTAATTTAAACACCAAAATCAGAAATATGTATAATAAAAAAGTATTTTTTGCCATTCATCAAAATTTTTGATGTGTTTATCTAAAATCAAAATAGTGGAGAAAGTTTTTTAAAATATTCAAATTTATTAACGCTTTGATTATCTAATCCCAATTAAATTTCAATATACGTTTAATAAGTGCTGCAGAAGGGAACTGAAATTTATTCGAGAAAGATTTCTATTGTATTATCAATGACCCAAACTCCGATTCGAATTTTGTACGCAAAATGATACACAATCTGTGATTTTAATTTCGTGCTTCTGTTGTCAGTTCATCAAACACTTTTTCAACATTTTTAAATGGCGTGACTTGATCTTGTTCGTTTATGACTTTGCATTGCACGCTGCCTAATCGCACTACCCAATACCCCTTTACGCAGCCAATCAGCTACCGAATGAAAGGCACGTTCGATCAATTTTTAGATCTCTCATGAAGAATTTTTTATGTGTTGTTACTTTCCGTAATATCAACAACAAAAAATTACATTCCACCTATCTAGATGAAATCAAAAATTTCAAATGTCCATTCTCATCAAAACTTCTCAAATATACCCAAATTAACTGCAAACTACCTAAACATAATCAACTCAGCATTAAAAGCTAACAAACCTAATAACCAACTTTAACATTTCCCTCAACAATAAAACACTACTTCAACAAACAGACGGCGGCAAAAACGGATCCTTTAGCCAAATGAAATTCAGATTGAATGAAGACAATTTGTGGCAGCTATTCTATTCCCTTCACCATAGTGAAAAACTACCCGTTTATAGTTTGCAGCATTCGTCCCTTCCGTAACATTTCCCTGGCACTAAACTCCGAGGATAATGTTAACAAGGACTATGACCGAAAAACCTGTGTGACCATCCCAATCAAACAGATGCCAGACCATAAAAAGCAAAAGTTAATTCAGCATTGTTTTCTCCATTTTACTAACCAGCAACTGTTTATTTCTTTTGCCCAATGTACACCGGCCGGATGAAACTTGCAAAAATCTGGCGAGAGGGGAAATAGAGAAAGTTTTTGATTAAACCACCGCGAAAATGTTTTAATAAAGACACCCCGAAATCTCAGTATTATTCTAGGCTTGGTAAACGGTATGCTGATGATGCCCCAAAATAGTATGTACTTTGAGTTGGACTTGACTAGATACTGATAGTCTGCTGGATACAAAAGTTTATTAGTTATTTCACTAGTTATTTCACATTTCACATCAGACAAGGGAAATTTGAGCCCTGCCAAGCCGGCTTGCAGAACGATAGGGAACGTAAGTTCAATTTTTCGGAGGATAATGTGATTGCTATTTTTATTTGTCGATGTTTCCAGCCTCGGAGCCTATACAAGCAAATTGAATAGATGTAAGTAGGTCTTTTTCGGAATTGGAGTTGATGGTAAATGACGAACAAAACTCATTTATCTTTTCGTTAACAAGAAATTAATAAATGATGTTCTTGATTATGTTTGGAAAGACTGTTAAATCATGGGAAATAAAACTCAAAGATGACATTTTCTATGGGCGAATTATCCTTTGTGATATCAAATGGAAGTTATTAGTTCAGATATACCTATGAATAGTTTAGATCATTTGTAACTTTTATGACTTCCATGTAGAATTCTTTTATAGTGAACAACATAAGGGCACAATACAAATCCTTTCAGGACCTGAATTAGAAGCTCACATTCTTTATAGCCATTAATTTTCATTTGTTAGTAACTTAAGTCCTTGAAAATACTTCTTCAATTATGTAGTGTTGAATGGCCAATAAATAAAAATCTTTCGACGCCATATGGTCGACACATGGAGGACATCCACTAATTCATACACGAAACTCGCCTTTGTTGTTGGTTCGAATCAGAATAAGCCAAGACGAACCATAAACAGGCAGCTTTCGATGTTGGTGAGTTCCCCTCCAGTTTTCGAACTTATGTCCTTTTCCGGTCATAAATTTTCCTTTTTTAAGATTTACGATGGCAAACTGTATTAGCGATCAGGCAGGTTGCTGCCTCAATATGACGACGTGATGCTACAAGAGTACGCTTAAACGCATTATAGCACGAAATAAAAGAAGAGTTTTATTGTTTTAAAGATGAATGGTCGCTCATGTGTTTGATTTTATTTCCTTCAAAATGCTATCAGACGTTAGAATAGAACTTCTATGAACTTATCAAAAAACTTTTTCAAATGCTCGGGAGCTATAATGAAGTTTTCTCCAAAATGAAAGAGTATTAACTCGAATGACTTCATAAACTATTTGTGTGTGTTTTCTAACTAGATTCTCATATACTTTGCAGCAAAAGAATCATCTTACCCCATCTCCTCTTTACCCTTCAATACCATTCATTGCCTGTCTACATTCATTAAATTCTCATTTAATAAACTGTATGTGTTTTGCAGTGTTCCTTATCTTATACTCGCTCCATCAGCTCCTTCGAAACAGTCGAAACGGACACACTTTCCATGCCGTAATGGTTCCACAAAACGATTTTTAATGTAGTTCTGTATCGTTTGTTTGATACAAACGAAAACAAAAACGAAAAAAAATCGAAAGTTTTTCAATGAAATCAGACTTACATTTAGATGTTTGCCAAATGAGAATTTAAATGTTTGGTCCAATAAAATAAAACGTTTTTTATGTAAATTTTCAAATTTAAACTGCATCAAAGTTTTATTGCATTGCGGTTAAAAATAGAAATGATGGTATGAAAATATTTGGGCTAATTTTGAATTGAATATTTATTTAAATACATAAATACTTTTTCCCACACTGGGCGCTATCAATATATGCAATTTAAATTGTGTTTTCTGTGTTCAAACAACTTCAGAAAAGTAGCTAAAATTTATTTTCAAATTGGTAAGCTATTTCGTTGAACATTTTTGACCAGAACAAACTGTGATTTAATTTTTCGGCTTGATGCAGAATAAAATTCCCCTCGACCTCTACAGCTTTCGTTTTTCAAATCGTTCGGACGTGACTGTAACTTTTCAAATATACATCTTCAAAAATGAATAAACTTTGAAATGACAAATTTCCGAATATTTCTTAGTCAATAAGTCTTTCTCACTTACTTCGACATTTCTTCCTTTCAACTCATTCCGCATTTTGTGAAAATATTGACGCCTGTCTGTTTTACTATTTGCGATCGAAAATCTCCATTTTCCCTTTACTACCGAAATCAAATCTCTCCATGGATTCAGTTTTCTCGCTTAAAAGTTCTTCAATCCAGCACGGGTAGGAGAACTTTTTCTCCTGCTAGGGTTCTGCAAGCAAATAGCCGGAAAATTTACAGGACGTGACAAGAAATCTCGATATTGTCGATGTTGATGTC
Source organism: Nemotelus pantherinus (assembly GCA_963978885.1). Classification (NCBI taxonomy): domain Eukaryota; kingdom Metazoa; phylum Arthropoda; class Insecta; order Diptera; family Stratiomyidae; genus Nemotelus; species Nemotelus pantherinus. The sequence goes on along the minus strand of OZ022266.1, from coordinate 43,219,544 downwards.
GGCGACCAAGAAGTTACACACGTTTCACAAATAAATTTTCGTGGTTTATGTAATCGACGACAAAGCGATGACGATGATGATGGTGACATTCACGTCCACCATGTTTAAAGCAGCCAAGTTTGAGAATGTCAACTAGAGCAACAACACCCCACAGAGCATGAATGTATGCATGTGAAGTCGATTTGGCAAAGGACTTTGCCTAGAACTCGTTGTGGTGATCTAGTTCTATGCATGCTGTGTTATCTGAAAGCTCGAGAGAGTCGTCAACATTTTTCTTCGATGGCATATACTCTAAAATCAATTCAAATATTTTCACCGAAGAACCGGTTTCCTTATTTTCAAGGAGAGTAACGCTGCTGATGACCGTGGACTAGGCTAAAATATAGATGGTATGCTAGAGCACAGACGGAACCGGCATAGTGAGTAGCACATTTTTATTCGAAGACCTGTATTGTATGCTGTGAAGGATGACAACCTTGTTTTAGAAGTCTTTCTGGAATTTCAATGATGTAAAACATATAGCCAATCATTTTGGTAGTGTGGGATGTGAGAATATAATTTACCATAATAGAATTGCCTTGGATAGATTTAAGAAATATTCGCGGGAGCATATTTTTACGATTAAGTTTAAATATATAAAATTTAAAAAACTCATAAAAATTGTTGGAATTTAGATTAGAAAATGTGACGACAAAATCAAATGTGCAATAAATTTTTTACAACACAAATAACTATGGGACAGTACTAAATTCAATTTTTTTTTTCTTACCAAAAATGCAGAGCACACCTATTCGGAGTCAGAATACAGACAAATATATTAATCCAACTCTCACGAAACTTAAAGTGTTATTCAATAACAAGCATGTGGATATAAGAAACCTGAACAAAGTAAAAAATAAAAGATAAAAATAATGTTAAATAATAGGGTAATGTATAAATACACAAAATATACTGAATAATAAATAATTATGCTCAAAAACATATGAAAAAAAATCTGCTGGGTTTTCCGCACGCAAAAATTACACGCTTTCTTATGTAATTTGAAACAACGATTTCAAAGGAACTGCCCAATGAAAAATTACTGTATATTCTCTCAAATAATCAATGTTTCTAGATTTTGCACTTCTATTCAGTTTTGTCCACCTGACACGGTATTATATTCAAATTTTTATTATTTACGTGACTGTGACTGTCCGGCCTATGCAACACGAAACATCTCATAAGCTTTCTAAAACATTTTTCTCAATCCGACTTTCAACAAATATTATTAGCTCTAACGTTTAATTCAATAAACTCACCTGCGTAACATCTTATCCTTTTTTGACAACAGTCCTGTTCATCTTTAATCCTTTTTTTTCCAGAGCATGCATTTTAAATACACATAATTTACCCATTAAATATCAATAAACGCTACAGTTTCCTCAGTTTTTTTACGCAATATGGGTTTGAACCAGTGCCGGCTCCTCAGAGGAGGCAAGGGAGGCAGTGCCTCCTCGGTAAAATTTACAAAATACATATTCTAAATTAATTAATAAATAATATTTAAATGCATAGCAGAATCAGCATTTTGCTCCCAAGTCTCCACTATTTTTGAATTTGTGCATATGTAAACATTTAAACCATTTGAGACCAGTGCCTCTACACAAGCTGCCGGAAAATAACGCGAAATCAATCCTAAATCCAGACCAGAGCACTGCCTCAGCGCAAAAAAAAAGTAAAATAATGCACAAAAAAAAACACCGAAATCAATTTTGTACCCAGAGCACTGCCTCAGTGTAAGAAATAAAAAAAAATTATCCATCAGTCCTAGCTGCCATATACCATGTCAATTTCGAGCACAACGAAAACGAAGGTAGAGAAATGAAAATGAGGCAGTTTCACATCTCCCTCATCTATTGCATTTTTATCAATGAAAACGTTGTAGTTTGTATTTTCTCGTCATTCATGACTGATCAAATTTTTGAGTACTCAATATGGCAATAGTGAATTCAAAGAGGCAAGCCTCAAAAGCAGCAATGGATGTGCTTTGTTGTTGTTTAGCGAAAGGTAATTATTTTAGGGCAAAGGAGCTATCGAAATTAAGAGCTATCGAAATTAATAAGTCAGGTGCTTTGTATTTTTATTTCGTCAATGCTTATATTTGGTTAATGAAACATTTACAAACTACCGAATCGAACGATAAAGAATTGATGTATGAAGAGAATGAATAATTATTTCATATATATTTCTGAAAGAACCTTAAGAAATTATTTGTTTGCGCTTTGAGGAAACAGTATTTTTTTTTTTTTTGGATGTATGCGCTAAATTTAGATTTAGTAATAAAGTTGATCTGTGAAATTTAGTTCACTACCAGTGTAAAACTAGTATGTACATGTAAAAGTGTTCAAAGTGTTTTATCGTGCATTTTAAGTGAAATTGAAGAATTTTTCTTAAAAGCTACAACTATTTTCTTATTATTGATTTCAATTATTGTCATGTAAATCAATTGTATATATAATAATACTCAAAATGAATTTTATGATGACTTACAAGTTACTTACAGTAAACTTATCCGGAACATTAAAATTTAAAGAAAATAGAAAGCCTGCCCGAAAGCCTGCTTGATCGATTAGAAACTTCTCATGCGATTCGAATTCCAGTAACAATGTGTGGTCAAAGCAACGTTTCAATGATTTAGAAAATCTAAATGGCACTCTATTAAACGTAATTTAGCTCACTCAACGAATCGCAAACCAGATGAATGAAGGATGTGATATAAAAAACAAAAAAAATGGTTTATTGACTTAACGTTACTTTAACCACGTCTGGACTTGCCATTTAGAGGTCACAATGAAGCAGAGGCGTGTAATGTATATGGCTAGATGCAAAACGTCGGTTACATGAATTTCACAAAATGTACTTTTGAGCCTCATGGATATAACTCAGTCTCTCACTATTCAAAATATGCTTCATCAACTCTCGTTTGAGTGCGTGCTGTCCATTTATGGTCTATTGCTCAACCGAAAAACCTTAAAAGTAAGTTCTTTGTTCTGTACGCTACTAAAAGTTACTATAATAGATAAGTTGACCATAAATAATAAATTCAATTTTTAACATTCCGGCCACTTCAGTAATTTTTGAGATGATTTAATGATTTAATGATTTAATGCGTTGAAAAGAATTAAGACTAGTATTCGAAATATCGTGAATCTACACGATTATTGGAGCTATCACTGCGAAATATTGAAAAACATTTTTTCAAGAAATTGGAGGATTAACACAGCTGTATGACAATTTCGTTCAACATTTTGTCAAAATAGAGCCAAATATACATTATTCTCAAATAAAATGTTTCTACGGTGTAGTTTACATCGTATTTCATTACCTCACCACAAAGTCCCACAATATGAATTTGATATTATATTATTAAAATATTATTTAACTTTCTTAATGATTCTTAAATTCACTGCCTCCCCGTTTCTAAATGTCGCGAGCCGCCTTTGGTTTGAACAATTCCCGCTCCAAAGTGTTACTTTGATAACAATTTTTTTTATCCAACCCTAAAATATCGGGGGTTCACAGTAAAGTTATTAAAAGAGTCCATGAATGCTGCTTTGATTGACTTCGAAATATATTTGTACTAAGTAGCACGAAGTTTAGCTTGCCGTTATTATTATATCAACTTCAGACAATTTGGCGTTTCTACAAGCACAGAGCTGTCAGTTCTGCCAGAATTTTGCTCATACAAGGCGCAGATCTAATTTTACCGTTAATTGAGCTATTCACCGCCCACTGCATTGAAAATGTTGCCTATGATTGGCACAAAGTTGGGAAGTCAAAAGTTGCTGACCTAGGCTGAAGAGTTTGAAGCATTGTAAGTCATAGCTGTACCAAAATCGTGGTCGAAATCAGTAAAGGTGAAGTTCGAACTTTACCTGCCAATTTAAATGGGACATTGCTTCTTGAATAAAAAAGGTCCAGAATAATTCTAGAACGATAACAATGAGTACTTTTTAGCTGAAAGTAGCTTGCGATTGGCGTACAAGTAAAATAAAACTCTTAACTTATCTTAACATCTTTTTCTTCCTAATTTTTTAGAAAAAATATTAAGCAATAATTTTACTGAATTTGAGATTCAAATAATCACCAATAAAACGATTTTAAAACACTTAAAATCTTTTGCATAACATCTAATAACTTGTTAATTAATAATTTAGTGGAGGGGGGGGGATGAATGGTATCAGAATGGTATCAAGAAAGTTCCATATAGGCTGAGCGAGGTTGGTTGAGGTACGATATACTTACAGGGTTTCTTATCGTCCTGATCACGAACAGAGGGATGAACTAAGATATCGATCGCATGAAATGAGGATTTTATGCTAACCTAGTGACTACATTCTTCAGCTGTATTCCAGTCCATTTTTCTCGTTACAATTTAATTTTCTAATGCCTCTAGTATTTATATTATTGTTATCAGCCTTATTGTAAGCCAAATTTAATTGAAATTTCGTTGAAAAATCATGAAAGGGCTGCCAGCTATGGTGATTTTTGTAAATTTTTAGTATTTCATTACTATGCGATGTTGTCATTAAATTTTCAATTCAGAATGATCCTACAGTGACAACTAACAACAAACATTAAGGTTTCGAAAATTTGAAAAGTTTTGCGGGTGGTAACTTTTAAATTCTTTTCACTCCTATAGTGTCAAGTGTAGTATCCAACCGAAACGGAATTCACAGGGAGAGTTTAACTAAACGTGAAGCAGATTTGGTCTATTTCTAGCTGTGATGCAAACAAAAGATTGCCAGCACCAAACATTTTCGTAAATATTGCACCAACAGAGGATTCCAGTATATATTTACATACAAAGCATATACAATAAAAATACGAAACCAATGTTCAATATAGATAAATAAAAAAAACCCAAACAATGTTTAATCGCTTTAACTTTCGATGAAATCTTCGAATTCAAAAGAAAGATTTTATCTATTTGTTTTGCGTAAAAAATGGTTGATATTAACCTACAAAAAGTAGTTGATGTTTTTCCAGTCGTTTTTTTTAGTCGCTCAAAGGTGCTTTCTTACAAAATCAGTTTTCTAGCGGCTCTGTTGCGCTAGAGTTTTTTTTTGTATATGTATTTTTTTTATAATCTAGCCTTTTTTTAGTTTTTCTCTTTTTTAAGCCAACCTATATTGAGAAGAATTATTATTATTATTGAAAATGAGTCTTTACATATTATATTGCCATTCGCTAGAGATGTTTATAGTTAGAAACGTATGAAACATCATTTTAAATTTTAAGAAACAACTTATCACAGTTTTGTAGCCATATCAAATTCTCTTCTTCACATTAAGAAGATCTCTCGAACTACTGCAAAAGTAAGATAGAATCAAAAAAATCTTTTAAAAGCGCAGAGTTGTTTTCATTAGTAAAGTCAAAAGAGCTGGAGAAACTGGACAAATTATTGTTCATCATAATTCACTTTTTTTTATCATATTTTCACACAAACAGTTCACAGGAATAATTTGTGGCTGCAACAAACCAAAAATGAGGCGTAAAGCAGATATGCGTAAATATTTTGTATGGCATAGTACCCACGTGGGGCGCAAAAAATAAATATCCCATGTAGCCATTAGTACTAATATTTATTAAGATCAATGACAACATGTTGAAAACAAATTAATGTATTGCTTGCAATATCACTTTAATCTCTTGCTAATATGCTTCTTGAATATTCTTAAGCCTATTATATCTGACATCGTCGTACTGTATCTGACAACAACGTAATATATCTGACATCGATATCTGACATGACAACAACGTACAAAGAATACTTTGATATCAAAATACAATGTAAGCCGGGATTCTGTCAATTTGAAATCCATATCAGCCAGTTTCTTCTTTATAATCGCATTTATTCCACATAAAATATGTATTTGAAAATTTCACACTATTATTGCTTACTCTTCAACACACTCCATCCTACATATTTGCACTCTTTTGCTCCGAGCAAATATTTCGACAATAACCTTAACTCCATTGTAAAATCACAATTTTATTTTATACGATCTATCATTTAGAAGAATTTCTTCGCAAGTAAATGCGTTACATGGAATCCGCATTGTATATAGTGCTCCAAGGAATGTTTCATCGTTATATATGGCAAAACGACAACAACGACAATATCGAGAAATCTTGTTCGTGTAAAGGACCCTCATATAACAGAGTTTTAGTATCAACTCCTTTCTAGTACGTGAACAAATTTCAGTGACTTCATTCCGTTCCCGTCACTAGTTCAGGCTCTTTTTAGGAAAGTGAATGAATTCTCGACAGTTTCGGAGAAGATACAAAGATTTGATGACAATGATAACAAAGACGCCAGCGGGTATGATAGCGTACTGACAGAACTCGTATAGTTAGAGTTCAGTAAAAGCTTTTATGGAAGAACCTACTTAAGATTTTACATGAGCAAGAACGTGACTAGTGAAGTGGAAATGAAAAAAGTAAGGAAGATGGTGCTTTCGAATTAAGACCAGGCAAACCTGTTTATTTTACGCTAAAACATACTGAGTGAGATCAAGACCTTAAGAGGTTTTGAAATGTTACCTTTTGTATTTTTAATTCCTGCATTAGTTCTCATCAAAAAGACTTCAAAAGTGTATTCAGAGTGTACATTCAAGGGATAATTGTTTCTGGTTAATTTACGCCATCTTTATCATAATTGCTAGAGAAACACAAATTGTAAGAGTCTCGCGGCGGTAATCATTTCGCGGCGGTAATCACTTCCAGATCTGCCGAATTCGCTCAATTCAGACTTAACCAAGTCATGAGGAGGGTGGATCGGTGGATGACCGAACACGGCCTCCAGCTGGCAATCTCTAAAACAGAGATTGTTCTGCTGACGAAGCGGAGGATACCAACTGTCATACCCATGGCAGTTGGCTCCGTCGAGGTCCAGACCAGCAAGTCGGTCAGGTATCTGGGAGTGACCCTGGACACCAAGCTGACGTATTGGGGCATGTGACAGAGCTCTAGTAGTCGTCACTTCGCTGAGTAGGCTAATGGCCAACGTCGGTGGACCCAGTGAGACGCGACGGAGGCTGTTGATGGTAACGATCGATTCCATCTTGCTATATGGAGCCGAAATCTGGGGAGATGCGCTCCGAACTGAAAAGTTCCGGAAGCGCATTGCCAGTGTCCAGCGCAGGGGTGCCCTGCGTATCGCCTGTAGCTACCGCACAGTCTCAGAAGAGGCTGTGATGGTGGTATCGGGAGTAATCCCGATCGATCTACTAGCGCGAGAACGCAAAGAAGGGTACCTCTATCGCTCAGAGCTGGGTAGAACTGAGGCTCTGACGCACGCGCGTACGCTTACTCTCCAACTCTGGCAACAACGTTGGAGTTTAAGTGCTAAAGGACGCTGGACGGCTAAGCTAATTGGTCTCATTGAGCCTTGGCTTAACCGGAGCCACGGAGAGGTAAACTTTTACCTTTGTCAATTCATGACAGGGCACGGTTACTTCAGGAAATACCTGAACAGAATGGGTAAGGTGGTCACACCGTACTGCCGGTACTGTGTGACTGAGCTCGATGATGCTCAGCACACATTCTTTATGTGCAGTCGCTTCGTAAGTTTGAGGCGCACCATTGAGTCCACGATTGGCCTGGCAACGCCTGAGATGATCGTGGATGCAAAGCTGCGAAACGAGGAGAACTGGCGCGCAGTCTCAACATATGTTGAGAAAGTGCTGCGCATAAAGCGGGAGGAGGGTTGCCTTACCGACCCATGAACTGTGGTAGTTTCTGAAGTCCGTGGTTACCGATGGGTGAGTCAGCACGACCGGGTCGAAGCAGTGCTTAGGCGGGTCCCGACTCGGAACTTCGTGGGCTTGTAGATGGTCCTTTTTTTTAGTGAGTCAAACCTCACATACCCCGAGGTGATAGGTCACCCGGGGATCTGGTATGCAGATTTTTTTTTGCCATCTACACTAGGGAAAAAAATAGAGTCACGAAAATCACAGATGTCACAAAATTCTTCGTTCGGATTGAATATCCTAATCGTATTTCATTATAATCATAATATATTCAACCCAACACAATAATATGATCATTTCTTTAACTTCCTTCATTTTCTTTTGCTCCGAGAGAACTGTAATGAAATTAAATCTTCCAACAAACCTATTTCCTTTCGTTAAACTTTAAGTTCTCTGAGTTTTGTTGAAATTCACGGCAACAGTGTCATCCGGTTCTTCGTGCCATCATTGCATCCTCATCGAGTTATTTTTACAATTCAACTTCTACACTCTATCCTCATTTTCTCGAGCATCTTCACCACCTTTCACTTCAACCCAATCCGATAATTCCATTTATCTTTTGCTGGCCTGAGTCGAGCATTGTTCCCTATGAATTTAAATGCAACTAGCCAGTCAGCCAGCCCTCCCTAAAGGACGACATTATTATTGCCATTCCGTTACTATCTCGACGACGGTAGCACCGTGATACTGGAGACATATCCAAGCTGAAGGACTTAGCTTCGTTGAAGCATCTCACGATGTCCACAAAGAAAGGCTACTGCAACCGATAGTGTCTAATGTATTTTCTTTTGCTCGGTACTATCTTGTCTTCCCTTTCTTCTACCTACGCTGGTCACTAGTTCTGCTTATCGTCTGCTTCTGATGCTCTTAATTTAATCTGTTCCTTTTTCTTTTGTTTCGTTTTTGTACCGGACCCAGGCTCTTAACTTTGGTGGAAATAAATAGATAACGCTATAATGAACTCATCTTCTGCTTTCACACGCCATTTAGCATCTAACACGTCTTGTTTCGTGCTAGTTGGATATTTTTGCTGCGAATTTCAAGGATATATGTAGAACGAATTTGTGTCGTCGTGTCAAGAAAATGTTTCGTGGATAAACGTGTCAGTTGAAAAAAAAAAACCGTTGTAGACGAGGGTGTAACGTGAGAAATATTTGAAATTCATGAATACAGCAGTTGTTAGTTTCTAGGAATATTCTAGCATTTTATATTTTTATTCGTTTTTTCTTCTTCTTATTTTAAAGCTCTTACTGAACAGAACCGTAAAGTTAGGATAGAATGCAAAGATTCTCGATGTCAGATATGTCTGTGCTGTTTACTAGGAATCAAAAATTGTAAATTCAGACGATTGCATCAGTATCACCAAATTCAGTTACAATTTATTTGAAAACTTGCTCTTTTAAATACAAAACAATAAATTTAAAAGAAAACTCCATACGTTAGTCTGGACAGCAAACAATTTGTATCGACTTTTGGTAGTGGTGTTAGCAAAGAGTTACCAGTTCCTAATAGTTTGGTCATTTTTTCACCCAGACATACTGCCTAAAAATTTTAATGTAAAAAAAAATTACAATGGAAATAGGCAACAAATTTTTCTACTTGGAAAATTTTCAAAATTTCATGGGCGGCAACCCATACATTTGTTTGCACCTTTAATATCCAACGCAGTTACCGTATCAAAACTTAATTCACAGAGTAAGTAGGTCTCATTGTGGGACGAGTCTGGATACTTCTGACTACGGTGCTTGCGTGATTTTTGCACCGATTCATGCTTTTATGAAACTCTCACATGAGAAACAGACTAGTAAACCATTAATATCTTTCTTTGCCAGTAACTTTTGATTCAGTTGTCGGGTTTGAATGAAATTCAATAAACAGGCTAGTTTCGAAATGAGCCTGATAATTTGGCCATTTTTGTTCTTTAATACCAACGGTACATTATCATATGATAAATACCCTACTTGATAAAGCCATTCTCAATGGATGATTTTGAAGACTAGTTTGACAGTGAAATATCCCATTCTGTTTTCCTAAATGAGTATTTGAGATCTGCTCCAAATTAGTTTTTGAATTTTGAAAGCTTTGTTCTTAAACTATTTTATATTAATTCATTTGAAAAGCACCAAAGTTTTCTTCATTCTCTGTGAAGTAAATGTATAGCAATATGTATACCAGTTTTGAGTCGCCCATGTAACTCTAAATTTTTTGATAAGAGGAAGGTTTTAAATGATCCTTAATAGGAGTCTAATAAGTTTTAGTAATTATGCAGCTAACAGTACACTCCTCCGATGACCTTGAAAATTTAGTATGTGGTAGTATTTGCCATTCTAAATAAGAATATGTTGCGCGCGGAAAACATATATAAACATGGTTTTTTGATGCTGAAATTGTTTTTGTTATTATATTAGTTATTTAACGCAGAAAGATCATTTTGTAACTGATAGCAATCGTGAAATGACTCGATTACCCTGAACATCTTGAAGTCATCAGCATACAACAGCTGAGGAGAATGGATGCAGGATGGCAAGTCATTAATAAACAGCAGCAACAACAGACGACCAAGAATCGAACCCTGCGGAATTCCTGAGGTAGAAATAAATGGAACAGGGATATAGGAATTGACAGTTATGATAAAAGTACGATCAACTACATAGGAAATGAACCAAGAGAGTAGAGAACCAGAAATACCATGAGTTTTAAGCGTCAGAAGAAGAGAATGATTCACAGAGTTAAAAGCTTTAGAGAAATCTGTATAGATTACATCTACCTGCTTTTGCTGATCCAAGGCAGATGCAGCCACATTGGTGACAAAAAGCAAGTTGGTCAATGTAGATTTGCCTTTTATGAACCCATGCTGCTCTGGAACAAGAAAAGATTGGACGGAAGGGTGGAATCTAATGAAAGCTTCCCTTTCAAGCAGTTTTCTGAAACAGGAAAGGAGGGAACTGGCCCGGTAATTAGAGATACAAACAGGATCACTCACTTTATGTACGGGCAAAACGTTTGCCGTTTTCTACAGGAAAGGAAATATACCTGAAGTAATGCTTAGATTGATGATAATTGAAAGAAATTCAAGATAATTGAAAGAGAAACACACAAGGAAGAAGATAACGACTTAGCTAGGGTATTTGGAATACCATCAAGACCACAGTCAAGATTAGTATCAAGGGAGTACATTAAAGAGTCTACTTCAATAGGATTTGTATGAAAAGAGGATAATGTTGGAGAGAATTGGGGAAGAGAAGTAGCGGAGGAAAAGAGAGTTCATCGTGAAAAGAACGAAGAAAAGTATCGAGCAAAAAACTCGCAAGCATCTTGTGAATTGGAAGTTGTTACTTCATTGAACTTGATACAGTTGAGAATACCAGATAAGCTTTTTCAGCAAGTAAATGTACGACCAAAAATATTTAAGCTGATTAGATTGGATAGATGCTTCAATGTGATTAATGTATGACTGCATAGTGAGCTTTGCACATTTTTCCACTTTGGAACGGTGCCTTTTGTATTCTTTAAGATCATTTTCAGAACTTGTAATTTTGTATTTACTACGACTTAACTAGGCAGCATCATTTGTTTTAAAGGAACGGTAGATTGCGGTAAAATGTGAAATCAGATTATTAAGAAATGGGTACAATTTTGGTAAAGCATGGTAAATATCAAAACCCCGAAAAAGAATGAACCAATTAACTTTATTTATTTCAGTGGCCATGGCTGAGGAGTTAGCCTTACGAAAATTGAAACATTTGCCATTTACAATTTTCCTTTGTTTACGACCATTGAGGGAGATTTCTAAAAAAAAACAAAATGTTGGATGTTGAAGATCAGGAAGTACACACTGAAAAAGCGCTGTATTCACCGTGACGGAGCACTTAGGAATATTGGATAAAATAAGATCAAAGATTTTATTATTAGAATTTGGGAAGGTATTGAGTTGATAAAAGGAGCACAGTGAAAGAAAAGAAATGCTAAGCAATAGACGAGAATGCAGCAGCCCAATCGACAGTTGAGTAGTTGAAATCTCCACACATTAATACTAAAGCAGTATGAAACTTTATGTTAAGGTAAGAAACGAGTTCCGCAAAAAACGTTTCTAAACTAAAATAGGGCTGTTGTAAATGATAAAGATGGACGCAATAACTAAAGCTTTTAATGGAGCTAAAGAAATTCAAACAAAAACACATTCGATAGGAGAGGATAAGGAAGGAAAGTCACTGCAGTGAGTGCCTTATTTACCCGATTAAGACGCTACCGTTATCTGATTTGCGACAAGCAGCGCGGTCGCAGTCTTTACGGAAGATATTATGTAAAGGAAGCAGTTCATTTTGGTGGAAATCTTCAGTCGGCCAGGTTTCTGTTAAGCGAACAATGTCATCTGATGCTAGGGTAGAGTTGAATTTGATATTAGGTCAGTTTTTGTCCTCAGACTGGGGACGTTCTGATAGTAGACACTACGGTTTTTATTCAAGAGAGCTCTTGGGTTTCATAGGATAAAAATTTCACATTATGATGATGAGCAGATACGTCGTACAATTCAGAGCTGGAATGATTGAATAGGAATCAACGTAACATGGATGAGGCTTTTTCAGAAAGCTGGTCACTCTCGTCGTCAAAAGGACCAGACTGAAGATCTTTGAAGACCCTTGTAAATCCGATCACTTCCGATCTTATCAAGCGGGGTGTACTCTAGATGCAATTTTTCGTGTGTGGGAACGAGTGCAATTTTTCGTGCGTGGAAACTTGAGCGTATTTTTGTGTGAAGTTGGAAATCTTCAGTTCGAGAAATGGATTTCATTCATCAGTTTGAAATAGTTTTTAACTCCCCTTGATATTCTTTGTGCATTAGAAAAGATTGTAATGGAACAATTTACAGCATGGCCTATGCTGGACAAACGGTTAAAAGATAAATTGGTAGCATTACTAAAAAAAGATACCCAAAGTGATGGGCATAGGTGTTGGGTCAGAAGTCAGCAAGTAATCGACCACGTCTGAAGTTGAGGAAGCGATTCGAACATCATCGCCTCCCATGAAGTAGCGCTACTATTAAGACATAGTTGAAGGATATGGCAGGTCAAGCGGTAGTTGAACCAAAATTTATCTCATACACTATCTGTGATAGTCCTTCTTAAGAAAAAAAACGGCTTATACTATTTCCGTGTCGATTATAGAACCATAAACAAGATTTTCGAAAGAGATACTTTTTCATATGTTTTGGCGCATTTGCATAATTTTCTTTAGGCCAAACATTTTTCCAATCAAAAGAAATTATGGTGTTCACGGTCTTAAGTTGAGGACTGCTGCATGATCAGAAAAAACCATTTGAAAATCTGAATTCTCCAACAGAAATTGGGGAAGATTGATTGATAGAATTTTGGGCCCTGACTTAGGACTCCTTATCCTGGACTTTATTGAACCTGGACAAAGTAACACTGCACTTTGAAAACCATTTGCCCGTTTCTGAAGAAGTGTTCCAGAGGTTGGGGTAAGAAAAATTGAAAGAAAAGTTGACTTTCGCTTTCGAATTTCTGGGACTATCAACGTCAAAGACTTTCAAAATTTTGGGGGATTGTACCTCGATTGACACGAGATTTTACCAGTTTGGATGAGTCTGATACAATACTGCTCAAGAGGGGTTGGAATTTCATCCGGTCAAAGAAACGTGATCGTGTTTTCCTACAGGAGACAGTAAAATTAAAAATGGAACCAGTACTCACATGTCCTGACTAAAATAACCATTCGACATTCAAAGGAATGTGTCAAACACAGGCTTGGGACAGTACTTGGCCTGAGTCACTTTGAAAAACAGAAGGTGAACGGAATGTTTGGCAGGTCTGCCAGCTCTCAGAAAATTGTGGCTATTCATCGACGGGATCCGTTTTACAGTGATTACAGGTCACTATTCTTTTGTGTAACTTAGCAACTTGAAGGTTTCCGTAGGAAGGTTCATAGTGTGGGTAGTGAGACTGTAACAGTATGATTTTGATACCATACATAAGGAAGGAAAATTTAATCTTGAACTAAATGCCCTTTCTCTGGTTTAAACGCGTACTGGCTGGGTTTTAAAGGAACGCTCGTATGAACTCATGTGATGTCAAGTCAAGAACGATCCCGGTAAATTTTCAGAATGACATTTAAACGTTGAGACTTTTCTGAATGCAATTTGAGGTTAGTCGATGACGCTTAGAAGGTTGTAGAAGCTGGAGACATGCGGCTTCCAAGTCGCTGAAGATGGTGCTTAAGGAATGCCGCGAAAAACCAAGTATTAGAGCCAAAAAAGGCTATCAGACACACGGTCGAGTCATACTTCACCGCTTTTGGCTTCAGCCTCAAGTAAATATTCGGAATTAATGGGCTTGTGTATGTCGAATGTCAGGAAAATAAGGCAAAAGTCAGCTGCCTTGGGATTACACCGTTTCAAAAGCTGGCGATCCTATCAAACCAAGGGGATGATTTGTGTGGATATACGAATGGCAGCACTTGACTACATTTAAAAATTTTCCTCAATACTTGTTCTTGAATGCCAACAGCAGTGGCCAAAATTATCCGCCAGAATTCGTTCTTACTTTTTGTTGTGCTGACGGTGATCGTAAGTGGCAATAAAGTGTAGTTCCTCTTTCAGCTATTTTTTAGTTAGCCCGCTCATTTGGACTCGTAGTAAAACTTACAGCATTTAGTCATCCATAGATTAGCCCACTAGAACGAATAAACCAAAATCTGAAGCGTTTGTTGCATACCTAGGTGTCAGACAACTACCGTAAATGAGGCCACCTGAGCCAAATAAGCTGTTTACTGCGAACTGGCATGAACGCAGCGAAGAAAATTAGCACCGTGTTCTGTAATTTTGGAAGTGAAATGATAACCAAATGCAGAGTGCTCAGGTACCGTTAAGCAAAGCGAAATATATCGATGCACAGAGATGTTGCTGAGGCTTTGCACAGAGTCAGGCATGATATACTATCTCGACTCCAAAATGTTGCTCACAAGGTCGAATGCCATTACGATTGGAGAAGGAGGCGGGATGAATTTTTTATGCACGACAAGGTGTGGAGACAGAGTGTGATACAAGAAGTTGGCACTCGCGTACCTAAGTGAATTTTCTCTGGAGTCTGTTTGGAGGAGCATACTTCAATTAATTCAGAGTTTTATAAATGTTATGAATTTGTGATCACGGTTCCCTTCTTGTCTATAAATAAGCATAGACAAGGTATATCAGCTCTAACGCTTATCAAAGCAGGGAATATTTGATACGGGAAACTGGATCGTTTTCCGGAATATTTCGAAATTTGATTCTGCTTTTGCTTCTGCTTATTCCGCAAAATGATCCAGCTTCCCGTATCAAATATTCTCTGCTTTGATAAGCGTAAGAGCCGAAATATGTTGTCTTTGGTAATTTATAGGCAAGAATGGAACCGTCATCAAAAATTAATAGCCTTTATGAGTAAAGGATATCGTTGGATATAAGTCGAGGATGTTAAAATCTATCACAGCTAACATATATAGGGGCGCCCGGTAGCTCTGCTCGCTAAGGCGTCAGGCCGAAAAGCGGCGTGCTATGGGGCCTGCGGGTTCGAATCCCACCAGTGCCATGGCTGTTAGTGTGAGTGCGTGTGATTGTCTATGAGCGTGGCAAATCGGCCCAAACTGGTGGCCTAATGCTGGCCGCGTTCCCGGCAGCCCTCTTCACTAACCTAACCTAGCATAAATATAAGTTAATTATCTCCCACTACAGATGGTCACATCGGTCAGTTATGCACTATGAGCTGATGTCTGATGAGAATCAGTGCATACTTTCGAAACCACTTATTTAAATAAATTTTTCAATATTAATCATCCCACAAAAACAATTCCACCAGAGTTTTAGTTTTTAGAACTTATGAAAAAATAAAACATAAATCCAAATCAGTTCCAGCCTGCTGAATTTTACTTTTTTCCGGCATTTGACTGCATTGTTAGTAAAGCTAATAATGCTGAGCGCCTCATCGCTTAGTTTTTTTTTATCTTTTCCATGGTATCCAATTTTGCTCGGCTTTATTCTCTGCTCATTGTTCAATGTTCATGTGCAACAATCTGTATTAGCAATCTTCTCATGACATTCAACGCTCATATCATACATTCTCATTTGCCATTAACGATTCTATTCCGAATCTCACTCTGATATGCAACCAAATAAATTTACCATGAATAATTCAAGCATCTGCCAGGAAGCAAAACCCTTGTCTCCCTCCACATCTCATGTCTTTTACCTTACATGACTGACTACACAAATATGATCAGCACAATAGACACGAATCAATGCTTTTATGAAGAAATGGTGAACAGGTGAACAGACACGGCTACATTTATCAGTGTCATAGCAATGAATGTGCGCATGACCTTTTACAAAAAAAAAATAATACAAAAAGGATCAGATGTGAGACCTGTAAATTTTTTAAGTACGCAAATGAGAAAAGTTTTTTCGAACCCGTATAAAATAAGTTCATCATAGCTGAAGTACGCGAAAGCCGAAAACGAGTAATGTTGTAAATTTTGACGTACAAAAAAAAAGGATGATGAAGCAAGCGTGTGAGAGTGGTTCAGTCGTTTATTTCGGGATATGCGAGAATATCTATTTGCAGTTGGATGTAAGGTTTCTTATCTTTTCATCACCAAGAGTGAATTTTGATATGATGAAAAATGATGTGAAGCGATGGGATTTTCTCTCGGCGGGATCGCCCTCAGCAGTTGAGTTCAGTAGATGATTCGATTGAGTTTTTGGAGGCTTCATAGGAGAGAATATGAAAGTGGCAACAGAAGCTATGTAATACTTTAGCTGCAAAGTACCAATTAAATTTAAAGAATTAATTTGTTTATGTCGGAATATTTAACTAATCTCTACAGTGTGAACGACATCATTTCTGGTGCCTTTCCTTTAGTCCAAAAGATAAAAAAAAATTCTACGATGAATGCACTTAACATCGTTTGATATTCTTTCAAGTTCGGTACTAACAAAAGATTTTTCATGTATACTTTTTCCAACAATTTTCATGTTTCGGTGGCGTGAATATTATTAGATACTTTGAAGAAAACACGTCAGTTCGAACACCTGTCGTTTGTATGTCGGAGGATAATGGTATCGCTTTCCGGGAGATGATACCAAACCTCTTTTAATGCATGAGCATACATATCATTCGAGCACAGTTAGGAAGTATCTCGTTTCAGATAGCAAGTAAGAGTAGAACGTCGTCGTTGCAGAGCAACACTACTTTCACACCGCACGTCTGACGAACGACTTGGGAAATGCGAAGAACTTGATGAGACTGCAGAAATTGACTTTGTCTTCTTTTTTTCTCTTCTCGTTTTGGATTTTGTATATCCCGGTAAGGTTTGAACGATTTGTGGAAATCTGAAGATATTGTAAGATTGTTATGAGTTTGCTTAAGTGAGATGGAAGTCGAAACTTTCGGGAAGCGTACAAAATACATTGTGCAGTAATAGGACGAAGACTTTTCCACATACTCTACTTTCAGTAAGACATTTTCACGAAAAAAGCCTTTCATAATTTTTTTTTTTTTCGTAGTTCATCTCTGCATCAAGTAGCCAATGATTCGATGACTGAACGAAAAGAAACATTTTGAGAATCACAATTAACCTCCACTGTTGAAAGAATTTTTAAAAGAATCATTTTATCCCAGGTACTCGTAAATCATTTCATAAGATATGTAAATTGCTTTTTCACTTTTCCATCAATAACAGCTCTTTCCTTCCCGTACCTCCATCGTCACAAACTGTGCTAATAATATTCCTTGAAAAAATTTATTCCAGCATCCCTTGCTTAAACTATCCCGATTACACCAACGACTGCATCTCAATCAAGCATTTTTCTTTCATTTCAGATCCTTGTCGATCCTACGTTTCACTGCACATAGTCAAGCTCGCGGGAACAAGTCGTCATCGATTAGGATGGAATACGTTTGCAATAGATTCTCTTCTCGTTTCCGGAAAAATTCTTTGACGTGATTTCGATTAGCTCTGCAAATTTATACCTCATTCTAGTGTAGCGAGAAACCGCGAAGTCCTTGCTGAACGTGAATTCCATTATGCGTTATCAGCATCCACTCCCCGGACCACTTTCTCACTCTGCATCGCCAACTGTTATCCAATTGATAGTATATCATTCTGGGGTTGGCCATTTGGCGAGACCGGTCGTGCGTTGGATCTCGGTTTTGCCTGGAAGGGGGACATTACAATGATCAGACAAAATTAATTTTCTACAAAGTCGTTAGAAACGACGACTAGGACGAGGCTGCTATTTGGATTGTATTAATTGTTGGCAATGTTAACCTGCCTCGAACATATTGCAGATGGTGGCAGCGGTGACGATGTGGATTCCTTCCGGAGCAATGTGGTCGACGAGAACAAAGTTTTTACCCGTTAGCGGGCATACCACCAAACAGTTCCTGTTCAACAGAACCGCGGAGAGTTCAGGAAGTCTAATTAGGAGACTGAATCGTGGAATATCGCCGGCAAATGGTTTGTCTTTAATTGAGTTCGAGGAAATAGGATAATGCTGGAGATGGTCCATGTTCGCGACAATGTCGAACCGCTGCTGCTAATGATGAAGACAAATCGAAAATAAGGCCACTAGGATGCTGGTTGGCGTTGACGACGGGTAATGCGGGTGTGAGACTGTCGAATGACAATCAATGGAAATTGGCCTAGACTAATCGAAATTGGGTTAATGTTAATCATCATTGAATGTAATTTGAATGGAACTAGAAAGGACAAGAAAAAAATTGTAGAAGAAAGACAAGTACTTGCAGCAAATTTGCATTGATGGGGTCGTAGCAGCTCAGTAAAACGTTGAATAGTTTTTTGCGCTTCGTTGTTGTGTTGCCGAGAAAGTTGTTGGGCATGGATATTTTTTCCGAGCTTCGTGAACTAAAATTTTATGGTAATGTCGATGATGAGAATTTCGTTGGGATACGAAGAGAGCTTAAAAGAGATGAAAAACACAGACACGAAGTAAGAAGCAACAAGTTTTAAAATTAAGCTATGATGTGTAGCCTCCAGAACATAAATATTGGCCACTCAGATTAGATGCATATAAAGTAATACACATCCCCACATTTCTGTGGAAAAATATTACAGTTTCAGTTTTAAGTTCTGACAGAAAATAATGTTGCAATCATTTTTTGTTAAAGCAACCATAATGTACTTAAACCAAACCCGATTTTATCAAATCTAAATTTCTTAGGAACATTCAACAGTGCATGTTTCTGCCTTTGGTTAAATATAATCACCATTATTACTCATACTTACAGAAGACGATTCGCGGAAATATGTTAGTTTCTGTGCAGCTTCATCTGAAATTCGAGCTTGTTTACGTACGATGTTTTCCAGGACAAAAATCACTATATCAATCCCTCTAACCAAAAATATATATTTCTATATGGTTTGTAGGTATTTGAAATTATTTCCGACATCAATGTATTAATAATGTTACATTATACTCAACAAATAGGTAATAGAAAGATCATTTTTGAGCCGTGGAACCTTGTTGGTCGATCACTTAACATTTAATATTTATATTTGGTTCAAATACAATGTTATTGTATATAATTTATATTAAGCCTTGACAATAATAATATATTTTTTCAAATATATCAGTAAAAAGATTGTGAAATTCAATCAATTTTAGAAAATATTAAAACGGAAAAATCTCAATTATCTTTAACACTTTGGTGCCGGCGACCATTTTAGTGATAAATAAATAAAGTATAAATAATTTTCACAAAAATTAAGTTAGCGAATTGAATTTTAAACGTGTTTTAAATGTCAATCGGATGTTTTGGAAGTTTTAACCCTATGTGTGCGCTAGATGCCTAAAATTTGACAATTTTTAAATTGCGACAACTTTTGATAGAGCAATCAAATGATTATGAAACTTTCAGGACATATTGGTTTTATTAAGCTGTAAATTGGTGTTGCTTTTAATGAGCATTTTGGCAACCCTGCAGGTGCTGAAAGTGAAAACCATCAAATCTTCGACTCTCCACTCCACAAGAAGTGTTCTCACAACAATCCTCTTCTAATTCCTTAAATCTCCCCCCCCCCCTTCCCCCACATCCTCTCCTGAATGGCACTCATTTCGAACGAACCCTCTTGAAATTGAACCTCTGTTGAACAATATCGATGCCAATACCGGTAGTGGTTCTGACGGTATTCCAAATATCCTGGCTAAATCTCTTTCATCATCTGTGTGCGTCCCACTTTCTATCTTGTTCAACTTAAGCATATCTTCTGGCTCTTTTCCTTCTCGCTGGAAAATTGCCAACATCTTTCCTATACATAAAGCCGATGATCGTAAATGCATCTCAAACTACCGTCCCATTTCCCTTCTTCCTTGCTTTAACAAGATCCTTGAAAAAGTGGTTTACAAGCGAGTCTACTCCTTTTTCCAGCCTACTCTCGCTCATGAGCAGCATGGTTTTGTCAAAGGTAAATCCACTTCAACCAACCTTCTTTCCTTCACACACACGGTCGCATCCGCTCTTGACCATCAAAAGCAGGTTGATGTACTTTATACCGACTTTTCAAAAGCCTTTGACTCCGTCAACCATAACCTTCTTCTTCAAAAGTTAAGGTACGATGGCCTTGCTGGTCCTCTTCTTTCCTGGTTTAACTCTTACATCCTCGACCGTACCTGTATTGTAACTGTTAATTCCTCCTCTTCAATTCCTTTTTATCCTGCATCAGGTGTTTCGCAAGGGTCTATCCTTGGTCCTCTTCTCTTTGTTTTGTTCATAAACCATATCCCTCCTTTAATCCATTCTTTTTGTCTTTTGTATGCCGACGATTTCAAAATGTCTCGAGTGATTGAGTCACAAGATGACTGTATGGTTTTACAAAACGTTTTCAACACCCTACAGACTTCGCGCGCTTCCAATGCTCTCACTTTGAACATCGTGAAATGTCACAAAATGTCTTTCTCTTTGAAAATTTCACCTTTGATGTTCTCCTACTCTGTTTGTGGCTATCCTCTTAATGTCGTTGATAAATTAGTGATCTTGGCGTAATGTTTGATCCTAAGCTCAAATTTGATACGCATATTTCTTATATTACTGCCAGGGCCTCTAAATTATCCGGTTTTATTATTAGATCCTCTAAAGCTTTCGTTAATATTTCCACCTGTGTACACCTTTTCCTCTCTTTTGTACGTAGTATCCTTGAATATTGCTGTCAAGTTTGGTGTCCTCGTTTTGTCTTCTTAAATATTGCGTTGGAGTCGGCTCAACGCAGATTTGCTCGCATCCTGTTTTATAAATTTCAGCTTCCTTACCGTCCTTATATTGATCGTCTCTCGTTCCTTCATCTCCCTTCCCTCGAATCACAGAGACTTTTCCTGGATGAGTGCCTACCCTTCAAATTGTTTCATCGGTTGGTGGATTCCGACATCAGCAGCCACGTTTCTATCCGTGTTGCAGTGCATGGCACCCGCTCTTCTTTTGAGTTTAATGTGCCATTTGCACGCACTGATATCTTTTTTTATTCTCCGCTGTTGCCATTACTGAGGCAACATAATGATCTACAGTTTGGTCCTCTACAGCCGACATTATATGCCTTTAAAACTTTTCTGAAAAATAATGTTTTGCTTACTACTAATACAATGTAGTTTTTTTCCTTTTCTTTTTTTTCTCTATTTTTCTTATTTTGAATTTGTACTTTTTCACTTTGATTTTGTTTATCATTGTTCTTTATTTTGTATCATTATCATCTCATTATTATTCTGTTCATTTTTTCATTCTTTTTTTAGTGATTTATTTGTATTTTATATTTTCAATATTCAGTAATTGGATTTTATCTGTTTTATCTGTTTTATCCCACCAGTGCAGCAAAAAATCCTCCATACAAAAAAAAATTGTTTAAAAATGAAAAAGAAAATTTCGGCAAATAAGAATGTCGGGGTTAAAGACAATATAAATTGTGAAATTGCACATTGCGGTCAAAATGATATCAATAAAGCTAGGAAAGACTCTCTGCATGAAAATCCTACTCCAGCCCAGTTATCACCCTCTCCATATACAAATTTCATCCGTGGTGAAGATCAAATACCATCCACAACCACCTTAGCTACAAAATTTCCATCACAACCTGCATCCAGTTTTTTAGACCCGTTAGTGCCTCCACATGTGAAAGCTACCATTACATCAGGTGCTGATTTAGAAAATAGGTATCTACTTTCTCGGCTAAGGGATGGTAAAATATACGACAAAGATCGTCTTTTCCTGGCTTATATGCACAAAGCTAGCGACTGCGCACGTTTTGAGGGTAAAACTAAAACTCATTTGAAAATTATGATCCAGCAAGAGGGTCTACCAATTGGCTTTGATTCTCTTCATCTTATCTTTACTCGGTACCACGAACAGGTTGGAGTATCCGCAGACCAAGTCAAAAGTGGCCTAAATCTAAACGCTTCACATGTCTCCTCAAAATATATTTCTCAGCTTCAGAAAGCAAGGGAAGATTTCAATAGGTATCGATCCTAACAGAAAACAATCTAAACATGGCACAAAAATTTTTTTATCACAATTGCGGTGGTATGAGAGGCAAACTAAATCAACTCTTCCTGGACGCCAAATCTTACAAATTCTCACTTTCACCGAAACCTGGTTAAACCACTCTCATTTAAACGAAGAAATACTCGACGGTTGCTGGACCATATACAGAAATGACCGTAATAATATCCATACTGGACAAACCAGAGGTGGTGGTGTACTCATTGCCGCTCATAACTCCCTGTCGAGTGAAATAGTCCAAACCGAATCACAATATCAGTTTGAACACAAATTTATTCGAATTTCTTGGTCCAAAGGTTTCTTGTACATTGGTACTTTCTACGTCTCGTTTAATTCAGACGATACCGTTTACAATGACATATGCGAAACCATTTCTTCTCTGGTCTCATCACTTAATGATAATGATAAGATTATAATACTAGGAGATTTCAACCGTCCAAATTTAAAGTTCGTGGAAGATGAAAACAACAACAACCTCCTTCCGTTCAATATCGTTGATTCATCTGATTTAAATCTTGTAAGTATATTTTACAGCAATGATTTGCAGCAAATCGCCCTGACTTCGAACCAAAATGGTAATTGGTTAGATCTAATTTTTACCAACAGTTACGACGATGTAGTAGCTAATCTGACAGTAGATGCAGAGCATCTTTTTTCCAATACTTCTCACCACTCTGCTTTTACAGTCGAGCTATCTATATCTGATTTGACAACCTCAAAATCATACAACAATTCAGTTGTATATGATTTTCGAAATGCTGACTATGAGAGCATTAACCACCATTTGAATAATATTGACTGGAATGGTTCTCTATTAACGTTGGAATTGAACGATGCTGTGTCTTTATTCTACCAGTTAATTTTTGATGCGGTTGAAAAATTCATCCCGAAAATAAAGAGAAAAGATAAACTATCTGAGCCTTGGTTGGATAGAACTCTGAGGTGTTTACGAAATCAGAGAAACAAACTATATAAGATAATAAAAACCGGCATCAATGCTAGCGAAGATATCAAGAGAAGCAGGGGCGGGTTTGACCATTTCGCCGCCATAGGCCTCAAAAATATTTGCCGCCCTTTTCGTGAATTATATTATATGTAACAACGCGCGATTTTTTTTGGATTCGCTAGAATACTTCGCTGTTTTTCATTACGACACACAATTAATTATTAAAATACACACACGGTAAAGAACCTAAAACTATCTAAAAAAAAAAAAAAAAAAAAAAAAAAAGAATCCAAAAATACCAATTTCACTGTGCAACATGACTTTTTGCCGAAGAACGAAATGTATTTTTTCGGTATCTATCATGTGTATGTATCATCAGAAAAATAATAAAAACTTTCGGAACCATCGAGTTTTTGTGTAATTACACTTGATAAAAAAAATATGTGGACACCCCGAAGAACAGCAAAATTTATAATAAAAAAAACCGTTATGGCAAAAAAATTTACGAACAAAGTTTGCTTAACATCTTAACAATTTTATTCATAAAAAAATTTTACCAACCATCCAAAAATAAAAAATTTCGTAGAACAAAAACAAAAGCAAACTCCCCAAAAATCACTAAAAATACCTCAAAAAACTTGCAATTTCTTCACAAAAAGTGCTCTTTTGAGTAGATCATTGGATTTTTTTTTATTTTAAAATCTTCCTCAGCTAAAATTGCTTAAAATGAAGGTATTTTAGAAGGAAATTGGGGCTATTTTGATAAATTTTTCCCCATTCCCTCTAAATGATCCAATTGGCTCTTTTAGAGCATTTCCTTTGAATTTTTGCTTTTGCATTGTGCTGATGAGATTCGCGCCCCATCAAATTTCAAAAACGTTTTCTAGGATTAATTTCTTCACATTCTTCACATTCGCCGCCGTGCAGGGGCCCAAAAATCATCTCCAAGCACAAAAATCATCTCCAAGCATAAATATCACTGTGCAACATGACTTTTTGCCGTAGCACGAGACGTATTTTTTCGGTATCTATCATGTGTATGTATTACTAGAAAAATAATAAAAACTTTCCATTCAATCAAGATTTTCAAAAAATTTACCATATCTATCAAAAAATGGTCAAAATTCCAGTCTTGCTATTTGTTAAGTACTCCGTATTGCCTGGGCGCTATTTTCTAGCGATCACACACACAGTTCAAAGGATTAGATTATGTTTCCTTTCTTCAAAGGATAAGATTATGTTTCCTTTCTTCATTACCTAGATTTAATATGTTCATTGTTTCAGTATTTTGCGTATTTCCCATGTTTTTTCATAATAAAATTGTGTTGTGACAAAGTAGCATTAGATAAAGGGAAATGAAAAAATAGGTATGCAGGTAGCTAAGTAAAAAAAGGATGAGGAAAGGGTTTGCTTAGAAGAAAAGAAGTATTCAGTTAAAATCTAGAGCTCGATAAGCCAAGTTGCAATTTGTTTCGAAACGAAAATATCAATGAATTGTGAAAATTTGTGAAAAGTGTGTTAATGAACTTTTATACGGTCTAATTGCAAAACGGAACTGTTATAGAATCGGTGATTATATTTGTGAAAAGTATTTGAATTAACTTATATACGTTTAATTTCAAATCAAAATATGAATCGAAAGTGCTTAAATTCATCAGATCTGTTTTATTTTGTTTGTGGAAAGTTCACTAGAAAATCAAATCGAGAACGGCCTACGGTGCTATTAGCGAACATTTACGAACTGTATTTTGGTCTTAATGTTTTTGATTCGATAAATAAACCTTGGGCACCTAGTTATTTTTGCTTAAGATGCGTACGATACTTAAGAGGGTGGTTTAAAGGTACCCACCCCTCAATGCCCTTTTTTAAACCCGTCATTGCTCGACTGCTATTTCTGTTTAACGAAACTGAAGGAGTATACTTATAAGACCAGACATAAAATTGTATATGCTGATGTGGAATCAGTTACAAAACCGTTTTCTCATACTGAAAACTGCCCACCTCCTCAACCGCCAATAAATGCTGGCAACGACATACTACTTTGTGAAATTGATGCAGAATCTTCAACCCAATCACAGACCACCTTTCGTTCACAAGATGTTACCCCAATTCAAAATGAACCACATTTGATACGTCAAGGTGAATTAAATGATTTGATCAGAGACCTAAATTTGTCCAAACGGGAAGCTGAGCTTTTAGGTTCTAGGCTCCAGCAATGGAATCTACTGCATCAAAATACGCAAATTTCGGTGTTTCGCAAACGCGATACTGATTTTGGAGAGTTTTTTGAGGAAGATAATGGTCTTGCATATTGTAGTGATGTGCAGGGGCTTATGAATATTTTAGGCTATGACTACTCACCAGATGAATGGCGCCTGTTCATTGATTCGTCGAAGTCAAGTTTAAACGCAGTCTTACTGCATAATGGTAATGACCTTCCATCGGTGCCTTTAGCGCATGGCGTCTATGTCAAGGAATCATATGCTAATCTTGAGCTTTTGCTCGAGAAGATTCAATGCAACAATCATTGTTGGAAGATATGTGCAGATCTTAAAGTTGTGGGAATATTACTTGGGTTGCAAGGAGGCTACACAAAATTCTGTTGTTTTTTGTGTGAGTGGGACAGTAGAGCCAGACATCAACACTACTTAAAAAAAGATTGGCCATTGAGGAAAAACTTCATTCCTGGTGAAAAGAATGTATCCGAAAGTCCCTTGGTAGAAGCAAATAATATAATTTTACCAGCATTGCACATCAAACTAGGCTTAATAAAAAACTTCGTTAAAGCGATGGATAGAAATAGAGAAGGCTTCCTGCACTTAAAATCTTTGTTTCCTAGACTGAGTGAAGCAAAAATAAAAGAATGAATTTTTGTTGGACCAGATATAAGAAAAATTATGAAGGACTCCAACTTTACGGCGAAATTGAATTTAAAGGAAAAAAAAGCTTGGCTTTCTTTTCTTGAAGTGACAACACATTTTTTGGGAAACAAAAAGTCTGCAAATTATAAGGAGATTGTTTCAAAGCTACTACAAAACTACCAATCCATGGGATGTAATATGTCTTTGAAGATTCATTTCCTTGATTCCCATTTAGACTTTTTCCCTGAAAACTTAGGAGCTGTAAGTGACGAGCACGGGGAGAGATTCCATCAAGACATTATGACGATAGAATCAAGATACCTTGGGAAATGTGCATCAAACATGCTTGCAGATTATTGTTGGACATTAAAACGAGACCATCCATCATACATCTATAAAAGACAAGCAAAACGACCGAAAAAATCTTCAGAATAACTTTTTGTTTGAATAATAATAATATTTACTTATGAATTGAACTTGTAATGTTTTTAAAATGTCAATACATATTTTCATAATAAAATGGATGGTTGTTTTTTTCACATACGTAAATAAATATGTCGTAAATTCCATTTAAAAAAGCCTCTGAAATGTCGAAAGCAATTTTGATTGCGAGAAGAAAGTTAGTTTTGCACTAAGGAAAGAACTGCTGCGAAAAACCGATGCTGCCAACAATTTTACTTCAGATGCTAAGTATGGCTGCGATGGTGTGATAGTGTAGGGGTGTATTGCGGTGAAAGGAGCTACTTAATTTGTTTTTTTTTTTTATACTCAATGATGAATAACTAGGATAATTGAACCATTTCAACGTTCTCAATGGACAAACACATTCGACAATTTATTCTTGGAGATGATTTTTGTGCTTGGAGATGATTTTTGGGCCCCTGCACGGCGGCGAATGTGAAGCTTTGCCAAGTAAAAAAACAATAATAAGCAAACGCAAAGGCACTCAAGTTGTTCTAAATTAATCCTAGAAAACGTTTTTGAAATTTGATGGGGCGCGAATCTCATCAGCACAATGCAAAAGCAAAAATTCAAAGGAAATGCTCTAAAAGAGCCAATTGGATCATTTAGAGGGAATGGGGAAAAAATTTATCAAAATAGCCCCGATTTCCTTATAAAATACCTTCATTTGAAGCAATTTTAGCTGAGGAAGATTTTAAAATAAAAAAAAATTCAATGATCTACTCAAAAGACCACTTTTTGTGAAGAAATTGCAAGTTTTTTGAGGTATTTTTAGTGATTTTTGGGGGGTTTGCTTTTGTTTTTGTTCTACGAAATTTTTTATTTTAGGATGGTTGGTAAAATTTTTTTTGAATAAAATTGTTAAGATGTTAAGCAAACTTTGTCCGTCCATTTTTTTGCCATAACGGTTTTTTTTATTATAAATTTTGCTGTTCTTCGGGGTGTCCACATATTTTTTCTATCAAGTGTAATTACAAAAAATGTCGATGGTTCAGAATTTTTTCACTAACATATTTTGACTACTGTTATGCAAAGGTATGCAAAAAAAACAATTTCGAGCAACGGCAAAAAAAAAAGAATTAATTTGTTGCACTGTGTTTTTAACTGTCCAAAACCGTATACACCTTTACATCGCATATAATTTTTACGTCTTCGCTCATATTTTTATAAGTAAATTTACTATTCCGTTCAAAGTTTGCTTCCGCACATGACTGGATATCAACGATGAACTCGACTACTGTAAATTAATGTTCCATATGTTATTGGTTAAGGATGAACCCGAAATATTTTTACCTATGATGTTCTAGATTTCATTTTATAGAAATTTTTTATATAGAAATTAATTTCAGTAATGAAGTACAATTTAAAGAACACGTCAAAAATAAAGAAATTCGCATGTAGTTGATATACCCTGTACCATAATAATAATAAAAAAATTCTCTGAAAAATCAATGCAAGCAAATATTTACCTCTGATAAGCTTTTTAAGTGGTATTATTTGAGTTCTTTTTAGGATCTTTTTATGTCTTTTTAGGCTCTTTTTAGGTATTTTCAGATACTTCCTAGGCACTTTTTAGATATTTTTGAATTTCTTTGGTCCTTTACCGTAATCGCATTTCGATATTTATTAGAAGTCAAACTTTTTAGTGTCCGAAAAAAATCATCAGAAGTGGATTTTTGAGTGCATTGATTTTTTTAGGCTTGAGTCGTAAGGCCCATTCAACTCAGATATATGTACATATACGACAGAAAAAAACTGCCGCCCTAAAAAAAAATCGAAAAGTGGCCGACCCAAAAAAAATAATTTGCCGCCCCCGAAATTTGCCGCCCTAGGCCCGGGCCTACTGGGCCTAGTGGCAAATCCGCCCCTAGAGAAGATACAATGAACTAGCTAAAGAATTCTTAAGGAAGTCTCGCGAAGCATATGAATGTTATATTAATATAGTTAGGGAAAATATAATCTGTGA
Organism: Nemotelus pantherinus; assembly: GCA_963978885.1. Classification (NCBI taxonomy): domain Eukaryota; kingdom Metazoa; phylum Arthropoda; class Insecta; order Diptera; family Stratiomyidae; genus Nemotelus; species Nemotelus pantherinus. The sequence goes on along the minus strand of OZ022266.1, from coordinate 43,190,964 downwards.
CCCCAAAAAATTGTTTGACTACGTGAACACCAAGCGAAAAACTTCAGGCTATCCCACAGCAATGTATAAAAATAACTCACTCTCTTCTGACCCACTAAAAATATGTGACATGTTTGCCGACCATTTTCAAGAAGTTTTCTGTCCACCTAGTGGATTATGTAACGTGTCGCTTGTCTCAACACCTCAGTTGGATATCGCTATTGAAATATATTTAACTAGAGAGGACATTGTAAAAGCGATAAGAGAACTTGACATGAAAAAAGGCCCTGGACCAGATCTACTTCCTCCGAGCTTCATAATCAACAGTGCAGAAACTATCATTTCACCCCTGCTTATAATTTTCACCAAATCACTATCATGCGGTAAATTTCGTCAATTCTGGAAATCTTCTCATCTTACGCCAATTCATAAAAGTGGTGACAAGCGCTCGGTTAAAAATTATACAGGCATTGCCATTTTGTCAGCTATTCCTAAACTATTTGAAAAAATTGTTTGTGATAAACTCATTATAGCTATTGCTCCTCTTCTTAACGAACAGCAACATGGCTTCAGAAAGGGCAGGTCAACTACCACTAATCTTTTGATATTTATCTCGGATGTACTTTGCAATATGGAACAGATCGATACCATATATACGGATTTCAGCAAAGCTTTTGACCTTGTTGACCATGATGTTTTGAAATATAAACTGCAAAAACTAGGCATTTCCGGAAACTTGCTAGGGTGGTTGGATTCCTACATTCGGAATCGAACACAACATGTAAAATTCCAAGGTTTTCTCTAAAAAAAAATTACTTTCTTCTCGGGTGTACCTCAAGGCAGCCACTTAGGTCCACTTCTGTTCAATATTTTTATTTCGGGTCTTTTGGAAGTGCTATCTGATGTTCCACACCTTCTTTATGCGGACGATCTAAAATTATACCACACTATTCAATCAGAATCCGATTATTTATGCTAATTTGTTATAGTGTAGTTTAAGAAAACTTATATTTAATTCAAATTGTGATTTGTAATTATTGTTTGTTATATGCCTTGCTTGGCTTGAAATAAATGAATAATAGTAAATAAATAAATAAATAAATAAATAATTGAACAAATAAAGCTCATGCAAGTGATTACCCTGAAACCTCCTTCTACCCTATGGCTTCCGATGCAAGCATCGGATCAAAGTGGTACATGACTTTTGATATATGTATGTAAGTTGGTTGTCATAAGGAGCACGTTTGGTAGACAACGTTTTCAACTTCTAAATCAGTCTTCCTGGCAGTTTTTAGAGAGTTCAAGTTTAGTTTTGTTTTGTTTAGTTTCGAAAACTGACTGTTATTTTAATTCAAATAAGGCAGAGGTTAAATAAGGCAGAACAAACACGTATAGTTTGATTTTCTGCCACCAAGTCGTGTGCCTTATAAAATTTTAAAAAATTAATAACTTAATTACAAATCAGAAAATGTTAACACAAGCTGTTAAAATTAATTTTAAGCAACCAATCAATGTCCTCTTCAAATTCACTTCGAATTAGTGTTCGCATAATTTTCTATTAGCCTTTAACGAAGTTTCTATTTAATATTTCAATGCTACTCTAATACCATTCAATCGACATGTTTCATAAAATCCTAACGAAATCTTTAACGAAGACATATCAGACAAGTTAGCACTTCATCAACTCAAAAGTACCTGCTTATTTAACCTTTTTTATTTAGTATTGTATCAAATACCAGCAACTCGTAATCTCCGATTTTCCCATTGTTGTCTATATGAAACATTTTCAGTTTGTTGGTCCTTTACTTCTCGAAAGCACGCACAGTCTTCACTACAACGTATCTGCTACATTATTTTGCAAAAGATTCTCTCGATGCGACTTTTAAGCGATACCAAGACAAGTTTTCTGTGTTCACAGAAAATATGCCGAAGCTGTGTCTGCTTTTAACTTTTCGTTGAATAAAACATATTGGAATTCCTGTAAACGGATCAAATATCGTTCGTCCGATGGCAATGTCATAACGAAGAAAATGAAAGGCAAAGCGTCGTGCGAACCAAGACGTCAAGTGAAAGTCATGTAGTCGTCGAATCGAGTTGAACTGGGGGTAGTAGCATGAGCGACACAAGTAAAATCCTAAGAAGACAACAAGCAAACAAAACGGAAGAGCAGTTGAACTGGGAAATGTGTTCGAAGGAAGTCATGTTAGGTTAGGAGGGTGGCGGCTAGTCGACATGATAGTCCCAAAGCAAATTCGACAGTAACACTTGAGTGGGCTTCAGTTTAATTGGATTTGAAATTTTAACAAAAGCAAATCGATAGGTCCAACTGGAATTGTTGCTGCCGAGAAGCTTGTCGGGTGAAAGACTCATGGATGTGGATATCAGAAATTTGCATGATTTGTTGATATTAGTAATTATTTCAATTGAAACTGATATTTTAATTCCAGCCACTGAGCTGTGAATATCGTTTTGTACTTTGGCACGTCTTATTGTGACCTTGTAATAGGATTTCAAGAGATTTTATTTAAGACTCACAGGCTTGCTTTGTAAAGCCTGTATTGAAATGATTTCAAAGGAACTTTTCGATGATAATTTGTTTACATTGATTCGAGCCTTGAGGTTTTCAATTTCGCTCCGAACTTTAGCACATGAAAACCACAAAGATATCAATTAAGATCATCTGCAGATAATTATTTGGATACTAGTCTGTAGCAAACATAAACATCAATGCTCTTTAGCGTTCAACCACTAATTCAATCAGGTTTATCCAATCCTCACTCGCATAAATTTCAAATTCAGCTAACCTATAAATCTTCGAAACGCTCGATTAATTACAAAATCCCCAAACATACCTCAGCCATTTGTCCAATCCACGCAGCTCGCTTGCTCCACTCGAGAGCATTCGACGGCTAATTAAAACATCATATGCATACCGCACTCGTGCAGTCAACCAACATCAATTAGGAAGCATTCAGCTTCGACGCTCCTAAATGCTAAGCCATCTAGTCTGATTGTTGCTGAGTTGGAAATCCCCGAATTCATGCACCTTCTGGCCGCTCCTCAGCTCACCTTTCCGCACAACCCTCATCTCATGTCAGAGCTCAATAAATAGATTTCATCACATCGTCGCATATATTGTATGCTCGATAAAGGCCATGATGATGTCGACGGACATAATGTATGGATGCTGCGTATGGAATGCATCTCGGTGCATGCACGAATGCAGTAGACTCTTCCACAATACGAGCACTCACGTGGATACATTATTATCCATTATCCATTTGTAGAAGCACATAGATGCTGTAGCCAGTTGCTCTTTCGCCGAGATCATGAAAGAGTAGTTAATCGAACAATATGTTTTGCAAAGTTCCTTTTCAACAAGAACGATCCACAATCACGCTTGTCTGCATTTCAATATGATTTCGATATGCATGTGCTCGCTTGCTGCATCGAACGGATAGATGGATGCATTCTTCGAGCCGACTCTGAGTCCGTTACCATCAGCGCTACGTTTTTGCATCCTTCCCGGCCGGCATGAACACCCAGCTTTCGATGCACTCAGATGTTTCAAATGGGCGGCATATTTCAGCAATAAATCAAACTCAAGTCAACAATCGCCTAAATGGAAGCTTCTTCTTGGCATTGTTGGAGATTGCTCAGATCCCAGAGTGCTCTCTTCTGGCTAATGGTCCTTCGCATGGTTGTCGTTCGTGAGTGTGGGGATTTAATGATTGAAAAAGTAATTTACTGTGCATTAAATGCAGGCTGTTAAGATGTGTGTAGTCGGCTTTGTTGCGGGTGGTTAAATGGGTACAGCGGATGATGACTGTGGAGGGAACAGGGACTAATATGGATGGAGGCAAATCAGAAACATTGATGGAACTCAATTGGATTTCAGTATCGAGATTAGTTGTAATTTGTAAGCATATGGGAATTGACATTGAAGTGTATTTTGATGTAAATCTGACATTATTATGGAGGGAATTGAGAGATACATTCCAGATTGCATTTCAATCTGAAACTAGAAGTATGCCATTAAAGGAATCCGGAAGGAAGTAGAATATTTATATTGATCAAAATGTAAGCGAGCTCTTACATATTTGGAATCACTACAGTTTATTTATATGTATAGATAGGTTGTGTGCCTTAAATAATGCCTGGAATGCTAATATCATTAATTAAATCTAAATTGAAATTAGCTACAGTATAGCCAGTAAAAAGATTTGTGGAAAGTTATCTAATGATTTCTGACGAAAATCAACAACGGCAGCGGTAAATAAAATTTTGTTGCAGTGATCCACTGACACTCCACTATTTGAAGTTTGCTGCATTTAATTATTAAATATCACTTGGCGGCTATTAGCACAAAGATTGAGATGAACAAGGGATGCCCACGGCACATCTTGGGTGGTGGACCTAAAAAGACTAAGCCAGACCTAAATGTCCCTAGAACATGGGAGTTAAAATATCACATTGTATCTGTATGCATTTCCACCTGGTGCATTTTTACTGATTTATGAAGAAAATTAGTATTAAACTCGTTTTGCCGAAAATTCATATTTCTTTATTTATATATGCATACACACCCGGACAAAATAATAGGTGTGAACAATTTTTTTTTAAAACAAGCTTGGTTTCTTTATATATCTTTATTACGCCTCAAAAACTAATTTAGTTTTTAACATAAACACACTTCGTCGTCCTAACAAAAAACAAAAGGCTTCACAAACTCCGAAAAAAAACTTAAAATTTAGTTAATTCATAAAATTCGCCAATTTTCATATGGCCAGAATAATAGGTGTGCCCAACAAACTTAGTAATTAACATTGAAATTTCGATAGTTAGGGTCCTTTTTTATACTGAATTCATTAGGCTGCATCTAATACCCTGAATATCCGCCATTATTCTTGATGACTTTTTCTTTTTTTTGATGGCATAGACGATATCAACTTCCGACAAGTTTCTACAGGAATATTGTACCAAACTTTTTGAATATTCTCCCATAACTGCGCTTTGTTTTGGCAAAACGTCTTTGAAACTTCTCGTTTGAGTTCACTCCAGAGTCTCAATAGGATTGAGGTCTGGGGATTGACTTGGCCACTCAACGACGTCCACCATATGCTCTTGGAACCATGCTTTCACCAATCGATATGAGTGTTTAGGATCATTGTCCTGCTGAAATGTCCACAACATCGGCATATTATCCTCGGCATGTGGCAGCATTACTGTATCCAACAAATCCCTGTACACGAATCTATTCATTATGCCATCAATTTGATGTATCGGGCCTACACCTTGCCACGAAAAACAGCCCCATACCATTATGCTGCCACCTCCGTGTTTCACCGTTTTTTTTTGTAAACCTAACATGAAATTGTTTGCCTTCCGGTCGACGAACGTTTTTTGCCGCATCATTACCAAACAAATTTATCTTTGTTTCATCGCTCCAGAGGATATTGCGCCATTTTTTTTCACCCTGCGATCCGCACTAGGTTTTATGAATCAACGCAAAGTTTTTCCTCGTCTTCAAATTTGCAGTTCTAAGCAGCGGAACTTTCCTGGCAATCCTACCGGGTAGTTTTGCATTTACTAATCGCCGCCGAACGGTTCGTGACAATACCAAATTCCCAATTTCGCTGACAATTGTCCTGGATGATTTGAACGGGTCGCGTTTAGCTATTGTAACTATACGATTGTCGGTCACTGGTGAAGTTTTTTTAGGTGCTCCACGGGTTTCAATGGATTTTTCCTGTTTCAGAGCATTCGTAACAAAATTTTCAGGTCGTCCAATTGATGTAACAATGAGTTTGTAGGTTTTCCCCTAATCTCGGAGCTGACGAACAATTCTTCTCTCCTCTACACTGCAGTGAGGTCCACGGCCCATCTTATATTATTACAATGTTATAATTGTACCTTCAGCTAGTTTAATATCCTCAAAATATCACCTTCTGCAACTATATAAGTATTTAAATTTATTCACTTTAAATTTTTACCAGCACACACCTATTATATTGTCCAGCTCAATTTTGAATACCAAACAAAGAAACAATCCGCAATATTTTCCAAGAAGTAGTTTTATTGCGGGGATTTCCCCATTTCATTCAAAAAGAGTGCTACTCACTTGCCGTAGTGGTTTTTTGATTGCAGAACATATTGTATAATTTTTTTTCTACATTTTACACATTTTGGGGGCCCACACCTATTATTGGGTGGGTGAATTTAACTAATATATATATATATATATATATATATATATATATATATATATATATATATATATATATATATATATGTATATATATATATATATATATATATATATATATATATATATATATATATATATATATATATATATATATATGTACAGTGAAACCTCTCATAGGCGGACACTCATGGTGCCAGTCTTGTTGTCCGGCTATGGGAGGTGTCCGCTTGTCGGAGGTATCGAACAAAATTTCGAATTTTATATGCTTATTAAATACATACACATGTGTACATGTATTAATGTAAAGAAGTACATATATCAATTATAATTGCTTCGTATTTATTAATATTTATATGTATTTATATTAGGAACTTATATTTATACGTAAATTTTTCTTGTTAATATAGTAATAACTAGGTTGTATATGTGTTACATAGTATGCAGAGAAATATTCTAATGAAAACAATGATCAATTTTCGATTGCTGAAGCTGAGTTTGTCTATTTGATCTGTTGTTTTCTGAAGCTGAGTTTGTTGTTCTCTGCTCTTTTCAAGTATTGGAATGCCACATAGTCATCTTTTGCGAATTGCTTCAAACGAACAATTTGGTTCAGCGCCTCATCATATGAATATATTGGATCAATATCTTGAATGGTTTCCTCGTCATTGGAATCGTTTTCGTCCACAGTGTCAATTTGATTTTCGTCATTTTCAGTATGTACTGTCTTATCAATGTTTACAAATTCTTCCAAATGTTTGTTCTCACTTTTTGTAAATTTATTAACGTTGATAAGGGCAATTCATCTTCGGCATCAAATTCTAAAATATTTTGAGTTGTTTGTTCGAATGCTGCTTTTCTAAAACAATTTTGGATAGTCACTTCATCAACTTTATTCTAGGAGGATTTGATGAAGTATAAAGCGTCAAGAACATCAATTGTTTTTGCGACTTCTGATAATGACTTGGTTCTGTCAATTTTCGAAAGAATGTGTTCGAGAATCAATCCTCTATAATTAACCTTGAAATTTTGTATAATCTCTTGATTCAAGGGTTGATAGACTGACGTAGTGTTAGCCGGTAAGAAAATTATGCTAACATGTGTTAATTTCAACTCTCTAGGATGAGATGCCGTATTATCCAAAAACAAAAGAACTTTTCTATTTTGAATTTTAATTTTCCTGTCCAATTGCTGCAGCCATTCGGACATAATATCCCGCGTTATCCACGCTTTCTGGTTCGACTTTCAATTGGCAGGTAAATGTTGCAAGCGAACATTTTTGAATGCATGAGGATGGACTGCTTTACCTATGACTAATAGCATCTCCTTCTCTCCTGCCATATTCACACAAAATAAAACTGACAGCCTTTCTTTCGACAGTATGTCACCAGTACTTTTTTTTGGATTTCAAGGCGAAAGTTTTATCGGGTAAAGCACGAAAAAACGGGCCACTCTCATCAGCATGGTAAATATCCTCGGGACATCCAGACAACATAGTGGGCATTTTTGCTCTAAACTGGTCAACGTCCAATTGATCAACACCTGAAGCTTCGCTAGCTATGCAATTGAATGTCATATTGTGCCTTTTAACCCATTTTTCTAGCCATCCATTCGACGCCAAAAATTCAATATATCCCAATTGGTTGGCTATTTGTTTTTCTTTCGCTTTAATAATTGATCCTGATATTGGAATATGCTGGCTTATACCAACCAATCAAAGCAGTTCTGATCTATTTGTGAGCCTCCCGTCTTGAGAAAGCTTTTCTTTTGTTGGATTTTAATACCAGAATTCCATTTGGATCAAATAGCATCTCGATTTTTCACAATATTTGCTGCTTGATTTTTCCCAATACCAAACCTTTCAACGAAGAAGTATATAGTCTTTTCACTTCCTTCACTAACCAAAAATCACCTCTTAGCTAATTCTCGAACTGACAGCTTTTCTTTTTCAAATACGTTAATTATTTCATTTTTTTCATTCAAAAAAATAACGTTTCGTGTAGCCATACTGATATCTGCACATAAAAATCACCGTATAACACACGCAAACTATGCTAAAGCATATAGAATCAAACCAGAATATCGAATAACAGTCCCATACAATTTATTTTCTAAAATGGGGAATCCCCCTTTACATTTCAGCCAACAATTTCCAAAAACATTCAACAACAACAATCTTATAAGGAGGATCCCCGATTAGATTTCAATTTCCGTATTAATATTTGGTAAAACAGGTTTTGTGTCCGCTTGTGAGAGGTTTTTAGGTTTTTAGAGGAAAATATGGTGTCCGCGTCCGTTCATTGGAGAGTCCGCTTGTCGGAGGTCAATTTGCTCCCAAAACGAATCCACAAGCGCGTGTAAAGAAAATTTGTTCGGATATGGGAAGTATCCGCTTATTAGAGGTGTCCGCAAGCGGAGGTTTCACTGTACATACATAATATATGCATATAGATACATTATGCATATATGTATGCACCTATATGTACATATATGTTGAATGTACTGTTTCATATTTTTGTTATTTTTTTTAAAAAACTTAGATATTAAGGGACTTATGTAAATAAATACATAAATGTTCATTCACAAAAAAAGTACACGCATATGTAAGGGAGATAATTTGTGGAGTGGCCGGTCCGATTGAGTTGAAATTTTCAGAGGACATAGGTATATATAAGGACTAGTGCAGTGACTAATTAAAAATACGATTTCTTCAACCCTTTTGCAGCGGCGGGCATTTTGATGAATTTTCAGGGACTAATATATTCACATGAAGAGTGAATTTTTGTTCAAGGCAGGTACTAGAAAGGAATATTTATTATGTTTTATGGTTTTCTATCATAAACAATTACGAATTATGTACCTTATGTGGGCGCTGAGTGCATAAAAGTAGACAAGGATTTTTATTAGTTTTCGATTTGTCATAACTTTGGACAGAAACGTTTGATCATTTTGAAATTTGCAGAGCGTATTGATATTGATTAAAACTACAAACAAATTTCACGACTGTGCTAGCAATCTTGCAGTTATGGCCAGCACGAGAAAAAAAATCCTTCAAATCATCGACCCTCCTGAAATGTTTTTGCCTTTTGACACAAAATTCCAATTATTGTTAACTTTCAGCATTTCTTCACCATTTCAATTTGAGTTACTTAATTTTCAGCCCATCGCCAAATTGCCTATATTTTCAGCGCTAGAAACTTCTGTTCACGAGAACTGACGACCGGAGAATTCGATCATTATGAAATCTACAGGACATATTGATATTAACTTGGACCAGATTTGATGCAACTGATTTTGAAATACAAGTAACTCTGTGGCAGTTGTGCCATCTTGAAAAATCACTGCAACAAAAACTGTTTTTGGCCTTTAACTTCTGATTCAGCCAACAGATTTTAACGAAATTCACACAGTACCTGAACCTCACTCTAAGCCACATTTGGTGAAAATTTGGAAATAAGGATAGAGCTGTCAGCTATGAAAGTTTTTATAACCTAATTCTTGTAAATTAGCTCAGCAAATTAAAGCTTTTCCCCCATTACTGCCGATCCAGTCATGAATTCAACACAAAATTCATGCAATAAATGAACCTTTTTGTTAACCAAATGTCGTAGGAATTTTGTAGAAAAATCATGAAAGGGCTGCCAGCTACGGTGATTTTGTATTTATGGGGATTTCTTTACTTCGCGATGCTGTCATTAAATTTGCGAATAGCAATGATTCACATAGCAACATATATTGAGGATTCGAAAATTAGAAAAAAATTTCGGTTGGTAGCCCTAAAACTGCGTTCACTCTTCCAGTGCATTCATTCAATTAAAACGAAATTTGCAGGGTGCATTTAACTTAACGTGAAGCGGATTCGCTATATTTTTGGGTATGCTGCTAACACAGAGTTGCCGGCACCAGACGTTTTTATTAATATTGCACCAACATATGCTATACTTAAGCATAGGCACGAGCTTGTTATGGTAGATTTATCGCTGCAGCGTTGGAAACATGTTGCCAGCACCTAATATTTTCATCGTATGTCTTATACGAGATGCTGCCAAGAAATGATTTTTGCTACTTTGAATAAGAAATGGCTGATAAGATATTACAAAAAAAGTATATTACGTCTTTCAACATTTTGAAATCACTCAAAGACAATTTCTTCGAAAATCAGTTTTCTAGCGGTTCTGATGCGCTAGACTTGTTTCATTCAACTCATTTATCAATGCAGATTTTGCATAGCTACATTTACAAATGTCATGTAATCACCTATAGATTTTGCTGTGTGGCGAAATTGGCAGGAACTAGTCATTGTAACGGATCATATTTTTATTTTAATAAAATGTTATCAAAACGAACAGAACTTAACAAACTGCAATTTTCAATTTATATATCGAAGAAAATGTCGGAACATTTTAACAGTTTCCTTGAACTACTACAAACTTAGTCGAAATATCAAAATAGAATACACCATTAATGTCCAACATATCAGCTGACTGGAATTTCATTAATTCCATTGGAATAACTGTCATAGGTCATACTGACAGTCACCTGTAACTGAGACGACCCGGTAAGTAAACATTGTCGTTCAACAAATTTAATTTTATTTCTTTTCAGTTAGCTCCAAACAGGTGGGTTAAACAACATTTGAAATAAAATCATTGCCTCATATAAAAAAACACAAATTTCGATGGTTAATTTTGGAAGTATATCTTATTTTGATAGAAAGAGCATATTTAATTATGCAAGTTTTAATATAAAAATAACTGCGCCCAACGTGGGTCAGCATTTGAATTATAAAAGCTTCTTATGAAAAATGGTCACCTATAATAGCTGCATCTTTTTTAACCTCTATCAAGAACTAGTTAGGTAACATTGTGACTGATTAGGGTAGGTAACATCGAAAAAAATAACAACTGGAGCAAGGTTTTTGTTTTTGTTGATATTCTTTTCAATGCGACTTCCTCTAACCAGTACTTGTGTTACATGGCACACAATTAAACTACTCTCCTGCAACTATTTGAGCATTAGGATTTGTATTCTTGTTTACTGTAGCAGAGCTAACTGAAAAGAAATAAAATTAAATTTACTTAATTGCTTATTCTTCTGTGGCTGATATGGGTATTGTGTTAAGTGGACTATTAACTATAACTTATTGTATCAGGTTCTTACACTTTAATAAAAACGGGCTTGATAGATTTCTCAAAATTATAACAGTATGGCTGACTTTATCTTGGTTTCAGACAGTAAATCATCTTAACAGTATATTTCATAGCCCACCTCCTTCAACACTTTCAACCCTGGTCACTGAAAATCATAACCACGTATACACTTCTCTCCATTTGAACGACAATTACAAAATAACAGTTTAAATTACTTATAGCAACACTTAATTGTACGTACTAACACCAATCGACACGAATATACATACATTATCCTACAATATCCTGGTCTCATTTGAATCAACTTAATACATATCCTTTGTTAATATTTCCTTTGCATGCTCCGTGCGAACAATTGACGCTCTTAGAACCGTTTGTTGCCATACTCGCACGTCATACGTGTTAAAATAACGGAATCGAGCGACGATTCGAAGACCGTTTTGAGATATTTATAGCACGGTATGCTTACATACATAAATGGATACAAGCTTTGAACAAGTAATGAGGATTTTTTTTCACCAGAAAAGAAGTCAAACGGAGAGCAATCAAAATTAATCGTGATCAAGTACGCACCACAGGACATATGTACATGTGGTTGGATATCCATCGAAGAGGATTATTTCTGTGTTGACAAATCACATTCATATCCGTTCGCGGTTGGAAGCGCATTTTGGTGTGTGCTTAATGACGGGTCGCGTGTTACGCGACTATTTATCATTGATAACTATCGTTCTATAGCTTCAGTCAAAGGTTGGAGTGGATACAACCACTAGCACCTGGCACGTCCTTAAGCCTCAGGTAGCACGGTGAATTCCCGGATTTTTGTCTGCCTTTTGTTCTTTTGAAATAGAAACAGTGCCGGGCCTAAACGCCTGACTGAAGTGATTGTAGAAATAATCTATAGGTGTCTATTAGTGTTAGCCAGGAATTTGCCCTAAGCTTCCTGTTTTCTCAAGCGCTGTGGGAACTTCTTTTTTGCTTTAGATGTGAAAAAACGATTTTTCTCTGTTGAATAAAGGAAACAATGGGAGTGAGATGTGTGAGATAGAAGCATTATAGGCTTCAATCGATTGACTATTAGGTCTTAAAAGTTTCCTTTTGTCTAGTACTTGTATACCGTGATTTAACGTCATTGATTAGTCTTCTGCTAGCTGGAGTGTGATAGGGTTATTTCGTGGTGTGCATGGAGCACGTGAGTTAACCTTGAGTTGTAATTACATCCCGAAAATGGTTTATGGTGTGTGATCACGATAAGATCCTCGGTTGTGACGTTATTTATTATCGGAGAAGTGTTTCGAGAAGGAATGGGTGAATAATTATGCCTCTAGATTTGATTAATGTATGTTGATGTCCATTGAGACAGAGGTCATATTTATTGCACGTGTATCCATCCGAAATCGTGATGGGGTTTCAGATGGGATTTACCCAATCTTTCACTCTTTATCATTAAATCAGTACGTTGTGTGATAGTCCTGCATTCTGAATGAGCATGTAAACAATTTAATTCACATTCAGTCATTATCAGAATCAGTAAACGTCCCCGCAGCGAATGCATTACATTTCCAATAATTGCATGACTCCCAGTTGCAAGTTTACTTATTATATGTCGAAACCATATATTTTCCACATAATTATATACAAATTCAAACAACTTGACGCTGCACCGTCATCATTACGCCGAAACTCTATAAAAAATGAGCTCAGCTCCACAATTTCATCTCGTTTGCGTCCCTGACCTGAATCACACCCTCCTGGTCAATCAGCAGGCAACAGCGGCAAATGACTGATTCGATTTCAATTGCACTGTCAGCAACAGCCGTAACAGTACTACCACTGTCCGCCACAATCAAGCTGACGAACTCAATTCGTCCTTGGGACTACTACTATTGCCGCCGTTACTGTCGGTGGTGCATTGCTTTGACAATATGTGGTAGACTAGTGGTACACTAATTGAACGGCAATCAAAGGACTATTTTAATTAGTTTCGTTCATGTAGCGCGCTGGGAATTTCGTAACGAGCAATAGCCACCATCATAGCCATTAGTACTGGTACTGTCATGGCAATGGTAAAAACATTCGCCCTTTGATTCGGTTCGGAATCGAAATTCTTTTGTTTTTTATTTTGCATTAGAACCTCTAGCGTCACATGTAATTGTTTGTACCGAGTTGCGTTACATGCCCTTCTTTATGTAGTTTTGTAATTTTCCATTGGAGATCGATTGTTTCGTAGCTAGAAAAGTGAAATAAAGTAGAATGAATTTCGAAGTGATTTGTTTGAAACTAGAAGAATGAATTTTATTTAAAGTTCACTGTGGAAGTTGAAAACGTATAGCTGAAAACGCTGTCCGAATCAGCAAAGTGTTTTCGAAATTACTGATGCCAATACTTCTTTCTAGTGGTTCCTAGGTTCTAGTTTTTTTCACAGAAAAGAGTTTATAAAAAAGTATAGAATAGTATAAGAGTAAAAGGGTTTATTCACATAAATGAGAAGGAAGAGGAAACAGTTCTTCACATCATGTGTAAATGTCCTGCCCTCGCTGGAAAAAAGATGAAGTTTCATGGCTCATATTTCTTTACTTGCCCAAAAGAAGTGACTTTGGTAGAACTAAAAAGGGTCATCCCATTGATTAAAGAGAGTCAGGGTGGCTCTGCGCTTAAAGATCGTCCACTACACAATCCGGTGTCACAATGGACCTTTGTGTGCCTAAGTGTGTCATCTTCGGAATTTGCATGAAGTATGCAGCCACGGAACCGAAACTTACCTATCGTATTCTAAATAGTCAGCTAGAACCATATTTTTTAAGGAATATGAAAAGATAGCTGTCATATAACAAAAAACTTAGGTTTCATTTTGTGTAAGTGTCGGGGACGGGATAATTTTGTGAAAAAATAATTATGAAACTTTTGGCAAGCATAAATTATCCAAAACATTATTTTCACTATTTGAGAGTACATTACTTCCTTTTTAAGTGAGAGTACATTACACCTCTTAAAACAAGAGGCAATCGGAACTGGAGACAGGCGGGTTTCAATTCCAGGTGGTGTAGGTGGTGTATATCGCCCTATGACTCCGGCACTCCGACATAAGAAAAACAAGGTGGCCAGAAGTCTCTCCCTAACACAAAAACGACAGCGAAAAAAAGCGATACCTGAAAAGAAAAGTCACTACGTGCTTGCGCCCAAAAATTGGGCTAAAAAATGAAAATGTTTACAAATTTATTGTATTAGTTTTGCACTCTAAGTAATTAATATATAAAATAATTAATAATACAATATTTTTTGTTCTTTAGGTTTCTTACAATAACATTCAATAATGCTTAGTGGCATTGTTAACGGAAAACAAAATAGATGTCTTCTTATAACCACTGTCTAAATATACTTTCACGTTGGCAACGATAGGGCTATTACAATACTTAGTATTACTGAAAAAATATGTATGATAAGAAAGAAAAAAATTTTTCAGTGAAAGTGTCAAATGTTTGAGACTGCTCCTTGACTCAACCTCTTATGGGACGGAAACATAGCAAAAAGGGTGCGCATGGTTTTCGATGCAATTTATTGCTGTAGAAGAGCCATAGGAGCGAATTGAGGTTTGCTGTCTCGCATTTTAGTACAGCTTCTTAAGCGCCCCACACTCTGTCAGTTAACCTTGAGGCCGTTGTCTTATACGATTATCGTAGGGCCAACATCTCACACCACCACACATTTACCCACCGACTGCCTGCAGGCCGATGTAGGAACCGCAGTTGTGTGCCTGAATACGCTACACACTGTGTAGATCATGCCTGCAGGCTAATACCGTAGATTTTAGCTTGAAGGCCGTGTACTGACACAAAACTGCTCGAGCAGAGGGCCCAACACATTTCAGTTTTTGACAAAATGCGTCGTCGTAAATGTTGCGCTTTGTACTTGTTATCAGTACTTTGTGAAGACAAACCAGACAAACAAACAATACCAAAATGATGGTATGTATGGATCATCTGCTGAAGATCCCGATTAAGAGTTTTTTTTTACTTTTTTCAACTCCTTCCTAAACGAACTTCGCAAATTGTTGATCTTTTTTTTACCGTATCTACAGTCACACAAAGAACAGTTTTTTTGTAAAATTCCACCAAAACACCATACGCTTCATCATTTAGTCTTTTGTTTGAATACGTATCATCTTTAACTTTCCACAGACATGGATATTGACGATACAACTCAATAAACGCGGTAATAAAAGAGGGTCTGTTGTCCATGGCTTCGTTCAGTCCAAAAGTACTTGATGAAAACAATGCAAAAAATGACCTGCCGTGCGACTGCTAGGTACTAATGAATTTGAACGTGTCAGTACACACTCCTGCAGGCCGACTGACAGTGAATGGTGGAATGAGCTTGAGGCATAGATTGAACAGGTTCATGTCTGTTGACTGAACTGTCGTTAGATCTTTACCTTTTGCCTGGCACACACCTACAGTCCACTTCAACTGCAGTCCGCGATCATCAGGTGAACTGATGTGGGTGTGTGCAGTTTCGATGGCCTGATAGACCAATGTCTGCAGTTAATCTGACAGTGTGTGGAACGCTTTACGGTTGTGTTTGATCTTATACTGCTATATTGGCTGTCGAAAAAGTGTGAAGATTAGCCATACTTTTGGTGATCGGTGCTCTCCGGACCGCCCCTGTGAAGGTGCTAATTCATTGAGTGCCCATGACTTTACTTAACTTACAATAAGCTAATCTGGCAGCTGTGAAACAGCATTGTACGTCTGCTGCTCACCGGAGGGAGATTCCGCTCTGGTGAGCGTCGACTATATAGCATAGGACACTTATGGCTTCACGCAAGTGTGCAGACATATTCATGTGTATACCGATGGCTCGGGACTGAATATTAAACTTAGTAGCGGTATTTACCTACCACTTTATTTCGCAGGCCACTGTAGCGTCTTTCTGGTGGAGAGGGTGGCTATTTTTTGCACAATTAACTGACTTAACCATTTGGAGCTAATATATATGTCCAGAATTGTTGATGAATGCTGTAAATCTCTTAAGGAGATGTCGATACATTCGATAGTGTAATTGATATTGGTATACTGGTATTTTGTCGCTTTTTCGCAAAAACCCCGATAGCATCAGCTTAACTACCAATAAATTTGACGGCACTAAGAAGTCCTAGGCTAATAAGTTATCCTGAACGATTACAAGACAGTCTTCAATTTCTATGTATGGGCATCGCACCAAATAGCTGTTAAGTTTAGCTGTTGCTCTTTTTGCTTTGTCATGACCGTTTTCACGAGTCATTGCCTCATAGGACGCCACACGCAACTATTGGAGCTGTGATGAAGTGGGTGAAAATGAATTTGTCCTCCATATCATGGGCCAGAGTCCAGCTGTGACCTCTTTCACTCACGTCTGACTGAACTGTGCGAAATATTTATTGACTTAAAGGCTTTCACTCAATTGACTAAACGAACTAGAAAGTTTATTGACCATAGTTGCTAAGGGAGATCGGTATTCAAAGTATGGAAACGAGGCTATACTGTGCCTATGTTTGTCTTTCATAGGGCTCCTTTAGCACTACACAACCAAACCAACCAACCTTGACAACCAAATATTTACATAGTAATTTTTTTCATTGGAAAGAAACTTCCCAATGGTGCAGCCAGGGGGAAGGCAGCCCTCGATTTTGGAAAAAATTGAGGACATTTACAAAAAAACAACGAAATTCTCCTTTAAAATTGCCGAAAACTTTTACTACAAGAGCGTAAAGAACGTTTTTACTTCAAGAGCGTAAAGAAGCGAGAACATAAATGAGAGACAACAAAATAGAAAAATGTTCTCAAATTTTATATAATTTTTGGAAAAATGTCCTCGATTTTTGGTGAAAATATCTCCTTAAAAAATTAAACTGTATATTCCATGATTTAGAAAAAAAAATCAAAAACAAAGACTCATATTGACACGAAATTGATTTGATTTCTCTCTAGTTAGCTCTAGCTCTAGTAGCCTAGTGGATAAAGCACTGGCTTCTTGCGTGTGGGGTCCCTGGTTTGAATCCAGATTTGGACGAGAGTCCGCCCACCAAGCTTTGAGTTCACCTAGCTCTGATTAGATATCCGATTTAGATCAGGGGTAGAGTGAGTCGTGGAACTAATCACTCCACATTTGTATTCACATTGATTGAAAAAATTGTAATGAAGCTTCACATTCAACCCATAGACTAGTATGAGGGCTGTTGTCGGATTACTTTACTTTACTAATGAGCTTACAGTAATTTTTGTGCGATTTTTGATTTTTCCCTCATTATTGAAAAAGCTACTTTTAATTCTTCCACATATTTCCAATAGATAAAAACTGTTTTATTGGTCCAACAATTTTAACTTTTTCCCATCCACATACATATATCTTCTTTCCACACTTCATATCATTGAATACAAATATTATCATCTCTATCATCAACCGCCATCTTGTTTTCGTTGTCTCCTTACCACATCTAACGAAAAAAAACCTTTCCAGTAAAATTGATTGGACTCATTTTGTTACAAAACGAAAAAAAAAATTGAAAAATAAACTCTTTTTCACTTCAACTGTCATCCAACAGATATTTTCATACGTTTCGTGTACAATCATATTGAATTTTTCCGAGACACAAGACCGACACTGAAGATATGAAGAGCGAGTATCCTTCGTTCTAGATACTATGCTTTCTACATTGAATGAACATGGAAAACCACATAGCAGTGTTTGCCAATTTGACCCTTTCTGTCAATTTTTCTTGGCCAGAAACGAGCAATTTGCATCCCTCGAAATCATTTGCATGGATATCATCAAATTTTATATTCTTCCGGTTTTCTCTCTGTCTCAAAACGTGGGTACTTACTACAGCGAGTGTTCGGTTGGTAGATCTGTGGTGAGAGTGCAAGTGTAATGTTGGGAAAAGGACTCCCTAGATGTAGTAGATAGAAGTAAGTGAACAAGAGGTTGTCGTTGTACGTTGTACGATTTTGAGAGTGTGATGAGAATGGAAGATGAAAATGGGCTAATGTTTTTTGAAAAGACTAAAATCGAAGAGGAAATACGGAGTGACATACTGAAAAAAGGTGATATGCATATTTTCAAAGTATTGTTTTTTTAGCTTTTAATTATCTTATCAATTTTACAAACATAAGATAGCTAAAAATAATGAAAAATGGCTAGAAATTTGAAAACCAGTGCTATTTAAATATAATAAAATTAAGTTTTAAGTCTCATGCAATTAAGAGAGACAAATAATATAAAAAAATTCAATTATTTAAAGGCGTATCTAAGTCTTTAAAGCTTCATTCACATTTCCCCAAAATATCACTACAAACTTCAAATGATGCCTTACAAAGTTTGCAATACGAACATTACGTTTCTTCTTTCAATGTTCTGTATCCTTTTCATCGAATATGACATCGGCCTCTGAATAGCTTCAGATACAATTCACTTGGAAAAGAAAGATGAAAAGAGAGGACCGCCACATACAAACTACCTTCAGCATGTCCATCTATACCAATCGTTATTCTGTTTCTTGGTCCTCGATCTACGCTGAGGGACGTGAGCTTGTAACAGAACGAGGCAAACCATCCCAACGAAACGATGATGAAGTTAAGATACGTAACGAAGAAAAGGAAAGGACGCGGGACCATCATTGAAATCGTTGTCGTATGAAAACGAGAATACTTGACACTAGATCCTGAAATATATGTAAAGATGATTTTTCAATTTCATTGGCTCACGTCTTCGTTGTCGTTTGAGTGAAATGTTTTACAATGTTTGAAAAATTGGCGAGTTGATATGATGTCAATTGAAATGATGATAGTTTTGCTGTGTTAGTGTACTGGAAATAGTGTTTTTTTATGATTTCAAAATGGAGGTGAGAGTTATAGGAGCTGTCAGAATTCCAAAGAAGGAATAAGGACGTTTAAAGGAGTTATAGCTCATTTATATTGTGGATCTGGGTGAAAGTAGCCTTGAAATTTGCAAAATGGTTATTGCGTTGCTCCATACTTGGGTATCATGTTCTTGTGTTCGTTTATTAACAATCGCAGATGTTTACATTATTAAATATTATTCTATGAAGGAAAACTGCACGATTCACATGCTTCTAGTTTTACACTGCTTAAAATCTAGCCTCATAGGTATCTAAACGCAAGCTCACTTAAATCCACTGTAATATTAAAAGCAAAATTTATATTTTAGCACAGTTTAAAGGTAGTTAATCTAGTGGCTCATGAATAATTAAGCGAGAATATTTAAATAGTAACTTTCATCGCGTTCTCAAAGATTATCACCTATTTCTATATGTTTTAAGATTAAAACCAAAATAACCTGACTAAACGATCCTGCTTGTATCCTGGCTAAAATTAGCATTTAAAAGATTAAGGAAACAAGAACAGGAAATAAGGGCATCGCGTTCAGTAGGTTTCGAGGTCTATGAAAGAAAAATGTTGGAAGATAGTTTTAAATCACCTCCACTAGCACCGATCAGGGTGGGCGCTATAGATGCTTCATCCATTTTCGGTATTCGCAGAGTCTGAAGCTCTAGATATCCACCCAACTGAGAAGTAGTCTCTGCACTAACTTCATCATTGGAAAGGGATTATGTGCCTCATTCTTTCACAGATGCCACCACTAAACGAGCCATACTATTCCTTCTTCGTCACATGAGCATCTTGCTTTCAGCAATGCTTAATGGTCTCAGGACCTTTCGATCCAGAAGTTTTACCCTAATCACTCCTTTACAAGTGTAGGGCCAATTTTTCGACCTCGTACTTAATAACTTCCTTTTCGGACCTCGAAGAACAGTATAACCTCATAATTTTGAATGAAAAGAGCTTCTTATCGAACAGTATTACATCATAATTTAGAATGAAGAGAGCTTCTTCGAGTCCGTTAGTAGATCGGGGTCAAAAGCCCGATGATCTTTATAATTTTCAACATGAAAATAAACAATCTATGCCCCACATCAAAGCCAACTGGAAATTTTGTTCTTCAGCAGTAACTTTAGCTTCCAACCCGGTCAATAGAAGATCACCTGCTTCGATCGAAGCAGGTGATCAAATCGAAGATCACCTGCTTGAAAAAACGGCCGAGCGTTGATCGTCAAACACTACCAGCCTCACTCCTTTACGTGAGACGGCGTCATTCGCCTTTGGTGGAAGACAAATCTGTACTTTTGCAATTTACAAACTTATTTTCCTTGCCTTTTTTCATATGTCTTATTTTAAACCAGTTTTCCATGGAGATTATATCACCACTTTTACTAGCATCTCTTATAGGCCATCTTGTGAAATTGCTTGAAGTGATTCAATTCCTCAGTCAGCTTCTGTTGTTTCAGGGCAAGGTCTACTGGATTTCAAAGGAGCGGGTACTCTCCATAAAACAAGTTGCCCATTAGAAAGAAATTTTGTACTTTTTGGACAACGTCTCGTGAGGAACCTTACTAAGCTTCCTTAGAACTTCTAAAGCTGACCTTCTAGTACTGTAAGCTCACTCGGGTTTTTCGGATAGAGGTTGAGTGCCTGAATAGGAGGGAGCTCTAGAGGTGACAGTAGCTGACGATCGAGTACGATACTGAAGCCGCGAATGGTTCCCTAAGCTTCCTCTGGGCTATTGTTAGAGACCAGAACCCCAGCATCAATCAAAACCAGGAAAAATGTTGAAGCCAGTGATATGGAGCTGACTCATTTGGCATATTTCCACTAACCCTAACGGACTTTCAACCCAGTAGTATAGTTAACTTAGTGAGTAGAGCATTAACTTCTTGTGTGTGGTTTCTCTGGTTCAAATTCAGGTTCGGACCTGAGACCGCACGCCAATGTTTGAGTTCATATAGATCTTCAAATCAGTGGTAAAATAAGTCTTAAAACTAATATCTCCACACTCGTATTCACGTTGATTGTAAATTTGTGAATGAACCCCTAAACCTGACAGAAGGTTGTCGTGGAATTACTTAACTTTACTAACAGATTTAACAGCAACTAAATCATTCGCCGTTCGTTGCTCCTGACTGCTCAATGGTGCTAGTCCACTCTTGATGTTGGAGGGTGTATTGAGATTGGCACCAAGCGAGTTTTAGATTCTTATTAATTTGATGTATATTAGATTCCATTTTTTTAATATTAGGTTCCATTTCTCCACTCAGAGCCGCTATCACAGTCCAATAGCATAGTAACGTTAATGATACCATGATCATGTATGGAAGCAAAGAGAATCTAGTATGCAGATTTTTTTGGCCATGTACGCTAGGGAAAAATGGGAGGCTATGTGAGGTTTGGCACAAGCTCCTAAGGGGAGATGTACTCAAAACCAAATCAAACTGAACTGACCGAGCACCACTACCTTAATGGTGACAAGAATAAAAACAAACTCGGAAGCTTGCCAAGTTCACAACGAGAAGGAAAAAATGGTATCAATCCGGAGTCGTGGACGAGCAGATTGGAGTCTTTCACACTACATCTGAAGAAGACCAGGGCCAGATTTCGACAACCACCAGCCCAAACGTAGCTGAATAAAGAATCGTGAAGTAAGAATAGTTCAAAGAAAAAAGCGATCGTTATCAAGAGGGAGAGTTTAAATCATTTCGCATATCCTACATTCACTACAATGAGGCAATCTACCTTAAATCCCTGCTGTCCAAAATTGTTTAAGTAGTTTAAAAACAAGTGTTTCTGCCAATTGCAAAATAGTGAAATACATTTTTTAAATCATTTAAATAAACTATTTATGACATTATTTAGAAAATAACGTTCTAAATAAAAATAATTCATAAAACTGAAATTGCAAATAACTAAAATATAGGAAATTAAAAACCACAGAGATACTATAATAATTAAAAATGCACTCACCAAATCTGGACGATGATACCATTTCTTTGAGATGTTAGTTCAGCTAGTATGCCTTTGTTTCCTGGGGCTTTGTTGGGTTTCAACCAAGTCTGTGCTCTTTCGTGCTTGGTGGCGGAACCCAAGATATTCTTGTTGCAATGGTGGAGCCTGCAACTCTTCGTTGAACTGATCGTTTAGCGGTTCATTTAAGTGCACATGTTTTCACTCAAGAATACGTTCACGGCCAGTAACCATATTTGCCTTTCAACTTTTACAGTATTTGTAGCGTGTTCTATACTGTGCCATATTTTGGTCTATTTGGTGGAACTCCCGCACCGGGGGCTCCTACCAGGTTTTTCGACTTGTCCGTAAAAGTTTTCATTTTGATCGTTAACAGACTACTCTGTACGTTTGTAAAGGTTTGTGCGGCAAATGTTTGCAAATTTTACTCATACGTGAAGAATGCATTGTCTTGCATGGATTGCGTGGACTGATGATGGCAAATTTCAGTTTTAACTGAAAAGGAAAAATTTTCCAAGCACATGGTGTTTTGAATGGTGGCTTTTGTATATGTGTGTATAAGTCATATTCTTTCTTTTGTAAAGAGCCATTCCCTGTCCATCTGATCTTCTGCATTGCTATTATAGTCCGGGGAAATCTAACATGGTGCTTCGGAAAAATGAGGGGAAAGCTGAATTTTGGTTTGAACCTTGGTACTGGCGTGTTGAACAAAATGTCAAAAGTCCCCATCGATCCGAGTGCTGCTCCACTTTTTATACGGGGTCAAAGGTCACCAAACGTGACCTCTCCTAAATATCTCAGTAACGGTTACGTGTTTAGAAAAATAATGTATGACGAATTTGTAGCTTAAAAAATTTCCAACAAAAAAGATCATATAACTTTTTCCTGTAACCATAACCGTTTTTGAGATATATTGATCTAAACATTTGCTACTAACAGCATCCTCTTTCTCACGGCATGTTGATATTATCTTATTTTGATTACGACTTGGCATGTTTGTGAGCTTGTTTTTCTATGTTTAAGAGGCGCATAAAAAAAACATGTAAGCAAACTTATCTACCAGACTCCAGCGACGCAGTGGCGCAGCACTCGGATCGATGGGGACTTTTAACATTTTGTTCAACACGCCAGTACCAAGGTTCAAACCAAAATTCAGCTTTCCCCTAATTTTTCCGAAGTTTCGCCTTTTTTATGTCGGATTTCACTGGGCTAATTATATCAGTCTCATACTCAGACAGAGCATCGACCAGCTGCTGAGTCGACTGAGCTCTCGAGGGAGATCTAATGTTCAACGAGAAAATACTCGACTCGTTTGGCCATTTTCTTATGCATGATCGTAGTGGACCACTCTAGTACTGAAGCTTGTTGTTTGATTCGTGATAGATGCTTCCGGAAGTTTTTACTGGAAATGTTATCGATTTATCAACGTTTCTTTTGAGAAACATTGTTTCCAGCGGACAATATGAAAAGAAGATGATCATAATTCAAACAGTCTAAATACATACATCTACATATTTTCTTACGTTACATTTTATTATCCTTGCTCAGCTGATGGCTTATCATCCCAAAAAATACCGAGGAATGTTTTATTTTAATAAGTCCAAGCCATCTATCCTTCACCTTTATTTTCAGAACTCACCTGAGCATAGAATTCAAATGACAACCGATACCTGATATATCCTAAATGTTTTGGCACACCAACAATAATAGGGTTGGAAAAAAATGAAGTCCAATTATTGCCAGACTTTTACTTTTAATTCTTTTTTTGTATTCTCACCTAAATTTCGAATGCACGAAACAAGACTTTCAGCCACGGTACAAATTCGCAAATATCATTTCTCACTTTCATATCAACTTGATTAAAATCCTGTTTCCTAAATTTAACTACGAGTAGATCCACCTACAAACTCAAATCAACAATGTTTTTGACACTCTCAGTTCAAATGTCTTTCGACAGCTACTGAACAAACAAAAGACACAAAAATCCCACTCTAATTCGTTGACATTTTAACATCACATACGCGAAACACCATTATCACACATATTTGGCACAAAACGCACGAAAAATTTCCTTCATCCACGCAAAAATAAATTCTACTCAACAAATATAGGATTTAGTTACGGTACCTACATGTGTACACACACAGATATATCTAACACAACTCAGCTCGTCAAATTCAATGAACCTGACTGTACCTCACTCTGGTGGAACGAACCCTTTCGACTTTCGGTTTCGAGTGCAACCCCGATGCTGACCCAATTTTTTCCGCTAGAAAATTACCGGACAGAAAACAAATGGAATGGAAAATTGAGTAGTAGGCACGAAACAAATAGGACTACGCTAAAATATGCATGCCGTGTTCGATACGGACATAGTTTTGAGTGAAAAACATTGTGAAATCTTTTGATGAATTGTTAATGACACCGAACCCACGAGTCTGGCCAGTTCTGGTCCGAGTTTTTTTCACCCAGTTGGTTCACTAAAACCTAATTCGATGTATATCCGATTCGAAAATTTCATTTGGTGAATTTCAATGACACTAGTGAGTGCATACTAAAAAGCTTATATTTATTCAAATTCAATTTGTGTATTTCGTAAAAGTGGAGAAATGAAAATAGTGAAAATGGTGGCGCTCCGAACTAGACTTCAAGCTAATGGTGATAATTACCAATTTTTTGAATAATTCGAGCCATTCACCTGTGCTTACCTATAATTATCTAATCATAATTGAATTGCCTAGTAGGTACTTTTACGAAAAATAAATTCATTCTATTAAAAAAAAAAGCCTATCCATGCAGACGCAATGCAAATATAACCACCGCTCTGGCATCTTCCGTTCTCCGTGCTTGAATTAATTGGATACGAAAGCGAGCATTACCTCAAATTCATCCGAATATAAACAGTTTTATTAAATAACTTTTTGCCTAATGAAAAGTCATATAATGAAATGTACTCCCATTCAATTCCCATGATCAGCTTTCGGCGCCCGCAACTCTCCAGGCATTAATTTTCGCTCTCCAACTGAAATCCGTCTTTTTCGCTCGAGCTCGACCGTGCCACCCGTCGTCATCATCGTCGAAGAGCATATTCTTTTCCAGTCCAGACTTTTCCGAACGAAGGAATGTACTAAGGCAAACACCCATAATGAATAATTACATCTAATTAATGGATAATCACTTTATGGCACGAAGCGTGCCAAAACGGACTGGGAATGGAAGAAACCGAGCTTTGGGCCGGATTCTAGCGTTGAGCACCGAACAGAAATCGTGATGAATTATTGTGTACGAAAATAAGAATAATGAAGTGCTTTACAACCCTTCCAAGCAGCAGAGAATTAATGAAGTGATGGAAAGGACGAAAATCAAAAATATGCAGAGATTTGAATATGGAGAGTCGTGTGTTTGCTCATGTTTAGATTCCAACTGAAAGATTCCCGACAGAATGTCTGAGTTTTATGAATGGAGCTCTTCTTGTGCTAAGGAGCTACGAGGATATAAGAGTATACTATTCACTTCGCTCCCTTAAATGCTAACAAAGAAAATCCTTTTCGCAGAGAGTTTCCGACTCTCTTCCTGCATTCGCCAAATAGAATCACATGGACCTTCGAGCTTTATCTCCAAAGCTTTTCCACACTATACGTTCCACTCCAGTGGTTATTTGCTATAAATTTCCATTTGCGGTACTTTGGAAGAACCGTTATAAATTCGGTTTTCTATCGAGCTGAACGAACTATACGGTGCGATAGTGTAACTATAAAATTTCAGGTATGTCGGATGTACATGTATGGTATTCATATGGACTTACAAGGATTTCACAAAAACTGCAACATAATCTCGGAATAATTGGGGAACGAGATCAATGGGCAGAGTTTGAAATAGTAGGCTTGGTTTCATTGTGAAGTAACTGGCCTTCAAGTAGTTAAATTGAATTTCCATTAAAATATTATTTGAATTGGTTTAAAATCTAGACTTTATTAAAGTATAAAATATTTTTGCGAATTGCATCAATATAAATATTTTTGCAAATTGGAAAATTATCAATATTTTTACAAAAAACTTAGCCATTCAGAATCAATTTTTTTAACACATTGCCTTTAGCCACACTGGGCGCCAGATAATTTTTGGCTTTTTCTACAAATTTTATGACGAATTTCAGGAACATTATATTTTGTTGAAAGGCTGAAACGTTTTTCAATACCTTTCTAATATATATTTTCAAAAATTGGTAACTTGAAGACCATTTGCATAAATCCTTAATATTATTGTGAGAGTAAAGTCACCCATCACCCGAATCTATTGACTTCAACAATTCTTCATCGTTTTTATAATTCAATATGTTCAATAATAGAGAAAATGCTAGGCTAACAACAAATTTTTAGTGATTTAACTCACCAACATTGGAAAAGCCACTAACAAGTTCAATTGTAATTTTATTTCTGAAAGCGTGCATACTCTAAAAACAAACCAAATAGGAGAAGTAAATTTTATATTGGAGATGTTTCTGAAAATGATTTTTATATTCCTACGAATTCACTTATCCTTGATATTGTTCAGATTTTCATTCATAGTATAGGCAATAAGTAATGTGAACACCAGATCTAGAAAGTTCAATCAAGTACCGGAAAAAAGTAATTGGAACCCACAATAAAGTTAGGCTGACAGCATCATCTATAAAGGCTGCGTTGAAAGTTAGACGAAAAATTCAGTTGAACAGCGAAATTCTTGTTTGGCAGTCACTAGTGAATCAATAGTTGATTGCGATAGTAAAGCAACGCGAGAATTAAGTACAGTTAAAGTCTGCAGTATTGTACGTGGCTGCATTTTCAGTATGAAGTGAATTCTGTTAAGAACTGTAAATTGAAAGGTGTTTAAAAAATTAAGATACATGAAAATCCTACAGAGACAGCTTTATTTTTCCCGCAAGTAATTTTGAGTAAGTTTCCGGTTTTTTCGAAGTCCATGCACGATTAATTCAGAAAAATTACTGTCCAATAACAAAGAAGTTAGATGGAAAATTAAGCTGAAAAGGGCACTCCAGCTGCGTTTCGAGTCCGTCTTTGGTTAGATTACGGCAAATAAAAGGGCTCGGATTCTGTCCAAGTTTTTTATATTGTAGTTGTAGATCTTGAGATTTTTGCCATCATCTTTAGCGGGGTCCTTGCTACTCAATGCACTTAATCATTTGAAGAAACATCGCCTATTAATTTGTGGGAAATTGAAGCCTATCATCGCAAAATTTGGATGTTTGTTGCATGCGCTATAAAAGAGATCAAATCGGAACTGAAGTTGCATAGTTTGAGATTTTTTAGGTTGTGATGTCAGTTATCGCTACAATGGAAGCTCTTAAATATTTTTCACTTTATTGAGTGTATTCTTGATTTAGTTGTGATTGCTGCAGTTTGATCAAAGATTGATGAAACCTTTATCAATGATGAGTGACTATCTGATGGTAACTATCTTTGCGGGAAGTCTATTTGCTTTACGTAAACTTAAATTCAGAAGATTTTGATAATTTCACTGCAATTAAAATCTATGAGGCTTAAAACTATGATGCTTAGTTCCTCTTGGTGTTTTGGAGAAACGCAGTTTGAGAACAAATTCAGTCATTGAATTTTTTCCAAACTAAGAGCAAGCTCATGAATAAAAATAAAAACTTTTTTGGTAGGGTCAGAACCAGACTGCTTTTCCAGCACCGATGAGGAATATGATTTACCAGCTAAATGACCATAAGAATTTAGTGCCCAAGAACTCAAAATGCGTTAACTTTACTATCAATATCTTCGCTAAATTACATTTTTTTATTTTCAACTGAAGCTTGCGATGTACGGTTAAAGAAAATTGATGAAAAATAACGGCGGAAAAAACCGTATACTACTGGAAACATTAAAATATTAGCAGAGGGTTTTCAAATGCTTCAAAAGTATGATCAACTTGCCTAGTGCGGGGAACGTATCAACCCAAAGCTCAATTAACTTTAGTGTTAATCACCATGTTTATAAAGCCTTTGCCTTTAGTTAAAATGTACTACTCGTATGTATCTCAACTGTTTTTAATTAGCTTGTGGGCACACAAGCTTTCTTACTATCCACTGAATTACTAAATCAAGTAGGTTGCATTTAAAAACTTAGTGCTAGGTCTGTTTTCTCAGTTAACGCCACCAAAAGTATATTAGGGATGTTCCATTTCGAAGCCAACCTACCCTACAAATTTCGTTGTGACCCGATAACAGCATCAAAAATTATAAGGGTACATAAATTTTAGGCACTGCCGTTTACGAATATTTCAAAACCTAGAAATTTAAAAGTTTTTATTAATGTTCGAAGAATAGTAGTATTAAAATCACTTTGACCAAAAATTCATATTTCTACACACATATATATATATATATATATATATATATATATATATATATATATATATATATATATATATATATATATATATATATATATATATTACATCAAAAAATTTAAGTGAAAAAATCTCAGGAACGCGCTATCCGATTGGACTAAAATTTTCAGGATGCCTTGATGTATATGCTAAATAGTACCAGGTCCCACAAAAAGTTAAAAATCTTTAACCCTTTGGTGCCGGCGGCCATTTTAGTGATATTTTTAATATACCAGTTATTCCGTCCACAAATAACTTTTGCAAAAATAAAGTTAACAAAATAAATTTCGAACGTGTTTTAAATGTGAATTTTTTAACCCCATGTGTGCATTAGGTGCCTAAAAATAGATCGGGATAATTTGAAAATTTTTAAATTGCGATAGCTTGTGACAGAGCTATCAAATCATTATGAAACTTTCAGAACATATTGGTACTATTTAGCTGTAATGTGTGTTGCTTTTAATGAACATGTTGGTAGCCCTGTAGCAAGGGCAGGCGCTGAAAGTGAAACCCTTCAAATCATCGACTCTCCTGAAAAATGCTCGTTTCTTGGAAAAAAAAGCCCATCATATATAAATCTTATGCTTTGTCTACATAGCTAAAGTAAAACATTTGAAATTTGAAAACAGTAAGCCTTTCCCAATTTACCTATATTTTTAGCATCAAAAACTTCTGTTCACGGGAACTCACGACCCGATAACCAAATACTCTTGAAATTTGCACAATGTATTGGTCTTAAGAAGGACCAAGTCTGATAGAAGTGATTTGGTAATGCGGGTAATTCTGTATCAGTGGTACCATCTTGAAAAATCACTTAGAAAAATAACTGCTTTTGGCCCTCTAAATTCTGATTCAGTCATTCGAATTTGACGAAAATCACACAGTAGCTGAACATTACTTTAAACCACGTTTGGTAGAAATTTGGTTGAAAAATTCGGTTGGAGCTCTGCTAGTTATCGTAGTTTCGGTGTCTTAAATTTTGAAAATTCGCTCAGGAAAATAATGCTCTTTGCTCTATTTAAAATGGCAAATGAAATTTCTTGTAGGTAATATTCAATACAAATCTAATTGGAAAAACAATGATAGATTTGCAAGCTATGGTCGTTTTTGTATTTTTTTGGCATATCTTTATTAAGCGATTTTATCATAGAATTTTCAAATTGTAGTGATTTTGTAGTGAAAATAAACACCAAATATTGAGATCTAGAAAAGAGCTGCCAGCACGAGGCGTTTTTGCTATTTTCGTACCGAATTAATGCTTGCATTAAGTATTCACATCGCAAACATTTGCAATGAAAATAAGTAAACAATGTTTAAATTTTCTAAGGTCTGGACATTTTTTGGATGGCAACCCCAAACACATTTCTATCGCTGTAACTTTCGATGAAGTCATCGAAATTTAATTGGCTTAGGGTTTATTATTACTATGGGTATATTAGTCTTAAGTAGGAATAGCAGCTAGTGGTAGAATACACATTCAAAATCTGCACAAATCCTCTACTGTTCTTCGAACATTAGTGTTTCTAGCGGTTTTGGTGCACTAGGGTTTTTTTACCTATTTTCATCATAGGGTGAAAAATTTGATTTTAGCTAATAGATTCCAGTACAAAAATTTCACAAAATACTGGTGCTGATAGCCTCAAAATAGTAACCCAAATCATCGAATATCAACCCTTAGTGTGAGTTTCGGTTTGACCCACTCACCACTTTGAACTACTCCACTTTGCTTTGAAAGCGGACTTGCATTCACTACACATTCATCAACTCAGTAGTTTAACGCGAGTGCGGACAATCACCTCCGTGAGTTTTCTGAAACGTGGGTAGGTCTCACGGCTACTCCTGCTCGGGAAATTCATAGTGTCCATGGACTTCATATTTGTTGATTTCATCGAAAAATTTATGTGCCTTGTCACATATGTATTTGTCGATTGTTTCCACCCATAGATCCTTGCATATACCTAGGATCCTATCGTTCTATAGAATTTCCAATAACCTTTCTAGTGCGAGATTTTAGTAGATTTGCAGCTAGTGTATTTACTTGTCTGTATAAAAACTATAATATTTGCGTGACTCCAGAGTCTATGATCTGCTGGGAAGAAAAATAAATATATTACTACAGGCGAAATTCTGCTCTTTAAAAGTGGGTCTATAAGTTAAATTAGAAGAGCTGGAATATACGATGCATGCAGTTTGAATATCAGTCTTGCATCCCATACTTTACTTTGGCTACGCTAAACATAAACAAACCGGTCGGCTTTCTACACTCTCTGAATATTTTGGACCACCCTTGTTGGTTGGAGTTGAGTAGAGAGAAGTGACCTGAAGCGAAATCATTCTTGTGGAAGGAGGTCATTCTTCAATACTAAAGAAAAATGAAGGATGAAGAATACTGTCTTCTATCTTGGCTATTGCAGAGAGTAGGCTAATGGTTCCAATTCTTAGGAAATATGAGGTTTTCGTCAAATTTCGGTAGCGTTCCCTGTGTTAGTGTTATTAATAATTCGTTCTTTATCTTGAAATAGTTGGACAGCCACCACAAAGTGCGTTTGCCTGACTCAATGCTTTGTATGAGACTCTTCTGATGTTTCTTTTGCAACTCGTATATTTAACTGCGTATAGCGCTGGCTGACCAATTTACTTCCGGTTGCAATCTAGGGTCACCTGCATCTCGAGCTCATCACCGCATTTGATTCCTACCCCATGTAAGTATGTTTATTGATTTAGGGAGGCTATAGAGATTTTGTTCTTTCTTTACCGGAAAATTGACCGTGCTGCCCTCTTTTGCCTTAAATATTGTCTGAGAAAAATTTTATTGCTCTTCACAGGCTGATTAGTAGTGAATTAAAATGGAAAGCATTAACGTTTGAGGGAGTGTACAAAGGTTGATGGTGAAATTAGTTTTTTCATTCCCTATTATATTTTTATATTTTTCGGGTTACGTGGACAGCCCCCATACCTGGCAGGGCACTCAACTCCACAGTTTACACATTTTGGCAGTTTTTCTTTCAACTTTTTGCAACCATTAAAGTAGTAAAGCCCGCCGCATTTGATGCAAAGATCTTACACTTGGCAGTTTATCGCTGTGTCCTCACCATAGACAGTTGCTGCACTGTGCTACTCTTGTGCGTGGTTTATGAGATTTGATTTGATAGACTAATATTGGCAGATGGTCTTTTCCTTATTTAATTTCAGGACCAACACCTTCAATAGATTCTGTATGCCTATTTTTATTTAGGTAGTAGGCCTCAAGGGGATTGAAGCATTGCCACTCGATATCCTTTTTTACTTCTTTGAGGGAAAGGCTGTTTAGTCCTCGAATTACAATATTAAGGCTCTTGTCCGCAGGGTGTTAGGTGCGCAACTTGACTTTAAGGTCCGTGAGGAAACTGGTTATTTTTGTATAATCGCCAAAAGTTGTGGAGATTATCTGCTTGTTCAAGAATACTCGCCTAGCAAAATTGAAATAAATGTTTGTTTTTTGTGAATACTTGACAATGGCAGCTACTGTTGAAGAATGATTGGCACTGGCTTTTCTTTGTTGTTCTTCTCAGCGTTTCCTGGTGGATTTGGAGCTATGGTGTCGAGCTGTTTTGATGGTATGTTGGATTGATTTGTTTTTTGTTTGACAGTATTTAGGTCATCCTCGCTATTGTCTGAATTGTTAGGGAAGGGATGGGAAGGGCCGGTATTTTTTGTAATGTAGCATGTTTACTGTATTCAGCTGGATGTTTTCTCCATTTCTCAGCTCTGCGGCGTTCGATTCTGTGCCAGAGGACATCGTCATTGTCAAATGTTAGGGGCTCCAAAAATAATTAATTTGGAAGATTTGACATAGGCGGGTAGACAAAACATCAAATTAGAATATTGTTTGCATTTCTTCCTAAAAAGCAAACAACTTTCAAGAGACTCGAAAATTTGAAAGATTTTTTCACTTAGTTGCTTTTGCCAAGATTGCTCGCATATTCATCAAAAATTACGAAAACCCATATCTTATCAGCATCAATGTATCGTGTGATTTCCGTAATGATCTGACGACTCTGTCAGAAGTAATTGCAATTCAAAGGTTATCACAGCCAAACGAAAAACAATAACACTCTTCATTTTACATTCCTAATTTTTCCAATTGTTTTTATGGGAATTCTTGATTATTTGAAAGAATCCTAGTCACATTTTTTGTCTTTCTTCTGCATCTCTCCTGCAGTTTTACGACGAATAATTCTGGTTCACTGGAATAAAGCAACGTTGACTCCAAGTACTCCGAAATTTTTCTCAAAATTTTGTTGAATAGTTTTATTTTTACAGTCTACAAAGCCCTCTTTGAAAATTCAAAATCTTACTTTTACTAATGAAAATTAGGGCCGGGCCTCCTAGTGCTATGATTATTTGTTAAGAAAAGTGCCAATAAATTTGAGAAAATAAAAATAATAGATAAACTAATCTCCAGCACGTATTCAGGAGTGATCTATAAGATTTTTATTTTTTGTAGGCATCCCTTATGCCCGAACATACATAAGTAGCCTTCCATTCCGGTTCTCTGCAGCAATATTTTATCTCCATCGAACAACGATGTATATATTTAGTATTTAAACTTGTAAATTGTAAACGTTCTGTTAATTTTGTCAAACATCCTATTCTGTTTGTAATTTTCTGTACAATATATTATTTTTTTAAATTTACTTCTCTCGTTAACTACTTACTATTTTAATCCCATAATTTTTAATAGAGTTTTATGGATTCAACGGCGGTTTTTTTTTTAATTTAGTGAAACATGTATAAATTATAGGCCAAACTACTAGATTTTAGATAAGCCACAAGTTAGATTTTCCCAATCAAACAGGGTTGATTTGTTATAACACTTTACATTATCCCTTGAGAATTTTTTTTCTATTTTTAATTTATTTCACTTGTGCCAGCTTTTATAAACCATTGACTATTTTAACGAAAGTGTTCATACTATTATATAATAGAGAATACTTTATAATAGAAAATACTCTATTCGTAACACATTCAAAACTACGATTAGAAAACAAATAAAGTCTTTTATTAGAGAAAATTCCCATAACAATCACTATTCTTTATACAGACCATCAATAATATCAGCATGTATTTTTACTACCTCATTACGCTTTAGCTTTAACGTTGGACCTGCAACACACAACAAAATTCATACTTTGAAAATCATTACAATTTGAAATAATCTCACCTAGTTCTCCAGTTGGTATTGAAAAATCATGCGGCAAAATTGCAAACTTTTGAACTTTCTGTGCATTCGAAATTGCATGCTTATTCGCACGTGTAACAGCCTTTGTTATTTCTTCCATTACTTTCGGACAAGGTCCAGCCTCAAGAACCTCTGTTAAGGTTTTATATGGAAGATCTAGTTCAGAGAGCCATTTAAGTGTTTCTGCGTGTAGTGTATCAAGTGGTGCACCTGTTTCAAGGTTCATATGAGTCTATATGAAAAATAAAGTCGAATTATTTCCAGCCAGTATTCGAAAAACTACTAAACGCATACTTTTAAAGTGACCAACACCGTCAGGTACTTCCTCTTGTCTCCTATCAACATACAATTACTCAGCACCCGCAACTCATTCTTCACCAAATCTTCTATTCGAACCGGTGGAATATTTTCACCGCCTGCCGTTATGATAAGCTCCTTAAGTCGACCTGTGATGAAAACATAGCCTTCGTCATCAATGTAGCCTATATCACCGGTATGCATCCAGCCTTCATCGTCCAACGCCTGGTTGGTTTTGTCCTCGTCATCGACGTAGCCCATGAAAACGTGCCGTCCTCGGAAGCAAATCTGCAAGAAAAACATTTCTATTTAATTTTCGACCGAGGACACTCCAAATCTGTCCAGCTTACTTCACCATGACCAGCCTCATCAGGATCAACAATTTTCGTTTCGGTACCGGGCATGCCCTTGCCGACAGTATCAAAGTAGGGTGTCCGGAGTGTGCACATACAATGCGCTGCAGCGTTTTCGGATAGTCCGTAAATCTGTAGAATATGGAGATCTATTGACAGGAAGAATTTTTGTGTGTCCAGTGAGAGTGGTGCGGCACCACAGAAAACTTTCTTGCAACGGTCCAGCCCTAAAGCTCGCTTGATTTTATCGAGGATTAAAGTCTTAGCCAGGCGGTATTGGAGTCCTTCATAGTCGTTGCTGGAATAGTTCAAAAAAGATGAATTATCTTCGCAATGTTCTAAGATAATTCTACCTACCCATTCATCACTCCCGTTCTATAATCTAACGCACACGATTTCGCCCAGCTCAGGACCGACCTCTTTAAAAATCCCGTCCGTGACTCGATAGCCAACATCTTTTCTTGGATTTTCTCAAACACTCTCGGCACGCCACCGAATATAGTCGGCCTTACTTCGGCCAGTGTCTTCGCCAAACTCCCCTTCAATGCATTCCTATCTGCAAAATGTACAGTTGTCCCGGCAATCAAACTAAAATACAAATCGGCATTCATAGCAGCGACATGGCTTAGTGGTAAGTACGAGACAATTATCTCTGCGCCCGGTTCTAATCCTTCCACATTATTCACCGAACACTGGGCATCCCATATGATGTTATCATGTGACAACATAACACCCTTCGGCATCCCCGTCGTCCCGGACTGAAACAATTCGAGAAAGGATATTTGTTGAGAGATCAAGTTCGAGATAGAAGGATGTAAGTGGAACCGGACGACAGCCGGAAATTTGATAACTGCTCCTGAATGAAGTGTTTAATATTAAATTGAGGAAAAAGGATGTATTGCAAATTCATTTTTCAGGTAATTGCAGCAAGGACATGTTTCAGATTGTTTTGAAAATTCTCAACTTACAGTGTATATAATCGAACAGCACTCATTAATTGCGATATCCTTCAGTCGCCGCTCCAACTCTTCCTCCTGCCCGCTTGTGTCCATGTCTTTGAGCGCGGTCCACTGAAAAATATCAAATCACGATAATACTCCTAAGCATATCTTCCCAAATATTTTGCAGGAATCACATCGCACCTTGAAACCCAACACCTACCCGATAGTATCCGTCCTCCTCCCGCAGACTGTCGTCGAACGGCTCCTCAATCTGGATAGCTGCTCGCAGCAGCGGCAACTTGTGCTTGATTTCACGAATCTTGGCCATTTGTTTGGTATCATCTACAACAACAATATTAGCTTTGGAATTTTCCAGCACATGATAGACAGCATCCGATGAGTTTGTTGTATAAATTCCAACCGAAATCCCGTTGGCATGAATCGCTCCCATACTCGAGTAGAACCATTCGGGGCAGTTGAATGCCAGGATGCCCACGGAATGCCGGGGCTCGAGCCCGAGCTTTATGAACACTTTGGTGATGTGCAATGAAATGTCCCGATACTGTCTGGATTGCGGACACAAGACATGATAAAACGGTATTAGTGCAACGAATAAATGAGGATAAAATGAAATATGGTTTCGAGACGAGATTACGAGTAGATTGGATGTTTTATTTACTCACTCATATGTTACGTAATTCCATAATCCTTGCGGATCACGACTGGCTATGGCTGCGCGACTACCGTATTGTTCGACTGTACTTCGGAAAACACCCGGAACAGATCTGGGTTCGATAGCGGCTGGACCATCTGTTCCTATTCGAAGTCGGACTGGTTCTAAGACGCTGGTAGTTTTATCAATATTCGAGTCCTTAATACGACAAGGACCTTCGGTAGTGTTTAAGACCATTTTATGTTAATATCTGGAAATTGTTTAAATACTTAATATATTTTGGGGCTTATTAGGATTTAATATAAGAGGAAAACCATCGGTTTCAATTACAGTAGTATGTTGGTAAAATGTGGAGCAAATACTCACACGTTTTTTCTGTTCTAGTAAGATAAAATCTAACTCGAACCTGAACACTAATATAAACATGAGAATTTCATTCAAAAAAAAAGCAAAATAAGAACTGGTTGACGCGAAAAAACTATAGGATACCCCACGCGTATCACAGGATATTTTCGGAATAAGAACGCGTGCTTGGACCTCTATATCATCCGTTTTCGCAAGAAGAGTACAAATCTCTGACGTAATTTTGGTCAATGTGCGCCCATGCTTCCGCGATTGCATTTTTTAGCTGGTCCACTGTTGCAAACTGCCGTCATTTGGCGTAAACTAAGACTGCTAATTTACCCCATACGTTTTCGATTATGTTGAAGTCCGGGAAACGTGCTGACCAAGGAGATTAGTTTCAACCTTAAGTGTTTGCTCTCGGAAATATCGGCGCACGACTTTGGCGTTATGATCCGGGGTATTATCCTGTTGAAAAATCTAATTTCTACCCGAAATGTTTGCAGCATGACGTGTACTTGTGAATTAGTAAAATGTTGCGACAACCTACCATTCGATCCACTGCGAACACGGCAACCATTTTCCTATCGAAACCAATTCCTTCCCATATCATGATTCCACCGCCGCCCATTTGATGCTTACTTAATGTTAGAAACTGCTACCGCAAATAGTTACTGAATCGTTTTTCGGCAGAAAAAAGTTCTCTCAACCACTGCACATGCTTTCGTGCAAATCGTTAACGAGCGTCTTTATGTGCTTGCATCATTGGTGGCTTACATATATTTCAAATTATTTCGCTGTAAATGCTCGACTCACTGCAAAATACGTTGGACATTACGTACACTTTTTTGTACACCAATATTTGCGCCGATCTCTCGCACCATTAC
The DNA here is from genome assembly GCA_963978885.1 of Nemotelus pantherinus. Classification (NCBI taxonomy): domain Eukaryota; kingdom Metazoa; phylum Arthropoda; class Insecta; order Diptera; family Stratiomyidae; genus Nemotelus; species Nemotelus pantherinus. The sequence continues at coordinate 43,153,676 of OZ022266.1, read as the reverse complement.
CATTGAATTTGAGGCAACTCGTAGAATGGCTTATAGTCCAAGGGAAATTTAACATGGTGCTTCGGAAAAGTTAGAGGAAAGCTGGATTGTTCATTGTTTCCCCCGTATATATTTCATGTAATTCCTCAGTTGCGGTTTATGGCAAAATTTTTCAGGAGCTATGGACCTACCTCAACAATATAGTCATAACCTTGCATGTAATCATAGCTTTTCTTCCTTAATGTCATCCAAAAAAATTTCCTTGATAACCTCTTCCTTTATTTTATTGTGTTCTGTTTCTGAAATGAACTATGATCCCAATATGAACAACAAAATACTAAACTTTGTCCTGTTTAATATTTATTCTCATAATATCAATGTTCATACTGCTCCTTTTCTCCACGTTCACGTTGACTGGCATTATCCTCTTCTTTCAGTCGCACTTCGTGTTTATCGTCAGACCAGTAGATCCCCTTCTCGAGCCGTGTATTTTAACAACCATAAAGGAGACTTCGCTGGTATGATGACTGAAATGAATCTGGTTAACTAGTTTGCCTTTTTTGTGCCCTCACTTCTAATGGACTGTTATCAAATTTCATAACTTCCTGCCCAACCTTATCTCCCGCTTCAATCGTTCCAGCCGTCCTCACAAACCCAATGACGATCCTCGGTTTCGATGCGGAGTGGCGCCTGCCCTCAAGGTTAAGAATGCAGATCGAGGTAGATTTAGAATTATATGCTCTCATGATGACTTCTCCGAACTTTCGAGGATACTTTCTGCTGCCAAAATTTCCGTCAATCAGGCTATCCACGATTAGTTTGCAAGCATTGAGTCCTCTTTTTGCTCTAATGGACAAAAACCCTTCCGGTCCTATGTCCGTTCCCTAAAAAATTCCCATCGTTTTCCCAATTTCGTGTTTCTGGATAATACAACTGCTTCTGATTCATGTGAAATTTGCGAACTATTTGCAAAATATTTTTCTTTTTTCTTTTCCCAACACAATCTAATTTCACTTTGTAAAGTCCTTCTTGTTACTTCATCCTCCTTCTCTTTTATTCTAATTAATCCGCTAGGAATTGAATCCTTACTCGAGTGTCTTGATATCTTTATTGGTTGTGGTCCTGATGATATCCCAAACCTATTGGCTAAGTCACTTTTACCGTGCTTGTATGTTACTTTGTCGACTATATTAATTCAGGTGAAAATCTGCTTATATTTTACCCATGTACAAGTCTAACGACTCAAGCTGAATTTCTAATTATTCCCTCCTTCCTTGTTTCGGTAAATTTCTTGAAAGAGTTGTTTACAACGAGCTGTTTCCTCTTCTCCATCCATTCCTTGCTATTGAGCAACATGATTTCATCAAAGGGAGAGCATCCACTTCTAATCTAATATCCTTTACCATTTTGATTACTAAATTTGACTTGCTTTTTTAGACCATTGCTCCATTCTTGGTCTATCAGTATTCCTAGTTTTTATTAGTGATCTACCTCCTTTTATTCGTTCTCCCTGCTTCTTGTTTGCTGATGACATCAAGATGTTCAGAGTAACTGAATCTATCGACGATTGCCTCCAACTCAAAAATGATCTTTGAACTATGCGCGACTGAAAATTAACTTCCTCTGAACATATCCAAATGTCCTACGCTTATAAAACCTCAATATATTCCCACTCTCTGTATGCATATTTCATTATGGCTGTCAACATTTTTAAGGACCTTGGTGTGATCTTGATGAGCTTTGATCCAAACCTCAAACTGGACTAGTACATTGCGTCTATACCCACCAAGGCCTCTCGTTTGTCCAGTTTTATCCTTAGATGTTCTGTTCATTTTAATAGCGTCTCTACTTCTCTCCGCCTAGTATTCTACTTTTTCTATTAATCTACTTTTAAAATATTGTTGTCAAACGTGATTTCCCCGCTATTATCATCTAAATGATGCGCTAGAATACGTTCAGCGTATGTTTACTCGCTGATTGCTTTTTGTCATCTGATCTGATCTGAGGGCGGAGGGAGGCCGGATGACTTCATTCATTTTTTAAACATCAAAAAGTAAAAATTGAATTTTTTTTCTGGGATGATTAAAATTGAATTTTTTTAACTTAGTGGTTTTGAAAGTATGCACTAATTATCATCAGAAATCAGCTCATAGTGCATACCTGACTGATGTGACCACTTTCAATGGGAGATCATTAATTTTAATTTACGTCAGTTGTTACAAATTTTAACATCCTCGACTTATATCCAACGATATAATTTACTCATAAAGGTTATCAATTTGTGAAACGGTTCTCTTCTTATCTATAAATTAGCATTGACAACGTATATCGTCTCTAATGCTTATCAAAACAGGGAATATTTGATATGGGAAACTGGATCGTTTTGCGGAATAAGCCTACGAAAGCAGAATCAAACTAGAAATTGTTTTTGTCGGATGATTAAAATTGAAAAATAATAACCCAGTTAATTAAAATCAAAACCAATTAGTTGAAATTTTTAAATTTTAATCTCTCACAAAAACAATTTCCATTTTGGTTCTGCTTTCGGAGGCTTATTCCCCAAAACGATCCACTTTCCCGTATCAAATACTCTCTGCTTTGATATGCATTAGAGACAATATACGTTGTCTATGATAATTTATAGACAAGAAGGGAACATGAGTAAATTTTTGATTACATGTATAGTTCACAAAATTACACGCACCTAGTATTTTTGAATTTCATACTAAGTACCACCTGATCCGAAAAAATACCTGTTGCAGTAAATACGCTTCATCTCTACTGCAAACCCTGTATTAGCAGCATAGACAAAAGCATACCACATCTGATTCACGTTAAGTTAAACCCACCCTGTGAATTTCGTTTCGATTGAATGACGCCGCTAGAAGTTATAGGGGTGAAAAGAATTTTCGGGTTACCACCCTCCAAACTTTTCAAATTTTTGAAACGTTAATTTTTGTTGTTAATTGTCCTTGCAGGATAATTTCCATTTGAAAATTTAATGACAACATCGCTTAGTATAGAAATGGCAAAAATTTACAAAAATTGGCCATATCTGGCAGCCTTTCCATGATTTTTCTACGAAATAAGGTCCAATACAATAAGGTCCATTTATTGCACGAATTTCGTTTTGATTTCATGACTGGATCGGAAGTTATATGGAAAAAGCTTTATTTTGCCGAGCAAATGTACCACAGCAGAAATCCCTATTCTAATTTTGAAAATTAAGGTTCAAGTACTGTGTAACTTTCGTTAAAATTGTTTGGCTAAATCGGAAGTTACAGACTAAAAAGCAGTTTGTTCGCAATAAATTTTCAAAATGGCACCACTGCCACAAGGTTGTCCGCATTTGAAAATCACTTCTGTCAGACCTGGTTCTAGTTAATACCATGTCCTGTAAATTTTCTAATGATCGGATAAGCCGGACGTCAGAACACAGCCTCATAGAAAAAAAAATTTTGTATCCACGTTCATATCCTCTAGAAATACCATTATGAAAACAATACAATATGAAAAAAAATCGAGAGCTTTGACTTTTTTTCGTTGTCCGCTTCGCGTGAAATACCCCATAAAATGCGTCATTCGTCATTCATCCATCGAACTCTTCCGACTATATCACGCACATGCTTCCAGCTAAGGCCAATGACAAACACGGCGGTTCCAGCGAAGCGTTTCTCGAGAGGAAAAACGAGTCGGTGCAGTTAGGGACACGATATCGAAAGAAAGTATCGATACTTTTACTTTAAAGTAGTATCAGAACCAAGTATTGATATAAGTCCCGTACTCATTACGACAGTATTGATATGAGTAAGTATCAAATGATACTTACTATAGTCAGTCAGTTTAGACTTCCAACGAAGCCAGAGATTTCAATTATAACGGTAGGGCCGGGAACTAGTCTGGTGCCGTTCCGCGACTTTGTTCTCGGGATCAAGCACACAAAATTTACGTCACACATTCAGATCTAATTCGGAAGGTTATTTATTGGTGAGAAAACATGGACGGGTACGTTTGCTACCCCTTTCAATTACTCATTAATTCTTTCCTCACAGCGACACCAAAAATATGGCAATCGATGTAAGAATGATTCTACTCAAAGTCATCATCCAGCAAAGGAAATAAGTCAGAGGCCGAAGCACAACGGTTTATCAAGAAAGTGGAGGCTCAAAAGCGCAACTCGGCCGACGTGTGGAGCTAATCGCAACTATTCTATAAGATTTCGTTTTGTTTGCTCGCTCAAGACGGGAGCTGCAAACAACATTCCTTGACTCGAATTAGAAACATTAAAATAATAAATCTATTAAACTAAATTAAACTAGATAAAAGTTAATTTTGAAGAGGAGATAAGCGATGATAAAAAACAGTGATATGATGAGGATGCGTACAGAAGACCAGATATTGTTCACAAGGATTGTAGCACTCTCAAGTCAAAAATGTGCCTTTTTACAAATACGTATATCACTTTTGAAACTAATTTAATCACATTGTTATTCGTGCATTGAGAGGACATTAGGATGTGAAAGTCGATACCAATTACAGTGTATCAATAATGTCCCCGTGCAGCAGCTATTTGAACGCAAATGATAAAAAAACAATAAATTTTTTCAAGAAATTTGAAAAAGTTTTAATGCAGATTTTTCATTAAACATTTTTATTTAATTTAGAAACAAAAACTAATCCATTTTAGCTATTCATTACAAAGTTATTAACTAAAAATAAAACAAAGTCAACAATATGCCTCCAATAAAGTCTTCGTACACTAACGAAACAGTTTATGAAAAATCTTAAAAACTATAGATACATTTTTTGTTAATATTAAATTGGGTAGCCTTTATTTTTAGTCACGGTTTTAAGGCAGTGTGGCATCAATTCTACAAGTATTTTTGCATAGCTTGGCTCTATTTTCGCCCATTTCTGCTAAAGAGCCTGTTTTAACTTAGGTTTTGAGCTAATATGATGAGTCCTGATCCTTTTTTTCAAGAACATCCTAGTATTATGAGCCATGCACTTAGGATCATTATCTTGTTGAAAGTAAAAATCCTGCTCCATACCATTACGCCGCCACCACCGTGCTTTACAGTTTTCTCTACACTTTAAAAGGATGTATTGGCGTACAAAATTCTACATGTGCTTAAAACACCGCCGCAAAGTCCTGACCTCAATCCCATTGAGCACATGCGGACATGCTAGAAAAAGAAAGATGGGTCGATTTCCATGCAAAAATTTTTTCAGTCACATGTCGATACGATACCACCATCAAAGTATTGATATGAGTAAAATATCGAACAGTTTCGATTCAAGTAAAATTTTACTTGGTATCAAACGAAAGTATCGATACCGTACTAATATCAGTACTTTCATCGTGTCCCTAGGTGCAGTCGTGCGTTCATTTTCATTGTGATGACAAACACCGCGGTTTGGACGCCACGTGGATGCATAGTAAAAAATAAAAGCTATCAAAACAGAACACTTTTATTCATTCATTCTAATCGTTTGAACAAATTCTATTAATTATACAAAATGATTTCCCAAAAATAACAGTTGACGATTCAAATCCATGCAAACTGAATTAGATCTTCGGTACACTTGATCACTATTCTCTTATCAACACCTGATTCGAACTGTATTACCATAAGTTCCACACTCATCACTCGGGAAAAAAAATCTATTCCACCACGTTGATCTCACATTAGTCACTTCACTATACATTCCAACACTACGAAATAATTGTATATACTCACGTAAAGATATCCATTCAGGTCTTTCAGTCTGAAGTTACGATCTGGCTATGACTAACCGAATCGGAGAGAGAGCATCAAATATCGAGAAAATTGAGAGTTTTAGAAAAGATACAAAGATACATGAGCAGCGGTAGTAGCGACACCAGTATAGTGGGAGCAGCAGCAAGAACAAGAAAAGCTATTTCACCACGTACCTAGTGTGTCAGTGAATATAGATTTTGATATTTTTAGCACGTTTTAATGTTTTACCATGTGCATACTACGCTTTATTACTATGTTATCGGAAGATACAAAACACGACAACTAACCAAACAAACTAACATGACATTTCGGGATTAATATAAATAGTAAAGTAGCATTCGAAAGCGAATAATTAAGCGGAATGAATTGTAGATTTGATTCCGTGGTACAGGTACGGGTAGTGGCAATGATGTAAAAATGCGCGGTCAATAGACAGATGAATTCAATTAATTTAATTTTCTTGTCACATGGCATGCGTATATGGTGTAATAATGGCTCTTGATTGTTATTAAATCGACTGTGATTATGATAGATTCTTCCGGAGTGGATATTTGCGTTGTAAGATGAGTATTTTCACATAAGAGGTAGGTACTAATCGTAGAACAAACAAGCATGACTTACCCCTCTCTCTCTAACGGACCGGCGAAACTGAACTAAACACCTTACTAATCCAACACAGAAGTTCAACGATCACAGAACTGTTTGTTGATAACGAACACGCGATTAGCCGCCTTTATGTACTTAGTATGTTAATATTCAAACCACTGATAGGTCCAAAAAACAAGTAACCAATATGTTTCACTCAGCCCACTGTTGAACGGAGGTCGCAATAACACTCGCACTTTTATCGTTCTATAATAAATAACTTTTTTTATCAAAAACTATGTAGCTAGCGCGCTGAGTTGACGAACTGCGGCCGCTGTTTTCTGCCTAGCTACTGCCGTCTGCCAATTCGTACAGGAACAACTACTCGCAACGCGAGACGTATTGAATTCTGCTTTCTAAATTTCTCATCTTCTGAAACACCGAATGTCGCCAAGACTTGCCGGCCGTAATCTTGGCGTTCAAGAGGCCAGTATTCTCACACTGTATCAACAACTTTGCGACCCGGGCAGCTGATAATGCGGCCTCTTCTTGTTCAGTTGTGATAGGACGACACTCAGGCAGTTCTAGACAGATTCGAGGAAAATTCCGGCACCAGAGACCCACAGCGTTGATTATTCGCGTACTACAGACTATCATCAGAACACTGTGTTCTCCACAAAGCGAATTCTGATTTCTTACTTATCGCCTTGCCGAATCAATTTGTTCATAATTACTAGCTCTGGAACAAAGCATCTTTTGTTTACAAAATTATAGCGAACAATATATAATTGGCTGTGCGACAGTCATCGAATTGATACTTAATGGAACGAAAGAATGCGGAACCAAATGTTCATATAGAATATTTGCATAACAAATCTAATTATAAATTAGTATTTATATCAGTATATACCAACAATCGATCAGATGCGAAAAAATACTACTCGAAAACCTGGTCAAAGTACAAGTCCAACTGCAGATGAGAACTCTAAAGATGTTTTTATACTAAATAATTCAACTCGTAAACAAGTCAAAAGTACATCTACATGAAACTATAACGGCTGTTATTGCATGTCATTTCATTCAAATCAAGTGAGAATTTATCAGCAGTTGATAGTAACGTCCAAAAAGTCAACACAACACTCTCAAACGATTCATCAAAATCACTCACGGATGTTTCTATGTACAATTATCACGTTTCGGGTACCTACTATGAAGAATTTTGTTTTCGATTTTCAGCTAAAACAAATTCAACTTACACTCAGCTCACTCCACTTTAAGGCAAATTACTTTCCTCAACACCTTCTAAAGTACTGACTTCTTGCACTGTGTCTTTGAAAGAATAATTCAAATTTTCCAAGACCAAAGTATTCGATTATCTGAAATATCGAACTAAACCATGTACAAGTGAATTTATTCCACATCACGGTCCACAGTATATGCACATTGTACTTATCACCAGATGAGTCCAAGCACATTTATTTTCTGACTCACACAACTAACGATTACACTGGTCGACTCAAATCCGTAGGGTGTATTGAGATTTTACAGGTAGCTTTTCGAAAATTTGAAGATAGTATCTTACCTGTTATCTTTACGAGTCACTAACGTAAATAATTTGATCGTGCGACATGGACCAGTGAAATTTCAACAAATCATAAACATCATGGTCAACTTTGTAGGTATAGGTGTAGACCGGCATTTTTGGTAACACGGGTAGGTAGTTGCGATTAGTGTGCCTTAATCAGTTTTTAATAGTTTTCACGTGGATATATCTGAATACAGGTGGATTGAGAGCATGTAATCTAAATTCTTGTTGATATTGTTATGCATCGGCTGGATTTAACGGATTCAAGGACCACTTTAGTTGAGCAGCACTGTAGTAAATTATAATCTACAAATAAATAGATACTGATAAATTTATCATCATTTCTATGAACATATCTACTATCAATTAATAGTTTTCTTATAACATACACTCAAACAGTTCGTCAATATGTTCAGGTTTAGCAACTACGATATTTCAATGATCGAACCATGTACGACGGCTGATCCAAAAGTAATGGTAATCAATATAAACCAATGTGATTAAACTTAAAAAAAAACTTATTTTTCAACATTGTCTCCTAACAAGCTAATACATTTAGTCTATCTTTTTTCCAAACCCAGGATACCCTTAGAAAATCTGTTTGTCTCTACTTTCCCAAAACGCCCCAGAAGCGGCCATCACTTCGCTATAATCTTCAAGTTTTTTGCCCCAAAGGTGTTCTTTGAGTCGAGAAAAGAGGCGAAAGTCACTGGGAGCTAGATCAGGCAAATAGGGTGGATGTTGAGGCAGCTCGAATCCTCTTTCTTTAATAGCAGCCATTGCAACTACAGCCTTATGAACCGGTGCGTTATCTTGATGAAACAGTACTCTGGCTCGCAGTTTAGTTTCAATAGCCTCCGGCAATCTTCTTATTTGGTCTGCGTAGTAATAGCCTGATACAGTGGCTTCCTTTTCTAAATATTCCACCATAATAATTCCTTCAGCGTCCCACAAAACTGATGCATAACCTTCCCTGTCGAACTCGACTCCTTGAATTTCTTCGGCATCGGTGAAGAAAGTTGTTTCCAGGTCATCGATTGCTATTTGGTTTCTTGGTTTCAAAATGGTGGATCCAAGCTTCGCCCTCTAGTGTTTCCACCAAGTCGCTGTCTATGACTTTAGTATATATATTTTTTCAAACAACAAAGTAGATATCTTTTTCAAACAAACTTAATGACAACTCTAATTTCGTTTTTCTCCATTTTGTTGTTCTGTCTTCGACTATTCGTATTCAAATGAAAGTACCTCTCTGGAAACGTGGCCTATTTATATATATTTTGTGCTGACTTAGTAGTTATATGAACAAATTTTTTTTTTACGAACTGGAAGTAGCCGATTATCACTACTTTTGGATCAACCCTCGTAGACGTATGCCGTTTGACAGATTTAGAATAGATATACAGAGTCAAGCCTCCATTTTGTTTCTAATATAATGATACCTGCTACAATTAGAACCTGAGAAACTTCAATCTAGGCCAAACTCAGAGAATTTTTATTGTTTTTCTCTTGAACACTCAAACTCTTTTATTTGAAATAGAATTAAGTGAGAATATAAAAAAGTAAATAATAAAACACTCCCATTTGCCATTTGTGTGTCATTCAATACCCGTTTTCACTGAAAATAAAAATTCTAGTGCTTAGGAATTGCTAGAAAGACTGGTTTTCAAAGGAAAGTAGAGGAATTGTTTCAATTTTCAACGCACTTTCTATCAAACGTACTTTTTGTAACAACTAGTGATGGACGTTTCTGTTGTTTTTGAAAAATGAAAACGAAATGTTGTTTTTTTTTTTAAACAAATAACCGGTTTTTATAACTGTTTGAAAAAACTAGTTTGAATTAACTTAAAATTGATAACGAAACAAACTTTACAAATATATGAATTCAGATTCTATTGATAAAATAACAAATTTAATTATGTCATTTACAATACGTATCTAGAAAGCGGAAGATAAGACAGCACCAAGCTGCCGTTCAAAGCAAATTGGGGAATTCAATATCGGTTAAAAGATCTTTGAAAATGTTTTATTATGAAATCGATTAATTCAATCGAATAATAGCGTGAGATATTGGCTCAAGTCTCAAAATCAATTGGTCGTATTTACTTATCTACCACCAAATATCAAAAAGTTTTAATCTCATTTGCAATGCAACCATTGCGAAAACCAAGAATATAATTTGTAACTAGAACCATGGCCTTCATATAAAAGGCCTATCGCAAAAGCAATTAACCTACAAGATGGCGGACCTAAGCTACTTTTCCCAACCAGTCCACACAGTGATGTTTTTTTATGGTTATAAAGAAATTCACGAGATCCACCTACAGGAGATATGAGGAAACTCATATGTCATGTCAATCAATGTTGTTTTGGGATCTTTCACAAGCAATTTAGATATAAAAAGTCTTTAGCATCAGACCTCAATTCATCGGGACACTGATCCGAAATATCGTTTGTGTAAAAGAATTTGCAGATTATCAAAATTTGATGATTTTTAAAGTGGAATAAATCCTACCAACCACAAACGGCAATTGTTTACAATTCACATTACCGAGAGTAGGTGGCAGGTATTCCAAATTGCAAAGTTCTTGCGTATACAGCACAATAAACACATCACTTTCACGACACTTATCCGAAATACCTTTTACGCGACAAAAACTTCGAAACCAGTCTCCGGATAATAGGAAAATAGACTCTATTCGCGGATTCAACCGAGCAGCACCATTCACATTGCTAATATTTACTAATTGTCAGAGAAATGTCAAACAATTGTCATTGTGCAATTCCCAATAAATCTTAATAACGAGAGGACTACACCATTTTAAAAAGTAGCTTAATACCTGTCAGATTGCAAGTCGCGATAGGCCTTTTATATGAAGGCCATGCTAGAACACAGGCAAAGATCGATTTTTTACGACCGAGTCGTCGATCAGATCTTCGTGTCAATGTGCCACTATAAAACTGTCCTTCGCTGACAAACAGTACCACTGCAAAACTGTTTTGCCAAATACAGTGCCGGTAAAAATGATAAGACACTCCATGCTTTTCAAGAAATCGTAAAATTAAATTCTCCTGAGTAATTAGCCGAGATATTTTCGTATAATATATGGAGTAATTAAAGCAAGTTGAATTACAGGTAGGTAGAAAAGATAAGACAGAAAGGAAAAACCATTCCCTGTTTATTCGGGTGGAAGCGGTTGTCCCGTAAAGAAGACGAAAAGTATTTATAGAAGTAGATTTCAATATTTGAAGATAATTTTTTACTAGTTTTATGTTGTAAACTCGTGACAATGGATGGAGCAAAGCAGTTGACTGCCAATGAAACGAATATTATAAAAAAAAAATACACGGCGATGGAAAGTCCATTATGGAAATTGCTCGAATTGTGAAGCGGAACAGATTTATTAATTTATTTACAAAATTCATACCAACAGAATACAAATGTCAACTATGGCAATGAAATGAAAAAAGATAAAAATAAAGATTAATATTTACAAAAAGATAAAAAAAAAATTCTACAATCGAATGTCTCAAGTATAAATACTTTTAAAAGTCTTTCAAAGGAAAAAAACGATTATGACAGAGATCCAAGCCCCAATTCGTTATTACGTCTAGGGATTCTAATAAAGGGGAAAGAGAAGTACACATTAGTATGCGCGAACGGAACAGTGAAGACTTCCTGAGACCTTTTGCCACGTAACGAACTGCGAGGTCGGAACGAATCGGTGAAGCTAGATTTAATACCTCGCTGGGATTTGAACAGGAAGCACTCGTCAAGCAATAGTTGGCGTGACTCCAGGGAAAGAATTTGTAGAAAGGTCAGGCGGGAAACTTATGAGAAATAAGGGATATTTTATTTAAAAAATAAAGAGCGTGTGAACCTACGCTGCACACACTCGATGTTCTCAGAAAGTTAAAGGAAACCTGGAGACCACACTTGACAAGCATATTTGCGGACACAACGAACTAACATTTAAAAAAACGAACACACGTACATATGTCAATGAATTGAGAGCCAGATTGAAGTACTGATCCAGAGTCTTGGGAGGCTTTAGCGGTGACTTCTGCAACATGGAAATGAAATTTCAATTTAGAATCAAAAGTCACATCCAAGTCTCTGAATTGATTAACGGACGGTTGGTCGAAAATGAATAAGAGAATGAAATAAGAGATGATTTGAGATAAAAGATAATGTGTTTACATTTGCTAACATTTAAGAACAGGGAATTGCGGTTCCACCAACTCAAAAGAGCACACTGATCATTCTGGAGAATATTACAGCCACTAGGTGACCTGATGACTCGGAACAAGTCAGCATACAGTAGAGAAGGAGAATCAATAATGGAAGGAAGGTCTTTAATAAAAATCAAGAAAATTAAAGGACCAAGGATAGACCCTTATTGAACATCAGAAGAAGGATGGAAGGGAGAAGAGGAGAGGTTATTAAGGGTAACTTTGCAATCACGGCTATTGAGGTAGGATGAAAGCTAAGAAACGAGTGTTCCGAAACAACCAAACTGTCTAACTTAATTCAGTAATATCCTATGTTTGGCAGTATCAAAGGCTTTAGAAAAATCGGTGTACACCACGTCAACTTGTTTCAGGCGATCTAAGGCAAGGGCAACTTTGTTTGAGTAGAGGATGAGGTTAGTCAACGTAGACTTCAGCGCAACGGGCCTCTCTAGTGCCTATGTGTATCGGACGTCAAGCCTCTGTAAATCGGCAGCCACATCAACCTACCCCTCACGAACTCTTGCTGTTTCGGAGCTAGGGTAGGATGAATAAGGGAAACATTCTAGAGAAGACAATTTTTACAAGAGTTTTACTGAAACAAGAGAGATGAGAAATAGGACGATAATTGGAGACAGAGGAAACATAGCCAGTTTTGAAAATTAAATAAATATTAGAAGCTTTCCAGGGTGAAGGAAAAACACCGGAAGATAGGCTCAAATTGAAGAGGATAGAGACGGGGACGCACAAGAACGAAAACATAGACCGCACAAAACACAGTCTAAAATACATGAAATACAGTCAGAACCACCACCGGAATGCTGATCAAGGCTGAACAATAAATTCTTAACTTTAATCAGATTAGTATGGATTAGAGAAAAAGAAGGAGGAACGGAAGGAAAATCAAAGGGATGTTCAAGTGAGGAAAAATTTTAAAAGGAGAAAGAACAGAAGTTTACGAAAAACTCACATAGTACTTACTTGGTTCGGGATGGAAGTATATTTCTTCAAAGACCGATTTATGACCAAAAACGTTTAGTATTGCAAGAAAAAAAGAAAAGGCTCCAGGCTTGCAAAGTATTCCTGCATTGCCTGGTTCATTTCGATTTTAGCCGATGATCGCAGGGTCCGAAATACGACAAGATCAGAGACAGAATTCGATCGAAACTTTTTCCGAGCAGCATTTTTTAGTTGGATTGCCCTCAAAACTTATTGGGTGAACCAAGGAGGATCTGTGGATTTACGAGGTTAAAAGATAAGTGTATAAGATTATTGAGGAAGGAATAAAATTGAAAAGTGCATGATCAATATTTAGCCCACGGAAGAACGAAAACCAATTAACTTTTTCAAATTTCGATGCCATTCCTGGGTAATTAGCCTTGCGGAAATTGTACCAATGAGCGACTGAGATTCCCTTCGCTGAGGAATATGTCATTGGGACATAAAAAGAGACATGAGGGCGGTGAGTGTTTACGAAAACATAGGGATGGAACACGGTGTTTACAGATATAGCAAGAGAGGGAATATTAGAGAGGATAAGCTCAAGAATACGGCCATTTAAGGTACGCGTAGTGTTAATCTGCGAAAGGGAGTTAAGGGAAAGAAATGACCAAAGAACAATGGAGAGCTGATTATTAAACCTGGCGCAATTTGAAACTGGATCCCATTCAACGGTAGGCATGTTGAAATTGCCACAGATTATTAATGGGTCAAAAGGAAAAAAAATATGAAGGTAAGAATGTATCTCAGTAATAAAAATTCGTACGCAGCGCAAGAGCTGTTACAAGGAACATATACAGAGACAGTTATTGAGTCAAGGTTGTTAGAAAAACAAGTTCAAACTATCACATAATCAATAGGAGGAGAAGGATGGAAATTACGACAAAGTGCTCATTTTGCTTTTTCACATTGTGCTTCTGCCGGAGCAGTGGTTTTGAGGCGAAATGATGTGCAGACTCAGCTTAATTAAAGGAGCAAAAGCCTTGAATTCGTGAAAAGTCAAGAGGCCCAAAGACTAGTGATCTGGTCTCTAATCAGCTTGATTCCACCACGTTCAAACGGCTTTGAAGGCGAACAATAGCGGGACGCGTGATTGTTATAAAATGCGATTTCTTCCATCTTTCACGCCTCTTGCAGAAGTGCGGTTATTTATGTATCACTATTTTAACCTGAAATAGTTAAATCCATAAGTGGCATGTACCGGACGATACCTTTTTCTTTAATCATCGCTACTTTGTATTTTCCATAGCTACGGATATACGAGTATTGTATTGGAAACCCAAGAAACTCTCATTGGGCTAAATTTAGTCGACTTAATGTAAACAAAGCGTAGCCCAGTAGTAGATTAAAGTGATTAAAGTCTGTAGAACCCCAGCTGCGCACTCTGAATAGTACCATTTCAAACAGCTATGACAAGAGCATATTGCAGCAAGACGGTTTCTTGGAGGAACCAAGAACTACAAAATCTACTAAAAAACTTCCGAATCGAATTTGTAAGAGCAGCACCGAGGATAACTGAATCGGCTGCGGAATCTCATAAAGAAATCTGGCGAGGACCTCCTAGAGATAATGATTCAAATCATTATGTAAGGGACTAGAAAGTCCACAAAAACCTCGAGGCTGTGCAAGGTCCTAAAAAAATTGCCAATCAGCTAAACTAGTCTCCCTTAAACCCCCGGAAGCTGAGTTTACCAAGTTGAAAAAGGAATATCTATTGATTTTACTTGAAAATCAATTTTAAGACGTTCCGGTGGCTGAAACGCAAGATATTTGTATACCTTTGACCAAATCTTTCGCTATTTGCGGCAGTAAATAATGCTGGTACATACATAGCTAGATCTAATTAAACACCTGGAAGTAGATCCTAGAAAAATTTCATGGGCATGTTTATCCCTAGGGTATGTTTCGTTACCTTGACGTCAGGTTAAGGTAGTCTTCACACCAAAACCTTTAAAAACTTAGGCATGATCTTTCGGTTAATCCTGGTAAAGCAAAACTTGTTTCGTTCACCAGAAAAGGAAACTGGAAGGCTTCCGATAGTGAAGGGCACAACTCTTCAATTTTGAAATGAAATCAAATATCTACGAGCAATCTTGGGTAAAACGAGTTCTATAAAAATTTTATAAAGCTCTTGTATTTACGCAAGAAGTAGCTACACTACAAACTACTGTGTGCATAGGCATCTGTTGCGCTCTGAGTACTTCTGCTGGGGCAGTTCTTGATGCGCTTCTCAATGTGCATCCACTCGACATTCAAAGTCAGAGTTCTGCAAATAGAATAATTGAACTTGGCCTATGGAGATAGAATAGTTATTTGCTTATGTTTGAGAGCTACTTGCTGGGTAATTGATGATAAATGAAGGGCCTTACGAAGACTCCTGTCTATTTCCAAAAGTCAAGACACAATTGAACTCTTTCGCTAGGTTCAATAAGGGACATCCGCTCTGGGTACCGAGGCACTGCGAAGTTGAGGGTAAAGAAATTACTGCTGCTTTTGCGAAGCAATGCAAAACGCTTCCACTAGAGGGTCCCAAAACAGTCTTAGGAGTGTCGACCTCATCTGTGTATACTATCTTTACAAAGTGGATAGTCGGTATCCAAAAAGAGAGATAGCTGACTGTTTATGTAGCCTGGCAAATGAAGACCTTCCTTTCGGAGCCTCACCATGGAACTGCGGGACTCCTATTTAATAAGACTAGGAAATTTGTACAACCATGGCAGGTATGCTCACTCGACACAATAACTTAGGAGGACATATGTACCGGATAGGTGTTGTACTGAATTATGTTTCTCCATCTTGCTTAGAAACTGTGGTACATGGACTATGTGGATAGTCTCTTATCCACTGTAAGTAATACTGGACTTCGTTAATAAATGCAGGAAACTCTGGTAGCCTGAGGTCATGAGGCTCACTCTTATGAAAATTTATTATTAGCATCTTTTGGCACAAAAATAATGAAAATGCCTCTATCTGACAACCCTTTATTGGTTCATCAATAAAAAAATTATCAAACTTAATTCATGCTTAGATGAACTCACTCTGTGAATTTTGTTTAAATCCGATGATTGCACCTATTAGGCTAGATGGCAGAGTTTTATCGGGTGATTCTTATAATTAAATTACAAAATGCAAACAAACAAAATATATATTTTAAATCATTTTAATACAAATTTAATCGTTTTACAAATCTGGTAAATTTGATAATAATTTACATACAACAATACCGAGAATTTCAGTAATTTTTGTTGAAACTATTACATGTTTTCTGGATAATCTAAAATAAAGTTTCTTGACTTTGTATCTTTTCTATGGTTTAATGCTTTCTGATGCTTTTCTTATTTTTCTTTCTTTATTACCTATAACCTGACACTAATATTTTTCAAGAAACATCATTTCAACGTAAACATAGGAAACAAAAACCCAAACTAATTACAAAGTTTCACCTTAAACATTACATGACAAAGAAAAAAAGGAACCTATTACATATTATAAATATATGTATCTGAAATGTTTATCATTTTTCACCTACTTTATGTATATTTGTTTGGTTTTTTTATACTAGAGTATTTATTTAAAATCAAATGGTGTGCATGGAATTTGATGCTAAACAAAACGAAAAGTATCTGTTGACAAACCTCGTTACAGAAATCAGACTTAAACAATGATTTTTCACTAGGAATCATTTCAACATCCAACATAGAAATCTTCAATGAGTTCAGCATATTTTTTCACGACAACGTTACGTTTTACTTTCATTGTTGGCCCTAGTAAGGAGAGAAATAAAATTAATTTAGTTTAGACAGTATTATAGATTAAATGAATTAATAATCACCTAATTCTCCTGTATGCACTGAAAAATCAGTTGGTAAAATTTTGAATTTCTGAATTCGCTGAGCATTTGAAATAGCATGTTTGTTTGCTCGTTCGATACCTTCATGAATTGCTTGCATAACCTTAGGACATGGTCCAGCTTTCAGGACATCTGTAACAGTTTTATGTGATACGCCCAAAGAATTCATCCATTCCAATGATTCAGTGTTGAGATTGTTGAGCGGAGCAGCAGTTTCGGGATCCAATTCAGTCTGTGAAAAAAAATTGATTTGTTAATTTTCATTATTTTAATTAAGATTTAATAGTTGGAAGGGGTATCCTTAAAATTATTTGGATGCATGAATAAATAAGTAATCGTGTCATTAAATTTGTAATCTTTAATTATTACTTGATGTAAAAACAACACTGTAATTACCTTAAGGGTTACAAACATTGTTAAAAATTTCCTCTTATCGCCAATCAAAAATGCATTACTAATATGTGGAAGTTCGGTTTTAACCAGGTACTCAATATGCACTGGTGGAATATTCTCTCCACCGGCAGTAATAATCAACTCTTTAAGTCTTCCGGTGATATATATGAAACCTTTATCATCGATATATCCAATATCGCCGGTATGTAACCATCCATCACTGTCGATTGCTTCTTCTGTTTTTGGTGCATCGTCCACATAGCCCATAAAAACATGGCGACCACGAATGCATAACTAAAAAATAAAAAAATAAAAAATTGGCATCAATTGATTCTAACATTAACAGTCAATTTTAAATTCTAACCTCTCCATGTCCCCGTTCGTCTGGATTTAGAACTTTTGTTTCGGTACCCGGTAGAGTTCGACCAATTGTATCGAGTGATGGAACATCGTTTGTGCAAATGCTATGACAACCTGATGTCTCGGACATACCAAACGCATCGACAATTTTCAAATCCAAGCTGAGGAAATATCTTTTGGTGTCTGATGATATTGGTGCGGCTGCACTGCAGAACGTCCAGCATCGGTTCAAGCCCAGTGCATTGCGGATTTTCGACATGACCAAATATTTAGCGAGTTTGTATTGACAACTTTCTGAGTTTTTACTGAAAAATATAAATTATATTATGAATTATATATGCGAATTAATAATGATTAAAATATTTCAAAGTGAGAAACATTTGAAAACTAAAAATCAGTTTGTCCTAAATGTGAAATAAAAATGCAAAATGAAATTTCTAAGAAGACTCATCTGTTATGTACAAGACATTTGGTGCGATTTAGATATATTCAGAGTAAGAAAGTTTATTGAGCACCACTCACTTAGGGTGCAAAAATCATACTACAACTGGAGATAATCATCAAGCGATTTCATTATTCGAAACATTTTAAAACCATCGGCAAAAATAAAGCAAGGAGAATGGGCAAAGAAGGGAGGTCATTGATAAATACCACGAATAACAATGGACTTAGTATCGAACCTTGAGGAACCGCAAAAAGAAGGCAAAATGGGCCAGAGGTACATAAATTCACAGATACAGTACAGCTGCGACCAGCATCATAGGATGAGAACCAGGAAAATTCTGTCAGTTATTCCATATCCTTCGAGCTTTACAAGAAAAAACCGTTGGTCAATAGAGTCGAAAGCCTTTACAAAATCCGAGTATACTACATGAATTTGCTTCTGTTGGTTTAAGATGGAAGTCAATGAACGTCAAAAGGCTAGAGGTGGAAGATTTGCTTTTTATAAGCCCATGCTGTTCAGGAACAAGAAAAGGATGGTGAAAAGAAAGTAGCCCATTGTAAACAAATCTCAAATCCTTTACCAAATCAAGGATTAAGGCAAAGTGGATGATAATTGGATTTATGGATGAGTGAAATATGAGCAGACTTTCAGTAGGTTGAAAAGAATACAAAAGAGAAGCTGAAGTTGAAAAAAATAGACAGAAGAGTACACAGCGATGTTGAAAGCAATTTAATTCACAGGTTCGGGCCGAAATCAGGACTACAATCGACGTTAATATCAAGACACTCAAGTCATAATTCCATTTTTAGAGTTCTGGTATAAAAGAGAATGGTTACAGTTAGGGAAAAATTATTGAGCCGTGATAGTGATAGGTTTCGCTGAGAAAAGAAAGAGTGAAAGTATCTTACAAAAAGAATGCACATCTTTTGTGGTCAGCAATAACCTTTGGCAGCTGATCGTTATCTTTATAGCCTGTACTTCGATACTTATCATTGAGGTGCATCTTTTACCTTGAGGGCAGCCACCGCATCATGCCGACACCAGGGAGCATCATTGGGTTTGTAGAGAGGACTTGACGGAGTGATGCGGGAGATGAGGCTCTGCGACAAAAAATATATCAGTTGAATTTATTTCATTCGTCATCTTAGCGAATTCCACTTTATGGTAGTTAAAGCGTAAAGACTGATAGGGAGCTTTACTGGATAAAAAGTCAACAGAAATTACTTTGGAAAAAATTGAATGATGGAAGTCATGTGGGACGTAAGGTATGGTATATGTTTGGACAGTAAAATGATGAGAGGGAATGTTAGGACAAAATCAAGAATGTTTTGTTGATGTAAGGAATAGTGTGCAGTCCAAAAAATGAACATAATGAGAAGAAGGATAAGGTAATCGAGGAAAGTCTGAATGAAAAGTTATCACTCAACACTAGGTTATGCAAGTTAAAATCTTCAAATACTAAAAACAGAGCAAGAGGGAAACAATTGTTTAGAAAAGGACTGTTCTATAAATAATCAAGTGTAAAGAGGAACAGAGGATTTAGAAGAAACGATAACCAAAGAGACAATGGAAATTTTAGAACGAGCTAGGACAACATGAATAACAACACATTCAATATGAGGAGAAGAATATAAGTAATTAGAGAATGGTCCACGAAGGCACTTGTGGAAAGCGACTAAAAGACTAGAACACTCATTTTTTCACTGATGAAGCACGATCAACACGAAAGACAGTGTGAAGAAGGAAAATTCCGATATTGTAAATACCTTCAGCTAACCACTTTTCGGGAGGAAAATAATTTGATCAGAAGATAAAGAAAAAGATGGATCAAAAGGAACAGCTAGCGATGGTAACATCATCGTTAGCTGGGGGGACGTACCTCTCTTTACCGAAGAGGAGCTGATCGCCGCAGTGCCTGGGATGAAAAACAGGAAGGCTCCAGATCCTGATGGAGTGCTAGTCGAAGCACTTAAAGTTGTAGTGTAGAGTCAATCATTCATGTTTAGTGGCGGGGGTCTTCCCATGGCGATGGAAAGTTGCTCGATTGGCGCTCATCGTTAAAGAAAGAGAGACTCGGACAACCCGTCCGCGTACCGTCCGCTTTGAATGATAGACACGGCGGGGAAGCTTCTAGAGTGGTTGCTGAGGCCACGGCTGCAGTCAGCAATTAGATCAGCCGCCGATCTGTCTGCCAGACAGCATGGCTTTCGAAAGAGTCATTCAACAGGACCGATGTCTGTTGTTCGATACCGACGAAGGTGCTCGGAGGAGGCTTTTCACCTCAGGGGCAGCACAGGGGTTATCACTGGACCTGACTTCTGGAATATCGTTTACGATGGACTGCTGCACCTGGAAATGCCAACGGATGTGTTTCTCGTGGGTAAGGCTGACAAGGTGGCAGCAGTAATCACTTCAAGAGCTGCCGAGTTCACCCAATGCACACTTAATCAAGTCATGAGGAGGGTGAAACGGTAGATGACCGACCATGGCCTGCAGCTGGCACTGTCGAAGACATAGATCGTCATGTTGACAAAACGAAAGATATAGACTACCATCTCGATGATAGTGGCCTCTGCAAAGGTCCAGACCAGTAAGTCGGTAAGATATCTGGGAGTGACACTAGATACTAAACTATCCTACTGGGACCACATCTGTAAGGTATCTAATAAGGGTCTGAGAGCCGTCTGGTCTCTGATCAGGTTGAAGGCTAACATCGGTGAGCCCGGCGAAACGAGACGAAGGCGGCTGATGGCGACAACCTACTAGATCTACGAGGCGCAAATTTAAGCGGACGCACTCCAAACAATGAAGTTTCGAGCGCGTCTTGCCAGTGTCCAACGTAGAAGTGCCCTGCGTGTCGTCAGTAGCTACCGTGCGGTGTCGGAGGATGTCGTGCAGGTAGTAGCTCGAGTAATCCCGATTGATCTGCTTGTACGAGAGCGCAAAGAAGGATACCTTACACGCTCTGAGCCGGACAGAACATGGGCTCTAGTGCACACACATTCGCGAACACTCCAACTTTGGTAACAACGTTGGAGTGCAAGCAACAAAGGCCGCTGAACGGCGAGACTGCGTAAAAGTCTTCTGGGCCTTTAGGTCATCCGTGGTCACGGAGAGGTAAACCTTTACCTGTTCCAATTCTTAACGGGGCATGGTTACTTCAGAAAGTATCTTAACAGAATGGGTAAGGTGTGTACACCGTAATATCGGTACTGTATCCATGAACATATTTACCATACATCCTTTGTGTGAAGTCGGTTCGCAAGTTTGAGGAGCAGCCTCGAGTTCACAATTGGCATGGTCACACCAGAGTCGATTGTGGAAATGATACTGCGTAAAGAAGATAACTGGCGTACAGTCTCAACACATGTTGAGAAAATACTGTGCACAAAGCGAGAGGAGAGTTGCCTTACCGACCCACAAACTGTGGTCAATTCTGAATTGAGTAGGCACCGATAGGTGATCAAGCACGATCGGGTTGAAGTAATGCGAAAGCGGATTCCGACCCAAACCGTCGTGGCCTGTAGATGGAATTTTTTAGTGAGTAAAAATCCTACATAATTCGTGGTTTGTTGCCCGGGTATCTTTTGAAGACTTTTTTTGGCCATCTATTACGAAAAAAAGGTCTAAGAGTAGGAAGTAGCGTTTAAAAAAGATCAGTGCACTTTGCGTCAAACATATTTTTGTGAACCTGTAAATAAACCAAAGGCGCTCTGTGGGAAAAAAACCCTAAAGCACGTACATATCCTATGATTATCGTAAAATCATCACTATATCAATATAATCATTTACTCACCCTTCCAGCATATTCAAATGATGCTGCAACGTCACATCCTTTGCCCAGTTTGCTAGTATCTTTTTAATGCCAGTTGTTTGAGCCGATACTGACAACATTCGTTCCTGGATCTTTTCAAAAACCCTCGGCACGCCGATGAACCGGGTCGGTTGAGCTTCTTGCATCGTCTTAACTAAACTGCCTTTGAGTGCATCGCGATCGGCAAACGTAACCGTTGCACCCAAGGCCTGCGACAAGAAAATATCCACAATCTGGGCAGCCACATGACTCAATGGCAAATATGAGATAATCGATTCATTTCCGGGTGTAACGTTTGGTATAACTTTAGTAATGGCCCGAGCGTCCCAGGTTAAGTTATCGTGATTTATCATAACACCCTTTGGATTGCCGACGGTACCAGACTGAAAAAAAATGTGATAAATTACAAAACACTTCAATTTGGATTTCAATTAAAATAACTCACAGTGAACACCAAACAACAGCATTCATTGATTGCGATATTCTCCAAACGAATTTTCAATTCCTGATCCACATCATCAACATTCATATGCTCGATATCCGACCACTGAAAAAAATCAAAACGAACATCAATATAACATCGAATCGAAAGAAATCCTTTTTTTGCGAATTCTTGCATCGCTTACCCGATAGTAACCATCACTTTTCTGCACATACGGTTCGTACGGCTCCTGGATTTGAATGGCGGCCTTCAATTTCGGTAATTTATGTCTGATCTGTCGTATTTTCTCCATTTGCTTGGCATCGTCGACCACAACAATGTTCGCATGTGAACTTTCGAGCACATGCAGCACCGATTCGGCACAGTTTGTTGTATAAATGCCAGAGATTATTCCGCCAGCATGAATAGCGCCCATTTCCGAGATGAACCATTCAGGACAATTGAATGCCAATACACCGACAGCATGGTGCGGTTCGAGTCCCAATTTGATGAATGCTTTCGCAACATGATGGACACGCTTTTCATATTCCCTGATATGGGCGAAATGAAAAGTGCAGTTGTTTCAGTAAATAAATTTTGGGCAAAAAAAAAATGATTTCTACTGAATGTCCTGTCCGGGTATATTAATAATATTTTCCAAGTTCCATCCGGACAAGGATAACTGTAATGCATACTGACATGCGACGAGTACTTACTTGTACGTGATTGATTCCCAATCGTTTTTCTTGTTTTTGAATTTCAATGCTGGAACATCGCCGAACTCCCGAACGGTGCGCTTGAACAAACCGGGAATAGAGATAGGTTCATCGGCTGCAGGACCATCGCTAGCAACACACAGTTTGACGACATCGAGCCGGTCAGTAGTTTGGAATTTTTCAGCAGGTCTTATACGATTCGGGCCAATCGATCTTCGATGGTCTGCCATTGTACAGTAGGTTTTATTGATACTAACTGGAAAAAAGATAATGTATATTAGTTAGGGTTGCACTTCATAGTAACATAACAGCATGTAAATTTTAGTACAGATATGTTTTCATTGAAATTTGTTATCTTTGAGAAATAAGGACCTTAAAAAAAAGCCGTAGCTCCATTGATTGCTTTACTTTCCCCAAAATCTTTCACCCTTATTACCTACCCCACTTCCAATGCCCCCAAACTAATTTCAAAACAAACCAGTATAAGTAATTATCTTATCAGCAAAAATATTAATTGGAAATTATTTTCTCTTCATACTAATCGATCACGGTATCACTTGGCAACATATTACAAGTGATTTTATCTAGTCGACCTTATCAGGACATACGTGATGCATATTAAACGCCAGGAAATCGATCACGTACGAGTACCGAACTGTATTTGGCACTCCACCGTACTTATTTGTATCGACGACGTTTTTACGGTCGTACTATGGGAGCGTTTGTCAAATTCGGAATCCACTCGACGCTATAGAGTTTGGGATACGTTTGATATATGGCATAAAGTCAGGAGAATCGCAGCGGTATCAGATTCGAATTCGAGTTGAAGATAATATTAATGACAATTTGGTCGTTGATTGGTTCCTAATGAATTATTGCTCGAGTTATTGGAATTAATAACGGCAGTATGGTTGAGAGCTGGTGGATGGATGCTTGTTGGAATTGATTTAGGGATATGGAAGGATACTTATGTACTAGGTGGATTAGGCATTAGATGGTTTATTGATGGCTGGTAATTCTAGGTGTCCAATGTCGACATGTGTTTGTAGGGAAGTTTCTGCTTGGTCGGGAATTGATTTAACTTCATTACACGATGAATTGATTGGAGGGTCGTATATTTGCTGAGTGACAAAGTTTGAAGATGAATTAGTTCATAGCAGAAGTATTTATTGAAGTATATTGTTATAATTGGGAAAGTTTCGGGCTGTTGCTTTTGATTAGGATAACATGGGCCAGTAAAATCTTTTTTATCGACAATGTCTATACAGTGGGTTTAATTGATTAATATTGTACTTTTTATGATCTAAGCTGTTATTAAAACTGGATTAATAGTTGTTGCCTTTATTGAGCTTTTTTATGACTAACAAAATTCCCGTATTGATTAAGTTTTATTTTCAGTCTATAAACATTTTTCGATGCATTCTTGCTTCATAGTGTTCGCATCTTTGTTCGGTGTACCACAAAGTAGTCACTTGGGACCTATTTTATTCAATATTGTCATGTGGAATCTTTCTGAACTTCCATCTGAAATTCCACACCTTTTCTATGCGTACGATCTGAAAATGTATCACATAATTGACTTGCGATCAGGCTCAGTTTTCCTTTAATAAAAACTTTTAACCCTTGATCAGTGGTGCAATCAAAACAAACTCACCTTTAACGTCAAGTAAATTTCCAGTTATAAACTTTACGCATAAAATCACTAATTTTAATTTATTAGTTATGCAAGCAATTGGCAAGCAATTATTCTGAATGGAAAGACATTTCAGATATTTTCAGAAATGTGAACAGGATCTTCAAATGTGAGAAAGACAAAACCAAGCGGACTCTTTCAAATAAAGGTGGTAGTGAAAGGAAAGGATACCAGACGACAGAATAACGTACAGAATATATCTAGCTCTGCAGTAAACAAGTTCGCGGTTTAATTTATAGGAGAACATTTGAAGGTACATAGCCAGGGCTTAAATTAAGGGAAATAGTATTTTCAACAGAAAATTTAGTGGCAAACCTCGTAGTGGCAGTAAAACACTTTGACAAAGACAAAAAAGTGAAAATTAGAGGCAAGGTAGCCAAATTTATCAGGAAGAAAAACCGCGAAGCACAAAAACGCAAGTAAAGCATAAAGAGTTGACTACAAAAACGATAAATTAAAGCAAATAAAGGAAACACTATGGCCATAATGACCAAAGAAGTATGCATATAACTGACTAGTACCGAAAAATTTCAACAACGGAGGAGAAATCATTGACCAGACTCAATTAAACGAGTGGAAAGTACATTTACCAGACTGTATTAAAAGAGTGATAGAGTACAAAAGGACTTTTGGGAAAGCGAATAAACTGAGGGTTTCAAACCCAGCGATAAAAAATTAAATTCCTTTCGAAAATATAGAAAAAAGAAAATTAAACAAGGAGGATTGTCATCGCTATAAACGCACCAAGAAGGAAAATTGTGTTTTGGAGTGAGGAAGAGTACAAATCCTTAGGAAAGATTAATAATAGATTGGCTGGAAATCAAGAGAAGGTGGTAAAAGGGCTTGAAAAAGTGGCAGAAATAGATTAAGATAAACTGGTTTTATCATTTTATGTCAATAAATCTAGCAATTGAGCTCTTTATGGATTGGTTTTTGGAGAAAAATATCTCCGAATAGTGGAGGCAGAAAGTTAGTTCGAGTTTAAAATTGCTTGGACTTGCATTAATTCAAGCTATTTTACTTTCAATGGGAAGTACTGCAAAGCTAGTTATTACTATGAATCAGTGAGGAATTCATGGACAGACTGTGAAAAAACTTTAATAAAAAAGTTAATGTCTCAGGGTATGGATGAGGTGTGGTCACCGTTGGAATGATTGTGAAAAAAGCACAAAAAATATATCATTTTCGATGGAAATTTAAAGCAGCAAAACTATATCCTTCTTCAATTTATGATTATCTGAAACAATGGTTCTTTTGAGTTCAATGTCTATGGAGAACCTAAGCACACTCGCAGAACAATACTATCTACATTGGATTATTGGTATTCCCGAAAAATGGCGTTGTACAACTCAATGATTTACCGGCTGTTTACAGTGACCACGGACCAGCAAAGTTTCTGCTCGGAGGTCATATATATTAAAGATACAACAAGGAAAAATGTATTTGACGAGAGTATGATTAGGAATTCTATCAAAGGGAAGAAAGGCGAATAATGCAGTGAGATAGGTTAATGACACTATTCATACAAGACGAACAATAAACCGCCAGAAGCGCCCCAATAGCAGCTTGGCGTTTTCTAGGAACCTGGACAATAATTTGACACCAGGTCCTGACGGCATACCTAATGCTATCTTAAAACGTTGTGTTTTCTTCCTGTCTCCTATTCGTGTCTACCTATTTAATCTTTCTCTGTCTCTCGGTAATTTTCCTAGTTTTTGGAAATATGCAATCGTCACATCTGTGCATAAAAAAAGTAATAGAAATGTTGTAAGCAACTATCGACTCATCGCAAAACTTCCATGTGTTGCTAAACTATTGGAAGCGATAATCAGCGATAACCCCTTCCCAGCATGGTTTCATGAAGGGCAAATCCACAACTGCCAACCTGCTTGAGTTCTCCAAAACTGTAACTCAGGTAGACTGTATTTATACTGACTTCACCAAGTCTTTTGACAAGCTGGATCATTCCATATTGTAGTGTCGATTGTCTTCTTTTAATTTTCTTCAGCTATTTATTTCCTGGATAGCTTCTTATTTGGAATGCAGTACCATACGTGTATCCTTCCGTGGTGCTCTTTCATCAAAAATTGATGTCATATCTGGTGTTCCTCAAAAAAGTCACTTAGGACCTCTATTTCTTTTATATATAAATAGCCTCCCGTCTGTCCTGAAACATTCGCCAATTTGACTATATGCTGATGACGCCAAATATTTAAAAATGGATACTTTTTTAATATTCGCGACTACTTAGGACTTCAAGCTGGCCACACCTCACAACTTGGTGTGACACTAGGTTAGGTTAGGTTAGTGAAGAGGGCTGCCGGGAACGCGGCCAGCATTAGGCCACCAGTTTGGGCCCATTTGTCACCCTCATAGACAATCACACGCATTCACACTTACAGCCATGGCACTGGTGGGATTCGAACCCGCAGACCCCGTAGCACGCCGCTTTTCGGCCTGATGCCTTAGCGAGCAGAGCTACCGGACTCCTTGGTGTGACACTAACAAATTAATAATTAATATTGAAAAGTGTACCGTTGTTTCGTATACACGTAAAATTAGTCCCTTAAGCTTTGAATGCTCTTAAGATATTCTGACAAGGTACTTGATTTAGGAGTACTTTGAAAAAATGCTTTCACTTTACGATCATACTAACGCCATCTTAGTAAAAACTTCATCTAATCTAGGATTTGTGAAGAAGTGACCTAAAGAGTTTAATGACATGCAAGTAACTAAGATACTATTTTGTGCTTTAGTAAGACCGATACTCGAATATGCGTGTATAGTTTGGATGCCTTATCAGTAGGTGTATGTGGACCGTATCGAGTCCATTCAGAAAAAATTTCTCCGATTTTATTTACGTGAACTTGCTTGGTCAGATCCTCTTCCCTTACCTCCTTACATTTATGGAATTAGGTTACTGGCCATGGATACACTTAATAACAGACGAGAAAATTTCAAAACCATCTTTGCTGCTAAGCTCCTCTGAGCACCTTTTAGGTATATTTGACCTCAATACCAAAAGTCACAGAATGACACACGTCAATATTTTATCGTTCCTTTCCTATCGGACTAGCTACGTCTTCAATGAGCCCGCTTCCTCCATCAAATGAAATTTTAACAGTGCTTACCGTAAATTCGACTTTAACATATGTTTACCACCTTAGAAAAACAGCTCGGCTAAAAATAGTTCTCTTTGATGGAATTGTTTGATTGTTTTTCATCCTTTTGTTAATACTACTAGCCTGCATTATGCCTAAATTACACACAGGCAAATGTTGGCGAGCTGAGAGTGTAAATCGTCACTTCGTCTATTATCCCGTTTTTTCACATGCCAAAACATGGAGGGAAGTAATTTTACAAGTTGTTCGACTGAACGTCCGGAGAGAGTGTAATTAAGCCTTTAGACGAACTTATTAAATAATAATTCTCGGAGGCTTAATATATGAAGGTAGCTTCAAAAAGTAAGACTAACAAACTAGGTGCTAAGCTAGGTCAAATCAAGACTGAAAAAGACAGAAAAGAAAAGCGGCGTTTACAGATTGCTTACCCAGAATGCGGCAAATTTATACACCCGCCAAATAATGTGGTTAGTTGATGTTAGATTAACTGAACGCAAGCGAAATGCGACCTTAGCAAGGAAACCAGTAGTGCAACCAGTAGTAGCAAAACACATCCTAGAGAAAGAGCACAATATAAAACAAGAAAACGTTGAAATTGTCAAGGAGCAGCTAGGAAAAATGGGTGCAATCAGAGCTTAAAATAAGAAAAACCCCGGTAAACGTTAAACACTCAACATTGCTCAAGCTGTTCTGAATCGTTATTTCATTGATAGTAGTGAAACTAGGAAAGTAAAATTAATCGAAAAAAATGAAATTAAAAATTTGGTAAGCATTTAAAGGTATTAAATTAAAAAAGCATTTTAACCATTGTGTAAAAATAACAGATTTAGGGTACGTTAGAATGCCATTGATAGACACTAAAGAAAAGGGTAGATTACATTTGAAATAAAAGAAAGGAACAAGGAAAAAATGCTGCGCAAAACAAATTCGATACATATTAGTAAATTGTATGTAAAAATCAAATAGATTCAAATTAGTGTACTGTCAAAAATAATAAATCTACTTCGTTGGTTATATTCGATGAGAAAATCACGCAAACTAAGCAGAAAATTACAAGGTTTTTACTTGAAAACCGGAATTTCGAGCAGAAATAATGTCCTCCCCAACTTACTCATTGAAAATGTTACATTTTAAAAACGCTAAGAAATTATTTGGAAAATACATTATAAGGTCCTTACAGTTACGTAGAATAAAAGCCGCAAAAACAGCGTGAGAACTTAGAATTAAGCACTAAATGCAATAAACACTCTTTCTTCCTACTGCATGTGCTTTGGTATTGTACATACTCTACTAGCTGCCTAGTAACTTAACATGTACCAATGTACGATTTTATCGAATAACATCTGACTTTATATCAGAAATATATAAAAAGTTGGAAGTTTTGCATTCACCATTTTCTAAAACACTTGTGTTTGAAAAATGGAGAAAAAATTTAGTTATTGGGTGTTCTAATCTCAGTGTCACTGCAATGTTTTACATTAAAAAATACTTTGGAACTGTTGAAACGATACATCAAATCTATATTTTCACCAAAATGTAACTTCAGGGTCGCAAATTTATTTGTCATTAACTTTTAATTGTTCGTTTTGTTAATTTTTATTTACGTGCGCATGAACCATAAAATTTCGGGCAAACATGAAATATCACGCTAATTTTTCCCTTACCTCTAAAGATAAATTTACCCTGTTATCAAAAAGATACATGCACGAAGTGTAGGTAGTATATATTTAAGATTCACAAATAATTTGTCTAGAAATGAAAATTCTCTCAATTAATTTTACAAAAAAATATGATAATACAATAAGCTATTGGGAATTACATGATGAGAGTTGTTTCACACTATAATCTTATGTGAATTCGTATTATTGTGGATCGAATATTATCCGTTTCGTTGTTTTCAGTTAATTTCTTTGTAATCGTTATTGTTTTCGTCATTGACATGCACGTAAGATGATACTGAAATTTCATTCCATCACAAGTTTCATTCGTATCACAAAATGAATCGCATTTACTACTTGTTCTTGAACCGATTATTTCATTTTGTTCTTGTGGACTCTAAACCGTTCATACGTTTAATACTTAATAACAAAGTAATGTATAATATGAGGCATTATCAATGAAAAATCATATTTTTGGGGTTTTCTCAATGATTCAACAGTCATCAATAATATGTATGGATGTAAGTGCTTGGTAGCTATCTCTATGAATTTATATTTTTCAAAGCAAAAACATTTCGAATTGTTTAGATCCCTTCAATTATTCATATCAAATATCATTCAATTTGTTTATGCGAATTCACTAACAGACTTTTGTAATTATATACTAACTGTCCATCTTTTCTGTTAAAGTTGAACGAATAATAAATATGAGCCAAAGACTTCTTCGAATTTCGTATAGCTCAAAGAAAATGATACGGATACACTTAGGTCACAAAATTTATGAAGTGTGCCTTCACTCTTCAGAAGCAATGTGTTATAATAATTAAAATTCTTTACGGTCTAGTGAAATCAATGATAAGAGCTTACGATTGTTTAGTACCAAGTTTATTGAAAGACTTAGTCATGACAATGTACTGAGAACTTGAATTAGATTTTCAGACTCTAATCTTTGTCCCGTTAGCGTCTGTCTGATTTGCAAAGCCTGGCCATGTCCTGCTTACGCTGTGGAGGTCTACTGACATTGCTATTTTGAAATTATTCTCTATAGCCTAAATTGCTCATATCAACAATACACAAGAATGAACGAGGAATACCTATTCATATTCTAAGTGATCTATCTTTTTCAACTAATCGAACTAGAGATGCAATAGTTATTTACTCTTGCAAAAAAAAATCAAACTTTTGAAAGAATATTTTCAACCCTATTTGTTTGTGAAAGTAAAAAAAATGCGTGATTTTTCGACATATCAAACAAATATCGGTTAAACTCATTTAAAATTGAAAAATATTTTTAAAAAATATTTAATTGATTTCAATTTATTTTATTTTAATCAATTTGGTTTTTACTATTTTTTTTAAATCGGTCTGAAAAACATGCCTAATTTTTGCTGCCAAACGCAAGCTGAAAAGTGTCAGTAGAAGAATGTTTCTCAAAAGAAACTCAGTTTAGAAATCTAACTTAATTTAAAATTTATGAAGCATAAAAAAAAAATTCAAAATAAATAATAGAAGCCTCAAATCCAAGTAAATAGTAATTACAAATGAAAGTCAAATATACGTATGTAGTAGAATGTATGTCGTAAATTTCCGAATTCAGGTCTTCGTCCTCATCTTCAGCTTTTTATGACAGATTGTGACGACAGCAGAGTAGCTGAGCTATTCTCACAGTTTGAAATAGACCAAGACGAGGTGCCCGAAATCGTTAGCTTTGCTTCGTAACATTGCCTGAAAACACCATCAAGCCAACAAAAAGTGAAATCAGAACGTGACTTCGTCAACTGTTATACAGGAGAACACTACCAAGGCATAGAAAACTAAATTCGGACAAGTTCAATTTGGTCTGGCATCACATTATTCTATAATAAGTTGAAAACGAAGGCGAAGACGTCACTTCGGAAAGGCTCTGAGTGTGAGCACCATGGCATAAAAAGCGACGGAAAAAACAAGTTCCTAGCATGACCAGCCTAAGCAAGAATTGCAAACTCCATAGATTTATAAACGAATAAAAAAAAACTAAATCTGAACTAGACGAGCAACTAATGAACCAAATTAATAAAGAAAAACGAACAAAGCTTAATCAAACACAGCGAAAACACAACGCCACAAGGAGAAAAAGAAAAGAATCACATCTTCTGAGACTTTTTATTCTTCAAAGAAAAAATTGAAGAAAATGACTCAATAGTTAATATTCCCAATATAGAGTAATACTTTCTGACATCACTGTTTCTAGCAATAATCATAAACCAGCTACCGAAAAATATCAAACCTGAAAAAGGATATTAATGAAGAAACTTTGAAGGCAAAGGAAAAAGTTTTTGCCGCTAATAGGAAAATTCTGGCAGATAAAAAATACTTTGCTCGTACTGAAAATAATCAGAAACTTAACAAAAATATTCGAAACATTGTAGCGCAACAAATATAACTCAATCAAACACTAGCGCTTATAGCTAACTCCCTACAACCTCACAACAGAAAGATTTAAAGAAATGAAACAAGCATACACATGTACGAAATTTTGTGAAACAATTCCAACAAACCGAGAGAATTACTACCTCAGATATTCCCTTTGATTTCTCTGCTACCTAAGTTCTACGAGCCTTTGGTTGTTACTTGTCAAATTCGTGTACGTATGGCCTACTATCTCAGCGCATATGGCGGCCATTTTCTGTTCGCGGAGGAGAAAACTTTTAAGACTGCCCTTAGTGCCCGTAGTTTTCTTTCACTACTTCTAACACTCAGATTCAGGCAAATTTCTTCAATTCTCACTGCTGTTTTCATTTTCCTTTATCTCTCTCTTCTACAACTAAAAATAAGTCTAGCGCATCAGAGCCGCTAGAAAACTCATTTTCGAAGAAATTATCTTTGAGTGACAAAAAAAATGTGGAAAGACGTTATACATTTTTTTGTAGTATCATATCGAAAGCAACAAAACCCAACTATAACATAAATGATGAAAATATTCAGTGCTAGCAACACTTTTCCAACGAAGCAGCAATAAGTTTACCATACAAGCTCATACTTAAATCAACTTATCCTTTGAATTTTGTTTCGCATCGCAGGATTAAACGTTGTTTGAGGCTGCCATCCGAAGTATTTTTCAAAACTCGGAAAATTTAACAATTGATTCCGTATTTTTATTGCAAATGCTTTGCATATGAGTACGTTATGGAAGCATCTGTTGGTGCAATATTTACGAAAATATCTGATGCTGGTTACCCTGTGTTAGCAAAAAAGCAAACAATATACCAAATCTGCTTCACGTTCAGTTAAACCCACCCTGTGAATCTCGTTTCGATTGAATCACTGCGCTGGAAGTTACAGGAGTGAAAAGAATTTTAGGGTTACCATCCTCAAAACTTTTCAAAACGTTAATATTTGCTGTTAATTTTCATTGCAGGTTCATTCCCATTTGCAAATCCAACGACATAAGCGCTTAGTAGAGTAAACAAAATACAAAAATGGTCATAGCTGGCAGTACTGTCATGATTTTTTACGAAACTCCTACGACATTTGGTTTACAATAAGGTTCATTTACTGCATGAACTTCGTTTTGATTTCATGACTGGACCGGCAGCTACAGTGAAAAAAGCTTTACTTTGCTGAGCAAATTTACAAGATTTAAAAGATTTCGAAAATGTTAAATTGGCACAAAAGTTAAAATTTATCAATGATTTGATGTTTTTGTCAAAAAGTAAAAAATCTTCAGCAGGGTCGATGATTTGAAGGATTTTTTTTTCAGGAGCCTGCCGTAGCTACAGGATTTATTCGCACTGTCTTGAAAATCCATGTGTGTTAAATATTAGTAACCAATAATACGCTCTGCAATTTTCACGACGATCCCATGTTTTTGTCAGAAGTTCTGATAAATCAAAGTTTGAAAAAAAAATCCTTGCTTACTTTTAGTAGGCACACACGGCTCGAAATTTTCAATCCTTTATCATAGAGAAGCTTAAAACATAATAAGTTTTCATTCCCAATACTTTTTTTTACCGAAAATTTGCACTGCATCGAAATATAGGAGTACCTGAAAAATCACTAAAATGCCCACCGTCGCCAAAGGGCTAAAGATATCTTAATTCTAGCAAGTCATGGACCTACCCACTATATACATTTATGTCCTACGAAAATTTCATCTCAATCGGACTGGCCACTACAGAGATTATCTCCCTTAATCATTTTGCTGATATATATATATATATATATATATATATATATATATATATATATATATATATATATATATATATATATAAAGAAATATGAATAAAGAAATATGAATTTTCGGCGAAACAAGTTTAATACTAAATTTTCTTTGAAAATCAGTAAAAAAGAAAGCTGGCCAAACTCAAACATGACCCAATCATGCTTCGTCATCTAAATTAATTACATGGCTTGGATCACTTGTCACTTGTTTTGTTAAGCTGAGGTAAAAAAAAAACACTGAACTGATTAATTTAAGTTGCAATATTTTGAACCCCCATTAAAAAAAATGCCAAGCACAGCTTCGTTGATTCAAATGTTACTAACTCTACTATCCGAAATTCTACCGCAGTGCGTTAATTGCGATGGTAAGCACTCTGTGAGCTACGGTGGATGCCCTAGAAACGCAGAAAGAGTTAAGAAGTCAAAACATACATATGCAGCTCAATGAATAGACCGAGAGTGCTGTAATCTGCTGTGAACAGTCAGTGTGGCTAGATTCAGAGACTGAGTGAGTTATGGCTCTCTGCGAAATGTGAAAGGAAGGTGGATGTCACGAATCACCTCCAGGGAAACAAAGTCATCGATGGTCGAATAAGATTTTTTTGACCTAACATAGCACGTTACTATATGCAAACAAAATTAAAGTGCTATGGGACAATCAAAATACAATTTTGTTAATCTACCTAATTTTTCTAATTTCTAGCCATTGGATATTAGCAGGGAATACTTAAGAAAAAAAGGGGAGAATCATCAAATTCAGTTGTACGAATTTCGTATTTAGAGGTAGAGAAAAAGTGACTCCTGGAACTTTTTGGAATTTGATTTATCATTTCAAATAAGAAAATCTGAAGTTTAGTCAAATAAAGTAAGTGAAGGAAAAGCTACCAATTTGTCAGAACATTGGCGAATAAACTTGGACAATGGCGAATAAAATCATTTCTGTAAAGAATAAGCAATACATTCGGGAGGATCATCAACAATCGATCTATCACCATCTTGAGCAATAAAGTTGAAAAAATCATTCGAAAGCCGATTTCAAAGGAAAAAAGTAGAAGACCACTCAGGGAAAGAGGTTTCAACGGACGAATAGCGAGGATGAAAACCATTTATTTCCAAGATCAATCGAAAGAAAGTATTGGAATTTGCCAATGCCTATGCTCACCATGATTCTGAGTTTTAGAAAAGTGTTCTGTCTATCATATTTGGATCAGATGGCATTCAATTTTTTTGGAAAAAAAACCAAAACCGAGCTAAAGAATTTTAATTTATGCAGCACGATTAAACACAGAGATGGCAATGCCAAGGTTTGGGACCGCATGGCTGCGAGTGGAGTTGGCCAATTGGAGTTTATAGAGGCTATGATGGATAGATTGAAGTACTTGTATATTTTTAAAAGGCAAAAGCTATCGAGTGCTACGAAATTTGGGCTCCGGGAAGTGTTTTGGTTTCAACAAGACAATGACTCAAAACCCACCGCATATGTTGTTTAGTCGTGGCTCCTGTATAATACACCAAAACAATTAAGGACGCAACCTCAATTGTCAAATTTAATCCCAATAGCGCATTTGTGGACTATACTAGTAAAAACCCAAAATTATCTATAATAAACAAAGCTGCGCTCAAACCAGCGATCCAAACTGAATGGAATAGTAAAAACCTAACAGTTACCAACAAATCGGCTGAGAGTATGCCAAGGCATCTACCAACTGTCATAGATGCCAGAGAATTTCTAATCAAATATTGAATCTTAATTTTTAAAATTACTTGTAAAGATTTACGTGTTTATGCCTCCAATTTCGTGCGATAAATTCGTAAATTTTATAACTTTTGAATCAGTATCTATGTTAGCTTTTTTTGTTATTTCCTCTATTTGTTTCCCATTGATTACAAACCAAAATACAAAAATTGCAATAAAAATGTTTGATTTGATATATAATCAGCAATCGCATGTGCCTTCAATTTTGTGACTACGTGTACATACATTACACAAAAGTCAGAAGACCACATAGTTAAAAAGAACTTGGATGTGACTTACAATAAGTCAAAAAGACTTCGCCATAAGAGCCTAAACAAGATTAAATAAAATAATCAAAGATTAAATAAAAAATGAACTATTCTGTTATTTAAACAATTAAATGAGTAACTTTCAATATTCAACAGAATGATAAATTGTCCTACAAATCAGCTCAGTACGGATAACTTGATTGATTAAATCCAGATAACAAATTGCATATTAAAAAGATTGTCAAATCAGGAGACTTTCATCGCTAACTTTACAAAACAAACAGTTGATTATAGCAAAACAAACCGTAGAAAGTATCGTATGATCACCCTAATGACGTAAGATGATAATCTGCCATTTCATTTACACACCCATAAAAATTCAGTAGAAGCCGCGAAGCAAATTAAAAAAACCACTCGAATCATCGATAACTGAGCAATCTTGGGAAATCCCAAAACATTCTATAGCTTTTGAATCGACCTGACAACTAAATCCGATTAGTTCGATATTTCCAAAAAAAATCTCATAAAGATAGAGACAAATCAACCAGTTTTTTTTTAAAATTTATTATACAAATATCTGGATCTATTATACACATAGATCTATCATACAGTATAATAGATCTAGGTATTTGTATAATACATTTTTGGAACGGTAAAATTATTTTTTGAATTGAAATAAAATAGTTGCATTCAAATATTTCTGACACTTGAAGATTATTTGGAGCTTTTCACGAAAACTTAAGTTGTAGTAATGATGAGTATTTTCAGTTTCGCAAAAGATATTTTCTTAAAAAAATATTTAATACACTGACTGTTCATGCCCTGATGATTTAATATTTTGAACTGACCATTTAAACCATTTTTTCAACGTTCTACCTTTGATCGATTTGCGCTTGAAAATTACATTTCATGTATTTTTTTTTTTTATTTGCAGTTATTTGGACTGAATGATCAGAAAATAATATCTCATAGCTTCCAGGGATATGGATTTAAACTTAATGTGCGGAAGCCAAAAGTAAGTGAGAAATTTTTTTAGATCATGTGCCTGTTTTCGGAAAATTATTTATTCTTTGATGATAAAAAAATAATTTATTACTTCGATTTCGTAATTCTAAAAAATATACCCACAGATTTTATCGTTTGGGAGTTATCACGAAAATGTAATGGGAAAACGTTTTTTTTTGGTTCAAATCATTTTTCATATGATGAAAAAAATTTGAAAAATATTATTAGGAACCACAAGAAAAATTAGCAAAATATGTCACGAAACGGTTCAGAGTTTAAGTGCTTTGAAACGCAATCGCTTTTTGCTATGGGCACATAAAATTCAAATCAAGTGTAATGTAACTGAAAACAAACTCAAAACCGGAAAATTATTTTCCAATCCTATTTTTGTTAACCACTTTTATAGTTTCTCAAACCTGCTACAAGTTAATTTAACTCGAATCGAAGAACAGTTATTCCCTGTCTACAAAACAACTCATACCGTGTATATTTATGACGAAGCAACTGTAAATACTAGAAAATTCTAAGATGGTATCCACGTGCAGTTCTTTTTTCTTAAGTCTAATAATATTTCAATTTAAAAAAAAACCATTTGAAAAGACACCATATTCCTTAATCAATCTACTCACTTTTCAAAAATAACAATTAAATCAAATAATTAACTTTCAATTTGTACACGAAAAACGACAATTTATTGCACTATTTTTTTTGAAAAATCGAAACTATTTGATCGATTCTAACAAACTGGACTATGAATAATTTAATAATTTTAACAGAAAATACTTTTGTTGTGCGAACAGCCCAGAGGCTTTCTTACAACTGAGAGAATGATTAGAAAGTGCCGATCCTGAAATCACGCCTAGAATTCATTCGATGCCTAGAAACTCTCTGCGAGATTATGTAACGGATTGGATTAGAAGACTGACTTGCTATCAGGAAATTTCACATTAAAATATTTCATATTTTTGTGTTTTTTTTTTTTCAAAAATATAATTTTCTCAGCCAACAGAAGTTTCTTATCAGCTTGAACTTGGCTAGAAAACGATTTGAAATCAACAAAACCCAGTAAGATCATTAGGCCGCTCCCGGCAAACTGAGGACGTGAATCGAGTCATGGTCAAGGAGCATCCGTTATCGAAGAGTGCACAGTGTATTTATGCATTTTTCAATGATTGGGACAATCGAAACGAAAGGAAGTAACCCGATACAAGCAGTTTATCAGATTTATTAGGCCATTTCAGAAAATTTAGTTTTCTTGTTACGATTTTTTTGTGGGGGATATTGGAATTGATATGATGGTTAGTTGTTGTCGAGGGGAGACTATTTTCACCAAAAAGTGATAGTCATTTCGGTGATAGTGAGAGTTTTTCTAAATGTTTAGTACTTTTAACACATTTTTTACGTTTGGACCAATGATAATGCTTTCATTGATTAATCACATGAGAGATTGTAGATACGTGCATTGCTTTGAGTCAGTATTATAATCGAAGATAGACGTTTTTCTTAATGTCAATGTCAAGATAACGCAAATTGAAAAATTATTGCTGAGCGTCTTGATTTTAAATCAGCTGACACGTTCATTTGCCGGCAATCAACAATTTCCGATGCACTAAGCAATTTCACAGTAGTGGTTCGTATTATGCACATGCCAAAGTTAAATTTCCATACAAAGTTGTTTACGATGGCATAGCACGTGGATTATGCGAACATACATGAATAAAGCTGTGAGTGCTGTAAACTTTGAAATGACACCTAGTGGAGCGTGTTGTAAAGTAAAATTAAAAATATTTTTAAAAGAAAACTTGAAAATATTGAGAAAAAAAGAAAGTTGAAGTAATCGGCAAACTGTGAATGCAAAATTCAAAATTTTAGCTGCCAAATCTGTAATTGTATTTAAAAGAAATTTTCGAAAGTAAAACTGGGAAATATTTTATGAAAACCATTGCAGAGAAACCCAAACTTCTCTACAGAATACAGTAACAAGCAGAACTTGATGAGTATAGTCCCTCTCGTTGACGTGCCAGAGTCACGGATTGCTTTCTCCAACCCCAGGTTGGGCTTGTCGGAGCACATTGAAGATGTTGAACGGCCTGGATAGCAATCCGGCTACTTTAGCTTGGCTTATTACATTGGTCATGGTCAGCCTACACAATCGTGTCAGTTTGTTTGGGATGTCGAATTCTGTCATGGCTCGACTGCTTGAGAGTAAAGATCTGATCAATTGTTGATTTACCTGGGATGAAGCCAAATTGATATTGTCTGATGATGGGTTTAGCGTTTGGGGCTATCCGTTCTTGCAGGATAGAGGAGAGTATCTTATAAGATGTACTCAACAAAGTTATACCCCTATAGTTGCTGCACATAGTTACATCTCCTTTCTTATGAACTGCCCATATTATACTTTTGCGCGAGTCTCCTGGTATCTCATCATGCTCCCATACGTGCAATATAATTTCATGAATTGCTTAGTGTAATGTGGGCCCTCCATATTTAATCAGCTCAGGTGGTATGCCGTCGGCCCTATGGGCTCTGTTAAATCTCAGCCGACTTATGGCTCTTCGTTCCTCTTTTATGCTTGGTGGCGGTAGCATAAGGTAGTCTTCTTGCATTGGTGGAGCCTCCAATTCTTCGCTGAGCTGATCGTTTAGCAATTCACTAAAGTACACTTTCCTCGCTCCAGAATGCCTTCGGGATCCTCTTTGCCCTTACAATACGTGCAGCGTGATGTGTACTGTGTCATATTTTGCACTATTTGGTAGAATTTCCGCGCCTGATGCGGACTTCGCTCTTTAACTTTTTCTTTTTCACAGAGCAGATCTTTTTCCCAGGCTGCTTTCTTCTCTCAGTGATTTCTCTTCTGTTCTTCTGAGCTCTTTATATTCCTCCTCACGTGACCGCGTTCTATGAGATTGATGCATTGCCCGGTATGCAGCATTCTTACGTTCAGTCGCTAGTTTGCATTCATCATCCAACCAGTCGCTCCGATCTTTGCGGTTACTGACTAAGATGGCGTCAGCAGTACTAAACTAATGACAATATTCTTAAGGCGTGGCCACTTCTCATTTACGCCTGGCATCCTGGCTCCCATCATCGAGCTCTTCTAAGGCGAGTCCTAACGCAAAACCAAATGTGTTACTGGTATTTTCATTGCATAAGAGAGCCGTGTTGATTCGAGCCTGGTTCGCAGATCTAATACTTCTATGCAAAGCAGCTTGCGCTCGGAGAACCATACCAACAAGATAGTGCTCTGCGTATTAGTTGGCACCTCGATACGTTCGTACCGTCATCAGATTCGAATAATGGCGGCAATATATCAACACGTGCTCTATCTAGTTACGAGTGGGTCCATCAGGTGACGTCCAGGTAACCTTATGGATATCTTTACGCGGGAACCTGGAATTCGCAACGACCAAGTTCTTGGATGCTGCCAGTTCTTTGACTCGAAGTCCGTTGTCTTTAGTGTTCTCATGCAAACTCTAGATGCCTGCATAACGACTGACTACCGACTCCCGACCTTTTTAGGCGTTAAAATTTCCAAGGATGAATTTTACATCATGCTTTGAGTAGGCATTGCGGATGCGCTCAACCTGTTAATGATATGAATGTTTTGCGTCGTCATCAGATTTCTCCGTAAGTGCGTGAACATTTATGAGGCTGACGTTTGCAAATTTGCCTCGCACGCGAAGGGTGCATAGCTTTTCATTGATGGCATTAAAGCCGATGATGGAAGATTTCATTTGTTTGGCTCTTTTGTACAACACCATTCTTTGTCCACCTGATATGTTCATATTTATATTGCTGTTATATCAGCTTTATATTGAGAGAGAGTATCGGCCTTTGTAGAGAGAGTATCGACCTTTGTAGAGCGATCTAACGTTCCATGAGAAAATTTTAATATCATTTAACCGTTTTCGTTCGCTTGGTTATCATATTGGTATCAATCCGGTTCCGATGCTTGTTGATGGTTTCGGGATAACTGCTCGGAAAGCATTTTACGGAAGAGGTAATCAGTCTCTCGCTAGCCTTACTTGGAAGGGACTAGCCTAAAAATATTCGCCAACCTTTTCTGAAAAAAATATTGTTGCCCGCAGCCACCGCTAGGAGGTTAGGTTCAGGCTTCCGAGAACCGAGAGAGTTGCGGCACGTGCATATAATCACATACTACATGCTATTCCTCCTATCTGAATGATGGCTCACTTTGTAAGATCGATGATGTTGAAAATCTTTTGGATCATGGAGATTCCTCAAAGCGAAAAGTAAAAACTGTTTCTGAATAGATTCAACTCTATCACTATGTAGCTCAAAAGTTGGGTTTGATATTATGCAGGCATGTTCCAGTAAAAGCCGCACCAGAGTAATATATAATGACTTGATAATCTATATATTCTTGAACTCTTTAACACGTCTCGTACTGTATCCGAGCTGTTTATTAGCTCGGAGTAGGATTTTGTCGTAGTAGAGGTTGAAGTGCATTTTGTTGTCCAGTACTATGCCGAAGTCTATAATATGATGTACCCTATCCATTCGATGTTGTTGAGAGAAAAACTTAACACATGGCACTTGTTAATATTAAGATTCAGATTGTTCTCGTTGTACCACTGTTCGAGAAATTGAAGCTTAGATTGAAGGAAGATTGGGTCAGATTGCATGTTAACGATGATGAGGTAGATTTTTAAGTCGTCTGCAGAGAAGAGCAATATCTCAGACACATCAGAAATGAAAATTTTACAAAAGCACAGAGACTAGTTGACTGCCTTTTGATACTCCATAAAATGCGAAAATTCTTTTAGCTAAGTGACCTTGGAATTTCACAAGTTGAGTTCGATTGTAAAGATAAAACTGGAGCCAGTTAAAAAGGGACTTGGATATACCAAAGTTGGGAAGTTTTTGTTCGGTCGAAAGCTTGACTAAAGTCCGAATAGATCACGTTAATTTGGCTTCTTTGTCCCTTTCACAGAGCACATCAGCAACTAGCATCATGAGATTGGTGGAAGTCAATCCACCCCTACGAGATCCATGTTGTTGTTGATTGAGAAGAGAGTTGATAATACGGGCAAGTTTGTCACAAACTAACTTTTCAAAGAATTTGGGGATAACAGATAGAACAGCGATCCCTCGATAGTTATCGATTGATCGTTTATCACCATTTTTGAAAATAGGTGTACTCATGAGGAATGCATGTTTTAACAAGCGTGCTCCGTATTATAATCAGCCTATATCGAAGTTCGTGTACTACTTTATCTGATGACTGCATCGGAAGCCATAGGGTAGCCAAATTTTCAGCACCACAACCGATCCTAATCTTGTGAATTTCGTTTTGATTTGTTTGGCAATTTAATTTCGTAGCCAAAAGTCAATCAAATTTGTTTCAGAGTAAAGATAGGACGTAAGCTGGAAATTTCCCTCATGGTGCATCCTGTGAAACGGTAAATGATTTTTGTTGATTTTGGTTAATGAACTGAACTTGGTTCCAATCCCTGGTCCAACTTTCACTGGAACTTTCTCCGAGGATTATCGACTATTACCATGGCCTACGCGGATGACATTAACATCTTGTCATGTTCCTTCACATCCACCAAAGAACTCCTGTTGAAACTTGACCAGGAAGCCAAAGAAGTAGGCCTGAAGATCAATCAGGCGATAACAAAAATCATGACGCAAACAAGAAAGAAGACCTCCATTAGACGAAATATAATTCTGGACGAATATAATTTGGAGAATGTGAACGAATTTATATACTTAGGCTCGAAATTGACAACGAAAGGCAGTGAAACTGATGAAATTAAACGGAGAATACAGCTCGCTAATAAAACTTTCTACTCCGTTCTGGCCCTACTGAAGACCAGCTGCATACACAGGAAGACGAAGCTCCAAGTCTACAAATCAATAATCAAACCTGTGTTGTGCTACGGATGTGAAACTTGGACCCTTACCCAAGCATCCGCAAATATGTTGAACGCCTTCGAAAGACGGGTCCTCAGGCGTATAATTGGAGCTAAACAAGAGTGTGGCCAATGGTACAACCACATAAGGTACAACCACGAGTTGTACGAGGCTTTTGACGAGCCAAAGGTTGCTACAATAATCAAACTGCGGAAGCTGCAATGGGCTGGTCACGTGCAACGAATAGACGAGCATCGAGTACCTAAGAAGGTATTCGACGGAAAGGCCGAGGGTCGAAAACCAGTAGGAAAACCCAGAAAACGCTGGTCTGACTCTGTCGACAAAGACTGCGCAAAGCTGCTCGGTTTTCGAAATTGGAGGACGCGGTCATTGGACCGAGACAACTGGAGGCGTCACCTGCGAGAAGCCAAGGCCCGAGAGGGGCTGTAGTGCTACGACAACGACCATGGTCTGGATCAAGCGGTTTACGCTCTTGGTAGCACTCGCAATTCAGCTGCGTGCCAAAAAGAATCCTAAGCCCCCATTTTGCACTGTGGAATTGACCATCCTATGAAGAGAGTGTGACAAAAAAGATATCATTAATGAGTTAAATCGTTTTGATTAGGTATTATGCTCAACACGGTGGGCTATAAGGTGCAGGTGGAATAATTCAAGCATCGGTACACTGACCTTCCTTTTGGGCTCATACGAGAGGTTGATCCAAAAGTAGAGATAATCGGCTATTTTCAGTTGCATAAAATTAAAAAAAAAAATCTTTACAACCTCATATACCCATTAAGTTAGCACAAAATAACATATAAATAGGCCACGGTTCTAGGGAGGTACATTTATTTGAATACGAATAGTCGAAGAGAGAACATCAAAGAGAAGAAAAACGATATTAGAGTTGTCATTAAGTACATGTGTTTGAAAAAAATATCTACCAAAGACATATACAGTAATTTGGTGGAAACCTTATTTTTTCTAATTTACCTTCTTCTAATCTATCTATTTCCGCATCATCCTTTCCTTACGTTGATCCTGACCCTCATCATCCTCCCCTTTCCATTGATTTTTGTTTACCGAATAGTCCACGCACCAAAAGCATAGCTGTGCCGTCTTTCAACTTTTTTAGGGCAGATTATGAACTTATTGCTGCCGAACTTCTCCCTATCAATTGGTTTTCTTTTTTTCGTGGGCTTGATATTAATGAAGCTGTTTCTTCTTTTTACTCTCTCCTTAATTCCATTGTTTCTCAATTTACTCCTGTGTCTCGTTCTCGTCGTGGTGCTTGTCCTCCTTGGTTTTCTGTCGCAGTATCCAAAGCTTTGCGCGAGAAAGATAAGGCCCGTAGTGAATTTCTTCGCAGTTCATCTGCCGAGGTGTTTCAGCGTTATCGGTCTCTGCGAGCAGTGGCTAAAAGGACTGTTGAAGAAGCGAAACGTGGTTATTTCGCCCATATTGAAGCTAGTCTTTCCTCAGATAACTCGAAACCATTTTGGTCGTATGTCCGTTCCCTTAAAACTAGCAACCGGTTTCCTGACACTTTTTTTCTTGAGGAAACTTCGGCTTCTATCCCTCAAGAAACTTGTGATTTATTTGCTAAGTTCTTTGCTTCTTCATTTTCCTCTCCTAATTGTGCTTCAGGGAGTTCTGCTGCGGCTGTGTTTTCTCAGGATAATTTTGCGATGACCAATCCTCTGGAGGTTGAAATTCTAATATCCTCGTTGGATCACTCAGCAAGCAGCGGCCCGGATGGCATTCCTAATGTGTTTGTTAAGTCTCTTGCATCTTCCTTATGTGTACCTTTGTCTATATTATTTAATTTGAGTTTGTCTGTTAGTGTTTTTCCTTCTACCTGGAAGGCTGCCAATGTTTTTCCGATTTTAAAATCGGGAGACATTGGCAATGTGGCCAACTACCGTCCTATATCCCTCC
The DNA here is from genome assembly GCA_963978885.1 of Nemotelus pantherinus. Taxonomy (NCBI): domain Eukaryota; kingdom Metazoa; phylum Arthropoda; class Insecta; order Diptera; family Stratiomyidae; genus Nemotelus; species Nemotelus pantherinus. Next base: position 43,109,034 of record OZ022266.1, on the reverse strand, counting down.
TGTCCTGTTTTCCGAAGTTGCTTGAGCGGATTGTTCATGACAGAATTCATGGTGCTTTTAGTCATTTATTTTCTGCAGAGCAGCATGGTTTCATCAAGGGACGTTCAACGACTACGAATTTAGTGGAATTCACTAACTTCGTTGCGTGTGCTTTGGACAATGGTCTTCAAGCTGATGTGATTTACACTGACTTCGCGAAAGCATTTGACAGGGTAAATCACACAGTGCTTTTAGATAAGATCTGTCATTTTGGTGTTCCCAGTTCCCTTACATCTTGGCTTTCTTCCTACATCCATGATCGCGTCTGCCGTGTTGTGTTTAATGGTTGTTCTTCCTCCCCTTTCTTTCCTACTTCTGGTGTTCCCCAAGGTTCCATCCTTGGTCCTCTCCTTTTCACACTGTTTATCAATGACCTTCCTTGTAACTTTCAATCTGACTCTCTGTTGTATGCTGATGATCTAAAAATTTTCCGTGCTGTCGCTTCTCAAAATGATTGTTGTAAGCTACAGTCGGATCTCTTTGTTTTAAGTGATTGGTGCTCTGTGAACTTCCTTGATCTTAATGTTTCCAAGTGTTTTGTGATGTCTTTTTCCAATAAGCCTAATCCCATTTCCTTTGAGTATTTTTTGTGTGATAGTCTTTTGAGGCATGTAGATCAACATAAAGACCTCGGCATCATCTTTGATCCGAAGTTAAAATTTGATCTGCATGTTTCTTTTGTGGTTGCTAAGTCGTCAAAAGTAGCTGGTTTTGTTCTGCGCTGCTCTCGCTTTGCAACCAATATCAACACTTGTGTTCGCCTTTTTATTTCTCTTGTTCGTAGCATTGTTGAATATTGCTCCCAAGTGTGGTCTCCTCGTTTCGTGTACCTGTCTAATGCTGTTGAATCCGTTCAGCGTAAGTTTACTCGCTGCCTTTTGTTCAAGTTTAATGTTGCTTATCGTCCTTATGATGACCGTCTGCTTTTCTTAAATCTCCATTTGCTGAGTACCCGCAGAGTATTCCTTGATGAATGTCTTCTTTATAAGCTTTATCATGGCTTACTCTCTTCCAACATTCGCGTGTGTCATTTCTTACGTGTGTCTGATCGCCCGGTTAGAACTCAGTCGCTTTTCCTTACTCCTTTTGCGCGTACTCTTGTGTATTTTTACTCACCTATACCTAGGATACTCAGAAGCCATGATGAGCATCAGTTTGGTTCTTTGTCCATGTCTTTTCTTTCTTTTAAAAAACATGTTATTGATACGTTAACGTAGTCTCGTAGTTATTTTTATTATGCATTCTTCTCTTTACTTTTTCTTCAATTTTTGTTTTTATTATTTTATTATTTTTATTCCTGTTTTGCTTTATATTAATGATTTTTTTTTGATTATTTTTTGTATCTCGTTTCATAATTGGATTTTTCTGTTAAATGAGATTTGAATAATAATAAATAAATAACACAAGGGAGTCTGCTCCTCCATATTCCACCGTTGAAAGCTGAGCCAAGGAGTCAAAGCTGGGAAGAACATCCACTGAAGATGAATACCACGAAGGACGTCCATCCACGTCCCTCACTGAAGACAACGTGAAAAAAGTCGAAGATGTCGTGTTGGCAGATCGAAGAGCGACCATCGCGAATGTAGCTGAGGTCACAGTGATCTCGTATAGCGGTGTTCAAAGAATCGTTGCCAACGAATTCCATATGAAGAAGGTATCTGCGCGTTGGGTGCCGAGAATGTTAACTGACGAGCAAAAGACGAAACGGGTCATTTCGAGGGTGAATCTCGAAAAGTTCCAGGTAGATCTGGAGAAGTTTTTGTCACGTTTCGTAACCATGGACGAGAACTGGATCCACCATTTTGATCTAGAAACCAGACAGCAACCGATGACCTGGAAGCGACACTCTTCACCGATGCCGAAGAAATTCAAGATGTCGAGTTCGTATTTTTTTGATTATCATTACTTCTGCATCATTACTTTTACTCGTATTACTCGAGGAATCATAATCCCCAACATACGCTGCGCACCACGAGGAAGCCATCAGTTTTTTGCTCCTCAAAGTGCCTGATGGCGTTCTAGCGGTTGCTATCCGACGGTGCACGCTACTATGACTGAACGAAGTACGTATTTCCATCCGATTTTTTCTCATACGATCCTATCAGCTGGCGAAAAACAAGAGTTGTATACATTCCTAAAGCAAAGAAAGTTCCGCACGTTACATTTACGGACTATCGTTCGATATGTCTTAGCTCTGTTTTGATAAAGATGTTGGCTATCATATCAAGAAGTCAATTGATCCTTTATTTATCCCGCAGTCACATCATGCTTTAACAAAAGGTAAATCTGTTGAAACCGCTCTTGGAGTTCTCATTTAGCAGATTGAAAGATCTCTTAAAAATTTCCAGAGCGTTACCATAGCTGATCCTAAAGCATTACCAGCTTTCACTTGGAATCTTGTTTTTTTCAAACATCTTCGTTTCATAGAAGTATTGGGATACCTGAAATTTTATTAGAATGCCCGCCGCCGCTAATTGATTCAAGATGTTTAGCCCAGACCTACGTTCTTTTATGCATCCATATAGACCGAAACTTTCAGTTCGGTCGAATCACGCACGCCAGAGATAATAACACTTAGTCTTTTCTTACCTAAATAAGGAAGTATGAATTTTGGGGCAGAGTTTTCTTCGAAAATCAGTAAAAAGGCTAACGATGTCTAAAAGTTCCATAGTATGTTTGAACAAGATGACCTCAGCTACAATTATTTTCAGCGAAGACCCAATTATCCAGCAAAGGAAATTTTTAAAAACTAAAGTAGCATAAACCAAAGTATTTTCAGCTGATTTAGAAGCAAAAAATCATGAATAATTGCAATGGACTGCAATTTAAAAGCTTTGAAGCTGCTTAAAGTTCTACATCCACGATGGAAGCTACACTAATCTAACAATCTTTTTGGTCACGTCGTTAGATTGTAGCGTATTCACTCGCATGTTTAGCAAAGTTGACATGAATTATATCGTAAATTTTAATTTGCTTTAGTCACGAAATTTATTGTTCCTTTGTAATCAAGTGAATTTATTAATTGAAACTAATACATAAAAGTTATGATCGTTTTTCGAGTTCAAAATTCAATTCAAAAATTTCAAGTACTCACTACATATATTTAATTTACTCTGATCAGCACCCATTTTAGTATCTTAGAGGTACCTACTCGTATCTACATTCATTTTAAAAATGATAATTTTCATGTGGCGAACTTAATTGGAAACTATAAATTGATATAAACTTATTCCATTCAACGTAATACAATCACAATTGATTAATTAATCCATGCCTAAAACGATTTTAAAAATAGTTTCTTTTAATAGGAACCATCCCTATTAAACTGAACAATACATAATACAATTTATACAAATCAACACTTACTTTCAATTAGATCCGCTCAATTAATATCGATCGTCACTCAAAAACTATTGTTCTAGTTGATTGAAAACGTGCTAAGATCACAATAAAATTACTGAAAAGCTCTTATGCACAACACTGCAGGGCTACACTGAATATCTCGAAGTTTGCGCACTACACTAATCACAGGTAGACGTATACATATGTACATATATGTACGTATATTGTAAATTTTAATTCGATTTACTTTTACGAGCCCCTCAATCCAAACCGCTGATTGCACTTAGTGTAAAGTTACTAACGCACTATTCAATATATCTATCTATCCATCACACACGATATCTTTTACGTACTCGTATGTAGGTATCTCGCGCGGTTCGTTACTTTCAGAATATCTACCTAGATTTCTGCGAAAGTCTCTACAGAAAGTGTTTTTCCGCGCAACGTTTACAAAACCGATATTTTGTCTCTGAGTAGATAGGCTCCACCGAAATTTCTCAAATCGACAGCAAATCTCGAAACTGTTGATTTTACAATCGACTCTATTGACAGAATTAAATCATCGAAAGTTGGAAAATAAACAAATATTTTCGCGTAAAACTTAAGTGCACACACTCAATCCGATCTTATAGCCTGTAACGTTTCAGCTCACGACTTATCGAAGTAATTTAAGCAAATCAATACGAATGAATATTCTTTTTTCTACCGTGCATTCCGGCCCATTTTCGCGAATTTGATTATTTGATTGCGCTAATTATCTTGTACGTGCATTAACTGATGGAATGTCACTATGTACTGTTATACGTACGAAATGGGGCGTTTTGGGGACAATTTAGGTGCAATCTATGAGTAATGTCTTACCAACAATAAAAATGCTCTCCGGGGCATTTGGAAAGCTACCTATGTATATTGTCCAAGTCAACTTTTCAGATTGTTCTTGAAATGGAATGTTACTGAAAAAAAACACATTCACTTTATTGGTCGTTATCTCGAATATCACGTGTTTGAAATGTTTCTGTCAAATCAAACATACGAGAATAAATCGGCAGATGGCTGGAGATAAAACTTGTTCAGCAAGAAGATCACCTCATTGGGGGCCAGACCAGTCAGCAAAGTTCAAATTCGGTCGCGATTCGATTGGACGATCTACATTAAATGTGTAGGCACATATTTGCGGCTTGAATTGGATGAAAAATTTCCGTTTAGAAAGTACTTAATTCGCGAACCGCACTCAGCCAAGCCACGCACGCCACTACATACTGTTTTTGATGAAGTCTTGAATTGCGTCCCCTTACGAGAGTTCGCCAGTTCTTTGACGAAGATCCTACTACTTAACTTATACGGACTTGTCTCCCCTGCGAAGCGAATTCACAAAAAAAAATCTGCGATATCTTGCCGAATAAGAGTTAACCCGTTCGAGCTGAAACTATGAGATACTACGAGTGCACGTAGATCGTGGCTGAAAGTATCTTTTTGTTGACATAGAAATGTGGACGAAGTGATTCCAGGTGTGAGAGTACCTATGGCTACCAATCAATATGGTGAGTCACGCATATTGTTTGGTATTCAGTGTTAATTTATCTCTTTCTCGTTGTCCAATTCAGCTCTCATAAAAAAGCAAAATGCTCATCGTAATTTATGAATCAGATTGCTTAATAACTCATATGGCGTGATGTGAAGAACATATGATCGGACATAGCATTTATACTCATATCGTGCACTCCTACTCAGCACACGAGAAGTGCATAGTATTTTAGTATCTTACCTGATATCACAAGTAAGTTGAAGAGATAAAACCGCATTTTTTGCCTCGGAATTATTCTACCAGTCGGGAAAATGTTCATATTTTTTAACAATGCCTTTCAGTATCAAGTATTAAAGTACTATATTTGATATTGGGAAGGATCCTGCCATTAGCAGTAAAAAAAATTTATTATTTAGATCGATTTCCAAAATACTGCCCAGGATCTAGAAGCCAGATCATGATCAGAACAAAAATGCCAGTGACAAAATATTAATTTTATTGATTCGTTTTCGGAGGTTGTTGACATATTTTACAAGGAGCAGATGTAGCGATTTATCTAGTAGAATCTAATTTTGATAAACTATTCTTATTCAAGATATATAAAAAATATCCTCATTAATTTTCGCTTCACTCAGTCTTGAAAACTATTGACATAAATATGGCTGTATTTTATTATTGAAACGAACTTCGTGTATTCTCTGTATCTTCCAAATAAAACAGTTGTTTGTCACTACCAAAAATAAATCACTAAAGGGGATATAGCACCTTCGAATTGAAATTTTTTTTTCAAAGGTTAATTTTTAATTGAATAAAAGGACATGTCCTAATGAAACTTTGTCCATATATTTTTTTTTGCCTCATACTACACAAAAAAAAATTTTCAAAATTTTTTGTGACCCACTGTCGTCTGCTATAATTTTTTTTAAGAAACACCAAAACATCACGGCGCGCACAATAACCGCCCTCTGAAAAGTCAGGAAAACAAACAAAAACGGGGTTTTAATCACCATCAAAGTGGCCTCAGATTGAACTAAAAGAAAAAAATTTGGTTGAAAAATAACAAAATAGCGGCGTTTTTTCAAAAATCGAGGTTTAGGTTTTTTTTAGAATTTTAATTTCATATTATTGAAATCATGTTTTTAAAAGCTTCATTCTAAGATATTCTATAAAAAAAAATCGATTTTTTGAAAATTTAAAGGTGCTATGTCCGCGGAACCACCGGCCAATTTAGTCTTCACGACATATGCAACGACAATGGACAACGACTGGTTGACTTTGCGAGTAGCAGAAATCTCGTCGTAAGCTCCACGTGTTTCCCGCATCGTGACATCCATAAAAGGACATGGGCATCCCCCGACGGCCACACCTTTAATCAGATTGATCATATTCTGATTCAGAAAAGGTGGGCCTCCAGTATTTTAGATGTGCGAACCTTCCGTGGAGCCAACTGCGACTCCGACCACTACTTAGTCAAGACTCAATATCGATGTCGAATATCACTATCGTATGAAGCCAGAGCAAGTTCAAGACGCAAGTTCGATGTCGACAAGCTTCGAAACAAGACGATGGAAGCCGAGTATAGATCTGCTCTGGAAATGGAACTAGCTTCCACGCCTAATGCTACGTCTATCAACGAGGTTTGGACTACTATCAAAAGCGCAGTGAACGCAGCAGCCGAAAAAGTAGTGGGATATACAGCCAGGCAACGCAGAAATGAATGGTTCGACGAGGAATGTCAAGCCGCGTTGGATGAAAAGAATGCGGCCTACAAAATCCACATTGAACGACCGACTAGAGCCAAGAAAGAAAAATATGACGATCTTCGGAGAGTAGCTAATTGAATAATTAGACGTAAGAAACGAAAGCATTTTGACACCATGCTGAATAACATGAATGACAACTTTATGGCTAACAACACTCGACAAGCGTACAAAGTAGTGAGACACTTAAAACAAGGCTTTAAACCACGAACTAGCCTATGCAGGGCTGCCGATGGAAGCATCATAAGTGGCTCAGAACAGGTGAAGGAAAGATGGGCGTCCTATTTCTAGCAACTACTGAACGGAAATGTCCCCGCACCCGACGAATCGCCATCATTAATTGGCACATACCCTGACAGTGCCTCATCTTACCCTCCTACATTAGATGAAGTCCGACAGGCCATGGACCGCTTGAAACCCAACAAAGCACCGGGCATCGATGGTATCCCCGCGGAGCTCCTGAAGACAGGCGGGATTTCCGTTTTAAGGGCAATCCATGGATTGGTGACAGGCATCTGGCAACAAGAAACGATGCCGGATGAGTGGCGAAAAAGCGTTATATGTCCCATTCACAAGAAAGGAGATAAACTGCGATGCGAAAACTACAGGGGCATATCACTACTTTGTACGTCGTACAAGCTCTTGACAAAAATTTTAGAGTTAAGGATTTCCCATCACGCTGAGAAAATTCTTGGTGAATATCAAGGTGGTTTCAGACGTGGAAGATCGACAACTGACCAAATATTTACGGTCAAACAAATTTTGGAAAAATGCTGGGAATTCAACATTGATGTCCATCAAATATTCGTCGACTTCAAACAAGCGTACGACAGCATCAACCGAACTGCATTATATAACATCATGCTGCAGTTCGGAATTCCAGCAAAGTTGGTACGCCTAGTGAAAATGACCATGACCGACTCCACGTCACAGGTGCTGATCCAGAATAATATGACCGACTCATTTTCGACGAATACAGGGCTAAAACAAGGGGATGGATTAGCTCCGGTACTCTTTAACTTAGCGCTTGAATATGTCATCAGAAAAATCCCCGTTGACACGAGAGGAACTCTATTATTTAAGTCGACACAGCTAGTAGCTTACGCTGATGACATCAACATTATGTCACGTTCGTTCAACGACGCCAAGGAAGTATTTGTAGCTCTAGACGAAACCGCCAAGGAAGTTGGTCTGCAAATTAACGAACAAAAAACAAAAGTTATGACTCAATCAAGGAAAAGGACGCCAATAAGACAAAACATAACGATAGGGGACTATAACCTTGAAAACGTAGACAACTTCGTGTACCTAGGGACAAACCTCTCGAAGGATGGGAATGAGCTTGACGAAATCAAACGATGGATTCAATTAGCCAATAAGACATTCTTTTCGGTGCTTCCCACTTTGAAATCTCGATGCGTACACAGGAATACGAAGCTTCGCATCTATAAAACAATTATCAGACCTGTGCTATGCTACGGAAGCGAAACCTGGACGCTGACGCAGGCATCTGAAAATGCCTTGAATACGTTTGAGAGAAGGGTATTACGAAGGATCCTCGGTCCAATACGGGAAGAAGATGGATGGCGAATCCGATACAACAACGAGCTGTATTCCATATATGACGAGCCGGAAGTCTCTACCGTCATACGACTCCAAAAACTACAATGGGCTGGCCACGTCGAACGAATGAGCGATAATCGAATCCCCAAACGATCTCTCAAGGGGCGAGCGAGCGGAGCCAGGCCAGTCGGTAAGCCACGCAAGCGCTGGGAGGGTTCTATAGATGCTGACAGCAGGTCACTTTTGGGAGCACCGAACTGGAGGACGCGGTCACTGAACCGAGACGAATGGAGGCGAAGAATTAAGGAGGCTAAGGCTCGATTCGGGCTGTAGTGCCCCGATGATGATGATGTTCCCTTAACTTTACACAAAAAGATTAACTCGCGTACTAACTTGCGCTAATATCAGAATAACTAGCTTTCATTTTTTTTCATTTTTTTTTTTTTCAAATCATTTTGCCGTGTAATTTTCACGATTCGCTTCTCACTGACTGACTGTCTACGCTCGCACTAGGGCTACTTAGATAAGATACACTCACGCATTTCCAAAATAGACTGCCTCGATTTACGTCGCCTCGGTTTAAGTCGTTTCGATTTAATTTGTCTTAATTTTTAATTCCGAGTTTCGATTTACGTCGGCAAAATTTCGATATCTTTTTTTTGGCATGAAAATTTGTGGGAATTTCCTTCGTTCTTCATTCTTACTACGTGAAATGTACACCTGTGCAGTAATCAAGGAAGTGGCGCATAACGAAGATTCACCGATAGAATTATTCAAGAATCCAGATGCCATTAGCTATCCGAAGAAAGGAAAGTTGTCTGAAAATGTTTCCAAAAATGAAGTGGAAGAATTTGCAACTTCGAATGAACAAATCCTTTCTACCGAAGAACTTTTAGAAGACTTGAGCGATCATCAGAATCTGAAGAACGCACGTTGAAGACCAGAGATGCACATTAACATTAGCAAAAATAACAAAAGCCATCAACTTTTTCTATCAATCGGTAAATATCTTTGAGTCTTACGATCCGGATAAAGGGAGAATTAGAGTATTTTGCGAGGGTGTAAATAAAAGTCTTGGAGTTTACAAAGAACTTTAAATGTTGCTTTTCGTTCATAAAAAAATCATTCTACGAGAGACGGTCTTCATTTTCATGGACTACATTTCTGTTGGATTCGATATACGTCGTTTCGGTTTACGTCGCGTTTTCCCGGTCCCGAAAACGACGTAAACCGAGGCTCGCCTGTAATCAATTTCGTGCTTTTAGGCTGTTTTGGACGTCTCTCATCCTTACATACTGCGTTTTTTTCTCTATTAAGAGTTCCTCATCACCGTTTCTATATAGGACTTTCCAGCCTATTATTATAGGCTGCCATCCAAAAAATGTTGAAACTGATTTTTACAGTAAATGCTTTGCATATGAATAAATAATGGAAGCATCTGTTGGTGTAATATTTATGAAAATGTCTGATGCCAATCACCCTGTGCTAGCAGCATAGCCAAAAATATACCCAATCTACCTCACGTTAAGTTAAGCCCACCCTGTGAATGTTGTTTCGATTGAATTACTGCGGTGGAAGCTGTAGGGATAAATATAACTTTAGGATTACGACCCTCAAAACTTTTCAAAATTAATATTTTTTTTGTAAAGGTTATTGAATGTGATCATGGTTCCCTTCTTGTCTATAAATCAGCATAGACAACGTATATCATCTCTAGTTTATCGAAGCCGAGCATATTGAAACGGGAAACTCGATCGTTTTGCGGAATCAGCCTCCGAAAGCAGAATCAAATTGGAATTGTTTTTATTCAAAAATTATAAAATTATATCGATGGATATAAGTCGGAGATGTCAAAATTTGTCACAACTAGCATAAATACAAATTAATGATTTCCAACTGCAAGTGGTCACGCCAGTCAAATATGCACTGTGTGCTGGTGTCTGATGAGAAGTGCATACTTTCGAAACCACTTTGTCAAAATAGAATCTTCAATGTAGATTAAAATTTTTAATGTAAATAAAAAGTTGTTCAATTTTAATCATCCCGCAAAAACAATTCCAATTTAATATTTTTTGTTAATTGTCCTCGCAGGATCATTCTCATTTGACAATTTAATGACAACATCGCTTAGTAAAAAAAATGCCAAAAAATCACAAAAATTGCCATAGCTGGCAACCCCTTCACGATTTTTTTACGAAATTCCTTCGACCTTGGTTTCCAGTAAGGCACATTTACGTCATAAATTTCGTTTTGATTTCATGACTGGATCGGAAGTTATAGGGGAAAAAACTTTATTTTGTTGAGTAAGTTTACAAGATTTAGGTAACAAAAACTTCCATAGCTGGCAGCTCTAGCCCAATTTTTTAACCAAATTTCTATTGCATATGGCTTAGAGTTAGGTTCATATACTGAGTGAATTTCGTTAAAATTTATTGGCGGGATCGGAGGCTATAAGGCAGAAAGCAGAGTTTTTCGGAGTCAATTTTCAAGATAGCACGACTGCCACAGGATTGTCTGTATTTCAAAATTATGTCTATCGGACTTGGTGCTAATGAATACCAACATGTCCTGCAAATTTCATGTTGATCGGATAATTCGGTCGAAAGTACTTGTGAACAGAAGTTTTGAGTGCTGAAAATAGAGGTAATTTGGTTATGGGCTGCCATTCTTGTGCAACTAAAAATTTCAAAAATTTCAAATTGACATGGTGGATAGAGGTTAAAATTTATCAGTAATTTGATTTTTTTTTGCCAAAAAGCAAAAAATTTTCAGGAGGGTCGATGATTTGAAGGATTTTATTTCACATGCCTACCGTGGCTACAGGGTTGCCCGCACAGTCTTGGAAACCCATGTGTGGATAGTTTTAATTAACATCAATACCACAGCGTAAGAAGTTAGTTCCTAACCAGCGTGCGGACTCCGTATATGTATACGGTCCAAAAATCCAGTGAACTGGCCTGAGATTGTATTGTTGATCAGCCTGAAAAATTGGAAGAAATCGCGTGGAACAGAAAGAGGTGCAAGATAAGATTCGACAACTACATACTCGTTGCTCGTTGACAGATAATGCATTGCGTAAATGGAGGCGCAATTTCAAGGTCAAAGTGTTTTTTCTGGAAAAGGGAAGGAGTTCACCCACTTATGATTCTATACACTTTGTCAATACGCTCTATAAATTTCAAGATGATCAAATGCTTTTGTCAAAAGCTATCATAAATGTTGAAAATGCCTAATACTTATTATTTCTGCAAAACCTACAACAAATTAATCCTTGCATCCGCATTAATGAAACACCATTGCGAAAATTAGAATCGTTCAAACATATTGGATTAACTTTAGATAAAGGTGTAAAGAGATTAGTTAATTTCGCAAAATTCAAGGAGTACCGCAAATTTCAGTGATCGAAAATGTCAAGTTCTTGGCTGCATTAAAGTTCGCGCTGCACTGCGTCATGTGGACGTCGAATGTATCTTCTGCAATGGAAAACCCATAGAACGAACTCTTTTAACATCTTCTTCGCATATGAAAATGCAATAAACGAAAATCTTTCAGGCATATTATTTGATAAAATTTATGGTAATGTCGATTATATCAAAGATAGAACAATGTTAGTGAAATTTTGTTCACAATTCCATCTTCAGTAAATGTACAAATAATTCAGAAAATATTAATTTTTTAATTTTAAAAAATAGACAGTGATTTCTTTTTGATTTGAAAAGCCCTCAATATTTTGGTTTGAAAAACCCCCAATATCCCTCAAAATGTGTGGGATAATTTGTCTCCCCCATTTTATCCCCGAACAGTAAAAAATCCCCACCTTCGGGGAAAATACCCCAACCTGGCGACCCTGCCATTAGAGATGTTACAGTTTCTCGATCGCTAAAAATATTTTACTCTGCAACAGTCCCAAACTGCTTCTTGTAGGTGTTCCGAAAAGTATGTTGTTCGAAAATAGGTTTCAAATCCGATTACAGCAGTCCAATTATCCTTCAAGTACTACCAGCTTTTTCCTTTGCTTGCCTGCTCTTGGAACAACACTTGCATAGCTTCCATCAACTGTTGCTCGCTTTTCTTTACCTGATGTTCCAGTTGAGTCTTAATATCCTGAGTTTGCTGACCAAGTTTCGGCTCAAACCTGGCTGCACCTGGCCTATTGAACTGGTGGCAGAAGAGTATAGTGATGGGCTCAAAAACGAAAAACAGTTTGAAAAAAACGTTTGGCTGCAAAAAACGAACGAAATTCCAAATAGCGACAAACAGTTTTTCTAAAGCGAATTTTTTTTCGAAAACGAACAGCATTTCTAAAACGGACCGTTTTTCTACAATGAATAGCATTTCTAAAACCAATTATTCCAACTATTCCACAAAGAATAGTTTTTGTAAAGCCAATCGTTTTTCTAAAACGAACGGTTTTTTAAAACGAACTGTTTTTTCAAAGCGAACTGTTTTTTTAAAACGAATCGTTTTTCGTTTTTCTCAAACGAATCGTTTTTTTTAAAACGAACTGTTTTTTTAAACGAATTGTTTTTTTAAAACGAATCGTTTTTCGTTTTTTTTTTGACGAACCTGCAAGTATTTTATCCAAATATTCAAAAAGTTTTTAGGGCACAAGGAGCTGAATTCGGACAAAATCGGCAAATTTTGGGTTAGAGTGGTTTGGGACATAACGGGCCAAGGCCTATTGCTGTGATACAAAAATTTCGGTTTTGTAGGGGTGTAAGGGTTTTTTTTGGCCATAGTTTGGCAAAAACTAACTTTACGATGATTGAAAGTGGTCGGGCAGTACAATAGTGATATTTCAAGGGCGAAAAAATTTTTTATAGGGAGAATTGGGCAAAACGTCCATTTTTTCAAAATTTTTTTTTGGTCGAGCATGAATTCTTCGACCTTTCTGAGTTGTTTCGGGCGAAATTTCCATACAAGTCTGGGAAAAAACGGCCTTGTTTCGAAGATACGGCAAAATGAAATCCGGCGGAAAAACTAAAAGTAGCACTAAAAGTGCCAAGGAAGAAAAGGTTGAGATCCTTTTCGGTTCACCAGTTGGCGTCTCCGGGCGTGCTGAGGCCCTCCTCGTGACTGAAGGTCGCCACGAGGGTGTCTCCAACCTTACCGGGGCTGTAAAATTTACGAGACCGCGGGAGGTAAGGTGCCCCTGGACTCATGTCCAGCCTTACAGAAGAGAGTGCATGTTTAATAAACGAAACATTTTTTTTATCATTTCTTAATAAAATTTTCGACAAACTTCATGCTTCAGTGAGGCAAAGTGGAAATCCAACCGTTTTAGATTAGCCAGGAAAAGTTTGGTATCAGAGATCGCTCGATGAAAAGTCATATAGATGACAACAGGATTAGTTGATTCTATCTTAGTATTTTTTTTTACTTTGGTCATTTGAACGAATACAGGAGGTGTTTTTTTGCATATAATAAAATTAAAAACAAATTAAATTGATTGAATTTGATGGCCCCTAGATTGGAGAAAGCCTTGCCAAATAAATGACCGACTATTGGAAAGTTACGGACAAGCTACACTGACTAATGACTCGGTATTCTTTGAAGGTCATCTTGCACCATCCCCACTCTAGCTTGGGAACGTTGTTTCTGGAGGATGGGGGAGGGCATATCAGTCCGTTTCATTACATCACTACAAATCGTATGCATTGTATGTACATATGTACATACTTCAAACAGGTATTTGGAACAGGTATTTTTTCGTACTCGTACTAGTTATACCTAGTATGTGAAAATCCTAGTACGACCCAACCTTTATTGTCGTACAGCATAAAATTTGTTTCTTTTCGTTAATTCAAACTGTTTTATTCAAACAATTTTAAAAAACAGTTGTTTTTTAAAAAAAACAGTTCGTTTTCGTTTTTTGAAAATAACAGAAACGCCCATCACTAGAAGAGTATATCATGTCATGGGAATTCTGAAGCTTGTGAATAAATACGGCAAATGTTTAATTCAAGATTGTATAGAGAAGTGTGAGAAGCTTCAGGTATGTGACAGAGTGGTTTTTTTTTCAATAAATATTGTGGTTTTCATTTTGCATAGCGTAACTGTCTTTACTTTCTGAAGGATATTCGTAGTTTATAGGCAGTCTGAAGTAAAACGGAGTTTGCACTTTTCATCAGTCTGTCTGTAAACATCCCCCAATTACCTGGATTATATTCTATGCTTGAAGTTTAAATCAGTAAAATGTGCGTGCCAAATAATGGTGTCTGCTCTTGTCGCCAAGATCTTAATGATAATATAACCACACCTTGTTCCAATAGATTTTACTGATGAAATCGCGATTGAAATAACTCAGCTTTTGATAAGTATAGATGTCTAGCAATATCGTTTGCTTCTACCTTTGATATTTAATACATCTGCACTTGAGACGTTCTTGGTACCTGGCTGGATGGATTAATGTTGTATGCTCTCATTAAAATCATTGAAAAGAACTTGATTTGTTAGTTTTTAATAATAGTAATATTAAAATATAATTTTTAGAGTGCAAATTTAATTTTGTTAACTGTAAATACGGTCGATTTTCTGTCTTTATTCTATTTTGAATCTTTATTTGTTTTGAGTTTGTTAATACTATTTTTTGTCTATTAGATTTTAAAGACGTACATATATACTTTATTAACATATTGTCTTCTTTATAATTCGATGAACAAATTAATAAACAATTTATAAAAGTTAGAAAGAATCTATAGTATAATTTATTTATTTCTAAAAGTAATAAGAAACTATTTCACTTTAAAAAAAAAAAAGAAGAGCCTATTTCACTTTATATGCTCATAAATCTTGTCAGCTAACCTTGGGATACTTTTCAAGTTTTCAACAACAAAGATAAGAAGATAAGAAAGACCCCCTAACAGCGTGACATTATTCTCATAAATATATATTTTTCTTAGTCGTAAATATCAAATGTTTATACTGAACATCGAATTCGATATGATTAATTTGCACTCGCTTCAAATACAAGCAAAGATGCATATATGTAGATATGCATGTATGCATTTAGATACTCGAATAAGCTGCATATCTTCAAATACCTATAATTCACCTAGTTACGAAGTAGATTGAATATGTTTTTAAATTGATACTAAAAGAAAACTGGGGGACTCATTTTACTTTGAAAACGATAAGATACGAAGAAATCAAAATTGTAATCTTATATTGCCTTTACGTTTTTTTTTTAGATGGTATGATCTCTTCAAATTTATTATCAGATTTATTGATGAGTAAATGATTCAAATTTTTTTTTAGTTACATTCTGGTGCTTTTACTGGCATTGATAAATTTCATTAGGTAACAAAGCTGAAATAAAGTGAAATAAAAAATTCTGATTGTGTTAAGGTCTAATGAACGAAAAACTGCGAAAATTGATTATTGATATTCTTTTGAAGCACAATGTGTTTTCCCTATGCTTGTTTACTTTAAATGCGCTAATTTTGTCTGCCTGAGCAGTGGTTAACGGGCAGCAATGGCTACCCACTTTGTAGGCGAGCACAATGGCTTCCTTTTGACATCTGGTCAGGTCCGCTTGGACGACAAATCTAAGGGAGCTATGCCTAAGATATTATTAACCGACCACTACTTTAGTTTGTTTCCTAAAATAAGCGAAAATTGGAGTTTGAGGGATCATCAATCAAAACATGAGCTTAATCGCGGAACCAGTGACTCACTTGACCCTTCAATCAACCACCCCTTACTTGGTAGCCTTCGCAACTTGATTGTGGGCGCTCTTCAGTTCATGCTTACTCGGCGCAATCATCGCCTCGCACATCCCTAAAGGAGCGGATGACGTTCCATTACTATGTCATGGGAGGCTAGGGTCTTAAATTTTTGGGGGAAGGACATATTTCTTCCTGGGGATTTTTTTTTTTGACCGGATTAGCTAGCGCACTAATGAATCAAGTGTTAAGAGAGAATTTTACCCTTTTAGCTCAGCAGCAAAGTGGTATTGAGGATACCATCGCTCGCACAGAGATGTTGAAAGATATATAATCTATCAGTAGCTCTAAGAGATCATTTTGGAAACCGTTGCTTAGATTTGGATTTACATGAGTTCATCAAACACTGTTAGTAACGACCTACTGAGTCGTTTGATGAATTCCATTGAGATTTCTTCCACGTAGTGGATCACTTACCGATCCTTCGACGATGGTGAACTGAGACAGATCTCTGACTAAGCTTCATCGGGACCTGGTTCAATTCTGTCTGTCTTCTGTATGAATGATCTGACAGGCTGTCGTCTGTGTGGAACATTTTGAACCGGAGCTCCGCAACCGCCGCACTTTATCACACTCGAGACCTCAGGTAGCGGATTTGGCGTCAAAATCCTGAATCTAACTAGGCACCCAAGAACCTCAGATCACAGTAACCTATTCGACGACTGCTTGGAAAAGAAACAATTTTGTTCTTGTCAGCAAAAAAATCAAATTCAGAGAGCACCGAACAAGACCTAGAGCTTCTCATCACATCATTCCAGTAAGTACATAGTTAAGAAGAATGTGAGGGGCTACACTGATGAGGATCTTATCTCATTATATGAGCCACCTCTGGCAAACGCAGAACAAATCCACCACATTATTCAGCTACCAAAGCGGCAATCTAGCATCCATTGGGTGTGGATTGAATTGTGCTCTGCTAATGTGGAATAGAGGACTTCACGGCCATTTCTAGGGCACTTTACTCCAATTTCCTTTTTTTTTTGCATCGGTAATGGCATACACCTATGGTAGGCTCAGTTTATATGCCCTGCCATCTCCCAACCAGTAACTCGCTACAATGTTGATTGGGCCTGGACGTGAGAAGTGTGAATTGAGCTTCAGGAGCTAAGACCTCTCCAAATTCACTTCCGCTGCGGTATGGTTTGCTAGCCATCACAGTATTTCTACCTCTGACTGAAAACATTATTTTGGGCTTCGCATAACGTGTTTAATCCAAAGACTTTCACCAGTTTTGAGTTTTTCAACAGTTTGTCTTCTTATGACTTTGCTCAATCTCAATTTGGTGATTATCTTAGTTTAGTCTCACTTTGTCTTTGCTTAGTCTCACTTTGATGATAGTCAATCATCAAAGGTTGAACTTAAATCGAAAGTACCTTACGTTACGGTATATTACCTTTTTAAAGAATAAAGATCGATATATTCTTTTGTATCATTTTATGATGATAACTAATAACTGGAATATATCGAGCTACCTGCTTTAAAGCAAATCCGACCGAACGTAAAAAATGAGTTTTCTCCTCAAATTATTGCTTTGTTGAGTTCCATATATTTTATCATTCTCAACTACAAAATATTGATATTTTTATATCAACAGTCTTAGAATATTGACTAATGCAATATTAAGTCTTTTTATAGGAAAAATTTACCCATGAGTACGGGAAAATTCCACAAAATATGGTTAGAAAGTATTTTTGAGTGGTATTGTAGATGATCAAAACTGTCCAATTTAATGGTCTTCTGGGTCTCGATCTTTGCTGTTGTGGACATTATGATTAAGTAGCGCAAACTCTCTCCTATGCAATTAAAAAAACGCTAACATGCGCTTCTCTTTATTTTTAAATAATGTGATTTATCCACTGTTTCAAACTATCGTCATATTACTGTTTTTTGCTGTTTCAGCAAACCCTAACGCATAGTATATCCTTCTCTCCAGCCTATTCTTGTCCCTGACAAGCATAGTTTTATAAAGCACCCCTTCACATCGACTAACAATAGGCGCGTTTTTTTGCTCCCCTTATCTATAACAGAACAATGCTAACCAGTACAGACGCATTGGAAACAACAACAACTCATGTTATGGAAAGGGGGGGGGGGTGGTTGTTGTTCTAATGCGTCTGCAGTATTCTATTATAGATAGGGGGAGCAAAAAAACACGCCTAATATGGTGTTTTCAAGTCTTGTCGCCTCAGCCTTCGATTCCTAAATGACCTAAAATTATACAGAGTATTCACCAATGATGCCAATTCAATTCTTTTAAACAACTCAAAGTGCCACCACATGTCATTCACATATAAAATTATTATTCCTATTCTTATTCTTTGCCTAGTATTTCCCCGTCAGTTGTACAGCAATTCAGAGACCTTGGGGTGATTTTTGATGCTAAGCGCGTTTTTTTGCTCTCCTTATCCATAACAGAACAATGCTAACCAGTGCATACGCATTGGAAACAACAACAACTCCTGCTATGGAAAGGGTAGCTGTTGTTGTTCTCCATGCGTCTGCAGTGGTTAGTATTGTTCTGTTATATTATATATAGGGGGAGCAAAAAAACACGCCTACTATGACTGTAATTGTATACATAACTACCTGGTGCTAGCTTTGTTTACTCACATTTCCTCTTAGTTCGTAGTATTCTCGAATATACGTGTTAAATCTGGTCCCTTTGTCCACCAGACTGACGCTATTGAGTCATTTCAGCACAGGTTTACCCACTCACAATTTTTTTAAATTCAATATCCCCTAGTGTCTGTATTCTCCTCGTTTTTCCATCTTTCATACCCCCTCTTTGCATGCACGCAAAGTATTCCTCGATGTCTACTTAACGCTTCTTTCAACGCTTCTTTTGGTCTGATCTTAGCACCCAAATAACCATAACTTGAGTTCAAAATCGTTCTTAACCATGTTATATAGAATTTTTTCTAGTTTTTCATCGCCAATACTGGTAGCGAACCGACCTTCCTCACCTCAAACCGCAGGGAGGTGCTTGACGTTACTCTGATCAGTGGGCGGCACTCACATCTCCTCAATAAATGTAGGGTTCTACAGAAGTGTTCATTTTCTGATCATATATACATCTCGTTCAACGTGGCTGGCCGCTGCTCTGCTGAGCAAGTAGCTTTTATTAACAGAAAGAGGACGGGCTGGAAGTTATTTAATTCTTTGTTTCGGTCCTCACTGCAAACTGCTCCTATGAGCATTGACTGCTACCATGAATTAGAACAGGCGATTGACACCCTTGCTAGTTCTCTCAACTCCACGTCCAGGGCAGCATATAAGCCACCCATAGCCAGGGGGAATTTCAAGCCTCCCTGGTGGAATATGGAAATCAGCACCCTGCGAAGAGAGTGTAGGAGGGAGTTTAATAGCTCAAATAGATCTAATGACTTGTCGCTGTATAAAACTAAGCTTAAGGCTTTTAAGTATGCCGTAAGAAAGGCGAAGAGGGCCTCATGGAGGTCTTTCTGTGGAAACGTAGAGAGTCTCAGCGAGGCAAATCGCCTTCGCAAGATCTTAAGCTCGACACCGAAGGCTATGGGGTGCATCATGAACCCTGAAGGCATTTGGACTAGGTTGAGCGCAGATACTCTGAACGTCCTTATGGATGCACATTTTCCGAGCAATTATTGCCCTCTGGAAACGATGCACCAAACGGAGCAAGCATACAGTTCAACACCGCCGTTCAGAAAATCAAATTTTCAACTGAGGTGGGCTATCAACTCTTTTGAACCGTTTAAATCTCCGGGCCCTGATTGCGTCCTTGCTGCTGATATTCAGCAGTCCATGGAAGTATCGCTACCATGGCGCAGAGAGATTTATAACGCTTTTCTACGCTTGTCGTATGTTCGCACGAGCTGGTGGGAAACTAGAGTTGTGTTTATCTCTAAAGCAGGAAAAGTTTCGCATGTTAAGCCAAAGGACCATCGTCCGATAAGTCTTAACTCTGTCCCGCTTAATATTTTGGAAAGGATCATTGATTACCATATTAAAAGGTCAATTAATCTAATGTTAATTTCGCAGTCACAGTACACTTATACCAGAGGAAAGTCTGTTGAAACTGCTCTTCACGTCCTTATTGAGCAAGTCGAGAAATATCTTGCTCTTAAGAAATATACGCTTGCCACCTTGTTGAACATCGAGGTGGCTTTCAACAACGTAAAGTCCGACGCAATTTTTGAGGCACCTTCGGTGCTACATGTGGATGTGTGGCTGATTGATTTTATCGTGCAGCTTCTCAAGAATAGAATGGTAATCTCTTCTTTGGATAATGCTCGCGTACTACGAGAGGTCAGTATGGGCACACGTCAGGGTGGAGTACTCTCTCCCCCGCTCTCCTAATCAGGCTGGACCATCCCGGCTGCAAAGTGATTGCTTATGCTGACTACATAGCTGTAGCAGTGTCGGGAAAGTATTTATCTACGCTATCGGAGAGGGTAAATCACTCTCTTGACATACTTTCATGTTGGCGTCGTGAGTGCAGCTTGGATGTCAATCCCAGCAAAACGGAGCTAGTGCTGTTTACAAGGAAGTACAAAGTTCCTAGTTTTGAGTTACCCAAATTGAATGAGGTCTCCATTAACTTGAGCCAGTCAAGAACTTAGCGCTAATCATCAACTCGAAGTTACTATGGAACTACAATCTAGCAGAAAGAGCGCGCAAGGCATAGAAGCGAACTGGAGATTACAGCCTCGTACTGTTGCCTGGTTTTATACCGCTGTGGTTGAGCCAATTCTATTGTTTGGGGTGGCGTTCTGGTGGCAGGTGGCTCTTAAAGCTACCGGCAAACGGCAGCTTGAAAAAGTACGGAGGATGGCTGCAATACGGGTAACTGGAGCACTCCGCTCCGTCCTTACTAAGGCACTTTTCGTGTTGCTTCATTGGCTACCAATCAATATACTGATCTTACAGCAAGCTAATCTTGCCGCTATGAGACTGAATTGTATCTCGGGATGGAATAGAACAGAGTTCGGCCATACGACGATTTTGGCCAAGAGAGTTCCCGCTCCAGCGGGTGTTGATTACATCGCTCTGCATTGCCTACTGGATTTGGAGCTCACAACTCGCATTCCTAGTAAGGGTGAATGGCGTGATGGTGTCACCTTCGATAGTGGGCTTATCCATGTGTACACTGACGGCTCAAAGCTGAACTATAGAGTGGGGAGTGGTGAATACTCAGATAAGCTGAGTCTCAAGCTGTTCTTCCCTCTACCAGGCTACTGTAGTGTCTTTCAGGCGAAGGTTACGGCTATTTTTCAGGCTACTGACTGGTTTCTGTGTAATCGAATATTCAGCGTTAATATTTGTATTTTCACAGATAGCAAAGCGGCTATTAAGTCTCTTGCTAGTCCTTGTACAGTGTCCATGATTATTGCTGAGTGCCGTGCATCTCTTAATGAGATATCGAGACATTCGTTTGCCCAATTGATTTGGATACCCGGACATAAGGGTTTTCAGGGCATGGTACATTGCTACCGGAGGTCTCTTGCTCCTTTTCAATAGACCAATGACACCGGTCAAACTGGCCATCAGGAAAAAAAAATCTTGAGGAAGTTAGGAATTCCTGGGATGTTGAATCATCCTGTATAAGGCATTCCTGGGTATCTATGGATGCGCATCGCACCAGGCAGCTTTTATGACTAACTTAAAGCGCTCTGCGCCACTATGTGGGCGTTCTTACGGGCCACTGCCTCATAGGGCGGCGTGCGCAACGATTGGGCGCAGGGTTTAACGACTTCTGTCGGAGCTGTGGTTCTGAGGACGAGGAGGAATCTGTCCTCCATCTCATGTGCCAGTGCCCGGCTTTGGAAAGGAGAAGGATAGCGGCACTTGGTGCACCCTTTCTCTAAAATCTGACCGAACCGTCCCTGGTCAATTCAAAGAGGATAGTGCGTTTCGTTAAAGGAAGCAGATGGTTTCCCGAGTTCAGTGAATAGGAGAGAGTTAAAAAATTATTGTGGCATAACAACGGGCCTCTCGTGTGCCTATGTGTGTCGGTCGTCAGGCTTCAGGCCCGCCACTTCAACCTACCTACCTACCTACCTACTTCTAATTACTTTTCTTAGTTTTTTTAAATTTCTTATTTCTTATTCTTGTTCATTAAAATGTTTATTTATTTTTATTTTCTGTAATTAAAATTGTTTCTGCAGATGAATGCAATAAAAGTAAATAAATAAATATTGAACAATATGGAAGCAGAAAAACTCGCCAGAAAAATATGAAAAAGTTTTCGTTCGGTACAACAAATAATTTATATGTAATAATAATTGATATATGTAATGTATAATAACATGCAAACGCCTAATAACATGCAATTTTCGAAAAGCTTACACAGTCTCCGTGCTTTCATATACTTCATAGCTTTTATTCATATCTATACATACTTACATTTTTCATGATTATGATGATAACATTGACTAAAACTAATCACAGCCACTGTAGCATTTGTCGTAAATCCCAATCGTTGCATATTCGTCAAATACAAATTTCGTTTAATCCTCGTCACGTTCATATTGCTAATCGATTTCACTAGACTAATACCGTAATAGCCAGCACGTCTATTTTGTATGGTAAAAATCGGAATTAAACTATTTGCAGATTTCGTTAAAAACACCACCATTTTGATAAAATTTCGAATTTACGAGTTTTATGCTTTTTCGATAAAAACTTAATGAAAACTTGAAATCAGCTTCACGTTTCACTTGTGCAATCACAGGAATACCGTATTGAACGTGTAACTGAAAATAAATCGAAAAAGGGAAAACATATCGGTTAGTGGAACTATTGTATGGTATTTTGGTTTGGCTAGTAAGTTTTAATGCGGGAGTATTGATCTAGATTATGTTGAGTATTTCATAATGGATGATTAAATTTTTTTTCGATAGATATGAATGTTTTTAAAATGATACATTGATTTGAAGAATTTTGTTTTCATGGCTTCATGCGAGGTAATGGAGCTGAAGGTTACGTTGTAAGTTGGAGCGTACAAAGTTCGATGTAGTTCTGTTAACTGGGTCAGTTATAGAGTTGGAAGTGATATCAGATTATGATGTGACGAAATAAATGCATTTTTCGTGTTCATTGAACTATCTTGAGATAACGGGATTATCGAATAGATATATAGGTATTGTAGTCAGTTGGTATATTTTGGTCAAAATTATTGAAATATAAAAAGGCAATGAAGTTAGTGCTATGCTTGGAAAATGCACTCATTAGATTTTTTGATATTGAATTTGCGAAAACTCTCCCTGATATGATAAATACCTAATCGTAAGTGTGAAAAATTGCCAAACTCAAATAAGTGAAAAATAGACTGATTTCAAGATTATATTCAGATTTTAATCTATATTTATATTTCACACCAGTTCTCTGTTAATTTTATTACTTATTCATTTGAAAACTATTCTATACTGTACAAGTGTTCTAGAAAAAAATATAGACGAAAGGAGGTAGAGACGCAAGTAAAAGAGTGGTATATATAAGGATAAAATCGGTAAGCGAGAGGCCTTGGTGGTTATATGCGTCGGATGCCGCTCAAATTTGAGCTTTGGACAAAAAACACAAAAAGTTCCTTATACTTGTCGACAGCTGTCAACATTTTATAAGTATAGGACATTTGATTACATTTGCATACATTCAGATTAAGTGAATTTTCGAAGCACCAGTCGCACAGAATACAAAGAATATTTTGGATTTGGAGGCAGTCGTCGATAGACTTAAATACTTTGAACACCTTGAAATGATCAGCAAATAAGAGGTAGGGTGAACGAATATGGGAAGGGAGTTTATTGATAAAAATTGGGAATTATGATGGACCAAGAATCTATCCCTGAGGAACTTTGGACAGAAAGTGAACGGTTTTGGAACGCAGAGTTGCAGCACGGATACGACCAGAAACAAAGGAAGAAAACCAATACGAAAGAAAGCCCGACACCCTATATGATGGCTCAGACTTTCGATGTAGATCCTTAATTGCACCTTTCTTCGAAAAAGAGGTAGCTTCCTTTTCTCAGCTGAAGTCGTTAACTTGTTGCTTTTGTAGCGTCTATTTTTAGCAATTCCTACACTTCCAGTTTGCGCAGGAATCACGTATCAAACGTCTTTTCTTTCTTATAACTGCAGGAAGGTGGACTGTATCATTTTCTGCAGATATCTGCCTTTCGACTTAAACATTTTCCACGCATTTCATGTGTACCAAGGTCAATGGGTACACGAAAGAATTTTTTTTTTGGATGATGAAGCGATACAGACTTTATTAAACCTGGATCTGTCGAATATCCTTTCTCCAAAACCAGCTTCCTTCATTTGTCTCAGTCCAACGACCACATACCCAGTTGAAAAAACTTCCAATGACCACAAATCCAGTTGAAAAAACTCCTATTTTACGGTTTTCTTGCTGAGCAGAGTGCTTGAGTTCTACCTCGTACCACTTGTTTCGGTATCGTGCTGTCATACACGCGTTCGATGTGGTCACTTATGAGACTTGACTGTTGTTAATACTGGTGGGTCGTCAAACAGCTGATACAACTTATGACTATGTCAGATTTGACGCAAATCTATTGCTCTCATTGGCCCATAAATTTCCCAAAGAACCAATGTTCACTGAGTCAGCTTTCCTGACGATATATTCTGGCACCAAATTGTCTTCACAGATTCTATCTTTCCTAAGTCCAACAGAATACCGGGCACTTTCCATGACAGAGCTTCTTACATGCCGTAGCTGTTTCGTACTTCAAACACCACAATGTTCTGATCATCACTGCCTGAATTTGCTTCGAGCACTCTCCAATTTTGAATAAGTGCTGCCAAGTTCCCTGAGACAAAGCAGACATTTGATATGGACTCTTTATACCCGAAACGCCGGAACGTTTTTCACCAAAATATATTACTACTAAGCCCATTCTGGCTGCCAGGTCCAATAAACGCCTAAGACAATTCCTTTGGTGTTGAAGTCACCGGATACCAGCGCTTGTCTGTCGACTGTGCGCTGTCGTCCTGCCAATTTCTGAATTTGTCTTTAAAGTCTCTTATCGTTTTGTTTGGTGTGAAATAGCGACTGAAGAAAGTTACATCTCCGCCTCTAGCATATACAAAGCCAGCTCCTTGATAATGGCTCACCACGCTCACTCTCCTTGAATTTAGCATACGGTTGCTGTACCAAGAAGGATCGAATACGAACAAGGAGACTCCTTGCTTTTGTCTTGCTCATTTAAAACCAGCAATTCGATGTTTTTATCGGATGTTAGTCGGTAGAAAAGGCTAGTATCGCTTTTACTCCTGTTCAAATTTACTTGAAGAACGGTGGTCATTGGATAATTTGTTTAACCTTTCTCAACTCTTCCTTGAAGATTTTGTATCGCCTTGACCCAGGTGCCTATTATAGCATATCTTCGTTGAAACTTTTTTCCGCACATAGTACGCAGCTCTACTGTGCAGTGTGCTTTATAATCATCTGCACAGCATTTGTGACACCAAATGGTCCTTTCAGATCCCGTCCATTTTCTAGTAACATACCCGTATCCAAGGCAGTTTAAGCAATGTGCTACGACTTCCCTTTGGCATACCCTGCAATATATCCATCCGATTCGGATCTTCTGATATCCTATAAGTTTTCGTGCCATTCCTTACCATGGCTCTGCAAAAACAATCTGCTGCTCTCTGTGAGTGAAATTGACGGTGCCCATGTCTAGTACGTCTCAAAAGAGCTGCCTTTACTCCAGCTTCCTCTCTAAGGTAATCAAAATCGCGAATTTTCGCGGTGTTTTTGCGTTCAATTGATTGAACACTTTCTCCCAGTACAGATTTGATTACCTCCCGTAAGGCTCTTTTGGTATAGCTTCTTCCTTAATCTCTACAAGCACGTTTTCTGACCGAATCTACTGTATAGGGTTAGCCATAGCCGGAGGCTTTACTTTGATTCAAATCTCTACAACAAGACATCGGCAGAGCATAGTCCTTCTTCAGGTTTGACCAGGATTGCCTCCGCAAGGAGTTTAATACTTTTCTTCTTTTTTCTTCCCGCGTTTAGCAAATTATTTGCCGGCATTTTTGGACGCTCTGCAAGCCAAATTATACTCGCTTGCTGGTTGCTTTTTGCATTTTTTCTGTTTTGCTCGTTTGGAGATGGCTATCCATTCTTCATGTAGCATCTATTCTCTCCTATTCTTTTTGTTATTTGCCTCTATCTGACTAGAGGCAAGCAATTTGTTTTCACAGGGTGTTTTACTTCTTTCTGTTCTGTTTTGGCAGTTTCTTCCTCGACAGTCTTCCTTATAGACCTGTAATATCCATGGATATATTTCGCTGCCTGATGATTGCAGCATCTTATTAATGATAGCTTTGCATTCCTGCCAAAGTCACTCGTGGCTACGTGCTATCTTGGATGTATACGCCCGTTTAGGTGAGTTGCGTCATTCATTAACAGTCTTTCTTTCCTGGCCTACGATCGTGGTTTCCTCTTCTAGTGTACGTCTGCTTTGTGAAGTCTCGATAGCTTCTCTTGTGGCACTGATGCCCTGTCTTTCCTTACCCGCCAATGGTGGGGACAATGGGTTTCTATTCCATTTCCTCAAAGGGTCCGATTCTACCATTCTACCGATTTCTTTATCAGCATTGGTTAGTGGTTAATCCTCAGCCATGCGTTCACAGTTGTCTCCGCTGTATTTCCTTACTGTAATTGCAATTTTTACTTATACCAATGTCTACTACTGAGACCAAGTTAGTCACCACTGGAGCTTTGCAGTCGCTGGGTACGAACACTCTGGAGCCTGCTCGCGCATCCCTGACGGCTGCCAGTACTATAGATCCCACTTCTTGCACCGTAAGCTTTCTCATTCTCTTGGGCTGAACTTCCCTTAAGCCTGCGTTTCGCAATGCTTGGTTACACTCCGCCCACTCCATCACGACAAGGTTACAGACCAGAATAATAACGCTATTTCTATTAATTATATTCAAATTCGTGGAATTTTTTTTCTTTTTGATCAAACGGAACGAACTACTACCACAGTAATAAATGTACCAGTGACAGTGCGTGTATCACCACTTTTTATTTTTTTTTTGTTCATTTACTAGCAGCATATGCTCATTATTGCTTTTATCGTTGGAATTTTTCCAAGCCAATTATGCAGATAAAACACTACAATATACTTCTAGTCCCCTTTTTAATCTTCTTCCCCATAGCAATTGAAAATATTGGAGCTGTTTTCAGCATATCATTTACTAATTTCTAGATACTAATCTTGTTCTTTATCCTGTGTAATGCAATTTTAATGTGTACTTTTAGTTCTTAAAATTTTTAGTTCTTTTATACTTTAATTTTTATACAATATCATAAAAACAACATCAGCTATATATACTTTTGCACACTTTAGCCACTTTACATATTATTCTTATTTTACACATTATTTGTTCTTTATGAGATATTCTGTATATTCGAGTTATTAAAACATTTTGTAGTTTGATAAAACATTCAAACTCAAGCAACGAGATTAAGCGTCACGGATAGAATGCATGGCTTTATCATTTAAGTGGTTTTTGCAGTCGGATGATTATTTTGTCGTATGGATCAGAATAAAATCTTGGCAGAAATAGTATCATGCAATGACGAAGACAATGAACCCGTTAACTTTTAGTGCATTTATTTTAACGGGTCTGTTTTCTGCTATATATTTTTACAGAGCGACTATTGTTTTATTACGACTTTAACTTCTGTTTTTATGAGCAGCTTGCTTCGAAACTATTGAAAAAATCATCGTTTTTTCTGTCTTCAGCATTTCATTAGGCTTAGTGTTTTGCAAAAATTTCTTAGAAAAGATTGTATTCAATTCCGAGTAATGTGTCCTAGCGAGTAAGTTTTCATTTGGGCAATTATTCTGCCTCAAACATTTTATTTAGCCACATTGCTATTTAATGTAACTCTATTCGCTCCTACATTCATTACTTATCATGCGTACATTATTTTTTCCATTCGCTATTCCATTCGCCTTTGCTGCGTCTACCCAGAACGCACAATGCCCTTAAGCTTGGTCCTCTACCGCAATCTTTTTTACAATTCAAGCATGTATTGAAAATGTTACCTTGAATTGCTATTTACCTTAGTCCTAATTTTAGTTTTCTAATTTTTCAATTATTTTTATTATTTCTTTTCCTTTTTTATGTTTCACTCTTTTTTTTTTTTGCTTTCTTGACGCTGTTGGAATTATATCTGTAGCGCAAGGGATTATAAATAAATAAATAAATAAATAAATAATCGAATATTTTCTGTACTTTCCATAATTTTTGGCACATATTCCATCGTTTGAGCTTCTATGAATATTTAAAACCATTTATGGTCATTATGACCGGCTTCAATCATGTTGGTTGTTCCTCTCTGAATAATCAATGTCCACCAATATATAAACGGTATAGAAAATGGCGTATCTTTTTCTTTCTCATCATCTTTCTTTTTTTTACACCAAATTTCCATCCAAAGCTATCCAAAAAGCAAAAATATCCTCCGCATTTAAACGAGTGGTTCATAAATCAAAAAGATTTTAAATTCTATTCTAATAAATTTTCTTTCACGTAGTTTCTTGTCGATTTTTTTGTCTAAGTCTATTATTATCATTAAGTTAAGCGACCTTGAAACGTCATCAAAATATTTACAGATTCTATAAATATACATAATTAATTTGGTCCGCTCTTCGTTCTGCGGCGATATAACTAGCACACAAACCAGCTGATCTCTGGTCTAGTGTCCACTCAAACATTCATATGTCCATACATTGTTTACATTCCACTTAATAATTCATTAATCTCCATAATTCCACCATTACGAACATTAATCGCTTGCAACTATGCACGTGACTGCAACATACTAGCTTCAAATCGAATCGTTGCAGCACAAGCTGATTCGCTAACAACAAACACTCTACCTCGAAACATATCTCAGGCGCTTAGAAGTACTGCTACTCTAGCTACATCAGTATAGGCTTGTATCTATGGTTTCGACACGTGTATCTTTTCGTAGAGTGAAAGATAATTTTCACGTTTCAGTTTCTGATCAGCCGAGGGCAAAGCTTTTAATCCGTAGTACATAGTACAAAACTAAAACTATTCCATTCATACACTCGACACGAGATGGTTCGGGTATTGAAGTAAGTTTTCAAAAGCAACCAATCATAATTGTTGGTGGAATGTTAATGAGCTGCGTGTGGGAGGAGTAGTAACGAATGGTTAGATAATTAAATTAAATTAAGTAGTTAGATGATTCTTAATAAATATTCACCTTTACTGGATTCGATGCGAAAGGAATAAAATATTGTCGTATCACAGAACTACACCCACTAATGTAATGATACTCAATTGAAATTTCGATATATTTATCTAACAGGTTTCCACTAAAATTGCAACACTAGATCACTTTTGTTCGAAACGAAAAGCGAAATGTTATCGTACACGTTTTTTCCAGTTTTTAACGAACTCTTAATCGCAACCGTTTCATAAATTGTTATGTAATTTCGGTTTTTCCGTTTGTCTCTCTCTTAGTAACGAAATAAATCTTCGTTACAAGAAAAATTGAATAACTCAAGCTATCATCGAATATTACTAAAGGGCATCATTTGTGCTATGTGCCCGAAATATCTAAAGTTCCGATGGAAACTGAAGAAACACACGATGTACCTCAACACGAATCACCACTGTAAACATTGGGAAAGCCCCCCGATTTACATGTTTTCGGTTGACCGATTCAATTCATAAGACCTCGGCATTGTCTATCAGTCGTTGATACACTTCTACACTATACTTCTCTTCGAGATAATTTAGATATCGCTTGGTAGTTTTATGGTCGCAGCCAGCTAGCTAACCAGCATGACTGGCCAGTCTTTCTAGACAGCTTTTTTTCAGATTCGCATCGAGACATACTACATAGCGCCAAGTACTTTAACAAGCTATTTTTATCCAGTTTTCCACTACGGAGGAGTTCGTCGACAGTTTTTTAAGCTCATGTAATAATAAGATCATGCAAAAGCTCATGTTTTTCTTCTTGTAAGTAATTCATGTTCAATGTCAAGTGAGATCGATAGAGAATTTTCCGTCTTGATATTCAAGTCGACGAATGTCTTGGACGTCTTATGGGGCCCCTGATTTCATTGCGATGGATACTTATACTTTCAGACTCTGTTGTCACTCTAGTGTTCATTGCTCCTCGGTCTGTTGCCAATGCAGACTATTGCTGGTATCGACGATATTGCGGTTAATCGGTGCCAATTGGAGGATGAAGTTAAAAGACCGGTAGATGTTAATAATAAACAATCGAACGAAATCATGTGGTTGCTTCAAAGCTTAGCTGAAACGTGAGATACATGAGAGATGTCTTTAACCGGTTATTCGATTGGAGAAAGAAAATAAGTGCGTGTGTTGTCTAGGTGTACTTCAAGCACTTTGTATAATAAGTACTACTACAAAAACAGCTTACCCGCGTTCAATATCACCATATGTATTGAATTTTAGGAAATTTTTATAATAACATTACATCGTAGGGGTCAGCCAATCACCTTAGGTTAGGTAAGGCCATCAGTTTGGGCCCATTTGTCACCCTCCGCTAGTTAGTTAGAGCTGCCAAAGGACCAGTCCGGTAAATTGAATCAGCTGGCTCGGTGAAGTGATACTAGCCACTTCTGCTAGCTCTTGGAAGCTGTATGATCCTAGAATCTTGAGGCATTTATTATTAAGGCCCGGACAGTTGCAGATTCCCTACCATCACGCATCTCCTAGATAAATTGTTGGATGTTAGTCCTATTCGATTCGCATGAGATGCGACAAGGCAATATCCTGTGACACACAAACAAACTAAATTCATCTGATCGGCCACATCATCTGACCAAAACCGCTGAAATATGCAAACCAAAATCAATCATCAGTCTTCTCGATTGATCATAAAATTCGATAAATAAATGTCTGAGTTTTTAATTCACAGCCCATCACGACATCTACCAAGTACATAAATCGAAAGTAAACTAACAAACATCTTATTTGGCGTTCAATTCATTCTACTGATTTATTTTTGAATATTCGTTGACAATCATTCTGCCTTATTCGTCTCATTCTTACTAAATTTTACGCAAGTTTTTTTTTTCAAAATCAATTTATTGATCAAATTAATTAAGATTAAATTCACTTGTTAGATTTAAAATATCCATTCTAAATCGAACCGAAAATTACAGAACGCAATTACATCTTCATATCATAATTAGTTTTTTTCTTTCAGTTGAAACATAATAAATCTATTTGATGACAAAACAATTGTTAGATTAAATCATAAACCATCCGCCCGATTCTTCTCAAATCTTAAACCATCTTATTAATGACGGCTAATTGTAAAGTATAGATTTGATTCGACCATTTATCCATTGCATTGTATCTAGACGCACAGCGTGACTCTTTATCGAGTTCGAGCACTTGATTCACTTGATCGATTCGTCCTTGTATCGTACTGTAAAACAATGGGGAGTCAAAATTAAAGTCATGCTGCATGATATATAGTACGTTGAACGTCTTTTACACACTTACTTGTCGAGGATACACGAAACGAGTAAACTTTCCACTTCGGCTGGCTCGATATTTAATTCATTCGAAATAAATGGAATTGCAATGCGTGTATACGGTCGTATTAGCTTGATGAGAACTTGTGTTCGGATATTGCGTAGTAAATCTATGAAGACAAAGTAATAAAATAAATTTTTCATAGAAAATAATTGATGATGTTGATTTCAATCCAAAGTATCAAGCACGATACAAAGTAACTATGTCTAATTATAGATTACTAACGATGCAAGCCAAGTTTCAGAGAGATGTCATTCAAATTTAATTAAATGATAGAAAGATATAAATAAACGAGTGGCAGGTAAATACTATCTGAGCATTGCAAAAGTGAACCTTAGAGTCCTGTGCACAGTTTAATAATAAAAGCCGCGTTGTATTACAGCTACTTGAAATAAATTACATCCTTAACAATTCTCGAACGAAATATGAATTCGATTTTTGTCTTTTATAAATTAAATTTGCCAGTTGTGTAATATAATTAATTATTTGCTATTCATTACAATGCTCCTGGATATTTTTCCTTGAAAAGTTGAATATTTAAGCGAAATTTATATTAATCTCATATTAATTTCAGCTCATTTACAATTATTTAAAACCACATTTTTCTTTCATGAATTCATACCTTCAATATGCTCCCGAATAAATGGATCAGCCATAATATTGTTTCGATTGTGCCTTAAAATTGATTCGAATTCGTTAATATCATTGTTCTGATACGAAACTACTAGATTTGTCATTGCTAAAATTTCAGGATCATTTTTGTAGGGTTTGGCTTCTTGTGAATCGAAAGGATTGATTCCCGATTTCATGAGCCTGTAACGGAAAGAATGTGAAATAAAATATTCATCATTAGTAATATTAATCTATTAAGTTACGATAAATTTTTAAATAAGAATAAATTGAATAAAATTCTGATTATTCTAAGACAGAATATTAATTCGAACAATTTTTGCTGAGCATATAGCCATATCGAGAAATTATATATTTAATGCTAATTTAAATAACAAGATGCCCTGGACTTGACCTCACTCCTACTTTTCTGATCAGCTGTGCAGAGCCCCCGCTTCATATTATATTTAATTATTCTCTTCCCTCTAGACCACTTGCATTGTACTGGAAATCATCTTACATCACGGAAATATATAAAAGCGGCGATAGGCATTCGATTTAAAATTATTAAGGCATCGCCATTCTACCTTCAAAAAATCATTTAACAGGACGGCCAATAAGTACTGAGGATTCCTATGAAAAACACAATAATTTGTCGAAATTCAACTTTTCAAGAATAATACAATCATTTTAATGCTTCTCTGACTTTTCGATAACTTTTTTGTACAAACATTTATTTTTTACCTCAAAATATACCTCAGTTTTGGCAATCACTCCTTCATTCGAGACAAATTTCATTCCCTGGAGCATTTTTTTAGGTTTGCAAAGAACGAATAACCGATAAGGACCAAATCTAGAGAATGTGGTGGACCCGGGAGCAATTCGAAGTGCGATTCAAACATTTTTGCCATTGCTGTCATCAGCTGACCCGGTACATTGTCTTAGTGAAAAATAATTGTTCACCAAAGTTTTCACTTCTTCACATGTTTTTGCAATTTCGCCCTTCAAACGTTCCAATAATGCCATATTCACAACTGATGCTTCTTCGCACCTCAAGGTTTTCGAAGAATTTTACGGGCGCCATACACAGTGCCAGTGACTGTTGTGTGTTTTGTCGTTTTGGACGAGGTTCGTGGACTACTGTCCAATCAGATAATGATCGTTTTGACTCTGCAGTGAAGTGGTGAAAATCATATTTTATTCACTGCAACTTACAGGCACAATAAATTCTTTTTATCACGAATAAACAGCTTCGAAAAACGCGCTGAATTATCAACACGTTGTTTCTGGTCCACTGTGGGCAAACGCGGCACAAATTTCGAAAAAGCTTTCGTACATCTAAATGTTGATGCAAAATAGTGTAAACACTCCCTTTCGATATCTTTACGGTGTCAACTATTCTCTATAACTTCATTTTACGGTTGGCCAAAACAACTTTGTGGATTTTTTTATGCTTTACGGTGTAATCACCTTATTTGGGTGTCCAAGGCGTTCAGCATCATCGCTGACCGTACGAACACGTTCAACGTCAGCGAACCAACGCTCAACATTTGATTTCGGTGATAAAACTTATCAAGCCAAGCCTTTCCTGTGGTGGTGTTTTTACTTATCAAAAAACAATGATAAATTATGACACAAAAATTGTTTTCAATCCATGAAAGCGAAAAAGTGATCAAAATACAAACTCAGAATCAAAATGTCGAAATATCGACAGGTATTATTCCAAGGATGCTACTTTTTGAAAATAATAAGGATTCATCAGTAGTGGCGCCGTCTATATGCCAGCCTCTAAATTTATTGACTGATGTGAACGTGCTACGTGGATTACTCATACTTATGGCACTTATTTGCGATGTTTTATGCAAAATAGAAGAAAATTCTCAAATTTAGACAGTCTATACAAAATGGCAAGGCATTCGAATGAGTTTATAACTCTATTTTGATCTTTCAGCTACAGTAGCTCGCGATTGCAGGGTCGCTACTAGAATGGCTTAGTTCCTACTTCTGTGGCCGCTTACAATATTTGAATTTTCAAGGATTTATTTCTAAGAAAGTCCGTGTGAACTCTGGTGTACCTCACGGTAGTTAACTTGGTCTTCTTTTTGAATATTTTCATTTCAGACCTGCCGGAGTTGGTTCTTATGTCCCCCATTTACTCGAAACGGACGGCCTCAAAGTTTATAATATCATCAAGTCACCATCAAACACCTGCTTTGTTCAGAAAAAAACTAAACTCCTTAGACTGAATTATTCGATAAAAATACAGGTATCCTTCGAGCTACTGGGTTAATTAGTTCCACATAAGACACAACGCGTATGACGAAACTCCAGATTATTGCAAATAATAATTTTAAAAATATTAAAGCATAGGTCTATAAATAATCAAATTTTTGCTTTTAATCGAAAATTGTTTGAATGGCGTAAAATAAAGTTTATTCGAGCAATATTACAACCTTTCACGCACCAAAATAGAAATCAAAACAATGAAAAAAATCATTCAAAACTTCAGTTCAGTTTCCTAGATATCACGCTTTCGGAGAAAATGATCAAAAAATAAATCAAAATAAAATAATAAATAAATAAAATAAAAAAATAATAAATCAATAAATAAATCAAAAAGTTCATTTGTAATCTCGCGATTACTCGTAAAAAATCAAATCTATTCATTAATTTCAATTAATTAGGCAACTAAAATTCGGCGCTTACATCTGCATAAATATTGAATGCGCTAGCATAAATCCTTTTGATGCATTTGGCGAATGTCCTACGATCGTGGAACTTTTTCGTAAATTTTAAGGAAATAAAAAACTTATTTTCAAAGTAACCGGTTCAATATGGTCTATTTTTTCAAATATAATTTCGGTGCGCATAAAAGCGGAAACATTAACCAGACTGCCCCTTTAGGCTGGAGATTGAGCAATGGTTTACGGAAAAAATTTTGACTCAGGAACCTGATACTTAGCCTCGAATACTTTGATCGGATCAACAGAAACGATCTCGCAAACGAAACATGTATATTGGGACCTGGATTATGCGAAACCTGTACATATCAGTTGACGATATCTAAATTAAATATTCGCGCTGTCCAGGAAAATGACCAGCTAAATAAAACTATTTAGCGCTGATATTATAAGCAAGAGATTGTACATAATCTACAAAAGCTCAAAGACGTCTGGAAATCAAATAATTGACTTTAAGCTTGTCAATGAAAAACTGTGTGCGATCCGAATTCAAGGAAATTTTTTTAACTTTTGAATTTTAAACGTTCACACCCCTATAAAAGTTAACATTGAAGCAGTCACAGATGATTTTTATAATCTGCTATCAAATTATGTAAAAGTTATGTTAATGGATTTCAATGCAAAGGAAGGAAAGGTGGAAACACATCGCGGAGCTACCAGCCAATACGGCATCCACGTACCTTCAACTACAATGCGTGTAGCAGAACTTTTGATCCTGCATCGACCACATTCAAATTTAAAAGAGATGAGCATCCAGTATTCTGGATGTATGGTATTTTCGAGAAGCTAACTGCAATTCCGACCACTAGAAGTTTGATGCGATAACAAAGCTAATTAGCTTCCATGGCTAACACTACGTCTAACAACGAAATCTAGACTGCAATCAAGGGCACAGTGAATACACCAGCAGCGAAGGTAGTGGGATAGACAGCACGGCGCGACAGAAATGACTCAGACAGTAAGGCAGAGCGAAAGAGAGAAAGAGTTCGGAATCGTAGCAAAGTTGGTGCGATTAGCAAAAATAGCCAAGACAGATTCAATAGTACACGTATTACTTGAGAACGACTTGACCAGCTCATTCGTACCAAAACTATGGCCGCATGTTATCCGATTGTTTTTGGACGAAAATGAAAGATTATGATCTTGACGATATGTGGTTTCAGCAGGATGGGGCAACAAGTCACGTAACACAGGTAAATCGAGCTCTTTTGCAAGAGAAATTTCCAGGACTTTCGCGATTTCGCGATTGACTGATGTGAATTGGCCTTCAAGCTCCTGCGATTTAACGCCTCTGGATTTTTTTTTGTGGGGATACGCGAAAGATCGTGTTTATGCGAACAATCCCCAAACTCTGGACGAACTGGAAGCCAGTATTCGTGAAGTCATGGCCGAGATATTGCTAGAAATTTGCTGGAAAGTCATTGAAAATTACCTCAAGAGGATTGAGTCCTGTAAGGTATCCCGTGGTAAATTACATCATTTTCCGAATATTTTGTTTTTTTTTCAAGTTTATTTTCTCAAGCATACACACCTACCTTCTCAAGCATGAAATGGATAACTATGTACTATTTAAATCGACGCAGTTCGTAGCATCAATATTATGTCAAGTCCCTTCAACGACAAGCAAGTATTTACAATTCTGGACGAAATTTAAAAAAAAAATGTTCCGCAAGTCAAAAACACTGACACAATCGTGGAAACGGACGCTGGTCAGATAAAAAAAAACACTAGGGGACTATAACCTTGGAAATGTAGCTAGATTCATGTACTTCAGGACAAACTTCTCGAAAGATGGGAATGAACTGGACGAAAACATGACGAATTCAAACTAGCCAATAAAACATTGTTTTCGGTGCTCCCCAGCTTGTACAAATCGCGATTTGTACACAAATTCAAGACGCTCCGCTTCTACAAACTAATCATAGCACTTACTTTATACTAGCTGGACTTAGGCGTATGAAAAGCCTCTAAATACTTTTGAATCAAGATCAAATAAGCGATAATGAAATCCCCAAGTGAGTTTTGAAAGGACGAGCGAGCGGATGCAGACCAATTGGAAAACCATGCAGACACTGGGAGGACTATGTAGTTGCTGATAAGAAATCGCTTCGAAGAATACCGTATTGCGTAGTTATTGAACCAAAACGACTGAAGGCGCTTTATAAGGGCTGTGTTGTCACGATGACGATGATATGGTGATATGCAAAGTAAAAACGGTATGAATACGATTCAATCTAGAATTTGCGCGAAACTGTAAACGGTATACTTTAATGCGAATATTTCTGAGAGCTATTAAAAGTTACACGTATGTACAAAGCGTGTTCCATTGCAAAAATGTGCGATAAAAATCCTCGCAAATCAATAACATAGACATCAGTCGCTTCAGATATACCTTAATGAACTTACACAAACAGTTTCAATATTCACTAAATATTCACTTTTTATTAGTGCTAATTTGTCTTTTATATTCAATAATAAAAGTCACGTGATTGTGCTG
Organism: Nemotelus pantherinus; assembly: GCA_963978885.1. Lineage (NCBI taxonomy): Eukaryota > Metazoa > Arthropoda > Insecta > Diptera > Stratiomyidae > Nemotelus > Nemotelus pantherinus. The sequence continues at coordinate 43,071,658 of OZ022266.1, read as the reverse complement.
ACTTGGAGTCTGTCCCTGAACGAGAATTTAAATTTTAGCATCTAACTTCTTGTTTTACTTTTCAATGCGCAGAGATTCGTCTAATTTTCTCTGCAGAAAATATGTGTCGATCAAAGAACTACTCAATTTTGTTGATAATAAACAAGCTTAGCATATTTTGTGGTAATGCTAAGTCTGCTTTCGACATCTATATTATTTCGAATTATGCTTTAGCAATAAACTTAATCAATTTCGTCGCTATCACGCTTTTACTAGTTCATTATTGCAGTGAACGCTATTAACATTTAGACAGTCCACACACGGAGCTACTTAAAAAAGCTGATTAGTAACGCAAATTACTAACCAGTCCGCAATGAGTTACTTTCAATGTAACTATATGGAACACCACACACGACGCTACTGATTAGTAATGCGCTACTAACCGTTCAGTCACATCGAAAGTCTCATTGCGGGCTGGTCAGTAATTTGCATTACTAACCAGTTCCTTTTGAATAGCTCCGTGTATGAACTGTCTAACACTTTACTAGAATCTGACTCTTAAAACAGACTATCAAAATAAAACGAATTTTTACCTAATCAGATCAAATCACCATTTATATACTTACATATTAGCCAGAACTAAATACTTTAGGCACGTTGTCCTCCTAGGCGATCCCGATTCATCGTAATTCTTAAAAGCTTCAAAAAAATCCGTATGTGCCTTTTCGAACTCACCTTCTCGTAGATGCATTTTACCACCACACTCACGAATCACACCCATAATCAATGGATGCGGAATAGCCGACTTAATATGCAATGACTGCTCATAAAGTGCCTTCAATTTCTTATTGTTCTTTTGAACCGTATACATTTGAATTTCTAAAGCGTAAATTTCCAATAGTTGTGTGCCCTTTTTCAAATCATCTTCACCATCATCGGTCTGCAAATTAGGAATCTAATTTAATTTTTTTATTTTAAATATTGAACAATCGAATTAGATGTTTTTATTATTATATTATTGAAATCTAGCATTTTCGTAGCAATCTGTAACTCATACGGTATAGAAAACCTAATTATAACGAAATCAGATGCAGGAATTTGCTAGCGAGTTGCTTACCTGACAAGATTGATGCAACTGTTTTAAGATTTTCTGCAGTTTACTGAAATCACTACGATCGAAATATAGTTTTCCAAGTTTAGTATTTGTCTTGAACCACAAACGATCATTCTTTGCATCTTTGAGTGCTTCTAAAGTTGTTTCGTAGAAATTTTGCAGGAGTTCCATCTGGAAGTTAAGAGATGTTATTATTCAGTAGGAAACTATTTTCACATATGGCGGGTATGATTTCAGATTTGAATATGATCGGAATAGATTGAAAGATAGAGTGTATAAATAGAATGATTTGGTATTTAAAAGTTTAAACGTTTGAAAAATGTGCCATTTAAAATTTAGTTAATCGGAACAATATACGTACAAAACTTACATTCTTTGATGTCGATATATAGTCCAATATTGAATTAATCGACTTTTCTGAATGATTCCGCGTCACAGCACTTTTAATATACGTCAATAGCTGTTTGTATCGAACCATCATTTCCTCGTAGTTACCCTGAAATATACCTCACATTAGCATTGTCACTTGTTTCCCATTGTCTTAAATCCTACCAAACGGAAATTGATTTTAATCATCTGCTTCAACGCTTTGAAGCCCCATTCACCCTTTTCGCCATTCTCTAGATCAAGCACTTTTTGAAAAGATTGCAATGCTGCCACCGGTTCATCTTCTTTTAAGGCTTTACTATTGTAATATTGATTCTCTAGATCAACATCGGGCTCGGAGTTACTATCTTCGGAGTATTCCTACAAACATATTGTGTAAAACAAAGTGTTTTGAGAGTTTTCAAATGCAAATAAATACCAATCCATAGTCTTCGTCGTCTTCACACATGAAATCATCATCATTGTCCGACATTTTAAATTGTTTACTGCAAATTAACTCCGGACAAAGTCAATTGGACTCGGAAATTGCTCTGTTTTCTAGCGAGATTTTAACGTTGTGACAGATGTCAGCAAACACCCGGTCTTGGCCGGTGTAGAAGTTCATGCGATGCTGCGCGTTGCTCGTGACTGGCTGCGTTCGCTTTTGAAGTTCGCGCCATTTATATAAAGGCGGGAAAAAGTTTTTGAATTTTGCATGTGGGAAATAAAATGATGTAAATTACATAATTTTCAATGTATATTGTTACGATGGATATATACTGTAATAGAAATCCTTTTTATACTGCAAATGGAATGGTTATGGCTCTGACGTGCATTCAAAATTTAGAAAGGTAACATAAAAGAACTATATATTTCAAATTGAATTTAGCAATAGCATTTCATTATTAAAATTATATTCTTTATAATTTAAGCTGATAGCGCGTAAGCTTTATTGAAAAATATTGGTAAAACTCGACTACGTGCCTCCTATAGCCGCTAGACAATTTTACCGATCGCACTAAACTCCGTATATGTATACGCTTGTTTCATTTCCTTAGATCTCTCTGTTCTAAGCCCTGATGTGATTTTTTATTCTAAACTTCAGCTCAGTCTGCATATTGTACATATCACATACAAGGCTTCTCCTTTGTTCGGTTTTGTCTTTAGATTTGATCTTCCTTTTCAATTTTTTTATTTTTCGCATTTAGGTTCCGGGCCGTAAAAATAGATATTAAATGAATAAATGTTACACATTATCTTTTCATAATCTTATGCCTCTTCAGAAAAACTATTTTCTGTGTGAATACAACGTTAGCATAAGGAAAATAAGTTTGGTATTGAGGTTTTCTATGGGAAATTCTATTTCTATGGGTATTTCTCTACTGGGGTTTTCTATTAAAAAAAAAAGATAAGAAAAATACCAATTTTCTTCACATAAATTTGAATCTTAACAATATATACTTCTTGTGGCAAATATACAATGTACATATATTTCACACTAGCAACTCAATAATATAACTAAATACTAATTTGCAATGTACAGCCTGAGAAATTCGCGAAACCGATTTCTTTGAAAGAAAACCAAAACTGACACAGCCGCCTAGACCGCCCCGCTTCAGTAAACGTCTACGACTGCTTATAACTGGTTTAACTTCTACAAATCTTACCATAGTACATTATAGAATTGAAAATTTGTTTTGCTTCTTTGAACAGGTGAACTTTCAAACGGAATACAATAATTTATGATGACGCACATTCTAAAACTGTGAAATTTTTCAGTGCATAGGTATTTTTATTAGCTCCGAGATAAATAAAAAAAAATGCTTATTGATAGTTAATAAATTTAAAGGTAGACTTTTCTATTATTTTATCGGCAATACATGTGTCAGAAATGTCATGAATATGAATGCATAAATTGACAATCGCAAGCAAGACAATCGCAAGCATATTTCCAAATTCATATCCATAATGTATAATGATTTCTGTTTCGAAAGTCTTGTTTCAAAAAAATATTTAGTTTCATGCTATCATTAAATAAAATTTGTACAAACAAACCTACAAAAACTTTCCTGTTTGTCAATTTGTTTTTATTTGTTTGTACCTACTTTTCTCTGAAAAATTGCTAAATTAGAGAGAATTTTGGGATACTAGAGAGGAAAATCTTTTTACGATAAAATGTCCATTTCTACTTACCAGAAGTCAATGTTCTATCCACTAGAATACACGAGCTTCGAGGCAGCCATCATATTTTAATGAAATTCTCATAATAGATGGAACTTGTTTTAAGCCAAGTTTAAATAGAATTCGATTGAAAATTTAGGATCGAACTGTCAACCATGGTAATTTTCTCTTGAGTCTTGAAAATCTGCTCTGCAAGGTAAACAAATTTTGCCCTACACTTTTCGGTGCAGTCATCAGATTAAAACGAAAATCATGGAATTAATGAGTTTTATTGCAAGCCAAGTTTGGTAAGCAAAAAAATTATAAGATTTTTTGTATATTTTGATATTTTTACTAATGTTCGAAGAAAATTAGTAAAATATACCTATTGTTCTGTCAACAAAAATAAAGTTTATGAAATGAATTTTGAACGTGTTTCAAATGTGAATATGATAATATGCGCTAGGCGCCTAAAATGAGATTGGGAAAATTTGAAAATATTTGGATAACTTTTGACCAAATTATTAGATCATTATGAAACTTAAAGGACACATTGATATTACTAATGTGTAGACTCGTGTAGTTTTTTATGAACGTGCTGGCAACCCCGCAGCTACGGCAGGCATTGAAAGAAAAAACCTTCAAACCATCGACTTTCCTGAAAATTTTTCGGTTTTACAGTGAAAACCAACTCATTTAAATCTTATGCTTTGTTTATAGAACCAAAGCAAAACTTAAGAAATTCAACATCGGACAGGAACAGTAGCCCTCCTCCAATTTACCTATATTTTAAGCATCAAAAACTTATGTTGGCGAGATCTCACGACTCAATTATCAGATAAATCTGATATTCACAGAATAGGTCTGTTCGCGTACTACGATTAATTGCAATTAATTGCAATGAAGCCGTTTTTGTACTCCGTTTTACTGAATACTGAAAATTTCCCCTCTTTCAGTAAAATTCAGTAGGATCTGAGCTACTGAAAAATACTGAAAACTGTCAAACGGTTTTTGGCGTAATGCTATTATGAAAGACGATTATTTTTGTGGCGATAGTTTATCGCCGCTTAGGATGACTTTATAATAACTTTTGTTCTCCCAAAAACCGACAACTGACCCCTTTGTTTGTCAATTTTCAGGAAATGCAATGAGAGCGTTTTCGTACTTTTCCTGAATTTCCCCACCACATGATTCAGGAAAATTCAGTAAAATTCAGTGACTGAAAGTACGCGAACAGACCTAATGTATTGGTATTAAGTAGGACCAGATTTGATAGAAGCGATTGGGAAATGCGAGCAACTCTGTGCCAGTGGTGCCATCTTTGAAAATTACAAAGTTTTTTGCCCTATGAATTCTGATTCGGTGACCAGATTTTCATGGAATTGACACAGTAGCTGAACTTTATTCTTAGACGTGTTTGGTAGAAATTTAGTTGAAAAATTCAGTTGGTACTGCCAGCTATGGTAATTTTGGTGGCTTGGGTTGAAAAATTCGCTCAGTGAAATCAAGCTTTTTGGCCTTTAACTTCCAGTGCAGACATGAAATCAAAACGAATTTGAAATCAAAACAAGAAGGAATCTGGTTAAAAAACCATGATAGGGTTGCCAGCTATTGTTGGTTTATTTATTTGCAATATCTTTATTAAGAGATTTTATCGTAAAATTTTTAAACGATAATTATCTTGTTGTAGTGACAATAAACAACAAATATTAAGTTTTTCGAAAATTTGAAAACTTTTGCGACTGGTAGCCCTAAATTTCTTTGTACCCCTATAACTTCCAATGTAGTCATCGGATCAAAACGATTCGGATCAATTCTCAGGGTAGGTTTATTTCAATATGAGGCAGGTGTGATATTGATGCTAACATTTGGTGCTAACAAAGGGTTGCCAACGCGAGGTGTTTTTCGCTATTTTCGTATCAATAAATGCTTACATTGGGTATTCATATCGCGAACATTTACAATGCAAATAAGTTACCAATGTTTAAATTTTCTAAGTTCTTGAAATGTTTCGGATGGCAGCCCCAAATACCTTTCTATCGCTGTAACTTTCGATGGAGTCATCGGATTAAAACGAGATTCATAGGGTTCCTTGATTTTGACGAGAAGCGGTTGTGGTAGAGTTTTAGTTGCAGTGCTGGTAAGTGTTGCAAGCACTGAGTATTTTCTTCATTTGTATTACATAACATGCTGTTTTCAAAGTTTTGCAAGATAAGCAACCGATAATTTATATAAACAACAAGTGTTAGACTTTCCTAGATTTTGAAATTCATAAAAGTGGCAGGCCTGGAAACCTTTGCGTCCTATTAGTTTAAATGCATTGGTGAGATCAAAGCGGTACATTGCCCTCGAAATAGGTTGGAGCACGTGTAGTTGAATATGCACTCAAAATCTGCACGATTCCTCTACTGTTCATCTAACATTAGTGTTTCTAGTGGTTCTGCTGCACTATAGTTTTAGATAGTAATCTGCTATTTAGCGGCCCATCAATAGTTTTGGCAAATGTGTGTATGAAGCTTAAGACTCACAATGAAGTATATATAACTATAAAATAGCAATAAACTAGTATATTTATTTTATTTTTTTGGATTGAGCGTTTGTGGACATGCAAAGCTAATGCTGAATATCGCTACGATTTTTGGTAAATAAATAAAAAATATCACATTGAAATTCATCTCTTATCAATCACACAATATTGATAGTGTTCATTTAACACCATACCGGTTTCAATAAAACCTGAAATTAATTATAAAATTATGCCACCCTATTAGTAGCACTCTGAACACTCTTAATCCTATTCAAACATTTTTTGCATCTATGTACTATCTCTACAGCTCCTCATAGACACGTATCTTCTTCTAAACTTAATAGCTCAAAAAATTAATGATTTTGTCGTGATACCCGTTCATATACTATCATCCACCGATGAAATCCCCAAGCACAGCTAGTAACTAACAACATGCCTCGGAACAGACACTGGAAAGCGCATATTAGCAAAATAATAAACGAAAAAAATTATCTCATGGATCCACCAGCTCCACTAGCACAGAATCACTTCTTGCTCTCTCGCTGAGGGAACGAACCTCACATATGGAAGCAACTGGTCAAATAGTGACACGCTGGGGCTTAATTCCCCAGCTTATATGCTCCAAACCCGAAGAGGCCAATCGAGTTAGTAGCCACACGATACTCGATTGTGGTAAGACGTGATATCGCGAATTATTAACAAATAAATAAAAGCGCATTCCAGTGATATTCTGTTACATTGCTGATCGTACAATTTGCGGTTGTTCGGAGGGTGTTAGTTTACTGGTTACTAATTACCCCATTAACTCTTTTGATTCGAGCGTGAAAAGTGAATAGATTATCGAAATTATGTCCGGTGTAATCTGTGGAGCTCACTCGAACTGGTAGCTCACGAATTATCTGTCGCCTGGTTGCTTATCAGTTTTGATTTCCATAGATTTTGGTTGATTGAAGATAGTCGGTTGTTGTGTTACAGGTCGTTATCACCCCAGTCCGAATGCGCCCAAAGGTCGTCTGTTAAAAGTTTTGTTTGAAAGTGATCTTTCTCCATCTGGAATAACTGCTTTGTTTGTAGTTTTCAGTATTCTCTGTTGAATTTCCCAAGTGTTTTTGTTGTGGAAAGATATATGTGTGAATTGGTGGTTGCATTTAGGAAATTGATGTTAATTTAGAAGGCGCCCGGTTGAAAATTCAAGCTAATTTATTGGATACACGGAAAAGAATAGTGAAATTTATTACACACTGCCTTTGAGAATTTATGAACGAAGAAAGTTATATGCAACAAAAGTGAAATCGAGCTTTAAAGAGTTTATATATATTTGCGTAACCACGGACCAACAAAGTACTCGCAAATAATACTCAAAAAATCGGGGGAGGACTGTACCATTGATTTGATGCCACAACTTAACCATAAAAAAACAATGAACATGCCCACAAAAGTTGAAAGCAATTACGTACAAGATGCAATGAAAAATAAATCGCATGATCCCGATGACTTTGAATTTCAATTGAACTCGACAACGGCGAGATTGCTGTCGACAACACTGTCCACTTCATCAAGTTTATCAGGAACAAATGCTGAATCTTTGGTAGATCGGTCGATGGAAGTGGTTTTCATGCCTAAAACGATCCCTATAGACTCAAATTCATCCAAAACTCGCTCCGCTGTAAATGGACTTTTAGCTTCTTCAGATGATCCAGACAGGACCATGACAAGAAAGTATTCCGTAGTTTCGACAAAAGCTACAGATGGCGACAAAAAGATGAAGAAGATATCCTTGACGTCACCAAACGAATTTTTATCGGATTTATCGTCATCGAATGCGTCGTCTTTAGTGGATATCGCGTGCGCACTAAAATTGCAACAAAAAGATGACAGTGGTAAAGAACTTGATTCAGCAAAAACGTGGAAGAATGGTGAAACAACCTCGTTAAGTTTCGATCGTGGCAAATGGATGTCGGATGATCCTACTGAAATTGCCCATGAAGCTGGTTTGGAAGAAGATCAGAATTTAAATGATGTTGTGGAGGTGTTTTGTGATGAGAAAAGTTGTAATGAGGGTGATTGTGGATTTAATGGTGTTCGTGATAGTAGAACTGATGTGGAGAGGAGAAAAGTGCCGGGCTGTGTACATTATAAGAGGCGAGCAATGTTTGTGGTTTGTATGTTTTGATTTTGTTTGAAAAAGTGTTTTTTATGTTTAAGAATACAAATACCCTTGATAAAAAAAATTGCAGAGCTTATAAATTCTAAACTTTTGTTTCACCATTCATTTTAAAGCTATGAAAGGATAGACACTAACGAAGACTGTAGACTACCATCAAAATATAGATTTAGAACAATAGATAAAACATGTTTATTTTTTAAAGCTACGAATCTGTTTTCAAACTAAAAATCTGGTACATTGAAGACTTTTCTGCCAGGAATGGAATCATTCATCACTTTTTTTCACATAAGTGCATCATGTCTAGTAAATTTAACGTATCGTGTTTGATTATTTTTACTTAAATTCACAATCTCTGTTGTATTTTGAGTATTTGATTTTATTCTTTCTTCGAAAGCAGACAAAATCACCACTATGAGATGGTTTTTAAGGAAAAAACATTTTGCGCCCAGTGTGGGTGTACTACTTGAGTACAATTACTTTTTTGTATAATAATATTCTTGTTAAATTTAATCAATAAATGTAAATTGAAATTTTTTGATGATAATTCTTGGATCTATACCTGATTATGGCGATCCAACTCGAAAACATGGAATAAAAACGTAGTAATAGCAACAATTATCGTCTGGAACGTTGGTTAAAGTTAAAAAAAAAACCAGCTCGAAATTGAATACGAGCTTCTCAAGCTTCAAAACCGGATCTTTCGATAAATTACTCAGATCAATGATGCCGACTTCATTTTGTTTAAAAACAAATCCTCCGTCTACCTTAATTCTAATAAATTCTTCCACTCTGATAGTCACTTACGGTCTTCAAACAACTTGACCGTTAATTCATCATAGAAAATGCTGTTAATTTTTTATTCACACACATATCTTTTCAACAGACACCACACAAACTCTTAAATTGCCTACAACACAACAAACCCATCAATTGGACTTTGTCTATTGCAACAATTCCACAAAACTCCGCTCATTCATTCATTCATACTTACATAGTTGGCATCACTAGACCTATTTCATACAAATGCACATAACATGTACGTCTATGAATTTATTCAAATTAATTTGAAATGATGAATGTACGTACGACGAGTACAATTCATTATTCTTTGTGTTATGTGAAAACAAGTATCGTGCAAGACATTCAATCTAATGATGCGCATATGAATTAAAAGATTTTTATCTCGAAGAACTCTAATTGAGCGTGATAGTAGTAGTAGTATTATTATCTGTCCGGAGTGTAATAGATAAAATTTGCGAAAATCTTGTACACTAATAGATTAGATAAATCCGGTGTAGTAAATATTGTAGAGTAGCACAAAAATCGGAACTCGATTATTTTTAGGACAAGGCTTAAAGATAATGATGGTGCGAAAGAAATTAATTAGATCGGATTTAATTAGGTAGGTCAGATGTAGGTTTATTAATTAGGTAGGTCAGATATAAATGAAACCCAATGAATTCAGTGGAGGAAGATCTTTGTTTCAGCACTTGGTGCAATGATGCACAACAGCCTGAAAAAGAACATTTATTTGTCGTACAATAAAAGGTCCCAAGAGCAATATTCAGCTTACTCTGGTTATCAAGGAAACCAAACTAGAGATTATATGAGTGTCTTATGCCCATTTCACGACATCGAGAGAGACTGCATTTATAGTGCTTCTTAGAGAATGAATATTCATAGCTACCGTAAATTGAGGAAACTACACTGAAAAGCGTAGCTCGTAACAAAGCGCAGCATTTATGGTCGCGAACGCTATGTATGTATTACGTTCAGCTACAAAATACAGCTAGAAGGACTAAACTCCCACACATTGCTGTGCATATAGTCTCAAATCTTATGTAACATAGCCCCAACTACTATGAACATAATATTGGCACACATCATTAAAGTAGGATTAATAATGTTAGCTTCTAAATTAACACGCGTCCGCTCTTATGCTCGTCTGTTTGCCCTTAGAACCTTGTCTTTAATTCCACAGCCCGGTTCCTAAGGGGCTTAGAGATACAGAATCCCTCGTCCTGATACAGAATAAGTTTCTTCGGTTAGTTCTTAGTTACCGCATTGTAGAACCTATCGGTGCAGAGACGCAAAACTCTCCTTTCAGCCGATGTTGCCTGAAATGGAGACGATTACACTTTTGCTTTGGTTTTTATTTCGGGGCTTTAATATATGGCGTTGATGCTGTAATACATGACTTTGTTGCAAGCTATAATATATTGTGCCTGAGTTTTTCCTCATGCATGCTCGTGTCAGGTACTATGTTTTATCACAATTGAGGTGTCGTCAATTATTTTTATTAATAGACAATTTGTTAACAATGTTAAAAATATTGAATACCTAGGATTGTTAATTGTTGACAATCTATCTTGGTTAGACCACATTCTGGAAACTAAATCTAAAATCCCATTATAGGTTTTCTTAAGTGCAGTAGGGATTTGGAAATATGGTTTTCTTGTTTGGTTGCAGTCAGACGTTTTCTTTTAATAATAATACACGAAGTAAAACGCATCGTAAAGCGATCAAAGCAGTTCCTTATTTGAATCTGATATTGTCAGCTATGCAGCTATATTTCATTGCTGAAAAATGTTTGCGTCACAATTTATCACATTAGAATAGATGAAAGTTATATGCAAATTAATCAAATCATTAAGAATGGTCAGTGAAACGTATGATTACATACAAGATCTTCCAAGAACGTCAGATTACCGTCCTTCAAAACGAATCGACCTCTAAATGATTCAATTGTTTCAGTGATAACTCTGTATAGCAATCTGCCATAAATACAGAAAAAGTCCAAACTTATGTTGCTTTTACGCTCCCCCTTAAACCGTATGTTTTAAGTAGCTTTTAGTAATTTTTTTTAATAATTTATAATTTCTGTTTGTATTTTTTTCGATTTTTCAATTAATAAATCAGATCGCTTTTTTTCCTTTTGATGCATGAAGATTTATTGTCGACATTAAAATTTCTTAGACTATTTACACCGACTTCTTCTCATTCTTTGGACATTTCGGCACGACAAATGATTGCTAGGCACTTGTCTATAAAATCAATGTGAAGTTTCTGCGGCTTTTTGATGTAGACCTCTACAGTAAATATTTCATAAAATTGTAGATTTTCTAAACAGATAACGCCTAAAAAACTGACCGAAACAGTATTAAATTTTGATGGACACGAGTGTTTGCTGTTGTTTGGTGTGACTTGCCAAGCTTTTTAAACTATCTGGTATTTTTTGATAGGCTAATCAAGATCCATTTTAAGTTACTGGCTACCAATTCAGCTAGACACTTTTTTTGGCTTATTTGATAATGAATCCAGGAATGTAGATGTCCCTTATGACTAAGAACTTTTGACTCAAATTTCACGTATGCTTCTACAATGGTCAAATTTAGGGACACTTTTTCTGCAATAAAAGCTGGCTCCATACGTCCCATTTTAGAACTTGGGAGTTAAAGTTGAAGAAGACTTCATACTACGAATGAACAAAATAATTCAAAGCACTACTCACGAATCTCTAATGTGATCTAACCAAGACTAAAAAAAAAAGATAAGCTTGTGTTGCTTAATCAAAGCTAAATGGACTCAAAGCCTACCAGGCTTATTGGAATAATTTTTTTAATTCCATAAAGTACAAACGGTCTTCTTTGTTTAATTTCTAGATGAAAATTGATTAGCTCTGTAAGTGTTTGTATCAAACTTTAAAACGTCTAAGTAATCACAATAATTCAACAGTTCATTACCGTTTAAATCTAGATTTAATCGATCGCTATCAGTAATCTACGAATTTGTTTCATAGCTTTAAATCACAGTCATTAAAACATATCTTTATAATCTCTGATATAATTAATGATCGAATTTTCGGAAACAATATAGCTTACTGCAGATTTTTATGATTTATTCTTATCGCACTTGATATGAATGATATCGATGGTTAATTTTCAGCATTAATGAATTCCTGATAATTACGAGTAGCTGCCCATATGAGTGACTTGCATAAATGTACACAAATATTTTTTGTTTAAAAACATCTGAAAAATTTCCACTTGGACAATAATTATCTGAAATGGACAGTAATCATCGATGCGTATTTCGTTAAAAATCGCTCATTCGAGCTCAAGCTTCGTGTTACAGCACTACGATATGCATTTTTCTAACGAAACTCTACAAAACTGCTGGGTTTTTCTGACTCTTAGCTGGCAAAAAAAGTTTTTGTTTGTCTCAACGTCAAATTATCAAAGTGAAAAAATACATTTTATCAGATTTAATTCCTTGTTTTATCCACTTCGTCCAAGGTAACATTTCAAATTCCAATTAAAGCTCCGACTGAGAAATTTACAGGCTGTTTAGATATTATCAGTTAATTAAACGTGCTTGTCAAATTAAATAACTGAGTGTGTTGTCTTATGACTAAGTTATTTTGACCTAAACTAATGAGTTACAAAGGGAAAGCAATAATATAAAGAGATATCTTTCAATAAGCAAAAAGCATTTGATAGCAAGCAGAATCAGTAACTATCTAAAGTAAATCTGTAAAAATGCAAGCAATAATTATTTTATATTATTTCAAGAATGAACTATTTTTCATTTGGAATACTAATATTTGGTCTCAAACTAAATTTATGAATAAAATTGATTTGTAGTATTTTTTGGTTGAAATAAGGATAATAGTAAATAAATAAGTAAGCAGCTTGATAAGTTTGGAATACAAATAAAAAGCTGCAACACTATGAGAAAAGTTTAGTTAGTTACCAAATTATTAAATTTATTTGAAAGCTCAAATTTTTCTCAATTTCTCTTTTAAACAAATTTTAATGAAAAATAATTTTAGGTTAGGTTAGGTTAGTAAAGAGGGCTGCCGGGAACGCGGCTTGCATTAGGCCACCAATTTGGGCCCATTTGCCTGGTCACCATGCAGTCCATCCTGTTTTCCGAATTCGGACTTTAGTTTGGCCCTCATGGCGGCATCAAGTTTGCTTGTGATGTCAGCGATTGACCGTGGTACAGTGATGCAGGGGCTATTGCTAGCTCCTGAACCTTTCCTCGCCAATTCATCGTCTTTTTCGTTGCCCATGACCCCACTATGCCCTGGCACTAGGGATTCCAATCCCGAACCATTTTTTCAATCCCGGGATTACGGGATTAAAAAATCTCAAATCCCGGGATCCCGGGATTCGAGATTCATAATATAACACAACAAAATAAGTCAAGTTTTTAATAAACAGATTATATTATGTGCCATCATTTCAAAACTACAGCAATAAATAAGCTGAAAACTGTATAAAAAATATGTTACTGAATAATTACTAATTTATTTAATGGATGCAAATAAAAACAATAATTTTAATTATCCGGGACGTTGACAGTATGAAAACAAATATTTAAAATTACAACTATTACAAATTACAACAAAAAATCACGACTAATAATCACAACAATAAATCACAACTCTTAACATATAAAATATTCAACACATAAAAATTCTGCCAAAGTTCATTGGTTTTTTCGGAAGTAACATTGAAGCCATAGCAAAGTATCCAAAGTATCGTCTCCAAGCCTGCTTCTAAATTAATTCCCGATATTGGACGCCGCGGAAACGGTCGATAAATATTGGTAAGCCTGCTCCAAACTATGCGAGTGCCACCACTTTCGAAAAGTTTCATTTCTTTTGCAATAGTTTTAATTAGATTAGTTTCTTGCGGCATTTCACGATTGATTATTTTCATACTTTTGCAGCTCTTCTTGTAGCATCAATTGACGATTACCTTGTTCTGATTCAATATGGGTATCTACTGGGTTCTCCTCATTTCTTTGGCTAGCAAGCAAAGGGTTCAACATCTGGATCATTGAAGTAATTTTTTTTAAATATTTGCGTTGCTTGGTTTCAAAAATAGAGATTCTATTTCACTTGGTAAATTTTTGCTGGCACAATGTAGATTCTGGAGATAGCTAACCAGATAGCTCGGAACACTGACGCTCTTTTATTTGGTCCAATATTGCAATTTTCATAGCATTCACAAGAATGGACCGTTTTTCTCCTAGCAGCCTAAATAAAAATCTTGATGAAGTATTAGCAGTGCATAAATTTGCATCTTTGCAATTTAAGGCCTCCACAGTCAATTTTACAAGGAGTAAAACTTCAATAAGTTTCTGAATCGAATCAAACTCAGTTCCTTTTAATCGCTCTGGATATTGCAGGCCTATTAATGTATACTATTTTTCAAAATGGAAAACCGTTTAGATTATTTCATCTTGTTTTACAATCCAGTAAGTGAGACAATTAAATGACTTGCTCGGATTTGACATAGTTTTGAAGATCGTTATTATTTTTCGTTAGAGCTTTTTTAAAATATAAAACTACCTTACGAACTTTCTTTATGCATGCGTTGATGTCCTTCGTCAGATCTAGCGGGTCTTGCAGGCGACCGGGTTCAACGTAGTAAGCTGATTCAGGAGCGTCCAAATCTTCGTGGTCTTCGTCCAGATTATCAGCTGCTTCATCAACTCTTTGATCTAGAATGGACCTCCTATTATAGAGAACATCGCAAACTGCCAAAAGGATGCTATGCGCAAAACAAATATGTTGCTCTGTATTAACTAGTCTGCCTACTTTTCGCATTTCATTTGACCCATCAGTTATGATGGTAACAATGTCTTTTCCTAGAGAAACATCAAACTCAGCGAAACGCTCTTTTAATATATCTAGGTAGTTTGCAACTGTCATTGATATCCTTACTCGCACCAAGCTCCAGTAAGAATTCACTAAGTAGATGTTAATATCTGTGTAGCGCCTATTTGTTGTCGAGGTCCACTCATCAAAGGTCAAACTGAACCGTTCACCTGAGATACTAGCCTGTCTTATCTCATTTTTTATTATTTTTTTTTTTATCCTGCTTGCATAGCCCACAGCCTTTTTTTGATTGTTGTTGAGGATTTTGGTAAATCTGTGTATGCATTCGCTAGTATTAATTTCCTCAAATCATTCGAAGTAACGAATGCAATAAATGCGAAACAGTCCATACTTATTTATTTACAAACCCCTTTGTATTCTCTTGTTAACTGTTACATCGGTTTGTTTTGCTCTATTCTTTACGCATTTTGATGTGAACCTGCATGCTAATTGCTTTCTCATAAATATGGATTCTATTTGCTCTTTTCGAGTTTTGCTGTAATTTGATTGCCGATTATGCTTGACTCCCGGCCCCGGAATCCAGGCCAATTTCTGATCCCGAAAATCCCGGGATTAGAACTCATCAATCCCGGGATTTTCAGGACCAGAAATTAGCCGGGATCCCGGGATCCCGGGATGCGGGATCCCGGGATTGGATTCGCTACCTGGCACCCACATAATCCGGATAGGAATATGCCTTGCCTTTTCATTGAGAGCCACTCTGCAAGCGTTAACAAATAATTTTAACAAATAATTTCACTCTATGGAATACAAATTTGATGCAGTGAAGAATTCAATAAATAATTGCTGCTCATAAGTACCGGAAACTACAGCTTTCTTACATCATTTATACAGGAAAAAGTTATTAGAATTTTCCTACTAAAACTTTAAATTTTAACCAATAGCATCATTTATTCTGAGGTAGTATTTATAACTATCATGTTATTTTTATTTATTGATGCATTTATTGTATGTTTTTTAAATTTTACATGCTCAACTAAACTTGAATCATTTTTTCAACATTTTAACCTTTTAAATTTAGCTACTTTAATATATTGTGCCTACTGTCTTATCGTTTTATTTACATTTGATATTACTATACATAATTTGCTCACATACATTATCAAACAAATTGGGATATCAAACAAATTCGAATTCCTACGGTTGACTTGTATTTATATCTCTTAAAAATTAACTTGATTTACTAAACTAAATCCAGCTTATACCTAACTAAAAAAAGCTTATTAGACCTAAAATTAGCTTAGATCATATTTTATTCCCTGCGACTTAACTATCATGCTATAAAGTTTGAAACTTATCCAAAAATGAAATCGAATCGTGTCATCAATAAAATGAAGATTTAATGTTTAAGTACCATTAATGTTTAATTTTTGCTTCATCTTTTTGCATGATTTATCGATAAAGAGGTGATATCCCTCCTCTAGGAACCCATCTGTCTAAGAGTTCACATTATTATTCATATAAACAATCTTTTTCCAAGCTATTCGCACCCACCAATCGATATTACTAGTATTACTGACTCACATATGTGATATCTCTAGGTTAACAAAACTACGATTTGTTCAAACTTTTTTATAACCAACGTGAAAAATAAAAATATGTTCAAAAAAACTCTAGCGCACCTGAACCGCTAGAAACACTAATGTTCGAAGAACAGTAGAAGAATCGTGCAGGTTTTGAGTGCATATTCCACCACATGTGCTGCTTATTACGACCAAACTGTTTCAAATGCTAC
Source organism: Nemotelus pantherinus (assembly GCA_963978885.1). Classification (NCBI taxonomy): domain Eukaryota; kingdom Metazoa; phylum Arthropoda; class Insecta; order Diptera; family Stratiomyidae; genus Nemotelus; species Nemotelus pantherinus. Next base: position 43,054,919 of record OZ022266.1, on the reverse strand, counting down.
GTTTTACTTTGGTCTCAAGAATGCATTATAACTCATATGGTAGAAGGTTTCAGATATTACCACTGGCATGAATTTCAACGTTTATGAGAGCAAAACACGGGTTAATTATATTCGTTATCAGTTGCTTATTTCACATAATTTTGAAAGCAGCATCTCATATAACATCAATGAAGAAAATGCTCAGTGCCTGCAGCACTGTAACTGAAGTTGGTGTTTGGGGCTGCGATCCGAAAAATTTGCAGAACTTTGCGAATTGCAACATTGATTATTTATTTTAATTGTAAATGTTTCCGGTATGAATACTAACTGTAAGCGTTTATTGATACAAAAGTAGCACAACCGACTCGTGCTGGCAACCTTCTGCCAGTATCAAAGGCAAGAATATATCACATCTGCTTCACGTTGTTATATTACATTCGAAGTTAAAGGAGTATAAAGAAATTTAGAGTTACCTGCAGCGAGTTTTTTCAAATAATTGAAAGCTTAATATTTGCTGTTTATTGTCACTACAATATCATTACCATTTGAAAATTCTACGATAAAACCGCTTAATAAAGATATTGCAATTAAACACAAAACCAACATTAGCTGGCAACCCTATCGTGGCTTTTCAACCAAATTTGGCCTGAATAATGTTTATGACAGGTTTCATTAATTGTATGAAATTCGTATTGATTTCATAACTGCACTGGAAGTTATAGTGCAAAAAGTTTTATTTTCCTGAGCGAATTTTCAAAACCAAAGACACAAAAATTACCATAGCTGGTAGCACCAATCAAATTTTTCAACCAAATTTCCACCAAACAGAGATTAGAGTTAGGTTTAGCTACTGTGCCAATTTCATGAAAATCTGGTAATTTATTCACATTTCATAGGGCAAAAAGCAGTTTTTTTTCTTTGTAATTTTTCAAGATGGTACCACTGGCACAGACTTGCCCACAATTCAAAATCGCTTCTATTTTCTGTGGCAAACTTGAAGCAATCAAATGAAGAAACACCAATCAAATTTTTCAACCAAATTTCCACCAAACAGAGATTAGAGTTAGGTTTAGCTACTGTGCCAATTTCATGAAAATCTGGTAATTTATTCACATTTCATAGGGCAAAAAGCTGTTTTTTTTCTTTGTAATTTTTCAAGATGGCACCACTGGCACAGACTTGCCCACAATTCAAAATCGCTTCTATCAAATCTGGTCTTACTTAAGTCCAATGCATTCTGTAAATTTTAGCTGTATCTGATTATTGGTTCGTGAGTTTCCGTGAACAGAAGTTTTTGATGCTAAAAATATAGGTTAACTGGGAGAGGGTTACCGTTCTTGTCCGATATGAAATTTCCAAAGTTTTATTTTGAACGTGTAGATAAAACATAAGATTTATATACAGATTGGTTTTATTGTAAGAAACGGACATTTTTTTGAATATTCGATGAGTTGAATGTTTTCACTTCCAAATTTTTTTTTTTCAAAATGAAGACACCAAAATTATCATAGCTGGCAGCTCCAACCGAATTTTTCGACCAAATTTCTCAAACGTGACTTAAAGTAAGGTCCAGCAATTGTGTGAGTTTCGTCAAAATCGAACGATTCAATCAGAATTTATAGGGCTAAAAACAGTTATCTTTTTTAGTGGTTTTTCAAGATGGCACCACTGGCACAGAATCGCCCGCATTTCAAAATCACTTCTATCAGACCTGGTCCTATTTAAGACCAATACATTCTGCAAATTTCAATTAATTCTGCTCATTGGATCGTGAGTTTCCGTGAACAGAAGTTTTTGATGCTTAAAATATAGGTAAATTGGGCAAGGGTTACCAGGCGTGCCCGTTATACCGTATCTTTTTTTTTTTTGGTTATGTAAACAAAGCACAAGATTTACATATGAGTGCCTTTTTTTTGAAGAAACGGCATTTTTTCAAGAGAGACGATGATTTGGAGGTTTTCACTTTCAGTGCCTGCTCTAGCTACAGGGTTGCCAGCACGCTCATTAAAAGCTACACAAATCTACAACTAAATAATATCAATATGTCCTGAAAATTTCGTAATGATTGAGTAGCTCTGTCAAAAGTTATCGCAATTTAAAAATTTTCAAATTTTCCCGTCCTCTTTTTAGGCACCCAGCGCACACATAGGGTTAAAAAATTCCAAAGCATTATCCGATTCATATGTAAAACACGTTAGAAATTTATTTCGTTAACTTTATTTTTGCGAAAATTATTTGTGCACGAAATAATAGGTATATTAAAAATATCACTTAAATGGCCGCCGACGCCAAAAGGTTAAGAATAACTGACATTTAAAGAGACCTGGACCTATTTTGCATATACACCAATGTATCCTGAAAGTTTCAGCTCAATCGGATGGCGCGTTCCCGAGATTATCTCACTGAAATTTTTTGATGATATATATATATATATATATATATGGAAATATGAATTTTTGGCCGAATCGATTTTAATACTAATGTTCTTCGAACATTAGTAAAAATGAAGATTAGTGTAAAAATAAAAATTTTTTATGATAAATATAACGATGGGTGAAAAATTAAAATTTTTTGGTATCGAAACGGTGTTGCGATGTTGAACCTTGAGGATAGTTTTGTGCTGTAGGTTGAGCAATTTAACAATATCGAACAATTTTTTTCAAGTTCCTGAACCACAATAACCTGCCATTTTTAAACACCTAATGTGCACACTTTTTGGATAGTAAACCGTCTTCTTCTTCATGGTGCTAAAGCCAGTTTCGAGTCTTGGCCTTTTTAGTGCTTCGTCTCCAAATCTCATGACTATGACCTTTAGCTTTGAAATCCGATTAGCACTGAACTGTCTCGTGAATCAACCTATCCATGGTTTCTTGAGTTTCCGACTAATATCCGTCCTTCAATATTCCCTTCGGATACCATAATAGGTATTTAACTTGGCGAAATATCACGAAACACTACGTAGGTCATTTGCATATTCATTGTCCAGCTGACTGGGCGATACGGGTCTACACCACACACACACATCATGTATATAAGGTGGATGCCTGGAGACCTTCGCGCCGTTTCGAAATTGCTATCGAAACTCACGGGAAGCATCGGAACGAATGAGCTAACACCTAAATAGTACAGGAACAATAGCGAAAGAGAACCTATGTTGTCTTCCAAATAGCAGGCTGCTATTTTTTTGACTACTATTTGAAACTGCTATTAAGAAAAAATAATTGCAGTTTTTATTGCTATTTAAAAATTACATTTTAGTTCATCACTATCGTCCGAAAATACGTTTGGAGTTTTCCAGATTCGAGGTAAACTAGAGAACTAGAGATCCCACCCACTGGGAGCTAGCACTCAACCCATTTGGCTATATAAGCTATTCTCGGTATATGTGGTTTCCTTAATAAACAGCATCTTCTACAAAACAAATGAAGCAAATATTCAGCGCTTGCAACACTTTACCAACACTGCAGCTAAAAGTCTCCCACGACTGCTTCTCAAGCTATCCTATGAATCTTGTTTTAACCCGATGACTTCTCCGAAAATTACAGGGATAGAAAGGTGTTTGGGGCTGCCATCCGAAAAATTTCAAGAACTTAGAAAATTTAAACATTGGTTACTTATTTTGATTGTAATGTTAGTATTTATTGACACAAAAATAACAAAACCGCCTCGTGCTGACAACCCTTTGCCGGCATCAAAGCCAAAAAATATATCACATCTAACGTTGAATTCGACCTACCTTGCGAATTTCGTTTCGATCCGATAACTGCGTTGGAAGTTATAGGGGTGCAAAAAAATTTAGAGCTGCCACTAGCAAAAGTTTTCAAATTTTCCAAACCCTAATATTTGTTGTTTATTGTCTCGACAAGATCATTACCATTTAAAAGTTTTATGATAAAACCACTTACTAAAGATATGGCAAAAAAATACATCATAGTTGGCAACCCTATCATGGTTTTTCAACCAGATTCTTACTGAATATTTCCTACAATAAGTTTCATTTATCAAATGAATTTCGTTTCCATTTCATGATTGCACTGGAAGCTATAGGGCAAAAAGCTTTATTTTCCTGAACGAATTTCCAAAATTCAGGACACCAAAATTACCATAGCTGGCAGCTCCAGCCTAGTTTTTGAACCAAATTTCTATCAAACGTAACTTAGAGTAAGTTTCAGCTGCTGTGTGAATTTAATCAAAATATGGTGACTGAATGAGAATTCATAGGACAAAAAGCAGTTTTTTTCTTAGTGATTTTTCAAGTTGGCATCACTGGCATTGAGTTGACCACATTTAAAAATCGCTTCTGGCAGACCTGGTCCTACTCAAAACCAATTCATCTTGTAAATTTCAGTTGTATCTGCTAATCGGGTCGTGAGTTCCCGTGAGCAAAAGTTTATGATGCTCAAAATATAGATGAATTGGGGAAGGGCTACCGCTCTTGGTCGATATAAAATCTGAAAAGTTTTACATAGGCTATGGAGACAAAGCATAAGATTTACATATGAGTTGGTTTTTTTTTTCTAAAAAGCGGCAATCTTTTAGGGGAGTCAATGATTTGAAGGTTTTCAGTTTCAGTGCCTGCCGTAGCTACAGGGTTGCCAACGTGCTCATAAAAAACAACCCAAATTTATAGCTTAAAAATATCAATATGCCCTGTAAGTTTTATAATTATTTGATAGCTTTGTTGAAAGTTATTGCATTTCAAACATTTTTAAATTTTCCCGATGTCTTTTTCGGCACCTATCGCACACATAGGGTTCAAAATTTCCAAAATTTTATCATATTCACATTGAAAATAAGTTTCAAATTCTCTTTGCAAGCTTAGTTTTTTGATAATTATTTGCCGAAAGAATTATATGGATATTTAAAATATCACTAAATTAGCCGCCGGCGCCAAAGGATTAAAGCTATTTAACATTTGATAAAACTTGGACCTATTCTACATACGCAAAAATGTACCCTGAAACTTTCAGCTCAATCGAGTGGTACGTTTCTGAGAAATAGTCACTGAATTTCTTGATCATATATATGTATACCTGTATACATAGAAATATGAATTTTTGGCCAAAGTAATTTTAATACTAAAGTTCTTCGAACAATAGTAATAAAAAAAATATAATCAAATTCAGATTGTAGATCATGAATATGTTTGGAAGTTTCTGGAAATTCCGCCCATAAATGAAAAAAAACTCTAGCGCACCTGAACCGCTAGAAACACTAATGTTCGAAGAACACTCGAAGAATCGTGCAGGTTTTGAGTGCATATTCCACCACATGTGCTGCTTATTACGGCCAAACTGTTTCAAACGCCACGCTCTACTTTGGTCTCAAGAATGCATTATAACTCATATGGTGGAAGGTTTCAGATATTACCACTGGCATGAATTTCAAAGTTTATGAGAGCAAAACACTGGTTAATTATATTCGTTATCAGTTGCTTATTTCACAAAATTTCGAAAGTAGCATCTCATATAACATCAATGAAGAAAATGCTCAGTGCCTGCAGCACTGTAACTGAAGATGGTGTTTGGGGCTGCGATCCGAAAAATTTGCAGAACTTTGGGAATTGAAACATCGGTTATTTATTTTCATTGCAAATGTTTCCGGTATGAATACTAACTGTAAGCATTTATTGATACAAAAGTAGCACAACCGACTCGTGCTGGCAACCTTTCGCCAGTATCAAAGCCAAAAATATATCACATCTGCTTCACGTTGTTATATTACATTTGAAGTTATAGGAGTATAAAGAAATTTAGGATTACCTGCAGCGAGTTTTTTCAAATAATCGAAAGCTTAATATTTGCTGTTTATTGTCACTACAATATCATTACCAATTGAAAATTCTACGATAAAACCGCTTAATAAAGATATTGCAAACAAACACAAAACCAACAATAGCTGGCAACCCTATCATGGCTTTTCAAAAAAATTTGGCCTGAATAATGTTTATAGTAGGTTCCATTAATTGTATGAAATTCGTATTGATTTCATGACTGCACTGGAAGTTATAGGGCAAAAAGTTGTATTTTCCTGAGCGAATTTTCAAATCAAAAGACACAAAAATTGCCATAGCTGGCAGCACCAATCGAATTTTTCAACCAAATTTCTATCAAACAGAGTTTAAAGTGAGGTTCAGCTACTGTGACAATTTCATGAAAATCTGGTAACTTATTCAAATTTCATAGGGCAAAAAGCATTTTTTTTTTCTTTGTAAATTTTCAAGGTGGCACCACTGGCACGGAGTTGCCCACAATTCAAAATCGCTTCTATCAGGCCTGGTCCTACTTAAGTCCAATGTATTCTGTGAATTTCAATGGTATCTGATTGTTGATTCGTGAGTTCACGTGAACAGAAGTTTTTGATGCTAAAAATATAGGTTGACTGGGAAAGGGTTACCGTTCTTGTCCGACATGAAATTTCCAAAGTTTTTCTTTGAACGTGTAGATAAAGCATAAGATTTGTAAACAGATTGGTTTTATTGGAAGAAACGGACAGTTTTTGGAAATTCGATGGTTTAATGTTTTCACTTCCAAATTTTTATTTTTTCAAATTTAGGACACCAAAATTATCATAGCTGGCAGTTCCAACCGAATTTTTCAACCAAATTTCTACCAAACGTGGCTTTGAATAAGTTTCAGCTACTGTGTGAATTAGGTTAAAATCGAACGATTCAATCAGAATTTATAGGGCTAAAAGCAGTTATCTTTTTTAGTGATTTTTCAAGATGGCACCACTGGCACAGAATCACCCGCATTTCAAAATCACTTCTATCAGACCTGGTCCTATATAGGACCAATACATTCTGCAAATTTCAATTAATTCTGCTCATTGGATCGTGAGTTTCCGTGAACACAAGTTTTTGATGCTAAAAATATAGGTAAATTGGGCAAGGGTTACCAGGCGTGCCCGTTATACCATATCAATTTTTTTTTTTTGTTTATGTAAACAAAGCACAAGATTTACATATAAGTGGCTTTTTTTTGAAGAAGCGGCAGTTTTTCAAGAGAGACGATGATTTGGAGGTTTTCACTTTCAGTGCCTGCCCTCGCTTTAGGGTTGCCAGCACGCTCATCAAAAGCTACACAAATCTACAACTAAATAATACCAATATGTCCTCAAAATTTCGTAATGATTGAATTGCTCTGTCAAAAGTTATCGCAATTTAAAAATTTTCAAGTTTTCCCGTTCTGTTTTTAGGCACCCAGCGCACACATGGGGTTAAAAAATTCCAAAACATTATCCGATTCACATGTAAAACACGTTCAAAATTTATTTTGTCAACTTTATTTTTGCAAAACTTATTTGTGTACGGAATAATAGGTATATTAAAAATATCACTAAAATGGCCGCCGGCGCCAAAGGGTTAAAGATTATTAATTTTTTTTGAGACCTAGCACTATTCTGCATATACACCAATGTGTCCTGAAAATTTCAACTCAATCGGATGGCGCGTTCCTGAGATTTTTTCACTGAAATTTTTTGATGATATATATATATATATATATATATATATATATATATATATATATAGAAATATGAATTTTTGGCCAAAGTGATTTTAATACTAATGTTCTTCTTCGAACATTAGTAAAAAGAGCGCAGTAGCTGTAACTTTCATCCACATAAAACGGGAAATGAAGCTGCTACAAGATTTAAATTTGATATGTAGCTTTTTCTTAAAATATTAACGAGCACTTGTTTCTGGTTTTTCGGAAATGTGGCTTAGAAAAAAGCGATAGAGAAAGAGCAGCCTTCCACCTAAAAATCAAAAGCTTGCATCTTAGAGAGGGGAAGAGTAAGGATATCCAACTCTTACAGCACTAACAAAAACAATATACAAATGTTTGGAAATAATTCGCCATGAGAAACTGTGATGGGCAAAAATTGTGCTTGTTTTATCTAGCGCCAAAAATTTCATCACAAACTGAAATTGAGTTTTCCATGCATTTTTTTTTATTCTGATTTGAAAATACATATATGAATGCAATCCAACGTTTTAAGTTAAATACAGCTTTTATTTATTGTAATTGTTTTATTATAATTTTTTAAGGTTGAAAGTAGTTTGTATTTTAATGATCTACTATTATACAGTAAATAGACCGACTTTTTTTTATTTTTTATTTTTATTTCCAAAAAATATCAGTCTTTTATTTGTGCCATTGTCATAATTCTTGGATTGACCATAATGGGAACGTTTGTTCGTCATTAAAATCCCTTTTGCTTTACATTTACTCCAACAGTGATGGTGAAATTCCTATCGAAAATTAAACCTTCTGTATTGTTGCAACTACTACTAGAACGAAAATCCTAAATCCTTCAAATCTACATTTTTCGGTATTATCTCTTATTGTTAATTCATGATTAATTGCATGATTTATTACCATTTAACCATTTATTACGCCATTAACTACTACTTTTCATCTTCTCCTTGCTCTGATTTGTTGACATCGCCAACAATTATAACAATTATTAATTAAAACCTACGGCCACCGTTCAGCACGATTTTCTCAACTCCACACAAAACAAAAAGCCCCCAACGAGCAGGTGTATAGCATACCTTGCACTAAACTAAATGTCCACGCACTCAAATTACTCAGATTTATCTATCTAAACCTGTTGTTAGCATTCAAACTGAATTAACCATATCCGCGACGAATGCGTAAATCTACTCACTCACGACGATGTCATTGTGCGGCTGAAAAAAATTTATCATTCTAGCCAGCTAGTCACCTGGGCTCAACTACGTAAATATCAGAGAATTACCTGTGTAACATAACATTCGAACAAACAAATAAACACGCCTAGATAGCGATCACTCACCATCGCGACACTAAATGTTTCCCAATGAAACTAATCTTGACCCAGATTGCGCATTCACTTTTGGCTGCGCCCCGTACGGACAAATTAATTTTCGCGAATTGCAAAAATTTCCATTCTTATTGCGGATTTAAATCGGTGAGTGAGCTGTCCAGAGTAAGCGCGTAGCTGCGTAAGAGCGTCAGATAAATTGTAATTAATGTTTCAATCGAAAGAAAAGCCCTAAGGTCACGACACCTAGGTTGGCTTGTCAGGCAAGCTCTATGAAATAAGGCTGGTGCATGCATATGTATGTCTATTTACATGATACATACATTTTTCATAATTGTCATTTTTGTTGCCGTTTGACGACTGAGGTGAACGATTTTGATCTCAATCTTTGGATAGATTGACATAAAACATGTTATTTTACTAGTTCCAGCCTCAGTTTTACCTAATACATATTTATATTAAAAAGATAAAAACACCCTGGTCTACTTTTACTCCAGATCGAATGCGTACTATTAGATATAAACACTTGTTTGTGCGTTATTTCATAAATTTTATTGTCGATTGATGTGATCATATCAGAGAGATACAGATACAACCTATAATCTCTCTTAGCTGAAAACAGAAATCTTAAGAGAAAAAACACCTTCAGCATTTGAAGCTCTGTAAGTATTCAGAAGACGTACACGTATCTACGTAAATATGCATAAATTAGTAAACCTAAATATGCTTTAATAATTCAATAAGTCCCATTCTTTTCACTGATGGCCAAACTTGTTTTAGTGCTAGGTATTGCTACAGGTAAAGCTTAGGCATCTTCAATAAGTTGACTGGAAACGCAAATCACTCTTGGAAATTTTTGATGACGTACGTACGCCAATTTTACAACAGACATATATCTAAAGATATATGTATCTTTTTGTCGAGCCCAAATTGATATTTGTCTTTCTTACGATTGAAATGGGGATTGAGTATGTTTTTTATGAACAGATACTGGTACTTGACACAGACCAGGACTGAGTCGTATTAAGGTATTAAGTATTAGATAGTCGTATTAAGTATTATCAATATGTCTCTGAAATACTTCCGAAGTTGCGAAATTTCGATCTTATTATGGTTCTCAATTTTTATCTGACTTTTTAAATTCGAGTTTCATTTGCTTGAATCGTATCAACGTTTATATGATTGCGAATTTTTAATCGGAAATCTTTTTGCACCGTTTTCTTTCGATCTCGTCTACCACTGATTTCAAAGTATCTTCTTGAAACCTGTATTTGCTTATATTAATCGGCGAAAAAAAAAACTTAACTTGTTGTCAAGCCAGTCACCTAAGAAAATGAGTGTGGATCGCGATTCATTTCTAGGGCAAAAAATTAATTCGCTTATGCCTTTTGAAGTAATTCTTTGCTAGAAGATGTTTTCGAAAATCAACACAAGTACTTTGTTAGCATATGTATGTATTAAACAATTTGACATGCTTGAAAAGCAATAACATAAAAAGTCTTTGCTTTTTGCCGTAAGACATAAAGATGATGAAAAAGCGAATACGTCAGTTTTTTTCAGCCTTGTATCTCAGAACGAATAATACAGAAAGCAATGAAAAAAATTCCTCTTGCCAGTTGAAAGTGCTAACATCAAATTGTTTCAAACTGGTTAAATCCAAATTCGCACATAACCTACATGATATTTGGTAAATTATTTGATTGGCACAACAATATGTAGACAAAAAAAAACCATTTTAAAAACGGGGATTTATTTGGATACCGGAATCGAACAAGCAAATTTTATCAAAAGTCTAGTTTGTAGCTGAGTCGTTCAAAAGTGATGGAATTATAGTCATAAATAATACATATGGATCTACAAGTTATTTGTATATACAATACATATATGTATAAGTGTATCATAATGTCATTTGAAATGTTTATTGATGAGCCGGGATTTTTGCTGATTTTAATTGATCGTTATTTTTCGAATAAAATCCGGATTATTCCAGTTAGGACTGACCATAGAAAATTGTTTTGCAGATATCAATCTTTTGAAACTTCGAAAAGAAATCGGTTAATATATTCAATAGCACATGTAGAGAAGACAAAAATTGCTAATTTTTGGGCATAGTAAAAGAATCTTTTTATTTGATTCTCCACAAAGTAGGGCTGTTTAAGGTGTAGTGAATATACGGCTTAATTTTATGGACACCATTCAAATTTATGAATAAATGACACAAATAATTTAAAACAGCGAAAAATTTGCTTAAACATGCTGCCGAATTATACGAAATCAGCCTGAATTTTGTTTCTTGAAACATCTTCATCAATTATTTGAAGAACGTAAAGTATATATTACTGAAAAACAAATAAAATCAAATTGCGCCCAACGTGGGCGCGGTTTATTGTAAATTTGTCAATGAAACTATCTATCCACCCCTAGACCTGTGAAGGATTGTCATGGGATTACTTTACTTTGGACAAGTTTAGTGACCAGCTCAATAATTTTTATGTATCATTGAATACATGAGATAGTTCATTAAAAAAAATATTATGTTTGAATACTGATATATGGATGCCTCACTTGCCAAATCGATTAACTCCATTTTCTGATTTCATTAAATTTTACTATCAAAGCACTTAAGAAGCTCCTAACTGTATATATTCAAAACAAATTTCTCTAATAATAGGTATTAACACCACTAAATACTTATTATTAGAGAAATTTGTTTTGAATATATACAGTTAGGAGCTTCTTAAGTGCTTTGATAGTAAAAATTTAATGAAATTCAGAAAATGGAGTTAATCGATTTGGCAAGTGAGGCATCCATATCAAGAAAACTAATATTAGAATCACATGGTTTGGAAATTCATATGTCTTTCTCTCTTTATAGATATACATTTAATTCAAAATGCTTACAGTTGTTACTTATCACAAATTACATTCTTTTTCTAGACAGGTAACTTTAAGCCATTTCGGTCGCACTGTAGGCGACTACACACTCTTAATTTCTCTTCTCAAAGCTCAAACTAAGAGATCAAATCTCTACTACTCCTCAAACACTCTGCGGCCATCTTTCTTTGCATTTTTCATCCGTTTATGCTTCATTTTCTACCTACTTAATTCGTGGCAATCCATCACTTCCAATTGGTTTTCTAACTCCATCAGCTGTTGAAGCAATCGTAAAAAAAACTAAATCCATCTTCGAATGCTGGCTTGCAGGTTCTTCAACAATTTTCCTGAAAAGGGCCAATCAGTTTCTGAGTCTTCTACTATCTATATGCTTAAATGAGTCTTTCTGAAAACATATTTTCTGCTTTGTGGAAAGCATCTCTTATGCATCTCATTCCTAAATATGCTAAATATATTCTAATTACCGTCTAAGATAACTTTTTTCAGCTTTTTCCAAATTTCTGGAGCGCGATGTTCATGATATCACTACCGCAGATTATGATCACCTACTTCAGCATAGATTACGCAAAGTGTGTGAATTACACTGCCAAATCTCTTGATTGCCAGTTTAGTGAACATACTATATATACTAACATGCATTTGACTAGGTGGATCATAATATTTTCCTGCCCAACTACAGCAAATTGGATATTCCTAGTTGATAATACTATGATTTCAGTCCTATCTTTATGATCACTCCTGTCGTGTTGAATACAAGTCCTGCCTATCAACTGCCTTCAAACCCAAAACTGGAATTCCACAAGGATCTATACTGGGCCCTATTCTCTAAAAACTGGTGTCACACTAACAAGCTTGAGCTAAATATTTAAAAAAATGTCCCACAGTGGTATTTTCCCAAGCAGCTAGTAGTCATTATAGCCATTGATTATACAACTATTAACCAGCCTGGTTAGTAATTATGTAAGCAATGTGTACAAACTGCATGCTCCTACACATGTCAGGAATTTCAGATTCATCTTTGATGGTAAACTATGATTTGTGCGGTATCTCTGGGTTCTATAGAACCCAGCATGATGAGGCTGAAGACTTTATTGACTATGTGGATGCTTTGTATCAAAGGTTTAATAACTTGATAGTTGTCGCCGATACCAATATAGATGCCATTAATATAAACAATAGTATATCTGTTAACTATAATAATATGTTGCCAATGAATAACGTGGTACTGCTAAATTGTAACCCTACCAGAATTACATCAACCTCAGCTACTCTATTAGACCATGTAACAACTACTGTCAACACTCAATCTGTTGCTTTTAAAGTAGAATACTCAGAACGGCCAGATTTAGATCATCATACTTTGTATATAACAGCATCATAAAAAGCAATTGCAACCTATAGTTAAAAAGAAAATTTCAGTTTTAGATAAACGACTATATGTTGATTTGGTGCTAAAGAAGCTTAATGAAACGCATGGTGAAATTTCTTTTATAAACATAATTACTATTATTCAAGATGCAAAACAATCGGCTTCAACTATTAAGGAAATCAGAGTTAGGAGAGGCAACAATTGGATTACGAAAGATTTAATTAAGGAAATGGATAAAAAGAAAATGTTATGTAAAAGAATGAAAATGAATCCAAGTGATGCCAATCTTACTTCTGAATACAGATCCCTGAAGAAAAGAGTATGTTCCATGATCAGAATTGCTAAGAAAGGCTATGTTAGAAGACAACTTATTTCTGCTGAGGGTGACGTTAGGAAAGTTTGGAAATTCATCAACCAAGAACTCTTGCTAGGCAATAAGATAAACAAATCTAACTCTCTCATCACTGCCAATAATCTCGTTGATCATTTCAGCTCTACAGGTGAAAAACTTACAGAGGACTTAAAAGTGAAGTTTAACGTTGACAATTTTGAAAGGCAAAACATTCCGTTGAACTCAAAGTCTCTTTTTTTCGAGCCTACTGACCCTGATGAAGTATTTGCCATAATTAGCTCATTGAAGAATTCTTCACCTGGAACTGATGGAATAACTTCCGAAAACTTGAAATTAGTTGCTACTCAGATTTCACCTTATATTTCTGCAATCATTAACAATCACATTAGCAAAGGTGAATTCCCTACAGAGCTGAAAGATACCATGATTGTTCCTATTCATAAATCAGGTGACGATTTAGATCCTTCCAATTACAGGCCAATCGCTTTAACAAGTTCGTTTAACAAAATGTTCGAAAAAATTATCAATAAAAGACTAGAAAATAGTGTAGGATTTGATACACATCAATATGGTTTTTTACAAAAAAGTAACACAACATCAGCAATAACAGATGCCTTACAATTTATTAATTGTGAACTTGATTTGAATAAATATGTGGCTGCACTGTTTATTGATTTAGCGAAGGCCTTTGATACAGTTAATCATATCACTTTGTTAGAAAACCTAAGCGAACTTGGAATAAGAGGCTTGGCACTGGCGTTAATTGATAGTTTTCTAAAAGATAGAAAAATCCTGGTTAGGTTTAATGATGTAATAAGTAAGCAACGAGTAGTTAAAATTGGTGTTCCTCACGGGTCAATTCTGGGGCCAACTTTATTTTTACTCTATATTTATAATTTATATTTCTCTGGTCTGACTGGAAAATATATTATTTATGCTGATGATACCCTTTTACTATTCTCTGCTGACTCTGCTGAACTTTTGGAGCGGCAAATAAATAATAATTTAATTGTTTATGGGTCCTGGCTTTTGGGAAACAGAATCAATACCTCTAAAACTAGTTACATGGTATTCAAGCAGATTAATGTGAGTGAGATCTGCCTTAACATCAGAATACATGGAGAGGAGATACAAAGAGTGGCTAGATCTAAATACTTAGGACTAATTATTGATGATAGGTTATCTTGGTCCCCTCACATAAGTAATGTGAAATCTAAGTTGGTTTTCTGGGTTAGGCTGTTCAGAATGAAATATTACTTGGATTTAGACCTGAAAAATATGATCTACAACTCTTTTGTGCTGCCTAAGATTACCTATGGTATATTGAATTGGAGTCAAACTTCAGAGATGAATATTGACTCAATTCATAGAATACTCAAGAGGATAGTTAAGGCAGTGCATGGACTTAATAGAATGACTCCAAGTGATATACTATGCAGACAAACAAATAAATTCAATGTAAGGGATATTATATTTATGGAAAAAGCTAAGATAATATATAAAATACTCAACAACAATATAAAATCTTCCATATTTCCAATGTGACACTGTGATTATCACAGCTATCACACAAGATTTAAAGATAATCTCAGACTTGATATCGCTAGAACGAATAGAAAACATAAAGATCCTATTAGATTAGCTATGGAAATCTTTAACAATTTACCTAACTCTTTGAAGAATGCTAGATCTTTTCCCGTCTTTAAAAGGATGCTGAAGAATCACATTAGAACCATGTAAAGTAAATCTCGTACTATTTACTACTAGTTTTTTTCCTGATTGCTGAGTTTTTGCATCCCTGATACCAGCACTCCGTTGCTGTCTGGGAGCAGTCTTTCCCGTTTTGTTTTCTTCTTAAAAATCCTTTAAGTTATCTTTTTATATTATAAAAGAGCTTCTTCTTCTTCTTTGCATGTTTTTTTTTATTTTTCATCTTTTCCACTAACTTCACATCAACTAACTCTATCTTACTTTCTTTATTCTTCATTTATCCTATTTATGTTTTCTTTTTAATTATTATATAATTTAATTTCAATTTAAATGTGTCGAGAGTGTGGTTTGGGATTCCTTTCCTATCCTATTCCCTTTCGGGGGATGATGATAATTTTAATTGCTTGTTTCTTGACTAAGCGGCTTACTGCTGGTAGGAAGAAGAGGCTCTGCAATGAAGCTGACCCCTTTGTGTTATTGTGTGAAAAAAAGAACTATGATTCGTGCCTCTAAAATGTCCATGTTTGTTCTTAGATCATCTCAATCTTTTGCCACTTTCACAGTCTTCTTTTGTTTTCATCTCTTTTAAGATCACTTTTAAAATGCGCATCTGTTTTCTGGTCTTCACAGAATGAAATGCAATTGAATCAATTCAACGTAACTACTATTTAAACGTGTGAAAATGTATATCCTAACTGCCTGACACGTTATTAAACCTCCTCTTCATTATATATCTAGCCTATGATATTGTTAACATGAGCACCTCATAAGGAGACTTCAACATACTTACTTCTCTATTCCCTTTACAATAAATATTATTAGCTCTAATGTCATATCTCAATTTATATGACTCTTTGACAATAATATCGCCGTTCTTAAATTCTTAGAAAAAGCAATTGAAAAAAAATCTAGGTGAGATGATGATACGTTGCCTTCAAAATGGATACTTTTTTCATTGATTGTGAATTTCTTACTCGAAAATGTATGTTTTGCCATTACATTTTATTTCAAATAGAAATGTTTCATTTTACGATTTTACCATAAGATTTGTTATAGTGGTGCACTTCGAATTGAAATAACAGCATTATAAATAGTTCGACGTTCTATTCAAAATGGGCATTAGCATGTGACTCAAAAAACGAGCAAAAAATTAACTGTATCTAAAGAAGTAGCACAGGACCTATAAAATTGTAACAATTTCACTTTAGGTTGCCTACAAAAAAATATATATATATGAAAACTATAATGCAACCACTGCAAAACGCCTCTTTACACCTTCAATTTTCACATCAATTGTTGCATCAACTACAAATATTCAATATCAAAACACACATCCACCCAACCACATCTAAACATCATTTATGTTCACATTACAAGCCATGTGAGTTGTTCATTACTTTGGGGTGTATCTAACGGTCAAAAAATATCTTTAAAATCCCGTAATTTTTTTTCGAGTTCGCATCCTGTATGGACGTGAAAAGGAGTTTTTCTCTCATTCATTTGATATTTTTAACGAAATAGGGATAGGTATAGTCCATGAAGGACTCATAACACAAACAGTAAATATCAGTATTTTTCCTTAATTGGTTTTTTAAAAATTGTTATTCAGTACTTTTTATCTGTCCAACCCAAAATAGAATCCAAACCCAAAATAGAATTATATTTCGAAAAGATTCCTCCATTCGTTACAAAGCAGAAGATACATGCATAGTATTTTTCTCAAAAAAGAACAATCACGGAATCTTTTCCTACCATATCTCCACAGTTGATTGAATCTTAGAACATTAATTAGTTCTAGTTCCGATAATCTTTTTTCGATCTTATTGAAAATGGCACTCAGCCCACTTTGTTTTCTTTTAACCGTCATCATTAATAAAAGCCTAATTGATTAGATTTTTTTTTCTCGTTGGAAAGGATCCGTAGTTGCTCCCATTCATAAGTCTGGTGATTTAACTCTCGACTTGAATTACTGGCCCATCTCCTTGCTCCTTTCGTACTCCAAGATAATTAAACAATATGTTCATGATTATATTCTGAATATTTATGAGCGTTTAATTGTGAAAGAGACAAAAAACATTCAATTTCAACGAATCGCGTTCTTTACAAATTTTGTAGCTAAAGTACCGAATACGCAACTTGACGTGCATGTGATCAATGCTAACCTTTCCAAGGTCTTTGATCTTGTTGATCACAATGTGTTCCTTCGGTTCTCTGTAACTATCATTTGATAGTTTGAGTCTTATTTGTCTTACCGTGTCTGCCATGTTAGACATGTTCTTGCATGTCTGCTCATTTTCGGCAATGTACTGGTGCTGCTCAAGGCTCCATTCTCATCCCACAACTGTTCTTATTTTATATGAACGACCTTCCTCCAATCCGTTCTTGTGAATGCCTTCTCTTTGCAGATGACCTAAAACTATTTGCCAGAATAAGGTCGATTGAGGACTTTTATTTCGACTTTTAGAATCGAATCTCACTATTCTTGAGTATTAGTTTCAAGTGAACAAGTTAGTCTTAAATATAAAAAAAACTCTAGCGCACCTGAACCGCTAGAAAAACTAATGCTCGAAGAACAGTAGAAGAATCGTGCAGGTTTTGAGTGCGTATTCCACCACATGCGCTGCTTGTTACGGCCAAATTGTTTCAAATGCCACGTTTTACTTTTGTCTCAAGAATGCATTATAACTCATATGGTAGAAGGTTTCAGATATTACCACTGGCATGAATTTCAACGTTTATGAGAGCAAAACACGGGTTAATTATATTCGTTATCAGTTGCTTATATCACAAAATTTTGAAAGCAGCATCTCATATAATATCAATGAAGAAAATGCTTAGTGCCTGCAGCACTGTAACTGAAGTTGGAGTTTGGGGCTGCGATCCGAAAAATTTGCAGAACTTTGGGAATTGAAACATCGGTTATTTATTTTCATTGTAAATGTTTCCGGTATGAATACTAACTGTAAGCATTTATTGATACAAAAGTAGCACAACCGACTCGTGCTGGCAACCTTCACGTTGTTATATAACATTTGAAGTTATAGGAGTATAAAGAAATTTAGGGTTACCTGCAGCGAGTTTTTTCAAATAATCGAAAGCTTAATATTTGCTGTTTATTGTCACTACAATATCATAACCAATTGAAAATTCTACGAAAAACCGCTTAATAAAGATATTGCAAACAAACACAAAACCAACAATAGCTGGCAACCCTATCGTGGCTTTTCAACCAAATTTGGCTTGAATAATGTTTATAATAGGTTCCAGTAATTGTATGAAATTCGTATTGATTTCATGACTGCACTGGAAGTTATAGGGCAAAAAGTTTTATTTTCCTGAGCGAATTTTCAAAACCAAAGACACAAAAATTACCATAGCTGGCAGCACCAATCGAATTTTTCAACCAAATTTCTATCAAACAGAGTTTAAAGTAAGATTCAGCTACTGTGTCAATTTCATGAAAATCTGGTAACTTATTCACATTTCATAGGGCAAAAAGCATTTTTTTTTCTTTGTAATTTTTCAAGATGGCACCACTGGAACAGAGTTGCCTACAATTCAAAATCGCTTCTATCAGATCTGGCCCTACTTAAGTCCAATGCATTCTGTAAATTTCAATTCTATCTGATTATTGATTCGTGAGTTCCCGTGAGCAGAAGTTTTTGAAGCTAAAAATATAGGTTAACTGAGAAAGGGTTACCGTTTTTGTCCGACATGAAATTTCCAAAAATTTATTTTGACTGTGTAGATTAAGCATAAGATTTGTATACAGATTGGTTTTATTGTAGAAACGGACATTTTTCAGGATATTCGATAGTGTGAATGTTTTCACTTCCAAATTTTTATTTTTTCAAATTTAAGACACCAAAATTATCATAGCTGGCAGCTCCAACCGAATTTCTACCAAACGTGGTTTGAAGTAAGGTGCAGCTACGGTGTGAATTTCGTCAAAATCGAACGATTCAATCAGAATCCATAGGGCTAAAAGCAGTTATCTTTTTTAGTGATTTTTCAAGATGGCACCACTGGCACAAAATCATCCGCATTTCAAAATCACTTCTATCAGACCTGGTCCTATTTAAGACCAATACATTCTGCAAATTTCAATAAATTCTGTTTATCGGATCGTGAGTTTCCGTGAACAGAAGTTTTTGATGCTAAAAATATAGGTAACTTGGGCAAGGGTTACCAGGCGTGCCCGTTATACCATATCAAATTTTTTTGTTTGTTTATGTAAACAAAGCACAAGATTTACATATGAGTGGCTTTTTTTTAAGAAACGACATTTTTTCAAGAGAGACGATGATTTGGAGGTTTTCACTTTCAGTGCCTGCCCTAGCTACAGAGTTGCCAGCACGCTCATTAAAACGCACACTAATCTATAACTAAATAAAACAAACATGCCCTGAAAATTTCGTAATCATAGAATAGCTCTGTCAAAAGTTATCGCAACTTAAAAATTTTCAAATTTTCCCGTTCTCTTTTTAGGCACCCAGCGCACACATGGGGTTAAAAAATTCCAAAACATTATCCGATTCACATGTAAAACTTGTTCGAAATCTATGTCGTCAACTTTATTTTTGCAAAAATTATTTGTGTACGGAATAATAGGTATATTAAAAAAATCATTAAAATGGCCGCCGGCGCCAAAGGGTTAAAGATTATTAACTTTTTGTGAGACTTGGCACTATTCTGCATATACACCAATGTGTCCTGAAAATTTCAGTTCAATCGGATGGCGCGTTCCTGAGATTTTTTCACTGAAATTTTTTGATGATATACTATATATATATATATATATATATATATATATATATATATATATATATATATATATATATATATATATATATATATATATATATATATATATATATATATATATATATATATATATATATATAGAAATATGAATTTTTGGCCAAAGTGATTTTAATACTAATGTTCTTCTTCGAACATTAGTAAAAAATGCTATAGCATGGTCTACTCCTTCAAGACCAATCCAATAACTTTTACTTACTCGCTAAACAACCTTCTCCTTTCAACTCCCAATAAGTTGCAAGATCTTGGGGTCACGTTTGACTAGAGATAGGCGAAATGGCTCATGGCTCACCACTGATCGATCTTTTTTACAGTATTGCACCGTACACTGTTTGCTGCACATTTCATAAGGTTTATTCAAATGAAAGATCTTTCTGAGACCTACTCAATATTTCACCAAAATTAATCCTTTTCTCATCACTAGTCAAATCCGTACTAGAATCTACTAGAATCCAGTTGTAACCAAAATTCTATCAAATCTGTTAAGCATAACTTACCCGGTTTAGACTACTGCAACCCACTACACAAACTGAACCTTCAATCGCTGTCCACTTCTTGTATTTTCCACGAACAGTATTATTTGTACAAGCTTTGCTCATCAGACTTACACCTACCTAATCATTTAATCTGTCATGACATCCATCTTCAAAATACTTCTCGAGACACTCGTTGCTTAGAAACTTTTGTAATTCCATTCCATTCCATAATTAATTGATTAACCGGACATTTCAGGTTTTATAAAAAAGCTTTACAGCTGGTTACCATCAAGCCAATAAAGGAGTATAACAAGGAAGTGTGTTGGGACCTGTGCTTTATATCATATTTACATGTGATTTCCCTATGCTCTTTCAAAAGTTGAGTTCATTGTTGCTAAGTTTAAGTGTCTGTTTTGGAAGCTAGAACTGTCTGGGCTATTTTCAGAGTCTATTCTTACTCACTTCTTTGATAATTTTTACTCATTTATTTGAAAATAGAAAATATGTGTTGAGAGTTATAATGCTCTCATTATTACTCTCAACCCATTTTGCATATTTTCGATTCAAACAGAAAATTCATTTTATGTTTTAAAATTTATATTTTCATACTTTCCAATTCACCTAAGCCGTTCGACTTTTCGAAACATAACGAAATAAAAGTATAGCGAAATATTAAGGGAATCTAAATAACATTCAAAAAATTCCACATGATATCTTTGTTTGAAGTCTTGAACCAATTATAATCTAATTCCATGCTCTACATTCGTGTATCATTTTTTTCTAAACGCATCTACATAGACTGGTCTAGTCAATGAACAATAGTTGCATCTAATCTTACGAGAAGCAGAAAGGCATATATTTTATTCGCCGATGAATCTAGGTAAATATTGGCTCTAGCTTTAAAAAGCTATTCTTGTTAGGCAACAAGCTTTGAGTCATTTCGGCATTTAGCAAAAACGTGTTTATGTACAAACTAATGTAACTTTATGTACAAAGCAAATTTATTTGTTTGGACTTCAAATTGTTTAATTTCCTTTGGTATAATTTTGGCTACTATTGAAAATGCCTTGACAATAGTCACGAAGAAAATGCAATGACGTGGTTATGCTATGACGTAGTCAGTTATAGTAAAAAAAATTGTTTGATTTTTTCGCATGATTCTGATTAAAATATATTCAATAATATTGAGAGCATTAAGATTTTCAAATAAAAAGTATATTTCCATTATTCAAATCATATAATCAAATTTCAAACATTATCCAAGTATTACCGGTTTTCACACAAAAGGCTTATTTATTTAATTAAGTATTGATCCGAAAAACTATTCAAAAACATTTGGCTCAGAAAAACATGCTGACTAGTATGAATTTGTATTATTTTCTTATATTCTGCTCACTGTTTTTAGTGCCAGTGTTAGTTTTTCGTCAACATTTTATTGACTATTCATTTTTTGATATTCGCTTCTAGTACACTTGTATCTATAAAATGTCTTAAAAAATTAACAACAAAATTGCAACGAAGAATTAAATATTTCGCGAAAAGACATTCACAAAAAAACCAAACCTATTCTTCTAAATTAAATATAAAATCCAACGTGTTGATTTTACGAAATTTTCACAAGTGTTTGCAACATTCGTTCACCTATCACAACATTTAACCGCCACTGATCATTTCACTGTCATTCAAAACGTGCCTGCAAAATACACACAAAACGAACGCTTTGTGATATTTAAATATGTAGCCAGCTAATACATAATCAAGACAATATATGCAGAATAAAGTTTCGTTTGTTTTTATAGCACTTCTTAGTAAAATGATTGCAATTTAATTTGCATTTACCAAATGGATATCTCACTGGATTTATCCAGTTTATGTTTGAATGTCGTATCCGGTTATATGTGGTCAACGTGTGAGAAACGTATTTTTTTTTTTGTCATCCATAATAATTTCCATAAATATTTAGCTTATGCCGAAGAAGGTGTGTGGTCTGATTGTTTGCAATTGGTTGTTTCAAGATGGGTGTGTGCTGAGTTTGATGGCAAATTTATAGTTTTAGGTAATTTTAGATTTGATGGTATCGAATAATTGATATGTGAATGACGAAAATAAATAGTTTTGAGGGGATAGCTTTGGTTTTTAGTGCTAAGAAAAAATTGCGCCCAATGTGGGCTGTATGTTGAACGTTTTTGTTCGATTCGTGGAATTAGTTATTCATGTATCTTTACGACATTTTTTCAAAAAAAGCATTCACTTATAGTATACGCATAAGCTTTACAGTTATTCAGCAAGAAGACACCGGCTTCAAATCAACTGTAAACAATTTTAATCCATTTACTTACAAACCATCTAATTGATTGATCTAATAAAATCTAAAGATGTTACGTATTGCTTCAAAACAAATGTTTGAAAGTCATTGATAACGGGTTTTCAAGAATATGTAGCAGTCACTTTATTGTGTGCATCTATCATTTGCGTCAAATTTATTGTGTCCGAAAATTATTCAGATTTATTGCGTCAAATATCGTTGACAAAACACACATCCAAATTTAATTCATAAAAACTATCTTTTCAAAGTCAACAATATTTTTAACAAGTATTTAACACATTTTTTTCAATGCTGTCAATAGTTTGTGTGTTGATATCGATCGAATCTTTCTATTTTTAGATACTATCGATAAAAAAAATATGCCTAGATTTTTTATGGGGAAATTGAATTGTTGCACGATTTATTATCGCTCTTTCTATAAGTTTAGTAACTTTCAGTTAGTTCTGCAACCCACCGGAATAAATGTGTTAATTTATAGTTCTGAAAATAGACTTGTTATACACGTTTAATAGTTTTTTTCTCAACTTGGCTGTTTATTTAAAATATTTAGCCAAGAAATTTTATATACAAATGTTCTTCGGAAATGTGAAACTGGTGTTGAAATGTTACGATTTATTATTTGTTGTTCATCATTTGGAGCTGAAAACTTTGTTAACTTTTAAAGCGCTTTCTTATGCTGATTAGATCGTGATTTGCACTTAAATAAGGAACTTTGTGTCGTGATTTATTTTTTTGCCGGATTACAATATCGACTTTAGCTATAAATATATAGTAGACATATATTTTTAATTTTGTAAAACTAAAAACCTATTTTTTCATGGCTCTTTGAATAAAAAAGCATACCGGCTCTTTTTTGCCACGATCCAACGATAAGTCAACAATTTAAATAACAGATCAAATGACATTAAAATAAATAGCTAAAATTTGGATTGAATTTCTGTAGCTTTCAGATAATCAGTTAGATGTGCACCTTTTGTCGTCCAGGTAGGTAGACAGCGATGATTTGTAGCGTATTCGTTTTGATTTATATTCTGGTTGTATACGTTCAATATCGATCGCACATAGAAATCAAGGACTTGTATGCATACAAACTCTTCTGTGCACTCGTATACAAGTCCTTGAGTTAAATGAGAGTGGAAATGTGCAAGAATCGAATCATTCGATCTCGAAATAGCTTTGATTGTGATATTTTTGGATTATATATTTAATTTTCAATATGATACAAAAACAAGTATTTTGATGTCAAAATCAGTTCAAACGAGCACGGAACCATAGTGGATAGAACACTAACTTATATCGTGCGGGGTCCTTGGTTTGAACCTAAGAAGATCGGATCTGAGTATGTAACTAGCTCTGAGTATGTAAGTCAAAGTGAGACTTAAGAGCAACTATTCCACAATCATAAAAATCAAGTTTCCAGCACCTCCAACTCCCAAAACTTGAAATAATTTATAGTGGGACCTATTTTCTTTTTTTGGAACCATCGAACCTAAAGAAACTGTTTTATCGAAAATATCATTACGGCTTTATTTTCTATTCTTATACCAGCTTAATTCTATATAGTTACAGCCTCATTACACTGAAAAAATCTACAGTGTCTGTTGATTAGACCGCAGATGGATAAACTTCTTTCAAGAAGTTTCCTTATAGCTCATCCCATTCTCCGGATATAAAGGTGCTTGAAGCTCAAGAAGCAACCAACCTCAACGTAGAGTTCTGGGCAGTATCTTCAAATATTCTGAAAAAGATATCTATAAAATCCTGGAAAAAGTTCCCTATTTACTAGTGATTCTCAGTGAAAATCGCTTATAAATTAAGAGCAAACATACCGTTTTTATTTAATATTTTCAAAGCATGATAATAATTGTTCAAATTCTGGTTGTGTTACCATTTTTAATGTTGGCTGAAAATCCACATAATATTTAGATACACCGAAGGGGATTTAAAGTAAGCCATCTGTTTCAATTTCTGTTTGCTTATATATTTTTTTCTTTTGCTACGCCGGAAATTTAAAATGCTCTTTCTGCCCGAAACATTTAAAAATGGAAGGACCGCCAGTGTCAACACTAAATGAGATAGCGTTAGATTTTTATAGTTTGTGCCAGCATTTTTAATGATTGATACATTAATCCCAAACAAATTTCTTCGTGTATTTAAATTATTTTGTTGTAGGCCTCAAGCCGAACCGCTAGTCGTTAGGCACTCCGCACTCGGGTCGTTAGCCATGCGATGCGTGTGAGATGCGTTTGACAAACATGAAGCTTGCAAAAAAACGATTGTCCACACACGGGTCGTCAAGAAAACGTCATTATGCTTCGAAAAACCATACAATTCAAAGGATTTTCCCACCTCCGCACGAATTGTACGTTGCCGTCATCCATAGCACTTGCAAAAACGACTAGTCGTTGGGCTTCAGGCCTGCAATGCACGACGCTTAAAACGCACTCAAAACGAAACGACTACGCTTCTCACTCTTCACAATTGGCTAACGTTCCGTTAGCGGTCACCCATTGATTTACCTAGGTTGTGACGATCAAGCGTAGAAATATCGCATCCACGACGATAGCTCTACGACCCGTGTGCGGATTGCATAAAAGCTTTTCAAACTGTAAGAGCTTAACGAGAACAGTACCACAGCGAGTGATAGTTAGCTAGGGCACATTTCATGCTATTTCCTCTTCATCGTGTTAAATATAGCGGCGTGTCAGTAGTCTACTGATGCTTTTATACAATGGTCTATGATGGGTTACTACAATAGTTGTCATGATGGGCACCATCAACAAGTTGGCAACAAGGTGACTCAACACAATGGGCCACTAGATAGATCAGTGCTATTTTTTTGGTTGCGTGTGCCAGCTCCCTTTGATGTGAGGAGGAAAATCGCTCCCAAAGCCATGTTTCTGAACCATCATCTCGATCCTTCATCATCATCGGTCTCTAAAAGCCATCGCCCTCTATACTATATTGATGGCTCGCGATAAATCATAATGTAGAGGGACTATTAAGTGTTACATACATTTGGTATCATTATTTGGTGTCATTACTTTCCCGACGAATGCTAGTTGAATATAAGCATAGCACCGTATATGCTGATAATGAACCAATAAATAGATGCTACAATAGATTCAACAGCACGACCCTACACTTTCCCCCACGATATACAAAGTCTCCTTTAAAAACAAAATTTTAACTGGGCTCTCTTATCCTACCCTTTCTAGTCTGCCGGCCTAGTATCCTTTTTATGATTAGTTAATTATTTAATTTCGTTTTTGGTTTTTCAATTTTGGATTAATTTGGTTAATAATTTGTGCGTGCTCAATATTGTGTCCTACATGTTATTTAACTGGTATATATTTATTTAATTAATGTTAACTTTTTTTTTTGTATTGTACTCAGTTATAGTTTATGCCTGTTTTTTTTTTAATTTGTTTAGTTTTCATTTTTATTTCATTTATATGTAATTTTTTTATACCTTGGTTGGTGATTAATAAATAAATCCTTAGCCATGCTTTGTATCATTATGGCGGCACTCATCATAAAAACAGCGAAAAGGTTTCATTATGATGATCACACAATGACGGTAGCGGACTAGTTTACAATAACAGCAGCAATTATGCTCTAAACATGCATTTAACTATGTATTAAATAAAATTATTCATTTGACTAATGCAACTACTATGAAAAATATGTAAACTATTACAACAAGAAAATAATAGCATTAAAATGATTCAATATTAAAAAATAATAATTTTAATTATTTTTTGTTCTTCTATTTTAGACACCTTGCTGTAATAAATTCTACAAATGCCGATATTGCCATGATGAAAACGAAGATCATCATTTCGATAGGAAAACACTGACCGAATTAATTTGCTCAGAATGTGATACAAGACAACGTGTACAGGAAACTTGTGAAAAATGTTGTGTTAGATTCGGAAAAGTAAGTACGGAATTTAATGAATAAAAAAGTACATAAGTTTTTTTTTTGAAAAAAGGACCTACAAAATTCTGGGTAAATTCATTGTATTTACAAGTAAAAACAACAAAAAACTAGTTTGAAACATCTATTTCAAGATAGAGTGTACATATATAGTCCAAACATAAAACTATTCTACTGGTACATCTGCATTAAGAATCCAACACTTAGTTCGAACTTGTTTATTATGGCAGTATTCTGGTCTAGAGGCGCCATTTTGAGGTGATTTTACGGACGCAATAAAAAAAACCATAAACAATTTTGGTATATTTTTTTTTTACCAGTCTTTTATTAACATTTTGAAAGTACAAAAATGAATTCAACAAATAAAAAAAATAAAAATTGATGTAGATACAGGCCGACAAAGTGAAGGCTCAAAAAAAAACTTGTCTCATGGTTGACATGATTCCAACCTTCCTGGTGGTCTGAAACATAAATTTTTAGTGAATTCTGTAAGAAGAAGAATGTGAAATTCGTCTGACGTAGGCGATTTGAAAAAACTTTTTTTTTCACAAAATGGCGTCCATGTAAAAAAAGTGTCGTTTTTTTGCCTCATTTTTTCAAGTTCGGGGATTTTTAATAAATAGTAGAAAAAAAATTTGAAAAATCCCTACGTCAGACGGTAACTAATAGTGTTAAAAGGGTTTGTGCAAAATTTCACGTAAATCGGTTCCTTACAACTAGAGATATCATGTCAACCGTATCGAGAAAAGTAGTTCCGAGAAAAACGCGTTTAAAACTTGGAGTCTCGTTTCGGGCAGTTAGTTGGCGTGTCACAAAAATAGCTGTAACTCCAAAAATAATTCGAATTTCCGAAAATCCTTTTAAAAGCTTATTTTTAAAGGTCTAAACTTTGAAAATATGCAAACGAAAAAAAAATCGATTTGATCAAATTTCTAGACCAGAATACCTCCTTATATCCAAAATAAACGCATAGCCCCAATAAATAAATTGCAGTACAAATATGTACAATCGTTTTTGTAACTCAAAATCGTTAAGCCATTTAAACTGTAAATATTTTACCTTCAAATCGTAATGCTAATTTCGAACGTAGAAACTTATGGTCATTGCATCAAATACTTTCATGTTACGCATATTTAACATCTTTTTGAAAAATAACAATCCGGGTATAATTATACAGCAATTAGACTAGTTAATTCAAGTATGCTACTTTTTGCTGAATAATATTTTTCAATAAACATCTTGCTGTAATGAGTTAAACATAGCATATCATACCTATCGATGAAAATAAAAATTTGTTCCAGTTTGTTTCTGTGAACTATGCAGGTATATAGATAAGCATACATAATTGTTCCGCCCAATTATAAAAAAATCGATGTTATTTTCAATGGGAAACGATTTGATGACAAAACAATTGATTATTCATATAAAAATAATCAAAATGAAGACATCCATACACGGACTCATAACCTATTTAGACTATAATAAAAATGCAATATTCTCATTCCAAATCGAATCGAGAAAAAAAAACTTTCCATCTTAGTATTACTACTCGTGTCTATTGATGTTTGTGCAAACATACATACATATGTATCTTGTTTAAATGATTTCAATTAAAAGTTTGATTGGATGAAACATACGAGTGACAACAGAGTACACAATATTTACAGCAGACAAATTCGCATGTATTGTTATTGTATACTAATACAATTTCGTAAAAGCAGAATGTATTGTATCTTATGAGAGAAAAAATATTTTGTGCAGCAAAAGCTGGACATCCATGACCACAGCAAAAATACTACGCAATCAGGCACAATAGACATGACATTCCTGGCTGATGTTTAAATGAAATCAATTGAAACCTGGTTTTGTATACTATATACATATATATTTATTGTTCAATGGTTCTCATGCTATATTTATGATTTTTTTTACTTTCAGTTTTAAATTTTCACTCGCGTCGTATACTGCCCTGCTTGGCATAAACGTACATCTACATTTTAGTACTTTCGAGATATTCACTGATTTGTGTTTTGGTTTGTATTGGAGGCATACAGAGAGTGCATTTTTCAATATTGATTTTAACATACTTCCACAAAAGATAAGTTTTTCAAATTTTGTAGAATGATGTAATAGAGTATGCAGTTTTTGAATCCGTTGTTAACTCAAAAATCACAAAAACGTAGATGAAACGTTTACGCTAAGCAGGTCGGTATACTTTTACGATTTGTTTTCGTGTTTTTTTTCACGAAATTGAAAATATTTCATTGTTTTTCTTCGTTGACCGATAAACTGAAAATTGCTGACTTCACTTTCAACCATGTAGTCCCAGGCCCTACGATTGCGGGTATCACGCTTAGCAGTACTGCATAATTGGTTGATTGATAGCCTGGAGTGGGTCTAGAGGAACCCCAGCACTGCGACCTCCTGGGTCTATTGTGCCTCCTCTGCGTTATGTCCTATAGGATGTCCAGGCTTTTAATGATCTTCCTTGACGGAACATTTGTGATGTCCCTGATAGAAGGAAGAGCAGAGCCAAGGAGCAGATACTCTACACACTCTTTCGTTTCCCCAGAGTATCTGCAGCGGTCGTCCTGCTCCTCACCTATCCTGTGGAGATACTTTTTGCAAGAAAGGTGTCCTGTCAATGCTCCGCATAGGGCTATTATGCCACTTTTGCAGAGAGCCACTGCTTCTTTTGCTCTTTTGTTATCGAAGCCAAGGTATTTTTTGAGTGTTTTAAACCCTCAATATTAAGCCATTAGTCTTCGATCTTTTTCTTGCTCCATGTTTTAATTTCCTTTTCCGTATGTGCCTTTGTAAAACCCCAGTACGGAGAAGGACCTATGAAGGGCATGTTTGCTCCTTCTTTGGCTCTGGTATCAGCTTCCTCGTTTCCTTGGTGCCCCTCATGGCCGGGGATCCATATCAACTCGAGGCGGTTCTGTGCCTCTATTTCATTTAGTGCCTCTCTCCAGGGGGCCCGGTAGCTCTGCTCGCTAAGGCGTCAGGCCGAAAAGCGGCGTGCTACGGGGCCTGCGGGCTCGAATCCCGCCAGTGCCATGGCTGTAAGTGTGAATGCGTGTGATTGTCTATGAGGGTGGCAAATGGGCCCAAACTGGTGGCCTAATGCTGGCCGCGTTCTCGGCAGCACTCTTCACTAACCTAACCTAACCTAGGGCCTCTCTCACCTCTAAGAGTATAGCCGAATTTATTTGATCGCGATTTATAGCCATTAGAGCCGCTTGACTATCCGATAGGATCTTAATTCTGACCCTATTAGTGTTCCTTATTTTCATTGTTTGTGAGGCTCTTAGTATGGCAGATAGTTCTGCTTGATAGATCGTGGCCTCTTTTGGGAGCGGAAAATGCATTTTGTACTTGGGACCTATGATCCCTGCTCGTACTGCACAATCCATCTTTGGACCAACCGTATACCATATTTGCGCTCCTTTGTACGAGGGAGGTGGTCCATCCTTCCATTTGTCCCTTGATGGAATTGTGACCTTGAACCTCTTCCCGAATGCTGCTTCGGTTTTTATTTGGTCGCTGAGGTTCAACATTTCCATTATGGACCTGACGGGTTCCAGGATTTTTAGGTGGCCTTTTAGGTCCCCTGATTTATACCTGTAGGCCTGTTGTAGGCTAACGACTTTTTTCGCTGCTTCCTCCTGAATTTTCAGGTGTAGCGGCTCAAGGTTTAGAAGGGCCTCCATTCCTGCTGTTGGGGTGGAGCTCATTGCTTCTGTAATCAGCAGGCAGGCTATCCTTTGAAGCTTGTTGAGCCTATTAATAGCAGTTTTTAGTATGGTTTTCTTCCATCACACTGCAGCTCCATATAGGAGGATAGGTCTTACCATTTGTTTGTATGCCATAGGGTCTGCCTTGGAGATAGTCCCCAATTGCGTCCAAGCATATGCTTTCTCGCCCAGAGTGCCTTAGTGGCCTTCATTGCCATTTTATTTAGATGATTGTCCCAGGTGAGTTTCCTATCTAGGTGCGTTCCTAGATATTTTACCTCTTCCTGCAGATATACGACTGTGTCCCTAATATTTAGGGCTTCTATTTCGATTTTTCTTTTTCTGGTGAATGGTGTTATGCTAGTTTTCTGATGATTAATGAATAGACCCTCTTTTTCGCACCAGTGGATTAAGTGAGAGTGTGTAGAACTGTAATGACAAGCCGAAAATACAAGATGGTATACAGATACTTTTGGCTCTGCAGTTTTATGGGTTGCAGATGGTCCAAGTGTTTGAGTCGGTCGACGAAGTTCAGTTGATGGATATGTTTGGATTGAAATTCTGCTGTTATTTTTCAGTGAGCCAAAGAATCAGAACATTTTACAGAAAAATGGAGGCACTAGAAGATTTTCTCTGAGATTCTTTGGGCATTCTGGTAGTGGCTGGTGACTTAAGCGCTAGAGCTTTAGAATAAGGAATGCCAACTAAACCTCATCAATCCACAAATTTTGGTGACTTCTGAAATAAGCACTCACCGATAGGTGGACAAGCACGATCGGGTTGAAGAAGTACGAGAGCATTGTAGCTTGACTCGTTTTTAGTAAGTAAAGATCTTACATAATCCGTTGTTTGGGGTCCTGGGTAGTTTTTGAAGATTTTTTTGACCATCTACAACAAAGAAAAAAGAATGGATACATTGATGAACTTCAACATGAAGCAAATGAAACTCAAACGAAATAAGTTTACAATGCCACAATACTACATCGAAAACCATCTACCGAGAAAAAACAACTATATTCGTGGACCAAAGAAGTAGCAGAACTGAGGTGAAAAACTCTACCGTGCAAGGGTAAGGGAATCTCATGGCAGAGTTAGGTAAACGACTGGGGTCTTAGTGTCAATAAACATAAACTATTTATAGAGACGAATCATTCAGTGCGGAGATATAGGGCATGTTTACAGCAGATGCTGTTGAGAAACATTGAAATATTTACATTAATATTACTTAATACTAGGTGGGGTGAAAAGTAAGCTCCTTGACCACCAGAATGCGCTGCAATCGCCAAAAAGATTATTGTGCCTTATAGTCCATTTATATTTAGGCGGACATGTCAAATTTCAGAGCGACACAGTCATTTGTTTTGTTTTGACAGCCGATTTTTGTTGACGTGTTTGGCATCATGTTGAGTATGGATAAAAGTGATTTTCGTTCTCTCATAAAACATTATTTTTTGAGAGGCAAAACGGCGAAGGAAACAAAAGAAAAGTTGAACAAATATTATGGGGCTAGTGCTCCTTCAGACTACTTCGTGAAATATTGGTTTCGAGAATTTCGTGGTGGCCGAAACTCCACTGCCGATGAAGTCCGCAGTGGCAGGCCCTCCGAAGCGGTTACAGAGGAAAATTCCAAAAAAATACATGAAATGGTGTTGGCCGACCGGAAAGTGAAAGTGCGTGAGCTAACAGATGCCACAGGGATTAGTACTGAGCGCACACGCCATATTTTGGGCGAGATTCTGCAGATGAAAAAATTATCCTGCCGCTGGGTGCCGCGCATGCTGACTCCGGACCAAAAACACGAACGCGAGCGCACTTCGGAAGCGTGTTTGGCCATGCTGAGGCGAAATCGGGTGGACTTTTGGCGTCGATTGGTGACTGGATCCACTATTTCACGCCAGAGAACAGAATGAGTGCCCGGCTATGGACTGAAGCCGGCACGAGTGCTCCGAAGCGGCCAAGGGAGGCTCAATGGGTCGGAAAGGTCATGGCGTCGGTTTTCTGGGATTGTCATGGCATACTCTTCGTGGACTACCTCGAAAAAGGAAAAACAATCAACAGCGAGTATTACTGCGCATTATTGGAGCGATTGAAAGCTGAAATCAATGCGAAACGGCCTCACATGAAGCGAAAAAAAATTTTGCTTTTACAAGACAACGCGCCGTCACACAAGAGCATCGCAACAATGGCTAAAATCAACGATTTAGGGCTCGAATTGCTTCCCCATCCACCTTATTCGCCTGACTTGGCTCCCTC